>OY776095.1:8226218-9672694 GCA_963675205.1 Catocala nupta | reverse complement strand
AATAGAAATAAGAAAGGAGATGTATTATCCAATTAGCATTTAGATTATAAGTTATGTAGCCAACAATTACATAGCAATAGTTTGAAAATGTAAGTTCTACAGTATGCCTAACCTTTAATCGTCTGCTCTTTAAGGGATGTAGTCGTTAGCCCTTGCAATTTGTTAGCGTCCGTCGGATTGTTTGTTTTATTCGAATGCATTTTGTATAATGAAGAGGCAAGTTTATGTGCGCCGAATTCTTTGCTTACTATTTCTGCTGTGTTTACATCGCTCTTTTTGTGTTGCCTCGTTGGTTTTGAGCGATGATTTATTTGGTTTTGCATTGAATGTAGCGTTTTATAAATAATCACCCTGCTCTTGTTAGTTTACTTCTTTAGTAGTTTACTTAATATAATAACTTAAAACATTGTAACGTTCATCATATTAGTGTTATAGTTCAATATTAGGTAATAAAAGTGTTTTAAAATAAACAACGCGACAAAACCGTATAAAGTAGTTTAATTTCAATGTATAACATTCGCGTAAACATAAGACATTGTTAAACACATATTTTAATAATACCGTCAAGTAAGTATTAATATTATTTTATCCTACTTATAATAAATATGAAATTTTGTTAAGATGTTTTGTGATTTGAATGTTTAATGTTTTGCTTAGTCACACGTGAATCATAAAACAGATATTAATAAAACTTACTAAAAAAATAGAGTACGTCCTGAATTAACACTGGCGTACTTTTAACCTGGTTTGCGTTGCCGTGAGATTTAGTCGCGCACAGTCGTAGACAGCGACTAGTTATCTTATACAACAAAGATAGCAAACGGAGATACGGTCAGCCTAATGATAAGAAATTATCCTACCCTGAATACTTGCAACGCCACGCTATTTCCTGCCAACTGCCGACTCTTCAATGAAGGTACTGTCACTGTAAGGGATAAATAAAACTGGTCATCTGCTAGCGGAATAACAGCTCTAGGAGTTCTACTGCCAGCAAGAATACAATGCAAGATTGTTAATAACTGGAAGTACTTTACCAGCTGAACTGTTCAAAGTAAGCGAAATCTCATATTAAAGCGAAGATTCCTATTTAATATTCTTAATTATTAAGTACTCTAAAACAGGATCTTTAAATTCTCCAGGCGTACACAATTAATAACTGATTCCATTAGTAAAAAAACCTCCAAGGGATATTGAAAGTTTCATAAAATTCTGAAAATATATATTAATAAATGGTCGGTAGCGTCCCAATGGGCCGCAAACATTTAATTATGAACGCAAATAGGTATTCGTATGAAACTTTTAGGTTGACGAAAATTGGTTTTACGGATCAAGTTGACAGGTTAAATACGTATTATGAAATTACAAACTTTGTTGTTCAATCTTTTCTGGGTCAACAAACTTTGTTCAGCGAGTATAAAATAACGAAACCATTATTCAATATGGACCTTTTGTATGACAATATGTGGGCTAACAATCTATTTAAATTGGTTGAGGAAGGCTTAATCAAGTAATAGTATGCCTTTACTATCGTAGAGAGGGATGCCTTTGATAATATGATGATTTGTTATAACTTAGCAAATTCACGCTTAAGAACTAATATAATATGCAAATAATAGTTGCCTGCCTCTATATACTGAGGCATAAGTTTATGTGTTATTTGGTATTGTCCTAATTCTCAGAAGTAGGGAGGTTGTAAATGTGCCCGCTGTATTACGTGGAAACTGAAAACATAGCTCGCGAATGTGGGTGTAATTCATCCTTGCCTACAGGCGTGAGTATGAATATTCTATTAATATTACAAACAAGATCTTGCACGCGGCGTCGCTCGCGTAAAGTTAGGTTATGTGAATTTTCTACCATACAGCAACAGTATTTTTCCTGGATGAAAGATAGCCTACGTCCTTTTCCGTAGCCCTGACAACGTGTATGCGAATTATGATGATCTGTCGAGTAGTTAATGCGTGAAAGCGTAACAAATAAACTCACATTCGCTTTTATAATATTAAGTTACAATGTGAAAGTTTGTGTAGATTTCCGAATATTTGTATGGTCGTTACTTATTCAAGTGTAAGCCATTGAAAAGATTTACATAAAATTTGGCACACAGACAGACCATGTCCTAAATTAGTACATGATACTTTTTATACTAGTATGACACATAAATACCACAAGCAATAGCTATTCTCTCATATATGTATATATGTATATCCTTACGTATTTTATGTCTACTTTGACCGACTACTTCAGTTTTGTATTTCGTTATTAATCATAGGATGACTAATTGACATTGTGAGTCTATTCTGGGTCTCAAATCCATCATTTGTCCTGTGTTAAACCGTGTGAACTCTAAGATGATTTGCAGATGCCTCAAGATAATGTTTATCACCGTTACAGCAAACGATAATTAGCTAATTATCGTTTGCTTTAACGGTGATAAAATTTATTACGCGCATGGCTTAAGTAGACAGAGGAGCGTGCCTTGGGATCAATCATAAAATCTATGCTTGGTAGCCCAACGGTCTCCCAACAAGGCTATCTACGTTACTGGAATTACAGAACCGATTAAAAAAAGTCGTTGACTAATAGAAAGTTACTCTCACCCTGAATATAGTGAACGGAAATAAAACGTAGCAGTATTCTTACCGCAGAAAACGGTACCACGAAAGCCGCACAAAATAGGCGGGGCTTAGAATTCTAAGCCTAATCGCTGTAATAACATATAATAATATTAATGGATTTAAGTTACTAATATAGCTTGACAGTAAAATAAATAATAATAATAAAATATTATTATTAATATTATTCGAACCCACAACACTCGGAGCACTGACAATGGCGAGGCGGTCACGTTAGATATTACGACATCCGTGCAGTTACTTTTTTGAAAATATTTGTATAAAGAGTATAATAATCATACACACAACACCATCTAGCCCAAACTAAGCAGAGCTTGTACTATAGATACTAGACAATGGATAAACATACATATATACTTTTTTTTTGTAAATACATACATATTATACATGAAACACCCAGACCAAGACAAACATCCATGTTCATGCACACAAATGTCTGACTTGTGCGGGAATCGAACCCGCGATCTCAGGCGTGGCAGTCTAAATTTTCTATAAAAAGATTATTCATTAAACAACGCAAAAACCATTCAGATTATATTCCCAAGGGTGAAGTCACTTGTCACGAGTAAGTACTTTTATAATTTCAGTAAAACCAAAACATTTATAATGGCATTTATTCCATAGGGATGATATTAGCGTCACGTACGGTCGACCAATGACAGAGCTTGTGTAAAACAAACAAGGCTATCTCGCCACATTTCAGTAACGTCCTCTGTTGAGTAAGAAGCTATGGTGTCAAGAATTAGCTGATGTTAGTACGAAAGTACTGCTTCCATGTTTTACCTCCATTCTAGGTAAGGAGGCTCCGTTTTATTACCACGATGGAAGCCTTGAGCGTCGGCTAGATATTAATTTAAAACAAAATCTAGTCGGATATGCTCGAATCATGTTTAATACCCGTTGAGCGTCGAACCCATCCAAGTGCAATTAACGCAGCACTTGGAAAGTTAATCCTTGCGTCTTCTACTTCACCGAACATTCTGGAGCGACGCTTCAACAGACACGTCCCATTTACAATTTCAGCGTTTATAAGTGAAATAGCAAAGATAAAGGATTTGATTTATACTTGTGTGGTTTAAATGGGGGTTGGCGACACGAATACTTAACGATTAACGTTATTTAACTTGGAAATATTTAAAAGAATGTTAATTTAATAAATTAGTCAGCCTTGTATTAAAGTGTCCCATTGTTAGGCACGGGCCGCTTCTCAATTATGGTCTCTAAGGGCCACCATAGACTACCACGCAGGCCTAGTGCGGGTGGGTTACAGACATAACTTATCTTCAAGATTTTTTAAAGAACTCTCCCACATGTACGATTTCTTTCCTCACGATACTTTTCTTCGCCCATAAACTGAGTGAAAATTAACAATTTAATACGCAAATAACTTCGTAAACTCTGAGACGCGTACCTTGGGATCGAACGCGAGAACTCTGCGTAGCACTCCAATGGTCTCCCACTATCTATCGCTGCTTTGACGTAGCCTAATAATACATAATTATATCATGTTATATTAGTTCCTATATCTTCTTCTCTCTAGCCTTTATTATTCCCAAGTCACTTGGGGTTGGCTTTTATAGTCTAAACGGATTTGACTGGATATCAGTTTTTACACGGAGTGGCTGCCACCTAACCTCCGCAACCCGAAGGCTAACGATACCCTAAGGCTAGACCAGTGTCAGGGTATTATAGGGCACTGATTTCCCAATAACAACTGCCATAGATGTTCATGGCAGCCGGGATCGACGGCTTAACGTGCTCTCCTAAGCACGGAGCAGGCGATAATTGTCAATCAATACGCACATAATTTCGAAAAGTCATATAACTTCCGAAAGTCAGAAGTGCGTGACGTAGGTTCGAACCCGAGACCCTCTGCATTGCAGTCTGTTGGTCTCTCCACTGAGTCCTATATCAAGAAATATATTATTTTTTTTCATATAATATGTGTTACAAATTAACTGTCTGTAGCTAAAACGAATCGTTTCTTGTACATAGGACGGTCCCTATATTCAACAAACGATTCGTTTTACCTATGAAAAGAAGGCCGGGTAGCCTTAATGATTACTATGTGGCTCATTAGTAATTATTTTGTATGATAAATCTTTACTAATGAGATCATTAAACCTTGAGAGCAGCAGTAAGTTTTAGATGTTTTAGCGTAGGACTTTATAAACATTTAAACAACGAACACAAAGTACATGAAGTAAGTACAACTATTTGTGGACCACCAAATTGTTATCCCGTCACAACACTCGGATTAGTGACGATGGCGAAGCGCCCACGTTAGATATCACGGCATCCGTGCAGTTACTTTGATAGCTTGAGTTGAAAACCACTTTTGATATAACTCTGTTCTGTAGAACAGGAAATATAATCTGTCGTAATCATGGACAAAGTACCCAACAAAACGCATTATTTTATTTTGAGTACCTGTAAAGGATGTACGCTTCTAAGAATAAATAATAATTAATTTATGATCTCTCAAACAACTAAGTTAAGTAGCTTCGCTTTACTATTTGTAACGAGTGAAGTAATTTACTCATCGGCAGCTCTCCAGAGCAATGTTTAATTAAAAGACGAACAGCGCTTCGTCTATTTATTTTTTGAACAAATCTCTTTGTTGTCATTCTTATATTTAATTTTAGAACTGTAGTAATAAAATTATTTACTCATGTATAACTGTAGTCCTTTCATGCTTACAGCTGCTCACATTTTTTAAACACAAGTTTTCCAAATATCGCCGGACTCTAAAGCAGCTTAACGCGCTCCTGGACTTTAACCAAGAAGTTGATATTTTTGCGGATGAATGGAAGGTATTTTTTGTATGAGATACTGTGAGCAGAAAGCCTAAATTCTTAATTTTAATTTTATTTTATATTATTGTGATGAAATAGTGCAATTGGCGCAAGTCGTTCTATTTGAGGTAAAATAAATAAATCACATGTCTTCGAAAACATTATGAAGATAATATAGAACATTATAAGGTCCTACACGCAAAGATCTTCTAAGTCCGATATTATCATTTGCTTGCCTTATAGTAAGTGGTTACTATGGTATTGTGGAAGCAACACCAAGGACATCACCAGTGCGTTACAAACCCGATGCTTTGATACCCTATGCCGCCATAGAATATACAAATACAAGTGGGCTGGGATTGCAAATGATTTCGTTCCTGCTACAGGGTTCAGTAATCCCAACACACTGTACAAGCACTAAAGAGTATTGTTCAGTTACCTTGGCTGTATATTATATAACATTTTAGTATCTTATGCAATAATATTCCACTATCCTGTCTTACCTTTTCCACAAATGCTTTACATGGAAATTGAACTACAGCATACGGATTTAATCACACTGCTTATTTATAAAATTGTATACAAATAAACATCGCGCGTATAAAATAGTTTAATTCCAATATAACTACACCGTTAAAATTGCAAAGCTTCAACAAATTGCACAGATCACGGATCATACTTAACGTTAAATGCGATATATTTTTAATGTTCATACACGGATGATAATTTGACTGTACGGATGGCATAGTCGTTCTGTGGTCGCCTCGCCACTGCCCCCACGCTAAGTGTCATGGGTTCAATCCCCGCAAATAGCTATTGATTGTCTGGGTGTTCTTGGTTTCGTCATTTGACGACAAAGGAACTGTTTCTAATGCAGTAGTAAGATTTTTTTAAATAATTTGTCCTTAGCGCAGAATCTATATGATTATATAAGCTTATGTTCTGAGCATTGTATGAACACAACCACACTACAACATGATATCTTTATTGTAAACAATCTAAGACAACTCACTTCTAGGTAGTAGTCTGTTTTTGTTTCCAAGTCAGTTCTATATTCAAATCCTCTATAAACGGGTATCGCTAAAAGTAATACTAGGAAACGGCAGCATCCTTTTTAAGGTCCAATTAAATTAGACTCAATGTGTACTTATATTCAATACTTAAGAAGTCTATAGCCATATATTAATTAAATATCTACTCACGTAAATAACGTGAAACTAAAAGAACTGCTAAAAACCTCACGGCGATTTTTGTCAGTGGCTGTATTCAGGCACCCTCCACTTTCCCTGACGTGGCAGCATTGATTACCAATATTTGTATTTATTTATCTATGATGATGAGTCCAGACCGGTTTCGGTCACGGCGACTGCCTCAACTCCGTACAGATAGTTGTCGTTGGTGTGCTCGCATATGACTACAGTAGCCAATCTTATTTGAGAAGGTCCGCGCACATTGCGGGCATGTGAGCACATCATTATTATAATTATAACTGATCGCCGCAGGTGGTCGGGCTTTCAATTCGTCACGTCTAGAGTCAAGCTCTGACCGACGATGCTCCTCAAAGTCAGAAACTTTGTTTTTGACTAGAGCTCTCCAATCAGGTCTGTTGGCCGCAAGCCTTTCCCACAACGAGGGCTCAATGTCACATTTTTTCATATGGCGTTTTTGCACATCTTTATATCGGAGAAACTGTCCGCCTTGCTTTCGTTTTCCCTCCTTCAGCTCGGAATAAAAAATACGCTTAGCCACTCGCTCCTCCGACATTCGAGACACATGACCGCACCATCGAAGCTGTCGCTGCATAAAGTAAGCCTCAATGCCACCAACATTGGCTCGTCGCAGCACTTCGGTGTCACGCACACGATCAGACCATCGGATCTTAAGTATTTTACGCAGGCATTTAAGGTGGAAATGGTCTAGTGTGCGGATATACCGACGGTATACAGTCCACGTCTCAGCGGAGTATAAGATGTTGGGCAATACTATTGCCGTATATACCGATATTTTAGTAGCCAGTTTGAGGTTATGGGAACGGAAGACCTTGGCATCCAGCTTGCCGAATGCTGCAGCAGCAGCACCGATTCTGCCGTTGATCTCAGCATCAAGGTCGCACTTCGATGTTAATGTGCTCCCCAGATACCGGAATTTATCAACCTGCTTTAACGAGTCCTCACCGAGTTTCATGGTCAGTGTCTCGTGACCGTTATTGTCCAAGGACATGACTTCCGTCTTCTTGACACTGATCTTCAGGCCAAATTTTTGGCAAGCCTCGTGAAAGTTGGACATCAATTGCTGCAGGCTATCTGGGGATTCCGCCACTAAACACAGGTCGTCTGCATACATGATGTTAGTGATCATTGCATACGAAACTTTGGTGCGGGCCTTAAATCTGGCTAGATTAAAAAGATTACCGTCTGTTCGGAAACGGATGCGAACTCCATCGGAAAATAATTGCAAGGCCTCGCGGATTACGACTGCAAAGTACAACGCGAACAGTGTAGGTGCAAGAACACAGCCTTGCTTCACCCCACAGGTAACGGGGAAGAAGTCTAACTGATCGTCGTTGACAGCGACACAGCACTCCATGTCATCATGCAGGAGTCTCAGGAGTCTCACAAATTTATCCGTACATCCTAACTTTTCCAGTACTATCCAGAGGGCTTCTCGAGGCACACTATCAAAGGCCTTCTCAAGGTCAACGAAGCACAGGTATATCTTTCGACCCTGTTCACGGCTTTTTTCTTGTAGTTGACGCAATGAGAAAATCGCCTCACAAGTGCCTCGGTCAGGTCGGAAGCCAAACTGGGTCTCCGGCAAAATTTTTTCAGATAGGGTCATTAGGCGGTTTAGTAATATTCTGGCAAAGACTTGTCCAGGGACTGATAAAAGTGAAATACCGTGGTAAGAGTTACAATCGGAACGGTCGCCCTTGTTCTTGTATAGGGCACAAATACGAGACACTTTAAAGTCTGCTGGAATACGTTCCGTTTCCCACACAAGAACAAAAAGTTCATAAAAGGCTGAATGCAACTCATCACCGCCATATTTGATCAATTCTCCCGGTATGCAGTCCATGCCAGCCGCACGCTTATTTGTCTGTTGTTTTATGGCAAGAACGATCTCATTGCGTGACAGTGGTTCGTCCAGCTGACTTGCTACTGACATCTGAAGCATCGATCTGATGTGTTCTAGATCGGCTGATCGATCAACATTTAGTAGGGCACTAAAGTGTTCAGCCCATCGCTTTAATATAGCGTCTTTAGATTCTAGAAGGTCTTTGCCGTCCATGGACTTCAAAGGGACCTTCAGCGAATTCCTCGTACCAATCAGTTTTCGAACCTCACCGTAGAATTCTCCGAGCTGATTCGTATCAGCGAGCCACTGCACGTGCCGAGCCTTTTCTTGCCACCACCGATTTTTTATTTCCCTAGAAAGTTTTCGCAGCTCCAAGTCACTCTTTTTGATTTCTGCAGCGCCTCTACCTTGCTTCTTTCTGCTACCATTCCTAAGTAGGACACGATGTTTGCCGATTGCATCCGTAAGAACCCTATCATTCTCATCAAACCAGTCCTCGTTCTTACGGACTTTGACACCCAAAGTATTTTGAGCAGTGTCTAAAATATGAGAAGATATAGCTCCCCACTCTGCATCAACCCCCTCCGCGCCGTTTCGTAGGGATGGGAGCGTACTAGCTAATGTTTGTGCGAACTGTTGTCTAGTCCCGAGATTCTGAAGCTTATCTACATTTAAGCACGCAGGCTTCACTCTTCCTGATCTGCGGGGATGACGTAAGCAGAGATTCAATTTAGTGACAACAAGCCGGTGATCAGTCCAACAGTGTGCTCCCCGCATTACACGGGTTATTTGGATTTGGGAAATATCTTTTTGTCGTACGATTGCGTAATCAATTAAATGCCAGTGTTTTAATCGTGGGTGCATCCACGTAGCCTTGTGCTTGGCGCGAAGTCGGAACATAGTGTTCGTTATAGCCAAATCGAATTGAGCACAAAGGCTAAGCAACAACCTGCCGTTACTATTCATGTTGCCTATTCCGTGTCTACCTAAAACTTTCGGCCAGGCTTCATAATCCTGCCCGACTCTGGCATTAAAGTCGCCCAGTAGTAAGATCTGTTCACTGGGGCGTACGCGCTCGAGACAATGTGTCAACTCCTCATAAAATTTTTCCTTGATGTCATCAGACTTGTCCAGCGTTGGAGCATAGACACTGGTGACATTAAGATAATTGTCGTGGTCAAGACGCAAGCGCAATGTGGTCACGCGGTCAGAAATGTGCACAGGATATTCCTGAAGACGCTTTGAGAGGTGGTTTTTGATAGCAAAACCAACGCCCGACCGCCGCGGTTCAGAGGCAGCAGTACCTCTCCACAGAAAAGTATACCCGCCACCGTCTTCCACCAGCTCTCCTTCGTCAGCGAGATGTGTTTCGCTGAGAGCAGCCACATCTACATTATAGCGACGAAGTTCTCGAGCTACAATAGCGGTTTTTCGCTCAGGACAGACGTTAGCATCACTATCGAGAAGCGTCCGAACGTTCCACGCGCCGAATGTCATAGTATTGGATGATGGTTGGGTTTTCTTTTTATTACTTGTGTAGCGTCGACCACGATAGAAATAGATGCAGAGGCAGCCGTGGTTACTACCCTCTCTTAAGTCGGGGTGAGCATTTTTTGGGACATCTTTTCTAGTCCCCTCCCTGGCTGAGCAGGAAAAGCAGTGCCTCCCTAAATAGGGCTGCTTTGTCACCCTGGGTGCTGCCGAATCCATTTTGTCACCCCATGCGTAGAGCGAAAGCGACCACGGTGTACATACATACACCCCCAGAGCCGCCCGTGTGCAGGCATCAGACAAAGCCTGGTTTGCATCAATCCAGACCTCTCTACCTCAACCCATCGCCACAGGACTTTGCTTTAATCGGAGTCCATGTTCGGAAGCAGTCAGGTGCGCAGGAAATATTAAGGTGCATAAGTGTACGTGCAAACACAGATGCACACACTCGTCCTTCCCCTCCCATCTCTAGTGGAACGGAGAACCGCTACGACTAGAGGAGAGTTTGGATGATGTGTCTGGCCGACGGTAACTATACGCTCTCTACCGTCGCCCTTGGCCTTCCACAATTGCCGTGCTGTTCCGCTAAGTCCGCCAAACCCGCAGCATATCAGCTGTGGGTTGCCTTCCTTGCCGAAACAGACTTTATGTACAAAGTGGGAGAGAACCACATTAATACATTCGATTGTACCTGTCGAATACAAGGCAGTTTAACGTCTTGCCCGGGACGATATTTATCTATACTAATATTATAAAGAGGAAATTTTTTATTTTTTGTTTGTTTGTAAGGATTTAACTCAAAAACTACTTAACTGATTTAAACAATTCTTTAACTATTTGAAAGCTCTATTATCACCGAGTAGCATAGGTAATATTTTATTTTTTTAAAAGACCGTTTCTAACATATCCCAGCTTACTTTTACGCGAGCGAAACCGCGGGCAAAAGCTAGTTTTATTTAAATCCAAATCAAATGTCAAATACATTGACCCAAACTAGGTAACTAATTAGTAGGCCTGTCACTTGGGGACCAATATGTAAATTAAATAAATAAATTATCATATAACTAAAAATAATTCAAAAAAGGTTATACTATTAATTACATTGACCACAATACCAGTGTTACTGGCCACTACTATTAGCCCTGCTAGCCGACTACAACGTCGTGGCGTCTATTCAAAGAATAAGTAAAACTTTTAAATAAACCACAACACTGCAAGCCAAGCTTACTCTACTACATTACAAATTAGAGTGTTGCAGTTCTAGACGATGAGATAGCAATCTCTGGCTATAAAGTAGTACCTTTAATTATCTACGTAGCCAGCAACAACATTATTCCATTACCCCTAGTTAACTTAGATACTGGGTAGTAAATGTGCTAAGTAGGGCTAACTATACTGGCCTGATATTACTAATGCTGGAGGTACTAAATATATTTCAAAAGGCAACGATAACCTTAAAACAAGTTGATTAACCTATTAAATTGCGGCGGCATACCAGCGGCCAAACACAATAAGTTTTAAATTATGTCTGGCATTCCAATAATTGGCAGGTTAGTCAATAGCTACACTTAAAACATTGAGACAATCATCTTCTTAGTCTCTCCGTGAACACGGCTGCTGAAAAGCAACTGAAACGTCGGGGAAAGAGTAAAATTAAATCTAAATACTTTTATCATTTAAATACCTTAAATAGAAGTAAACAAAAATAGTAAAAGTGTTTAACAACAGTAGTTTAAAGTTTAAAATTATGTAATAATAGTGTTTTATAAAAAACTAGCTGTCTGGGCAGACGTTGTACTGTACATGTGAAAAAAAAAACAAATCTAAACCATCCTCGAATCCACTTGAACACACACAAAAAAGTTCATTCAAATCGGTCCAGCCGTTTAGGAGGAGTTCACTGTCAACACAGGTACAGAAGAATTATATATATAAAGATAAACAATGCGATAAAATCCGTATCAATTTGTTTAATTTCAATGTATAACATTCGCGTAAGGCAATATTAGGTTAGTCAATGATTTTACTTTATTATGTTCTGAATTATGTTTGCTCTAATTAGCATTCTAACTAATAGATATTATAAATACGAATCTGAGTTTTGTTTGCTTTTTACGGTTCCATGCTTTATCTTATCTTATCTTGTGTGAGGGCCAGTCAGTACAGACCGGCGACACTTCGACCCAGTGGGATCTTTTGTGTCGACTTCCTCAATAACGACTGCCATAGATATTTAGATGTTCATGGCAGCCGGGACCGACGGCTTAATGTGTTCTCCGAGGCACGGAGCAGGCGATAATTGCTTTAACTAATCGACCGATCATTATGAAATTTCGCATACACGTTGTCAGGGGGCCAGAAAAAGACATAGGGTACCTTTCATCCAGAAAAAGTACTGTTACTTACCTAACCTAACCTGCGGGTATCATAAAGCTACCCTTATTTATATATGTATATAGTTCGTAACATATAATAAATGAGATCATGTCAAATGTTTACCTTTTGATAAATGACGATCCATTTCACCCTTAATACCCGTTACGAATTATAGACATTCATGACATATATCATGCAACACAAAAGGTAAAAAGTTGTTACCCCAGTTGAATTTCTAACTTTAAGGCGAGCGATAAATAACTATTTAATACGCATATAACTTCAATAAACTAGAGTTATCTCTCGTAGGTTCAAACTTGTTACTCTGGGTGGCAGTATAATGGTATTTAAACTGAGCTATCGCTGTTCTGCACAAAAAGACTCATACTACTACTCATTTATTATAAACACGTTATCCAACGAGTTTTCACCATAGCACATTAAATGATACGATCGAAACAAGTATATTCAGGACGCTGGTTTAAAATGTAAATATGTGCCTCAAAGAGACTGTATCGACATTTAATCACCACTGCATGTAAAATAAACCTTCGATGGTAACATTAATAAATAATAATAATCACCTTCTGAGGCAGTTATCTCCTCATGAGACTAATGCAATCTCAAAGAGCACAGTACATTAGCTTTTTATCACCTTTACCTTGTGATATATCCTGAATGCGTCAAAAAGTCGGCTTGCTATTACCGGTTTGCTAGGGTGGAACTTCTAAAGCGCCTGCAGGTTTTTATCTCTAGCTTGCCTTGGTCGATCGGTCAGAAGGCGCCGCCGCGTGTTAACCAACAGTAGATGTTAGGGAAATAGCCGTAATGAAAGAAACATAATCCTAACTACACGTGGGAGATGCCACGCTTCGGCACGAATGGGCCGGCTCGACCGGAGTGATACTACGGCCTCACACAAAACCAGCGTGAAACCAGCGCTTGTGTTGTGTTTCTTTGAGTAAGTGAGGGTACCGGCACTCCAACAATTAAATGGCAATTTTAAAAGGCCGGCATCGCACTTGTGACTTCTCTGGTGTTGCATGTGTCCATGCAATTACTTACCATCAGGT
This sequence comes from Catocala nupta, assembly GCA_963675205.1. Classification (NCBI taxonomy): domain Eukaryota; kingdom Metazoa; phylum Arthropoda; class Insecta; order Lepidoptera; family Erebidae; genus Catocala; species Catocala nupta. The sequence goes on along the minus strand of OY776095.1, from coordinate 9,659,248 downwards.
GATTCGTCTGCTCGTTTGCCACCTATACCATAAAAAAAGAAAATTATAATATTATAAATACGAATGTGAGTTGTCCTTTTCTTTCATCCGGCAAAAGTACTGTTTCCGTACTGTTTCCGAGGGATTAAAATTGATTGACACAATCTGCATTATTGCGACCGAAGCTGCAGGCAAAATCTAGTATTAATAGAATACTTAGCCTAGTCTAGTGTTACTATAATTATTACAATTTTATCTTTAACGCAGTAATTTACTAAGGCTCTTCTAGGTTTTTTATATGCTGTATATGTGTATTTTATATTGACAACCATCATAGTTCACACGGCTACACATCAAGTTATACGCATAACTATACATATACATATACATATACATACAAAATAGAGAATTGTAGGAAAGGGACAGTGTGAGGGATAGTGGTTGACTGTAGACCCATCACGGTACTAGCACGTGCGGTGACCGCGACGCCCGCGGCCTGTTCAGCGTGAACGAGACAAAATAACAAAAATATAACGTACTCTCTCGCACGACTCGCAGCGTTCAACTTCTAATAGTTCAAAGTCCAAATAGTCTAGGTTGATGTGTCGCTGTGTGTACTACTGAGTAGTACGATGTCTAACGAATACTTAAGACTTAAGTGGCATAACAGTCGTGCTTGCGGCTGCTATGCTTAAAATCTCGGGATCGATGTTTGGTTCTCTCTCAGTACTGTGGCAATAGTGAGACGACCACTTAAGCCACCACGCAATCCGTACAGTCAGCTGGCTCCGTAGCGCAGCGGTAGTAAATGCGACTGCTGTGCAAGAGGTCTTAAGAAAAAGTTATTGGGTTTTTGAGTTAAGAAATCTAAATAGCAGTCCGGAGTTAGGCAGTTGGCGGTGTTAGACACCCCGTGCCTCGGAAAGCACGTAAAGCCGTTGGTCCTGCGCCTGATCTCTCTCCGGTCGTGTCGAATTACCGTCCCATCAGATCATGAGAGTTAAGGAACAGAGAGTGCAATTGTGTTTGCGCACACACTTGTGCACTATAATATCTCCTGCGCAGATGGCCAATCTCTGTTAAGACTGGCGGGCAAAGGACTAAGGACACACACATCCGTACAGTCTAAAGTCCGTCCATGAGTAATGTGTTTTTTAAAAGTCAATAAGTTCGTCCTCTAAACTAAACTAAGATATCAAAATATGAGTGTGATACAACTCTCCGTGCTACTTTAGAGACATACGGTCGAGTCTTTGTGATATAAGTAAACAGCAGCAACTGAAAGTAAGTTTAAAGTAAATTTATCGAAGCGTTTGATATCTTACAAGATCGAAGTATGTTTATCGAAAGACTGAATTAATTTACATCAATACTTTATCGAGTGTTATCTTAAAGTACTCGAAGCTATCGGGCCGCGGTATAATTTATAGAACTATTTATTTATCGATTTTATTCATATTGGAACACTGAACAAAGCTAACATTGTTATTTTGTATATTTCACAAAATGAAAATTGTTTTTCGTGGAACGTTTTTTGTTTTGGTTTGTGTTTATTTATTTGTAAGTTTATCTTTTTGTTTAAGTTATTTCAATGTTTTAACTTTTTGCTATAATATTTTCATTTTTATTTGTACTAAACAACTAATTAAAAACGTTAACATAATATTCTTTAAGCGTAAAATGTACGGTTTGCGTTAGACGGCTTCTAAAATTGTATATTTATATCTAATGTAAGCGCAGCATTGGAATTGTCGATGTCTGTATCTAAAAAGTGGTAAATTTCTATTTAAATTTTTGTGGAGTAAAATCGGTTTATACTACGTGTAACATATTAAACGCACTTTCTGAAAGTACTTTGTTCAGAATTGGCTACTGAATCCATAATAATAAATGCATTTGCTCTGCTTGTGGTCTTGGATTCGAATTCCGGGTGTGCAGCAAAACATTATTGTGGGTTTGCCTATACACCTCAATAGCATCCCGTAGTTGGGAAGTTAGCTGTGTTAGACGCCCCCGAGCTTTAAAAAGCACGTAAAGCCGTTGGTCCTGCGCCTGATCTCTCTCCTATCGTGTGGGATTACCGACACCCATTGGATGATTTAGGGAATAGAGAGTACACTTATGTTTGCGCACATACAAGTGAACCTTAATATATCCTGCGTAGATAGCTGATGATTATTAAAAAAATATATAAAATATGCGTCAATATTCCCTCAGCTAAAATTGGTTCATCCGATTTAGTATATAAATAACAAAAAAAATTAATCGATGCCATACGCAGTGTATAATATATTTATAGCAATGTTGTTATTACCTCTTAAAACCTTTCTGTATTCTTCAAACCACAATATTTTATAACAGTTTCAAACTTCGTATCAAAAAACCACATTCTGCAAGATAACTTTTCTCTTTCACACCTCACAGCTTGAACTGGGTCAATCAAAATTAACGTGAAATGTCAATAGACACTACCGAGACGTCTGATTAAAAGTCTCAACTGTACACTCTACCTAATAAAGTTTCAAACGCGTAATTTCAGTCTTGTCTCTTCCTTCAGGTTATGTCAAACTTACTATATCATTCGCTTCTAAATTTCCAAGCTAATATACCCCTTAGTGCTTTGAAATAAAGTGCTAATCGAATTAGTTAAACGGCAAGATTTTGTGGTTTTGGTTAACAAAATTTGTAGAATAAGTTAAGCATTATAATTATTAAATAGATCACTGTTGAAACTGTACAGCAAGTAATGGCAAAGTTTAATGGCATTGTAAATTTAGTACAGTAACGATGAGATAGTTTTAGAAGTTGGAAGGGAACTGAGGTGTAGAGAGTTATAATTTTTCGAACTTTACTTACGTAATACCTTTGGTTTATATTTTAAACGTGTCTCCTCAAATGATTGCTCTTAGACAGATACATTCGATTAAATATTAGCATTAGATAGATTTCGATAATAACGATTTCGAAAGAAGTAACGTAGTTATCCCTGTCTATACTACTGTCATTATATATGGTGGTTAGCACATCATAGTTATCGAACGTATTACTTATCAAAAAATGGTCTCATTCATATTTACTCTGTTATATGTGTGCGTAAGTTGGCAAGATGCTACGATGTTTATGGAACCTAAAGTGTAATAATCAGGTAATAATGATTTTCTGTGTATATCCCGAATACCACTAAAATAAGGATAGGTGAAGAGATGCCATAGGTTTATCGATAAATATCGCGGCGATCACATACCCACAGAATGTGGATGGTAGTTTCAGATAACGTTTCGCATAAAGAAATATTTAATGTGATTTTCCAACAGCCAGTATTCTAGACATAGATTTAAGTACAATAGCAATAAAACCAATATTATAGCTATTATACTTAGCTCTAGGCCTTTTACTTTAATTAGTTACGATACGAATACAATGAAGGGCAAGATAAGACTGGCATATTTAATAAGAAAATGGTGCCTAAATAAATATATTTGCTACTTTATTTAAATCTCGTTTTGATAGTTATATTATTAGAGAGACTGCCGAAAGATTGTAATCATGTTGATTACGAAGAAAATAATTATTTACTTTTAGTACATAAATAATGAAGTTAATAGACATATTAATCTATACAAATATTATAAAGTGGATTTTTTTTATTTTTGTATGTTTGTTTGTAAAGATTTAACTTAAAAACTACGCTACCGAATTTAATACTTTTTTTTAAATTCTTATAACAGACAGCTATATTACCGCCGAGTAACATAGGCTATATTTTATTTTCAAAACAAGTACTTTTACTAACGTAAGCTATCCTACTTTTACGCAAGCGAAGTGGTGGTTAAAATCTAGTCTTCTATTTTTCTTATTTTTTTTCTTCTCTTCCGTATAGTTAGTGGCCAACCTGTTGTCAAGAGTTGTTCAAGCCGCCCGTAGCCCTCTGACATGGCTGAACGACTGCTGTCAATTTGGCAACAACCGGGACCGACTTTTTACGTGCCCTCCGAAGCACGGAGACGCTCAGATGAAATGCCACTAAGCGGTCACCCATCTATAGATTGACCGCACCTGACGTTGCTTAACCTCGCTAATCGATTACCGATCAGTGAGTGCAACTGGCAAAATATAATCTAGTAATTATTTAGTTTTGCAGTAACTTCGATAAAATAAACATAGCATATCTACCTATAGCAGTATTCTAGCGGCAAAAGTATTGTCAGGCGCTAAGGCGCTTTACAAGGAATACCAGTTTATTGCTGGGAGCGCTGAGCTATTCTCTTTATAGTTTTCCCTCATAAAATTACTACCGTAAGTGAACGTGCTGCAAGAATTAATATATAAAGCGCCATCGCATCTTTCTAGAATGGTAGGTTGTATTGATGCTGCTCGTATAACAAACGCTCAAAATACCAAAACCTCGTTTTTTTACTTAGGTTAACAATGTTGCATTCATGTTAATTAATAGATAGGTAATTCTGTATCTACACAAATAAAGAGTCTGGTTGTAATGTCAAAATAACAGCTCTTTACTAAATCCATGTGATAGATAGGCGCTCATAGCCAGTTGCACTCGCTGATCGGTAAACGATTAGCAAGGTTAAGCAACGTTGGGTGCGGTCAGTCTATAGATGGGTGACCGCTTAGTGGTCATGTGAGCGTTTCCGTGCTTCGGAGGGTACGTAAAAAGTTGATTCCCGGTTGTTGCCAAATTGACAGCAGTCGTTAAGCCGTGTCAGAGGCTTAGGGCGGCTTGAACAACTCTTGACAACGGGTTGGCCACTAACCACACGAAAAGAAAGAAGAATTATAGTAGTATATACGGTACTTATATCAAAAACTATTTAAAAAGATTTTATCTGTCTTGTTTGTTCCGGCTAATCTCTGAAACGGATGAACCGATTTTGACGAGACTTTTACAAGCAGATAGCTGATGTTATAAGTAGTAACTTAGGTTACTTCTATTTTAGTCAATTTTTGGTAAATTCCACGCGGACGAAATCGCGAGTAGCAAGCTAGTTGTAAATTAAAATATTAAATACATGTACCTAAAAATTATACATCTCCTATATTAAAGAAACACATGAGAGATACCGTTGTAATTAGATAGAATGTATTTACACTATTTTTGTAAAAGCGTATTTGTTATTATTTGATATATTATAGTACGTGGAGTAACTAACTGCAGACGTGTAAGGCCAACTGTAAAGATTCGTATACGTTTTCGGTAATTTTTACTTTGTAAGAAAAGCTTAATTATCTAAATAAATATAGCAGTCATCTGCCGACTCAAATTTATTATGAAATGGAAGTATAATACACCTCAGGCATTTTATATCAAAGCGCAGCCAATTTTTTTATTTTATTTTGTTAGAGTTTTCTGTCAAGATATTCTCAATAGTAAACTAAGCCAAGGAAACGGCAATAAACTCGCTTCATATTAAGTTGGTGCTAAAAATATAGTTGGCGTAATATGGGTATATAATACACATCAGTTATTGTGTTCTAGCAAATATCGTAGGTTCAGCTTAAACGTTTTACGTATAGTATCAGCCCTGTATTAAACTGTCCCACTGTTGGGCACGAGTCTCTTCTCAGTGTGAAACGAGTTCGGCCATAGTCCACCACGCTGAGCCAGTGCGGGTTGGCAGACTTCATATATCTACGAAAACATCATGGTAAACTCTCAGATATGCAGGTTTTCTCACAGTGTTTGCGCTCACCGATAAAGCGAACGATAATTAACTCATTAATACGCACATAACTTTGAAAAGTTAGAGATGCATGGCGTAGGATCGAACTCAAGACCTCTGCATGGCAGTCCAACGGTCTACTCCACTGGGCTACCGCTGCCACTTACTTTTTACCTATTGACTTTAAATACCGTATTTCTGTATAAGATGACTATACTTAGCGTCATCATCCGAGTGTAATAAATATAATCTAATACTCTACGAAATGCCAAAATACCCAAGCTTATTTTCCTCAATTACCATCGCATGGAATATGATAACCGCCCATGGGAAAACTCAGGCGAGGCTTGCTGGTAAAAGACGCTGCATTTAATCATAATATTGATGAAACAGTGTCAATCGTTATTGCGTTGTGTCTGCGTGTCTCAGATATTAATAATCACATCGCCTACACACTCGGCGTTTATCATTTGCTATTCACATTTGCCAGGAGCAACGTGCGCGCCGAATATGAAAGACGTTTTCGGGCTACGTGACGTATCCGTTATAAAATTTACTTGATATTTAGTCCCACGGTGTTTAACTACGGTCGATAAAATCTCGGATTTGTTCCCCGATTCGAGCAAAGTGATATTGGGTTTTTCTGTAAGGAAATTGTGAGAATGCACAGATACTGAATGTGTCTGGTAGATGGCAATTACATGGGACTCCTAACTTAATATTATAAATGTGGATTTGTTTGTATGTTACGCCTTCACGTCTTAACTACTCTACAAATCACAATGAAATTTTGCACACATTCGATTTATTATATGAAAAGAACATAAGGTACCTTTCATCCACAGAAAAGTGCTGTTCGCGAGCGAAGTCGTGGGTAAAAGCTAGTTTTAAGAAATCTGAGAGTAAGGGAAAACTCATATTAAGTGATATTGTCTTCTGTTTACGCGAATGTTATTCATTGAAATTAAACTACTATATACGGATTTTATCGCGTTGTTTATTTATCACTGTATTACAAAATTTTGAAAATATTACTCTACTACTACTATTGATTTTATTTGACTAATTTATAAGCTAATAAAATTATTTAAACTATTAAATCTATTTATTTTTGGTTTACACTTTCCCCGACGTTTCGGGTGCTTTTCAGCAGCCATGGTCACGGGGAGACTAAGATGGTAGTTGTCCCATGAACCACAGCTAGACTTCATGATACTTTGAGCTCATTCTGCGTAAATAGAAACACCAATAATTAAATTATGTTCAGGTACTTTGAAATAACTACACTGGAACATTGAGACAACTACCATCTTAGTCTCCCCGTGACCATGGCTGCTGAAAAGCACCCGAAACGTCGGGGAAAGTGTAAACCAAAAATAAATAGATTTAATAGTTTAAATAATTTTATTAGCTTATAAATTAGTCAAATAAAATCAATAGTAGTAGTAGAGTAATATTTTCAAAATTTTGTAATACAGTGATAAATAAACAACGCGATAAAATCCGTATATAGTAGTTTAATCTCATATTAAGTGGACAAAACATGTTTTTGTCGCCACTCATAGCTAGCGTAAAACACAGACATCTGATCAAACAATAGCTAACGCGTATGCTTGAACATCCATGCGGTTACTTGTAGCTCAATATCTTCTCGTTATAAATTTTTGAAAATGGAACCATTTTGGTTGTGAATTTTGATTATTGATTACCAAAGATATTATTTGTTATTAAAATATTATTGTTGTTTAGTTATATTGTTAATGTGGTTTGTTTAATTAGTTATCTTAATTTTAATTTTCTTTAGGTACCTATACTATAATAATAATATACTTAACATACGTGATTCCAAAATCAGTTATATATATACGATTTATTAACGATTAATAAAAGCTACCCGTCTTTCGATAAATATGCTTTTGACAAAACGTGCATTGAAGTTAGTCGATTCAATGGGACAAAAACCCGTCCGATGCACGATTAGAACAGAAATATAGGAGCAGATGGGATAAGCGAGCGTACTCACGATTCCGAGAGTGATGCACTGGAGTACACAATAAGCGGTGGCTTGTTCTTTCAGAATCGAGTCTCGTAAAGGGCTGAGTTCACCTACACAAAAAATGTTCCGTGTTCGGTTGTACGTGAATGTCAACACAACACTTATTTCCACCTTTATTATTATGAGATACGCGAAATTATGTGCTTATTAAGCTTGATTTGAGCCTGCAGAAAGCTAAAGGCGTGCGGGTACCGTCAAATACGAAAACTAATTTTCTTGAGTGTTTTGTTAAAAACTTCAAAACTTTTGACAGTTAACGATGCGTTCGGAAACAGGTGCAGAATGAGGTTGAATTACCGACTCGAGTAAACGTAGCCTATATTACTTAAGTAAAGTTTTTAAAATATTAATAGAATATACGTTATATGTATAAGAATTGTGTGTGCATCTTTATTAATTAAAAATATTACATTACGTATAATATTTCAAAAAGAATATATTCGAGATTTCCTGAGAATGCCTGAGATACTCTTTACATATAAACAATAATATTGTACGTTTATAATATTATTATTAGATAAATTTAATATAAAAGTTATTTACGTGTAATTCAAAAGTCAATTTGCCCCACGTCGTATAATATCTTGCAATATTGACTTCGTGCACTTGCCCAATTTGAAAACGATTGACAAGAAAGAATAAATAATCTACTTATGTTAGACATTCATCTCTTTCATTCTTATCGATAAAAATATTACCAGAAAAAAAGAAAATACAAAATGAACTCCACACGGCAAACTCAAATGAGAAAACCCAAACCAATAAATTCTCCATTAGGACTCGTCAAGACATCGTTGAGTGTAAGAAGCCCGTGAAAAGGCGAAAGATGTTATAATTATATCGTTATTTGCTCGGAGCTCAGGAAATGAGTCTGTGTGCTGTATTATGTTTAGTGCGCGAAGTTTCATATCAGACCTAATATTGTGTTTGCCAACCTATAAATATTAAGGACGTCTGGTTATATGAACTGTATTGGAAGTTTCTGTAATAAGAATTTAGATAGCAACGTTTATAAATAGTTTTGGAATGGTAAAGTTTCTAGAAGTTGTTCGTATTATTATCTATCATAATGTCAGGCTGGGATGGAATAGATTCTATGTGAACTGTCTCTAAACGTCATTTGTCTGACATTAGGTATAACGAATACTTAATGTCAGAATGTTTGCTTTATAAGATTATAGAGCAAAAACGTCCTGTTAAACATTTTATATTACAATTATGCACTTTAGATACCATATTATAACTGTTACGGGACTATATTGGGATATAAGCTGTTGTTAAGTGAAGATATAGGTAGAAGTGAGGTGTACCTTGGCTCATTTACACTTGGTCGTCTACCGAAGGCATGCCGATGGGGAGTCATTCTAATCTTACTTCCACGGAAACGACTGCCACCTTCGGCTTGCCTTGAAGTCGAATAAATTTTAGTCGAATTCGGTTGCGAACTGGCGTCGTCAAACCATTTGACGTTTACACTGGGTCGTTGGAAGACTTGCTAAGCCATCGAAGTTGTCCTATCGATCTAATGTAAATAAGATATTAAACACCCAGATGCCGTCTTTTATCTGCTTATCTAGAATTTGTTGTCGATGTGATCGAATCCAAAACATTCAGCACATTTGAAGTGCATTTCAAGAAATGATCGGTAAGCCCTTCAAAGGGAACCAAAATAAAATAGGTATGTATTCATTAATTTATTTATTTCCTGTCTTCTCTAATAAAATAACAGATACAATATATTCCCAAGGCGAAACAGATTTGTCTAACATCTATTTACTTTAGCAAATCTACAACTACTTATCCTATTACATACAATAAATACAACACAATATGCATATTTTTATTCTTATAAATATTTTTTATATTATTACAAAATATCCCTTAAGACTAGTCAGGAAATTATTTATGTTATTTTTGAACAAATGTTAATGTTAAAAATACAATAATTATTACATGATGTCTGGATGGTTACAAAGCTCTTTTTTTTTCGTTTTATAGTTTAATTTTTTGTCGACAGGATATCACAGCTATTAAAGTTAATCTATATACAGTATGTCTTATGTTATGGTTTTGTTAATATAGTAGGTGTTCACGATCATTATAGGGCACATAAAATGTTAAAACATCTAAATTTTGGTGTAAAGCTAATTAAACCTAGTGGCAAACTGTTCTGGAATATTTACAATAAAACGATAATAAAAACGAGGGATGTTTAATTATAGTTCTAGTAAAAATAAATTTATTTAAAAATGCACAAATTTTATTGATTCTTTTTAATATTATTATTTATAACCCTTTACGCACTCCATATAACCCCAAGAACCTTTATTCCCATATACTTGAGAGTAAACTAAAGCACATAAAGGGTTAAGAACCTTGGCAGTCAATTGCCAAATTGCTTTAGGTGGCACCATCTTAGCTTGTTCTTGGTGTCTTGTTAATAAATAATTACATTAGTCATTTTTGTGTCTCGAGATACTAGCAGTACACCATAACATTTTATTTTTGTCTCATACGAGCCTGTTCTGACATAATCTTGAAATATGAAGACAGCGACACCGTTATAATAATTTCGTAACCGTTTCATACGAGTTTGCAACGTGTTACAAACTAGTACGCGACCGATACGCGATTTCAAGTCAAAGTTCTATTGATGTTATGCTGTCGTCATATTTTAAGATCATATTCATGGCACACCATTCAAAATTAGCTCAGTTGAGTTCAATTTCTGGTTAGCATGGGGTTGATCATGATGTTTGCGAGCGCGTTGCGTCGCTTGCGCCACGCACCGGCGCCCTGCGCGTGATACTGCAGCTGGCGGTACCAGGTGCGCGTGCGCGTGTTCTCTTCCGCCTGCAAATAACAATAATAAGTAACATGGGACTTAGTAGGGAAAAGAAAAGGGTTATAGTCTGACGACTATATCCTGAGAGGCATATTCAAATTTCGTCACCTATGGCTTAGATCCTGCTTAATAGCGGTCGAGGATTTCCGCTAACAAAACACAATACCAAAGTCTATGCTGCTACTTAAAATTACTAGAAAAAGTAAACAATAATATTTAGCCCAGTCATGGTCTCGAATATCGTCATTTACCACAGTGCCACTGAAGCAGTGATAATAAAAAATAGTTCTAAAAACATAACATCTCTACCTATGTTTTTAAGAAGAAGGCGTGTAACTCAGCATCTGTTTCATCTACATTTTTTCAAATGTGATTAATGCCTACGATTAAGGTATGACTTTACTGCGGCGTATATTCTAGACCTACTTCTGCTATTGTGTATTTTAGGTATAAATCTCCTTCACTAAACTCTATCCCTCGATTAGCGTTAGCGCTAACAATCACGCCTTTAGACCGAACAATCATTAAAATAAAAAACAAATTAACATAATATTTTATTAACTCACCTTAAAAATATACGAGTCTTTAGTAGTAATTTCATGAACTTCGAAGAAATGTTCAGGCTCATGGTCCGCGGCCACCACGCAGCGGTCTAGGAACAGTGGCTCCCTCTGCAAGGTGTACCTCCCTGCCTTCTCCCTCACGAGCAAGAGAGCTGCCTCTCGGACTCCACTGCGCGCGAAAAGTGCCTCTCCTTCTTTCTCCCGTGCTTCTCTGTCCCTCGCCTCTCTTGTCTCTCGAATCTCGTTCGTTTTGTGGGTGATCGTTGGCTAGGAAAATAATACATTTGGATTGGTATTATGATACAGAAAAAGGAAACTGGCCAAATGTGGAAATTTACGCACCTAGGGATCTCCACACGATATGACGTTAACCCAAATCACACTAGACTGAATTCTTCTGTTATTAGTTTTACTTTGAAGTTCATATTTGTATGTATTACTTCTTAAAAGACACAAAAAACTAAAATCTTATCATTAAAGGACATGTTTGTTGTATGACAGACTCTCCATAAGTGTTAATTTCTTTTTTATTGTTACTAGGTTTTTTGCCATCAAACCTCTTATCCTATAAAACATTCAGCTGGCTGCCTATGCCAATGGTTTAAAGGATTATATAGATAGTTAGGCAGCATAGACTCAATAATTTATTTTGGCTCAAAGTCCAAAAATCAATGTAGTGTTTTCAGACTTCCTAAAGTCTTTAACCGATTAAATGCTCGCACGATTAACTTTACTTTATTCCACATTCATATCTATGATGCATATTAAAGCAAACTGAGTTACAACTCGTCCCCAAACACCGCTTGGCACCGTGTTTGGCATAAATGTACTAAGTTAGGAAAGTTGCACTATGGAGTAAACTCTAACAAGTAGTATCTGTTGACAAACAGCTGGAACTTCACCCATATCACATATATTTGCTTCTTCGTACATGTTAAAATAAGATAACCTAGTAAACGCTATATGTAACTCAGTTGTGAGACCAACGGACTGCAATGCAGAAGGTGTCAGGTTCGAACCCACGTCGCGCACCTCTGACTTTCGGAAGTTATATGACTTTTCGAAATTATATGAGTATTGATTGACAATTATCGTCTGCTCCGTGCCTCGGAGTGCACGTTAAGCCGTCGGTCCCGGCTCCGTGTAAAAACTGATATCCAGTCAAATCCGGTTGGACTAGAAAAGCCGACCCCAAGTGATTTGGGAACGCTATATGTAGCATAACTTATAAATAAGCAATAGATGTATCCTACTACGTCAAAATATATCCCTTCTGGTTAAGATGTCATCTGACACACAATACCAACATGATTCTCGATTGTAAATAAAGAAGCGTTTTGAAAATTATTCACTATCGTTTTCTATTTAATGTGTGAGCTCACTCTTCTTAGTATGGACACTTTTTCGTGCAATCTACCTACAGTGGCATATCTTTGCGTATAAGTGCGTACATCCTTACTTCATAAATTTATTTGCCAAAGCGAAAGTGTACCTGACAGTTTGTTTTTCTCTTCGCGTAATAACTAAGCAATTAATCGACGTGATTTTTCGCACAAAAGTAGTTTATGGGTTGAAAAGTGATGTAGACTCTTGTAACTCAAAACTACGGTTCTAACACAATACATAGATCGAACTAATGGAGCGAAAGAAATATAAAATAGACACTTTTAAATACATTGTACGTAAATGAAGATGCTGTATTTATTTACCCGCATGGTTCGATTAAAAATAGGGGGAAAAACAGTACTCACCTTTCCGTTAGTTACCAAAAGAGCGTTGATTGGCGTCAACTTGATGGTACGTCCTTTCCGCCAGTTGTTGTCGTTGGGCTGGGTGAACAGCAGCTTACCCTCCATTGCGAACCTAAACATAAGAGACATATGGTTCAATTTTCTTTCACCTCTCATAACAGAAGAATTTGTCGTTATTTTATTTGTAGGTACCTCAATTTGCGGGAATAAGGTCGATTGGGCTTCACATCACTTGAGAGTCGACCGTGTTATGGCTGATTAAAAATCAGGCCGTAATAAACGTTAAATAGAACGTGGAATACCGGTTCCTAATAAAAAGTACATACTTAAACTAAATGCGGTATTAAAACAGGACCTTCTTTTGTCATCTTCAAATATATCCTACATGAATAGTTCTACATCTACATTTCCGTGGGGGATGGCAGAGGTGAGACACCTACTTTATAGGGCCTAAAACAAAGGTACCTAAACCAACGTACTAGGGTACGAGAATATTGCCATCTATCGGCCATAGATTTTAAAACTTCGTGCTGTTACTTAGATTTCTGCGACAATAAAACCCAATAATGTTTTTTGAGTCAGGAATCGAACCTTAGACCTCAAGCAGTTGCGCTCACTGCCTCTGCGCCACTAAGGCGGTATACATCCTACATCATCTTCAATAAAATAAAACTGGAAGTTCCATTTCGTAATTAATTGCTACAGAGAAATGAATAAACATTGTATACCTCAAATTATTTCATATCCAGTTTAATTATCTGTTAGAAACACAGTATTATTGCACATGGCGTCATAATATCGCGTTTCGAGTTCGCTTCTCGTCGTGATAAATTTTGTGCCAGCTTTAACATTAATATCAGTCTAGAGTGTATTACTTGCTAAATGAGATATATCTCTGGTATTCGTCTAATTTTTATTATCTTTATTTGATGTGTTGTTTATATTATTTATTATATTAATAACATTTTTTTTCTAACATATTCTTTCTGATGTCTTTGGCCTCTTATTTACGGGGGATGGTCCTTTAGAGAGTTTAAGCAGCCCGTTTTTACTTAGTTTTGTCCCAATATGAGAGAATAATTATTATAATCGTGACAAGTAACTCGTTAATGAATTAAAGGATATATTTAACATATTTTTCATTTGTGCGATATGGCTAAGAATTCTAAAAACTGGTAAATTGTTTCGCACGCCAGTTTATTTGTCTATACTATAAATTACAAGATATAAGATACACAAAATAAATGTTTAATTTCCTCTAGGCATATGACAGAAGCTCTATAGCTTTTAAACGATTACATGGTAAATGTTTATCTCGGGCATGCCAATCAGACAAATAATATTCTTTTAATACAACATATTATATGTGCCCGCGGTTTCAAGCATTCATCGTTACTGCGCCGCCCCCGAGGGCTGAAGCGTGATGTTATATAGCCTATTTATCGAGGAAGGCTATAACCTTCCTCGATAAATAGGCTATCCAACACTAAAATAAATTTTCAATTCGAACCAGCAGTTCCTGAGATTAGCGCGTTCAACCAAACAAACAAACAAACTTTATACAAGCGCAAGCTACCAAGCTTTATAAGCTTAATATTAGTATAGATTATAAAGCTACTAAAGTAATAGTATAAAACAAGTCGAAGTCAAATATAAAAATGATTAACTGGTATGAATACCGCTGATTTAAATGAATGCTCCTTTTCGATCCCCTCGTAACTATTCATGAAACGATGTCGTAGCGATTTTATTCTAATTGCAGTAAGCAAAGATATTTTCCAATCTGTTTTAGAGCAGTTATTGCGTATCTCAGGTGTACACAAAGTACTACAAGGTGTAACCCAAGCCGTAAGGGTACAATGCAAGGCTCATTAAACTACGTTCAGTCGTTTCTAAGTTGTACGCAACTAAATTGCAGAAAAACTTGCTTGGTTAAAGTGATATCTAATAACACCTGCAATCTCTTTTTATTCGTATTGATCTAAATTGAATTAGATATTGTTGTCGTGCGTATACAGTGGCGTAGGTTAGTGTAACCGACTGCTACGACTGAGGTCGCGGGTTAGATTCCCGCACAAGTCAAACATTTGTGTGCATGAACGTTGATGTTTGTCTTGGTCTGGGTGTTTCTATGTATACTATGTAAATATTTACAAAAAAATTGTATATATGTATGTTTATCCATTGTCTAGTACCCATAATACAAGCTCTGCTTAGTTTGGGCTAGATGGTGTTGTGTGTATGTGGTAAATTTGTTGTGTGGTGTAATCAGTAAATATAAATAGTCAATTTGATTTGTTCTATTATTTCATTGATAATGTATTTATATTGTTATTGAGTTTCGTTTATTCTACAGATAGAAGAAATATACATATATAGACTCTGGGCTATACAAAGTAGCGCAAATGTTATCACATTAATTGATACCACATACTGCTTGGTATTCTTTAACGATTTACAAATTATGAAACAAAGGTATTCAGTAGTTTAGCCACAGGACATTTATTTGTTTTCTAAATTTAGAGCATCATGTGTAATACAGAGATAAATGTCATAGACCTCAAGCAGCGATATTAAGACAAAACAAACAAACGAAAAAAACAAAAAAGAAACAAATAAAAACAAAAGAAATAAGGTCCATAATTTTGTGACGAAAAGAAATAGATTAGTGTGCTTATTACAATGGTGTTCCAATTTGTGTCTGATTTTATTTTATTTATTTTGTTCAAAAAAATAATTTGTTAATTTCTGCGAAAATAGGTTTTTTGTTTATGTTAACCGTCTTATATCAACCAGCTTAAGGCAGTATATCATTTAATGTGATAAGTTTTGCGCCACTGCATATCTCAAAAGGCGTGGGTAGAGATAGATACCCACGTTTTGCCGTTTTGGGTCGCACGTAATATGGAGCAGGCCTTTTGCTGTCTACCTGCAACCGTGCTTCTACTGAGGATCTCATAAATGGAAACCCCTTAGTTACACTTTGTCTACCCCAGAAATTAAACCTAATACCATACGATTGTCGATATCACTGTTGTCCGCCCAGTCCCCACAAGATACAAAAGTTGTATGATCCGAAAATATAAGCCTGAATTTAATCGATAATTTACGGTTTGAACGTTTGTAAATGCGTGGTACTGGGATTATGCTTATTACCCTTTTGGTCTTTCAGAAACTTTGACATAAAATACTGATTAATAAAAAAATATAAATAAGTCGTACACTATCATTTGCATACATAATGCATAACCTATTGCCTGGTCTCCTAGTACACACAGCGACACATCAACCTAGACTGTTTGGACTTTGAACTATTAAAAGTTGAACGCTGCGAATCGTGCAAGAGAGTGCGTTATATTTTTGTTATTTTGTCTCATTCACGCTGAACGGGACGCGACTCACGCGACCGCGACGCTCTGTACTTACTATTACATCAACACCACTATGCACTGTCCCTTGCCGACAATTCTCTATTTTGTATGTAGCGTAGTTATGCGTATATAGGGTGTCTAACTTGATGTGTAGCCGTGTGTACATATTTAACCTTAGTAATAGAACTGAATTGAAAAACCAGGTATCAATTGTAGCTATTACCAATCATTTAACAGATATAGGAAACAATGACGTACAGCTCATAGTCCTACCTATAAATAAATGAAACCATTTGAAACATCAGTGGAGCCAAGCACAACATTGAGCGCCGATACCGCAATCCGTATGCCTCATCTGACTCACGCAATCGCGTTCCCTATAAACATTTTAGATCATATAAAACACTGGGCTTGCGTGGCTTATAAAACCCTTCTAATAATCCACTTGGTAAACGTTTAGTTCCCCTAAACTCCAAGCTTTAATTTGATACCTTGACTCGGGAAACTTAACTTTAATCGGCCAATAACATATTTTAAACTAACATTATAGTACAATGACTTAAAAACGTTATATCCTTTTTACAAGTATAATTGCTTGTATTTGTGTAGGTCTGACGTCGTTAAAAGCCCTGTTGAATAGCTCTTGCCGCTGTTACTGCCACTAAAGCGGCGATTATCAACTTTATAGTCCAAGTAATAAGAGTTAAAAGGTGATCACAGGAAAATATGAGCGATTTAAAGTTGGAATCATTATTTTTATTTGTGAGTTATGAAAGCTTTTCAGTTTAAGGGTACTGTGTTTGAAGATTGAAAAGTTTTACGCGTAATTTATTTAATCCTTTAACCTTTTAGTGCTGGTAAACCACAGCCTAGATAATTAAATAAATATCTCTTTCATTAATAAATACTTCGTTTCTTCAAAATATATTTTTAAGATAACCTAGGAAACTCTCGAATAATAACTTGCCGGCAATAGTAAAGTAATGTTTTTTTGTTAACCTCCTTTCATTGATAACGGCTGGTCACGAATATAACACAAATTTAATCAAAGTTTACAACTTAGACCATCAAGCGGACCTGCGGCCCGCAATGGATCTACTAATGGGAACATTTGTACCATCTACCAATGGAACAAAATGTGCTGAGAATACAATTCGCTGAAATACCTTGAATTATACAAAAGTTAATGTTTATATTTATGAAAAAATTCACTTTGACGTTTTCTTTAGAAGTAAGAGACATTTGCTAATTAGATAGCTAGCTGGTAGCTTTTTGTAGGTAGTGGCCGAGTCGGTCGTTACTTGCAGATATTGTTATTTATTAAAAGTAAAATTAAAATTGCCGCCATGGCTCTTGGAATAGCTAAGCTGAAGTAACATTGGGTACATAGCTCGCAGAACCGATGGCAGTTGGGCAGAACATTTCTGGAAAGGTGGCCACGCACCGGAAAACGCAAGGTGTGACAGAGATAGGCACCCACAAGATAAACCGACGACCTTTTAATTAAGGAACGCCCAATCGGTATGGAAAACCTTGGAGGAGGTCTATGTCCAGCAGTGCACGCCTTTTGGCTTACATAATGATTATAAAGTAAAGTTACAATAGTAATAAAGATATCAATTGCTATTGTTCACCTCAATCTTTTTGCTACTACCATATACGTATAAAATACGTCAAATTATTAAGCCTACCTGGCGTCATCGTGATTCCAATCCAAAACGTCGACAGCCATCTTTCTTAGCTTGATGTCTGCCACATGGAGATCATGCGCTGTTCTACGCGCTGCAGCTAGCCTGCGCCATAAGGGGACGTCCCTGGCTGCTGCAGCCGCCGCCGCGGCCGCTGCGTTGATCTCCTCAAGCCTGGACTCGACGCAGCGCTGTGCGGCCTTGACATCTTCGCGCTCGGTCGCGCAGGCGGCTGTCGCACGGTAGAGCCGGGAGAGAAGGAGGGGATATTTTGTCACGCGTTGTACTGGCACCTGAAGACATTATTTTATTAATAAGTATTTTTTATTACGTTACTTTATTTTATCGACTACCAGCACCGGCAAATATGTAAATAACAAATTACCATGAGAAATGAGTTTAAATTCATTCTCCTCAAGACGGCGTTTTCCATCTGAGAGACGCGCAAGAATATCCTCAGGAGTTCCTTCTCCTTCTCGAGACCAGCCAGTAGGAGGGCGGCACCTGCTTGTTTTACACAGTAGGACTGGAATGCCGTGAGCATGCCTGAACACTCCAGTAAGATCTTTCCAACGTTCACAGTCAGTAGGTCCTAAAAATGATATATTCCATTAGTAAAATATAAAACCTAACAGTATGCCTAGTGCAAGTCAACTAAAAATATTTACAAGGAATCTGAACGTAATGCTTTTTTCATTGTATCTAAATATAGATATATTTTTTATTATTAAATATCGCGTAAACGTAAGAGAATATTATATATTTTTTATTTAATTAGAACTAACAATGCGTAATTAGAGTAGTATAACGTTATCAATTACCTCATCTCCTTGGTCCACGGCGATCTCAAGACCGTCTCTCAATTTTTCTGACAGTACTTGATTGTTTTCTATCAATTCTTCAACGTTCAAGAAAATAGCACTTAGTTGTTCTTGCGTCAGTAAACCAGCTACTAACATTGGTTTGTAGAATTCTTCAAGTATTATTTGAAGATCCCTACCGTACTTTTCTTCAGTCTCTACTATTTCTGTAATAATTTCTTTCCTTTCTGCTCTTTTCTTGGCACATTTCCTGCACACTAATGGAGCGTATATTGAACCTAAACGGACAATAAAATAACTTTAAGAAATTATATTTGACATCAGAAAACATAAAAAAGCTGCAGCTACAACTTACCTTGCTCGGTCACTTGGGTTTCGACAGTAGTGTCACAATCTTCACAAAGATGTATAGGAGTATCCTTATCAGTTATTGTGTTACAAGGAGACGTTTTCCCTTGAAGCCTACTTCTTGAAGATTTACTAGTCTCCGAGCCAACACCTGAGTCATTTCTTTCAATTTCTGCTGAAGTCTTTTTGCAAACTACAGCTTTTTCTAAGGTATCATGATTTATTATTAGCGAGTTGTCTTCACTTGAATCTGATGCATTGGATAATTGGCTAGTATTACTACTGTGATGCTTGTCACTTCTTGCGCTGTTCATGGTCTTATCTTTTGACTCTAACATTGATGATGAATCGTTGTGAGTAGCATAACTAGTAATATATGTTTCTTCATCATCAATACCTCTCTCTTTAGCATCGACTAAGTAAGACAAAATATCATACTTTGATGCACCTTCAAATATTGAACGTGACCGTTTGTCGTCATCTAAAATTAACAAAGAATTAGGTGGTGGATTAACAGGTAACGGTGGTGGCATGTCTCCAATCTCTTCATATATAGGATCACTGTTAAGCCGAATCGATTCGTAATGATGATCATCGTCGGTATTGTTAGCGATTTCAATATCACACAATGCAGCATCAACCAACATTTGGTAAAATTTCGATCTCGTTGAATTCGTATCATCTTCAGTTGATAACTCACTCGCCGAAGCATTATAGCAGTCCGACATTGGCTCGAGATCAGAAAAAACTCCTATAGCACCGCTCTCATACTCCATACTTTCATAGGGAGCAGAGCAGCTATTATCTTCATTCTCTTGGCAGACGGACGAGTCGACTACATTTATCTTTTTCGACTCTTCGTCTTCGGCACTATTCTCATTCTTTGGTTTCACTTCTTCTTTCTTGTTTTCTTCTTTTCCATTTTCTTCCTTCAAATTTTTCAATGAACTTTCAATGAGTTTTTCAATAGTAATTTCACTGCTGTCTGTCCCTTCTGAATTTTTAGTTTCTTGGAGTTTTATTAAAGAGTTTTCTATTAGCTTTTTAACCAAATCTGAGTCTAAGCCATCTGCTAAGTGAGCAAAGAAAGGATCATCAAAGAGCTTTGTTACAAAATTGCCGTTCTTTGGTTGTATGTCGGCAGGTTGGTTGTCATTAAAACTAGCTGTTTGGTCATCCTTTTTCCCACAAACGTGTGGGATTAAATTTCTTCTAACAGCTTCTACAGGATCGTTTAATATTGAAGATAAATCATGTGACGAATTCTGATCTCGGGAGTCGTTATTTCTATCAGCATAATATTCTTCATAGGTGTTCGCCTCCAATTTATTTACATTTTCCTGAGAGAGTACAGCTCCAATATAAATTTGACTTTTAGATTTTTTCACTTCCTTTTGTGGGGTACCTACACTTATTGTGACGGTAGTACCCGTCTGGTAGGTATTGCACGTGTTCCCATAATCGTCATTCACGACCACTGAAGATAAGTATATGGGTGTATCGCTGCTGACATTCATAGTTGAGTAGCATTCATTACCATTAATCTGTATAGAAGTTTTTCTGGGTTCATTTTCTGAAGACCTCAAGACTCCAGACTGCGTTTTAGGCTCATCAGTATCAGAATCAAACTGCTTGACTCGCAAAATAGTTTTTTGCTCGTAGTCGTTGGCATCAGACCATTCATCGCTAGTCGAACTGGAAGAATTGTTGCGAATAAATCGTGTTTTCACATAGTTATGTTTCTTTGACTTTATACGTTCCTTCGATTTCATCCTGGGTGGAGGTTCGGGTGACTCTGATATACCACGGCGTAGATTAGTTAGAATTTTTCTGGTAATGTCGCTACTGTCACTAAGATTGCCTGATTCTATGTTATCATTATCAGGATACAAGGGCTCAGTTGCCTGAGGCGATTGCTCGGGCTGATTAGAAACATATTGATTTTGATGACATATTTCATTTTCTACGACTGATGTTAAAAAGACTTGACTTGTATGTCCATGTTTACTTTTAGGACGCAATGCCATGGTGTCCAAAAATTTCGGTGGTTCTACTAATAAAGTTGAGGAAATACGTTCAGATTCTGATCGACGAAGGACAGGTACCTTCGGGATGTTGTTATCTGTAAATAATAAACACATAGAAGCATGTAAGTATTAAATATAAGCATGTAAGTTTTATTTATTTGTAAAAAGCTATTAATTATTGTCTAAGAATATCAACAAAAGGGTTACTAGAAAACGCGGTTACAAAATACAATTTGTTTAAAATATTTAAGTATTACCTTCTTTGTTGACATTGTTCACAATTTCTACACTCGTATTTTGATGAATTATTTCCGATGTCGATCCATTATTTTCCTCAATTACAGTCTCACATGAATTGATATGAACATACGTTTCACTACTATTTTGTGTAGTTTGGCTTATTAGTTCTTCTAATTTTTCGCTAGACTCGTCCAAGCTATGGCTCACTATGTCTCCTTCAGCCACCACATCTTCTTCTGTTTCAATGCTAACTTCAGTAGGAGCTTCTTTGCTGGGCGTCGGTGCAAGATTAAATTCAGCAGTATATATAACTTTAGTTTCTTCGTTTTCTACCAAAAATTGTACACGCTTTCTTTGTAATATATTGTGAGTAGTAACCGCCCCCTTATCTTTAGGTTTGGGCAAATAAAACAGAGATGAGTTTACACGTTTTCGCTCGAAAGAATCATCTGTAGTCTCTAATTTCGTTTTTGATTCCACAGAATCGTAATTTCTAGGCTTTTTGAGAATAGACTTTATGGTATCCGTATTTTGATTTTTGTGCTTAGAGCTACGGGAGTTCTCAATGATATTTTTTCTATTAGAATGTCTTTCTGTCAATCGTTGAGTGTCGCTTTCACTGTCATCGTCTGTTTTAATGTTTCGTATTCTTCTGGGTGGTCGTTTAGGCGAAACACTTTTCTGCTTTGCACGGTTTGATGTGGATATACTTAATATTTTTTTGCTTGTATTTTTACTTATAGATGTTGATTTCTTATTTTCATGTTTAATATTTGGCAATGATAAAGTTGAAGATATTTCCTGAGATTTTAAGTCATAAGATTTGAGATCATAATCAACGGGGTCATAAACTGATGCATCGTCTATAGATTTAGACTCATCAGAAACTCTTATTCTCTGTCCACTGATGGCCTTTACACTTGAATCTGTCTTAGATTTACTTGGAGGCTTCAAATTATTACTTTTCATAGATTCTTGAAACACATTACCAAAATCATCATCAAACTCAATTTCTACTAAAGATTTGGCATTTCCGTTAGATTTTACCAAATCATAAGGATTAATATCGCACGACAATATTGACTTCTTTGAGTCACTAGAGTTGTTAGCTTCCTCTTCAACCCATATCTCGTTTACTCGACTTACGGATTTACTTCTATTTTTTTGAAGAGTTTCTGGACTTGGTTTCTTGGTCTTCACTCTACAGGGGCTGATACTTTTAGCTCGTAATCTAGTTGTTGAAAACTGACTACCGATTCGAGCTTCATGCGGAGGAGCCAGCCTACTCCGTCTCATCAAATCATATGGATCGGTATCTCCATTTGATTTGAGGATAGTTGGTCGTGCCTTTGAACCTGGTACTCTAACAGTTCCAGCTCGTAACAAGCCAGTTTCACGACTTACTTGAGGACCTCTCACCGTACCCCCAACTAACAATTGTGGGCTTTCCGCTATAGTTAATGGCAATCGAGATCCTTTGCATTTCTTACAAATACTGACTTTGGTTGAGCTGGTTTTCTTTGTACCGTTCAGGTACTCAGGACAGGAACATAGAATGACAGCATAGTTATGAGGTGTAGGTTTCTGAGGCGTGCTTATCAGCACCGGGCCAGAAACCTCAGGGTAAGCGGAAAAAACGCTGGGTCGCATAGGTGGGGTCTGGGTCCGTACGGACCCGTACAGCCAGGTCTCAGCATACTTCATTGATTTAGATAACGCTGATCCACCTGGCCCACTGATGGTTCCGTACATATACGGGCTCTCTGGAGATTTCTCTGATATCTTGGAGCTTCCTGACGTATTTAATTTCAACTTCGAAGACCATTTCTTTGGTCGCGTACTCTCTGGCGTATCATATATCTGAAACAAAATAAAAATACATATTTTAAAATCTTAATATTGTTTAGATTCATTATTATATAGGCAAAGTTTACTATAAATGTATGGCAAAATGAATTGTTTATATTAATTAAGCGCATTAAGCATTTCGGTTTTTTATATTATAATGCAGCTTACTAATCACAAAAGAACTTAAACAATATGGTCATATATAATTAATCTTTATTGTTTAAGTAAGACTGTAATGTAATTGCATTAACTGAAACACTAGCAATCACATTATCGTAGAAAACACAATATATAATACAGAGACATTTATATGATCATGTATGCAACATTCAATTTGTAAAAAATATTAATACTCCGGTGCTACACTAAAACGTTGGCGAACCGATAAAAAAATGTCATAAAATACCTCATAGTGAAATTAATATTTCCTAGTCTAAACTTGAGGCTAAAATGTACCTTGTACAATTTTAAGTTCAAAATGTATTCATGAATAATCTGAACACATAGTTAAAACTTTACACCAAGAACACGTTTTCTCAGTGCTTTTTTACAAAAGTTCTACTCATAAATATCGTTTTCATCTACAGGCATCTTGTTTACTAACTCACGAAAGCTAAAGAGCTTTTTCATGCAAAAATGTTTAGCCTATTTACAAAGTAGAATCGATACTTGGCAGTTAAAGCTTGTTATAGCTGAAATTGCGAAAGCTAGTCTTAAGTATTGCAAAACGTCTACAGAACACTAAGGCAATTTTACCTAGTTTTAATATTCTTAACTTTAAGGGGTGTCATGTTTTTACAATACAACGATAAACAATACCCAAAAAATATACTTAGAATTGATTCGCCTCTGGCATTGTAAGAATATCAACTTAACGCTACTTACTTACAACTAGTATTATCAATTTTATAACTTTCATAGCTTAATAATGTGACCGATTATGAACCGTCATTTTATATTTAAGAATACACTGAATTTCAGTGTTTTTATTTATAAAAGGTTACAATAGATAGCAATTATCTTAGTAAATAAAAGCAAAATTTAAGATTTTTAACTAAATTCATCAGATATTTAGAACGTACTCTTATCTTTAACTGATCCACGGTAATTAATTAATAGCTTACAGTTCACCTTTCACAATAACATCTTAATTAATAAAAATCTTATTCAAAAATCAAATGGAAATTAGCAAAAACTGCAGTCATTCGACTGCCAAATGTTTTTATGAAGCTTCACTCACACGTACCGTCGTTAAAGGACAACGTGTTTGTGTAATCTTCAAATGGAGACACAACATTAGCATCGTAGTAAGCAACTGCAATTTTATATATAATAAATTGGTATTGGTATAAATTGGCATCGAATCGAATTAGGAGATACTTGGCGGAAATCCATTGTAATAAAATTATTGGGAAGAGAAGAAGCCGCCACGCACTCTCGGATCGCCTACCCCAATTATTGCAATTGAAAAAGGTCATCTTCAAAGATACCGAACTCCTCTGGATAGGAACAGCTGCGTCTTGGGATCCGGACGCACTGCAACTTGTATTATTTCGCTTCGAAGCCGGAATACTGCAAGCTGAAGTACGCCTCCTCGGTTGCCTCTCTTCTCAATAATTTAATTATTGTAAGTTTTATTTATTTTTAATAACGTCGCTGAAGAATACCTTTTAGCTCTTCAGATAGTACCTGATTTTGATTATACTTGTATCATCTAGTGGAGTTGCGATGGAGGACTCTCTCAACGTCCTAATATGTCTGGCCTTTACTTTGCCTCGTTAGCTATCAAGGTCTGCGTTTTAATTAGTTCTAATATCATTGGAATCTGGTACTTCTGTGTTACTACGTCACTCGTTTAAATGACTTGGTTCTAGAAGGTTAATTGGCGCACTTAAAGTTTCGCTAGACGAATCCGCTGTGACGTTTTAATTGCCCATTTTGTTTTCTGCCATTCTTGTTACATTTTGGGATTTGTTTTTGTTGTTTATGTTTATTAGAATTTAGGATTAACTCCTAGAGATTTAATTATCAAATATTGTAACTTAAAAAATTACATTAATGTTTTAAGGACATCATAATAAATTAAATAGAATTCAACGTACTTGGCCTTTTGCTTAATACTACAAGAAAATAGAGAATCGTCATTCATTCAAATGATTACTTTGTAGCTTATTGGTACTTTGAAATTGTTTTCTTTTTGATAGTGATATAAAGTGGACAATTAAAGGCATCTTATGGTCCATTCATTTTAGCTGCAGTAAGTTTTGAAATAATTATTAGCAGTTACGTTTCTCATCAATATTCAAGCTGTATTTTGTAGTCAAAATTAGTAACTTGTTTGTGATCTCTACTCAAAATTTGATGAATTTATCATCAAACTTTGTCCATATCAAGTCTACTTACACAATTTCAGGGGCTTATTTTAAAACCATCGCTATCGCCATGCTTACACTTAATACGTATTAATGTGCATAGCTCAACATAGCTCACTTATGATGACTTATGATCGCTCAGTATATCTATACTTAGCAAATATTTAAACGTATTTTTTACTATTCATTCACTCAAACCCTTATAATGTTATTTAACCCCCTACTTATTATAATTCGTTTTGGGTTGTTTATAATTACCATAATGGCTTTCACGGTTTAAAAACAATATAGCACAATTCACACTATCGTGTTATTTTCATATTCCGGAATACTGAAAACGTAGTAAAAAATAGCGAAAGAAATATACGCTATTCAAAAATTCCAGACTTTTCGTTTTCACAAAGTCAATTTGGCGAACAATAAAAACCACAGCTGAATGTGAAATTTCGAGTAGGCGCCGTTTTAAACAAATATGGTACACATTCATTTCTAGAATAAGTTGAATGTTTAAAGAAAATACAGCTACGGTATTGATAAAGCCTCCTTTAAGAGTAAAACTACTGCTATAATAAAAAGAATTTATGAAAGCTTTTTAAATATTGAAACATGTTGATTCAAAACTAGTTGTGAAGTGAAACATTCAGTACGTAATACATATTGAAATGGGTATCAAATATTATACGATAATCATGTGCAGGCAAAAGACTTAAATTTGAATGACATCTCTGTCCAGAATACGACAATATAAAAAATAAACATATGGATATTTCTAAAACTATGGGTTCTCCGTAATTTATGTAACAATAAATACCTTAAATAAATAATGAAGATACACGTTAAATCCATAAAATGAAAAATGTTATAATACCATACCATTAACTTTGACACCAAATTTATGCCTACTGTAGTTATTGAAGATGCAATAACTTATATAAAATCTTTTGCTAATATGTATACAGGTTGTCCGGTAATTAATGGATAACCTGAAAATGTCTTATAATGAAACTGATGGCTGTTCAAAAAAAATATGAAGAAAAATCTATCCTAACTACTACCTCAGATATGTGTTTTTTTTTTTATTACCATGCATACTTTCTTGTATACTACGACCATAAATGAATGAAATCCATCGGTTTTTTGTTGTTTTATTATTAAACACTAATTATGCTAATAGATAGACAGTCAAAAGTATCCTATGCTAATATAGCTTGCACTTTTTAATATACATTTTTTTATTCTTCTTTTTTTTTCTAAACGGCCTTCAGTTCTGCTATAAGACATTACAAGGTTATCCATTAATTACCGGACACCCTGTATAGAGCCTTTTATTTTTTTTTACGTGGGGAATGCATTAGGGCATACCCCTCCGCGGGGGCGAGCGGAGGGGTTATGTCGGACTCACCGGGGTAAGAGAAAAAGATGTTGAAATGATAATAATAGACCTCCCGGGATACCGACTAAACCTACCACGGTGTTCCTTGACATAACCACAATCGGCGGGGCCACGCGAATCGTTTTCACATGCAATCGCGACCCCGCCGAGGTTTCGGCCCGCCGTATGAAACGGCAGGCCACTACAAAAACAGACCTGCCAAAGGTGCCCAATGGGGCACCACTAATTTTATCCCTGCTATCCCCCTGAGGGGGGATGGATACACGATGCAGAAGCGCGCGTGGGAACACGCACGCCGCCTCTCGGACCTGGTGCTGATCGGATGGCAGGCAGGCCCACAAAGCCCACCACCCCCAGGTCAAAACTCAGGGTGGCTGGAGGTCATCTCGCGCCCTCCGGCGCCCGGCTTTGTGGTTGGGGAGAGGGTTTAAGCGCTCCCTCTCCCACTTCGCCGCCTCCTTGATGGAAATCACTTCCTCACAGAAGGAGGCGACGGCGTTCCACGACCTCTCACTCCGGACCATAGACTGAACTACGGCCGGGAGTGAAAGGGCAACCAATCCGACTGCCGCGATCAATTCACGGCGCTGCGATGCCCAGGCGGGACAATTCGCCAAAGTGTGCAGCGCCGTGTCCTCAACAACGTCGCGGCAGTCACCGCAGTGGTGACAACCGGGCGTCTCTTGGCGGCCTATACGACACAGGAACCGGCCAAAACAACCATGGCCAGTCATTAACTGTGTCAGCCGGAAAGTGAGGGCGCCATGCCGCCTCTCCAGCCACTCCTCAAAAACGGGTCTTACCGCCACGATTGTGGCGTGCCCGGCACTGGACCCTGTATAGAGCCTAACCAAACGTAAGTGTAATACACTAATAAGACAAGTCTAACCAGACACTTACTTATCCGTATATATTATTACTAGATTTTGTTAGTTAGTAACAGCACTTTTTCTTGATGGAAAGTTTTCCTTTATCCCTTTTCTATTCCCATGACTAAATGTCTGCTAAATTTTATGAAAATTATTTGGTCGAGCAGTTAAAGCATAAAAGCATAACAAGCAAACTCACAATCGCATTTATAATACCTATTAATTAGGCTTTAAAGACAAATGTACACAGCAAATCCGTGGTGTCTGCCTACCCCGCCATGAAATAACCGTGAGTCTATCTATGTATGTAAAATTGAAGCAAAACGTGTATTTGTGGCATTCAAGTTTTACCATTTACATTACTAAGACTTAAAATATTTAACACATTTGAAACATAATTAGTTTCGTTACATTGTTAAAAACTAATTTTATCTCTGGCATTCGCTCTTAATTAACATGCTCCAGTCGCAAGCGCCGCGCTTACCAAAAACTAATTTTCGCACACATTTTGCTTTTTTCGTAACCAATTTTATACGAAGAATATTTGTTAAAACGCCTTCATAAAACCTTATTCATGCTGTTCACCTTTTGAAGAAAAATGGTAATTAAAATAAATTAGTCTTGCACCAAGACTCTTAAGGAGGAATAATCAATTTGTAATTGAATTCTCTTTAACATAATGGGTTCTTAAAGAAAGTTGAAATTCGTCTTTAACCTTTTAACTTGTAGGCAAGGATAATTATATCGCTTTATAACATAATATAGAAAAATTATACAATTCGTTTCACTCTGTTTATATGTTTTAATTGATTTCTTTCGTGGATTCCTTCAATGGAAACAAAGAACACCCAATCTCGGTTTAATTTGTGAATCACACAGATTTAGTCCCGTGAGCGGATCGAACCCACGTTACTCAGCGTACTCGCACAGGCGGCTACCATTTAAACCAATAAGTCACCTGCACAGACACTTTTCATTTACGCGAATAAGTGACTTTTATCTTTTTCTTTCAAGAAAAGCCAAAAATTAGAAAACTTGGCAAGACAGTCTTTTTGAACTGCTCAAAATCTTACAGCTTTGTGATCCATAATTTGTTACTTGTTAAATGTCGATTATGTAGACCAATAAGATAAATAAGTTCCCAGTCTTATGAATCACATAATATATAATGGGTTTTCTATTTAGTCCATCACGACACAGCGAAAGAGTTAAATAAAAATTGGGTTCTTATCACAGTCGTTATAATACATTTTAAAAGTCAGGTGTATAAATATTGCTCGTTAAGAAGTAAATACAATAACGCAGTATTTTTCAAATTACTCTGCTTAATCCGAGGCATCAAACTAATGACATATAGATGAAACATGGCTTACAAATAGAACATGTTCTGGAATAATACATGGGGTATTTTTTATTCCAGCGATGTGTTATTATTGAAATAAAACAGCTAAAGCCGCGGCACGGCTAGAATTTAGTCTAGTAGTGTTATAAATGTAAAAGTGACACAAGCAAACCATGAAACACAAAGGATACTTCTCATCTCATTTCTATTCCCGTGATTGACCCATGAGCAGAAGCAAGTATTACATTTCTTTTTTCCTGCCAATACACGTACAACTCGCAACATCCTGGATTATTACCTCCTATTAAAACAAAAACTGTATTTCCAACCCACTTCATAAATTTTATTACTTTCCCCATTCTTATCTCCCATGGGACGAATGACAAAGAACTGATTGACAAGATAAAGCTACCGAACATTGGCGTCCATGGTTTAGCTCCCAAACGGGATTGTCTCCTAATTACGTGACCAGGGCACAATCGCCACGCGCTTTGTGTGCCCACCCGGGACAATGTTCGGACAGTTTGATTATGGCTACCCTCAGCTTTTGATTTGTCAATACAGGTAGTTTAATCGGCATTGAGCAGTGCACTACTCTGAGTATTATACAATGCGTCTCGATCGCAATATCTAAAGTATAATAATATATTATACTACTTTATCGCGTTGGTGAGATTATATGAGACTCTCATTTTTTTGTATTTTATTGCATGGCCTTTAAAATAAAACAGCCTAACTTCAATAATTAAATAATTTAAAATAAAAAACCAGTTTCGATCACCAAGCGTCTGATCAATAAGATAATGCTACACTTCACCAAAATTTCAATTCATGATGTGCTCAAATCGCACGAAAAGTGTTCACACATAGAAGAGTGAGCTCACACAAAGCGTGACAGTTCTATATTTATAATTCATATGTCATACGTGTCAGATGACAACGGCCAGAAAGGTGAACATATCTATATATTAATACGTGAAGCAAAAACTCTGTACCCCTTTTTACGAAAATTGCGCGGACAGAGGAGTATGAAATTTGGCACAGGTAAAGTTTATATGGGGAAGGAATGGCGAAACCTAATATTTTTATGAAATATGCATTAAAAATACATTAAAATAATGAAAAACACGACACGCACACAGCCATGCATTTGACACACGTAGTCAAATCGCGTTCGAAGTATTTCGGCATTGTTCATCTGACATCATACAATTCTTCGTAACTATGATTACATATACCTAATTAATATGTATTAGAGAAAAAGAAAATAAAGTAGCAAGCTTAGGAATAT
This sequence comes from Catocala nupta, assembly GCA_963675205.1. NCBI lineage: Eukaryota > Metazoa > Arthropoda > Insecta > Lepidoptera > Erebidae > Catocala > Catocala nupta. Next base: position 9,628,766 of record OY776095.1, on the reverse strand, counting down.
CGACGATGAAAAAGTATAGTTAAGTAAATAATAATTTAAGAATACTAAATGAAATGTGATTATAAGGGTAAAGTAATGGACAATAAAACCTTAATAACGATGAAATATAAAATATTAATCAATTATGGTCGAATTCTGACCACTAGGCGACTGCTAGTTTGTTTAAATATGCCTTTGATGTAGAGCGCATCTAAGACTTAAAACTTTAATAAACATGGAATTTCCTTTTATCAATGGATGATTTCAACTCATTTGTTTAACAAAAGCATTTCGTACATTGCATACCGACGATAATAATTTACAAAGCTTTCACGAAGGTGCTTCATATTCAATCCGTAAATGAGAGTGCTCCACGCAGTTGTTTCTGAACTGTTTTTACATTGCTTTTGACAATTGATTTTGTAGTCTTCAATACATGGAGAGGCACTATTGTATGTGATAAATATTTGTAATGGTCTCCTTTCTACAGAATCTGAATTTAGTGTTTGTGTACAAAATTATATAGTTTTGTTTTTATATAATTACGTTCGATACACACCGCTTAGGGTGTACTGTATAAAAAAGCAATCTGCTTTGAATTGTTAATTAAAAGCAGATGATTAATTTTTAAAGGTTTTAGGTTATAACTTTTATGGAATTATTTGTATATAATATACCTTTTCAATACTTCGAAACACACACTATACGCTTCTGTCCAATAACAAAACCGTATTGGAAACCTAATACTTTATCGTTTGGGTAGACAATTCCATATCAGTACTTTTTCTTAACTATATTGTATTACTGTCTAAATTCTTAATAAACTGCTCGGGGAGTGAATCTGTGCCCGATATACAACAATAAGCTTTTTCCCTATTACGTAGGACCTAAAACCATAGCTGGTGAAAAGTTACAATGCACTTATGCTTACCCCTTGAAGGAGGGGCCGTGCGACTATTCAAAATATGAATTGAAATGGTCGGCCATTAAATTAAATACAGAAACATATTGTAACCGAACCTATACTTTATAGATACGTCTGTCACAGAAATTTCGCCAGCAACAGTTTGCACAAAGGTAATTCAATTTGCTCTCCATTCACTCTTAATGATATTGCGTAGTTCTAAAGTGAATTTTGTTTTAAAATTGCGAAGCATTTGGACGGAATAAGGAACTAAATCGTGAGGCGTTTATGCAAGATACGTGTGAGGCTAAAATGCTGCTTTTCGATATAAGTATTATTATAATAAATATTAACACCATTTATGTTAAAGTGTTATCGTCTTATTCAAAATTCTTGTTTGTGTGAGATTAAACTCATTAACATGCAGTGCAAATATTTATTCTAACTTAACACATTGAAAAATATCGTTCCAGACCCACCGTACCCCTGGCCATACCGCTGGTGGTACGGTGGATCTCTTAACGTTATTACTGCAAAAATACTATGTAACAATATCTGATTCCAAAATTATGTAATTACATTTCGCATGACCGTATAGCTATACATCTGTGTTCTTCAACAATTGCATAAAAGAAATGTACGGCAACCACATTATTCGACACCTGCTTAAACCAGAAGTTATAAAGGACTTATTATTGTCTACTGCATACAGTTTGCAACTCTGACTGTTGCTATTGAGAAGATAACCTGTAACTTTAACATACAACCAAAAGAATAGGTGTCTATTTTTCTCAATAAGACGATTACAAATTCAAACCGTTATTCACAATGCCGTTTAGCATATAGCAACATACCAAATAAAATAATTAGCCTAACAACATTCTATTGCACGCCACTACAAAAACTACTAAAGTAATCAACTCTTGCTTTCGCTTCGACAGCGACATTTTACAGCCGTTGTTCAGATAGTATAATGCTTGGGCAAGACACAGTCACGATCTATTCTTATTGTTCATATAACAACACTATGCAACGATTTTACAACTTTCGATGACTTTGGTAGCTAAATTAATTTATTTCATATAAAATTTATACCACAACGACGAATATCTTCTTTCTCGTATATATCTTCTCCCTAACCTTTATGATTCCCAAGTCACTTGGGATCGGCTTTTCTAGTCTAACCGGATTTGACTCGATATCAGTTTTACACGGAACGGCTGCCACCTGACCTCCGCAACCCGAAGGCTAACGATACCCTTAGGCTAGACCAGTGTCAGGATATTATAGTATACTGACTTCCCAATAACGACTTCCATAGATATTCATGGCAGCCGGGACCGACGGCTTAACGTGCTCTCCGAGGCACGCAGCAGGCGATAATTGTCAATCAATACACACATAATTTCAATAAGTCATATAACTTCCTAAAGTCAGAGGTGCGTGAGATGGGTTCGAACCCAAGACCCTCTGCATTGCAGTCTGTTGGTCTCCCCACTGAGCTTATATATTTCTAATTTAATATAAGAAATCTTGGTGACCGTATTTTTAAACTCTAAGACAATGCCCGAGAAAGACCCAGCTGTTATGGCTGCATGTATGTCGTAATGATCAAAGTGATCGCCCCGCCATTGCCACTGCGACGTGTGTTGTGGGTTCAATCTCCACACGGGACAAACATTTGTGTGATCTCCAAATAGTTGTGGAAAAAAAAGATCCTCGTGACATAAGATGAAAGCCTAATATGACAGTAGTCTATTTTAAAAAGAAAGGATGAGTCTGGAGACTTAGTACCTACTCTTAAATATTCTGTATTTTCGCCTAACCTTAAAGTATCGTCCTCCCTTTGGGCTACGAAGGTCAGATGGTTGTCGATTCGTGGAAAACTGATAATGAGCTGAAAATAAACAGACTTAAAAGCTGTCCCCAATACACTTGAGTCTAATAAAGCGAGGCCAAAGATTTCATTTAATAATTATGATAATAAAAGCTATTTTTACTAAAAGTCACAATTCACCGTATTTTATTTTATATTTCTAAACTAGGTATACATCTTTTATTAATATCACAAAGTAATGTACAGTCTAATAACTTTCTATAATTTAGTGTTTCGCATGACCTGAATGTCATAAAACTTTATCCAAATTTGGACAGCGTTCATCAATATGGCATTGTGTAGTTACATCGAAATATGTGAATACAGGTTGTATAATTGTCTAGAATTGAGACCGGTGACTTATACTGATAATGGCCGACTATAACACTTAAAAACAAAATTGTATTGTTCAATTAAATAGAGCAACGTAGATATAGCTAGAGATTATTTTCTAACTATGCGTACAGCAAGCATGATGTCTTTAGGACATACGTTTTAAGTATTTAGTCAATATGATAAATTTTAAAGTATTAACTGATTGTCTCGTTTTTGCAGCGGTAGTGAATGCGAATGCTGTGCATGTAGTCTCGGGTTTGATTTTCGGGTCCAGAAAAGTGTTATTGATTACACTGTTACAAGATGTGATACATTTACTAGCGTAACAATCTCTTACAGGTAAACACAGCATGCATAATTTTTATATCTAACGTTTATAATTACCAGTTCAAAGACAAATCAAACACTGCAAGAAAAATATGTAGACGAACTTAAAAATAAATAAATATTCAAACAAACAAACCAACTAACGAACCTTAATACAGAGAGAGCATTGTGTTATTGGGTTTCAAGAAATTCTCAATAGCAGTAAAATGTCTGAAATTGTAACGAGTAAGCAGAGATACCTCTATTTACCCTTTCGGAGGCATAAGCCTGATGTTTTAAAGTAATACTTATAAATAGTGTTCATATATCACCATTTTCATTACTTTAAACACGACCAAATTGGCGTTTTAATTATAATTGTAATACATGACAGTGCTTATTTTAGCACCTACTTGTAATCCAAACATACATCGCAACTCTTTAACATGCAACTTTCCCTAAAGCAATTATTTGTCCTATCAAAAGAACTACAAGTAATTTACGTAAAATAAACCTACGCTCATCACGGATACAACGCAGTAATATTTAACTTTTCGAACTGGAATAATCTCATAAAAACTAGCATAAAACTGATACATAACTTGATATAAAGTCACTTTGTATCGAGTAACCTTTTAGCGAACTTTGTGTGGTAACCTGTCATAGAGATTGAACAAAAATACCGATACATTTTCTTCTAAAGATGAATAGAAGTTCATCGTTTACTTTGCGATGTAGTTGGCTAAGAAGGCTATAATTGATATTCTGTTGTGAACTTTGAGAAAACGATACTTTGTAAACTTCACATATCGATTTTTGCCTTAAAGTATCTTCAAGTACACAAGTGAAGTTGTGATTTCAAAACTTGCTTGCAAACTGAGTTTCAGATATTATCTCAGTAATATGAAAATTTATAATCTCAATCATCATAATACAGTCATCCATGTATTAAATATCTATGACTGCACCATGGGTCTTTGTAAAGTAAATAGATATTAGCGTAAACGTCACTTTTGAGAATAATATGCAGATCTGATCTGATTCAGATTCGAATCCAATATTTATGATTCGAATTATGTTATTAGATAATTCCGTTATGAAATTTTCAGAAGCAATATTATTTCGAGCTTACCTTTAGATGGTAACAATCACGTAATAAGGGACTACGTTACGTAAGACCTAGAAATAGGCGGTGTGTAATTTTATACATTTCTGATAAATCCTAGAATATTAACGACTTATAAAATTTGTTCTGCTATTTCCTGGTATAGCTACTTATCACATGGAAGACAGGAGATTATAAAAGAGCCGACAGAAATATTTGTCTCCTTATTAAGGAGACGGTTTTCCTTAAGCTTTTTTCCAAATATTGCCGCGTAATTGGACTCTTTGCGGTGGCATCCGTATTTACGAGTTATTCCATGTTATTAGATACTTATTAAAATAGAAAGATTAGACATGGCAAGATTTTTAATTATAAAGCTTCCTTAATAGAATCAAAAAAGTGTTGCCTGGAATTATTATAGTCACCATTTGTCATTTAAAATTCTTAACAGTATAACATTCTTTACAGATACTGTAGGTAATTACTTTTAAGCAAATGTGATTTACACACAGCTTAATTAAAATTTGTTATTTTTCATACTAATATTATGGCACATAATTATGGTTGAATATATAATACGGTTTACTCCTGTAAGTACCTAAAAGTATATTCGCAACAATATTTAAATTCCGTAAAAGCTGGCTAACTTATTGTCGTCTCAGTTCCAAATAGCGCACTGAAAAGTATCTAATAAAACTTTTTGAATCCGGCAGTGAAACCTTACATATTATTTATTAGTCGTAAATAAATTATACCCGCAGTATTATAACTAATCACACATAAGTTAACCGCTTATCATCAGGCGGACTGTATGCTTACTAACTTTAGTAGCACAAAAAATATCAGAAGACTTAGAAATAATACTACATGAACCGATGAACACATTCCACACGAATGAAACATTAAACTGAATAGGAACCTTAAAATCCGGCCTAGAACATTTACGAGATAACAAAGATATCATAATTATTAAATTTAATACGCCCACCAGTGTTAGGTCTCTCCTATTTAACTAGGTTACGTGTAAGGCCGGGGTGTCAGTTGTCTGCAGCTGTCATGCGATAACAGCAGTTTTGAATTACAGACCGCGTTCGTGTAACAGTTAATGTGACTGTGTGGGTGATGTATGTATGGTAACGTTGGAAATTCCTCTTTAGACCAATAAGTGTTGTTGCATTGTTGGTCATTTGATAAGAGGTGTAGAAGCATTTCCTCTCAAATCGGCGTCAGTAGGTTTGGCAATTATTCCAATGTAAAAAAGACCTAGGATTTCGCTTTATTACTTTGAATTGTGTATTTTTCAGAGCACTGTAAGATAATACCTACTTCACGAAACAGACAAGTGATCTTTGCTGCTTCCACGGCAAACACAGGTACTCGTATTTATAAGGTCAACAAAGCACAAGTAAATACTTGGATATTACCAGGCTCCATAGACTATAAGTTAATTATAATTTACCAGAAAATATATTTAACACTAACTTATTAAATGAATGATCGATACAACCTGATCTTAAAGCTTTTTTAGTAATTCTGTTAAACTTAGAAAATTTAATTAAAGCAAGTAATATTTTCCAACTATATTAACGAAAATAGAACTTTTAAGTATGTCAGTTATGAATAAAAGTTATAATACTAATCTTAGACGTGAAAAATAGGTCTCCAAACTTGAATAAAATTGACAAAATATTTGAAGATTCCAGCCGTCCTTTTTGACTTTCCTCAACCTCTACGAAATGGTGATAAAGTTACTTACAGTTATTTTAGTTAAATATGAACAGCACAATTATTATAAAATTTATTAGACCGCCATTTTGATGCCATTTTTTATAACACGTATCATTTAAACAGGATGTCGACTACGAACAAAACAAAGGTGACAACACCACGCAAACAATGGCTGTGCAATCGAAACGCAAACCTGCAAGTCTATAAATAAACAAAGCTACGTTTCCAGCCTCATTCCCTTTACTTTCGAACACGATTTCCCGGCGTCACGTTACCGTAACCCTATAGATAGCGTTAACCGAGCCGGTTTGTACCACTCGTATCGGGTTCGCGGCACTGACATATTTTTTCCGGAGCCATATTTTAAGAGGTTAGTGTCACAGTAATATTATACGCAATAAGTTGTAATAAAAATAAAAATAATAGGGTATCCGGACTTCAGTGTGATAAATGACAACTATTACACCCAAACTATCGATTATCATTATTATACGCACATTGCGTTAGTAACGTTTGACATGCATTTTAAAAGGCTACGTAAAAGAATTACGAGCCTAATATAAGTCCAAATATTTTTATTAATATTATAAACATACTTTAGTAAACTTACCATTAATAACGTTCAAAGGTGTTAACTTGTGAAATAAATAAATTAACGTTTTATTTTTCATTTAATTTGACTAAGTTTATGAAGGCATCAATACATTACATACATAAAAGTGTATATCTCTGAAGTTACTCGAAGGAGTATTAGAATATTGCTAGCTAAGTTATAAGTATTATCGAGGACGACCTACTGCCATCTACCGGACACATTTCCACACTCGTACCTAACCATATAGAGAATTTTCTTATAGAAAACCCAATAACACTCTACCCAGCATTCAACCCATAACCAAATCATTGTCCGCATACATAAGCGCAAATTAATACCCATGTACCAAATATGACATCATATTAGTTATTGATAAAGTAAATGACTTCCTTCAGATATTTAATAATTGTATTAATGAGTCGCAGTGGCACACCGGCGGCCAGACACAATATTAATAATAATATAATATTCTACCACATACACACAACACCATCTAGCCCAAACTAAGCAGAACTTGTACTAAGGGTACTAGACAATGGATAAACATACATATATACTTTTTTTTTGTACATACATACATATTATACATAGAAACACCCAGACCAAGACAAACATCCATGTTCATGCACACAAATATTTGTCTTGTGCGGGAATCGAACCCGCGACCTCAGGCGTGGCAGTCGGTTACACTAACCAACAATTGACAGATTAATGTTTTCCAATAAAATATAGATTCCAATTCATTTTCCTCAAGCAGTCAGATAATATGTATTAAAGATAAATCGGTTATTATAATATATTATGTATCGGTGACAGGTACCGCATAACATTCCCAGTACTCTAGGGTTTCAGTGCATCCGATCCGTAGGTCGCGCCACTCGAGATTAGCGCGCAAAATATTTTAATGGAGGCCACAGATCACTGCAGCCTGTCCTCTTTAGCTGTCGTGTAATGATCGAGAACTAATGTATATATATGTATATAGTTTTGTAAATCCAGGTCACCATCCAGGCGTATATTATGAAGACATTATTGAAAATGAAAGTTGTTGAATATGCCTCATGGATTATTGTATTGGTTTGAATACCACCAGCGCTTTTAGAGAATACAGTTTGTAACAGAAAGGAATTGTGATATCTACGTTTCTTAAGTATGGTAAAGTAAATGGAATACAACGTAATTTAGAAGTGAACAATTAATTTGTTCTTTCTTTGGTTACTCGCGCGGGCTGTATATACGAGTTAATAATACGGGTTACTTGCGCAGGTGACTCAATATATACAATCCAGACAAGTGCCTCAACTTGCTTATGTTACTTGCGTCGTATACAAGAGTGATTAGAAAGGGCGAAAGAAAAATAACTGTATGTTGTTTAATTAGTGATTATGCGATAATACCTATATGATTATAACGTTCAGTTTTCTAAAGATAAATTAAACATAAGTAATTTTATAGATTACACATTCAGATCATTTCTTGTTTTATTCTAAGCTGTATTTGAAAACATTCCGTTAACCGTAAATACTCCATTTTTTTATTAGTCTGTAGATTTTATTAAGTGGAAGCATAACAGACTTTGTCCTAAAATAACATACTGGTAACAATATAACAATTCATCAAACTATCCCAAAGGAAGAAAAAAGAGGAAATAAAATTAATACTGCGAGTTTCTGAACGTAAGCCAGTATATCCTGTACGAGGAAAGATAAACTATCCTATGTTATTAATTGATCGGATAGACGAATATAATCGTACTTATTGTTTTTTGGATAATAATATATCTATTGCCCCTTTTTTGTATTGCGTGTGTCAGCCTATTCCGGCTTTCAAGACAAAGCTTGCCCGCACACCAACTTTTGTAAAAGTAAAAATTCTGATTGTATTTTGATCCAAAACATAAAAAATTGTCTTTGAATATGTCATTCAAGGTTTGAAAAGAAATAGTGCTTATAGATATTTTACTTTTTTAAATCATTAACGCTAAGATGTACTTATCTCATGGCGGCTTGAAAAAATACATATCATATTGTACTAGTACAATAGGTGTTATTTTACTTGTATAGTCCAGTGAAAGACCGATAGACTGCCAAGTGAAGGTCTCGAGTTCAAACCCACAGCACGTGTGTCAACTATTATATTACTTATGAAGCTATGTGCGTATTAAATAAATAAAAATCGCTCGCTTTAGCGGTTAAAAAAAACATCGTGGAGAACCCTGCGTTTCTAAGAGTTCTCCATAATGGCCACAAAGACGTATAAAGTCTGCCAACACACACTGGGTCGATAAAATTCTTAAGCATATAAAGTTAGTAGCATTATTTTGAGTCGTTGTTACCGTACAGGGCCTCAAGAGAAAATAAACTCAGCTCGAGTTAATGTAGTTCTCAAGCTTCATAAAGAGACTCGACGATAAAATTATAAACAGTTTGCACATTCTAACCACAACTCAGTGGTCAGTAGTGTCTATTCTATTCTAATCTAAAACCCACTCATTGTCTTTCCCAGAAATAAAATCTAATTTTCAGTCTTCTTAAAATAGCTTACTACCTACCTCTTCTTCATCATCACGATATATAAAGCAAAAACAATATAAAACAGAAAATAGACAAGTTCTTAGGTACTAGGAATTTTAATAAATACCAAATTAAATAAAACCACAGATACCACGAGAACTGTCGAGAACCATGAAAGCATATTCTGTATTTAGAATTCCCAAAAATGTTTATTTTTTAAGTTCCACGGTTAGACACAAGACAATGTGGAGTAAAGGGGCATGATGGGAGCCAGCTGTCTGGCGATAATGTCGAAGACAATATAAAGTAGCGAAGTCTCCTCTCAACTTTAATTTGTCTTGTCAATAGAGAAAGCTGTCTTTAACACTTTGAACGATATTAAGACAGGAAAAAAAGAATGAGCTATTGTTTCTGCAAATGCAAATATAATAATAAAAAAATAAAACACCAAACTACTGAAGCAATTAACTAATGAAGAATTTTGTGTTTCGAAGACCTATAATCCTTAATTTATACTCTACCTTGTAGGAATTAAATTGGATGGAGAAAAATAAAATGTATATCAACGAAATCAGACCAATTCAGACTATCCCGGCAGTTTTACAATTGATAACCGCACGGACATTTGTGCGGTTGGTCAACTGAACCGTGGTCTATTTCAGTGGACGCAGCCGTGTGGGGCTCGCGATAAAATTGATCCGACCGTAGACTGAATGAATTTGAGTTTGGTTGAACCCTCGCTTCCTGATGACAAAATACTTACGCACCCACATAATTACAGAATTAATATGTTCAAATATGGTTGGTTGATCTTGTATTGTATTGGCAAGCTGTAACTTAAGCTACAGTGTCAATAAGTATAGTAATGATAAAAAAAGGAAATTGTAGGAATTTAACTCAAAAACTAATTAGGTACAGCTATTTACCCTAATTTTACACAAACAAAGCCGCGGGCAAAAGTCAGCAAATTAAGTATATTTCGGTTTATATACTTATCAAAATATTATACCTTTTCTATTTCATATCAGATTAAGGATAGTAACAGAACAAATTGTTGAATGACCAAGATTAACCACAAAGAGCTTCAACTATAAAAATACGATTCAAAAAGAAACAATTTGAATGTGCTATAAATACGAATCTTGAATGTCAGTTGAATAAAAGTAGTCATCTGATTTATATTTAAAACCATTCCTGAATTAAAAGCAAAACCGTTCTTATCTCCAACTTTACATCTTTGTTGACCGTCGGAAATACTGTTGATATTTTTCGTGCTATTTCGCCCAACGCGGTTTTGTTCGACAAAAAGTCGACGAGCTTGCATGAGTGGGCTCTACCCGCTTTTTGTATAATCACCTACACAGTTTGTTATATCAATAACCTGACGTGCATTGTAATATAAGCCCTATTAGTTCGAGATAAAGCTGAAAATCGAAGGCGATGTTATAAACCTTTGTTGCGAATGTTGATAAAATATATTTAGTTAAATACCCCGTGCTAAACTAACCAGCATTTTCATTAGCTTTTTGAATGTTTTCCATGTTATGCGAATCAGTATAAACAAAACAGTCTCAATTTATCCTGGCACACATATATTATTGTGTATATTTATTCAGCAAATAACTATCCCAGTTTCGGTCAGAAACGCTGTATCAAATAACGGTTTTCGTGTTTACTTTTTAAAAGCCATTAGTGTATCGATAACTTCTATTTTTAAATTGGAAAACGTTTTGTGTATTCCATTACCTATTCATATGCTAATAGTTATGAAGGATATATGTAACATGCAAAATACTGCAAATATAAATAAAATTACGGACATTTTTTTTGTTAAACCTAACCTGCGTGGTTTTCGAACCCACAACACTCGGCGCAGTGGCAGCGGCAAGACGATCACTTAAACCACTTCGCCATCCGTGTAGTCAAGTACTTGGTAGTACTTTAGTAAAGTATTTGGTAATACCTACTGATATTAAATGTCTCTTGTGGTTCAGCAATTATCACTATTGGCCACGTATTTGTGTAGATTACATTTTAGATAGCCTAGAACGTACAGAATAAGGTCTTTCATTTCATACCATCTTGTGTAATTACATGCATCGTATATTCAGTCAAATTAGCTTATTAAGGCCTGCGAATAAACGTACTGACAACTGTAAAGGGAAGGATTCCCTAGTCCCTTTTGCGAGTTAATACGTTTTAGCCGACGGATGTACACACGGCTACACATCAAGTTAGACACATAACTACGCTATATACAAAATAGAGAATTGTCGGAAAGGGACAGTGCATAGTGATCTGGACCCATCACAGTGCACTAGCGCGTGCGGCGACGCTCGCGGCCCGTTCAGCTTGAATGAGACAAAATAACGAAAATATAACGTACTCTCTTGCACGATTCACAGCGTTCAACTTCTAATAGTTCAAAGTCCAAACAGTCTAGGTTGATATGTCACTGTGTGTACAACTCAATACTCAACGTTTCCGTCAGCAGTAAAACTTGAGATTTATATTTAAATAACAATATAAGTGAGACCCGCCAAGTTATTAGATAAATAGAAGAGTTTCCAGTCACGTACTAAATTCCATTTCAGCCGTATCGTTCATACAATTTATTGTATTACACAAGTACATAATAGACCCACGAATATTGATTTTCCTCTGAATAGTTTTCCCCTTTTCTGTAAACGATTTTATTTGTAACTATCAAGGAAACCCTCTAGGTGAACGTATAAGTAAATACTTACACGTTCCAAATGGACGGAATGAAAATGAAGACTTATGATAAATGATTTACAGCAAAACGTTTCGGTGTTGAACGGTTTTTTATCAATTTGTTATCATCATATATGCTTAAAGAAGGCAGTGGGACACTTGTGATGAAATCAACAACATTTAGAAGACAAGGTTAAGGTCAAAAGTGTGGTGAGTGTGAATAAAGCAAAATAAATATGCCAATAGACATGATTCTTAGAAAATACGTTTTATAAAAATTGTTTAATATCAGGTCTGTAAAAAGTTAGAAATACATATGTAACATTGAAACACCATGGCGACCGGCACATTGGATATTGCTAAGAAAAATTTATTATAAAAGAACGAATCTAATCAATTTGCCTGAAGCAGCCTGTTGCTAGACATAGGTTTCATCCAATTTGTCTGCCGCAGTTTTCCGCCTTCCGCCTTCAATCTATAGATTAGATGCTTATGATAGCGGCAGAAAACTCAACATTAATATGTTAAACATATGATATTTGCTTCATTAAACTTACGTTCAAGTTAAATTATTCACATTATATCATTAAACGATCTTTTCATTCACACATTAAATATTCCTTATTCCTATGTTGCTTTCACTCGATATAGAAAGCAGCTATCTTTAGAATTAAATTGAAGATAAGTACACGTTAATATAATTACTTTCGTTGCCTAACTCGTAATACAATTTGGACGGTATTTTCCATTATTTGAGTGCCACAAAAATATCAGAAAATCTCATTGGGTAAGCAACAAATAGATAAAGTGGGAAAAGCTGTAAGGAAAAGTTCGGGTTCGTGATGTAAATCATATTAATGAAATTATATGTTTAGAGGTTTTTATTTAAATTGTAATAATATAAGTGGATCTAATTTTGTATTTACTTGGATACTCAAACTATGGTTAGTGTTTATTGCTATTTATTTTTTATTTTGGTAAATAAATATTTAAATGAGGTTGTTTAGATATTTTGTTTTTAACTGTTAATATGTAATATTAGTAATTCAAACCAAATATATATAAATAAAATATTCAAAATGTTGGAAGATTAGAAAAGATGCTATACAAACGAAAAACGAACACAATAATTATACTATGAATCATGTATATTTTCCGAGTAATTTCCCGAATCACAGCGTATTTTAAACCACATAGTACCTTCATCTATATTTGTTAGAACTATCTTATCGTTAATAAATTAATAAATCATACAAAAACAATACTTTATTTTGCCGATACAAACGTTTTCACCCTTTATATATAAATTTCTTGTATTTACAAAATACGTGTAACAAATACTCAGAACTTTGTTATTGTATCACCGGACATTCTTCAACAGCACTATTAAATCAAACTTCATGCTTTCAACGCTATAAAAGCCAGTTCTCGTGAAAACAATATCTCGTACCTTTGAAGCGACATGTTGCAAGTTCCAAGTGTGGTGAATAGTTGTAAGAAGCACATAAAGTGATATTATTGGATAAGTAACCGGAACTTTTGTTGCGTATGCGATCGGAAGAGTTTGCAAGTTTTGCGGATCCATTGTTTGGAGTAAGTTAGAAGATACTGCAATTTTATGCTTCACGTCTGGTCAACGATATAAGTAGCTGAAGACTGAACTTATTTGTATAATTGTTTATTAAATTAACAATATATTATTCTAATTATCCTGTATGTATGTGAATAAATGATATGTATTCGTCAACAACCATATTTGTGAATGGCTCAAAAACAATACTTTTTTCGTAGATACATGGTAGCCTATGCCCTTTTCTGTACCCCTGACAAAGTGTATGCGAATTTTCATGATAATCACTCGAGTAGTGATTGCGTAAAAGGGGAACAAACAAGCTCACATTCGCACTTATAACATTGTATAATAAAGCACTTCAAAGTCTTGCATACATTTATCGCTTTATCGAAACTGGGAATCTTTCGTACCTAGAAGTTCACTTTGATAATTTTGAAGAGGTGTAAAGTCCATCTACACGTTCCTAGTGAATGTTGTGCCTCTCACTCGTACTTAGTAGTTTATACTTCACGAGAGAAAAACAGAACTCATACAACCAGAAACAGGGCTAGTATTAAAATTTTGTTTCAAAATCCTATTAATCGTATGAATATTATATTGTTTATTAGTAGCTTTTGCCCGCGGCTTCGCTTGAGAACAGTACTTATTTTTGAATGAAAGGTTTCTGTACCCCTGACAATGAACAAAGATTTCATGACGATCGGTCGAGTAGTTAAGGCGTGCAAGCGTAACAAACAAAATCACATTTGCTTTCATAATATAAATTAGGATTAAGACCATACTAGTACTATAATGATCATATTTTTAAGGGTTTGAACTTTTGACATTAACGCTGAAAGAACAACGAATACTCATATATTTGTCTACCACAAACAAAAGTAAAACCTATTATGGCTGTAAAGTATTATTTACAAACCCCACACAATACAAGTTTGTACATAAACAATAAGTATTATCCCACATAACGCGTCGCACTCACGCGACCGCCCGTGACAAAGACATGTGTTTAAGATGATGCCAACGATTTCTTGTCACGGGCTGTTAAAATTTTTATTGAATGCCGTTTTTATGCGAACATATAAAATCGACTATAGGTCCTTGTGAGGTGTAAAATCGGCCTATTTTTACGCCTCCGAAAGTCGTAACTTGCCGAGTGGATTTTTATTCGAGTGACATTTTTCGAACTGTTTCGTAGGTATGTACTTTTCGACGATTTTTTTACGCGCCGCATAAAAATTTGAGCTGCTATTTGTAAGTAACGAATTTCTTTTTATGTTTACTTCTTAACTTTCGTATTTAGACATTGATGACGGTATAAAGCGTGTTCCGAATACGTCCACGGATGGTGGTAGTTAAAGTCGTTTTTTTTATTTATTGGCTTACGTTATGTTCGCATTAAAAGCATTTTTATTGCTAAGTCGAAATGGATAAACTGTATACTGTTGGTGCCTATAAAATTCAATGCTTAGGCTGCTTAGAAAGATATATCACCCTGACCATAACGTACTTAAATAAATAGTATTTTCGTGTCCTTTAGCAATAAGAGAAATTCTCTTGGAAGTGTTCGCCCTGTTAGCTTTAATATAAGACAAAAGTGTAGCTAATTTCATCATCGGGGTTCCGTACACACCTATGATCCCGCTGGCACCCTTGTGCAAACACCTTGCGCCTTTGTTATAGCGGATATCGTTAAAAATATAAGAAATAAACATGAATGTGATATTAAACGGAAACCTCATACAAGCAAGTTGTTCCCTTAAATTTTTATTTAGATTTTTTCGTAAATAACTCAACACATTGCAACGCTAAATTAGGACTGATAATAGTAAAAGATCTAAAGTAAAACTATATGTAATGGTTATTGAAAATGGGCCCCGTGTACGTACAACCTAACTTAAGTTGTAGTACAAACGCCGCGGTACGCAAGTCGGTCTCGCATCAGTCGATTTTAGCTACCATATTCACTTTCATATATTATACGAAATCCTAATACACAATAACACTAGCTCAATTCCAATTAGTTAGTCACACAATAAGCTATTAATAAAACCAAATTAATCGCAACTGACTACGCTAATCAAATTAGCAGTGTACTGTTAGTGATTAATGATGTAATACTGTGCTCTATTCACGCTAAAAATGTTTGCAATTTGTAGTATTATTTAACCGCCTTGGTGGAGCAGCGGTAGTGGATCCGATTGCCGAGTTTTAGGTAAGTTTCGGATTTGATTCCCGGATGGGCATCAAACCAGCCCCGTGCTGATTCTAAGAATTTTAACAGATAAACCCAATAACAGCTTAAACGACCCAATAATTGAACAGGAAGCCTTATAGATAGTAGTCGCATTCATTACCGCTGCACCGACGACGAAATCTGCAATTTTCAGTTGCAGCACGGAGTCTCAACCTGCTTGGTACAAGGCAATAGGCTCACTCACTATTGCCTGGTACCTAAAACAGATCTGGCAAAAAGTTGGTGCCGTACACCTGTTTACTTCTCTATGTAGGTATAACTGAAGCTATTTATTTCTTCTTGCCGTGTCTAGCAGAGAAGCGTTTTACTTAACATCTCAAGCCCGTATGTTTACAGATGTGAGTCTATATAATTACGCATGTAAAGACATGTTTTATCTAATTATTTTCCCACTTTAAGTCATTAACATCATAAATAAAGCATTTTCGTGCCTCCTTAACCAAATTATGTTGACAAAATTATCGTGTAAACCGCCAAAATAAAAGGTCCTTTACTGTAATCACTTATCCTATTAAATATAGAGACTCTCATATTTTGCAGAACAAAAGCCTTCGTATATTAAGCTTATTTGTGATTTAAACAATGCTTGGCTGTCTCGAACGAGGGAGTTCTCGAATGTTTGTTTGGTGCCTCTAATCAGTATGAGTAGGTTCAAATACCTTGTTATAAATACTGACGGGCCTTATGTGTACATACATAGGCAATATATTAACAGAGAGGTAAGCAGGAGTTATACGAACATTGCACCAACTTTGTTTTACGTTCCAAGTAATATGACACAATATTTTTTTTCAGAATTGCTCTTTGATTGCGATCGAGTAATCAATGTAACTAGGGTTTATACAATTTGTAATGGAGTTTGTCAGTCACTGAATTGGTACCATTATTATATTAATGCTAATTTGATAAATGTACTTTTACTACACCCAGTAAAAGCTACCTAGGAAAACTTAGATAATGAGCCTTTAGAGGGGATTCGATCACCATATCACACGATACACAAAACATAATTCTAATAGCTCAGGAAAATTATGATGAATTATGGTGTGAAGAGATCTTGTCATATATAGATTAGCTGTTATATCTCTTGATAATATTAAACCTATTGATATTATCGGTCTGCATAACACTGTCGGGCCATTTAATATTATTCCGTCTCATAATATTTCCAATCTATAAGAGAATTGCAGCATAACCTACCGTTAATTACCATTTTAAATCTTTCCATTATATACTATGTGATGACAGCAATAATGAAACACCAACGTACCTGAAACAAATTAAAAGTATTTTTAGATATATGTTTATTACTTTAGGTCGAAGATACGCTGCTAAGAAAACCCTTAATTGCAAAATGTGCACGAAAAGCATCTAAAAGAAATATGTTGATTCGTAGCAAGTAGACAATGTCTGTATCACTATAGTATTAATAAACTCTCAATTAGTATTTTAATCGAGAGGTACGGTTAAGAGTATATTTTACGCAAGCTGTAGTTTCTGTAGAAAGAACCAATTTTTAGTGTTCTCTCAATCCTAGCGCTACAAGACTCAACAGCACAATCCCTATTTCAGAAAACGAACTTCGGAGCAACAAGGCCTTGTCAAGGGCAAAAATAAATTACTCAAATCCCGTTTCTAGTACATTTCTAGCACATCGTATTCGTAATAAGAATCCAAAAACCGGAACGTTTAGAAAAAACAATTCCATTCCAAATGTTCACAAACTGCCGATTTCTTCACATTTATCTCGCGAATCAATCCCGCGTAACGAAACGTGACAAATGCCCTAAATAAATTATTTTTACAACGAATCCTCCCCTTCTGTAATTGATTCGATAACAAAAGTCCAGTAGACCCAGGTTTCATTAAAACGGAGATGGGCGGAGCGGCGTTTTATCAACATGCAGGCATTGGTTGCATGATTTGTCGAGCTAAAGTTGCTTGTTTTAGAGGTTTTAGCTTTTAAAAGATGGCACATATCAAGACAGCTTGTGTTATTAATGTTGAATAATCTTTCAACTTGACCAAAAACTGGCACTGCATAAATGTATTACTTTATTTTATTTTAAAATTGGGTTGTCATAAAATCATATTATTAAGTCGATTGTTTCTATAAAATTATATGTGAATTAGGTTTTATCCTGATATTAGAACAACTGGTAAATTGTAGTCATGATGAAGATTTTATTTTTATGATCAACATGATGCAGTCAGTGACCACTGTCATCATTAAAAATAACTATTTCTGTCTGATCATTGCAGGCATATAAGAGAAGTAGTATTATTTCGAAAACCTCACTTCACTCCTTTCTAACTTAGACTGCACCTTTTGTAAACAAATAAAAATACTTTACAATATATCTTAAGACATTTTTTTTGTGTTAATAGATTGCTCGATTTGCACGTCGTCTTGAATCGTGGAGGACTAAGTTCTACAACATAGCCTAATTGTGACATAAACCTTTCAAATAACGTTGTAACCGTGGAGAACTGTGGAATAACAAATCATTAGAAGAACTTTAGAAACTGTGGTAATTAGGTACGTAAAGGTCCTACAGAGGATTGAATTTGAGGTGAAGTGCTGTTAGCTGGTGAATGCCTAATGGAATTTGCCTCTTGTGCTGGCAATACAGCGTATCCTTAATCGCTGTGTTGGGGACGCATAAGAAATATGCGACAGAAGAAGTTTGCTTTTCCTTCCCAATAAAATGAATTTCAACATACATAAGAAATAGGCAGATATGTATTACATCTCTATTTTGCTAGCGCCGGGTCTAGAAAGTATGATCACCGGGCACATTTCTAGACTCAATGCTGCTACTGAGACTTTGACAGGCAAACACGATCACAGTTTGTACAACCCAGTAATCGAACACGAAGTTTAAAGGATAGTTGTCGCTATTATTACCGCTGCACCTATGCTATTTAAAAACATATAATAATAAATGTCTAGTACATAAAAACCAGATGTTATATTCTTATTAGGATTGGCAACAAATCTTCTACCGGTAACACTTAATATTATTAGGTACTTATTACTTTTATATATTATTGAATCCTTGTAAATGTTTTGCATAAAATTATGCAACGTCATTTGTTTCGAAAGCGAGGTCATCGTAAGCGTAAGGCTAGAAGGTTAAATAAATAAAAAGGTAAGAAAATCCTTATGCATGCGGTTTGGGTTTTTTCCAACGAGGCAACGAATAAATATATAATTTATTATACCCACAATCAATCCACTGACAATTTGGATTAACAAAGACAAGTATAAGCATAAAAGGAGAATTTTATGACAGATTTCGTAATGTCGCCCTCACGATCAGTTGACATTGACATGACACAAAAATAAAAGAAAGGAAACGAATATAATAATTTTTACTTTTGACTTTATATACGTTACTACCCGTTTACGATCTTGACTAGGGCTTTTTATATTTGTCTTAAGCAATAGAGATTAATTATGTTTAAAATACATTTTTGTGGCCCGAGACCGGTTTGTGTGGAAAACCTTGGGAGAGGCCTATATCCAGCACTGGACGTCTTTCGGTTAAGATGACACAATCTTTTATAGGCCCATATTTAGCATTTTATATGAACTGTTTCGATCCTGATATATATATATGTACATACCAACTTTTTAATTTGTCGTGTAAACAAACACAGTCTATAAAATCACTATTTTCAGACTATAAGCGTTCTTTAATAAATAAAGATGACAAAACATTGTGCCTTGCTATCCGTATGCCATATTTCTTTACTGACTAAGACAAAATATATGAATAAATGGACTATTCAATTAATGGACTATACCTACCTATTCTACTGCATTCTTTCCTAACACACCCCTTCTGCATACCATTCTTACATCCGTTTGACAATACTTCAACAAACATTTTACTATTTGATTTCACAATATAGCTACAAAAACAATACAAGTAATTACCGACATTTTAAATTCAAATCTTCTTCCTTTAACAAAATTACAGCATTTATTTCCACAAGTCACAAGGTAAAATCCTTTTATAAATTATTCGAACATTCCTATCTGCTGTTACGGTAATCTTGTTCAGGACATCTGTAATTACAAGTCAGGTATGACTGAGTTATAATCCGATTTCTAACTATTTACATTTTAGATCCGTTTTACGGCTACCTACTTTTATAAATTACTAAAACATTTATGAGTGAGGTAATTTTACTGATAAAAGAGTATAAATGGATCGACGTTTAGAATGCACTTTCATACGCGTACTATTCAATTATTTATGCGATTAATCGACATGGATTAACCAAAGGCATATGAGTTATGACGACACTTTTTATTGCCTCTAATGGTAAACGAGCTACCGATTCACTTGAGGGTAAGAGGTAAGCGCCACTTAGACTTTAGCAATATCAAGACTAAATACAATCAAGCAGTTCCTTACAAGGATACTGATGCACTATGTAAACCTCCTTTAAAGAAGAATAAATCATGGCATTCAAAAATAAAAAGAAAATTTTAACAAAATCTAATACATGAGATTTTGAACAGCCAGTAACAATTAATCTATTTAACAAAGAAGACAATGCAAACACATAAGAAATAAAATAATCCAATACCCTTATGTAAGTATATGATAATTACAATGGATTACAAGACATTATCAATCCACTTATTCCATTTAGCTATAAACAGTTTATACAGTGCGTTATAATACCAAGTTTGAAATAACTGCCGGCACTTGTACAATATGATAATGTTTCAAGAACAAGAAAGTCATTAAATAAATCGTGTATTTTATTGTAATATCTGACAATGTATTCATATCGTATTCACGTGTACGATACATATGTAAACAAGATATATCCATTTTATTCTATCTTCATTAAAATGTATATTTAATAATATAATTAAACAACATTATTATCTTTTTAACTAATCGCTAGTTTGATGATCAATATGTACGATGGCGATATCAGGTAAAATTAATTTTTTTTTTATTATAGCAAGACAAATTGTAGTTGCAATACTAAGTCTAAAAGAAGGCCACACTCGTTCTTCAGACTCGCTCTGCATAAAAGTGTTTCACGGCGTGGTAATTATGACCAACTGTGATAGTTAATTAGTAACTATTTTAGTAATTAACACGTGACTGCATCGATAGCGTTGTAGTTTTAAATGCCATCATGACGCAACTATACCGCTGTGTGTCGTGAACATGGAATAATAATTAGTGTAGTCAAGAAATAGTTACTTCCAGTTTAGGTGTTCTTTATGTGGTTTCTTTTTTTTTAAAGGTCCGCAATTTGCGTTATGCTGACGACACTACTCTCTTCGCGTCGTCAGAGCAGGAATTGAAGAGCGCGAGTGAAGTGCAGTTGGCCTCAAAATTAACAAGGCGAAGACCAAGGTGTTGGTAGTAGACCGACCAGGCACATTGATTCGCTCCTATGAGCTCAAGAATCGGGAATTTGTGGATCAGTTTGTATATCTCGGCTGTCTTCTGAGCAGTGAGGGTGGCAGCGAAAAGGAGATCGCTCGGAGAATCCAAATGTCAGCAATGACTAAACTCACTAAGATATGGAAAGATCGCAACTTATCTCGCAAGACTAATGTGAGGCTGGTACGGACACTGGTGTTCTCAATTTTCTTTTATGGCGTCGAATTCTGGACTATAAGGAAAACAGAGAGAGCGCGGATTGATGCCTTCGAGATGTGGTGTTGGAGACGGATGTTGCGCATTCCTTGGACCGCATAACGGACCAACATATCCATTCTTAAGGAACTCAGAATGACTATGAGGCTATCTACAATCTGTTTCCAATGAATACTTTGGTATTTCGGACACATAGCTCGCAGGAACCCTGACAACCTGGAAAAGCTGATGGTAGTTGGACAGGTTGACTGGAAAACACCACGTGGCCGCTTCCCTACCCGTTGGTCAGACTTAATCAAAAAGTTAACCAGCCTCCCAATACCTGAAGCTTTTAAGACCGCCGAGGATAGGAACATGTGAAGAATTGTAATGCAAGATGTGATCAAGGATTATACTTCTACTGGACACGACCTTCAGCAATGAAGACAGCGACTAAGAAGAAGTGTGGTTTATTGAGTATACTTAAAGTACCAGGGAAAGGGAGTTATCTCTTTAAACAGAACGGAATTAAACCTTGACGGGATAAAAATTTGCTTTACTAACTGCAAGCCATTTTTTTATTATGTTCTTCTAGTGTCTCCCCGTGACCATGGCTGCTGAAAAGCAACCGAAATGTCGAGGAAAGTGTAAACTTAAATATAAATAGTTTCATTAGATTTAATAATTTATTTTTAATTAGCTTAAAAATAGTAAAGTTTATAATAATAGTATGTAGTCTAACAGTTTCTAAATTATGTAATAAAGTGTCAAATAAACAACGCGATAAAATCTGTATATAGTAGTTTTTTTCAATGTTCTTCTAGCTTTTGTCTACGGCTTCGCTCGCTCTGGTATAGCACTTTTTTGTATGAAAGGTACCCTATGTAGTTTTCTGTACCCCTGACAACATATGCTTAACTACATGATGGTCGGTCGAGCAATAATGCGTGAAAGCCTAGCTAACAAACAAACTCACATAAGCATTTACAAAATGGGTACTAGACAATGGATAAACATACATATATACCTTTCTTTTTTTGTAAATACATACATAAAATAAACACCCAGACCAAGACAAACATTCATATTCATGCACACAAATGTTTGACTTGTGCGGGAATCGAACCCGTGACCTCAGGCGTGGCAGTCGGTTAGTTAGTATAGTCAAGTACATACTCTTGAAAAAGACTTATTAGTATTATTATTACAACAAATCTACGCTCCATTGCAGCCATCAACTAAGGGAGATAAAATAACTGCAATGATCCATCTATATATTATATTTCTAATACTAGTTTGCTAATAATCTCGTAGCCTTCATAGTTATCTTTATATATAGGAAAATTCCTTCGTCCATCACCTCATCAATCAGACACCAAGTGCTCTTGGCAAATTAACGTCAGAAACGATATTCGGTACGTCCCTTCACTTTGTTATATGATCAATTAAGTTGTGTGTTTTGTATGTCTTCAGCATTGAATCGTATTATGAAATAGGTACTTTTGTATAAAAGATACACATTAATATTACTTCGCAGTTTCTTATTAGCGTCGTCATTGAAGTTGAAAATTGTATAGAAGGGTATGTAATTTACATTTTTAAGTAGAAGCCTGTTGTGCCAATTGTTTCGTGACGATTTAATTTGTGAATGAGTCGGCTCGCCCTTATTAACGCTTATACTACATTTGCAAGAGTTTCTTTTCATTCAAGCTTTTATTTCTTTGACGAACCATATGCTTGTTAGCCTTTGTAGCATAGAAAGCAATATCAGATTCCTTGAAATTTAAATATAACTAGCTGAAAAAAGAATTAAAAAGAAAAAAACAAATCTAAAGCATTCTCCAACCGACCTGAACACACACAAAAAATTTAATTACAAACACACGCACAGAAGATTTATATATACAAATATATAATAATATATCTATTATTTAGATTTGGTTTACCCCGTGGTTTAGAATTTTAGACATAATGCTTATGATCACGAGGACGTTGATTTCCTAGGCATCAACGAGGTAGGCTAGACCAATCAATGTTAACCCGCATTACAAGCAATTAGCTTAGGAGGTGTTGAAAGTTTAAAAGGTAATAATAATACCAACTTAAATTATAGTGTCCTAGATTAAATGCCAGTCGCAACGATCATTATTAGATAGTTTAAGTATAGAAACATTAGTTTAAGGTTACACTTATTAGCACGTAAGATCTTAATTACTTTAATGTCTGGTCTAAACAAAGATTACTTAATCATATATGTACATATTTTTTTAAGCATGACTGCGCTCGTGCTTTTCATAAATCCTGTGTCGCGGAGGACTTTAATAACATTTAAACAACGGACACAAATAATACTCAGACTCAGAACAATCAATTTTGGGACACACAAATTTTTGACCCGTATGGGGGTCGAACCCACAACACTCGGCGCATTGTTAGTGGTGAAACGACCACTTAACCCGTTCGCAAATAAGCAAATACGGCAGGCAAATTATTCTTTTAGTTTTAAATTATATAAAAATGTAAAACTAAAAGAATCACATACATTATTTTGTTCTACTTTCTTACAATATCTTAGTGCTGGCTGAAAACTCATAAGTTTCACTCCACAATATAGAAGTTGTGCTCAATAACATCTGCGCGTTCTCTTTTGTTTTTCATAAACTACCCGCTATAAGTATTGTTTAAAGTGGATTCGAACAAAACGTTCCCGATTTAATAAGTTTGAAAGTATTGGAGTGGGGTATTTTTGAGCAAAAACTTTATGCGTGTAGTTTTTCGAGGCACGACTTCAAAATAATTTTAATCATATGAATTAATTATTTTGAAAGTTATATAAAGTACTTGTGTGAAGTAATCTCGCGTAAGTATAAAGTTCTCTTTGTTGTCAATGGGTCTCAAGTCCTTTATTT
Source organism: Catocala nupta (assembly GCA_963675205.1). Taxonomy (NCBI): domain Eukaryota; kingdom Metazoa; phylum Arthropoda; class Insecta; order Lepidoptera; family Erebidae; genus Catocala; species Catocala nupta. Next base: position 9,604,355 of record OY776095.1, on the reverse strand, counting down.
ATCCTTATGTAGCCACTTAGTTAACCTCGTGACAAAGTTGGCTAGCATTTCGACGGATTCAGCTTGCTGTTATGTCTAGGCGAAACATGTTATAAGGCCTCAAACTTAAATCATTTTATTTACACTAGCTAAATAAATTGCTGTATTGTGCGGCAAATTATGAACGGCTTAATATATTTTCTAGGGCAGAGATGTATGTATATGTATGTCCATCAAGGGAATTGGTCGCCTTAAAATTGCTTCTTATTAGCCTTCTGATATGTCTCACTGTTGGGACAAAAGCCTTTTTCGTGGACTTCCAAATCACTCTGTTTGAAGATATCCTCTGCCAGTCCCTTTCGAAGACGGTCATGTCATCCTGCCATCTCCACGTAGGTCTGCATAGTAGTCGTCGGCTGTCTTGTGGCATCCAAATGATTACGATTTGTGTCTACCTCTTTGGGTGCATGCGGTAGATGTGACCGCTCCAGTCCCTACAGCCTGCTTATCCCGGATTATATATAAAGATCAATCGCTTCTGTCAGCGCTATCAAAAACGATCCTATCATAAAATTGATTACAAAAATCTGATGGGCTTACATCACTTACTTCGGTGAGTTTAACTAATTTGATTACACAGATATTAAATTTACTATCTGAATAACTCGTAGTTCCGATTTCCTAATGTTTAATCTATTTGTAAAATTCAATAATTTTATTACGGAAATACGATTTGGTTAATTGAAAAAGCATGAGTGATCATAAAAATAACAAGGCATATAATTGGTATGAGATCTCAATTATTACAGAACTTGTTTAAATATCCGAAACGCATAACTAACGAAATAATTACAATACATCACGATACCAATTAAATATACGTAAATAATTCACAATATATTATGTTGTCTTTTTAGGATATTGTGATTATCAGTTTAAAGATAATTATCATAATAACGATTTTGTTAAGATTCAAGGATATATTCGTTTTTTAGTTCAATTTTAAATATAACAAAAATAAAATCAGCTATATAATTGAAACATAAATATTTGTATTATACGTCACGAAAAAACGTTAGGTACCCATGTTTTAGCATATTGCGCGCGCATTGGTTGTTCGGGATTTGGCATAGTTAAAGTTTATATGGCGAAAGACTGCTATAGGGGAAAGTTAAAGTTATAAAAAAGCATTTGATATTTTACGACGTTTTATATAAATAAATATACCTAGTTATTCATACACATGCCTATAGACTACAAAACTACAATAATGTTTTAGCAAAAATGCAAATTACAATCAAAAAGCCGTCAGCATTGCACCAAAGCCCTTTAAATCAGGTGAACTGAACCATACAGGTTATCGAGGGCTCACAATTATCTGAGCTCCCTTGGGGCTCCGGAGCCCCCTTAATTACATCGAGACCAATACGAGGGCTCGTTTTATACGAGCACTTCCCTGCCTTTGTACATCGTTATTTGTGATTTAAAATGCCTTTTGAAACAGGAATTAAAATGTGAAGTCTTTGAATAGGCATATACCTACTTTTAAATTCGAGAGATTTATTTTATACTATTGCATTTAACAGACATTTTCTTTCATTTTGATTTACAGGAATATATTTCAACCTACAGAACATCGTTGCAGCATGTATACATAAATTAAACTATGAGTGTGTATCTATATACTGAATTTCTATTATCACGGCGACTGACTGGCGCAGCAGATATGTTATAAGAAAAGTGTTCGCAAATGCAAATGCACTCTCTATTCCTGGCCATTCAAAGTCCAATGGGGTGGCAAGTCGATACTATCGGAGAGAGATCAGGCGCAAGAACAACGGCTTTTAGTGCTTTTGCGGGATGTACAACGCCGCCAACATCCCACCTCCTTCTTGCTTCTGACAATATCTCGACTTAAAACATAAAACGATAGCTGAAGAATTGTAGGTGTAATCTGACTGCCCTATCGACGACAGAGGCGTGGGACTATGCTCACCCAATCACATCTCTTACTTGAACAAGAAGGTATGATACGGTGATAGATACTTACGCGATAAAAAGGGATAAATCACTGCATGTCCTTTTTTCATAATAAAAAAATATTATCTAATCGAAACCCACTGCTACCTGTCCGATATGTGATACTGGACAGTTTTTTATCTGACAATATTTTTCATACATAGGAACCGCACTTGACATTTAAACATTTATAAGTCAAACGGATAACTTACATAATCTCGTCTATCGGCGCACGGACCCATCGTCCACATACAATGGTTTTTCAATATGTCTCGGTATAGTTAAGCTAACTGGCTCAAGCTTTACACAAAACCGAAATACTATTGTCAAGTTGTCGTCGTTTATGAATAATCAAATAATCTGAGCACTAACTGGCATGACTACTGAATAGTTGTTACTGGACACGCGAACCTTTGTATATTATTAATCACATGTTATCAGTAATACGTCCACAGTACCGCGTATTGTGATTTAAGGCCTTTTATTAACACTGAAATGCTTATTAAATGGGTTTAACTGTTGCTAGTATGAAGTTATCTTTCCGTCAGTAAATCTTTGAGAGGAAATTTTGATTTGTTGATACTGAGATTAAGTTAGCACTAAAAATAGTTACTGTTAATAATGTACGCTGAAGTGGTTAGTATTGTTATGGGAAGCAAACTGACTGCAGCTGTCAACTAGATAGCATAGAGTTATGTGCAGTTTTATTTGTGATTTATGATGTCCGTTGATGCGAAAACAGTTTAATATGAAATTTTTGTTTGAAAAATGATTAACGTATATTTTCTATGTATATACTCTCATAGTGCAAAAAAAAACACATATACTATAAAAGAACTGCTTCAGGTTCCCTTCTTTCCTTCAGTTTAATCCGTGAGTTTCTTGCCCGTTCTTCTCATCAGCCCTACACACCCTTGCTTTGCTGAACGTGGCAGTAAATGTAAATTCACAGGAAAAAAAATTACGTGTAACTTTGACATTCATAAGTGTTACCTTGTAACCTAATTTGAATAAATTTATTTTGATTTGATTTGTTAAAAATTAGTAATTCAGACATAGAGAAAGTGAGAACAAACTTTTATAATACTAATATATGAAATTAATATTAGCGTTTATTATGAATAGAATTAAGCCTTTCTAATAAAGACATAACAGATTTTAATCTGATAACAAATCGATTTTAGGTATTTGCCTGATTGGACAGTTTTCGCTATTTATATACTTTTTATGTCAAAACATTAACGAACTTGACTGTACTATATCATACCTATCAAAATATGGATGTAATACACCCTTTCTCCGCCTTCGGTGATACAGATTTCATTATATCTTACGATATAATTGAGCTAAGTGACTAAGTGAAAAGAATATTACGATATAAACAACTTAGAAGACTGCAATTTCCGCCATTGAGGATCATCAACTGATTTCCTTTACTTTCCATTTTATATTATTTGCATCGTATGATATTATGTTTACGTTTTCTATATAAATACATGTCATCTCATGTTAACGATCAAGTTTCCGGCGAATATTGTCATTTATTAATCTGTGAAAACATCTAGGTATTAAAATGGCTTGGCCGGTTGCGAACTCTTTAGACGCAATATAAATAAAATAATATCATAAATGAGTCAATATAACAATATCTAGATAAAATAAAAAGCATTGTGTCTAGGCGCCGGCATCAGAACATCGACCTAGGAATTGTCTGAAAAGTGATTGTAGAGATATCGCGAAAATCATGCAACATGCAATAAATAATTCTAAATAGTAAAAACGTAAAATTGTTTTGCTATAGTTAATTCTTTTTAAACACTACTTTTAAGTTACCAGTACTCTTGTTAGCTAACTAGATAAGCTAATATGCTTGTGTTAGGAAAGGGTTTCACTTCGCCAGTGCAATGGGTGGGATATGAACCCACGATCCCTCGATCGTAAGGCTTGATAAAATCTATAAATGCTTAAAATTCAATACACATACAGTCACCCAGGCTCCTCTTACGTCATCAGCCAAGGCGTGGTCTATTCTTAACCGACACCTCTCGGCAACAGACCAGTTCGACAAGTAAAACATCGCTTGCATTCCTAACCCACTGCTTTCCAGTACAGTTTCATGTAACATGTGAAACTGCGAGCGAGAGTCACGGCTTTCTACGAAGACATTAAGGGCAAGCACACAGTGCGAACTGTCGCAGCATGTGCTGTGATCTTTTATTGGGTTATGGATATTAATAACACGTACATATAAAGTAGAGTAAGATAGACTATTATTGTCATCAGATATAAACCAGACTAGTCCTATGATGGCAGATGATGCCTAAGTATCAAGTACATTGTATAAACATACGGTTAGCTCGATTGTACAGGGGCGCCATAGCTTATGGACTTTGGAAACACCACGTGTATTCCTCGAGTATTGCCTGCTAAGAAGTTGCTATGCTTTCAGCCTGAACGACGAAACTATTCGTCCCTTGCATATGCTTTAGAAACCATACTCAGTGGAAACACAACGCAGATTTATTTGGCTAGAATGGTCTATAACTGTTTATTTTTAAATAATGTCGACCTATATCATTACTCTTCATTACCGTTTGATGCCTAACTCACACATCCATCTCTAATATTAATTCATTTTAATCTTAATGATAAAATACTATCGCTGAGAGAATTATGCGGGTACTTAAAGGCATTGCATTCTTAGTCTCTATATACTTTTGTAAAAGTAAACGCATCAAGTTTGTCTACAGTGTCTATAGGCATTATTCTTATGGGCCTAACCTAACTGGTCTTCACGGTGTGTGCTAAAGGAAATTGGCAATAAAAACAAATCTCATTGTTTATCGACAACGGAACTCTTTCCAAAGTTACATAAAGAAAGCACTTAAGTTATTACAATGGGAAGTTTATGTAATTACCTTTCGTTTGTTTGAAGGTGAAGGTGCTAAGGTTGTTGACTTTACTTTATGTTTGGAAGCAAAATTAACGTTGTTTAAATAACGTTCGGCATTACACAGCTATAGGTATTATCCTAAAAAGTGACATCACGTGCGCTCCCTATGGTGTGGGATCAAACGAAGAATGGTAAACATCCGCTTATCGATTTGGAAATCATAGCCGTTAAATCATTGATTAAATAATCAACCTAGGAACAATTAAAACGAATAGCAAATAAATAGTTAATGTATAATTGTACATCAAAACAGCCGTACATTCAATTTAAGATAGAGAGTACAATTAATATACATAAAAAGGCCATTCCACTTATGACTTAGATAGATTTAGAGATAGATATATACGGTAGTCCTAGGCAAATATACAAATTGATTAAGCTGAATAATGAATACTAGCCTATGAGCGAACCAAGCAGGTATAACTTACACATACAGTAGCTAATTACGTACATACATACACTGTACGCGCACGGATGCTATAGTCAATGTTTGTGGGCAGTGGTTGGGCCAAAAAAGAAAATAATATTCATCCTAACCCCTCAAGACATATTTTTTTTGTTTCCCAGTTCCCTTTTGCTTTATGCACTGTCCGCCGGCTAGGGGACAGCACCGGCGGGGTGTGTGGGACTCCCATGAAGTGCTGGTATACCCACTAAAAAACCTGGGGTGTTCCTTCTCTCACGCAATGGAGGGGCCAGTTGGGAGCTCTCAAAAGATTCGTCCATAGCAGGTGCCCCCGAACCCCTCAAGATCTAGGCTCCTGTTCAAGACATCTATTGTTTTATAAATTAATATCGTCACTTGATCGGCCTTTTATCATCTTACCTCCCATTAAACATCGACGTACGTGTATTCAAAATGTAACAGATATTTACATAATTTACATGTTTATCAATAAGTAAATTTATTTTCTTAAGTACGTATCCGTTACCTATATATGCAAATAAATTTACAAAAAACGCCGAGTGTATAATATTTCCTCAACATTTTACAGATAAACGCTTTTTAATTTAAACATTCGTGACTTAAGTAATTATCGCATTGGAACCGCGAGTCGTGTGCATAAACGCTTGGATCAAACAAAACATTTATCATTACATTCTTGAATTTAAAATTAAAATGACGCGAAAACATGGTGGATGTCGTGGAAACGATTTTTCCGCCGACAATGGAATGAATCCGATTTAAAGTCGCGTTTGAAGTAAAGTCGTGCATTAGAATAGCGTGCATAATTTGGTTTAGTATGTTTTGATAACAAATTCTATTCGTTTTAGTTTTCTTGTAGCAAGGCCGTACAAATTACGGCTGAAAATAGCATTAAATTATTTATGCTGACATGAATTTGTTGCGTGATTAATTGATAACAAATAAAATAGGCGCATGACATGATAGATGGATTTCAAATTGTAAATTATGACGAGATTGTTGCATTTTGCTAGACTTTAATTTACATTATTTCTAATAATAATATCCAGTGTCACTTGATGCTAGAATAATTGATTTCAGCTCCACTGAACACCCTCTCTGGTTTACTACCAAGAAAACCAAATCCGCATAATTAACCTTAAATGAACTATCTATTTAACAATTCTATAGCCACTGGATATTTTCAAGGCCCAAGGAGACTAGACTCGATGTATGTATACTTATACATTGGTGTGTATCATTTTATTACAACTACCTACGTAACTAGATTTCTTTTGTTCTTCGCTGTTTATTTTATTGACACATACAATTAGGAAGCAAAACATAATAGGTTAGAGTACCATCTTCAACTATACATTACGAAACATCACTGCGTGGATTATCTATAATTACTTAATTCAGGTAATAATATTTTATGCTTAAACAACAAATTTCTAGAATGTTCTCAACGAGTCATCGATGCATTAATGAATAGTTTGTTTCCTTATAACGTAGATTTGAAAACATTAAGTAGAATCTATAAAACGAAGTTTACAACAAATGATAGAGACAAAGGATTTTCGCAGACGTGTTCAGAGAGCGTTCTTGTAAGCCAACACTTTTGGTTTAGGATACGTTCTCATTAGTCCGAATTGACCTTATCAAAATTTTATGTTGCTTTAGCTATTAGGTACCTGTTACAGAAACTAGATATTTCGTAGATCACTAGTGCTGGTTAGTGGTCGTATTTTCTCCCTAGCCTTTATTATTCTCAAGTCACTTGGGATCGGCTTTTCTGGATTTGACTGGATATCAGTTTTTACACGGAGCCGCTGCCACCTGACCTCCGCAACCCGAAGGCTAACGATACCGTAAGGAAGCGTCAGGATATTATAGGGCACTGACTTCCCAATAACGACTGCCATAGATATTCATGGCAGCCGGGACCGAGTAATTGTAGTACTAATATTATAAATGCAATATATCTTTGTTTGGTCGTCCATCTTTCACGCAGCAATGGAACAACGGATCAACGGCATAGTGTTTTTGGTATCTTCTCGTACGTTCATTCCTTTGCCTGAACCTAGCAATTAACCTAAATGTAACTGCAGCAACTTAGTAAATTAACTAATGATTAGATTTTGACTTTCATAAGCGTTACTTTTTGCCCTAAAAGAATAAATTATTTTTGACTTAGACTTGGCTACTCAAAACTTATTGATATAAACCTTGTTATATTGAGAAAAGACCCGAGTCCAGTGAAAAAGTTTATCAATAGGTCTGATATTATTATTATTATAAAGTTTATAAGACCACTTACCGGAGACATGCACACATGCCCTAACCAAAATGAACCGAACACAGTACACGATGCACCTATAAATGGCAGTTTATTTTTAATTAGAGATAAGGTTGGACAGTGCGCTGCTTATCTGGCAGCGACGTGATCCTACTACTAATTCCTGTTTGGTGCTATCGTCGCATCTCTAGTGAAATTGCACACGCATTAAGAAAGCTATCGTTTGTAGAGTAATTGAAATTAAAATATTTAAATTAAATGAAATTAAAATAGCAGGGTTGCTAATAATTTGTAAATAATTGAGTTTGAAGAATTAATGGGAGCTATTATAACGCCTGTAGCTTTGACAATGTCACAATAACAGAGGTTAAAACCACGTGATAGAAACAGGGATTAATTAATGTATTGCGGGATTTTTCAGTGTTATTGAGTCTTAAGTCTAAGCCTAATCAAAACAAACTCTTCAAAATAATAATGAGAGAAACACAATTGATTTTACGTTTGAATATCCAATATTTTATGTATGGCGCGTATATTTACCAAAACTCGAAAAATGGTGCAACTAAAATGTGAAGCCGTTCATACAGCATTAAATTACTTTTAGCAGTAACCACACCTATACAATGATGAAACTGGTTCTCTTCTCATAACATCAGATTACACAGATATTTGTCTAGTAAGGGTATTAAAACCTCACTACCTGCATTACTCTCAGTGGCGTGGCTAAAACAAACCAGTACGATATCCGTGCAGGTATTATAATGGCAGAATCTTTTATACAGTCCTTTATTTTGTGCCATTTACTATACAGTCCTTTATTTTGTGCAATTTCGTTTTATTTTTGTTAATATTAGTTAAGTTGTATATTATGATTGTTGCTTTTGTTCATGTCAAATAAGAACAGAAATCATTGAAATCAGATTTTTAAAAGCATCAGCAGTTCCATCGAAAGTTTGAACTGAAACAGCTCTTAGGGTCTCGCTTCATTTTTACGAGCAACTGCGCTGAAGGGGTTTTTATAGCGAGTGTGCAATCGTATATGCAGATGTCTTAACGGCCGCCCTTAATGTTGGGTCGCTTTAGTGGTTTTGCCAAAATTGGAAGCTGGTTCATTCAATTCGAAATCCGTTTGTAGTATGTATGACATTAACTTGGTACTTTTTATATTGCTATAAAAGTGGAACAAATCTTATAAATGTGAGATTTTTACAATTTCAATTCCTTTTGTTACCATTTTATGGCTAAAATACTGAACAGATTTTGATGAAATGCTGTATATAATAATAGCTTGAACAAAATCGTGAGCAACATTGTTTAACCTAAAAAATGAGTGAGTGATAGGTAAGTCTACTCATTGTCATAACGTGGCGGACTAGGATATAGTGAAAAATGTGGAACAATCATTTAAATTATCATAGTATGATGCTTACCACAGTATAACGTAACATTTTAACGATATAAATAACAGCAATGCTAAAATATTCTCCAAACTCTCGGACAATATTAATACCAAATTAAAATACGGTCTTTTCCAGAAATAAAAATCTAAGTGACTCTTACATACTCAGTTGAACAGCATAAACATGTATATAATAAATGGTAACAATTTCAGCAGCTAATTCCGAAACGAGGAGCTTTATTAACACGTCTTCTGAACAAAGAGGAGTTACATTAAGACTTGTGTACTGGCTCAGTAAAGCTCCTTATCCACTACCACGTGCTAAAGTTTAACAACATATTTGTAGTCATTATAAGCCAACGTCTACTTCGTCGGTAAACCACAGGAGTAAAAAGAGACTTAAGTGTTATCGGACACTTAGTGTGTTCGAAGCGTATGGATAGATATAGTAATAATCCTCAACTTGCGCCAACTCAATCTTCAGGTGACATGCAACGCCATCTAGTGCAGCAACATCATAATTAACTTTGTAATTTGAATTCGTTAAAAGAATTAGTAAAGAAATTAATATTAAATGGTTATCAAACATTTCAAAGATTTTATGCATAACATAGATCCTTTATAATAGATACATTTATAAGTCCTAATAAAAAGCAATTTATAATATAGATGTATTTGTTAGGTATTATTCTGTGTACCTAAGTTTACTGCGAGAAAATACTTTGAACGTTTTACAGCAAACAAAGATATTTTATTCTAATTCTTAAAAAAATTCCACTACCAAATAAGAACATTAGGCTCTGCTCCTCTTTTGGAATATAAAGTCGTTTATAGAATCGTTTTGAAATATGCTTATGTAACGTTGTGTATAAGGGACTTAAGTCTATATACAGTTTCAGTGTTTCAGTAACTCTCCGAGTTAGTTAAACTTGCGCACCTTAGCTACATCACTTATTAAATTTCGCTTAAGTAAGAGGATGAATAGGGTATTATCTAAGTGTGTAAAGATTAATGCGTAGTTCTACTTAATAAATAATCCCTTTGAACTTGATAATCTATGGATTCTACGCTATTCTGATTATATTTATACGTGTTACTTTAAGTATACATCTCATTTTATTATGGAAGGCCATAGCCCTATTCTTTTAAGTTACTAAGAATAACAAGAATCAATGACAAAAAACAACAAACACAAATGTACACGAATGCAGTTGCTTATGATCGCTTGCACTATTAGTCCAACATGAAGAATCATTTATTGCCAACTATAGATGAGATGAGATTTTACAGATGAGATCAAAGGAAAGGAACGGGTGGAGATGATACTGACATCACATGTGAGTATCCAGAAATCATTATTTGTTCTTTTAAAAACAACCAAGGTCTATGAATAATTCCTTCGTCTCAGGGGATTTTACAAACAGTAAAACAACGGATACAGAACTCATAGACTCTTAACAATTATTTGTGAATCATCCAAACTTTTGTCCTACAACACTCAGTTCACTGACAGTGGCGAGGCAATCACTTAAATCATGACATCCGTGCAGTCAATTACTCAGTACTACTCTTATGCCGATTTCATGTACGAGCGTATTGCAGTGAGCTAGTTCCACTGTCATCAAATAACTGGCGGTGGCCAAATCTTACTCTCGTAATCCTATAAAAATCGGAGCGAAAAATAAACAAGGAAAGAAACCATTCATTCCCAGACTATAACTATCAAACCTATTATTCTAACGATCTAAGTATTTGTATAAAAACACCTGCTCATCTTCCATCAATGAACATTCACTACCGGTTTCATTCATAATAGTCGCTTCCGAAGGCACATTCTACAGATTATAAACGACGTATACAGATTACACAGTATAGCCAACACAGAAAACACGTATACAACTTTAATGCCCTTTCGGGCGTAAAATCTACATATTACTAAAACACACAATAATATTTTTACGAATGTAATACGGGGCTGAGAAAATTCAGAAACGCAAATAAGCGGATGAAGAACAGACACACGGTTAAAGCGCTGTCCAAACAATTTTATCTCGAAAAATGTCGTTAAAGTTTTATACATATTAACTATTTTCAGTATTATTTCTCACCTGTTATTTGTTATTGGACAGTTATATGTCTTTACTTGGTAAATAAACAACTTACAATTGTAATTATGACGTATTTTGCGTATATTTAAACGGCGACGCAGTATGTTTCGAAAATTGAAAATAATAATCCAGACAGCAAATGGCAGTTATGACACGACATGTTCGAATTGAATAAATTCAAAAGTGGAATTTTTGTACAAACAAGAAATAAACGTTCTTTTTTTGAATAAACAATCTGAAATAAACTACAAAAGTATTTTACTACTAAAAGAAAATGCTTTCATCAAATGTAAAAGTAAATACGAAAGCGAAGTGGCAAGCAGAAAATCTTACCGTGCGAGGGTACCAGGTGTTTCAGATTTGACAATTAAACATGCAACAAATTCACCTTTACGCGGACTGTGTGTACGCGTATTATGTGTTAAGAACAAATTAGTTCGAGTAAAGAAAAACAACGGCATTTATAGCGACATCCTTCTTATTTAGAGATCCCGGCGTTTCGTTTTAGACACCAAAGACTTTGGTCTCGGCCATCACATTTTGAGTTTATTAACCAACTAATAGTTAATTATCACTAATCTTAATGTTGAAGAAAACGTCTGAAAGTTCTACAAATTGTTCTCGAAGATATGCTACTGACACTGGCCACCCTCAATAAAGAGTGAATATAATTGCTTAACCATTAAAGTCTTGTAGTAGAGAAAAACGAATGTAAACATTTTCTCATCAAATGAACATCTATATTAATAATGGCGGTTGAGATACAACCGTCAAACATTTTCTTTTATCGATATATTTGAAAAGAGAAAATGTTCGACGGTTGTATCTATGTATGTATTGTCTTGACTCTCTGACTGCGCTTCTCCTCCATCTAAACTTAAACGGTGCCAAATCTGATACTCCTCCATACGGGAAATATGCTTAAAAGCTCTATAATTCTCACGAATTAATAGTTAGATAATTCTTGACGAATAGATATTAAAGCAAGGTCAGAAAGTACGTGCGCGTATAAGAATTGAAGGGAGTTTTGGAAAAACAACCAATGTTACTTTGATCAAATTTTACAGAAAATGAATAAAACTTCATAAAATGGAATTCTTGGAAAATTATTACTTTTGAACTTTAATTAATTTAATTACATGAAAATATATATCGTAGTATAAATAATGGGTATTAAATATTAATATTTATATTTAATTTCTAAACTCAACATTTTTATTTTTCTTATTTTTCTTACTTCTTACTTTCTATTTCACAACGGTCCATACACAATAATTATTACCGTGTACGGACCATTGTGAAGCAACACCACATTGTACAAACTTTATATTACTATGTACTTTGCTTCTGGTTCGATAATCACATTAAAAACCAGTAATTAGCTATTATAAATATTTCATATAAAAACATTGTACTAAGCTGGTAAGACCCTGACGTCGACATTAGCATTTATAATAAAACTGCAACTTAATATTCAAGGAAAACTGTCTAAGAGATTGTATCTCATTTGCTTTGTAATTATTTTTGACACGTTGTGAAACATTCAATAGATAATATCTAATAAGAAGAAAATACCTGATATTAAAGACACGCTGTTTATTATATTAGATCTACATGACTTTACAATACTTACGTAAGTATTCCTCTACTTTATATGTTTTATCCTCTTGCCAGATAAAAATGATCATTAAACCATAATTATGTAGATAAAAAAGGGAATATTCATATTGTGGCGACGAAGAAGTTCAGCCTACATTTAACAGATGGTGATACAATCGCACTTCACATGACGTCATACTATTCTGCATCGCACAAGTGAAGTTTACACAGTGACTGAGTATATATACAAGCTCCCGACATCAACCGTCGGGCCGCGGCCCGCCAGGCACGATCAACTAGCCTGGTCGGCGGAACCTCTCTTTGTGTTGGAGGAACTTCACACCCTGTTCCTCCACAATATCATTGTATATTATACCTAGCTCCGGAGGACAAATACAGAATGTAAAAATCAGAAATTTTGTTTATCTCATGCCTACTTGTTTGTTTGAGCTTCTTCCAAAAAGTCCTCAACGTGTTTTGTTACGGTTAGTAGTTTTGAGGTAACATCCAAACCAATATTATAAATGCGAAGGTGAGTTTGTTTATTTCTTCGTTACGGTTTCAATTTCGCATACACGTTGTCATGGGCACAGAAAAAGACAACAAGGGTACCTTTTATCCAGGAAAAAGTACTTTTCTTAACCTAACCTGCATTTACGCGAGCAAAGTCGCGGACAAGCTCTAGTACAATATAATAATCGCGGGTATAATCTATTTTTACATACATACATATATTAAATACGACTTTAAGAATAAAGTAACATTCAATGCCTGACTATGAGACAAAAAAGATCAAAATGTGTCCGACCTCATTGCTCGCTCGTGCGATCCACAAGGTTGTTGACAGAAGATATAATAAAAACAAATTTATCGTATAATAACAAGCCCAAATAAGAATTAGAAAATGGGGTAATCAATTCACTGAATATCCTATATTTAACTTGAATAACTTCCGTAAACTTGGACGTTCATAAGTGTTACTTTGTGACCTAAGTTAACTTTGACTGCAGTAAAACGCTGGTATCAGGAAGAAACCCTAAACGAAAATTAAAAGATAGTAAAACCTACATTCTTTTCCTAAATGCTTCAGCAGTCTTGAAAATACAACTGACCATAAAGCAACATTTTTTAATAAAGCGAGCTATCAAAACGCCACAAGACTTGCTGATGAAACCACGTACAAAGTTGCACCAATTTTGACAGAAAGAAACCTTGAAATGGAACGTTTTAATCTCGACAACAAAGTTCAACACTACGGCATTGTAATAGAAGATATATTTGTGAAGAACTACACGAATCGTGGCTCAAACAATTCCGGTAGCTCTTAGTTTCGGCGAGGAAACATCTCGCATTTTATTGTACCCATAAATTTTCCACTGAGATTGTCCGTAGATTTTTATACTCCTTTAGCAAAGCAACCCGGGTTGTCCGGGAGAATTATCGTGACAGCAATCTGACTTCCCTGAATTTTACGTTCCTTAAAATATCTGGATGTTATAGAGTATAGTTTCATTGTCCCAATCTTTATTCAAGGGATACGCTTTTGAATAACGAAACCTCCATCGAAATTGTTCAAGTGGGTTTTTGAGATAAGATTAAGTAAACAGACCGACTTACTCGAGATTTAAATACGGAGTACTGATATGAAAAGAAGGGTGGCTGAATATTAAGGACATTTTTCTTTATTATGCTGGAGCATTATACAGTTGTTTACGTAGGAATGAGGATTAGTGGTGGCAATTTGAATGATATATTATTATGCGAGTCTGTTTCTTTGTCAGATGTTTTTATCTTGGTCTAAGCAAATCAGCTTGAGTACAGCAGTTGTTTACAACAAAATACGATTGTAGTATTAAGCTTTCTTTGGATACGAATAGTCTTAAAAGACTTGATCTTTAATTTATTAATTCGATTATTCTCAATCCCTTTAGTTTTATAACGAGTTGCTTCCAATTACTTTTTAAAATCCTCAAGTTTATACGTAAATTCAATTCAATTTGCGTTAGTTCTAAGTTTAGAAACTAATTGCTTGCTTATCCTATGCATTTATGCGATAAGATTAGAATTCCATTACACAGAAATATGTATCTATGATACAAAATAGAAAGCATTTCTCGTAAATACCAGTTTCATGGTTATCATAAGAATATTTAACATTGCAACAATGTTATGCGGTAAAATTTCTAGATAACAACCTTTTAATGCTTGTTGATTGAGTTTGTTCAATTCAATAGTTTTTTATTAGCAGTGAAAGTGCATGTTGGCTTTTCTACACAATCTTTGTAATAATTATGCATTTAACAGATTTGAAATTCTAAGCATTTTTAAAATGAGTATAATGTTTGCGCGTAAATGTTTTAATGTGATTTTTTTTTATCAGATTAGACTTGACAAACATTCAATTAAAAAGAACATATCTATATATAAATATTATCTTTTGGGCTGATTGTTAAATCAAAAGATAATCCTTAATAGAAAAATAAATATGCCTTTTGACACGTTTTGTGCGGGCAATTTATCGTATTTTCCCATAGACTGACTAGCTGACGAAGATGAAAAATAACAAATAACAGCAGTCTTTCACTTCATCAATTAAAAAAAAAACAAGCAAATAGCCCAAGGGACTAACTCTACCTAACCCCTTAGCAAACTTACTCGATAAATACTTCCAACCTACACAAGAATACTTAATATTGTCTTCTGTTGCGCGAATGTTGTCATTGAAATTAAACTACTATATACGGATTTTATCGCGTTGTGTATTTATCACTGTATTACATAATTTTGAAACTGTTACACTACTACTACTATTAAATTTGACTAATTTATAAGATAAATAAAATTATTTAAACTTACTTACTATTTATATTTAGGTTTACACTTTCGCCGTCGTTTCGGTTGCTTTTCAGCAGCCATGGTCACGGGGAGACTAAGATGGTAGTTGTCTCAATGTTCCAGTGTAGTTATTTCAGAGTACCCGAACATAATTTAGTCATTGGTGTTTCAATTTACGCAAAATGAGCTCAAAGTATTATGAAATCTAGCCATGGTTTGTTTCTTCTTGGGTTTGACTATTTGGATTACTGGATCCCAAGCTGGTGGTACATTCAACCAACTTCTATTTCTATTGAAATTAGGATGTTGTTTGATTTCAAAAGCCTCGCGAGGCATCCTTGGTAGGAATCGGTGTTCTTTAGCGAGAATCTGTAGTTTGTCAAATCTCAGGTAGCGGTCGGTACCCTGTTGTACATGTTTCCTCATGAATACTTTGTAACAATATAAGGTCATTTAGAATTAATATAACATTTAAGCTGATTCTGATAATTTACTAATTAGTAGTTGTTACTCGTAAATTTAATGGTATTTATTATAAATAGGCCTTTATATTAGCCTATATATTTTTAAGATATGATGGAAAGGAGGTTTCTAAATTTATTAAGATCCATTCAACCGTTCTGTCTTCAAAAGGTAACAGAGTTACTTTCGCATTTATGATATCAGAATGGACACAAAAATATTACATCTTTGATGTCATTTGGGTATTATCAATTTATTCAAATGGTTACGAGGTCACACTATTTTAACCAATTATAGCATTATCTCTGGCACAATATGTAATCATAAGGAATAGCAAACATATCAAACAATTTTAATGAAAATAATAATTTATCAAATGCCGTATGGATACAAAAATATTATACGAAAAAGACATGAAAAAGGCTACTAAATTTGGAATGTAATAATTTCCCTTTGCTTATTTTAGCAGAAGCTCATAAAAGATACTAATAAGAAATAAAAACAAATATTTATAAGATAAAACAAATGATTTCTTTCATAATATAGAAAGGAGAAGCAACTTAGTATTTTGCTCATAAAGGTTGTTATTGAGTATATAATTTTTCCTGCCGTCAAAAAGATGCTAGAAATAACCAGCTAAACGAATTCTAAATGTTTCAATTCAATTACAGGGTCTAATTGAATTCAAACGTTTCAATTAATGAATTTTAATTGGTCTTGCACCCTTACAATCATTTTGTAAAATGATTCATAAAAGGAGACTTCAAACGTTACAGTTGATGAAATGAATATCAGTATTAACATATTTTAGCATATAGAGCTACTTGCAAAGAGTTTTAATAGCATGTAAATAGAATTGATTATTATTGATTATTATAATATATATAGTAGTAAAGTAGAAAATCACAATCGAAACTGCTGAGGTTAAACTAGATGTTCAGCACACAGGTTTTAATAATAACTACTACTGAATACCCAGTTATGGCCTTGATCCAATTCAAAGATCTCGGCCTAGAGTGTCCGCCAGACATCCTTATTTTCGTATTTAAAAGTTGGTGCCATCTTAAATGGCTTTAGTGGCTCAAAGTATGATCACACTGTGTATAGGAAAAATAATCATATAAATAGGTACTTAAACAGTGACCACCGCCATCCTAAACAGTTAGCTACCGTGAGAATGTCTTTGTTTCAGAGAGCCCACGGGATCTGTGACAAGAAACACCTGGACGCTGAGCTTCAGCATGTCAAGCAAGAACTGCAAGACAACAAGCTCCAACAGCTGCGCCGCCGTCACAGATCCTGAGAAAAGCCAGCCACAGTCAAACGCCAGCCTGCCATACTACCATATGTAAGGGGTGTCACTGACAAGGTTGGCTACATCTTGAAGCGAGCTTCAATCAACACATACTTCAAGCTGCTAACGAAGATAAGTAAATTTTTACCATCCGCCAAGTGCCAATTACCTTTACAAGATGCAGGGGTCTATATAGGGGTCTATATTTACAAGATGCAGGGGTATAGATTGTGAAGGTGGACTCTCATACATTGGTCAAACCAAGAGAAGCATAGGCACCCGCATAAAAAAACATATAGCTGACGTTAAGCACCAGTCCTCGTTGAAGTCTGCTGTGTGTGAACACGTGCAACAGGAGACCAACTACAGGACACTACCTACGATTTGAAAAACCACATATGCTCGCAAAAGAACACCGATTCCTACCAAGAATGCTTTTCGAGGCTATTGAAATTAAATAACATCCTAATTTCAATAGAAAAGATGGTTGGAATGTACCACGAGCTTGGGATCCTGTAATTCAAATAGTCAGACCCAAGAAGAAGCAAAACACAGCTAGACTTCATGATATTTTAAGTTCATTCTGCGTAAATAGAAACACCAAAGATTAAATTATGTTTGCGTACTTTGAAATAACTAGATACACTTTAGAACATTGCGACATCGACCATCGTAGTCTCCCCGTGAATATGGCAAAGCTGCACGTCGGGGCAAAGTGTAAACTTAAATATAAATAGATTTAATTAAATTAAATCGCTTAATAGTAGTAAAGTTCAATAATAGTATTGTTAGAGTTTTCAAAATTATGTAATAAAAGTGTTTTAAAGTGAAATAAATAAACGCGACAAAATCCGTATAAAGTGTTTAATTTCAATGTCTAACATTCGCGTAAACATAAGACAATATTATAAAAAGCAATCTGTTATAATTGGCGGATATAATATAAACAATAGCCTTCTAATAACCAACCTATAAAGGGCCGTTATAGATTACAACACAAACACGCGAGAAAATTGTATCAGATAAAACAGTTAAAACATTTACACCGAGAAGGCTGTTCACCCATTCGCTTTCGAAATCAGTTTCACTGTTTGTCGTTCAGTCGTACTACATCTATATACACTAACTATATATATCTATATCTATGTACACGCTTGTCCAGTCAGCTGTTGTAGAAATTAACAGGCAAAGTTCCCGTTCCAATAGATAAAATATTGGCGCCAAATGTCTTTGCTTGTGTTTGTATTATGAAATGTTGCGGTTTATAGGTAGTTGTACTGTAGCAGGTTTGTTGCCTTAATGTTTGCTTAAGCAATATGTTTAATGGATTGAAATTACATAGGATTATTAATAAGGCAAAAATAATTTGTAAAATCATTACTATATCAATATTCTAATCGTTAAAGCTTATGGTTAAGGTTTTAAAATATGAAGCATGCATGGTACATATCTTATTTATTACATTAAAGCTTTAAAAGTTAACATAAATATGCGTCAGTTGTAATTATCATAACAAAAACATTTATTCGGCCACTTAAAAACTTATACTCAGTACTTGCTTCTTTAGTAATGATAAGCAAGATATATTGCAAAATTGGATAAATAATTACAAGGCACATCGAAGTGTTCCCTGCGCACATTACATAGCATATTTTTACGTGTGTGTATAGAAGAGATCTATAGATGTACATTTTGTAGATGTAGATTTTGTATTTGTAAATGTACATGAATCGTATTGTACAATACAATTCGCACATATTATATCGCACACAACATATTAAGTATGTGTTTATACATCAATATTTATGTGTTTGAAGTTAAAGAACACGCTATCTTGTTTTGTGGTCCGAGATAATTTGATAAAATTTTCCATTATTTAATTTTCAAGCTTAAACACGATAGATCTTAATTTAATTCGATTATAGCATAATCAAATTAAATTAAGATCTATCGTACCTTTGTTTAATCTTTTATTTTTTAATAGTAAATATTTTTACAAGCTACTTACATCTATCTCACCCCTTAACCGCTATGTGTCAAAATGATACTCTATAATAGTCAAATTATTATAATAGACACTTTGGAAGTAATGATAATTTTATCTATACTAATATGACAAAGCTAAAGAGTTTGTTTGATTTTTTGTTTGTTTGGTTGAACGCGCTAATCTCAGGAACTACTAGTTCGAATTGAAAAATATTTTTGTGTTGGATAGCCCATTTATCGAGGAAGGCATAACATTACGCTACGACCAATAGAAGCGGTCAGCAATGAAAAATGTTGCAAAAATGAGGAAAATAATATTATACGAAGTAGACGAAGTTGCGTGGGTCGGCTAGTGTCTTAATTAAACAAGCAAATAATATCTTATACCTACAATTACGAACGATAAAAACTAAGCCTCATTACACTTCCTCATATTTCAAATCACATAGAAATTTCAAATAACACTTCGGTCACGATCTTTTTATCCGCATTCATAAGTTTGTTTGAAGCATTAAATGTGTGTTTTTTGCTTGGTCATATGTAATGTAATGCTTATTATCAATATGCTATTTTGCTACCACATGTTATTTAAATATTTATGTTCATATATGTCTTCCACGTGTATATAACGTAATTAGATTTATATTCCGTGTATAAAAACACGAAAATGAGACTATTTACTGGGATAACAAATTACACGGAACCTGCGTCCTATCATTATACGACTAGAGCTAGACTCTATGGTATCCTTCTGATTGCATATAATAACAATATTTATTACACAGTCAAGAAAATTATTAGTTGATCAACAACACAACGAATATTTTCTTTTTTATATTAATTTTTATTAAATTTTATAAGAACAGATTAGATTCTATTTGCCTCTTGAAAATTTGTCAGCCATTTGTGTCGACTTATTATCTATGAATTCTACTTCAACTGGGTTTCAATATGAGTGACATGTTAAAACACGTGAATACAAGAATTATTCAGTACCTACTAAGATAATTACTCCCAGTCTAAAGCGCAATAACCTTAGTATCATTAGGTACTTAAAGGTTCAAGTATCACTTTATATAAATAGTCTATCTCTAGAATAATTCCACGTAGACAAGACGGCACATCATCTTGCTCTGTTTAACGGACTAGTCTATATGAATATATCGATTACTTAGAGGCAAATGACACCTTCTTAAGCGGTCGGTAATCAGCCTACAATTTATTTTACGATTATAATAGATAATAACAAGGTTACTTACAAGCTTTATTCTTTTTAACCTGGACTGGCCACGTTAATTGGCGGCTACAGACAATTTAAACTTTAGACATACAACCCACCTCGTTAACGTTAAGGTGTGAGCCACTTTTAATTGTCTTCAGTGCAGAATTTTCACAATACATTTATTTTGACATTTACACGCTTTAAAACAGAATGTCTTTAAATGAGTAAATGAGAATTTAATGTTAAACATCCTGTGAAATATTATTGCGAGCAAGCAATGCGTATTTTAAACACAACATAAACTTTAGGCTTTAATTTAATTAATTAAAATTGTAGACGCTGCGATTACATGATGCTCAGGGATATATTTTAATTTTTGTAGACAATATTAAAGTTTTTGTTCATTATATGAACACTTTAATTATGAATTGTAGTCCGCATAACGCAAGCCACAAACACTCATATTTAAAGTATGTATATTATTTTAATCAGACATGACGACGTTGACGACAACACGACAGACGTGGCAGGTTTTAAATTGTCTCACCTATACGTAAAGTTCGCATTGTCCATGTCTCGAAGGCTAGTCAAAAAAAGGTTACAAGTATTTAAAAAATATACAAGTAAAGCATTCTTAGCGTTATATATTTAAAACGCGTAGCCATTATTCTCTAAACACACATAATGACATAGGAGACCAACAGATGACGCGAATTTGCGGTTTTTTTTTTTTTTTTTTTACGTGGGGGAATGCAATGACGCATATCCCTCCGCGGGGGCGGGCGGAGGGATTATGTCGGACTCGCCGGGGTAAACTAAGATGTTAAAAAGATAATGTACCTCCCGGAATACCGACTAAACCTACCACGGTGTTCCTCGACAAAACCACTATCGACGGGGCCGCGCGAATCACTTTCGCATACGGTCGCGACCCCGCCGAGGTTCCGGCCCGCCGTATGAAACGGCAGGCCCCTACGCAATAAGACCTACCTCAAGATAGGTACTTACTCAAAATAAAATTCTACTGTCTCCCCCTAAAGGGGGAGACGGACACGAAACAGAGGCGCGCGTGGGAACACGCACGCCGCCTCACGGACCTGGTGCTGAACGGATGGCGGGCAGGCCCACAAAGCCCGCCACCCCCAGGTCAAACCTCAGGGTGGCTGGAGGTCATCGCGCGCCCTCCGGCGCCCGGCTCTGCGGTTGGGGAGAGGGTTTAAACGCTCCCTCTCCCGCTCCGCCGCCTCCTTGATGGAAATTACTTCCTCACAGAAGGAGGCGACGGCGTTCCATGACCTCTCACTCCGGACCATAGACTGAACTACGGCCGGGAGCGAGAGGGCAACCGATCCGACTGCCGCGATCAAATCACGGCGCTGCGATGCCCAGGCGGGGCAAACCGCCAAAGTGTGCAGCGCCGTGTCCTCAGTCGCCGCAGTGGTGACAACCAGGCGTCTCTTGCCGGCGTATACGACACAGGAACTGGCCAAAACAACCGTGGCCAGTTAGAACCTGTGTCAGCCGGAAGGTGAGGGCGCCATGCCGCCTCTCCAGCCACTCCTCAAAAACGGGACTTACCGCCACGATCGTGGCGTGCCCGGCACTGGGGTGCACAAGTCGTTCCTTCCAATTGGCCACTAGGACCTGGCGGAGGAATGCATTGCGGTGTCGCAACGGGATGCAACTAATCGCAACTCTTTAACACCTCTTTGGAATGACCTTAATATATTAATGATGGTTTAACTTATTGTTTATTATTAACGTATTCTTTATATACAGTTATATATTAAACCCATATTTTGTAAGCTATATTTTATGTCCTACGTGATATTCGCCGATATACGCCGAGTCTATTGCTACTAGCTGTAAAAACTTCCTAAAAAAATTTCAGTAATTAATACCCAGTAAGGACAAAGAGCAATCTGGGAATTCAACCCGATTACTCAGAATGTCAGGCGTGTGCATAAGTTCGAACTTATGCCACGGAGCCAATGCAGTAGTCGAAGTATCTTTTAATTGCTCTTAAATGTTGTTTATGTACAATATTAGAGAGCAATAAAAATAAATACAAGGATACAATTTATAATTATTATAGCATTAGACAGATAATCTAGGCAAATGCCCCGGTAAGTTTCGTGATTAATACGGGCCAATGATATTAGAACAATTAATTTTATTTTAATAAAATAATTACTCATCGCAAACACTCCTAAAACGATTTTAACCCTTGAACTAACAACCATCTACATACTTATAAATATAAATAGGCAAATACAAAACAGTTCAGTATTTTTCTCCTCTATTTGTCAGCTGATATAATATTTTTTTTTTGTTTAGTAACATTTGACGAGCTTTTGTGTAATATATTTTCTAAGAAACTGTTAGCTTTTTTATATATAGACAGATAAAGGCAAAACAGTTCGGAACCATTTTTCCTCTGCTTGTCAACTAAAAAATAATAATGATTATGGTCCAATTTCGACCTCAAGCACAAGTTTATATAATAAGGTTCCGAATCTCATAAAAAAGAGCAAGTCATTTCATTATATGATGCATTTAAATGAATTGCATTTTCTGTCAATTTATGTAACGCTTATTGACATCTATAACCTTAGAGATGCAATCATCTGTAATATGAATAAAGCTATTGATCACATTGAGGTCTTTCGGTCACTTCCCATAAGGATTTCTAATAAATGACATCAGCACAAATGAAAATACAAATAATCTCGAACATATTTATTTGGTAGGCTTTTTGTGGTTAATTCGGCTACGATCATCAATCAGCGAATGACAGGTACACGAGTAATTATACAAAGTGTTTTTAATAATTTCAAAAGTCAATAAATCATGAGAAGATATTTATTGCTCGCTGGATAACCTTAATTTGATTCTTCAAAGAGTTTTAGACATATTTCATAGCTGTCAAAATATTGTTAGTTTTGTTACTAAGCCAATTTTGAAATGAAGAACTTAGGTACTTTACATAGTAACTAGTTTTTAGATCACACAGCTGCGAACAAACAGCGGCTTATAACTGAAATTTATAATAAATGTAATCCTATTTCAGATTGAAAATGTCGTATAGCATACAAATCACAGACCCGTATTAACTTTATGTGAGTTACACATGCATATATTTTATATTTGTTTGTTTTGTGTGTTCTTTAGCACAAATAGCTATGTATAATAACACATATTCAACTATTAATAAAATAGTAGTAGTATATAATAATAATATTCTACCACATACACACAACAAGTACAAGCTCTGCTTAGTTTAGGTTAGATGGTAGCCTAAACTAAGCAGAGCTTGTACTATGGTTACTAGACAATGGATAAACATACATATATCCTTTTTTATTGCAAATATATACATGTTATACATAGAAACACCAAGACTGAGACAAACATCCATGTCCATGCACACAAATGTTTAACTTGTGCGGGAATCGAAACCTTAGGCGTGGCAGTCGGTTACACTAACCACTACGCCATCGAGGCCGTATATATAAAATAATAGTGGCAATACTATTAATAAAATAATACTAATTGAAGTTAAATGGATTAATGGTATCGACCTCTCGAATGTATTTAATTTGGCTTCGTCTATACAACTTACAGATTATATACATTGTCTCACGTATATCGGGGATATAAAGGGAAGGCAGTGGTATAACACCAATATTTTGCCAACTATGGCTTAGGTCCTATGTAATAGGGGACCAGCCTATTCCTGATGAACGGGCTCACTTCCAGACTTCATACTGCCATTAAGAATTACTTGACCAAAATCCGCAATAAAATTTGTTCAACCCGGGAATCGAATGCGAGACCTCAGGCCCTGCTGTCGCATTCATTACCGCTGCGCCACGACGCCCCAAGATATCGATTTTACACACCTTTACCACGGTAATGTTATCTAACAGTATTCTATCTTCATATAAACGGTCGGAACGCAAGTCACGCATCGAGGTCTGTACCGTCTGTAGGCACTTGGTTGGCAACCAGTCGCGAATGCGCCGCAGCGATGAACGGACGTTGTTATGGTTTTGTAAGCAGTAAGCGTGCGACTTATTAATATTTATTTGAAATAAGTACAAGTACTTACATAATAACTATGGCAAAGTACAATAATTGTGAACAAAAGTATTTTTAATTAAAGTTTTTATCCGAATGCAGATTTTTTTATACCTACTATTAATTTTAACAATAAAGCTTTTCGTACGTCTCAGTCGAGGCGCAAATATTTTTCAGCCTCAATTATATAAGGTTGTTCTTTTATTAAATCTACTAATCAAAAAACATTATATGATTCTTAATGAACATTTCCAATTTCATTAAAAAAAGGTTACATTTTCTTAACTAAACTATTTACAATCGCTCAACTAGAAAGAAACTCGTGTAGGTAGATGAAATAAAAATACTGTAAGTGAGCAGCCCTCTCGCGTATTCGCGGACCGCTCGGCTGTAGGTAATTATTTCAAGGACAGAGCCGAGTTACAATACTGTTAAATAACATTACCGTGGCTTTACCTATTCCTTTGCAGAAAAAGGCGTGATACTATACCTATATAAGAAATAAAATAAAGCGAAAAATATTACATTACTTGCATACTAAACTCCAACAGACCAAAAAACTCAAAGCTACCTAAGCCGTTCAACTTGTGGTCTAATCTAGTCTTAGCAGGCCTAATTGCTATGACTTACTGAAGGCTTACTAACTTTTACTCGCATTAGGTATGCGGGTTTTGTCGATAGTGTAGTATGCCGTAAACTACCTACAAATAAGGTCGATAATAGCTTAAATATTACACAGAGAAAAGTGATTTCACAATTATAGGCGACGCATAAACAGCATTATATTGGTTTGTCAATAATTATGGGTATAACTGTAATGTAAATTTGCGAATTTATTGTCAGTTTTAGAAGCCTAGTCATATCTTAAATGACATACATATTATTCGTCTAAACGCCCTCGATGTACACACTGCTACACATCAAGTTACACACCCTATATACGCATAACTACGCTACATACAAAATAGAGAATTGTCAGAAAGGGACAGTGCATAGTGGTGTCGATGTAATGGTAAGGATAGAGCGTAACAAAAATATAAACCACTCTCTCGCACGATTCGCAGCGTTCAACTTCTAATAGTTCAAAGTCCAAACTCTAGGTTGATGTGTCGCTGTGTGTACTAAACCAAGGTGTGTCAGGCTCATTGCATCATTTAAGTTAAAGATATCTGTGATGGGATGGGAGCAAGCATATAATTTAGTATTTCTGGACAAAAGATCTACACTTTTTTAATAAGTACATACGTTTGTTTAAGTTTTGCTTTCACTTTACGACCAATAAGCCGGTTGACTGCACGCATATTATATGCACTGCTGATGAATCTCATACCTATTTCTCACAATTAATTCGATTGCCAAAACGGCCATCGGTTGCAATGATTACTTTACATGCACATACACATATTATATGTCTTGTCGACCTCGATGGCGTAGTGGTTAGTGTAACCGACTGCCGCGTCTGAGGTCGCGGGTTCGATTCCCGCACAAGTCAAACATTTGTGTGCATGTACATGGATGTTTGTCTTGGTCTGGATGTTTCTATGTATAATATATATGGATTTACAAAAAAAAGTATTTATGTATGTTTATCCATTGTCTAGTACCCATAGTACAAGTTCTGCTTAGTTTGGGCTAAATGGTGTTGTGTGTATGTGGTAGAATATTATATTATTATATATTATATACAATTAAACAATATTGTGACCATTACTAATGAGGACTTTACGTTCGAAGACTTATCAAAGTATTATTTTTTATATTTATGTTGTGTTAAAATAGTTCTAATTTAAATACAAAAGACATCTAACAAACTGAAATCTCTGTTCCGTAGTATGTTTAGGTCTCAACGAACTTAATATTTCAAACCATGATTTTAATTCTTAATTTCCTTACATTTATTTTACTTTAAAGAAGTTTTCATTGCTTGATTTTTAGGATATGCATTGTAATAAATGGAAATGTCTATGGCACTCCTAAACCATACCACTGTTACTCAGAAATCTGGTCAAGACAAATGCTCGATCGACAGAATGATCTGGAGCTACCATTTTTAAAGTTGTATTTTATTAATAGTCTCTACTTTTTGATTTTGATTTGAGATTTTATGAGATTTATCACAGGCTATGAGACTGCTATGTACGAGTAGTAGTATAAAACGCATAGGAATAATTACCGAAAATGTATTAGTGAGATATATTTATGAATAGAAGAAAGCATTATTTTTAATGTGGGTAACTACGAATTCACTGTCATCTCATTTTTAACTCTTTTGAATTTTAATATCGACCAACGGCAAAATAACAACACAACGGTAGACCACAATGTCTACCAGTAGCCCTTTGGCCTTTCTAATTTCGTTTAAATCGAATGCGGTTTTGAACCCATTGCGTGTTGTACTACACATTGCTATAATAATAGGGTAATTCGGTCCAAAACCAAACTTCATTATTTTCTCCATACAGTTCCGGAAATGATTATACTTTCGTCGCTCACTCATGACGGATGCTATAATCGTCAATTTCGTATTTAAATCCATCACGAAACCGGTTTATTGTGGTTTCATAACCTCCAAGTGCAAATTTCAAAGAATTCTGAGCATTATAGCCTTATGTTAAGATTGAAAATTGATGTGCAAGTAGTTATGAGAGTTACGTTGTTTTGTAAAATAAATAAATATGGGAAAGCAATGTAAAATAATTTGTACTAGCGGTCGCCAAGTGGTCGAAATTCACCCGTAATTTATTAAAATTTAAAATTTTATCGTTATTAAAGTTTTATTATCTATAAATTAATACACTTATAATTACATTTCATTTAGTCACCTACTCCACATACATTACATATGTAACCATAGTTACGAAGCATTCTACGAAGTCAACCGAACAATGCCGAAATACTACGAACGCGATTCGACTGCTGGAGTAAAATGCATGGTATGTGCAACATTACATGCATAGAGCGTTTGGTGTTTTTCATTAATTTAATGTATTTCTAATGCATATTTTATAAAAATATTAGGATTCACCCCTCCTTCTCCATATAAACTTTAACTGTGCCAAATTTCATAATCCTCCACCCACGCAATTTTTGTCAAAAGGGGTACAAAGTGTTTGCTTCATGTATTAATATATACATAGATTACTTATTGACATTGGTCGTTAAATTAAAATTCCGTCTTGCTATATTTATTGCTTGGTGGTCTACTAGCTAACGGTGTTTTATATTCAGAATGTCATTATGGCATGACCAACATGAGAAGTATAAAATAAATAAGATACAGATTTTTATTACCAATATTTGTTATAATCTATTTTCAATTTTATTTATTAGGCACTTATTTGCTGCTGCTTCCATTAAATTCTAATATTTAAAGACAGAAAATGGCATAATGAAAATGTAATGTGATAGTAAAGAAGTCTTCTGGTCCTGATAAGAGAACGTTCGCCTAGGTCTTCCTCTTACGATTGACTCATTCACGTTCACTTTATATACTGTCTTCGTCAATCTCTCATAGTCCATTATTTTCTAATGCCTAAATCGTCTTGCACGCGTCTTTCCGAAATTTTTGTCGCCAGAACTTAACCACAATCCTCATTCTATGTTTTATTCTACAATAAGTAGTAAGTACTATAATTTGCTAAACATTTTACTAAGTTCAATAGACTCATCTATAATCATAGTGTAATGTTTACGGCTCACTATTCTAGCTTTCTCTCAAGTAATGTTGCGATCAAGAACTAGTCTATTGGTTTCACTAATGTCTACAGGGGCAGCGCTTACCTGACCTCAGTGACCTAAACAGTTGCTATAACGGTAAGCTATCTACACAAGACAAAATTTGTCACGCCACGAGTAACGTTACGACCTCTTACGACCATCGTAGGTGTCCGTTCATTCATAGTCCAACCGAGATAGCTGGCTCAACGTGTTCTTAGAGCTGTAGAAATTACGATAAGAAATCTTGTTTTGTTTCTTATTATGACTAGTGACGTCGACTTGCCGGCTGGCGACTGGTTGGCTACTGTTTAACAGCGTCGAGTTAGAAGATATATGTATATTGGCTGCATGAATGACACTAACGTAGTTAATCCCTCTTGACTTATTAGAAAATGTGCAATCACAAAGTTGTTTAAGGTTTGTGTTAGTAATTTTTATAAAGACACTCGCGACGTTCTTACTACGTTGTAATTAAAAGAGAAAGTCAGTACATTATATACATACATACATTATACACCGACACGAGGAATAAATCTGTTTGATTTCCTATAAAAGTGTTAAAACTGTCGTAGCTAATTTGTTTTCTTTTTGCGGCTGTTAGCAGAAGAGTCAGTTGTTTATTAAAAATATAATAAAAGCTAACAGCTGTAATCGCTGCTTATGGATATAGCTTAGATTTTTTTGGCATGTAAGAAGCAATGTCAAGGAAACACAATTAAGCTGCTGCTGCTATAGTAATAAACTACATAGGTAGCAAACAAGCAGACGGTTTGCTCAAAGAAGTGAGGGAAGGAAAAATTCCAGGGCATCTTTAAGCCCTCGGTCCTCTCACTCACCGAACAAAATGCAACAATACAAGAGGAGTGGTGTCTCGATCGAGCCGGCCTAGTCAGGCTAAAACCAGCAAGGCATTACATTTTATACAACTGATAATAATTACATTAAATATCGACCATATACAGAAATATTAAAATTCTATATACTTTATCGGATTTGCTGAGTCTAAAAGTTTCAGCATTCCGTTAGTCTCATCTGTCATATAAGGTGTTATATGACAGATGAGACTAACGGAATGCTGAACATGCTAACATGGTGATGTTATGGAAGTATATGACAGTTGATGCTTATTATGTTGAATATTTAAATAAAGGGCCTCAA
This sequence comes from Catocala nupta, assembly GCA_963675205.1. Lineage (NCBI taxonomy): Eukaryota > Metazoa > Arthropoda > Insecta > Lepidoptera > Erebidae > Catocala > Catocala nupta. Next base: position 9,574,839 of record OY776095.1, on the reverse strand, counting down.
TCACACTCCTCCACCTCCTCTTAGAATATTGTCATCCATTGGGCTGTGCAGGACAAATGACACTCGCTCTGAGGAAATTAATTAAATACATACTCCGAATACTAAGGTATAATAGTTTTATGTTTATATATCAATGCTATCCATTACGTATAAACGTTATTAATCAATTAACTACGATACAGTCCAAAATGTAAATATTAAATAAACTTTTAAACAAGTATTCACCAGTACTTTATACCTACATAATTGCCGATTCGGAAGTAATTACACCAATTCCCATTTGCACGTACAAATATTGTTTTACTAAGAACTATAATGGACTTTAAATCAATAAGTTTAAGGTTGAATCTATATGGAATGACAAGTGTTAAAAGGTTATGCTATAAAGAGGTTTAACAGTTATCATTGAGTACACATTGATTTGCTAAATAGTTTATATAGAGTGGACGTATTCAGGACTTTCTATTGTATACATAACTTTGGTAAGCACAATGCTCGGAGCGCGCAATGGTTTATATGATCTAGCCACTACCAACGCGTCGTATGTTAAACTTGATATAAAAAATTGTGTGACCCACAAATGGCAGTTCTTATTCTCGGTTGTTTGTAAATTTCTTCACACATAGGTTAGTACCTGTATACCTGTACCTTCGGGCTACAACTCCCGCGCTGGAGATAGTTCCCTAGTTGTAGCCCCGAAGGGTTTAGGTATATGTATGAAAGTTGTAATATACTAGATACAATAGGTAAAAACAGTCAATCTTTGCATACAACTTTATGCTAAACGACTCAGGTGTTCAACAAAATCCAAAGCACATCCACACGTAAAAGAAGTAGTCTGATACATAAAATATAGCTGTAGGCGAGATCACTATTACTTTAATGGCCACATTAGCAGGCCCATCTAATTGCAAATGGCCGCGTTTTAAACGTATGTACATTTGTAAAATGATTAAAGAAGCCCCCAGGCACTAACCGATTCAGAATACCCGCGTTATATAATCTCTTATGTGGAATTAGATAACAGATGTTTATGTGAATAATTTGATTAAAAAATGCCTATAATGGCACTAAAATATTTAGATGCTAAATTGATTTCTTGAATTCATATTTTAGTATTTATATAACTCCAGCTAGTCAGTATGTTGATAGATTTATTGCTAATATACTTTTAAATGTGATATTATAATTTCATGTTACGACTGTATCATTCCAAAACATTAAGTAGAGGTTAACGCCCATGTTTCTTATGATAGAAAAGGAAACCTAGAATTCACAGTCAAAAACACAAAAACTCTACTAACTTTACTCAATCTAAAAATCATGCTTACGCTTGTCCAAACTATCGTGTCTAGACCAACTACTTTTTGTAATGGCTATAATTACATTATAGCCATTTATTTTTAAGTATAATAGAAGTTATACGTGCAAACCTTACAATTTTACAAATTTATTAAAAAATATTGAGTACTGGCATTCGGCAGCGGCTTTGTTCGGGAGCTGCCTCTTTTTGAAAACTCTTTTTGTTGGTAAAAGGTACCTATGTCCATTCCTGTACTCCTGACAATGTGTATGCGAAATTTCATAATGATTGGTCGAGTAGATTAAGGCGTAAAAGATTAAGAAACATCAAATAACTTTACATTCTTATTTATAATTGAAATTAGTTAGGATGAGCATAAAAAGTTTTAGGAATAAATTATTTTGTTCGTACAATTAATTACAACGTTCAATTTTGTATACTATCAGTTTGTGTCAGTTTACCACATGTTATGTATAAAGATTTTTTATATAAAATGTTAGAACAGAATGCAAATATTACACACCGATACATTGTTTGTATATTTGAATGCAAAACCAATTATGGAATTCTTACTTAATAACTTTATACTTGTTTACCAATCCAACAACACAAACCATTTTTCTAAATGACTGTTTGTCTTAATCTGAGGCCTTTATTTATAAAAAAGACTGTAAGTAAACCGTCATAATGACTTAACCTTTTGTCTCTTACGGCCGTTAAGTAACTTTAGTGAAGAAACTATTGCCGCACAAAGCCTTTAAAGAAAATTGGCTTTTCACACAAAATGCTAAAGTATTTATTGCGCAAACTTGCCCAAATGTTTAGCTACTGTAAATATTGCTCAGCTTACATAGGCACTGAAAACAAAGTACCTTTTTAAAAAGTTATAGCACCTTTCCTGCCTTAATTTACTGTTTGCTAGAAATAGTTTTTAATGGAACCATTTATGACTCAAGCATTATTTATTCCGGCTTGTATTTCTAATATATCTTTTTGCTTCTAAGTCTTGTCTTCTTTCATCAGAGAGCCATTTCACTATATTCTATAACATGATCATTAGAATTCCAATTTAGTCACAGTTCTATATATACATATATATTATATATATCACAAATATTTTCCTAAATTAAAATAAGCGTCAAATGTGAACATAAATGATTTTCAATTGCCGTTAATTAATCCAGATCGGCACTCTATTTTGAACATATTTTATTACGAGAATTACTTAGCCTTCTGTACTTGTTTTGTATGTTAATAAAAAAAATATAGTTTTACACACTATCTACATTACAGCTACTACTATTTAAGAACAAGTTAAAGCCACACTAAATAGTATACGATGTGATGTGATCCAAATATGTTAACGTACATTCATAATGCAATAAATGAAAATTTCACCAACAATACCGATTGCGCTATAACACACATTTGTTGTCAAAACAAAATACGATCCTTCGAATATTACGTAAAAAAACATACACAAAGAGAGAATGATATAATTCCCGGAAACTGTCCTTTCATCACACTAATTAGACACAAATGAAATCCATTTTCCCTTATCTGTGTGATACCGAACACACTTATCATCGTCGGTATAATAAGAGCTTCCTTGGGACGAGTTCTATACAATGTAATTAATCTTGGGTAAATTGATTCGTCACAGAAAAAGTGGTCTTTTCTCATTAGTATTTCTCTTTCAGGAAATTCAGATCATTCTTTGTTTTGTTGTTTGTCTTTATGATTTTGATACATGGAGGGTTTGCAGAAGCCCCAATGATAGGGAACGAACCTTTTGCCGTTTACCAGGCATAGTTCCTGACTTCCTACTCCAATCGAAATTTTTTGACAGAAAATGAATCAATAGTTTTCCCGAGCCGGGAATCGAACACAAGACTGCAGACAGCAGTTGCACTGTGTACCGATGTATTATGAAACTGTAACAAGGCTGTGCGTGAACTTATTTACAATGACAGTCGGTTTGTTGGTTACGTCATAACGTAAAAATACCTTACAGTTATTGATTCTGTTTATTGTGTGATGATGAATAATTGCCTTATAGCCTTTCTTAAAATACTTTAAGGCAATTTATTCGAACGCGATTCTGTTTACTTTTACAAAGAGGACTTGGAAGTAAAAGGTTGTCAATATGAAGGCTATTAATAGCACCCTTGGCTTGGATCTACTTCTATACAATGTATAACTGGGCTTGACTGTTAAGCCGTATGGTATTAAATTTGCCATAGGCAGTTAACCTAGTGTCAATACCTTACTAAATCTCAAACATTAAATGCCTATTATCCGATACCACACATTGAGTTGTTTATTATCTTACACATAAAGGCTTACAGATGATCAAAGACCGCACACGTGTAGACTTGCACACATGATTGACAGTTGAATCAATAGTTCGGAACATATAACATACACATAAAGTGCCATAAATAACAAAATAGTGTAATTTGAACATAAAACAACTAAGCAATCATTCCGTTAAAATTCAAATCTAAGGATAGATGCTTCTAAAAAACGTTAAAATTTAAATGAAGAACATGTGTTTGCATACTTTTTATGCAACAGTTGCAGCCGAACCCTTCGGAACCAGTTTGAACGACAATCGGTACAATGATCAACACTTGAAATTGGAAAGCGATTGGGCATCGCTCGCGCACCTGCCGCCTTTCACGATATTGCGTAATGCGCATGCGCTTTTGTATTAATATTTAATACTACATCATCCGTAAGATGTAACCACATTACATTATCAATTGCGCACATTCAGAGATGGTAATCTTTCTGTATTACAAGTTCTACAGCATATGGTTGTTTATGCTTTATTTCCTTGCTTTGTATTGATTGAGCATTGTGGCGGTGTGGTAAGAGCACTTAAATTCTCTTAAAGCGTTATGAAGGTGCCATGGTTGTGTACTGCATATGACTTGCTTAAGATGTGCTAGATAGCATAGGATTGTAAAACTGAATATTAACTATATGTTAGTATTACGCTTAGGTAAAGGCAATAAATGATGAGTGAAAGAGACCGTATTTGAGAATCATTTGGTGTTAGTGCGAATCAGCTAGCTAGCTCGGGGAAGTATGTATTAGTAGACAAGTAGATATCATGTTCAACCTACCTCTGCCATTTCTTTGACATCATCCCATCATTCATTCCTATTGTGAAACTAAGTCGATATCGCGTGGTTGATATCACTAATATTAAGAGCATTTACAGACTACGGTAACTTTTTAATATCAGCAGAAGTATGACACACGTCTTACTGCCTTTAAGAAGATATATAGGCTTATAACTATATTCTTTCTACAACTTGATCATCATCTCATTTAGAAGACATCTGGACATAAGCCTCTATCAAGGATTTTCATACAGATCGGATTTGGATCGCACGCAACCCACCGCTTTCTACAACTTAACGAAACCTAAACATCAATATAACTGTTGTATAACAGCATCAACTAAATTCAATAAGAGAAAAATGTTATTCAAATATGAATTTAATCGAATAGAAATACAAACACAACAGTTCAATAAAAAGCAAACGCCAATTAAAAATCTAAACGAATCCGAATATTCCAGTGATTTGATTCAATAAACCGATTTCCTATTCAACGCAAAAACGATTAGGACTTGAACAGACAGATCCACACGTATTTATTTTTTTATTAAAATTATATAATATATATAATATAATATTCTACCACATACAGAGAGCAAAAGCAAATATATTATATATTTATGTTAAATTATTATAATATTTATGTTAAGCAGAGCTTGTACTATGGGTACTAGACAATGGATAAACATACATATATACTTTTTTTTTGTAAATACATACATATTATACATAGAAACACCCAGACCAAGACAAACACCCATGTTCATGCACACAAATATTTATCTTGTGCGGGAATCGAACCCGCGACCTCAGGCGTGGCAGTCGGTTACACTAACCACTACGCCATCGAGGCCGACTATCGATTATCGCTTCAATGGTTAAATCTTTTTAAGCCTATGGAATATAGGTACATAATAAGCGTAAAATTATTGCTTTTAACGTGTCTTTATAATAATATTGTCTTATGTTTACGCGAATGTTATACATTGAAATTAAACACTTTATACGGATTTTATCGCGTTGTTTATTTTACTTTAAACACTGCTATTACATAATTTTGAAAACTCTAACACTACTATTATTGAATTTTACTATTATTTAAGCTATATATTTTTTCCTAATTAATACTATGTATTTGGATGGTAGTTGTCACAACTACCATCTTAGTCTCCCCGTGAACATGGCTGCTGTAAAGCAACCGAAACGTCGGGGCAAAGTGTAAACTTAAATACAAATAGCTTTAATTAGGAAAAAATATATAGCTTAAATAGTAGTCAAATTCAATAATAGTAGTGTTAGAGTTTTCAAAATTATGTAATAGCAGTGTTTAAAGTAAAATAAACAACGCGATAAAATCCGTATAAAGTGTTTAATTTCAATGTGTCTTTATAACATTTGTGAAGTATCTGATATTATGAGTAGTATGCGTGTATGGAATTCTTTCCATACTCACACACTACTCATAATATCATATATTTTAGGCTCTTTTAGAAGAGGATAATGCATAGAAGCGCTTTGTTAGCCTATTAATATCATTTTAATATTATAAACGTGAATGCTTTTAAAAGTTTTTAGGATGTTTGTTACTCCATTGGACGTAAACTGCTGAACGGATTTAGACAATACTTAGCACACAGTTACACCATAGCCTGAATAGCCTGGAATATACAGAATACTTTTTATCCCAATATGCTTTTTCGTTAGATTCATGCAGGCAAAACCGTTCAGTAAACTTCTCCGTAAATCTTACACACAGTAATATTTCATTTTCTTGTCGGTTTCAACAAACGGACTCAATACCTTACTTATTGACACAGTGAGAGGTTCTCACTATGCCAAGACACCTTTAGCTATATTTGATCAGTCATGTAATGCTGGTTAACTGGCAGTGAGTTATCTATCCTCAACCTGGACATCCCGTCTACTCGACGCCTGTTACCTTCGGACGCATAGTGCAGGCATAGTATATGGTAGGCTGGGGCCTTAGGGGATTAGTGCTGATAAGGCTGTACATTAAGATTCCGTAGGTTCTTGTTATATAGTTGTGCGCATACAATCCGTTACTACTAAGTTGATGACTGTACATAACTTATGTAAATAAACGTGATGGCATTAAAATTATACCTATGCAATCGAGCATGCTTCACTTTCTATAATGAGTCTATTAATATATTAGCTCAAAACAATGGCGCAGAAACATATTACAATTCGTTAATGTTTCATATTTGTTGTCAATAGGTTTTATATATAATGAACTTATGTTTTAAGCACATGCAAAATAGTAGGTGACGCAGTACCTATTATACATAAAGTCATTATATTATTTATTTATTTAATGCATATATGTAACGAAATAACCATTACTACGACTGTATAATTATACAAACGCTTAAAATGATAATTACATTGTAATTAGTTATTTATTATCTAATTACAATTAAATTGTAATATATAAATTTGCAATTTTTGCAAGCTTAGAATACATATTACTTCTTATATACCTATATAAAGACAGTTCTAGCACTAAAATTAATGATTGTGTCACGGGGGAATGATACAGATATTCATACAACGGACACAAAGGACACATAGACTCGCAACAACTATTTCCAAACGTCACAAATGTTTATTCCGATAGGGGAACGTACCGGCAACACTTGGCGCAGTGGTAGTTGAAAACCAGCGCCAGCCCTAGCACTCTAACAAATGCTGAACTGGATACCTTTCGCAAAGACTTTCGGGATACATATTTGAACTTATTTTTATTTAATTATTTTATCTTCAGCCAGTTTTAAAGCTTTCTATTTTCAACTGTCTGTCTAAGCAATAATTTTTGAAGTGAAATTTCTTTAGGGGCGTTGAGAACTTTTTGGGTGAACAAAAATCATGGTACTCGCGTCATCGTCACCTAACGCTTTCCATGAGCTGTATGTATACTATATATATATGTGTACTTTTTGGGTGAACAAAAAGCGTGAAACTCGCGTCATCGTCACCACACGCTAGTTACTTAGTTTTCACTTCTATCGGCAGTCCCTAAAGACTGCCCCGCTTTTCATGTCCAACGATCAGTGTGACAAAACCTTTACACTTAACTGAACGTTACTGAACGGAATAAAAACTGACATAATTGTTATAGGCGTAATGCGAACGAATGTATCAATTAAACTGTAGTAAATGAACCGGTACAAAATTATACTGAATTAAAAATTATTGAATTAGCAGTTTCGAGTAACTCGTGAAATGGGCTCTATCATTATTTAATTATAATCAGTAATGTATAACTTTGGTACTGATGGCTAGATTCCAATCAGTTTAGGTGTATCAATTTTATTATTGTATAAACGTAGGTAACGCAGGTTCAGCGGTAGTGAATGCGACTGCTGTGCATGAGGTCTCAGGTTCGAAACCCAGGTCGGGCCAACAAAAAGTTATTGGGTTTTTCAGTTAAGAAATCTCAATAGCAGCCCGGAGTTAGGAAGTTGGCGGTGTTAGACACCCCATTGCCTCGGAAAGCACGTAAAGCCATTGGTCCTGGGCCTGATCTCTCTCCGGTCGTGTCGGATTACCATCCCATCGGGTCATGAGAGTTAGGGAACAGAGAGTGCACTTGTGTTTGCGCACACACTTGTGCACTTTAATATCTCCTGCGCAGAGGGCCAGTCTCCGTTAAGACTGGCCGCCGTGGCCGAAATTCGGTCTGCAGGACATTATTATACTAATATTATAAAGCTGAAGTACTTGTTTGTTTGGAAGACAGAAAGAAAAGTCATTTATTCAGCATATGCACACTTGGTTACAAATATTTATACAAGTAAAGTGATGACAATAAGGCTTAGGCTCAGTTTTAGTTCGTATTGTTGAACGCGCTAATCTCAGGAACTACTGGTTCGAATTGAAAATGCTTAGTGTCGGATAGCCTATTTATCAAGGAAGGTTATAGGCTATATGACATCACACTATGACTCCCGTGGGCGGCGCAGTAATTATAAACGCGGGTGAAACCGCGAGCTCAGCTAGTGGTATATAAAGCTGTTAAACACTTTATATATTATAGCAGCTATATCTTCCTGAAACAAACGGTTCTCACGGTTATATTTTCGAAGAGGTCAGTAGAGGTATATTGCACCCATACATGCTATGGTTTCAGGTATAATAATATTCTATCACAATAATAAAGGTAAAGGTAAACGTAACAAACCGACAATGACGACTTGTTTTAGAGTTAAACTCTAAGGTTAGCAAAATGCAAGTAATAGCCCTGATAGTTCTTATGACAGGCAATCAAAAATTAACACGTTCCCTGTCCAATGACTCTAAAGGAGTTTGTACCAAACTCATATGTCCATGAGTCTGGTTGGAGTCATAATTTAAAGGCAAATTTGATGCTTTTATTTCACTTGACGTATGAATAAAAGCAAAAAGATTCTCATCGACGTATGGCTAAATAACAAGGCTACCGAAAATTTTAATTTTCCAGGTCCTATAGCACTTTATATTTTATTGTAAAGTTAGGACGAAATTGTAAGTGGACTTACGAATACATTTTTAACTTTTGTTCTGGGCAGGGAACGTGGCAACATCTTGTTAACAGGAGCGCCGTAACAACCTTCAAGTGTACATAAATACACAACTATTTTTCACCAAAACGTCACGTCTTATCAGTACGCATTTATTTTGATATAAGTATAGATTATCATTCATTTCCAAATAAATGCTGAATTTCACTAAGTCAACACTCTCTTGAATCGCTATTACAATATTAGCTAACGCTTCATATCCTAATGAATGGATAGATCGCATTTCAGCTAGACATGTCTAAGTAGTTGTAAACTGCATTCCTGTAGGAAAGTGAATTCCGCGTTGCATACCAGTTTGTTATGCAAGTATGCTGTTAATTTATCGAATGACCCTTGGAGACAACTACTTGTAATCGATAACTTAACACGTTTTACGAGAATAAAGTGAGAATAGGTATTAAATGTTTAATATTTATTGACTGCGTTATGATTTCAGAGTTAACCACGAGTCATTGTTAAATCTGTGGTTTCCGTTCTTAAATATAAATTAATTAGGCATCAACAATCAAACATTAATATGAGAGGTACAATAAAAATATTTTAAAGATAATTTAGTATTAAGCTACATTAGTGAGTGTGGCACTCAATCCTAAAAGATTTTTTATATAAATTTCATATAGACCAACAAATATTTATCAAAGATATATTTATTTATTTAATTAAAAATATTATCTAATACTAAACACCAAGTTATCCTATCATATTGGTTTCAATATTACAAGGAAAATATAAGAAAATTGTCATTACATCTTACTTATCATTTCTGAACAAATTCAAGAGATTCGCATTTATTGATAGACATCAGATAATGTCAATACAATCGCGATTTGAAATTTGTAATACATCGAGTATTACAACAACAGGAAAAACGCTGACTTTTGTCCCTTTTCCTCGGAAGTAATTAAGAGGGATAAAGGCAACTAAGGTAGGCGACACAGAGACAAATACATAATAAATAAGAGACAAGATCGCTCGTTCAAAAGTCGTAGCGTTGTGATTGCTATTGCCAATCGAGAATCCTTTGTACCTCTGACCTCATTCTAATCTAGACAAGTCGTGATGTTAGAATAAACCACTCTGAGAAACGTTATTGAGAGCCTTCTAATCGAAAGTAAGGTCGTATAGGTAATCGTATTCTTGTATTATATATTATGTAGATGCTGTGCTATATAAGTACACATACTTACTGGTTAGACGGACGACTATCATTCCTTATGCATGTCGTAACAAGAAACTATGTATTATATTATCAGGATTACCATTTGAAGATAATGAATCTGGTGGCAATTTCAAAATTGTTCCTTATTGAAACTGCTTTCAAGAAAGTGTAAGGTTTACATAATCTCTATATTCTTAGAACGTACACTTTCTGGAAAAACGAAAAGGTTATTCTGTTTATTATATTATGTAAAATAGATGTCTCAATGTTATAACCATGTCTAGCCATATTCCTGTCATCAGATGGGACGTAAATTAGTTTGCCATCTTGCCAATAGGAATACGTAAGTGACTAAGTGAAACAATGACCGTTGTTATAGAGATTATATTTGATCATCTACCTTTTACCTACTAGCTGTCTCGCTGGTCCAATGGCATAAGTGCCCACTATTTTTTGCTTCAGCGGACTCGGGTTCAATTCTCGCCTCAAACAAATTGTTATCAATAGAAGCACAGAACCTTGGACTTAAAATATAGCTTGTTAAATGTGAGTTTTATACCTCTCTGTCTATCACTTAAACTTAAAGTATATACAGGCGTGAGTTATTATATGTATGTACCATTACAAATGTTTCTATAATAACAATAAACTCATACTGCAAAGTTTAAATTAACCAAAATCAGATTATAATGTGTTATTTCAACGTAAAATTTTGCTGACTTTCTGTCTCATTAAAGTCACGCTTGATACGTTTACATTTTAATAACAATGGTCGGTATTTAATTTTACATGTTTTAACTTTATAACGTCACGTTTCGAAAATAAATATGTCACGTACTTTTATTGACGTTGTGGATACTAGATGAGTTAGTGCTACTAGTTGGGCATGATATTATATTGGAATAGGCGGGTAAGTCGCTCTATATACTTGTTTACAAACCATTATTTGAAGAATGTTATACATTTAACGAATGATAAATTAACATTTTTATACAACCATTATCACAATTATCTACTTTATTAAAGTTTGATTGCAGACGATTGTGTCGGCTAGATATGTATAATGGGGCCCGGCTAATGAAAACTGATACGCCAAACCTCAAGAGACCGTTAGTAAATAGAACCTATGGCTAGTTAAACTTACCCAACAGAAAACTTTATATAGTTTATCTGTCAGGAGACTTTTCACTAGCCATACGGAGTCTGGCATTGCACCCAGTTGACGGCAAAATCTCCGCCTCCTATAAGGCGGACCTTAAAGATAGCTGGCTGTACAAGTATCCCTTCGAAGACATGAATGAGTCTACGTACCTATTCTTAAATAGGTTAAATGTAATTAGATAGAAGAATAGTAATTAAGTAGATACTTATATCTACTTAATTACTATTTTCTATCTAATTACATTTATTACTATTTACACAAATTTTGGCCTTGATTGAGAGATTGATACACGTAAACATGCTACCGGAGCATGTTTACGAATACAACAAATTAGTAACATATATATGTATACAGGCTGTCCGGTAATTATTGGATAACCTGGAAATGTCTTATAGTGGTACTGATGGACGTTCCGGTTCATTAATTACCGGACACCCTGTATAAACTCTCGGACACTTTTTTTATATTACTAATATTTTAATACTATTATGTTCCTACTGAAATAGAAAATACTGTATTTGATACATAAACAAAACCTTCTAAAGACTACGGGCATGTACTAAGCACAAAACAATAAACCGATACGAGCACAAATGAAAGCTAACACACCTTTTTCCAACAATTTTACTCTAGAGAGTTTTCACTTTTCATTCAATTTATATTTTTCGTATTCACTAGCGACGTTCGCACGGGTTACTCGACATCTAAGAAGATCGATCTTCATCTTAACTACGTAATTGCCATTACAATGAAGCTGTCAAAGAGCATTTAATTTATGGCACTGTTTCTTTGCGGCTTTGTCACACTTATTTACTTTCGCTTGCAATTTCATTTGGTTTTATACTTTATTTCATTTACTATAAATGTATCAAGTACTGGTATTGTGTCTGCGTCGCCTGATAACTATTCGATACATTCCTTTCTTTTTTAGAACAAACTTTCTTTCTGAAATAATGAAAAATAGACACAAAGAAGTCTGGCAGTCGGCACTGTAGATTACACGAATTTTTTAATCCCGGAGGAAATCAAATACACGGCTCTCGGTACATAAAAATCAATATTGTGTCATCAATGCAGTCAAATCCAAGAAAATATATTTGCTTAGGCTTATTAAAGGATGCGTAGTTCATTTTCTTTGATTTTCATTTTTATTCCATTGTCGGGCGCGAGTCTCTTCAATTTATAAATATTGTTAATCAGCCTCTGGAAAAGCATATGTATTATGGTCACAAACGTTTCCAGTGCATATGCTATTTAGCAAGAAATGCATTAGTTGTAGCAAACTGACCGGTTCCAGCGCAATCTATGTCAAAACTCAATTTTAATTATAGGTGTGTCACAGATTCATATTAAAACTTCTGCTGATAGGATCGTCAGCAATCAGAAGACTTAGCTTACGATTATGATTGATCATGAGCTTACAACTAAAATTGAAACGGTATCGAAATACTCGGGCGGGCATAGTGTTAATGGATATTATCAGTCAAGTTTTAATTTATAATACAATACTGAAAAGATTTCCAATAGATTGCAATTAGTTTTGATCCTATTACATAGAAACTAACGCTGGCAAAATGCCGATGTTCTACTGCACTTATTTCAGGGATATAAATATAAGATATAAAACTGCAAGTGTTATTCTAAGAGAAACTTAACGAATGATTGCACCGATATTCCACTGAGAGGGAAAAGTACACAAGACTGTATTTACTGGATATAATCAAGATATATAGTCTCTTTTGCATGTAATACAAGTCTGAGTTTACTTGCTTTTACTTCCCTCGTATCGGTTTCTAGCTAATGTACTAGAACTAATGTACTTCTGAAGTAGAAATGGTTGTACAACTTGCGTAGGAAAATTTTAATACTCATTAACGCAGTACTTAGAAAGCTATTAATAAGCTAATCGTAAATATTATTGTTATAATAAATACAATTGCGAATTATTACAAATGCGAAAGTTTGACTTTCACAACTGTCTGTATGGATATCCTAGTAGCTTTTTGGTCAAAAGGCAAGGGCCTTTGTCGTCGTATTGTCTGTTCGATTCCCAAACGGGACTTCGATGTGACCCAAAAATAGTTGTTCTGCGTCTGGGTGTTTTTGTATCTATTGTTGAAATGTTTGTATTTTTCCTAGCGCAACAATTATATCTAGTGCGGCAGTTGTAAAAAAAAAGAAAATCATGTTTTAACGAACTCTTGCTTAAGCTGGTTTTATTTTCACTTTAAAAGTAAATGTTGTTATTACTTAGCACGGTGTCAATGAGTGTCATGAGTAGATGAATCAAGAGAGAAAGTATCAGTACAAGTTAATCCATTGTCTCTGTCTGGCTCACCAGGAAACAGGTGTATCTTTATGTAGGGTATAGACGGCGCATTGTATTTTATTGGCAAATACAGCCATTGCACTCAAAGATAAAGATGTAATGTCAGTATATCATGTGGACACATTAGTTTTTTTTACAGACTACTCGACCTAGGACTAATTTCTGTTTCGCGGAGGGCTTTACAAACATTCACACAATATTGTTCGAGTCGAAACAAACATTTGAAGATCACACAAACCACTACGCCATCGGCCTCGATGGCGTAGTGGTTAGTGTAACCGACTGCCACGCCTGAGGTCGCGGGTTCGATTCCCGCACAAGGCAAATATTTGTGTGCATAAACATGGATGTTTGTCTTGGTCTGGGTGTTTCTATGTATAATATGTATGTATTTACAAAAAAAAGTATATATGTATGTTTATCCATTGTCTAGTACCCATAGTACAAGCTCTGCTTAGTTTGGGCTAGATAGTGTTGTGTGTATGTGGTAGAATATTATATTATATATTATATTTGTCCTGTGTAGGATTCCAATCCACAATACGGCATTATAGCAGTGGCTACCACTTTAACCATTACGCCCCTAATTACAGTAAGTAGTATACAAAGTGGCGCAAATATTATCACATTAGTATTCTTTGATGATTTATAAATTATGAACCAAATCTATTCAGTAGTTTAGCCACAGGACATTTTTTTTGTTTTCATAATTTGGAACATCATGTGTAATGCAGAGATAAATGTCAAAGACCTCAAGCAGCGATATTAAAACAAAACAAACAAACGAAAAAATACACAAAAATAAACAAATGAAATAAGGTCCATAATCTTGTGACAAAAAGAAATAGGTTAGTGAGTGCTTATTACAATGGTGTTCCAATTTGTGCCCGATTTTATTTTATTTATTTTGTTCAAAAAATAATTTCGTAACTTCTGCGAAATTAAGATTTTTGTTTATGTTAAACGTCTTATATCAACCAGCTTAAGACAGTATATCATTTAATATATCATTTGATAAGTTTTGCGCCACTTTATATATCGAAAGTGATTCTAATACAAAAGCTGTCTTAGACCTCACGTTTTGTTATGCTGTGTGTTGTTCTTACGACATTGACGAGTAAGACAGTGAGTCACTAACCGCCTTTATATACAAATACCCTCGAGTTCGAAACCGTAAGCCAAAGCTAATATTTACCTAGTCAAAACATATGTATTTTAATGAAGGCCTTCAAATTCGTATCAAGTTCGCCGTAGTGATCATCATCTAAAGGTTTGCCAAAGTTCCACCAATGTTGACTGTTATGATACAACTGATTTTCTGCACGAGTAACTTTGACATACAACTTCATGTTAAGCATAACAAAATCCCGGAAGTTCGAAGTTCGAATTAAACCGCTACAATAGATTATAAATACTACTGGAGAAGTGATATTCTAACATTTATAAATAAAGATTTTGTTTTACTTCTTTAAAAAGATAATTCTCGCGCTAGGAATAAAACTTATCCCCTAATTTAATTTACAAATATACGAAATACAGACTCGTAACAACTTAGAAATAGTTGTTCCAAGTTTAGAAGTTTTTTCTGTTTGTAGTTTTGTAACCGCTTCTTTTGCTTTCTGGTGGCTACCTTTATAATAAAGTAAACAACGTGCTTTCCATTTACCACCTCACCAAAATAAAGTGCAAAATGAAGATAAGCTGTTGGCTGCAGGTCTTGAGTTATGAGGATACGGAAAATATACTATCTGTACTGGCATAACTCATACAAATTCATTACCATATCAAATATGTATGTATGTATACACACACAAACACGCACACACACACACACTACTCACACACAAGCGCACGCATACAACAACAAACACACACGCATGCACAAAACAAAACTTGTGCACACCAAATACTATTCATTCTAACAATATATATATATAATACAATTAAAATTAACATGTTAAACCTAATAGCCAATAATAATAATATACATGGGCACGTCACACCTGTTTCTCGGTAAGTCTATATTTTGGTTTCGTGACTGGATTGATCCTGGAATAGTTTGTTTGGTTAGTAGCAATAGTTATATCTCTAAAATACAATCATCAGCCATGTATAAATAACTACAACCACTCCAAGTGGCTTTTAACAAGAATCACCGTCATAAACTTACGGAATTGAAAACACCAGAGCTATTCAAACGATGCCTTTTTAACCTTTTACACCTATTGAAGGTGTAAATACTTAAGGGATACTCAAGCTAACAGTACTTGACCGACAAGTAACGGTGGCATTGTTTCACAAACAGCTCATTACACCTCCATTATGACGGGACAAACATCCGCCATGTTTGTCTGTCCCGAGGCGCACGCGCAACCGGTTCAACAAATCCTCGGGACGCTAAAATGTTCGCTATTTAAATAACGCTCCAAATTCAAAATATTACTCGATATCCAATTTGGTTTTATTGCAGAAAATGGCTGCCATTATGTATTTATGTTGTGTGCTAACGGTTGATATCTAGTTCAAGGACGATGATGGCAAGATTGCTGGCAGTCTCTTTTTCACTTTGATTGTTACGAATTATGAATATTTATTAAATTATGCATTTAGCAATCTACAAGAAGCAAAGTTAAAAATTTGTGCTTATAAATGTGCCTATTTTATATTGAAAGAAATAGCTGTTTTAAACTCTTCGCTATTCGTTTTAACATTTTAAACATTTATTTATATTGCTTGATTTATTTCCTTCTCTAACGATGTGTGTGGGAGACATTGAAATACAGCTTTAATTATTTTCACTGTATTTACATAAATCTGATTCAATCTTTATAATATATGATTTTATATAATTTAGGATTACTTTTTCGCTCTCTAATGTATTACGAAATGTTTTTTTAAATTGATATCTGATATAATGTATTACCGAACTTGGCGGATAAACTACCGTGTGTATCGATCTAATCTGTATAGTATACCTAAAAGAAAAACGACGTAATATATTATTGTATATACATACATATACTACAACTTTAAAACAAGGTGAGTTATTACAAAATAATTTGTAATTTGTTTAATATTTGGTGCAGTAGTTTTAAGTTTTAATCAAAATATACCATAGAGACATAGAATATTTGTGTATTATGTGGCAGATAAACAAACAATAAGTATTATTCTCACCAGAATGCGTAAAAAAGTTACCAGATTCAAAATGCCAAGCAATACAATTTTAAAAGCCATAATGAACCTTTTTATAAAAACAAAGAATGTTTTCGTAATACTCGTAATGGGTTGGAACATCATTTTAGGTGTGTTGACTTATGCAGAATGGTTATGTCAGCTAATACTGATACCAGTTGAAGAGCGGGATGTAAAAACAAAGCCTATTCAGGAAAAACGTGGGTGGGACTCACGTAGGCCGTTTAGGCCTACGTGAGTACATACTTATAATTACACGATTTATATTTAAATGATTAATGGATGAAACAATTTAGATATTTCCTATAGCTGTCATAGTCAATAAATTTGGATGAAATTGCCGTTTTGTATAAAAAAGTCGAAAGATTTTATGAAAAAATTACAGTACCTACAATTATGTTTTTCATTAAACATTTTAATTATTATTTTATTGGCAAATCAGATTTGACTGACATTTTACATGTATAATTTAGCTCAGCTTTAGGCCAAGTATTGTTTGCCTTAAATGAATAAAAACAGCATATATAATTATGACGAATTAAAGCAACGTATCCGGGCAGATATTAAATTACCTAACTTTGAACATAAATTGCATTTAATTTAACCGAGGAAGATTTATTAATAATATATATTATTATTCAAATATAGGAATAGCCAATTTTTTTATAATTTTTTTTACAGAATAATCATTGTACTTTATATAGGAATTACGAAATTAGATGTTAGGAAAAGCGGCGAATTGATATGTAACGACCTAGGTTATATAATTTGATCCACCAACCAGTCTTAACTATTTTAGGCGAATTTCTGTATACACCGTGACTATTAATCAAAATAGCAGATAGTGAACTAAGACACGAGTGAGTAACCTCATTTTACAAACGTTTTTTGATGCTACTGAGAATAAACAGCGATCACAAATAGTTAATATTAAAGCGTCCCAAACTCCCAGTTATATCTCACTATTTTATTTCACAAACATCGTACACTACTCTAAGCCGAATGTTTCACATGTTGTCATCTGGATTAACAAACGTAACTTAAAAATTATATTACAATGTCTTGCTATTCTTTGCATCTATTAATACAATCCACAGCACACGAATTATCCTCACTGCGGGCTTTCAGGCGTATAATCCAAAAGACCCGTTTTAATTTCCGCTAATCAAATTGCGCTTTACATCCCGATAGAGATTGCAAGGATTTCAAATTCCTGGAACATCGAGAAACACAAGATAATCTAATCAAAATAACTATTTGTTCCGAGTCTTAGTCGATGCTTGAGCCGAGGATTCCCACATTATAGGCCGGGAATTTCATAGCGTTCGCCGGAAAGCCTGTTGTGGGGTATGTAATGTCTAACATTATTTATCTTCATTATTCAACAGGATCGAGGTGTATGGGAAAACAGACAATGTAATATATGGTTTGTACAACGATCCTAGAAGGCCAGCTGTACCTACAACTAATCGCTACGACCCAAGATGAACGCAAATTGTTGTTTTATGCTCTTTTAGATATGTAAAAGTATGTTTACTGTTGTTGTTAAATAAAATTTGAACTATTTTATTTACCTTGTTATGTGCATCTAATGCATATATTTACTTGTCAATGTATCCCTTTAAATATTTATAGCAATGCATTAGGTAGTACTAGTATTCTTGTTAAAGGCTCCAGCTATGTCAGAATTATTGTATTAATGGGTAAAATGTACCCACGAACTCTTAATCGCAAGTCTAATATTGCCATAACCATTGGGCTACTGCCGCTTATAATATAATTATATTGTCTACATTAACGCGAATGCTATATATTAAAGTTGTTTAATTTGAAGGTATTGATCGAATATTGACATGTGTGTGTTTATGTGAGAATATATTTCGTGTTGTCTGTGCTTGTACTAAGGATGTAATAATATTATTATAAATTCGTTGTTATTATTGTTCTATTTAAAAATCTATACCTAAGGTATTGTTAAGTTTTATTTCACATGTTGATTTCGCAACGTATATTAATAGACAGTAGTTATAAAATAAAAAGAAATAAGATTCCAAACATATAATCCTTCAGTTTCTGCAAAGGATCGTAATAGAATGCACGCTTGTCGCTTTTCTTTTTAGGTCACGGCCACTAGTAATTTGAACAATTGTGTAAAAATAATTAAGCCTGGTCTAAAAGTAAATAAAAGTTACGTTATTTGCAACTTTATGTCAACGCCATCTATTAACGAATAGCTGAACTTACCCGTTGCGTAGCATAACAGGAGGGGTCGAGGCCGCCCCCGGGTCGGAACATCGCCGCGCTGACTGCTGCCATCTGCCGGCTACCTTAGGATACCCTTCCACCGCGACATCGCTCTGTAACAATGAAAAGGTTATGTAAAAAACGTGAACCTTATGCGGGAAAAATGTAGACGACGGAGAAAACTTGCTTTGCATGTTGTGGAAATGTTTTTCTTTTGCCAATTTAATGTAGATGTCATCGCAATGTGGTATTAATGTATACTGCCTATAAGTCCAAAAATAAATGGAGAAAACGACTACATAAATAGAAAAATACGTTTCACTAAATATGTTTTATTATTTGCAGCCTTTACTCATATAGCCCATATATGTGTAAAGCTTGTTTAGTAATTCAAGCAATTGATCATTTAAAGGGATAGTATAGAATTTCTTTTTTTTTAGTCGACGGCGCAATGTAAAGCCCCTCGATGCATGAAGTCATTAACAATACTGTTCCATACATTAAATTAAAGTAGCGTCTGCATTCATAGAAACATCAAACAACTATTAAACTCTTGAGTGTCGACGGCCCACTAGTAGCCAGACACAATTGTTTTTTAATTATATCTGACATTCCAGCAAATAATAGATTAACCTATTGAGACGTAGTAGCACACCGGCGGCCTAGCACAATTATTTTTGAATTATATCTGGCAATTCACAATTTAAGAAGAGTTAAAGTGCGTAGTTTACCTCGTTAAAAGTGTTGAAACAAAAAACAAACAAAATGGAACGAGCGGAATATACCCGCGAAAGACATCATTGACGTACCTTAAACGATCTCAATAAAATACACAGTACTAAATTTAAACATCCTATGTAATTAAAAAGACTCGTTTTCTTATAGGGACAGTTGTATTTTTATATTGCGGCGAGCAAACCGTTAAATTTGAGCTACCTGTATAAATGTGAGTCATGTTCGAACATGATTGGAAATATGGGGAGATAAGTGCATTGACCTTTAGGGCTTATGAAATGGACCATACATAATGAACGACAAAGTCTGCCATGGACACGCTTAAACTGTGTATTAAGAATAACTATTTGTTCAGTAGTATAACCACATAAAAAATATTTTTGGTTAAAGGGTTCTACGTTTGTTCTCGTGGTTAATTATAGGTAATTTGATGAAGATCAAGGCAATCTAAGGATGTATTTTGTTCAATTTACCTACCTAAGTTACCTACAAACTGATTGTCATCATCATTTGAATCCACATACTCCCCATAAAATATCAGTTAGAAATTTATGACAGACGAGACCATCGGTTTTGTGTGGTCCCTGAAACGCAAGTAATGCTGTGTGATGACCTTTCGGACTCAGTGATACTGCTTAGCTAACAGTTCTGGTAACAATCTGACATGCACCGAACATCAGAGCTTAGAATCGACAGCCACGCTGATCAACTAAACTTACATCAGAATTATTGTTCTATAGGATTAAGTTGTGTGTTTTAAGGATCAAATAAAAGAATACATAGACACCTATGCACAGTCTCACGTCTTTAGAATACTCGGAGGCGTATTACAACTATATTTCGCCGGCTATGGTTGGCAGTGCCTCATCCGTCTACCGGACTCAGTATCAGACGCCGCACTGTTACTGAGAATTCCAATAAACTTTGCCGGCCCGGGAATCGAACGTGAGACCTCTTACACAGAAGTCGTAGCACAAGCTTAGCAAATTCTGTATGTCATATGTACAAGTAATTGAATTTTGCACTATTATGATGATTCAAATTAGTAATTTAATATTATTTTTTATTACTGTGAGATTTTTATATAGGTACCTTTGATCTACGAAGTTCAATAAACGCACTACAAAAAAAGAGTAGGAGCACGATTGTGCAGTGCGCAGGCGCATCCGTATGACGCGCCGCGTCAGTGCACTCGGGGTCGATGGCCTCGCGGAGACAATTCCCACACGGGTCGCGGTAATGAGTACTAGTAACCAGTGTTGTTATTCGTGCAACAGACTTTTAGGGGAAGTGTCAAACGTACGTCAACTTCTGCAGCTTGGTTTAATATAAAAATTAAGCATTGCATTTCTATGCTTTAGAAGGATAAGCAGAAGTACATACAATTTTCACACTGTGACAGATTAGTAACACCTAATAGGGACGCGGTATACCCATTATATTGCAAGATTCTCGCCTAATACCGTATAATTTCAAAGAAAATGACACAACAACTTCTTCCCGAAAATTTAATCTGTGACGTCTATCTATGTTGAGTACGTACGTCGTCTTAATACAGGGCAATTATTTTAAGGTAGCCTAGCCTTAGTAAGCCGAAACCAATAATTTTGTCACCATAAAATATAATAGGTACTTAAGATGATGGATCTCTAAATGACTACGTTACTTTCGACTTGTCACTCACACACGCAAATAAGCACGCAATAATATATTATCTTTGTAAGATGGTATCACGTGATCAAAATAAAACAAAAGAAGACGTGCCTCCCGCGCTTAAACAAAAAATGACAATTAAGTAAGTACTAGGAACTTAACTACCTCTATACACGTCCCGGAAAACTTACATATAAGCCCAACACTAGAGCAAAAGTTACTTGTACAAGGAATTAGTACAACTCGCAGTACAAACGTTCAACAAGCTTTGTTTATCGTTGGACGTTGTTATAATTTATCGACAAGAAATATTAGTAGAAAGCCTAAGGAACTACTTACTTGCCGAAGGTTTTATCGCGGTTGTAAAGTTTGTAGCGCTGATTTCCATTGTGCCCGTTAGAGAACAGTTTTTACTGCTTAATAACATGTAGCTTATTAACTGGTTAGTTGGTTTAGAAGGCGGAAATGCCACTGCTTCTAGGTAAGTGTGTGATTAGATTGTAGAGTTTTAACAATAATTATAGGTAGGAAATTTTCAATTTTGAGTTAGATAATTGAGTTTTCGGTTAAGAAATTTTATATACAGTCAATTTATCCGAAAAATTAAGGTGAAATACACTTAGTAGGTAGGTATGTATGTAAAGCATTTGAAGGATCAGCAAAATGCTAATGCTAACCAAACTTTATGCTTAAGTATTAGCCATAGAACTGAATCCATAACAAAACCAGTCCTTAACTACCCCATAGACTAGGCAGAGGCACCACATAACGATACACGATATCTGCTGTCTCACCTAACAAAGGGGCGTGTCTATCACCATCTACCAGGCACAGAGAACTGCAATTTACCTTGATTTTATAGCCCTATCCGATTCAATACCAATTACAGCTTCTAATCAAACATAACATTCGGAGCCACTCCCACGCAATCCACTATATTCAATGGAGCGTGCAAAAATGCATCCATTTTCAACTACGCACATAACATAATTAGTTAAAGGTCAGGAATAATCAGACCACTTGTTACCGAGTGTTAAACCTCACCTTGCGACCGCCTTTCTTGGCTGTTATTATAATATTAGAGTTCCGTAACTCAAATGAAAATATGCAAACATATTTTGCTTACAATTAGGGTAAAATATGGTATTTTATAATATGAGTGCTAGATTATACCGAAGTATAAGCATTGATAGCCTAGTGAGGCACCGTTGAACTGTCATGCAGAGGTCTCGAGTAGGGTTCCAAAACCTTTAAGTTTTCTAAGATATTATGCATATTGAAGAGTTAATTGACGAACGGTCGGTAAAGATGATAGAAAATATCGCGAAGAAACCTGCATGGCTGGCTCTTTATAAAGTTCTGGAAGATATGTGAAATCTATGTAATAGACAATGGGCTAATCCTTTTCACACTGGAAAGAGGCGCTCAACAATGGAACAGTTTGTATACAGAGTTGATATTATTATTTGGTGACGATACGAATAAGCCAGCCCATCTGAGAGAGTATTATTCTCTTAAAGAAACACGACCTAAGAGTAATATGACTGCTATTGCATTACGCCCCTCTCTCGTATCACCTCTTTTCTCGCATCCCTTTCCTTTCATTTAATTTTTTGCTATATAAGTTAAATTTTAATTTAAGTTAAGCGGTCATAAGCTACAATAACCGCTTACCATTAGAGTTAGACAGTCATATGCTTATTTGCTACTTTGGAACAAATTACTAACACACACATTAAAATCCGGTAGCTATCTGTGTATCATGTAAATATTTACTATGCGCGGCTGCCGAACATACATCATGTGACATATTAGTAGAAAGTAGTGAATAGAAAAGTGACCACACATGCGAGATTTCCAGATTTTGAGAATTACAGTGTCAGTAGTCTTGTTTATAAAGTTTTAAAGTTACATTTTCTGATCGTAGTAAGAGTTATTGAGTTAATTTGTTGGAAAATACATGGTAAGAGCACGGTATTGATAAACCAGCATAGATACTTTTCTTGTTATGTGGGACTGACTGTGATCTGCATAGTTGTTCCAAATCTAAATATTCTGTGTGTTCGTTGTTTTAATGTTTGTAAAGGAATTATTTCTAGAGCAGGCGATGTAAAAAAATACTATCAGTTTAGTATAGTTATTGAGGCATATGCTTAATATGCTTACGTATTGCTAAAATACTTACCATTATGCTTTTACTTATGCATGTAGTGATAATAATAATAATAATAAGCCCCCTATAATCCAACCATACGTCCGAGTCGAACACCTGACTCACGTAGGGGGCGGACACGCTATATTGTTTCTGGTGCGGCTAACATGGCTCTGGTAACCCATGTTTATGGAGATGATACTAAGAAGTAAACGTATAGGATCGCTTCCCGGGGGCTATCGCCGGGGCACACTTGGAGCTGACGCTGGGTGTCACAGCATGCGAACCGTTGGCGACGGGGGACTGAACAGGCGGGTTCCCCTCGAACAAAATGCTACAGCCGAACGATCACCTTCACTCTCACCTACTACGTCATCAGAACATTCACTTTTCGCTAACATTCCATCACCTTCATCAACTTACAGCTTATTTCAGTCACCCAATTCATCACCATTATCCACATATTCATCCCGAACTACAAGGTCAACGGCTGTTGTGCAGGAGGCATTAGCCATTAATCCTGCACCCACTGTTGGCCCTGCCCGTGCGCGAAAAAAATGGACTGAAGATATGAACCGATTCATATGGCGCACATACCTTCTGATAACCAAATGTGAGACAACAAACATGAACAACTATCTAGAATCTTTACACCTACAATTTAACAATAAATATCCGGAAATGCAAACCACACGCCAACGAATAGGAGACCAAAGAAGAGCTATATTGAGAAGAAAACTACTGCCACAGCATGTATTAGATGAGATAGGATACGAAGTAAATGAACACATACATACTGAGAACGTTTGCCATTCACCTATGCACAATCATACAGCACACATCTCTCCACAAACAAATGACATTATTAGCCACGCCAGAATGAAATGGACAGACGAGATGAATGAAGACATAATTAAATGTTATTTTGAAGTAACTGAAATAGAGACAAATAAAACTGCCTACCGAAAAAAACTACATGAATTATTCGTAGAAAGGCATCCAAACTTGTCGAACCTCACTGAGCAGAGAATTGCCGATCAAAGACGATTAATATTTAACAATAAGATATACATCAATAAAATAAATGCATTGAAGAGAGAAATAGAATTAAAACTGATTGAGCTGAACAACCAACGCCAATCTGACAGAGAAGGTGAGGGATCCAATGAATTAGAACACTCTTTAACAGATCACACACAGCAAACCCACCCCGATAGCACAATAGATAGCACATCCACACTTGCCCAAGGAATAACCAATAGTCAAAATGAAAATAGCCCTAATCTTAGTCGTATAGAAACAATTAATAACATCAAAATAGAATTCAATAGCGCTCTTGCCCGATTTACCACTGTGGATCCTGAATCAAGACCATACATCCCAAAACAAAAATCCTCACGTAAATTTGCTCAAATTGTTCATTGTTTAAATAAGGATATTCTCCCAAAGCACTTGAACCACAACTTAGATTTCACGACACTGCACGCCATAATATACTCTGCTGCCTTTACAGCTGCCACTTGCAATGGCACGAGATTTTACCTCGATGAAAATATATCAACAAATAGGCGAAATAAAAAGCCGTCTTGGCAAAGAAGGATTGAAAGTAGGATACAAAAATATAGACTGGAAATAGCCAGATTAACACAATATATTTTAGGAAATAGAAACCAAAGAATACTTAAGACCGTAGAAGAAATAAAAAATAAATACAAAACCCATTCACAACACGAAGAACCCAATACAGAACCTCAACATTTCCTCGATACACTGAAACAAAAATTAAACGCGATTTCAAATAGACTTAAACGATATTTAACGTGTACCAAACGCAAACAACAAAATGCAACCTTTATAAATAATGAAAAACAGTTTTACAGATCTCTTAGCCACAATAATCCAATCCATACTTCACAGCCGGAATATCCATCGCCCCAACAATTACATCAATTTTGGGCGGGCATTTGGGAAACCCCAGTACAACATAACATTAACGCTGATTGGTTACCAAATATAGCTGACACAGCAAATATTAATCAAATGGAGTTTGAGAACATCCCTGTAGATATTTTCATTAAAATCATCAAACGCACCCATAACTGGAAGGCACCGGGTACAGATAACATACATAATTATTGGTACAAGAAGTTTAGCAGTACTCATCCATTCATCCACAACCACATTTGCAAATTCATTAAATCACCACACACTTTGCCAACATTCATTACACATGGAGTCACTTATATGTTACCGAAAGGCTCAGACCCAAAAAATGCCGCAAATTACAGACCTATCACATGTCTTCAAACTATATACAAGATTATCACAGGATGCATTAGCGAAATCATTTACAACCATTTAGAGCAGTACAACATTTTAGCAGAACAACAAAAAGGTTGTAAGAAAAATAGCCAGGGCTGTAAAGAGCAGTTAACTATAGATGCAATAGTAATGAAACAAGCACAGACTAGAAATAGGAATATACATACAATGTACATAGATTACAAAAAGGCATTCGATTCTGTTCCCCATAGTTGGTTAATTTTTGTATTAGAACATTATAAAATTCATCCCAGTCTTATTTCATTTTTAGGTGCAGCTATGCTCAATTGGAAAACAAAATTAAAATTAATTGAAAACCCTTTATTGACTACTAGACTGATAAAAATTCAACGAGGCATATTTCAAGGAGATGCGCTTAGCCCCCTGTGGTTTTGTATAGCACTCAACCCATTGTCAGAACTACTTAATAATTACAATATAGGATTTAAAATAAAATGTAATAACTCATTTCACCTTCTTTCACATTTACTTTACATGGATGACATCAAAATTTATGCAGCAAATAACACCGAACTTACAAAACTAACTGACATCACACAAACATTCTCGACGGACATCCGAATGCAATTTGGAGTTGATAAGTGCAAAATACACTCTGTAACTCGAGGGAAAACTGAACACAATATATATACTCTTAATACAGGTGAACAAATAGAACCCATGAACGAACACAGCACTTACAAATATTTAGGTTTTCATCAATCCAAGCAAATTCAGCAAAAACAAACAAAATTAGAGCTAACTAAACAATTCAAAGTAAGACTAAACCAAATTTTAAGAACCCAGTTAAATTCTCGCAATATCATAAAGGCAATAAATACCTATGCAATACCTGTTCTTATCTATTCCTTTGGGATTATAAATTGGTCTCAAAGTGATCTAATTAAATTACAGCGCATAATCAACACACACATGACAGCCAACAGAAAACATCATCCCAGATCATGCATACAGCGTCTCACACTGCCACGCCAAATTGGAGGCAGAGGCCTCATCGACATACAAAACTTACACAATAACTTAATAGATAAATTACGCAAATACTTCTATTCCAAAGCTGAACAATCTCACCTTCACAAATACTTAACGAATGCAGATAAAAAACTAACCCCCCTTAACCTATTGAATAGAAATGTACAGCCAAAATTATTGAGCAAAGAGCAGAAAATAGTTTTGTGGTCCCAAAAGTCTCTGCACGGGAGACATCTCGCTGATCTCGGCCAAGAACACGTCGACAAAGAAGCGTCGAACGAATGGCTACGGCGCGGAGAGCTCTTTCCGGAGACAGAGGCTTTTGTGATCGCTATTCAGGATCAAGTAATAGACACCCGAAATTACCAGAAACACATAACCCGTATACCTAACCTTCCCACTGACTTATGTAGACGTTGCCATAGTAGTTCTGAAACTATTCAACACATAACTGGTTCATGTAAATCCATAGTACAAACTGATTATAAACATAGACACGATCAAGTTGCAGCAATAATCCATCAGAACCTAGCTCACAAATATTCCTTTATTGGAAAAAAAACTGCCTATTACAAATATAAGCCCAGTACTGTTTTAGAGAATAATTCCTTTAAAATGTACTGGGATAGGACTATTATTACTGACAAAACTATACACTACAATAGACCAGATATAACTATACTGGACAAAACAAAAAAATCTGTTTTCATAATAGACATCGCAGTATGTAACACACATAATCTCCTCACTACGCACGCGGAAAAAATGTCGAAGTATGTTGATTTAGCTACCGAAATAAAAAGGCAATGGCAGGTAGACACTGTTAAAATCATCCCTATTGTCATATCTACAACCGGAGTAGTCCCTAAGACACTTCTACATAGCCTGAGCATACTTGACATGCCAAAATCTACAATCACAGTCATACAAAAAGCCGTTCTTCTTAACACATGTCGCCTCACACGTAAATTTCTTGCATCATCTACTTCTTAACTTTCCCCCTCTGGCACACTTGGCTAAGGCCCGTGTGTCAGGTTTTTACCCCTTTGAAATAAAAGGGAGATTAAATATAAATAAAAAAAAATAATAATAATAATAATATTCTACCACATACACACAACACTATCTAGCCCAAACTAAGCAGAGCTTGTACTATGGGTACTAGACAATGGATAAACAAACATATATACTTTTTTTTAAATTCATACATATTATACATAGAAACACCCAGACCAAGACAAACATCCATGTTCATGCACACAAATATTTGTCTTGTGCGGGAATCGAACCCGCGACCTCAGGCGTGGCAGTCGGTTACACTAACCACTACGCCATCGAGGCCCCCACAATAGCTTTATATTGTAATAGTAAGTAACTCAACTATCTATGTTTCGAAAATAGCATAATATGAATTCTGAATCTGCTAAAATCGCACTATACTAGTACGGAACCATTGGTCTACGTGCCAATAGCTCTTGGACAACTTGACTTGAGTTTTTGTATTATTAAGAAGTACCTTGTTCATAATTTCTTCCCTGTACTTATGACTGAAGGATGTTGTAATAATATGTCATTATCAATAAACAGGTAGTAACTGAGTTGCTGTTTGTTTAAGGTATAACTTTATTCTTGCACAATAATCAGCTTATATTATATTTTTATTAATAGGTTAATCAAATATCTGCATGTGGTTAATATTTAATTATAATATTATATTGCTGTCTAAGACTGTCTATCTGTTTCTGACTGTATAAGTCCCGATTATCAATTCATCCTTCTGGTACTGACAATATAAATAATAAGTGTTTAAACACAATTCCCAAATTATTGATAAATCTTGTATCACGCAACATTTACAAACAATCAAACAACAAGCATGAATAACAACTTGACTTAGAACAAACCATAACATTTTTACCTGTCATGTGGGGACCAAGCCCATACCACTCAGCGACCATAACCATGGCGAGATGACCACTCAAATTACTTTTCTTCTCCTGTAGTGAGTGTTAGAAGACATTATAAGAAAATCCTCAGCTAGACGTCTCTACTTTTCCCTTCGAAGAACCTCAGACGTGACTTAACAATATGTAAATAAAATATTGAAATGTATGTAAGTATAGATGTTAAAATCTGTTTTGTTGGACAAAAACATGATAATTTAACTGTATATGAATAACAATGTGAACACCTCGTGTTTCAAGTCCCGGTTCAAATGAATCTGTTTTCACAAAGAACTGCATTCTATTGTTCATATACAGAGAAACATAACTCATTTACATAACATTATGATGTGGGTATTTTTGACCAGATGTTTTGCTATTGAATTTACTAACGAACAATACAAATAATGTAAATAATTACAGGTTTATGCATTTCTTTTGTTTTCGTAATTATAAAGCTATACGAAATTTTTAATTGCCTGCACTGATGGTGTAGTTGTTAAAGTGATCGCCTCGCCACTGCTACTGCGCCGAGTGTTGTGGGTTCGATCCCTACACGGGACAAAAAATTGTGTGATCCAAAAATGGTTTTTCCGAGCCTGGATGTCTTTGTGTCCGTTGTTTGAATGTATGTAAAGTCGCCCGCGAAACAGGAATTATTCCAAGTGCCGATTTTGTATATTCACGTTACCAGGATTATAAAGAAAGTACCCCCGTGACCATGGCTGCTGAAAAGCAACCGAAACGTCGGTGAAAGTGTAAACCTAAATATAAATAGTTTTAATAGTTTAAATAATTTTATTAGCTTTTATATTAGTAAAATTCAATAGTAATAGTAGTGTAATGTTTCAAAATTATGTAATACAGTGATTAATAAACAACGCAATAAAATCCGTCTATAGTAGTTTAATTTCAATATAAAGAAAGTAATCGATTAAAATAAGGTTCATCTTTAAATATACAGCAAGGAGTCTGGATATCAGCGTGTTTAATGTTTTCCCCCATATGACGTAGGATTGTAAGGAAATATTTCAATATAAACGTGGGAGTGTAGTAAATCTTAGTCTAGCTAAAGATACGATCATAAAGTAAAGAACATTAAAAACTTTTCTACAAACGCATGGGAAAACCACTGCACGCAAGTTTTCCATCACAAGCCCGTGAGAAAACAGTTTAAACCTGGCCGCAAATTAACACATTTCTTTACTCTGCGACCGTGAACATTAATGTAAATACGATAAAAAGACAACAATAAGGCACTGTCATCGTGAATTCGACATAATGACATAATTGTGACCCCAAAGAGACGGTCCAATGACATAAAGATGTGGAGTGAAAGTCGTACGACTATGACTCATTATCGCGAAACCAAAAGTGCACAATTTTAGCACAATCACAACACTATTGTGAGTAAATTGCTGGACCGGTGACACACTTGATAATGGACCCGTGGTAGGGCTGCTACTTTATTTTATAGTGAGCTTAGTGACCGCTTTTCACACTAGACATTTTAATATAAATGTTGAATAGCGCAAAGATTGGTCGACTATATCATTTTCTTTTAAAATCTTAATATTCGAAGCGAAGGCTAGATCAAAAAACAATGGCACCACTTTTAAAATAGCGAATATGCATATGTTTATCTAGTCATTACAAATTAACTGTAAAAAAATAATTTGGAAATATTACATAGGCTCTGAGATCATGTACCTTTAACGATGTGTCCTTTCTATTTCCGAAGTAGACAATCAACATTTAATCAGTAAATGTGTTTATGTTTTTAATTCTACTTCCTCGCATTTATAATATTATATTACTATAATTTTATATATGGTATAAGGTAAGGATATACTTACAAAGAGAAAAGAAGAATTAAGTTCGGGTTGGCAGGCTTCACATGATGATGATGAATTTCTTTACCGTTAAGCGATAACAAAACATTTGATACGCACATAACTCCGAAAATTCACAAGTACCTTCTTAAGAGCGATATCGAAACCTTATCATATTAATTAAGATATTTTTACAAAGATTCACATTGGATGGCAGTGCAAAGGCCCGTCACGTATAGCCATGCTTCATGACAAAACATGTAAATAGCCGGTTCTGACTCAGCCACACGGATAAATAAAGTATACATGATTGTCGTTGTAAATTATGGGAAATTTTAAGCAAAAAAATACACATTGTCGGACATCGGTTTTCATTGTTCATTACACGGTCAAAGAGTACACTTGTCTATGGGAACATAATATCGGTTAGCTTAACACAGTTTTCTAACGCATTGAGCGTTTCTACTTAGTATACCGTATAAACATATCAATAAAATTTGCCCGCGGCTTCCCCTGGGTTAATGGTGATTTTGTTAATAAATTCCATATAGTTTCTTAACATCAATACTTTTAATTCCCTCGGTAACAGTACTTTTTCCTGGATGAAAGGGCCTTATGCGCTTATCAGTACTCCTGACAAAGTATATGCGAAATTTCACGATGATCATTCGAGTCAAACAAACTCATAATCACATTTATAATATTGGATTAAGATATGAAATGAGGTACCTACCTATAAGTGGGAATTAATATTTAAATATAAAGTAACAATTATAATTTACAACTTAACTAATATTAACAAACCTAACCACTTATAAATAAAACAACATGAAAAGTAACAAAATATGGGACTGTAAAATTTTATATAAAGAAAAGAAATGGCTGGTTTAGGCAGCGTCGTAAAATTCCTCAGCATCGCTGTCGACCGGGAAAGTGCCCAGAAGACTGGCAAAATTGCCACGTTAAATGGCATTAAAGAATTAAAAGCTCCTCCTATAAGTTGGTTAGACCAATAAAAGCGATTTACTATCTATACATTTTTTCAATTGTATGTATAATATAATATAATTATATTGTATAGTATAAAGATAAAGTTTAATTTTGTTTTCTATTTCTTCTTTCTATTTCTTATATGCGCGGCGTTTTGAATACCTCAATTATATATTGAAATAAAACAGTACAGTAACCACCATCTCATTACCATAAAAATATGATTATAACAAATTTAGTTCTCACTTAGAAAGACCCACAACCAGATATAGCATACTCTGTTTATAAATGGTTACGCGGTGGGTGTAACTAATAAAACAGTTTTCCATGTTTCTGGTTTACATCTATTGTCTAGTATTGCAACAATATTGCAAAATGGTCGTTTTCTAGAACATGACCTTATCGAATCGACGTGAGTAGATATTTACGTACAAGTAATGACCTAAACTTGAATACTACTACTTAACTTATGCGTGAACTTGTGTACAATGTTGTTTTGTTGCCACGTTTTATGTGATAATCACGCTTCGGTGACCACATACAGGAACATTAGACTCGTTCTAAATGGTAGATACGTTTAGGTGAGCACCTGCTGTATAAGCTACGATCGATCTTATTAACTGAATGTAATGA
Organism: Catocala nupta; assembly: GCA_963675205.1. Classification (NCBI taxonomy): domain Eukaryota; kingdom Metazoa; phylum Arthropoda; class Insecta; order Lepidoptera; family Erebidae; genus Catocala; species Catocala nupta. Next base: position 9,542,483 of record OY776095.1, on the reverse strand, counting down.
TGGTTGAAGGACGTGTTTGTGGCGAAATTATTATGCCGTTATGATATGGCTTGTTATTATATTAACAACGAGTGCTTGTAGGTTCAATGCCTACTTATTATACCTAGTTTCTACGCGACGCCATCACATAAAACCATTAAAATTGTAGGTCTTAATATTAAAACATATCTATTTCAATAAACCTAACTGTTTATCTATTAACTCAAACGGCTGGTAACCATTAACTAATTGGAAATATTATGAGATAACCAACAAAAGATAATTCAACACGTGTTTCGCTAGAGGCCTTCAAAATTGTTATAGGTATAAATTAGACATAGTAATAACATTTTGATCAACTAGAAACGCTATAAAATAAGTAGTTACTATACACGTCTATAAGAAATAGAGCGATAACTGACGTCACCATAATTGAATTGTTACTCTAATGCACTTAGAAAATGATTGTGCTCTAATGACCAACTGTTATTGACCTACAATTTGTCAACTAATGGTACTGATGTTCCACTTTGAATAAATTGAAGAGAAATTTGTAACATGTCAATACCAAGTTTCGGCACTCCAAATTGAGTTGTAAAACTGAATTGTTTGCATGTGTGGGTGGAAAAGTTTAATAAAAAGGTAATATTTTGTGTACGATAACTTGTTTAATAAAATATTTACCAAAAAGTGAGACTAGTGTAGGTCTGAAGTAATAGGAGCGCACTTTCTTGGGCCTACATTGTTTTATCGCGAGATATCGGCGCGCACGCACCGAACACGACCGACTCAAATTGTAACACACGGCTACATATTGCGTGATATAAACTTGAGCAATAAATGTTCATGATATTCTTCTTCCTGGCCGTATTTTGATCGTCTTCTAGTATAATCAGATACGGTTAAATATTAAATTTCCCACAGTACTATAGTAATTTAACCTTCGTTAGTATAGGTTTTTGCATAATATTCAATTGTTGGGTTTTGACAACATAATAGATACTCATTAAAGGAGATATTAATGTATTACAATGATGTTGGAGCGTTAATATTTCAGAATGAAAATTCCTCTATGAGTATAACTCCTGTACTATAAAAAGCGTAGGAAGGAGACAGCGTTTTGCTTTAACACCAGATTTTATTAAACTAGAGCCTAAGCCGAGCTATCTTATAGAGTATTCCTGTGGTGAGTAGTTTTACAAGTAACAGACAAACATACAGGTCAGAATGCAAGTATTTTTTACTTTTGTACTGCTACTCTTTCTTTTGAATCGTTGTTATGGTAGTAGTTGGTAGTGGTAGAGTGTAAGCGTCCATAGTCTACGGTAGCTACTTGACGATCAAGCAAACCATGGCATAAAACGGTGTATTATAATTGTTCTATACAATAGAAATCCGTATGTGACGTGGACGAAGTCGGCCAATCAGTGGGGGCGCGCCCACCAATGAAATGCACAAAAGATTGCGCTTAGCATGCAGCGCAGCGTTTATCGTCCACGAGCGAACACCCAATGGGTTAAATTATTGTGTTTGTGATGTCATAGCCATGTTATACATACATATATACACATGTCTATTTTTATTGAGGCGTAGGAGAATTGGAACCGGAATCGAACATTATCGACTCATTTCTCATATAGTGAACAAGAAAATAAAAAAACATGAATCACTTATCCATACACAGCAACAATTTTCTGAGTTTGTCTTAAAAGGTAAAGATGACAAAATAAAATAATATTTTATTTCTGTTTATTTAATATATGAATTTAAATTATTCGGATTTCTTTATTTATTAATCTATTTACCAAACTTAACTTACTATATATAGTTTAAATAAATTCCCTTGTATTCGTTTTATAATATATATCATGGGCTCCGTTGTAAACTTCGCGTACATGCTTGCACATGTAACCCTTGCCAGCTACTTCCGTCGTAAACAAGCACCTTAAGAATGAGAACCAATCATTACAACCAGGTAAAACTAACCATCGGTTTCTGAATCTAAACTAATAAATTTTGTGTTAAGAACGACTCAAACTCTACTTAAGTATAACTTAAACATTCTATTTTGTTTCCAGTTTCCTTAAGCTCTAATAAAATTGGAGTAGGTGTTTGAACATTGAATACTTAAGTAAATGCTTAATTAATAGCAGTTTAGTTAAATTCGCTTCTGTACACAACATTTGAAAATAATATTTTTTCAATTCGGAAACCGGGGGTAATTATCTGTGAACACAAATATGCATGGCTTTTAGAACATAATAAAGCATGTTTTATACGTTTAGAGAAGAACTACGTCATCCGCCACACGTTTATTTCTGGCCACGTTTGTGTGCAAACTCTACATACCTACATACACACCGTCAAGTATGTCAGTTGGGGGAGATGGTATGTCCGTTACTCAAGGGACAGTTACGCACATCTGACTACTACAGTTACATGTTAATTTCACTTCCAATAAAATTACTAATTATGGTTAGACGGTTTGGCTAACAAACATGGATTTATTTGGTAGAATTAGTACGGCGTTCGGCGTTTGCCCCACTGCTGGGGCGATAGAAGACAAACAATTTGTACATTTTAAAGATTACGCAGCGATACTAATTATTTAAGAGAGGAAAAGATTTACTGTTAATAAAAAAATACATTATATACTAATATCGATGTCTGCGCAACAAACATCCGCTGCTCATTACTCTCTAACTCGATACTTCAGCTCTCAGCATCTCGCTAATGGTCGATGCGCTGGTAGTACAGATGGTCTTTGAATAAAATGATAAAGTACGAAATTTATTGACCTTACTCACCTTAACTAACAGTTAAAACATAGTACAAGTGTGAGGACTCTTGGTCTACTGTGATGAAATATAATAGGATGGGAATGATTTAACCTGTTATTTGTTAGAATGTCAGACTAAAATCCTATTGAGTCTAGCCGCTGGTGTGTCGCTGCCACCCAATAGTTTAATAGTCCTTATTTTAACTACTTAGGAAGCTTACACACATATTGATTAGTCAGTTAATTTACTGACTTAAATAAGTCATACTACTTGGCCAATAACAAGCAGTGACAATCAGGCTATCTGATACGCTATACAGATTTCAGCCATTCATTAGGTCCTCGTCACTTTTCCATTAATAGAAAGTCACACTTTTCATAAGATGGTCCAAAACAAATAAATTCACCTGTCATCACATTAAACTCTCTTTAGCCGATGTTCGTGACTTCTAAAATATTAGGTACTACGTTTACATTTACGACACGAAGATGATAATTTCACGTTTTCTCTTAACTTATGGTGGCTTGTTTGTTGGTCTAACGATACCCAACAAAAGCCAATGTGTATAGACAAATATTGACGTATTTAGAATGGTATTATCCTTCCGTCTATGAAAAATAAAACGAAAATATGCGTAATATCAAAAATAAATTGCGTCATCCAAAATTCGGATTATTACATACATCTTCAAATGCACATAGGGTCGTTTTTTAAAAAGCCTTTCTTATTAGTTATCTCCTTTGTACCACGATGATATGTCAAATTATTAAATAAAGTAAACTATAGATTTATGGCTGTATCAGAAACTACAGAAATTAATTGTGCTTAAGTATGATGTTGACTACATCTTGGCCAACATAAGTTGCGGAGTACATTGGCTGTGTGTTGGCCAAACATAGTTGGCATTATATACAAAGTAAAGATTGCTAATTATACTATAATGTTTATCAAGTTGATAGTTTTATGGGGTCGTAACCTAATATGAAAGTACTGAAGCCAGGGACTACACGCAATTATCAGTAATGATTTATTTATTTGTTTATTGCTAGCTAAAATTATCGTGTAAATGTTATTCCAATATACATACATTTTATGGTTGTTTATACGTCAACAATAGGATTATACTACAATTATTTTTTCACTGTCTCTTTACTAACTACTTCTGATTTTTTATGATAACTTTAATAAGTGCTAAAGCATTTATATAAAACGAGTACCTTAATCGATATAAAGTTACTAATTTTATATCAGACCATACAACGCTACAAAACAAATGAGAACAGTTCATCTATAGTTGTCGTCAAGTTGCATATTCTTACAAAAATTGTTATAGATCGTATGTAGCGACTCCAGAACATTCCTAAAACCAGAGAGAGTATAACAATATAAAACATCGGCTAGAAGCTATGTTTTGCAGAACTATACAACTAAGTCGCCCACGTAATATATTATTATACGCATCAATAGTCCTTTCTATAATCGATATACAGTCCAAATTACCATACATATTAAAATGCAATAAAATAGGGTTACGAATTTATCCGTTATGAACTAAATAAAAGAACATGAACAACTTAGCGAATGTAAAATTTATGCATTCACGTAAATGAGAACAAAGTGATCGTAAAATTGTTTATCGCCAGTAACTGTAACATAAAATGTATTAAGCACTGAATATAATTTTACATTTATAATACGTCCAATTAAATTTTAAGAATATGGATGGAGGTTTTAATATAAAGATGTAAATTCCTGTTTGTTAGTTGAAACTGTTATTGTATTTCTCTGCTTTATTTGAGGCAAAATAATAATGTTAACGATTGACTTAATAGTAATTATAATTTACCAGGCACACATAGGTATATAACTGTCCCAATTCTGTTCTCTCAGAAGATAATATATCTTTAATGCCTAATTATTCCCTTTTTTTTGGACCTGTCGACGCGCGAGTGATACCTCTGGCTTTGCAAGCGATTATAGGTTACAATAAACGCTTACCGTCTGCGTCCGTTTACTATTAATGAAAATAGTCGATAGTTGACAGATGCCTTCGGTCATACATGTCATAATTTTAATGAAATAATATAATTTCTTTAACTAACTACATCCTTAGATACAGTCTGGATTAGGACTAATCTAAAAACGTCGAAACTAAAATTGACACAGTAACTTAGTTTATACTTTAACAAACTAAAATAAATTAATACTAAATTTATCTTATTTATTTATAAAATACAAAAATCTTAGAGATATTAATAATAATTCAACCAATTTAAACGTGTGTTTGTTTTTGTTTCTGAAGCGTTGACTAACGACAAAACGAGTAAGATCGCCGTAGCCAATACGATGACCCAAATTTGATAAAAGCATTAACACGTCGATTACAACTTGCCACTTAAAAACACAGTGACATTTGAAATCCATACAAAATACTCAATCATCAACAATCAATATTCCTCAGTCGACTAGGTCAGAAGGGTCTAAAACACCGTAACAGTACTGTGGCAATTTTCTAAAACTTGCATTAATAGTCAACATACAGCAGGTGCCACTTTCTATGGAGAAACGATGGACATTTTAATGCCTTTGACGTGTTAACGCATTTATCTATTAGGCAATATGTAAAGACTCCTTTACTATACACTCTGTTGAATTGAAATAACGTTGTTGTGATTAGAAGTTTGTTTTTCAATCCTACTGATTGCTGTGCAATTATTTGAGTAAGAAACATTGTTTGAAAGTCTTATACAACACGTAACATATGATAGTGGATGCTATAGAGGGTTTTGTTGGTGTGTACTTCGTGTATATTGCATAATTTGAGGATACTGATCCCGGGAATAATTTAATATAAGTGTAACATTACAAAGATCTTTAAAAAGTTCAGTTGTTGCAGAAAGTCCAAATATTTTGCACAGTAATAGAAATAAAACTACAACTTTATTTAGATTTGTGGTATATAGTCATAACGATCAAAAGGCCTGTAACATTTTGATAGATAATGTTTATAATAGCATATAGAATGACATATGTGTAAAATTTCTTTCAATTAATTTCTACGTGACAAATTAAGTAGGAGACCAATCAAGCTATCATCAAGAGTAAGCCAATGTTCAATCAACTGGATTTATCTATGACAACGACGACGTTCTAAATGAGGCTAACAAGTCCAAGTAAGGCACAGCTTGAACGTCTATTACTTTTTCAGAACACCCAAGACATTTGTCTGATGGAGCGACAGCGACTTACTGCTGTAAAAGACTTAAAAGATTAATAATAGCTTTTTTTATTCTTTTTACTTCGTACGTAGATCGCTATCGGCATCAAATCAGTTTCCGTACTTGTATCCTCTTTATATGGGCACTAATATGTTACTGACGGCCTGAGTATGATAAAATCTGTATTGGAAATAAAACGTGTACATGTTTTTTTATAAATATTTAAGGGCTAATAAATAAAATTTCGTATCAATATCAATAAAACCGATATTTGTAACTCACAAAACAATACGATTTTTAACGCGATCGTAAAATATTTATGTTATGTGATTTACAGAATATAACAAATCTAGATTTGGACGACTATCGGTTTATGGTCATATAAATCCTTTTTATAATCACCATCCTATATATGGTATTGAAATAATTCTCGTTCGTCATAAATATTAAATAACATTTTCAGATACCTACATCATTGTTTTATATATGTCAGTATGTAAAAATTATAATACACCGATCAACTGAAAGAAGTTGTGAAAGTTGAAACTTATAAGGAATTGAAAGAGATGGCATTGGAAAGAGAAAGATGGAGATTGCTACACCGAAAAGTGCAAAGCACTTATGTTTTGGATGGATGATTATGACAAAATATACATACTAACTTTATTTTATATTCTTGAAATAGATCCGGTATCAGAAACTGGAACCATTTATGTCAGCATTAATTGAAAGAGAAAAATTTTTAGCTAAGAATAATCCGCTATTTCAATGTTTCATTCGTAAATAACATATCCCTTGTATAAATAGCAAGCAATAATTAATTGCAAAACAAATCTTGTAACTTATCCTAAGTACTCCTTTCACAAATTAAATCAGTAGACACTCCATGATTCTATCACCGATAGCCAATCGCATACTAAGATTCAATTTGACCATAAATAAAAGGCGGAACCGACGTATAATTTTATATAAATGATTTATTTCTATCAGGCAACACTGCGATGCTATCATGCCCGTGCAATTGATATGTGGTGTGTCGTTGCAACGTTATATGCAGTAAGCGAACAGCGTCATTTGATGCCGTTTTCATAGAAGTAAGTAATAGGTATTACTTACATTATATTCAATCAGTCGTGTCCAGACATGACTTTTTTGAGTACTTCTGGATATGTGATTGAAAAATATATTGCGTATTTTTTACGAGAATATAATTTTAAGCAATATTTGCAAAATAATTCTACGATTTAAAATCGAGCGTGACTAGATGCTATGATGTCATTATTTTTAATGGAATTCCCGATGGTGCTAGTGGTGTAAATTTACATTTATGCTTACCGCAAATCGTGAGGTCTGGATTAAATTTCTGGGTCAGGCAAAGTGTTATTCCAATCGTTTGTTAGAGACTCATAGTACTTACGCCGAAAGTGTACCCAGTACATTGTAATAGGCGCGCCCTGTTACCTAAAGATAGCTGGCAAAGTAAAGGCATAAGTGCATCACAGAGATTAAATATCAATGGGTATAATGCATCTCGACTTCAACCTTCGGAAATATACAGACGTGATTATATATGTATAATCACGTCTGTATAAGTGTGAATGGAATCAAATTGTGTTAAAACAAAACTGTTAATAGCAATATCATTTACACTAGTTTAACCTATTGCATCGCAGCGGCACTCCGGTAGCCAGACACAACAGATTTTTAATTATCTATGATATTCTAAGACGCCTTGACAGATTAAGAAGTTTTAGTATTTAATTAAATAATTTGCAAACAAGAGGCGGTAACAACAGCTCGAGTAACTAAAAGCAAAGCAAAGAAACAATTCTTCGTACATTCTACCTTACACCACAACCCAAGCAAGACGTTCGATGTACGTATTCTCATAAACGTAACGTAGATGGAAACAGAGCTGATTCTGAATCAATTTCTATTTAATACCGGAAAGACACTCCCACACACACGGGATATTATGTGGTGCGTGTGTGCAAATACGTGATCGTCGTTTTCCTACAATGTAGGATGTGATGTGAACTGTCGGATCACAGATAAGATTGTCTTTTCGTGACAATTTGGATAAAATCTGAGGAACATGATTTTTAATTCATTCAAGTTGTAAAGTGTCACGGATTTACGGGTTCATTTCATTTTGAAGAGAAACAAATTTACAGAATGTTCTCTTTCTTTTACTACAGCTAAAATCTTAAATTTTCACTTAAAAAATTATCACCGATTGAATGACCGATTCTATTTTGTCACGGATGGCGTAGTGGTTAAGCGGTCGTCACTGCCAAATGTTGTGAGTTCAAATCCCACGCGGGATATAAATCTGAGTCAAACAACTTAGAATATTTGTAAGGTAACACAGGATTTATAACTAGTAGTAATCTTTTTAAAATAAAAATTACTTTGTTATTTAAGTGAAAAGTAATAAATTAAGTACTTATTTTACGACTGTACTTTAAGTTTAGTATTAAACAAGAGACGCTTAAACGATAGGATTAAATTTTTGCCATGAAATATTGTAAATGTTTTAATCAGTAGACAGGAGCACATAAAGTTTTTATAAAATCGGCTTTTAAATACTTGAGCAATAACTCAACGATGACAAAAATAAAGAATAAACCATTTAATGTACTTACATAAAATTTGATGTGCCGATATAACATCATCACATCTAATCTAAACGAGTTTCTTGTTTATACCCGATGTAAGTGTTTATCGGCACATTTTGAATGCGTTATGGCTATGTTTTTGTATGGTTGTTATAAACGGGTTCAAAAACATATAACTTAGATTAGTTTGTACCAGAAACATCATTGACAGTATTGGATTTTCGGATGTAACATACTACTAAGCAAGAAGAAGTGACAAGGCAGGTCATATATTCTGGTTAACCGACAGCTGAAGAAATGTTTACGAGAAGGTATGATAAAAGCGATGTTACAAGTCCAATAATGATCTTCAGGCCAGCTAGTAGAAGCGATAAGTAGTCTACCATTGTAACATTATTGGGAGGTTATGGTCAACTGTGAACTAGAAATATACCTGATCACCAGCTCATTGTCAGCCCTCATCAACTCAATGCTAGATATACTTCTCTATTACGCCTGTACTCATGATCTTGTGCCAGTCACATGCAGTGATATCCTGTCACATTGACGAGTTCGTCGAACCATCGGATCCGAAGTCTGATACAAATCATACAGCATGCTTATACCTAAATACGGCTTTATTGTTCTTTTTTCTATTTAGCACAACATTTGCTCGTGTGTTAACAATGAGCTGCGAAAACTATTCGTCAAAGAATCATATTCTTGAGACAAAATTAGCCAACTAACTATTCATCAATTGCTGGGAAAAGCTTGTGACGTTTCTATAATATGCCATTATTTTGATTTACCTTCAATATTGTATTTAATTACACACATCACTCAAACGTATTCTAATTTAAAGACATGTGACAGAAAACGTGATATAATATTTTTTACATTTATGATAATAGGTACATTGTTACTCTACCAAAATACTATTATGAAAGCTAAGAATTTCATGCTTTACAGACTGATCGGTGAGTTGTTTTTATATACATTGTAAATTTCACGCTTTAGTCGTGTCGTGACCAGAAAAATATATGGAAATATTATGCAGAACAATTTCACGCCACCAATGTTTGTCTAAAAGCGCTTTTCAGTTGCGGAAACCGTTCAATTTGTATAGAATATAGTTTTAAGTCGAGGCCAATCGTGACGCTGAAAAAAGAACAACTGTGTCGACCACGACCTGATGTCTTTGTTATATACTTAGCAAGACTAACCAAACAACTAACTGCCACACTCAAAGATAGCTTTAGTATTATGTGACTCTTTAGTCGAATAATAATTACTATTACTAGGTAAAGAAGCAACACTCACTCCTCTTCCCAATATGTCATTCCCCGCAACTTAGCAGTACAACTGGCAGTACTGCAGTACCGGTGTCCTTGCCGGCTCATACGAGACGACACGATATTTTACTTAGTGAGCCTTTATTAAGAGGTCACTTAATTCTCTTGTCTTCTTCAACTAGGCTACGAATTATCATTGGAGTATACGTTATCTGAAAGAGTTTTACTAACTAATAGTAACGCACCTTACCAGTATTCTAGCATACTGATATCGATGTATTGAGAAATAGTCATGCAAAAGGTGTATGATACCGACATTTTGACAACTATATTTAGTCCTACGTAATAAATGCGACTATTGGCTAGTGATGTGTGGGGGTTTAAATTATTGCTACATACGATTTAAACATTCATAATCTACTGTCACACAAATGATCTAGCATTAAATACAAAATATAGAATAAAAGCTATATAGGTTTATGACCCCAAGCTACCTTTTTATTAGCTTGTACGCAGTATATTTGCGTGGTAAACGTATTGCCCATATTATGTAAAAGTATCGTTTATGGAACTAGAGCGAACGATAAGATCCTAGAAAACTATTTATAGAACAATAATTTTATGTTAGGTGTAACAAATGATTACATTCGTTAAGACTTTGTAAAATACCTGTTTCTACATTTAGAGAACGTTCAAAAGACTTTTATTTTAAACTAGCTGTATCTGCCATTATTTACGCATAAACAAGTATAATTCAAGTACCCAGTTTAAGATTCAAAATGAAGTAATATAAAATTTCCGGCCAAATGTTTTAATACATCTCACATCCGAGTTAGTGTTAGCCATTGTGAATATTATCGTACACAACCCTGCAAACAAACAGAACAATCTATTTACGACTCTATATTTATTATTTGTATATTCGTCATAATAGACTCGACATTGGTGATATGGCGGTGTTCCAGTATATCGAAAACGCGTTACAAACACTAAAATAGCGGCAAAATCGTTTCTTGACTCAATAATATATACCCGTAATAAATGAATAATAAATTAATTTTTAGCGTCTGATATCAAACTTACACTTGCGGCTTAGATACTGATAAAGTGACGAATAAAAACATTGGATCATCAATGCAATGCAACGTATTTTCTTTTTATCTTATTAGTGGAATGATAAGTCCAACCTGTTGCATCCCATCCAGTATTTCTGTGCAGTGACTACCTACATCAAGTATTTGACCGTAACCCAACCAACCTACGTCAAAAGTGGAATTACTGGTAGTTTAAATTTAGAACACTTGTCCGCTTTTTAGGCTGCCGTCAGGCTTGTCTTAGCAAGTAAACTGACTAGCAATGTAACAATCAACTGTCACTGAATCATTAATTGAATTCTTTGAAAATAAAATGAGCTGTAAATAAACTGGTACGCTTAAACATACTTTAAGTGTATTTATTTAACACTAACATGCCAGTATCTCCTCAAAAATGTGTGTTACTATATTTATTATGGAACTATAGAATTTGAGGACATCTATAGACATCTATCAAGATAATATAATATCATAGATGTCTGGCTAGAAGGCGAAAACCTGTCAAGCGACAATGGATACAGACATTAAAAGATACTAGGCGACCGCTTCAATTTACCTATCTTGTTCAAACAAATAATTATTTACTTAACTATACTCCTTAATTGACGATTTTCCTAAGCTTGCTACTTTGTTTTCTTTTTTCTTTATTACATATAAATACGTAAATATATTATAATATAAATAATATATATCATTCCAATCCACCCAAAGATTGCCTATAAGATACTTCTAATAATTATATGTAATTATATATTGATATATGTAACCATAGTTACAAAGAATAGTACTACGTCAGCTGAATAATGCTGAAATACTACGACCGCGATTCGACTACCGGTGCCAAGTGCATGGTTGTGTGCGTGTAGTGTTTTTCCATTAATTTAATGTATTTTAATGCTTATATTATATAAATATGAGGATTCGCCCCTCCTTCTGCATATAAACTTTAACTGTGCCAAATGTCATACTCCTCCGGCCGCTTCACGTATTAATATATAGATTACAACTATTCTCGTACAAAGTCACTTGACTACTTTTCTTTGTAATTAAATGTTAGCGTGATTATACAGTTTAAGTTGACCTTATGACTGTATAGATACTCCAAACGTCATGAAGCGATAATTTGTTGTGAGCAGGTGTCCAATAATTTTTCTTACTCAATTTTATTGCAAATTGGTCAAATACATTTGACACATTAGCAATGAAATGCCCAGTGTTGCCAGCATCTATATACTATTACTTGCAATGGCATTCGCCCATTTGCCTAATAAAATCCACAGTATTACCAGCCTCCATAAGCTACGGTAACCGCTGAACATTAAGCAGTCCGTAAGCTTGTTTGCCACAAGTGTTATAAAAAGAAAACCGTCTTAAGTAGAACACTTAAATTAACCAAACTACATCCGTCGTTACAGCGACATACTTACAAAACCCTTAAAATTTGACGAATACGATGTTTGAGATAACGTTTTGTAACAGTATGTCAAAACGCGACGTGTTAATAGACACATGTTCTCATTTTAAGCAAACACAACGGCGTACGCGCACATCTGTACAATTTATTTTTATTATGATCACGTATTTACTACAACTTTTATGGTATTTTGTGTTTTTTCCCACATATATTATATTGTAAAAATTTCTTGTACTATTACGATGAAACACGTTTATAATGTGTTAATTTGAAACAGAAGATGGTAGTATCGTCTATTTTATAATGTTTATGAAACGAGGATTGAATAAATAATATTATGGGTACTTTGAGTAATAGTATTTGATAGTAGCATAATTTAGTGACGTTTATTTCTGGCACTTATATGAAAACAACAAATTTGTTTTAAAATCATAGTTGTATCACTTGATAAAATACAAACGTCATAATGGCGTAATTCAGGACAGCAAAGAAAAAGAAAACAAATCATCACTCTACATTTCAACAGCAGCTTAAAGGAGCTAAATGTAAATATGCTAATGCAACGATATGTACATTACCAACACCGGAACAACGATTAAGATGCAGCGATTCAAATATTGCAACATATTAACACAACATAACACTGCATCGAATTAATAATTACGCTATATATTTACGCTTACATTAAAATCGGATGCGTAAATTTACGCAAGCTGACACAATGAATTACGCAACCCGTAATTCTTGTAGTTAGTAGAGTGAAACGTTCACACACGGTGCTTTTACGTTTACGCGTTTAATTACATCAAATTTTATGGCATTTGAGGTGTAGACAAATGACACCATTTATATAATATACTACAGAACAATCATAATTGTATATTTTTCTATGAAATATCCTCACTAACGTTATAAATGCGAATGTGAGTTTATTTATTTGTATGTTTGGTACGCTTTCACGTCTTAACTACTCGACCGAACATCATGAAATTTACATACGCATACACGATGTTAGAAGCACAGAAAAGGACATAGGGTCAATGTTATCCGAGAAAAGTAGGTACTCCAAAATAAAGCATTCCGCGGGCAAAATCTAGTGTGTATTATACATATTATGAACAAATTTCACCAACAATCGTAAGAAGTAGGCGCCTTTTCTTTTTAAATCTGTCATATACCTATCTTTAGATAATATTGATAATATTACAAAACCCAACAAATACCCAGCGATTTCAATTCAATGATGTTTTCGTACACACAGCGACACTTCAACCTAGACTGTTTGGACTTTGAACTATTAGAAGTTGAACGCTGCGAATCATGCGAGAGCGTGCGTTATATTTTTGTTACGCTCTATCCTTACCATTACATCGACACCACTATGCATTGTCCCTTTCCGACAATTCTCTATTTTGTATGTAGCGTAGTTATGCGTATATAGGGTGTATTACTTGATGTGTAGCCGTGTGTACCGCTGATGTAATAGTTGGTGTTCTGAACTCAAGCCTTACGCTTGTATGATGACGTCACTTGTAATTAGCATTTAATTGCGAATAGAATTACTGTCGAACAGAGCTTAAAGGTGCTATTATAAGAGTTGCTAGGTAACCTAGCTACACTATTACAATGTACACTTAATCAAAATTTAGGTAAACCTAAAGATTTATCTAGAATTGCAAGGTTCTTAAATATATTTGTTTAAAAAATACAAATATGGTCTTAGAATAAAAGCCATACATGCGCACTTTGTATTTATTATAAGCTCTTATTATCAACAGAGAGGAAAAGTTATTCATACATTGACGTCATTCGTCAAAATCTGAATACAGATTTGTAATAATCATTCAAAACATTCATTAACATTTAACATTCATACAGTTACGTAACTAACTGAACGTATGTAGTATGTTGATGATATTTAGACATTTTTACTTTGTAATAAATGTACAGAATCGTTTATGTTAATATTATGACATAGCGAAGTGTTTATTATTAATTTAACCGAGCTCGTATTAGATTATTATTACATTAACGTTGTTTTTCACTTACATATATTAAAAACGAACGGCGTATTACGTTTAGTTTATTCATTAACAAACAAAAAATACTTACCTTATATTAAGAATCTAGTGTATAGAAATATGTATCTATAATATAAGAAAATAGGAGCATTAGGTTCACAAATACAATTGATATCATTACGTCAATAACAGTAAACTTACAGATCTGATAACATAAAAAATCGAGACAAAAAAAAAATACCACATAAAACAAAGTTCATTAATGCATAATTTTTTTAGCTTTACAGTTAGTACAAAGCTATGTCTGTACTCAATAGAAACACAATCAATCAAACTGAAGCCCAAAACGACAAACAATAGCAAATCGATTATCAGACAATAACATATGATCATTACTTTTTATTCAAACACGTTGGCAATCGATCGCTTAACGATTAAGAGGTAATAACGGTCCTCCACTCGTTAACCCAAATCCTTTCTCTGTCATTAAAATGGCGGCTCAAACAAGTAATTATTAATTTATTTCACATTAATATTCTCATATCTCGTTGCGAAAAGTATAAAATTTTACATCCTATAAATAATTTTGCGAAATTTAAAGAAAACATCGCGAATAGTTAAGCATCTCACCGCGCTTAAGTAATTAAAATTGTGTTGGGTTCCGACACAGTAAAATACATGTAAATGTACATTGTCTTTTTGATTATACAGCTTTGGGCAAGTTAACACGCAGTTGTAGTTCAACTTGTGACTACGATCAGTGCACCTTGGTCGTAACGTAACATCCACCAAATGAAGATGAACAAAATGCATAATGTTGTTAATTCCCGTTAAATATAATAATATATATTATACAATCAACGGGAATTATCAACATGCCATGCCTTTCGAAAATTTAAAAGTTATTCATAACCATCTTTGATTTTCTTTACTTAACGACACTTCTTTACTTCACGATAATCTTGAATGGACAAAATTATTTTCACGAATTCTACTTTATACTTTTTACGCTTCGAATACTTTCCAAAGTCATAACCACGGGGCGATACTTACTGAGATAAACTTCAATAAAATTATTGCATGTAGTCAATTATATAGCTCGTGCCGTTGCAAATTTAATTCTGGTGCTTATATGTGGCGTGATTTTTCAGCCGGTCCAGCCAAATATATGTACATATATCGTTATCAGCACATTAACTACAGTGACGGAAGCGGTATACTTTCTGGCGTACTACTAAGTCGAATGTAATATAATTAAATCATCACCACATCACTTCAACTAGCATGGGCTAGCACGGAGCACAGCTCCCACCAGAAACGCCACGTTTACCATGGTCTATACAATCCAAGTTTATCAGTAATAACTACAAAAGCAACACAAGTATGTACACACTTTTATATTGTCAATCTCACAATGCAACCTTTGAATATTATTATTGCCTTCGTCTCTAGTATAAGAGCGGGGTGCAATGTGCCGTAATTTATGAGTTTTAAATATCTAATCTGCAGGATAATCGTATCGTAAGACTGATACTTTAATCCACAGCGTACAGAACACTGCGTATCGATTTGCCTGCACGTACGACATAATGGCTTATGTGATCGTCTCACTACTGTTATCGGCAATAGTGAGACGGCCACTCACTTTTGAGATTTATTTTTGAATCCATAAAATTTAAAAAGTACATGACCAAGATTTTTTTATATTTTCTAATAACTGTCGCGACTATTGCCCGTTTTCGGCTTGACGTTGATTTCTGGTACACGTTGTATAGCAAAATAATTTTCTTTATTTTTTTTATACTACTTAGTTGGCAATCAAGCATACGGCCCATCTGATGGTAAGTAGTTACCGTAGCCTATAGACGTCTGCAACACCAGAGGCGTCACTTGCGCGTTGCCGACTCTTTGAGAAAGGAAGTGGGAAGGAGAAGGAGCGGGAAGGAGGAAAGAGGGTGATTGGGCCTCTGGCACTCTCACTCACCAAACGAAACACAACAGTAGGAATACTGCTATTTCACGTCGATATTCTGAGTGGGTAGTCCTTTCCCTGTCGAACCAGCCCATTCCTGCTGAAATCCGCGAGGCTCTACTACTCTGATCTCTTTATCTATATATCTCTACTATTTCGAAAGTATCATGCATGCTAAAGCATATATGCGAATGTAATAACATAGGCATTGTTTAGCGGCCAGGTGACGTAGATTTATGTGCGTTGATTTACGTCGGACATTTACATATGAATTATGCTCTTGCTGCGAATACTGATGCGGTGGTAGCCCAATAACCCCTTCAGACTGACGTTGGAGATCATGAATTCGATGCTACATGTATGACAGGTTTTTACCTACTATAGACTGGTCTCTCACAAAGGAATGAGAATTTTTCAACATGTATTGTATTAGATAATAACTGCTTACCTATGTGAAAGATGAAATAAATATCTTTATTATTATTATTTATGTATTTATGATCGGCATAAATCTGCTTCTAGTAAGCCTACCCACTAAAACCCCAAGCTAAAAATTAAATGTCCTTGAATTTTTTTTGCAGACAAGTATTCAGTGGCAGTACACGGTCTGGATATGTTACCAGTAAATGTCAATAAACTCGCCTGCTATCACATGGGACTTAAAATATATAACTGGCCTTATGTAGGTCATACACCTACGCCTACTACTTAAGACTGCGCCGAAATGTGCCAAAACAGGCGGTCACAGTTAAATTGATAAAATAAACATTTTTTGTGTAATACAAATATAAAATATATATTTATCGTAACAGTGAATGTGGTTACAATCCGTGTAAAAAACTTAAAATAATTAATATTTTCGCCTACAAAATTACGTAAATTTGCATGAAAAATGCAAAAACGTGAGCTCGTGTTACGTGGTTTTTAGATTATAATAGTGGAAATCTATCCTATTTTACAGCTTAACGAAACATAAATAGTTATATTACAATTTGTCCGTCCCAAATATTTAAGTTATTGGTTGACAATAAAGATACATATACAATTTTACTATGGCGGCCGCACGCCGATTTGAATATCGAGCTCTGTCATTCAGTCCAACCACGTCTTACGCTCGGCGCAGTCTTTAGAGATATATAATCTTTGGTAATAACGAGTGTCTCCTTTTCGAAGTAGGTTAATAATCGCTTTTAGTTCTCCATCCCAGTTTGTTGCTGTGAGCATACGAAGTAAGATTTTCTTACTAGGAACAGTATCAGGTGTTTCTACGTAGCGGTAATAGGTTAGTGTTCGTAATCCATAGACGCAAAGCGGAGCCATTAGCGGCAGCTAACTGTACGCGGGCGGGTGGTACGGCGCAAAAACTACGTGTGGTACAAGTCGTAAAAGATTTCCTAGAAGATAAAAATACGCTACTTAATAATATGCCATGATAATTCCTATCTCGTGATATTTACTATCGAGCATGCGTTTTACTGTCATTATCTGTACTAATCCTCATTTTTATTAAACTTGCTTTTCTAACTTTTGAATATTGTTTTTATTTCTCATTTTCCAGAACATATTCAAGATGACTTTATCCTGTAAGTAATTTAACGGTTAATGTGAATTAAAGCTGTGGTTAACATTTTCAATCCTCTAGCAATCTTCTGTTGAATTGTTATTTATGCTCGTAGTCGGAACATACGAGTATAAGAATACGGATTATCCATGCCATAGTCTTAGTAGATTAACGAACATGCAGCAACGATGGGCCGTCGAAGCTGGAAAAGGCGAGGCATAGTGAACCATCATCAGAATACTACTCTCAATCACCAAACCTAAGACTTATTACAGCTTTCACTTATTCAAGCACTAATTAATGTACAAGACTCTTTTAACCGGCTCGTGCAAATAGATTTACACTTATGTCATAGATCAAAAAATAAAACTTGGAATGTTTAGTTAATCGATAAACTCTTGTGACTTATATACCATGTTTAAATAGCTCAATACTTAGTATTTCACCGTTTCTAATTAATGTAGCTAAAGTACCATCGTTACCTACCTTATACGACCAGACTTCTAAACGATTTACTCTAACAGTATAGTAAGTTCTAATTAAAGAGTTATATGAAGAAAGAAAAATAAAAACATAAAAATAAGGAATCTTTACTTATGTAATCAAAGTTAAAATAGTTTATTCATTTATAAAGCAATCATTTCTTAGCATATTTATGTACTTAAACGGCCTCTCTCTTCTTATTCAACAATTTAATTAATATTATTTTATATAAAATTTTAGTCTCAGTGGGGAAACCAACAGACTTCAATGCAGAGGGTCTCGGGTTCGAACCCACGTCGCGCACCTCTGACTTCCGGCAGATTATAACTTTTCGAAGAATTGTTTCCAGTCAAATCCGATTAGACCAGAAAAGCCGATCCCAAGTGACTTGGAAATAATAAAGGCTAGGGAGAAGATACACGTGAAATACAAATTGATATTCAGAAAATTAGACTTTATCTGATCTACAAAGTCAAATCACAAAACAACACGTTAACATCGTTACATAATTATAAGTAATTTGATAACTTTATGGTCTGTTTATAATCAACCAGTGCGGCCACCAAAAAATCATTTGATCCGTGAAGGTTGCGATCAAAATAATAATAGGAACTGTTTTTATAAGCGAAACCATGTAAAACGGTTGCCACTTACCATGACCATTTATTATTTAATGGTTCAAGACAAACACATTTATACTCATATTTACTGATTTTATATAACAAAAAATAACAAATTAAAATAATGGAAAATTATTATTCTTGGTGGTAATTTATTTTCAGGATTTTTTATGTGTCTATTAATACTATTACAATAAAATGCATTCATACGTCACGAAGATATAAAATTACGTTTGCATTTGTAATATTAGTATGAAAATGTCAATAGAGAACCAATTGTTTTAGTTCTAAAATATTTTACTGTGCTACCAAAAGCAGTGTTACTTTATGCATACAGAATTAAATTTAGCGTAGTTAAACCTGAATTGAATGTTTGTTCAATTGATAGTTAACTAAGCTAAGTATAATATTTATTATTTAAAAAAGTACTTATTATTTTATAGCAATAATAATAAATGTTTTGTTCTCGATTTTATACCAACAATAGTTTATATGGTTCAAAGGTATTATAGTCTTTTAAATTAAGGCTCAGTATTAACTTCGAAAACTAGTTAATTAGTTAACTAAACGAATGTTTTAAATGCTTCTATCGCGTAATTTTGCATGCGATGCAGTGGGTGCCCAAGTATAATGGTTCATTGTGCGTATGTGTGCATATTGTTCCTCGATTCAGCCCAGTTACCAATTGGAGCACATAGACGTCTTGTTTACATTTGTATATATTATTTTAATGCGAATTGTGGGTTGTGTGTGATATTACTTATATTGTTGTAGAATATTTCGTTTTTAGCTTTCAGCGAAAAGGTTTCGGTTGTTTATTTTGGACTGCACGCGTCGTAAGCTGTGCCGACTAAATCAAATCATACAGAACAGTTAGCCTGATCCAGAGATCGAACCCAGGATCTTAGAATCGCGCGCAAACATAGCTGTAATCTTGGTACCTTTAATATTTCCCCTTCACCGCTGTCCTCAGATCACCAAAATTGTTCGTTACCTGTAACAAAAAGACATAACACATCAGTATAAATCAATTTCTATCAAAGTTTCATAACGCACCTTTTAAGGCATATGTTATGTACTAGAAATGAAATAGAATGTTGACACATACTAAATGATAGTAATCTTTTACATTCGTAGTATGCCCACGGCGTCTTCTCGTCATTCAACTAACCAAATACATAATAATACGTTTATCACATTGGACAAGACCCATTATTATTTACATCATGTCATTACGTAAGTTTTCTCTAACTGACAGATGTTTCGCCTTTTGACTGTAAGTTTAAAGAGGACGACTCACTAAACACGGGCCTTATAGGTTTTAGAGCCGCGTGATATACAACGAACCAATGAAACCGAACGTTTAATGCCGTTCGGTATATGTATTGTGTTTCATTGTTAGGCCGCTCACCATTTATGTTCTTGTTTAGTGTGCCGAAGCCTTAAAGACTTTAATATTAAGAAGAGAGATTTGGTTGTAATAATTATATATTATTTGAATTGATTACAATTGTAATGACTTGATTGCTTTTTGTAGATATACATATATTATATATCATTAAATTAATTAGTATACAGACCACTTTCAACATAGCATATAATTTTTAAGTAAGTTTAAAAGTAAGATTATTATAACTTTCATTATATCCAGTCAATCCCCAAAAGGTTATAGGAGTGAATAAAACACTCACATTTCATTGTATGCTTAGGTCTCACGCAATAGGAAAGTAACCTATTGCTTTCTGCTGCATACAATTGCATTAAGAATTTCCTTACAACCGTGAAAATTTGTCTGGTCTGTATTCCAACCTATAAATCTTTTGATAGGCACTAAATACAAGAACATACATAAACCTGATTAAGCCTAACTGGACCAACGAGGCGATCGCCTCTTATAATCATTATTTTCTAAACAGTTTATTCCATCACAAGCCATCATATAACCAATAAATGCATTAATGGCGTAGTGGTTCAAGTGTTTGCCTTACCACTGCCTATGCACCGAAGTGTTGTGAGTTCGATTCCCACGCGGGACAAACATAATTATGTGTGGTCAATTAATAGCTATTTCGAATCTAGTTGTTCTTTGTATCCGTTGCTTAAATATATGTAAACTCCCTCGCGACACAGAAATGATGTCTAGTACGTTTACAAAAAAAAAAACAAATTCGTATTCATCTCGTCCGTACCTGCGTCGTATTTTAGTATCATCGACCTTTCCTTCTACAAAACTTAAAAGACACTTCTATATTTATAACCTGTTTATACGCCTCCGTTTTCGCCTTTGTATCAAAAGCAAGTTATACTAGTATTAAGCGATTAGCACGCCGTAAAAAATCTTATATAAACAAAAATTATATCGAGCTGCTGTTATCTAGACGTAATAACTTGCTTTAACTTAGATTAGAATCTGCTTACATTATTGAACGATGCTTACGACAATATATCAAGATTTTATCTAATCAATCAGTTTTAATTATGCTACGTGCGAAAGATAATTAACGTATATTGATTCGAATGGGTATAAACGCGTTCATGCATATTCTTTAGCTTAAGATGCACCTTGACAAGCAGCAGTCTGTGGTCACAAGCTGACTGGCTGATTGCAATACCGCTGGTGTAACCTGGAAAACCGAAACGTCAAGCACCTATAGGTATCCTGCAACGCGAAAGTTTAGAAGTTATTAACCTATATTGGAAATAAAATATGTTTATTTATTCTGTCCCTAAATCTATATGTTAATACGTGTACCACTTTTTACGAAAATTTCGGGGACGGAGGAGTATGAAATTTGGCACAGTTAAAATTTATATGAAGAAGGAGGGGCGAATACTAATATTTATATATAATATGCATTAGAAATACATAAAATTAATAAAAAAGCATTACACGCACACAACCATGCATTTGACACACGCAGTCGAAGCGCGTAACTATGGTTACATATGTATGCCTAATGACATATATCAGCAATTTCTTACAGGCGAACTTTGGTCGAATTTCGAGCACTAGGCGACTGCTAGTATATTTAAGTTTACGCTCCGTGGTCCCTAGATTAAAGAATAACAACTAAACGATTCAAAATTAATAGCCAATAGTATGTCAAATAACATAAAGAACCCTCTTCTTTGAAAAAGACTTCAATGAGTTGAACGTAATTAAATATTTTCTACGATTAACTACACAGTGAAAGCCATCGTCATATTATACATAACAGAAATCATATTATTTACCTACTATATTCGCCAGTTCAATGATCGTAACAGCGACTTCTGTTATTAATAAATAAGATCTCGGAATATTAAACCTGGATAATAATAAAAACAATCATAAGCTATGTTGGCAAGAAGGCAGGAAGCCGCCTCCTATATGACCTAAACATACAAATAGCAACGCGTGGGTGTTATATATAACCCTGTTTAAAAATACCGGCTTGATGTTTTATCCTTATATTATGCTTATATTAAGTAAATTTATTCCGAAGTTGTTATCAAAACACGACCCAAAACAACGGGTGAACGACTTCCCTTAGTACAACGACTTGTATGTCAGCTAACAAATTGATTAAAACAAAACATTTCTGCAAAACATTGACGTACTTCGTTTTTAATATCCCGATAGTCTCTTTCGTCGTTTACCGAATACTTACAGCGTCTAAAAAAAAAACACGAAGACCTTATTACCATTGACAAGTAGACAACCAAATAAGCATGCCATTCAAAATGCAATTGCCAAGCTAATGTAGCACTAAATGCGTTAACAATATGGCATACAGTGCGTTTTGCAAATCTATTGTTATAAAAAGAAAATTCGAGATAATAATATGCTAACGACACACTGTCTCTCACGCGATGTCAATACAAAAATAGTACGTTTCTAACTGAGGGAATCCACGCAATGAGAGATATAAAAAAACAAGAGGAATATATTTGGCCCGATGGAAATATTTCCTTTTATATCACTGTTACTTACTTGATAATGATTTATGTCGTGTACGCAAGCTGTGAAATGACAGCCATTCTGTATTAGCACGAGAACATATTTGGTATTTCTTAGCCAAGTTATAGTCCACAAAATTTCACCTAGTCTGAAAGCGACTATGCACCATGGTGCAAATTTTCAAATGCTTTGCCCTACATATGGTTAATTACCTTCATAGGTATATCCATCCATTTTTCTACTTGTCTTATTTGGTAAACAAACAACCCATAATAATATCATTAAGTTACTTGATTTAGATTTACTATATCCTTTATTCTATAAACAGATATGCCAATAAAGGACAATACAGAGATATGCTTCTTTATGCATTGTCTTTAGCTACCACTATGCTATATTTATTTACTAAATAAAACAGTAAGAAAAACGGTACAATATATACAAATATTTACGCGCTTTCTCCGAGAGCTGGTCCAATGCAACGATTTATCACTTTCAGCTTTTGTAACTATAGCAGCGATAGCTCAGTGGGGAGACCAACAGACTGCAATGCAGAGGGTCTCGGGTTCGAAACCACGTCGCGCAACTCTGACTTTTGGAAGTTATATGACTTTTCGAAATTATGTGCGTATTGATTGACAATTATCGCCTGCTCCGTGCTTCGGAGAGCACATTATGCCGTCGGTCCCGGCTGCCATGAACATCTATGGCAGTCGTTATTGGGAAGTCAGTGTCCTCTTATGTCCTGACACTGGTCTAGCCTTAGGATATCGTTAGCCTTAGGGTATCTTTAGCCTTCGGGTTGCGGAGGTCAGATGGCAGTCGCTCCTTGTAAAAACTGATACCCAGTCAAATCCGGTTAGACTAGAAAGCTGACCCCAAGTGACTTGGGAATAATAAAGGCTAGGGAAAATAAGCTTTTGTAACTTTAGAGGATATTATAGTCACGTCTATGTATTCTAAAAGGAAGCCAGTAGTGTTGTACACTACAATATTGCCAGCTATTATAGTTTCAAGGGCCCCCTATATAAAGATATACGTTTTATCGTCTATTTCCAGACTTCATGCAGCATGGAGTCTGCCAATTCGTACTTAATAATAATAATATGAGCGCTGTACATAAACTGTCTCATAGCTGGACACGGGCCTGTTCTCGTTATAAGAAGGGTTACTAACAGAAAATGTTCATAGCAAATCGTCGAACTCGAAACGTCACAATCAACCATCAGCTCGGAGGATGAAAGAGATAGCCGCAGAATAACTCAAAAACACCAACTCTTTAATCATGATAGTCGTACAAACAATGTGCGTTTATCACATCAAGTATGGCTATTAATCAATCAAGTAAGGTCTCAAGTTGCCTAACAATATCCCGTTAAATATAAGTCAGTATAATTTAGCATGGTGTGCAAACCGCTGTAGGTAGTAAACACTTTGAACTTTTGGCATTTGGCACATCGACACACATAGCGACCGAATTCCATCGAGCAATTTTCTTTTATTGATGGTCGTATAGACGGCAAAATATGGCTAAAATAAACTGGTGTTTATTTCAAAACACAAAAGCTTAAGCTTAATATGTTTCTTTTAACGAAAAAATTGCAGTAGACCAAGAATAATGGAAAGAAAATATGAATCAAAGCATTTGATCGATAGAGCGACCACAAAATATTCTTACAGTGGTGATTGAAATTTAGGCAGATCTATAATCTACCTGTGTTCTCGACTGGCATTAGAGGTACGCGAGGTTGAGACAAAGCAATATATTGTGTATATGAGATGCTATCTTGTTCTCTCACATGCTTTAGCAGTAATTTTGTATAAGGCAGCATGTCATTTATTTTTGAAATAATTCCAATCATTAAATGAAAATATTTTCAAAAATATCAAATGAAAATCATGTTAAATATTTAAATATTGGCGCATGCGCCGTGCATTGCTCTCGCTTATGCAAGCCGTATGTAGGTCGGTGCGCAGTCTGCGCAGACGCCGCCCGGAGCAACGTTATCTTGATCGTAGTAATGTATACTAACTGTATTTTATGTGCATCTTAAACTGTTGGTGTTGAATCTTAGAGATAATGATCTGTTAGATTCATTGAGTGTGATAAAAAATCGTATTATCAATGGATTTGTACTTTCTGTTTCGAATGTAAGTTCATAAGTTAAAGTAGAGAAATAGAAAATGTTGATTTTAGTTCTGATTGTACTTAGTTTATGGCAGCCTAAAGCGATTGCAGGAATCAGATAACTTACAGTTAGTTGCATGTTGTATTTTGTTGGTTCTATAGATAAACAATGGTTTATTATATCTACTTATATCTACTGTATACCGCATAAAATATGAAAGACTAGATATCATAAATACATACACATAAAACAAAATGTATAGCAAAAAATATTCAAAGGCGAATTTATTACAACAAACATTTCACCTTATAAGTCATACTCATAACATATTCTAATCCATACAAATTTCTCTGCCAAGGTTCAGCGTTGGAAACATATGTTTATTCCACGGCATATCAACATAATATTTTCACAAGTACCGACGGTTTTTCTTTCGCACGCACTTTCATACCACACGAGTGATGGATTCGTATGATAAAAATAAAGATTTATATCATGTTATAAACCTGTATTTTATTCCTACTGTAAAATAGTGGGCAACAAATCATTTATTTTTATCCTGCATATCGTAGACAAATTCTAGTACCATCTGATGATTCCTTGAAAATAATTTGAAAATATATAATTACAACTTTTATACATATATCCAATAAGTCTGTCAATATAGATTTTGTCAACTTTTCCGTTATGAACACCGCTAAGAACGAAATTACCTAATGGTATGTATTGAGCTCAATATAGGTACATGCCTATATTGAGCTCAATATAGGTACATACCTATATTGAGCTCAATACATAAAAACAAATTTTGTACCATATGTTAGATTTAAATCTATTCAATTCATACCTAAAATAAAGTCTGACACAATAAATGCGCTAAATTAAATTAGTCAACAAACCGATGTAACAGTTATAGATTTCATTGAAATTTTTCAAAACCTAATAACTGTAAAGAAAATTGTATAAAGCAACCTGCTGTGTCAATAACGATCAACCGACATTAAAATAGCAACGTAATAAAGCGTCACCAACGAATCGATTAAGTCCTTCACAAGTAAATTAGCGTGTCAATTACTAAATGAAGTAATAGCCATTGATTGACACTGGCAAGTAGGAAATAACAACCTTTAATTAGTTAATAACATTCTAGTTCTGCTAATATATACATTTAAATCGACAGTTGCCAATAAACTGGATCGGCGACAGATAAGTCTTATCATAAATGTAGGAGAAAGCTTTACCTTCGAGAACATGATCGTATAAATTTTATAGCTGTGTAAAATTGAAAGTAAAAATGTTGTTCAGACCCTTTTAGTTACAAAGGCTACTTTTGTACCAACTACAAAACTTTATATGATCAGGTGACATAAAAGTCTGTACAAGTTATTTTAGGTATCAAACTGAAAGTTGCTATTAAACCCCTTTTGGTTTCAGATTAAGTTTCACTAAGCTCCATAAACACGCTGGGAGAAAGTGTTAAAGATTTGTAAAAATCTGGTTTAAAGGTTCACAAACTTCTCTTAAGGTAAGTTTATACTGATTAAGCATTTAGTAAAACATTAATTAGAATAGAATTGATCCGAATAATCGGTTATAACGATTTGTTATTATATTTGACATTGAAGGGTAATAACAGTTGCCTACGTTTAATTCACTTATGTCTTTTAAACGTCCTATCGAAACATAAGATAGGTAAAATAATAAAATATCATTCTCATTTATCTACCATATATTTATATATATATATATATATATATCTAAATACTTCGTATAAAATATACAATAAGCTCATGCCAATGAAAGCGGCTCAAATATAAATTTTACAAATCAAAACGGTATAGCTACTTGACCGATTTACAATGTTGCTAAGAAACGTCTCGTTAAGTTCCCGTTGCCCACTCTGCAATGTTTTGAACCGGTGCTGGTTCAATCTATAGGAAAATATATAATGGCAACCAGGATACCCGGGGCAAAAAAATTTTTGATTTTTCTGGATATTTTCAGTAGCAGGACAAAGTCTGGATGTATGGCCAGGCAATACGTTCTAGAAAATCAACAACAATTTTTCGTCCCGTTACCCAGAATAACGTCACACCTAATAATATATTTATTATAACCGACGTAATTGAGGCATAGGAGCTACAGCTTCTATATTGAGGATGAACGAAATTGTATATACTGTAAGAATATAAAATAATTACATTTTACTATTGATTTCAGTAATAATAAACAAACGGTAAGCAATTTATACCGAACGATCAGCTACAAAATCGGAGAAGCAGTTCACACTAATAGAATGTAACGAAATTTCACGCCCCACTGAACTTGATAAATTCCGAGTATACTTCAAATATTCGAAAGAGTAAAGCAGAATTTTTGAGAATAGGGTTGTCTACCCATTGACTATAACAATACGAAGTTATTAGTACTAAGAAAATCTCTAGGTAATAATTTGATATCTTACCGAGGTTGGTGATGTGGCTAACTTGTTTTATAGCGCCATTATAACAGATTTTAAAAACAACATATGGAAAAGCAGACCATCGTCATTACCTATTACATATTGGTTTGGTTACATTTATCATAGGATGAACAGCAACATCAATCAGTATCATTGTAGTTTTGGTTACATTATGTAACCTTTCACGCAGATGACGAACTCTTTAGTATACGTGTGTGGGAAACCTACAAGTTTAACCGGTAGATACTATCGCCGGTAATCAATATTCCGGGCGGAATTCCGGCTTTATTTCAATAACAGTACTTAACTAAGTAGTTTTGTCGGTAATCGGCAGCACTACCAACTATTACGTCCGCAAACCTTTAGCATCCAGACTTCAAACGTAACCAGTTACATCAGTGTCTATTAACCTAATAAGTTCATAGTAGAAGGCTATTGATTTTTGTATCAACATGTAGCAAGTACACACAACGACACATGAACCTAGACTGTTTGGACTTTGAACTATTAGAAGTTGAACGCTGCGAATCGTGCGAGAGAGTGCGTTATAATTTTGTTACGCTTTATCTCTACCATTACATCGACACCACTATGCACTATCCCTTTCCGATAATTCTATATTTTGTATTCAGCGTAGTTATGCGTATATATGGTGTCTAAATTGACGTGTAGCCGTGTGTATAAAAGCGGTAAAACTGTGTACAGTACAAAATATACTATACTAGATTTTTCGCGTGGCTTCGTGCGCGTAAATGTAGATTAGGTTAGTAACAGTATTATTTCTGGATAAAAACCTATGTCCTTTTCTATTTCCCGGACAACATATATGCAAAATTTCATGATGATTGGTCGAGTAGTTAAGCCGTGAAAGCGTAACAAACAAACTCACATTTGCGTTTATAATATTAGTTTGGATAAATTGTTTTATCTAGTATTTTATAGAAAAAGGAGAGCGACTATTTGATTAAAGTACTCCAGGTATGGAGCTAAACAACGTGGATTATTGTGTATTGGTCATATTTATTGAGTTAACTTGTCTTATTCATAATAGCATATTCTTGTAGCGCAATGGAAATTTTGGTCTTACCAATCTGGGACACTCTTTACTAATTTATGAATATGAATCAGTCACGTTTATTTGCCGTGATATATCAATTGTTTACTTCTGCAATACCGTATATAACCCTATCACGACCGTTTATATGACAGCAAATAAGGTCATCTCCAAATACCATTGATGAATTTGTTACAAGTTTTCAGCCGCGCAAGAGGAAACCTCAACGAAATTCTTTAGAACAAAACATTACTAGTATTACGACATTTCTTTTGCGCATTCTCTCGCCAACCCTACCCAATAGATATCACAAAACGATTTCTAAGTTCCCATTGCTTTCACCGAACACTGGCAGTACACTGTTTACCAGCTATTTGCACCTAACACCATTGTTCTACAGACACTTGTGGATATGTATGGAAAAACAAGTACAGATTGCATTATTGTCGGTAAGAATTCAATGGGATGCGCGGTGCGAATATGGCAGTGGGTTTCGCTTTTCTTTCTTGGGTAACTTTGTTTATTTGGGAATCTTATTCACATAAACAAACATGGAGTTATGTGGAATAGTAATAAGTCTTTTGTAAGCCACGCATGAGAACTGAGGCACGTGAATTTGCAAAAAGTTTGCATAGCGCTACTGAAGTTACAATTTAGTGATTGCCGACCAAATTTCACAAAATGCGTTTCACAAATTGTGTAGATTATATGATGTTTAGGTACATAAAATAGGTATTTGTCAACTAATTCCAAATTCAAGCTTAAATCTTTTAATAAACAATAAGATTTGTAATCATTTACTTAATATTTTTATAATAAATAAGATCTTTAGATCTACAATCTAGAAACTTTTTATTAAATAGTAATAAGGAGTTTATTTTTTATAAAAAAAACAACTGTAGATAATTTACCTTTCTGTAATTACACAAGCTAGCCAAATGGCCTTGTCTATAAGAGAAATCGCCACAGGGTTACGAGTATTTTTATAGAGAACTACAGTACCCATACAAAATCACAAGACCCCACAAGCGCCTATAAAATAATAGCATTATTTGTTCATTGCTCCACGCAGGCTTGCGCAACTCCATCTAATAGTTGTAACACTTAAACGGAACACCATGGACCACTAATTTGCAACTATTACTGAGCGTAAGGCATTTGTTTGGAGTTTCTATTTACAAATTTTATTATTTCTTACATACGCATATTCATCTATTGTCTTAAAAGGTTTCGGTGATGACATAATATATGTCATTCTTTTTAATTATAATAAGAAAGATATGGTTAATACATCTAAAATAAAGATCTGAAATAGATTTTGGACTAAGAAAATATACTCAACTACATTATTAATAAGTAATTTACTTAATTATATAAAAATACGATTACATGATACTTAATTTTCGAATTTATCGAACGACAACAATACAAACGGTCAACCAACATAATCCGACGCTGACGCAACAAAACGAAAAGGTATCGTCCTTTTATATAAATGTGTCATCAATCGTACATTTGTACATTACATTATAATTAAAAAAGGATAGCAGTCATAAAGAATAAATCGACGTTCGAATTCAAATTCGTCCAATGTTAAAAGCATTCGATATGTTGCAAGGTTGTTCTTGAAACATATCGAGTGGTATTTTTTTTGTGCATTCGAAATATTAAATGTTTTTAAACTCGATGTTTTTCAATATTTATTCAATTCCTTTTATTAGAATTGAATAGGTACTATATTTACGATCTACTCCGTTCACGCAATGATGCATACGGATAAGTTCCATTACAAATAAGAGCTACGCGCTCTAGTGAGCTACAAGAATTCTATACAGTTGTAAACAAGTACCAAAAAAGCGGAAACGCTTACAAAACGAAAGTACCCCGTATCCATTCATTCAGCATCGAGCCATTCACGTAATGACAGGTTACAAATTGACGAAAGTAGTATCCCATTGTTACCTGGCAGTATTCTGTTCATTCGTTCTTTTGTGTGCCTCATGGAGTGAACTAGCGAATGACATCGAGCGAAATTAAGTCTGGTAATTGAATTAGTTTTGTGTTTAAGTCCAGTTGTCATACAAATTAAATCATCATGGTTAACGTTGATTGACGGAAGTAGGATAATGTGACACTTCTGTATTGCTTTGTTGTGGCTGACCTCGGTAAATTAGCTAAAATGTTTGTCCAAGTGAATTTTCGCCTTTAATGCAAGTATAAATTTCAAGCTACGGTTGGGAATTTGAATTTCGATTTAAGCCTTGACAATGTAGAATATTGTTGCTGATATGACCGTCTCTCTGAATTTAAGACGTTTAAATCCGTACGATGAGATGAATAGGAGACTAAGGCATTTTGTAGCAGCTCTTATGGAGTTACTCTATCAGCCTGTAATATACCTAGTATGTAGGTGTTCCAGGCTATTTGCAGCCAGAATGCTACTTCGTTTTGTGCCTTGGGTGGAAACGCAACCTTCTTTTTTGCAGTCAATAAAGCACGAATGGGGTCATCCATAAATTACGTCACACGTTAAGGGGAAGGGCGGGGGTCGAAGAAGTGTGACAAGAGGTGGAAGGATCCTGAATTTCCTGACATATCTAATATATCTAAAAACAGTAATACCCTGCTATAGACGAGGCAAAGTGGGAACTCCTAAAT
The DNA here is from genome assembly GCA_963675205.1 of Catocala nupta. Taxonomy (NCBI): domain Eukaryota; kingdom Metazoa; phylum Arthropoda; class Insecta; order Lepidoptera; family Erebidae; genus Catocala; species Catocala nupta. The sequence continues at coordinate 9,511,210 of OY776095.1, read as the reverse complement.
GTAAATAAAACAAAACTGCTGTTTAACTTTAATAATTTCTAGATGTAAAATTCCAAAATATGTGACGTCAAACTTATCCTTGTCACAGCAAGTCTCACAAATGTGACTAGCTGTGACAAGAACGGGGTGGGGTCAAACAATCATGAACGTGGTGTGACGTCATTTATGGATGGTTCCAATGCTACCACTACTGTGACAATCGGCAAGCAACCTATAAAATAACATTTGTTTACCACCAGATGGTAAAAACCTCGTGAATCGAAATTCATTTCACGGAATATATATATGTTTTACAAATAATACTAGTAACGTAAATTAAAAATAAAAGGAAAATCTAGACATTAGTGTCAAAGCTACATAACCTCTATTGTCAGTACAATCCTAAATATATGTATGTTTAATCAATTTGCCGTTAGAAGTACACAGGTCCGATTAAACTATTAGGAGATGACAGATGGTATAAATGACAAGCATCCTGTGATAAGGCAGGTTAGACTTCTTGAGACATCCAATCATCGGTTAAGCGACTTCTCACCGTAAAAGAGGCTCAACGGTATTATTAAATTGAATATTTATTATTTATCTTTTAAATTACAAACACAAATTAGTTGAACTATAAAGAAAAATGAAAATACTTATCTTTATATACACCTTATTGTTGCCTTATAAGATTGCGTTAATGTTGGCACTCATAAAGTAACGGGTTCGATTTTCGGATCAAGAATCAGATTTGTATTTGGGTTATACTATCTAAAAAATCTCAGTAGCAGCAAGGAATTTAAGTAGGCAGTAATCGGCTTATTGGCATTAAATGCTGTTAAAATATTGATTTACGATTTGAAAAATAGTTGTCAAAATCTGTGTGTTCACCTACACGCAAGACCTATGCATCTACAGTTGTTATTAGTAAATTTAACTAAAACCTTGCCAAACATATTGTTTATTTAATACCGAGAAACGAATAATAATTATACACATTTGGAAATATATTTAGAAATATCCTCTTAGATGCATAATTTGCAGACAAATTTCTAAACTATTGTCTAGCAATTTAAAATGTTAAATGTTTTGTAAATACTTTAGTCTATATATTATATCGCCTTTATATTTATTTCACCAATCACGAAGTATTTACATATCCACTTACATTCGTAAATTACTTACCAGTAATTAAAAAGGAATCCACAGATTACTTTCACAAATAATATTATTAAATATCACTCCTTTTGTATTCGGTCAGTCAAGTAAAAATAAAATTAAAATCATTGGCTTATCTTATGTTGAACAAAATCTCTTTTAAAACTCCATTTTTGTTGTACCAAAGTAGTTTCGATAGTAAAAGTAATGTCGGTAATTAACATTAATATTTTAACAACACTTTCTTTTGTTCGGCTTGATTACCTACTTACACACATTTTATTTAAATGCATATGAGAGTTTAACTTAGCATTACTAACGCAAAAAATAATTATTAATAATACTTTCTTAATAGCATCACGGATTCTAAAACATTGAAACACAGCTTGACTATTACACGTCTTGGCACATGGCTATCGCATATGTTTGAGTGTTGCAGTTAATTACTTTTGCCTAACCCTTTAAGAAGGCTGTAAAGATGACGTAGTGGCTTATGTGATCGCCTCACTTCTCCACACTGCTGACTAGTGAAACGAGAGTCGCGGAATCGAACCCCAATGGTGATAATATTATGGAATCTACTAATTGTCGTTCTAAACCTTAATGCTCTTAGTAATTAAGAAAAAAACAGCCACTTTCGTGAGCAGCAGTTAATTGAAATCCCTATTCCTGTGCTATAACTATAGAAGCATGCAGTGCAAGAAATAATATTGCGCAAATTCGCTACAAACATGCTAATAAAAAATATCAACTCGTAAACTTCATACAATACTGAAATATGTATGATGAGATATATATGAAAAACCACCACATCAATAACATATTCATAACTACTTATTTTACAAATTGAAACAAGTGCAAAATTACTACTCACAACATCCATTCACAACACAACCGTTATTTATAACTCCATTGATAACATTAATATCAATAAAGTGCGCCGTTATCTTCATTTCGCATCTGATATCGGGGTAGCGCTCATTGCTATTATTTGCAATCACGCTTTAGATTCAATCCGGCGAGGTTTCTAAACGCTCACAGCGAAACGTATACCACAATAACGGGCATTACGAGTTTTGAGGAGAGTGGTCTAAATGAAGGGAATCATAGATAGAACTGGTGCGCTGGAGAGAGGTACCTATCTAAACTTAATATCGCCTTAAGAATTGTTGAAGGTATAGCGGTCTTTAATCTTGTTCTTGCAATCAAGGCGACTTTTACTTCTATATTAATAAAACATTCCTGTATTCATGAACGCGGTGGTAAAATCCAATCAGAATCCGAATAAAATGTTATTGACTCAGATTATTTACATGAGGATTGAATTCAGAAACGACAATATGAATATTATGTTTTGTATAAACATATATTACGCTATCCGTTCCGTTGTACAAGAACTTACACATAAAAACATAAAAGTTTAAATAAAAATAACTATCAGGTTCGGGAAACGATATCGAGATGGACGAAAATGTCACGGTGTTGACAAATAAATTATATTATTGGCTTATTATTTACAAGTGTGCAATGTGCGTAAAGAAATAAATGCCAATGGATTTTTTCAATATGTGAAGCTGGCTAGACCTATAAACCATTTTATTGTAATAAATACGTGTAAAAATCTTTATGTAACGTAATTTTTTCGTCTTCATATATTTCCCAAACGCAATGTAGAATTTCCAATTAATAGAATAATAACTTATTTTCGCACGTGTCGCCACTATTCCTTCCTTGTACCATACTTCACAAAGATCCATAGCCCATCTCCTGAAGCAATAACTTCTAATAGAAAGCAAGGAAGTGGCGATATGCCGCCTACAGTCCAATACGGTCACGGTTCAATAGTCTGAACTGGTTCAGTTTAAACGGAACTCATTGTTTCTAAGTTTCACCAAATATTTTTGTTTACTCTGACCGAGATCTTCAGAATTCTGTAGAACGTTTTTGTATACAAAAACATAGTTCTTAGAATCAAGAGCGAAATTTAAGAAAAATAAGCATCAATTGAAAATGTAGTTACTAAAAAGCAAACTTATTTTGGTTACGTAAACTTCAAAGAATGTGTAAGTGAAAAAAATATAGTGCATAAAACAAAGTTATATCAAAGGGGGGCCTAGTTTTTCAGTCGAACTAAATACACAAGCCTTATTGTGTGTTATTAACACAGAAACTTCAGGATCTAAAACTGTTCACAAGTCGAAACAGGAAAGCGGTGACAGGGTTAGCAAAAACCATGACGCGTTGGATCTAGTTCATCCAATTAACACTTCCACTGACGATAAGAAACTGAGCAAAGATTCTTAGAAGCTTATTGATATACAGAGATAATTGCATGTATCAGGTGTGTAAGGAACTGCGGAGCAAATTGTCTAGGAAGATTAAGGTGTCCATATGTTGGTTGTCTTTCAACCGCTTACCATAATCAACACCTAGATATTTGATTAATAGTATCGACTTGGCAAACTCGATATTAGATGCAACTAGTGGTTAGCAGTTTTTGTAAGAGTTACCGTAAATATGGCCTTCCTAAGCCTTGAAACCGAGTAAGGTTTTCATAGGAACACAATACAAGGCTCATTGACTGTCGTAGTCATCACCTATTATTTACGTGCCAAAGTACTTCGGTTTAAACAAAAACCAAGTGTAAAACGAAGATCCGTTGTGGCTGTCCTGTCATGTTTACGCGATTTGTGGGTATGGCGCATTAATATAAATCAACGACAAAAATCGCACTCACATAATATGGTACACATGTAATTTGACTTATGTTATCAAGATGACAAAATCATCTTCAGCAGCCCATCTCCGTCAAATGAAAGCCCAAGGAATAGTGTCCTAAAACAACTAGACCAGTGCGAGATTACTATATTGGTGTTCAAATTTTATATTTACTACTTGCACATTAATAATACTATCATTAAACTCAACAGCTGAGGTTGAATTTGGGTGATATTGGTGGAATCGAAACGTATTTTAAATTTACACCATGGATTTATGATAAATATCACATAGTATATTATGTACACCGGCGATATTAATGAATTAAATTAACATTGAAACAAATGTAGAAAAGCTCTAATTAAAATTAATTATACCTTACTAAAGCGCTTTGTTATTAATTAACGAGATAGTTTTAAATTTTATATTTTAAACACAGTAGATATTTCTTATTAAGTTTTCGTGTTGCATGCATGCATTGTCTTAAATAAAATGTTGTATTTGTTTTAGTTGTTATAAAACTTTTGTGTTGGTATTATTTGACATGCTATATTGCTTCACACGATTTATTTATTAATTATTTATAACAATTATTTTATAGCTACTACACGTAAACAAAACAATACCTACTTGATTATTGCTATAACACACGACATTATTTTTAATTGGATTCGGCACGATATATTAAAATTATTCTGTGAACACACGATTAATATCTAATCACGTTTACAGAACTGACAACAAATTTTTTTTTTACCGCTACTCGTCAGCAATGTCAGGACAAAGCAAAACCGCTGCCTACTGTAAAAGAAGAAACCTACAAGCAATTCCGTATAGTCAAAGATTTCACATACAAATTTAGACACGAACAATCAGACTTAAGAAAACGTTATAATATGTATCAAATCAATTATTACCTCGATGTCCATTTACACAAGTTAAGTTTCTTGAAGCAAGTGTCATGCTAGCCCAATTTTCCATTAAATTAGACTACACTTGCTTAAAAAATGTCAATGTGTTCATGTAAAAATTCAATCGATTTCTCGCGAGGAATTTTTTTGTAGCTATATTACAAAGACTGCACTTCACGCCCCACGCAAACAACAAATCATCAATCAAATCCGGTACATAATTGGATCGTAAAAACACAAAGACTTTACTTATAAACGAGTAAATCACTTGGAACAAATCTGAAAGCCCTTCCTACACAATCGCGGTTGCCTGCGGTCCCGTTACTCGAGCTGAATGCAGTAAGTCGGAACGACCCAGATTTGCAGTTTAACATATCAATGAAGTGACGGATGTTTCGGAGACGGACGATTAGTTCGACAGCGACGTGTCTAGACTAGACGTGGATGTTCAAGGTGAGAGTAAACAGGTAATAAGAAAACAATGCTAGGCTAATGTGTTTAGCCTAGGTATAACAGTGACTTCACTTGAACAGAAAGTGTGTTGAATTTCCAATATTACGATCAATTTGTGAAAGGTAAAAATTAATATATTAAATTATATTTATAATGCATCATAACTACACCAAAACATCTAGCATAGTATAGTTTCTTGCTTTTCTACCTCAGAGAGATAAGCATATATCATATCATACTTTAGACATGTTTACGTACCACGTTAGAAAGGGTATTTTATTTTTAATTCTATTATATGTACATATACATAGATAGTAATATCCCTAGAGAGGTAGGCATCCACATTTTTTTAGCAGGGACCCTGTGTTTCTATCGGGCACAGTTCAAGACGCTTTGCTACCACCGGGCTTTTCAAAACGGAAACTTATAAACTAGCCCGACACGAGTATTAAACCCAAGACAATATGCAGTTTTACTTATCATTTATCAGTGGGGAGACCAACAGACTGCAATGCAGAGGTTCTCGGGTTCGAACCCATGTCGCGCACCAGTGATTTTCAGAAACTGTATGACTTTTCGAAATTATGTGCGTATTGATTGACAATTATCGCCCGCTCCGTGCCTCGGAGAGCACGTTGAGCCGTCGGTCCCGGCTGCCATGAACATATATGGCAGTCGTTATTGGGAAGTCAGTGCCCTATAATATCTTGACACTGGTCTAGCCTTAGAGTATTGTTAGCCTTTGGGTTGCGGAGGTCAGGTGACAGCCACTCCGTGTAAAAACTGATATCCAGTCAAATCCGGTTAGACCAGAAAAGCCGACCCCAAGTGACTTGGGAATAATAAATGCTAGGGAGAAGGGAGAAGTCTTATACATATAATATTTTACATATCGTTTTTAAATTGCGTCACGTGTCATACTAAACATTTAAAAATAAAGCTTTTTTATTATTTCTTTCTTGTTAGTCTAACAATCTAGGTTACATGTAAAATGCAAGTAATGTAGATGGGAATTTACGTTCTCACGAGTAGTACCAGCCAATAAAGCAAGTCTCGAGTATACCACCCATGATGATGTATGGTTATACGCTGTAATGTTTATTCGACAATTAATAATTCAACACTCACATTCACCATCACAAAAGTCGTAAAATAGACATTTGCATTTAGCCCGAACATTTGCATTTATCACACATTTTTAGGACAAATGACTCTTAGAATGATGTGCTAACTGCAAAATGCAGCATGCGATATGCTCATATTTAGCTATTCACAATCGAATACCTTTGAGTTATTAAAATTGAACAAATTTGTACGGATTTTATCGCGTTGTTTATTTTTATAAACACTATTATTACTTACATCATTTTGAAACTTTAAACTACTATTGTTAAACACTTTAACTAGTTACTGTTTACTTCAGCTATTTATTTAAGCTATGTAAATTAAAACTATTTAGATTTAATTTTACACTTTTCTTTTACTTTCGGTTGCTTTTCAGCAGCCATGTTCACGGGGAGACATTAACTTTGAATTAATTTGTATTGTGAATCAAGTAAGACGATTCTAAAAAATAAACCTACAAATAAGAATCAATATATATATAAAAATATATGTAATTGTATACAAACGCAGTCGGTTGATATAGTATATTTTTGTATTTATACATCTAAACGATAACATCACCTTAGACAAAACGACAAAAAAATTGGCGTCGCTATTACACACGAATAAGGAGCAGCTATCTAGAGTTCCAGCTGCTCCTTATTTGACTGCTATAAACTTTCACAAAAATAAGCATTTTATTAATCGCAACATTCCTCACCTCTAAGTATATTTTCAAGGAAACCCTACACTGCGCAGATCTATGTGTGTATGCAACAGTCCTGTATGCATCTCAGTATTGAAACTGTATTAATAAATTTCAAAATAATATTTATATTGTAACGTTTAAACTTTTGTATTATTTATTTAGTAAACAAAGGGAATAAACGCGGCCTTGCCAGGTATTTCCATCTTTTTTTGGAATACTTGACGTAAACTCATTGCTACCTGGCCAAAATGGCACTCGTTCCAAAATGGCACATAAATGATGATGTTGACATTAATGCAAGTAACATTCACTAACAGAACAAAGAATCGGTCACTAATTAATCACTAACATAAAAAGCTCCACCTCAAGTTATTAATAAAGATGATTTTCTAAGAAATACCTGCACTGGGTGCGCCACACACAGAGAGAATGGACCAGACAACCTTGTGCATGCGCAGCTTTTTAACTGCACTTCCTACTATGATATATTAGATATAGGGTAAATTGAACGATTGTCGTTTAATATCGACGTTTTATTCTAGTTACTAACTGCTGATATTGTTTTATAAATTGGCTTTAATGAAGTGAGATATAATACTGACAACAAAGCATTATTTTTATTATATAGGTTATGTCAGCTTTACAATCGTTTACAGGCACAAAATAACACCCATATTCAGAAGAAGTATTCGTGGAATACGTCAATTTTGTTCCGTGTATAAGCAGTGGCAGCAGGCACATAGAGAATGTGTTAGAATTGAAAGCTTATAAAACATATTATTTAAGCTTTCATGCATACAAACTCTTATATAATGCCTACATACATTAAACTAAAATGACATGGTCTCGTCGAGAAATTCTCCAAGATTATAAACCTTATAAGAAACTTAATCTCTGAAGATAAATACATAAGGATTGTCCAAAACCTATATTTTAATAATGACCTGTATAGCTTTTGTTGGTAAGCTAATCTGAAGTACTGAAAGGAAGTCAAATAAGCAAATAAAACACTCCACACAGTAAAGAGTCTTCATTTATAGATAAATGAGGTTTTGCTCTTAGTTATAGCTACATATTTACGATCCTTGAAATAATCTAAACATGTTTGTATTATGAACTGGGTACAACTTAACCGCAATAACCACAATAGGCTCAAGTATTTTGATCTCAATTGCAGCCATGACTAATATTATGGATAGACCATTGATATACCATTTATTGATCTAAGTGTACTTAAATGAATAGGGTCAATGAAACTCGTATAAACACAGTATTTTGAAAGGTCGGCTAAAGCTTATTCAAATAAACCAGTTTAAACTGAGCATCGAACTAATTTGATTATTCTGTGGGAATACTCACTATAATAACGGATTAAGTTGTTATTTTGCTGAGTATAAGTATTAAAGATCTTCATGGTAAACGCGGGCTAAATGCCCGATTTACTAATGCTGATTGGGATCGTATTTGTATACGTATTTACACTCTCATTTCGCGAATATAGCTTTAGATCTAACGATATATTTTAGAGTGAGACTATTACCGTCCGTCGGCACAATGCTTAACTTCGTCCTACTTAAAAGAATATATATACAGAAAAAGCCTTTAAGTCTTTGTCCGATCCGAGAAACTATCCTAAGATCTTACGCACAGTTTTCACGTGTACACATACTAACATTTTCTAATCAATTTCTTTTAAATTACATACACCAAACCTAGAGCAGGTTCTCTCGTCCCACATAATTTGACATGCAGCTATTAAAGTAAAAACATTGTACGATAATTTTTTTGTACTCGACCCTAAACGAGGAAGTGCCATTAAATTAAACATTAATGAGGTTTTTAAACTCGACATTATTCTGTAATTAATGGCTTTGTTTGAAACAATTTAATGTACGCATCAAATTTAGTTTTATTATACAATACAAGGCCGTAGTCGGAATGTTTGTTAACTTCAATACGTACATTAGATGCAATTGTAAGACAACATCGTGAATATTGATAGGTACTTAGAATAGCTCTGTCGCTGAATATCATATTCTCAAGACATAAAATATTATATACTTAAAACATAACATTCGTATAATACCTATTATATTTTTTCTAAATAGTATATTCTCAAATGGCTAACTAACGCGCAACGATCACGTTACTGTCATGATAGTCAATACATGAGCTGGTTTTCATAAATATCCAGTAGATCTGTCTAAGTTAGTTTCTAAGTCTTTCAATATTACCAGGCTATTCAACCTGGTATGTTATCGGCAGTTACGCATACGCTAACACTTAAGACAAAGGACCAAAAAAGTTTACTAAACAAAGAAAAGTAAACATTATAATCGCGAAAGCAATTCTGTCTGTTATTAACATTTTATCTGCTAAATCGAATGTTTGAGCTTTTGTGTAACTCATAGGTTTTCATTCGATGCTTAAAAGTCGCGGGTCGCAACTAGTTTACATAAAGCGTCTTAGTCATACTAGTCACCGCCATTTCCATTAAAAGTGATACTACTAATATTCTAAATTACCTAAAGCAATTCATTGTTGAATAAACTTGTCGAGAATCCTAGATAACGTATGCCTATACTTACTAAAAAGAAGAATATAAATCAGGCTACTGATTCTTGAGATATAAACGTAAAAACCGACAAATAGAAATACGATATGTTTCGTAATATGCAAAGATGATAAAATTATTCTTCCTGACCATGATCGTTCTGTTGACAGTTTAAGTAATTGTCAGCTTCTTACCTCTCATATTTATTAGTTATATTTTATGCAAACCTGTTGTATGCGATATGACTGCAGATACGGCTACAATGTTGCAGATCTAAGACATTATAAACACATAAAAATAATAATAAAAGACTTGCAATCAAGATTTTATCATTAGTCGGTATTTGTATAAATATCTTGTGGAATTCCAACACTGGCATTTGTATGGTAAACATCCGATTAGTTTAACTGATCAAGCTTATCGGATCTGTCATGTTGCTCATGAAGGTAAATTTCTTCGTGTTTAAACATTATGTATATTCATATCGAACATGTTTTAACATTGCATTTCTTTTTACTGCTAAGATGGCAGATAACCATATTATCCACCTGGTGGATTCGTATTCTTCCGTATCGTGTGGAGGCTTGTAATAATAGAGCGTTGCCGCTGCTGTCAATAAAATATCCCATTGCTCGCAAGGCTACTGCCTTTCCCTGCTGATATTACAAACGCTTTTAAAGCAGCTCTGCAAATACTACTTACCTTACCAATATACGTGGGATGAAACGCAATCTAGTAAATCTGAATAATTAATCATATCTATCAGAGAGGATTTGGCACTACTGTGTATTCACAAGAAACAATTTCTTTCTTAAAACATAAAATTCTCGCTTTGCATTATAACGTTATACATAATCTACGTTTGTAAACATGCAAATCACATACAAAAACATGACATGAATAACTGAATTAATATCTATACTACAACAAGCACAGAGCAAATATTTGTGTAAATATAGGTAAAGCCAAATCTCTCTAATGCGGTCTATTGGTAACGGCAGAGTGACTGCCTTAACTATTAAGCTGTTCGTCCGACTGTAAAGTCATATTCATGTGCAATATACTGAGCTTTTAGAATATGAAGAAACCGGTTCATTAGAATACTAAACTATTCTTTTAGCGTAATAAAGGCCGTCCTGTTTTCACCTCCGGGTCTTTGTTAATTTTTCTCAGACGTTAGACAAGGTTATACCAATTATGGTGGTTCACTATTTCAAATGATTTCTTATACGCCAGTCAGAAGATAACTGATTGTAACAATACTTAGCTAGTATATTCCTGTAATTATGCAATCAATTACTATGCGTGCGAGTTTTTATAAGGTAATAGTGTGTTATTACGTTTTTTGATAAATGAATTGTCAAATTTGGGATTTGAGGATCGAATGGTGATTGTAATTTTCAAATTAGGAAAGAATATCGTTTATCTTTGCATTTTTCTAATATCTCTCTGATAAACATTGCTCAGAGTTTACATATCATCGTTAAAAATGTCAAACATTTATTAGATGTGTAGATTTCTTCACATTACATTAGGTAATTGTATGATTTATATACAATTTCAATACAGTATACAAAATACAAAAACGCGTTTCTAAATTTTTCTTAAAATCTCTAGACCTTTTATTCAAATTTTAACAGCAATTATTGCATCCAAGTGCCTCCCATGTTTCCTCACCACTTTGATCAGGTCACTTGACCTTCAAACAGGTAACACCCGGCGCATCATGCTTCAGCCTATTTACTCGGAGATACAAACGTATATATCTTTATATTTGAATGCAGTTTATGTACGTACACCATTACTTAAACGCACGTCTGGTTAAAATAAAAAACCAAATAACGTCTTAGTGCACATATCGTATAATCCTCATATCCGTCAACATCCAGTTCGTTATTAGCCGAAGTAATGATAATTAAGCCGATGGTGTACTTTCGCCGGCAGTTCTTAACTGACACAGTGGCCACAATCCGTCGCAATTAGCCCAGCATTCGCGGTTATAGAATTTTATACGTACCCCTTGTAGGAACTCCACACGATCATAGAAATATAAATATATTTTACTTTATAATAATTCACAAGAAAGGGATAAGTATGTGAAAATTTGTTATAATTAGATTTTTATATCACCATGATGACTAAAACTAGGTATTCTGCAAGTTAAAATATATAATCAAATATCCAAAACTACATTTCGACACATAATTCAAATAACTAAATTAATATGGCGTATATTTACACTTACGAATGGCAAAACTAAAAAAGCAAGAGATAGTAAGGATGTTAAAATAATTAAATAAACCTCTTGAAAAATTATGTCAATCAATCTAGAGCTTGAAAACACAAAAGTTTAATAAGTATCTAAAAAGACAATTACAATAAAACCTCCATTCAAAGTCTTAATAAAAGCCAAATTAACCTATACCTTTTTTAACACGTCTAAATTCAAACTAATAATGTCTTAACTTTTTTCGACATGTCAAATTTCGAACACTAACTCAGTAACCTAGTTCGCGCGAAAACAAACAAGTCATTGAAATATATCGTCATTCGGTTGCGTGCATGTCACAAATTGCCTGTCAGTGTTTAATGCAATTTTTAGACGAGCAAAAAATCGTTTTTAAATTACTCTCTCAACGTAACATGCAGTTTCTCTTCGACCTTAAGATTGCGTCATTCTGGTTGCAAATACTTGATTGAGTGGCTTATACTTATAAAACCGAAATTCGTGTACATACATAAAAAATAATATATTTCTCTGTATTTTAATTGTTGTTTCAAATTCTTGGTCCCGCACTCCTGTATCAACTTATAAAACATCTTCAGCTCTTCAACAGATTAATCAAAAATATTGTATCATTACATACTTACAGTTTTGCTATTTATATGCAGATCGCATGTAAAAAGTCAAGCAGCAACTCATTTATTTATCAACATACTATCAGGCTTTTACTTAGAATTAAAGAATGTATTTATTAAAAAGATAGGATCATCCTTTGTGTAGAATATTAAAAAAATATATAGATATGAATACTCAAATCTCAAATAAAATAATTAATTGCAAAGAGTACAAATTTCATTGACTATATGTAAGTAAAAAGGAAATATAGGCTGTTTATAAACTCTTAAATTTAATGTAACATGTTCATTACGATGTTGTATAACTCTTATTATTATTATAGTTGTGATTCCCGTTTTAGCTTAAGTAAATTTATAGCAGCCGGCAGTGGAAAGTGATTCAGTTGCATTATGCGTAGGTGAAGTAAGAGTAGCCGTCAGTATCAAGAGCTGTTATGATACGTATAATTAACAGCTGTCTGTTTTAAGCATTCAATTGTAAAGCCAGTAAATATATGGCTTTAATTACGGACTTCGGCAACCTTCGGTTAAATTCGGAAGTCATTATCGACGCCCTGTGTTTCCGTAGTCGAACCACAGTCGATTGTTTACTCGATTATTGTTCTGGTGTTAATTATTTTGCGTTCACACCTTTAAAACGTCACGTTATTAACAGTCGATGATATTAAGGCTTTTGTGATAATGCTATAATATTCTATAAAAGAGAATCCTTGGGAAAGGCACACAGACAAGATAGACTGTGTTTATATTATGAATTACGTAAAAATAATACAATATCATTAGGGAATCCGAAACTACTCGGTAGGCGGTAAAGACACGCCCAAAATTGTTTAGAGATTGCTGACAAAATCCAGTAGTAACGTTTGTAATATTTTAATGCTATGAACGAAATTAATTGGATAAAATCTTAAACTTTCTGGGGTTAATAAATGCCTGCTTGTGATTATTTCTATTTCATAATAACTATAAGCAAAGATCTAATTAAAAACGTTCTGAAGCATTTTGAAATAGTTAAAATCTATTTCAATGACGAAAGCTTGTGCGTAATACTATAGACGAACAACTTTTGGAAGCGAATTTCCAATAGGTATATCCAAAAAATATAGTTATGATCTTGTTATATCGTGTACTACATGAATTTTGTTGAACATAATTTCAAATAATTCTGTCTCAAGAAACATGCGAAGCATATTGTCACTACTTAGCGGTATGGGGACACAGCTTGGCTGTCAGTAGCGCGACTCCGATGTTCGAGACGACAAAAACATACACTTCATTGATATTAATGAAGCATCATAGCTCTGTTATCATTACACAGTGCCTTGAGGCAATATTGACTAATTAAAGGCTTATAAAGCTATTAGAGGTATAATTGTAATTAATTCTGTAATAAAAGCAGCTAATTATACAATATAAAATTCTCAGTAGAAATAATGTATAATCTATACTTAAATTTGAATTTTATAATAACAACCAATAATATTATTTAAGAAATAATATAAATAATTATTTAAGAATCCATGTTAAAAGCTTTACGCTACATATATTGTATATAAATACACACGCACCTGAACTTATACAGGATGTCCGGTAATTAATGGATAACCTGGAAATGTCTTATAGTGGAAATGAAGGCCGTTCAGAAAAAAATATGAAAAAAAATCTATCCTAACTACTACCTGAGATATGTGTTATTTTTTAATTACCATGTATAACTTTCTTGTATACTACGACCATAAATGAATGAAACCCATCGGTTTTTTGCTGTTTTATTATTAAACACTAATTATGCTAATAGATAGACAGTGCTATATAGCTTGCACTTTTTAATATTTTTTTCATTTTTTTTTCAGAACGGCCTTCAGTTCTACTATAAGACATTTTAAGGTTATCCATTAATTACCGGACACCCTGTATAATAAACTTAGTGAATTTATTATGTAATAACTCCTATTCTATGAAACGATAATGACGTTTATATTAAGATGTTTGAACAACTTAAGAAGATTATTTCAATAACATGACATGACGGAGTCGTCATAATAACAAATTACTTATCAAGTTAATAGCTTTCAAGTATTAGCTTCATCATCATTAAGATTTGTTGTTTCATAATTTCCACATGAATTATAGAAAAGCTATAAAATATTATTCAAACGTACCTATTTCCTTAGTTATATCCATATTTATTACAAGTCACGGTACAACATTACTTTACGCTTTACGATAGCTAAGATCTTCTCTCTGTTTTAGTACAACTGGAATCATTGTTGCCTTAGCTCTCATAAAAACCAATGAATAACATACGTTTACTGTACGTGATTGTAACTAAACCTGTCATAAATAAAACAGTTTAAAACTACGATGAAGCCAGTTTTATTGAGGAATCAAATGTTTTGACCACAACCCATATATCAAAATCATATGTGACAATCCATATGACTGTTATAGAGTTAATTATGAGAGAAAAGTTTCAAAATATGACACCAATTTGGCTCAAGCATAAGTGTGTGGTATCTTTCGTAATTTTAAGATGCGATAATAACGCAGTCAAGGAAACAAACAAGCTCATATAACGTAAAACCAACAGTCAACACTCATGGGAAAAACAAAAGTGAAAAAGATGAAAGCGCACACAGATTTTTTTCACCAGAACAAAAGTCGATTTAGTATTTTCCCGCGCGTAGCACAATGAGCGTTTGTGTACGAGATTATAACTCGTAATTGTCAAACGTAAGCGGATGAAAGTGTTACAACATAGATCCGAATTATTCGACGAGCTATTAATTAGGTGTAAGCTTTCGCTTTTGCGTGAGATCGTGATGAAACTATAGCAGTAAGGTACGATGCTTTGATGGTGTTGCACTGTGTGCTCATTGTATGACATTAATTGTGGGAGAATTTCGTCATAGGTGCGTGGTTAAAAGGTTGTCATGTACATGTCATGAAAGGTTACTGCGGGAAACCGTCATATTGTGAAATTTGTGCTAAACTCAATTATTGCTGTAGTTATGTTGTAATCTAGATCTGAGAAAATATTCGTTTAAATGGTGCTGGCGTGAAAATGAGATGTTAACGATCTGATACTCCTATTTATCCTTACCCCATCAGGTACAAAGTAATGAATAAACCATTACCGAAAGTCACCTTTTGCTTTCTCACTAGGGTTGTATCGATAAACTCTTAGAGTAATAAATCTTCATTTAACAGCATCACGAGACAGGCAGATGAATGAGCATGCAGCCCTACCACTTTCGTTTCTCGAGAGATCTTAAGATACGCCTTTTTAAATTGAAGCTTTTCGAATATAAGGTAAAAAATTAAGTACGTCACACTGCAATATATAAAAAAATAACTCGTGTTCTGATTTCTTTGTCACATTGGCTTATTACTTCATTCGTCATGTTTTATACGCAATCAATCAAGCTTACATTATAATATGACAAACGTTTTTCTTCACTAATAATTTCAACAAAACCTAATCTCTTTAATAATAGAACCAATTAGCGAAATAGAACAGCAAGGTGACAGCAAATTGATTATACAATTCACGCGTTGTGACAAAAACTAAATCAAACTAACTATAAAGTACTATAAAGAGTGACAAAGCTTATAAAGTCACTTTCGCTATGTCACCGTGACTCGTGACATTGTCAAGCACGCGCTTGAACAAAATAGTGTAACGATATAATCTATGGAGGACAAATAATATAGTTGCAATTAATGAGACAATCAACTAATTGTGACTGTTGCCGAAGTGTTGGGTTGTCACGAATTGAGTAATAACATTTATCTCTTTGACAACCAGATTGGAAATTTAGCAATGAATAATTAGGTAGACTATTTCGAGTTACTGAAACGTAATATTTTATTAGGTTGTCGATGAAAACAGAAAACTTTATTATAGGTATATAGGAGTTAAAGGATACGAAATAGTTTTATATATGTATAAATAATAAGTATATTGTACCGCTATACCTATTGGTGAGTCTGGTGTGACGTAGGGATTAGGCATAAGATTAAAAGTTGTGTCACAAAGACCACATTAAAGTATTATTAGATATTTCTGCCTAACTGATACATGTTATGCAGGTACATATTTTAACCATTTAATTTTTCATAAAATAATCCGCTAAAGGAACATCTAGAGGTATAAGCTTATTAATCTACTTAAAACTATACAAAGTACAGTCATAGATAATTTTGCTCACAATCAATAAACCAATTGATCTGATACTAAACGATGTTTGTTTTAATTTATTCCACAAATTAATAGCCTCGTATAATTAATAGCATACCAAAGCATTTCTTGTTAGACATGTCCACGTAAGTCACAATAAGTGAAAATCATTTTATAATTATAGTTTTGATTTCAACATGACGTTTGACCTCGGAGTATTGTCCATTGTTCATGTACCCTCATTAAAATAATTGATAAATATTATTGAAGGGGAAACAATAATGTGCCTCTGGCATAGTTTTTTTAGCATTCGGTAACTCTAGCGGTCGCGTGACCTTCACTATTAAGCGATATATTATATGACTATTGTTTTGTCCCATATATTGTGTGGTCTAGACTCCATTTATTATTTATTTGATAACAAGTTAAACAAGACTTTTGCAATCATAAAAGTTTTATTAGTTTGTCGATCCATATCTAAATAACAATTTAAATGATATTAGCGAACTTATTTAAGTTTATACATTGTCTTTTTGAAAGTTATCTAAGGTAATATTTTATTTAGTTTACGTGAATGCTACACATTGTAATTATATAACTTCCACGGAGTTTATTGTCTTGTTGTGCCTACTTAAAATATAATTATATGTAGATATTAGAAACGACATTTAGGATATTAATTGAGAGCACAACAAATTTAAATAAATTAAGTAAAGTAAAACATATCACGATTAACTTTGTATTGCGAATTTCGTGCCAATTCTTCTCATTGGTTACGCTCTTGCTTTGCTGAACATGGCAACAGGTAAATGTAAATTCACATTAATAAGTCCAACTTTGACATTCATTAGTCTTTTCTTTGTGACCTATATGAAAAGACATGTTTTTGATTTTGATAAGCACTTCAATAATAATTATCCAAAGTAAATAGAAAACTGTAGCTAGACGTTATAATTTAACGAGTTTGTTTAAGCACAGTAATTTTCTTTGCGTTTTCTGATTAAGGTCTCAATAGGGCAATAAGTTTTATTCACTAGTACATAATATTTTCTACGGCTATCTAACCAACTTTCGACCCATCACGACTCGTAAACAGACATGTTTAGGTCGCTACTGACATTTGACATAACCACGCTTAACGCTCAAACATATCTCGATTTGAGTCCAGTTGAGATTGACATTTCGTTAGTCCTTTATGGTAAGTCGTACCGATGAATGGTGTGTTTACCCTTTTAAGAGAAGATTTTGCAACGATAAGCATGATTGCTATGCGTCATATATTATGTTGAAGTTAGGCTTTAGTGATTCATGTATATAAAACGGTTTCGGAAGTTTATATTAAGGGCCTTGTTAATGTAGAACCGTCTGTTGTTTAAGGCATAGTCAATTAAGGAACAAAGTCCCACCCATTGCGAGGTGTAACTACTCCATTTTTGTTTCTTTTTACGTGGGGAAATGCGCTTGATGCATACCTCCTCGCCACAAGTAGAGGCGAGAGGGTTATGTCCAGCTCTCCCGTACTTTATCGCAATCATTCTAGCTTAACTTGAGGGGTTAACAAGATACAAGTAATATGTAACCAAAGATACTAGTAATCTTTGATAACTGAAGTAATATTACAATCAAAGACCACTACGCAATATGTAAATACGAATGATACCATCTACGAAAATATTATCTCCATTTATAGTTCGATACTACATATGTATAAGCAATAATTATCAATCATGGTACGGCAGCCATGTTCTCATAATATACAAGTAAATTAAATACGAACACAAATCTATCCAATCCCTACTTTATTGAAATTACATTAATTAAATTTGAATCAGATTCTATACTCAACACTACTCTTCTTAAATAGAGTTAATCAAATTTAAGATCTATATTGTTAGTAATAAAGACTAAGACATTTTTGAAATTAACCAGTCTCTAAATTAGTGTAGGTATCCTCGAAAGGCTCGGGCGGTATGCGCCTGGGCAAATGCCACGCTCCACACCGCCCGTAACGATATTTGAAATGTCAGAATCGTGCTTTTTCGTCAAGAAATATTTTGCAACCATTTCGGTATATGCTGCTTCAATTGTATTCATCATTTAATCCAATGCTACTCTGAAGTATGCTCTATTTACCTTGAACACTTACTAATAACCATATAAAAGATAATATCACCTCACATCAAAGCTGCTTGACAAAAAGCTAAATTACCTGAAACGGAAAATTATTATTATTTTATTGTTTATAATAATCATATTTATACATTCTAGTTAGAAGAATTCAATACAGCTACAGAGCTGTAGAAGTGCAAAAGTATAAAGCAGTATAAAGAAAGACAAAGGCAAAGTGCATATGAAATTAAACAACTATCTCACATAAAAGATACGCAGCATTTACGATTCTAAGCCATTGATTGAATAAATCAGCTATTAGTTTTTTACATTTTTACACCGATTACTATTATTTATCAAGCAGAATCATCCTTTACATATTACACAGAAATTAGGAAAGGCCTTAAATATCAACATTTAGTACTAATACCAAAGAATATTAGAAAACGAGTCATCAACCCTACTCTAAGATAGAATTATCTACAATAATCTTATGAAATAATCTTGTTGTTTAATTCAAAAGGCCACGTTAATTCAGGTCTGCGAGAAGTAGGCGACATTAGAGCCACTGAGGCTCCCAACTATCTGGCTAATGCGGTTATAATGGTACCATTATGTACCGAGGGGAAAGTAGGCAGGACAAATTAGATCTGACTTGTAAGACATAGTGGTGATAGAATAACAGAATTCATTGATACTGGCAATTATGAATGAAGAGTAAGTGGGCTGATTAATGAAAGTAAACGAGAAGAAAGATATGAACACTATGTAGAATTTTCTGCATCTAAATAATTGCCGTGGAATATACACATACCATAATATGTATTCCATTTAATATATTGAACAATGTATCTTTATTGTAAAATTACTATGTTATTGATATTTTTTAAATTATGAACTATTATAATTATCTTCAAGCTTAATTAATGAATAAGAGGTTAATGTAGATAAGGTATTTGCAAATCCATTAAGATTGAAATAAATAGAAAGGATTTAGAAGGTTGCGCTAAGCAGAAATCTTAATGATAAAATCATTAGCATGTTGGTACAGATCGTGTCTCTAGCTAACCCCAATACTAGATAAGACAAACAACTAAAACTAGAACACTTTCTGAAATAATAAAACGTGTTCTTATTGCGAAAAACAGTTGAATAATATTGTTGCACAGATTATATTCGTCATCATCTATAAAGTAGCACATTGCATAATTCATAAATTCCAACTGAAAATTAACTCAGCCGTGGAAAACTATAATTGTATGATAACATGGAAAAGCGCTGTAATAACTCGATAGAAACATTGAATGCTCCATTTTAACGCGTTTAACTTCTTCATGGTCTCATAAACATTGATAAACGTACCATCTTCTGAAATAATGGGTTTGGAAACTGGTGCCTTTGCAAACAGACACAGTAATGTCCAATCTTAGTGATGTTTAGAGTGGAATAATGTTTCACAAGATAAAGCTCTAGTTACAACGGTCGTGAATATTTAGTTTAAGGAATTCGCATCGGTCACGCCTGACCTCGCCTTGCGGAAGAAAGGTAACAGAGTCAAATTACTTCTTTTGTTTCATTGCTATCGATCACTGGTCCGATAACATTTTTTGCTTCATTTACTTCATCCTATTTCTTATGATTAAATTTGAAGGTAAATTACATCTTATCTGTCACGATTGCCTCTTTGTCATTAACTTTAATTGCTTTAAAAATTAAAACATTTATGTACTTACAGCTTTGGATTTTGTGTTTTACATGTTTATACCGAGATACTTTTATCTTGCACTCGCATTCATATGTATAATTCTACAAAATTAAACAACGTTGTCAAAAATTCCTACCCATTTTTGTAAGAGATAACAACGGGTAAGTGGAAATAAACAGAATTCTGCAAGTGTAACGGTACGCAGTTTCCCTTAAAATATTTCTTTTTTAGGTAACAAATTTCTTCATACGTCAACATGTTACAAACAGAATGATTAGCGATACATCACAAATAGTTAAGTCACGCAATGTGTTGCAATCCTCTCTCTATCTGCTTGCAACAATGTCATCTTTTGTTCGCATTTTAACCTCCAAATGTATGAAAAACAATAGCATTGAAGCAATTGTATTAATAAGGGCAAAGAGATCTTATCGATACTTAAGTAATCCCAGTCATATTTGGTTTTAAGTGCAGGCGTAGAAACGCCGCTGTGTATTTGCTTTCAAATATATTGAAATTAGTGTTTGAATATTTTAAGAGACTTTTTATTCCTAAGTCTGTACCTGTTTAAAGTTTTCGTCAAATATTTTGTTCTTTCAGTGTGAGTAATCGCGGTTTTCGTATTTACCAAAGTTAGTAAACTTTGCAAAACCCAAAATTCATCAAATATACCGTTAGGGTACTATTTTCAATATTTGTTTATTTTCAACGGTACATCCTTGACTTTTACCGATTTTTATTAGCATGTTCTTACGCAGGAATAATAAAAATGTTGTGACCGATTGATGTCCTAAACTTCCGAGTCACGAACCAAACGCTGTTATTTCTTTTAATGTTATATGTGACCTTGGTATGGCATTTTTTGAACGACTGTCAGCTAAATTGTCTCATAAAATTATATACATAATTTTCATTGCTATCAATCTTATTATGTCACAATGTTTTAGTAGTTTCGTCTAAAGTTAAAAGACAGAACAACTTGGTCGTTATATTTTCGTTTTGTAACCCGATAGTACAAGCAACGTACCAGGTCGCATAAAACCACATGCAATCAGTCTATTACGTTTTGCAAGCATTGAAAACGAGATTAAACTAACCTTATAAGTCAAGTTGTCTTTTCTTTTACAGAACTTTAGTTAACAATAAATACATTCCATAACACGAGCAATTTTGGTTTGAAATTCATGGAAAAATGCAACATGTTAGATACCGTTACCATTTTCGTATAGCAACACTACTTCAGATTTCACGCTACTTTCTCGACCTTTTTTCATTTTCTCGACATGTTCAACGACTTTTACCTTCGGCTCGATGATAACAACACTTAACTTAATATCAATAACTTGAAATTGCTTATTCATGCTAACGAAACCCGAATAGAATCGCAATTTTAACTAAATACTTTTAGAAATCTTATTATGTACATTAAATTATCGAAGACTTTCCGAGTTCTTAAATTCTGGTTCTTATCAGCAATATCAGCTGCTATAACTCTTTTTAACAAATGATTTACAAGTCGTTTTATAACCATAAACACAATCGCGATCTTAGCAATAAAATTTGTTTTATTGGCAAAAAATTAAACAACAGGCTATGCGTACAGGATAATGAATTCTGAATATAAAATTAATATAACTTGACAATGGTGAAATAAATCAATGAGTTTTTAATATATCCGGTTTTAAATGTTATCGTTGTGTTAAATAAAATATATACTAGATTCAGAAATGCCAGAGACAAATTATCACAACGTTGACGTTCTAACAATTTATTAAGACCATTGAGCAGCCATTGGAGCGAAGCAAAACGCTTTCTATGCGCTCGGAGTGACGCGCGATTCTGTAACAAATCAGCAAAAAAATTAACTGTCCGTTCTAGATCTATTTATCCTTCTCTTTCTCACCGTCCATAATTAACAACTATTTTTCTAGTTTTTGCAAAATCAGCATCGTTTGATATGACAACACTAATGTCGCATAAAATTATTTTTAATTCTTGTTTACTATGGACAACGGTTCGGTCTAAAAAACTGATAGCTCAAAATTGATTTTCAGTGAAGATAACTGTATAAACTTTAGTAAAATAAATTTTATTGATGCCGTGACGAAAATTATCTTGTTCGTTTAACAAGATAGGGTATAAAAAGCAGCCGTCGTTAAAGACTAATATAGCCGTGTTAAGTAACAGTTGAAATCCTTTGGAGCGATTAACACTCTTGATATGGCGAAAACAATTAAGCCATTCTTAAAATTATATAATTTTCGATACTCGCGCAGTTCGGTATCCTTGAATCGTATTTCGTATTTGAGAATCTTAATAAGGTATG
This sequence comes from Catocala nupta, assembly GCA_963675205.1. NCBI lineage: Eukaryota > Metazoa > Arthropoda > Insecta > Lepidoptera > Erebidae > Catocala > Catocala nupta. Next base: position 9,488,445 of record OY776095.1, on the reverse strand, counting down.
GTTTTATGTATTGCAGCCGCACGAAACGCAAATAAAAATGATATATATTATTTATGTTTTTAATAAATATCTTGCTATCACTCTAAGGTATAAAATTACGTCTTAACACGTGCCCTTATAAAGCTTCCAAGATCTTCATCCGCAGCATATTTTCAATATATGCAAGCACTTAGAAAGTAGTCAATATGAAATAATCTAATAATAGATGATGAATGAAATATATCATAAAAAAAATAATAATAATAAAAATATTCTACTACATACACACAACACCATCTAGCCCAAACTAAGCAGAGCTTGTACTATGGGTACTAGACAATGGATAAACATACATATATACTTTTTTTTGTAAATACATACATATTATACATAGAAACACCCAGACCAAGACAAACATCCATGTTCATGCACACAAATGTTTGACTTGAGCGGGAATCGAACCCGGGACCTCAGGCGTGGCAGTCGGTTACACTAACCACTACGCCACCGAGGCCGACAAATACATAAAGTAATTGTATAATAATTATGTGTATATAATAATTGCAATACTTGGTTGCATTACTTTTACTTACTTTTCAGATAGAAAACCGTATACTACCTAATTAGTGCCGGCCTATTTGTATATCAAAACAGCGAAGTATAAGTGTACAGTTTAATTGCGATTTGGAATATTTCACGCCATGCGATGCATTTTCAAAAAACTTTAAGAATTGATTTAAATAAAGGCGTCTGACTTTACTACTACTATGCTCTTATCTCAAGCTCAGCTTAAATTACATAATATATAATATGAAGGTTTTTACCCACAAACTAGTAAAAAGTAATACATAATACTACTGTTACAATGTATATTTAATGGCAAAGGTTCTTCAACAATGTAAGCAAAACCTATCGTAACATTACGTACAACACTAACTCTCTCCTGCAGTTGTTTTTACAATAAAATCAGCGCCATTCAAAGCAAGCACTTTCTAGATTATTCTTACACCTTTTACAATGGGTAATCACTTATATGGCACCTTATACAATCAATAACAACAACCAAAGTGATGTATGATTTCGCTTTTCAATTTCATATACATAGTTGTGTGGACAATAGTAAGGAACCATGGTTGGGTGAACTGCACCACAAGGCCGGTTAGGATTTCCGTCCGCTGCTCAGTATCTGATCATAAAAGTACCCATTAAGTAATGTTTTAATTGTTCGTTGTCTCTTTTCCCCTTTAGGCCTTTTTCATCTTATTAGATGGTCGTGACCTTGATAGGCTCGACATTACAAGAACATCGTAAGACATTTTGGACAATAGAGAGATAAAGAAATAAAGAAGTTTAGCCTTTTCGCAGCAAATGGAAATGTTTAACTTAACCTAAGCATTGGGAAATAGGATAAAGTTTGCCTAGTAGGTATTGTAGGTATTTGATTACGTGGGCAAAACAGTGAGTAGCTACTTAATTACGAACTTAAAGGGCAAAACACATTTTGCATCAGTATTAAGTAACAAAGATTAAGGAAAACAGAATTATAATGACTAAAACAACATTCTGTGTAGCTATGTAATGGTCATACAAGTCCTGTCATATTAGTTTAAGGCTTCCAGTTTGACCAGATGCAACAGATTACTAGCTTCAACGATTTCCGTTTGACCTCCGTGGCTGGAGGAAATACAGTTATGTACTTAGAGTAACTGAACCAGGGTAGAATCTTTCCCAGGCTCTTGATACTTTTACTGATTATATTACGACCACGGTGATTAGTGACTTCCTTAAAAAGGGGGTAGTAATTTTCTTTTTATGGTTTTTCAAGCTATCATGTTTCCTCATAGCTATCTTCGTAAATCTGTCGTTATAGTACTTGGATGGAACAAATACCGTGATCCGACGGCCTTACTTTCTACCTGTCTCTGTCTTATTTATAAGTCCAAAGGTATAATAAGTGTAAATAATACGCAACCTGTATCTCAAGTTTGACTCCCTGGCCGGATAAAACCCTCTGGCCTTTTGGTAAATTTTCAATCCCCACTGATAATTTACAGAGATGTGCGCAGTACATGTTTAAAGACTTACTTCATATTATCTGGCACAAATATGTATAACGCGAAATATGGATGCGCTTGCTCTCTATCTAGCATTGTAGGAGACTCAGGTATTATATTATATTAGTAATAATATTCTTAATATTGTCTTATGTTTATGCGAATGTTATACATTGAAATTAAACACTTTATACGGATTTTATCGCGTTGTATATTTTACTTTAAACACTGGTATTACATAATTTTGAAAACTCTAACACTACTATTATTGAAATTTTACTACTATTTAATCTATATATTTTCTAATTAAAACAATTTATATTTGAGTTTAGCCCCCGTGAACATGGCTGCTGTAAAGCAACCGAAACGTCAGGGCAAAGTGTAAACTGGCAACTTTAGCGACATTATACGAAATACAATATACATTTATAGCCTCCTAAAGAGGCTCCACTCTCTCACATAAACGTTCACACGATAAATCTAATAAATAGTCTTTATTAAGCTACGTTCCGTTTGCTGCAGGCCTATTTGACCCGACCAAATACAGTAGCGACAATTAATGTGAATGTGATAAACTGGTCGAAGGCCAATCCTTGTCACAAATCACGTAACTACTTAGCACCTTTAGTTTTATTACAGTAGTTAGAACGTTTATATTGCCTTGTAATACGTCTCTGTAGGAAAACATGCTTCTTTTTTATTGAATCTGTATAGAAGATATTTTAGTATAATAGACAAGGTATAGAACAGTCTCTAATGTATTGTACTTTTCTTAATGAAGTGACCATATTTTTTTAAACAAACAGTAAAAATACGTAATCTTTTAGAACATAATATGCTATCTTAATGCAGAATACATGCATTTTTTACTATGATAAAACTTAAGTACAAAGTTAAGGAGCTCATTAAATCGATACCAAAGTTTCTTGTTCATTTCTTCTCATATAAAATCCGTGTTTCCTCGCAACCCACACACAGGTTCCCTTGGGATTCACTTCAATAATAATAGCTTAAGCAATTAGCGACTATCCGTGCTACATAAATCAGAGAACTCGTTCGCATCGCGTGCAACTGCAAGTCATTTAGCTTTCAAACTATCATCCTCAGTTATTCTATTAAAGTCAGTAGAAGACCAGCTATTACCCGGGGCGCGAAACGCGGGCCAATTTCGAGATCCACCATTAAGTTAATAATGAGGAAATTATTCAGCGCTCGCACGGCAGACTCACGTATCATGTTTTCATCATCTAAAGCGCCTCGCCAAATTGCGAGCCCTACAAATGTGGTACTTCATTTTAAATAATCGATTTTGATTTTTATCTCAAACCTAATAAGATACAAAATTTATTAATGAAAATAATTACGATGCACAGAAGACGCCGATTACAATGATGGATTGCATTCGATTGCAAAATTGTTTTGTTGTATACTCCATTGTTTAAAGGTGGGTGGCCAAGTATTCTTATTTTGAAATATAATCTGACACGTGTTTTATTGAGCCATTAGGTCTTTATGGCAACATTTTGTCAGGATTTAATTTTGTTTTGTAAAAATGTTGAGGCTGCTATTTTCAGTAATTTATACTAACAATAATAAACATTTCTTTTGTAATTTATGTTAATACATTACTTATAAGGTTAATCGGCAAATAGTTAATCCTAATAGTACTAATACTAATTATAATTGATTTTATAATTATTTATACTAATTACGTAAATGTTAAAATATCACATTGAAACTAATAACAAAGAAAAACACAATATTTATAGATATTGTATAAAAATGTTTAAGTGTTGTTTGTACATAGTGAAACCCGCACAACATTGACCTCAGACCTCACCTCATTTAACCAACCGGCTCTGAAAAAACCATGCCAATGTCATTTGAAGAAAAAAATACCCACACTTTTTTATTTATTGTCCAACCTGTTAAACAGGCTTTGTCAAGTTAAATACAATATCCAGTCAACTTATTATTTTAAGCTATTTGATTTGAGAAAATTTTATTTCAACTGTGCGTGGTAACGTGGTGTAACGTTATGGGTGTAAAAACCCAGGATTCAACCTCTTCGTCATCATGTGATTTTTTTCATCAGCTTCTTGTAATGTCCGACTGCTGGGCAAAAGCCAAGCACTTGGACTTCCAAATCACTCTGTTGGTGGATATCTCCTGACCCTATGACCTTGTGACACCTATATCTCGGAGGTCTTTTGACCTACAGGGCCCATATTCAAACCCGACCGAGGGATGACCCCAAGGTGTCTGCACTGTATTAATGCGATAAGTTTGTTTGTTACGCTTTCACACCTTACGTACTCGACCGAACATCATGAAATTTCGCATACCCGTTGTCAGGGGTATAGAAAAGTACATAGGGTACCTTTCATCCAGAAAAACTACTTTTACGAACCTAACCTACATTTACGGGTATATAGGAATAAAAATCCGGGTATATAGGAATGAGATTATGTTTTATTTTATTGCATTTCATATGTACCTAACTAAAAGCGCTTTAACAATTTTTTATTTTATAATTTTGATTCATAATTATATTTTTAACAAAAATTGGCGCTCATAGCCAGTTGCATTCACTGATCGGTAAACGATTAGTGACGTTAAGCAACGTTGGGTGCGGTCAGTCTATAGATGGGTGATCGCTTAGTGGTATTTCAACTGAGTCGGTCCCGGTTATTGTCAAATCGACAGCCTTGTCAGAGGCCTACGGGCGGCTTGAACAACTCTTGACAACAGGTTGGCCACTAACCACACGAAAAGAAAGAAAGAATAAGTTTGTTTGATATTTACGTCGACGGATGCCGGCATCGGAAACAATACAACTTCCTCCTGCCTAAAAGAGACTTCTGTATAAAATTATGCTTATTATAATGTCACACGCGTCCTCTGTGATATAATTAACAGCGTCGTGGGCATACATACAATATATTAATATATGCGGTGCAAGGCAATGCCACCGTGAGAAAGCGTTACATAACGTTAGAAAGAATGCTGGCTCTCATTTCCTCAATACTTGTCAAACAACGGATAAACGAACTAACTTATGGTGGATTAATTATGCATTTCATACGTTTTTCCTTGCACGGGTTTCTAATGTGTATTAAATATATTGTTCATACTTTTTACCGGTGAATTATGTCGAGCATTCGAGATACTTATCATTTAATTAAAAACGTGACACATTTTGAATTTTCTCTTCCATTTAAAATTGCACTTCTTGCCAGTTACTAATACATGTCGTTACTAGTTTGATACTTTAAAGCATGGCTGGACTTGTACCCGAAACTCTTACGTTTTGAAGCCTATTTTATTTCACATAATAAGTTCATAAATTATGTCTTGCGGTGCGAATGTCTCTTTTCCTAAAAAAATAAACTATCATGTACTTTCGACAGAATATTATTTTGTACTAGGCTTTAGTATAAAATTATATGAAGAAAAATGCATTTTATGACTAACATACTGGCTATTTTTAACACGCTAGCACGCGTGATTTTCACCTCTTTCAAACCGACATACTTTGCACACTTATCGAGAACAGATGACAATACAACAATTTAGAATAAAATATAATAAAATTAAAATTAAATAATAGTTAATAAAATATAAATAAATAATTGTTAAGTTAACTATATATTTTTATTTTTTTACGCTATTTTTTTATGACACCATATTTAAACAAACTAAACATGGTACATAAGAGATCTTTTCAAACATACTTCAATCATCAATCTATGTCATTAATATTACTAATTAAGCACTTGTAAAAAGCCTATAAAATCAAAATTAACGTATAAATTGACGTATTTCGTAACCGACATTAAAATGATCACACTCAATAAAAGCAATAAATATAAATATATGTAACTCTAGTAAATCGTGCTAAGAAAACCGCGCTACGATCTGCCCGCATACCTTACCACCGCACATTTGGTTACACAATCTGTACAGCCAATTTGCTATTTAATAATAAACCTTATGTTAATTATGTAAAGTCTTATACTGGTTATCAAGTTCAACAGGTTGTTAGTACATTTTATTACTGACAGGAAAGAGAAAGAAAGGTATCGAGTGTTACGTTTGAAAATAAAATGATTAGTCAAAACAGGTAGTCAATACTTTATACCATTGAAGTTTACTTCATATTTTGACACATACAAGTAAACAAAGAAATAAATAAATATAATAATTTACATGACATACAATGATTTAAAGTATAAGGATAGAACCCACAACACGGTGGAGAGCATTGATGCGACACTAACCACAAGCTCGGTATTACAAAAGCATACAACAGAAATTTACCTAGTACCAAGTAAATTGTAGTACTACCTCTCAGAAACAATATACAGTACGTTAAATACGAGAATTCCGAATAACAGCACCCAACCATTATTTCTAGATCTAGATAAACATAATAATTACATACGACAATATGCCCAAGTCTATCAAGACAGTGCTAAAGTGAGAACGTATTAACATGATGAAACACTGGTATATCATTTCTATGTAGAGTCAGGCGTGATTTAAACGGGACTGAGTAATGAAAGCACAGTTCAGATAAAATCATTACAAATCAACAGCTCAGTCGAAGCGATCATAGTCGTTTAGCACGAACTGGTTGAGTTGATCAATATAGGCTGCAACTTATTAGCTTGTCAGCTTGTACACTATTACCACCTTAATACTTTCACAAAACTGCATATTATAAATGTTTTAGACGACTTCGACGCTATAAAAGACAACTGATTATGTATAATTGAATTTATAGCCAACTAAGTAAATACACGCCCAGTATTATGTAAATTAAAGAAAATTTCTCTTATGAGGGTCATCGCATGACCGAGACCTAGTGTTATATAACACATATAACATGTAATAATGTGTTATTGTTATATCGGCGAAAGTGCCAGGTGCTATACTGCTTGCCGCCAGCTAATTTCGAATTTCACCGTCAGACCGGTTTGTATGAGGTGCTGCTATTGTAATGGTGATTATTGGTTTTATTACGATTGTTCTATGGTGTGTTATTAAATCTTTCAATAAAGTGTATGTGTGTTCTTATGTAGTGCCTCTTACCAGCATGTAATGTAGATAAGTAAATATAAATACTATTAAAATAACGCTCGTATGTTTACGTCAGGTATTTAGATAATAACATAGTTAGCAGTTTTGACAATTCCAAATAATACAAATATATCAACTCTAGACGCCTTCAAAAGAACGGTGCCTGCTAATAATAAGCAATTATAATCGAAAAGTCACTACAAATATAACATCAATACATATCAAAGAAATATAAACATTAGATTCTTCTCTCTTTTAATTTGTAGGTACACTTATTAATCTACCTAGGCATCATTACAGTTTAGTCACAATCTATGCTATCCCATCACTATCCTTACTTTCGAACTGACTAAAGGAGGAAAAGGCCTAATGCAGCTCCCTGTCACTCCTAATAAGTTACCAAATTTAGACATCAGTCAATGTTGTCAGCATTAATACATATATGGAAAAGATCAACCAAAAGAGGGGAAATATTAAACAGGCATTACGCAAACAAATCAGGTTTCATAATACAGATGTACCTAGTCCTCCTTTAGAGACTACATAAATAACAGCTAGAAATAGTCAATACAACATAAGAAACGAATGTACAGTAAGTAACAGTATTAATATGGGAACAATCGAGGTCGTCGAACTTTTTGCTTATCCCGCATTTATTAGCTGCAGCGTAGTGTAATGGTGTCAACTGATAATGAGCTTCATAATAAACATGCATTCAACAAGGTTCGTCCAACTAGATGAATTACTACTAATAATACCCTACAAAGTAGTCTATAGAGTATAGAATATGAACAGCAGAATTGATCGCGATTATATTATTTAATAAGTATTATTTGAAATCGAATATTTATACAAAGTCAAATAATATATACTATTTATATATTTATATTCCACTCGCGGAAATTTCCACACCAGTGACTGAGCTCTGAGCACTTGTGACCTTTCAAGAAATTAATTTTGCATTTTAAGCAACGTTAGACATTGGTATCGCTAATGCGACGTCCATTCGCGTCGCTTTTTTATGAATATTAATGCTCTTGACATTTTGATGAAATCGCCAACAAATTATCATTTGTTTTTGTAGATAAATTCGCTATATTGATGTGAAGCATTGTGATGTTGTTGCTCAGGCGTACTGTTCGGTTCTTAGTTTGTTTCGCTATTTTTAACCGATTCCAAACCGGTTGCTGTACAAATAAATATGGCCAATGAATCTTAAACACAATTTTACGCCTAATTGAAATTGACGGTATGTGTATAACATTAAATATTCTCCCATCAAACAAATATTTTATGATTACATATTGAAATCTTTGAAGTAATTTGACCGAAAATAATTCAATATCAGCTGTCTTACCTGAACTATATGCAAAACGCCGCTTCACGCGCGCAATAATCTGAAATAAAGACAAAAGCTTTTAGAAAATATGGAACAGCTAATGATGAAACAGCGACAATTAATAACACAAACAAGAACGCCCACATACGGAAGTTTAAAACGAGATTAAGTAACTTAATAATAACATTATCTATACAACGTATTACTTCGAACGAAAGTGAAAATAACGAAAGTAAGAGGTCCGGCAAGTGGCGGCCATGTTGACGAAACAAATGATGCGCGCGTATTTGTCGAACCTGTTCCTATGTGTGGGTGTGGCAAACGAATGCAGCAATAAAATGATAGCAGAACTGTGCTTTTACTACACGCTAAAACACTTAAGTTTTTGCACAGTCATGTCAACTGTCAAGATTATTTTGTTCGTATTTAGTCTGCATTACCTACACCTTTGCTGCAAGCATTGTCTATTTTACTCTGAAATAGTAGTATATTTTAAAATTGTTTCTTTAACTACAATAACATATAATTGCTTACACATGACTCATTGTTTGCATAAGTAATCTATTATTATTCGAGATCATAGCCCTCATATAAATAATATAGGTTCCAGTTAGAACAAGACTCATTCAAAGTCTTAATGAAAAAAGTATAACAGACATTTACAATCGAGTCACGTCATATATGTATATCTTGATGTAGGCACTGTAGCTCCTCATTGTGTGGTGAAATACCGCTAAGTTGGTAATAAATAAAACTGGTTAAGTTTAACATTTAACTCTTTATCAACATCTTTATTTGACTAGATAATCTTGACCTGTCGAACTAATTCTTTTATATGCCTTGGGGGTCTAAGTTTTATTGGTTTGCCTTTTACCTTATAAGGAAAATGTTGTCTTAGGTATTCTGGGGGTTTTTGAACTACTATTTGGGTGCTTTTTACCGCATAAAGAATCAGATTCCCGTTAATGTTAGAAATATGTTTTACGAACGCAAATATGAATCTTACCAAAGTGATGCGTAGGTGAAAATTATGAACGTCATACATAAATTGAATACCAAGAGTGCACTTTTAAACTGTAGAAAAGATATCACTTACTGGTTTACCCTAGGAACCTCTTTGAGTATCTAAAGTCGATAGTTAGCAATGATTAAATCATTCGATCACATAATTTTTGTTGTATCTCAATTGCTAAGGCTTGTTACAGTAAAGACTATTTTATAACTAACTTTGTCCTTATCATCATTAAAAAACAATCTGTCTAGTTATCGTTAATTGTACATGCGAGACGGAATGACAACATCTTATTGGTGTGGGTCATCCTGTCACAAAGGCACCTCATAAGAAATCCGTCATAAAAAAATAATTATTGTTCTAATTTCAATTTGTTGATATTCAAATTTCACCCAAGAAATATTTAAAAATAATGTAAATGTTACGATAATAAAACATACAAATCAACCATTTTTAGTCAGGTTGGTAATACTAACTTCACCCGAACTCAAGCACATCCTGGGTAATCAATTAATGCGTGAGCCAAATGGACAACTCTAAGTTTATTCATTATTTTTAATAAGTAGAAATTAAAATTTGTCATCTTGCTGTCCGGTGAAATAAGTGACGTTCAAGATATCACGCGATGGCCATTTCTTTAGCTCGCGTGCTGCCAACATAACGATGAAAGATTGTATTACTACTGGCACACAACAGTTGGTTACGTTGCGTAACAACAAACTTGATTTTAAGTTTTCGTTCTGGATCTTATACTGAAATGTTAACAAGTTTTGTGCTTATAAATTTAAAATATACATACGTATTTTTTTATAAATTTACTGAACTTAAATTATTAATTAAAAAATAGATATAAAGTGACGTATCGAATTATTCATAGATTAGTTTATTTTATATAGCAATACTAGAGCTAAAATAAGAAAGTAAATATGACTTAGCGTCGCTTTATGTATACGTAAGTTATTTTTTTAATCTAAGGTCTATTCAACAGATATCGTGCTATTTTCTGGGGGCAATAAATATCCTGTATAACTTAAGAGCCTATCAATTACCCAAAAATCACGATATCCCATTGAATGAAACGAGAAATGCCTCTATTTTTAACCCACTAAAAAGGGCAAGTCGACGCGTATATTTCTTATTAGATATATGTCTATTCTACTAATAATTCTAATTTTAAAATTTATATTTAATATATTTTTAACATCTGATCCTAATAGATGAACTACACAATTACAGTTTAAATTAAGTGTTAATGCAAATTTGCCACCTCTGCAGTTAATCTACATTTAAATCTATATTTTATTTAAATCATATCATTAAAACAATTTAAATCAATCTAATCTGTTAATAAAATATACTAAAATATACTTTTAGAACTGGCAGTTATTAATGTAGCTAGAGGTTCTATTTTCAAATTATGTTTATAAATGGTCAAAGCAAAGATATAACGCGTTCTGCCGCAGATGGACGGGCGCGGCGTTGATCGACACGTATGGCGGCAATGAACTCGGCGCCATTATTGAATTCTAATAAGTACCGCGCTCTGTAATGAACTGTCGAGTGCACTAGATTGTTGATATAGGTTTATTGATGTTACGTGAAAACGTATAAATCAGTGAGATTTATGTGGTAAGAGAAATGTTAGTAATGTTATCGATTTGATCTCGTTTGTTTTTGAAACTATAGCACCTAAACCGCTTGCATTTTTTATAGGGAAGAGAGTTTCACTTACATTATTAGTACTTAATATTATTTATTTTTTATTCTTTGAATTTAATACAAAAATACTTAAAGCAAAAATAATTTTTAGGTACCTATTTAAAATATATGTACTTTGATGTATTAATAAAACCAAAATCATAATTTATAACGCGTTTATTATTAATTGGATAAGAAAATATAATTATAGCCGAGCGCCATGTTAATGGACGCACAGATAATTATTATTTTAATTTTAATGGATGCTTGATTAATTAATTATTAAAAGCTATAAGCTAATATATATTTAAATGATTATTATAAAATATAATAATCATATGTGGAATTTTTGCGTAGAATACGAGGATTTAAATATCGTTAACATATTCGTGAAATATTACAGTTACATAGGCTCTTAGATATCTCTGCATTTACTATAAAAATGTTAATTACTTACGTATACGACAATTATTACGTCATAATTACTAAAAATAGGTACTCTCTTAGAAATCTAAACGTCTATAAAAGATCAGCTTCGAGTGTTTGTCCCCCGAAAACTTGTAAAGTAGTTGATGGATTGACTTGAATTTTACACTATGTTGCATTTGTATGTAAGGATGTTTTATACGTAGGTATACTTCTTATTCCGTAGTCAAAGAAAATATTACATTTAGTCGCAAAGCGTAGCCGCTTTGAGGATTATTTTCTTTATTAGACCAGAATAGCGAGCTCAGTGAGATTTTAATAATCTACTAATATACATAGAATCAGAAACAGAATATGTTTGCTTCAGGATGGATGAATGTGTCGAATTTATTTGTGATTTTGTGCGATGATAGGTGTTGGTAGTTAATTTTTTATGTTATGAAAAACTTATGGCAAAATATTATAGTATTTTTATAAAAATATTAATGTAACATAATCTAAGTTTAACTGTACAACGATTTGGTTTATACTGTGATGTTGTTTATTTGTGTTTAATAATAAATAAATAGAAGTATCTATTTTTTCTGCACAAATCGCATGATTAATGCCCATAGTATATGTATTTTCGTAGTAAACTTATTATACCCGCGGTACAAATTCATGTTTATAGTAGGTAAAAGCAATGTTATGAACGCAACAGGTTATAGCGCTGTTAAATTATAATCGTTGTAGCAGTTATTTTACTATAATTAGTTATGATGTAACGTTTATGAGTGATTTGACAATTTATCGCCGAACCGAGCGATTCGTTTTCTTTACTTAATATTGAATCATAATACGTTGACTTAGGGTTGTTTTCGTGAAAACAGATAAGACTCGTATGGTGTGTTGATAAATCTGCAACGGGTTTTCTTTTTCGATACATAGAAAACCCTTTCTAATAATTAAAATATAATTATGAAGTATATTGTTTTCTAGAAGATGTACAAATCGATGTTAGTTTAAGCTTGTGATGCCTGTAAATTGTGAACATGGTTTCACTTCCTGAGACATGCTTGTAATCACTAAACAGGGTAGACGTTCATACTTTGTAATTGTATCGTCACAAATATAGCTTTAACAGTGTACCTTTAGCATTCACATGTGCTACAATAAATCTATATGCGTTATTATTATTTTTTTCCAGCCAAACATTTCAATCTTAACAAACATTTGAAACTGAAACACAAAAATTTAATAATAAACAGCACACGGCATAATGGTATAGCATAGGGTATATTACACACAATGCCTTTCGTATGCGTTTGTCTCATTAGTATTGGTCGCCCGACCACGTCTCGTGTTAACCTACGGCCATCTGTTTGTGTATTGTTTTGTACTAGCGGTAGTTCTTTGACGTAAAACGAGAAAGTATGTGTAAAGAAAAAGGAGATCAGCTTGGGTTTAAAATAAACCTTTATTACTTGAAAGTTTAATATTGGTTTGTTTTCTGTAGAAACGCTGTAATGAAATTAAACAATTCATATTCTAAGAAAGACGGAGTATGCATCATATATAGTAATTATATTAATAATCCGAGTTGTAGGGGTAAATAAAGATTGGAATGACGAACATAAGGAAAACTTACAGTCAAAACAATAATCCAAGAGTCACTCAAACTTGAACTTCCTGTGTTTCAAATCCGCAATATACTGCTGAAGTAACTAAGGCATTGTGTCATTCGTCCAACTATTGTATTAATTTAGTGAAAATCATTCAAAGAACTTGGTACAAACCAAGTCTGTTTAAAATACAATAGCACGTGCAGAAAACTCATTTACCGTCATAACGCACACGAAAAAACAAATAGACAGACAAATGAATATATCCATTTTTTACCAGTATGTAATCACTTTCTTAACATTGTTGGAATTATATAGCATATTCAACAGTCTATTCTTAAGTCCCCCACCGTTACGTAAGCCTGTGAACGCGATGTTCTCTCTATCCATTGTGACATGAGAACGAGAGCTTTCTACGCATGTAGGTATAAAAAGAGCAGTTTGTCGATGACTAGATCACGGAGCCAATGATGTTTGAATATGTATGGAACGATATTTTATTGTTATATAAATGAGGTGTCACACACATCCACACACAATAAGGATTACAGGAGTAAGGCCTTTGCCAAACAGCGAGTATTGCTTAAAGAAATCAGTCTTGTTTATTACACTAGCCCAGAAGGCACAGGCTAGGTCTCGTTATGCCTGAGATGCGCGGGATGACAATTTTAAATTTAGAACAAATTAACAAATTAAATTTTGGGTAACAGACAGATGTAAAAGCTATCACAATGGTTTTCTATACTGTTAAATACGACTTAGCTTAAATAAATATAGCAAAAGACTCTCGACAAATATAAATAATTATTACTGTATGTCTAATCTCATGTATCCCTACTCTCCGTACAACTGCTGAGAGTTGTCTACATAGTTTGATAGTATCATCTAGTTTTCTAATGAATACTTTAAATTTCGAAACGCATTAAAATATAGTCGCATCGATTATATAATCGTTCCGTTGACATTTTCAAACTTGTGATATATAAAACAAGCGTTTAGGCTATAATATTGAAAATGATTAGCTGTCATAATATTAGCTAAAGAATAATGAAGTGAATACGAGGAGCTGTCACGTGTCCCGTAGATTATTATTAGTTTATGATCTTACTAATATCTCAGCAAAAAATATACAGATAAAAAAACATCGTAGAAAAATCGCATGCGTTTTTTAAACGATCAAATGTCGTTGATACCACATAATATACTTATATGTATATTTACATAATTAATTTTAAATTCAGAACATTAAAATTTCATTACTTTTCTTGTCTATATGCTTCATTTTATATCTATTAAAATGAATAAGACTATTAAGAAAAGCTTGATTCCCATAGGAATAGATCCATTTTATAGGTATATCCATCCATAGTATGAAACTTTATAAAACTTGACACACAATGCCATATACCCAAAATAAACTATGTTAAACATAAAACAAGAATAAAAATATACGCCTATTTACATGAACACTCCTACCAGAGAAATACATCGATGGTCGAGCTCGTCGAAATACACAGATCCATAGATATTTTTTGTATCATAGAGATCACATAACCTGTTACCTATATTGTGTAATGAAAACATGTTCCTATCAACATTGTTGAATTAGGAAACACCTGTACATACACAGATGTAAAAAATATTCTAATTGAACCAGAATTTACGATGTTGCGTAAAAACAACACATTCCTAAGTATTACCGTACTGAGACTAGCAATATTGAAACGTTTATAAACGTTGGATTTATATTTGTGAGGTAGTCTACGTTAATTCGAAATAATATCTCACCGATATATTTTCATAGGAATAGATAGAAGTATAGCCTATGCATACCAGACCGACTAAAGCTGCAGTTTATAAAAAAATACTGTGATGTTGTGATCATACATGTACTGACATGCTGATAATATATGACATCATTTCTTCCATCAATTTATAAAGATGAGCTCAGTCCGATCAATCAGTGAAACCGCTAACAAAAAATACCATAAGCGGCGATTCTAGAGGTATACAACACTGGTAAACAATCTATCGATTTAACAAAAACAAATGCACGTACCTTAAAATAAGGAAAGAGAATTTGTTCCTACCTAGTAATACGTCTTCTGATACTATAGATATATTATGCAAGAAAATCTGTTAAGAAATGCTTCAACGGATAAGTTGAAAAAGTTATCTACGTATATTTTAGTTGTTTACATAAATATGAATAAATCCAATACGTATGTACTGAATTACAGTTTTTATGGTACGTATCTGTTTATTTAATTTACTTTTAGCTAAATTTTAACGTCATGTATATAAAAATGTTGACATTGTTATTCATTTCTTTATTTACAAACGAAAACTAAGATCATGTGTTGAAACTTGTGTCTCGTAGTTCTTTAATAATATATACTGCTTTATGCTGTGCAAACAAAATTATAAATCTAAAGTACAATTTTATTTTTAATCTATACAACTTTCAACATCTTACATTTTTCAAATATTATCATGAACCGCCATTATTTGCATTTGATCACGTATGATTCAAGATGGCCGTCATCTCGTACGTTATAAAACAAGTAAAAATAATGTATCGTGCACTCACGTGCTGGTATGCCAATGTTTTCCGTCTATGAGCACAATTAAACCACATAGGTACGTTAGTTAAATCATGTTGAAGTCATCGTTCGGTTACGTATGTGATCATACGTTTGTTTCTTATATACTTCTAAATTTAGCAAAGGAATCGTCATGCGTAAAACCATGAACAATACAGAATTTAATAGACGTTAATTTGTTTTTTAATCTGACACATGTATTCTAAGTTTATTTTATGTTCTTAAAAACAAACCATTTAAAATATATACGATTATGGGTAATTTTAAATGTTTTGGTTAACACATTAAGTATATAAAGTGTAATTAACATATTCGTTGTTTAACGTACATAGCTGCTACATTAAAAAATCTGACTATTTCCACGTAGAAAAAACAACAGTGCTTCTAAAAAGAAAATTAAAATAAAGGTAATCAAATAATTTGTTTGAGGCATAGCGGCCATGTTAATTATAAGCTAAAGAAATATAATCGTGTGTATAATTGGGCATTGTTATAACACGCGTAGTCATTGACTCGCGAATTAAGTTAATTACTTGGGTGCAGACATATTTATTTTGATTTCACTTTGCCAAAGAGATACATTGAGAATCATGTTTGTGTAAACCTAACTAACGCTGTACCAGGTCCGAGAGGCGGCGTGCGTGTGCCCACGCATGCCTGTGTCGTGTGTCCGTCCCCACCTCAAAGTGGGACAGTAGGGCTTAAAAGTAGTGGTGCCCAAAGGGTAGTCTTGTTGTTTAGTGGCCTGCCGTTTCCTACGGCAGACCGAAACCTCGGCGGGGTCGCGACTGCATATGAAAGTGATTCGCGCGGCCCCGCCGATTGCGGTTTTGTCGAGGAACACCGTGGTAGGTTTAGTCGGTATCACCGGGAGGTCCATTATTATCATTATTACCGTCTCTTTTTACCACGGTGAGTACGACATATTTAACCCCTCCGCCCGCCCCCGCGGATGGACATGCGTCAAAGCATTACCCCAGGTAAAAAATAAAGGAAAATTAGAACGAGTTTTGGAGCGAGTTTCATCTCCAAAATAAATAAAATTTACCATTTTCGTAAGTATTTGGCAGGACACATTAAAACAAGAAATACAGTGATCAGACTAATATGAGAAAAATTACACAATAGTACTGGTTATTTAGCACAATATAAAGTATTAATATTGTAACAAGAGAAAATAAAAAACAGAAGGCCAACTGTTGTAAAGAATATGACTTTAATTATTTATTACTGTCATTATATGACCGATTGTAATAATAATGCCAGTAATACACAGAATTCATGATGAAATATAATGAAGATATTATTTTACCTTACAGAAACCTTGAGTGTCATAATGTTCCATGTTTATCTGTGTCCGTAAATCACCTTCAAAATATACAGACTGAGGTGACGGTTAATTAATATTATTTGTTATCTTTAACACATACCTAGCACATCTGAATACACACTTAATAATACAGTATACACCGGAGTGAAATAAATAAGCGACATACCAGCCGTGCAGATTCTTTACGCTTCTACGTTACGTTATTCAGCTCAGTTTTGTAAACCCATAGCAGAGATACATACGTGGACACACGCCTGTATCCTGAAGAGCGAGAAAGATATGTATTACACCCGCATTTCATCAACTATGCTTTTATACTATAATCACGTCTTGTCTTGATTATTTATGTACATGTAAGTGGATGCTCCTATTTACCATACTGCTGCTTTAGAGGCTACCATCAATTTTTATCAAATGCTTGAGTATGTTGAGTAGTAGTTCATGGAGAAATGGTTGCAGCACCTTACAGTTATAATTTGTAAACGAAATATTATTGTACACTTGGCGATTAAAAAGAGTGGCTATGAGTTTCTTGCCCGTTCTTCTCATGAGCCCTACACACCCTTGCTTTGCTGAACGTGGCAATAAATGTAAATTCACAGAAAAAAATTACGTGTAACTTTGACATTCATAAGTGTTACCTTGTAACCTAATTTGAATAAATTTATTTTGATTTTGATTTTTTATTTTATATCGCATGTAATATAAGACGTGTCTATTGCCGTTTTTAAGAATTTCCACATCAACCCAACGATAAAGGAAAATATATAAAATAAATAGAACTCTACTGGACAATATTTTACAAAATTTTGCCCGCGTGGCATTCGGAAGTAATAACCTATCTATAAAATATTTTACTGTATTTATTTACAAAGCTGATTTACACACATAATACTTAACTTATAGGCGGCGTATCAAAATGAACCACGCATCAGCTTTTAAGTAAGACAGAATCTTTTTTTTTTTTATCGTGGCACTGCTAAGTGTTTGTAACGGACCTGATGGAAAGCCCAATTACAGTCCAGAGACAGTGACGAAGAGGAGAAGATAGATGTCTTCTAGTCGTCGTCAGTGTCAAGCCAGTCTGACCAGATGCTTCTTCACACTACGTTTGAAGAACCCAATGTCATAGAAGGGAAGGAACACATGACGGAAGACTGTTCCAAAGTTGTAGGGTACGGCATAAAAAGGAATTGCTGAACCTTTTGGTGCGAGACGGGATTGTGCTAACCATCAATCGGTGATTACGAAGACCGGCACGTGTGGTTCTCAAAAGGAAGGGGGAAGGTGGGATGAGGTCAAATAATATGCGTAATTCGCATACAAATATACAGACAGATAAACAAAGACTTCTCACATTAATTTTGTAAATATCTCCTATGTAAAGACGTACGACTAGTTACAATTTAATTTTATGTCTAGATAATAATTCATATCGTAATCATTATCTTTTCAGCCATTTAATATCCACATACTAAAGACCTCACCCTAAATATTTGCAAGGCGATTGAACGTGAATAACTTGAACAAAAAATGTATCGAGTTTCATACAAATTGACGTACCTGCGATATCTACTTAATTCTATGTATATAGTAGACACCAATAAATTAAATACTAGTTTTTATTTTAAGGCCATGGTATGTCTGGCATAACTTTTGTCAGCTAATACAATAAAATTATTGTTTTATATCACATTGACTATGTTGTAATATTACTACGACGATAAAACAGAAGTTTCTAAATAAAATACGGATAGGAACAACTTTCGTTGGCTGTTTAACCAAATTTAATCCGCGTTGTCGTTTTCACGTGCTTTCTATTCTAGTGGCACTATGCTCGGCGCATGCGCATACTATAGCGGTTGACTTTACGCTCGACAGGTGTTCGACATTCTGTGATACGCTATCTCTGCATATCATTAATGGCCTCCTATTGTCTTTGTGTTAGAAAACTGATATCTAATCAAAATAGTAAAGAAAGTATTGATAGCGAAACCGGTTTGAAAATTAGAAATTCGCAAATTAGTATTTGATGCGCATGAAATTAGCTAAAATAATGCGGAATTACTAATCTCGGCAAATGAGATGGCTAATAGATTTGCGTAAAAAATAAAACTCGATGAGTAGAAAAGTGAAAATAATAAAAGTATTCTTGTTGGGATCAAGGCTAGCTTGCTAGAAACTCACCTACCAAACAAGCAATTAAAATGTATTTCATACCACCTTGACATTTGATTCAACATAAAAAGTAAATAAAATCAAAGCACATAAAAACTTCAGTTCCATATAACAACTAAACTAAAGAAAAATAAAACACGTCCCTGACGTCACAGTCTTGTAATCAAAAATAAAGACAGGTTTGTATTACCAAGGAGAGCGTAGTTAAAATTATATCACTTGTTTTTTACATACAATGTAACAAAATCTGTCATTTAACGACACCCCGGAACTGAGTGATCTGCTTGCACGTAGGTACACATTATACAGATCATTAGGTTCATACATATTTTCACTTTCAAACAAATCATTATGTGGCTTGTTTAAAGTTTACGCAGAGGATACCACACCACTGTGACTAGGAAGTAAGGGATTAGTTACATAAATGTAATTTGTTTGACAAGTTGGCAATTAATTTTCTACATGCTATAAGTATGTTCTTCTTACATTATATTTTGACTAATTCTTTTAATTTTAAAAGTATTCATCCGAAGCCATATGCGTGATCCTACACTGTTACTAATAAGGATCATGGTTTCGTAAAGTAGTAGAATGTTGTCAAGATGGAATATATTAAAAGTACAAAGTGCTATCTTACATTTACGCGATTATTACATATTAAAGTTAAAGTATATGAAACATCCAAACTGGTAAAATAGGTAATGCACATATGTACCTGCTTATAAACTCAACACAATTCAAACTCGCTATTTCAAAATACATGTCATATATTGAGCTGAGGCACATTATTTGCCTAATACATAATGAAGATAGTTTCTATTAATATATAATGACATATTTCCCATGAGATCGCAAGAACATTAGTGCTCAAAAGTCAAAGTTTAGATGAAAATTATTAATTACAAACTTACACGTAACGTTACCAGCGCAATTAAATGTACATCGCATAACTCTTTTTAGCATAAAAGTCTTTCATAATTAAAAGAAAAACACAAATCCTTGTGTTTTTGTAAGGCATACAATATCAATTATAGCGATTCTTTGGCATTATTTGCCTATTCATTGTCGCCAAAAACATCGTCTCATTCAATTTGACATATTTTAAACAGGTTGTATAAAAAGCTTTGTTAATATAGCAAGATGAAAAGATGAAACGCCAAAAATGCTAATGTGACATAGCCATCTAATTGTGTTCAAATCATTTGTAACATGAAATATATGTATAACTATTAACATTCATTATGTCAATATGATATCCACGTGAGTCTAAACGTGGGCGAATCAAGTTATTACTTCTGCTGACACCGATTGTGCAAAGTCCCAATAAATTGTAAGATAACAATAAATAGTACCCAAAACTTTAGTTTTGGAGTCAAATATAAATAGCATTTCGTAAAACTAATATTGTTTATAGTAATAGGCGAATAACCTAAAAACCATCTGAGCCAAAAAAAAAAAACAGTGTTGTATTATCTCTATCAAATAAAATGGAATACTGTTTTTAATGTAAGGTAATTTGAAAGTGACTGACATTGAGTGTTTGAAATGTCAGTAGTAGGGGTCAGGTTGGTCAAATGTCACTGTTACACAAATTCTGAACTGATAAATAAAAATATAATATGTAACTTGTATGTGGGTCAAAACGAGCGAAATTAATATTTAACTGTGAAAATTATAGTGCATTTTGCATAACTTTGTTTATAATGTGAATTTTGTCAAAAATTTACATACATTTTACGTCACGTTTTAAACTAGCTATAAAGTGTCCCGTCTCTAATAGGCATGAATATAGTTGTAAAGCAAACAAATCTATATCATTATTGTCTCTGAATATTCTCTAATTTGAAATTTCGAACCAGCATTCCATATTTAAAATCTCAGATAAGGTTTGAAAGTAAAACTGTATAAACAAAGGCCAAACTACTTTAGCTCTGATTGCCTGCCAGTAAATTAGTGCTTCGACTCTCTAGTCGTACACAAACAGTTAACATAAAACCTTTTCACCGCCATAAAAGGCATCGAAACAAAGACCACATTCTAACAAGAAACCATTTAACATGAAAAAGTCAAACAAAACGCCAACGACGGTGAAAGTGGCGTCTTCCTATTCCCACAATGTCTGATTGGAGGAAACACATGCGTATATACTACATGTTAGATAAAGAAGGTACGATGGCTCATTAGTCTCAGATTTCGATCATGTAGGAGTTAGTTTATAATCTGATAGAGAAATTGTATAAACAACTTTCTGTAGGTTGGCCGGTAACGTAAGGTGACTCTCATCATAGAGTTTGTTTTTTATTTGTTAGCATTTTCTTAGATTTACGAAAAAGACACATTAAAATAAAAACGTGGATTTACGCGGTTACGTTATATTGCGCAGGGTTCACGTGAATAAGAATTTATAACTAACATTCATAACAGCTTTCAATAATAAATAATAATAATAAAGCTTATTACTCCATAAGAATAACACTTAATCTAGGTACAAAAAGAACAACTTTTTTTTTACAAATTTAACTAGGTACATACATAATTAAAGAAGGATACCTATAAAAGATTACCGCAATTGCAATGATTGTAAATGACATTGCTGTAAGTCTGCATCGGTAGCGCGGCGGTACTATATGCGACTTCTGTTCGTAAGAGTTCGGGCTCGATTCACTTATCCGGCAAATTGTTATTGGGATTTACTGATTGATTTTGAATAATTCTTAGTAGTAGCACAGAGTTCAAAACTAGTAAAGCAATAGGCGCAAGAATGTGGGTGTAACGCACCTCTGCCTACCCCTAGATAAAAGCGTAAGCCTGTGAGTGCGTATCTACATTATAAAAGTTTTTGTTCTTTAGGTATGTTTTGTTTTATGCAAAACTTACTTGCGATCTGTTGTGCTCAAGTCGTTAAAGTTTCAAAACTATGTTGCTAAAACTACACTGTCAAAATCTGCAGGCACAAGCTTATTTTATAACATAGTATATCATATTACTAAATGTTAAACATAAACATCGTATCTAGAATGGCCTTCGCAAAATTACGCGATAGCGGCGCCAAGCTAAGACAGTTGCGACAAAATGACAGCGAACATGTTGATCTCGACCCACGGTTACGTGAGGACAATATTATTAATTTTTATAATATTGCAACATTTTTGTATGTACAACTAATTTTTGCCTGCGCCTTGCACCTTTGCTCGCACGGGAACGCTTTTTTTCCAGGATAAAAAATACCCTATGTCCTTTTCTGTACCCCTGACAACGTGTATGGGAAATTTCATAAACAAAACAAACAAATAAACAGACTACATTCGCATTTATAATATTAAGTAAGGTTGAGCCATCTAAATATAAATTTTACATTACAACAAATACACATATTTGTAAAGGCAGTTTCTCGAAGATAGCAGAGAATCGTGCTAAAGGCACAATTTAGCTGTACTTATAGACTAATGAAACTTTAGTGATACTTAATCGTCCTTAAACTTAAGTAAATATTCAAAGCATTAATTATTTTTTATTTCTATTTATTTATTTATTACATTCATTTACAAAGAAAACAAAAGCTCTACTGCCTTTAGCATCTTTAGAATTCTTATGCCTAGAATTGCCTTTAAGTATAGCGCGTCAAATGTAGAAAATATTACATTCAGCGTACGAGCTGTAAGTAGCTCTGCATACCAATATTAAACCTTTTACTACAATTTGAATTATAACAGATAAAATACGACAATCCATTAAGCAGGAGTTGGAAAAGGGAATGTTATTTAAAACATCCATTAATCGTCTTAATTACACAGATTAAATATAATATTACATTTTTTAAATAAGCAAAACATTACAAAATAAATTGGCACAACGATAGGACATACAAAATAAATTGGACAACCTTGCTGCAGTCGATATCAACACATTTACATATTGTTGAAACACAAAACCTGATTTGCAAAATTTAAAATCACTAATTAGTTACGAAATAATATTTAAGTGTTGCCAAATGAAAATCGACTTGATATCTTCAGATTAATATTCAGTAATGTAACTAAACACGCTACGGCTATTTGATTGGATCGTCTTCAATAGCTACACTGTATTTAACTAAACGTTTAAGAACATACCAAACAGGATATAAGCAATGATACTATATTTACCAACATGTAAGCTTGCGTGTTTTCGACGTCCATACTGATAGATAAACATAAGAAACCAGCATTGTACGTCTACAAAAATATCTAATTAATGACAGCTATGATTAGCCCCATTACCACGATGAAGTCATTCGTGCTATCACGATAAAAGTTACAAAAGAAACGCAACACACGCTGCGAAAATAAGAAAATCTAATGAAGCGATGTCACTATTACATAAACATAAGACATTTATGCAAATGTATATGCAAATGAACACATACGCAGATAAGCGCAGGGACATCGCTGTAATGAGGCGTCATCTCGATTCTATACTCGATATCGGCGTATGAGACGATTTCTATCGAGTCAAGTCTATCGAGATCTCGTTATGGGAATCGGTGAGGCGTGACGACGATGAGCACCTGTTTGGGAAGTGGTATGCACATTACAAAAAAAAACTGAGAAATACGAAATACATACCGATTTAGAAAAAAAAAACAAACTTTCGTTCAACTATGTATTATAAAATAGTAAAACTAGGCATTACATAGATTAAGATAATAGTTTTAAATAACGGTCGATTATTTAAAAATACGTTTTCTTAATTAAATGCCATTTAAATCTTCAGATACAATTTAAATACCTATAAGATTCGAGATAAATTTGTTTTCTTGTAACTGTGACTTTATGTAGATTTCTGAATATAAATTAAGGCCTCGGCCCCAAATAAAAAAAATGGTATTCGCGAGACTGGAGATAATTATTCAAGTAGGTAAGTACTTTAAATAAAAAGCTTAAAGGATTATAAGTAGGTATAGGCAAAAGTTGATTTATAATCATTGTGCGAATTGCAATAAACAGGATTTTTATTACATACTTCTAATACATTACATAATTAAAAAATGCATACACTTTAAACCTCTACCTATTTAGATGCAAAACCTACCAATTTAAATTTAAATTGAGAATAGAAGTATTACGCTCCATCATTTCGTAACTTACTATTCGGTCTTACAAAACTTATCAAGTAAAACCAAATCACGATCACTACAAAGCCTTTACCAAATAAAAGACCCGACCTGTGAATTGAACAGATGACCATACAACCACTATCCTCCTACCACTAGACCAATAAAGCAATGTCAATTCTAATACATAAAAACCTACCAAACATAAAATATACAAAGGTTATTCTTTTAATTTAAACTGTCATCGACGATTAATAAAAAAAAACCTATTGTGAATTAATAACAATGACATTGACACTCAAGACCCGGATCTAGGCAGTCGATTCTTATCACATGATCTTATTGTGCCCGGTCTAGGCGAGACCAGTAGGCCTGGCCTTACTACAAGCGAGCTTAGAAAGCTGAGTTTTTAACACGAGATATCAATCAAACGGCTTTCTATAGTTTCTATATTGTCTAAACATAGAATTGTCTATCAATAATGCATACAGGAATTCTAAGAAAAGAACGGTGGATATCAAAGTTACTAATAATAGAAAATTGATATTCAATACGTTAGTTGTTGAAGTCTTAAGACCTCGGTCTTTATTTTTCAGTTCCCAGCTTAGGGCTAATTTCTAATATTGAAACATGGATAGAACTGATATAACTACAAGAATAGCCGAAAACTACTAAACTACTATTAATTTAGCAAATAATATTATATTACAAAATAAAATTACATATATAGAAAGTATTTTAAAAAGAATTTAATTAATCATATAACATGACAAAATGTTGATTGTTCCGTTGGTTCAGCACCATGACTTTAAGTGCAGGCACTATAGATTCTTATGACGAATAGTAGCATTCTCAGATGATAGAGGTTATATTTTATTTCACAGTTTAGCTAAAAATCTTTTTCTTTGGAAAATACCACATTATTGAAATTAAAATACTATATATAGTATTTTAATTTCAATTTCAAACAACGCGATAAAATCCGTATATATACGGATTTTATCGCGTTGTTTATTTAACACTCTATTACATAATTTAGAAACTATTAAACTTTACTAATTTTAAGATAATTAAATTATTAAAACTATTTGTATTTTACACTTTCTCCGACGTTTCGGTTGCTTTTCAGCAGCCATAGTCACGGGGAGACTAAGTTGGTAGTTGTCTCAATGCTCCAGTGTAGTTATTTCAAAGTGGGTACTTTAACATAATTTAATTATTGGTGTTTCTATTTACGCAGAATGAGCTCAATGTATCATGAAGTCTAGCTGTGGTTTGCTTATATAATTATGTACAGTGTTATTATTTTACCATTCATTTATTTGAAATATTGCGTAAAATTTCAAAGAAGTATGACTAGTACGAGCATGCACGGCTAAGAGTGAATCATCCTTAAATTGTGGCCATCATATAATAGAACCGTTCGGTGGCCAGTCGGAAACGCCATAAAACCCATAACAGTAACGAATGAATATTAAAAAGCTCAACGTCTTTCAATTTAACAACGTCCGGAAACGAGATCTGTTTGATTGACGATTATTTTCGATACTATGTAATTGATACGATGAATGGCTGAGCCTTAATGATTGTGTTTGTATATTAACTCACTTGCATCTCAAATCAGCTGAAAATCTGATATTATTAACACGAATATAAGTTTGTTCGTTTGTTACGCTTTCACGCCTTAACTACTCAACGAATAAACATGAAATTTCGCATACACCTTTTCAGGAGCTCGGAATAGGACATAGGGTACGGTAGAAGTACTTTTTTCGAAGGATTAAAATTAACCTTAACATAACATTTACACGAGCGACACAACAGGCAAAATCGATGTATATTGATAATGACTCCATTCTGATACACATTTTTCTTGTCTTTAATAAAGACCTGTCCTGACCGACCTAATATAATAGAGCCAGGTAATCAATTTTTCAGCGGTAGTTACGTGTTATTCAGTTACACAAAGGCTGCGGGTGATATCAATGCGACCCCGACATCCTAACAATAAGCGAATGACATTGTACTAACAAAGAGCTAAGAGGAAAAATGTACAACCAACGGAATTTATAACTCAAGTTTTATCATTCAAAATTAGGCCGCACATGGGTTTAACTCAGCGTCTACGCATACTCAGATAAAATCTAAAGGAAAAATTATTCCGTATACGTTTTGAGTCTATGGAAGTGACCGATTAAAATAAATGAAACTACATCCTTGACATTGCAACAATCTTAGACAAAGCGCTTCCGTCATGGTATTACGTCACAATACAATGATAAGTTTTAATTACCCTCAGATGAATTCTTCTTTCACGGACAACTGCCATAATTTAACATTTTAAATATATGTATAACGATGAATTTGGTTTAACGTAAACTAACGGCACTTACAGTTTCAGTTAAGATTGCACTTGGATATCAAAGTAATCACTGATCGGTCACACCGAACGGGCAACGACCTAACACGAAATCTAACAATTTTCCACTCCGAGAGGCATTTCGAAAACATCTGGCGTCTAGTCCGAGAGAATTTAAATTTACAGTTGTCATAGCTTTTATTGTAGTGAAAATAAAGATGATTTTGTATTATTTAAAATGGTTAGTAAAATGAGTAAAAACCTTGCTCTGGTTCGCTGATTTGTTAAAACGTTTGTATAACGAAATTGTTTAATACTGGTTGACTTTCTGTTGCTTTTGTTATTCGAGGCGACACCTTTTTCTAATCAATTATTAATATAAATTGGCGTATTGTGTATCTTTTTTAATTGCATCGACCGTACAAAATTAAAAAAGCGCCTCGTTGAGCCACTAAAAACGTATTCAATCAATATATAAATCAGAAATACTTATACTAAATGATATTATTTTATGTAACTAGAACGACAACGCAAACATTATTATCATATTCAAAAGGTTAATATCATTATTAAATTTAAAACAGCTTATGGCAGCCATGTACTGTTTTAAATATACTGTAATCTATAATAGATTCATAACCATGTATAATTTTCTTTGAAACTACTATACCGTATTAAAATCAAGAACGCCTAAATGATAGAGCACATTCCTATTTCCGTATTCCCAAACACGAATTTATGTCAGCAGAGCGAACAACAAAACAGCATGTGTATAATTTGTCAAGTAACCGTGACATTTTAAACGTTTTGAACACACATCAATATACTGAATCGCAGATGGAGAGCTAACGGTATAATCAGTCACATCTGAATGAACGACCAGCAGGTCTAGATTCCATCACGGGCAGACCTCGATACTTTTTTACTACAGTTTCTCTTTTAGCTGCTTTATTAATGGTCTTTATGGCTCAGTTAATTAAGCATATATTTGTTTGACTAGCAACGTTTGTATCTATGTTCGCTCCGTATTTGTTTCTGATTATTCCGATGCTTTCTTAATTAAATTTTCTATATCATTTGCTTTTGAGGTTGGTGTTATTGCACCTTCTCTTTTATACTGATTAAATCCTTATATTGGAATAATTTAAATCATTTTTATCATCAATACATCTACATGCGGCAAGAGTTGTGCAAGAACGTACAAAACATTAATGTTCACATTATGTCTTATTTCAATAGCAATAGTGAACGAAATAAAAATAAACAATTAGAGACTGTAATCTGCTATCCATTCAAGCGTCCAGATAATTTGCAACAAAATGACTCAATTATTTAAACAGTAAATAAAAAGTTCATGTATCTTAATAATCTTGCCATTTAATTTAAATGTTTCTGCCTAATGCTGGTGTATATATAAAGAAACTGCATATGATATCATCATTCTAAGTCGTGACTTAAAATTAATCTTTATTTTCTATATTTCCTTGTTTGATGGTATATGCAAAACCAGTATTATTTCTATGGAAATTATCTAGTAAATTCTATCAATGTTTCGCAGCAATACAATTTGCTGTTGCCATATCGAGATCTGTTTCGCAAGTTTATAAGTCATTAGGTGAATTTTGCACAACCCGCTGTAGAAAAACGAAATCTGATTTGCATATTTTGATATTGTAGAAATAAAATTAGTTCAAGAACATATCATTGTTGGTTATAACGTGACCTGTGACCTCTATGCATGTATTATGTTTTAAAATAATTGACACTGATATTATCCAATTTTATATATTACAACAGTCTTAGAATATGGATTGTTAACGTGCTTCTACAATGATCTGTGACGAAAATATAAACAAGGTATCATCAGCAGTAGTTATATTATTTATTGCAAATCGCATTTCTTGGAAATCATGTTTTTACTGAGGGCTGATTTCTGTCTGCGCTCATTGCAACTTGAGATCTATACTGCTCATCAAGTAGGTTATGTACGTACGTCAGGCTGCATGCACTTAACTGCAATATTGACGACACTTGATGGCGTAGTGATTAGTGTAACCAACTGCCACGCCGGAAGTCGCGGGTTTGATTCCCGCACAAGACAAATATTTGTGTGCATGAACATGGATGTTTGTTGGTCTGGGTGTTTCTATGTATAATATGTAAGTATTTACAAAAAATAAAGTATATATGTATGTTTATCCATTGTCTAGTACCCATAGTACAAGCTCTGCTTAGTTTGGGCTAGATGGTGTTGTATGTATGTGATAGAATATTATTATTATATTATTATTATTATTATCTATAAAGCTACGTCTAAAAAGTATCTATTCAAATATGACACCGGCCAAGAATACGTGCAAGAAACGTTTCAAACGTTATATGTGGCGTGTGTAACTAATTTCATCATATTACTTACAATATCTATGTTAATTGTGTATTATATTACTTGTAATTATTGCTTAGTTTATCGATGTCACCATTACCTTGATGTCCTTCTTATACTTCAGTACATTCTACATGTTTTTCTTGTAATGTACTAGATTTATCATGACATAGTCTTTGTTCATTTTGATTTAGAAGTAAAGTTTGGAATGGTAATTGTGATTGTATCACAGTGAGCATAAAAATACATTTTGGATGGATCATTATAAATTTTAATTGTATAAAGATATGGAACCAATGTATAAAGTAGTGATCACAACTTAGCCTCCAAATTAACAAATTTAGTTTATTTTCCTACTGATAGTTAAAATAAAACATACATTATGAGAACACCTATAATTTTGTAGATCAGTATCCGTATATCTTACAAAATGTTATTGTACTTTTTACACCAGACATCGAAATTTTATTTTCTTAATTCTATTACATACCAGCAACTTAGCTCTTCTTTACACATAATTTACATTTTATAAATAAATGTTTGCCAAATATTTATGTTATAAACAGCCTAGTTTTATAAGATATAAGTAAGAAGATTTTTCGATGTACATTGAAAAATCTTTTGTTTGGTAGATAGTATTTGTCAATTTATATATAAACATTACTTTTAATTTACTTAACTTTCGTTAGGTTAGATTAGATAAGATGAAAAGAAAATACAGAAAAATAACTTTTCAAGGTTCACTTACCACTTTGACACTACACATAACGTTTACAAGAAAATAACACCATCAAGCTAGCTGTAAAAGCGTAATGTAGCCCGCAGCATGAAAAACCATAACCAACATAACAAAACACGCAGAGGCTTTGAACGCGTGTTTGCGAAACTATAATTTGCAAAGTTCAGCATACAGTGGTGTAATGGTGATAACAATCTGAAATTGTGTCATGACGATTATCGCTTGCGCAATATAAACAACAGCTCTAGTAATGTCTCTGCTGTTCGTTGTTCCCATAGACTATTATAAGTTAATTGACTAACACCAAGAGAGGTTATGTTCGCTTTTTAGTTTTGATTGGAGAAGGCAATTTCATTTTAAGTTTCTGATAGGTTTAATTGCGCTATTAACAGAACAAGTTTGTGAAGTGAACCGTTTTGGTTGCATGATCGCATAACAGTTTTCAGTCATATTGAAGAGTTGTTAACATGCCCGGCAGTCTTGACATGCTGATATTTTGGCAAGTTTTTATTATGGCTTTGGTTGCATGGTATCGTTTTGGATTAAGTAAATAACTTGAATTAACCGACATATAAAAACGTACCAGCTGTTATGAGTGCGATTCTTATAGATCGGCATCTTGGAACAACTGTATGTGACAGTTGTTTCAAGTCTTGACGTACTTTTGCAATTTCTTTAACGTTAAAAAATCACGCGATATAAGTCAACAAAGCCAGCATCGTATTTAAAAGAAAATATGTGACCATAGCGAGTATTTAGCACTGCGTAGTTTAGATAGAACCCTTTCAACAAAGATATATTCAGCTGTGTCTAAACCGATTAGAAGATGGCCCCAATACGCTTAAGAATAATTAATGAGACAGAGAAACAACTGTGATGAATAACTAAAACCTTGGTTGATTTCACCGACTTAATTACCCTTCTTATTTACCATACACACATTTCCTAAAGTCATTAAAATGGCGACCAACACATTAAGTGAATTACTAGCATTTAGCGGAACCCATATAAGACAGGCATATCCAATGGGCATCGGTTTCCTACATCGGCGCGGGCGCGAGTATCTCTCCTTGAATGTTCAAAGAAATCTGTCGTGCGCACGCGACGTTTTCTCGCTTCTAGTTTATGCGTATGTACCTACATATGTAGGTGAATATACACTATTAGTTATATATTATGTAAGATTATTTACGAATGACGAATGTGTGTTATTAGTTTTTCCTGTGTTTTCAGTCTACATTTCTCTTCTGATGTAAGGGTAAAAATTGGTGTCACAGTTTGTGTGTTAAACAGCACGTGTGTTTATGGACTTGGACAACTTCTTAATGTGTATTATGAGTAGTCTGTCTAGTAACAATTAACCCGTTGAATGTAGGTGGAATAATCCGTGACCAATACGATACAAGTGTGTGCGTAAATGCCTGAGGGCATGTAGGATTACCAATTCTCCATAAGAAGATGTTATACCTCAGCAAGGGGCCAATGCCGTTCCTGTCTTGTGTTGATATGGACTTATTTATCGCATAAGTTTCAATGTTCGACTGTGATTGTATAGTAATCTGACTATGGTATAAAATATGGTATAATATATATGACTGATGGTATAAAAGTCCATGGAATACTTTTCTGAAGAAAATGCCACAAGTATCTCCTAAAATCAATACCTAACTTATTTTCTGAATTATATTTACCTATATATATTTATGTAAGTCTAACTTTAAACTGCAGATAACTAAAGAGTAACAATGTTGTTCATATTTTTTATTCTTATTTGGTTGACAGTTAATACGAAAACATGACACCTGAGGTCGGCCCACTTGGAACAATGCGCGTCAGTGTGATTGACAAGTACACTTCAAATCAGGGTTCACACCATCACATTCATTCTGAAATTAGAAGACTGTCATCTCTGTCTATCTCAACGACTCAGATGCGAGTATATACAAAAATAAAACCTTCTTAAACGTTAATTTCTATCGTCTTCTACAGGTCCTGAGTAGCTTAGACACCATGCTGTTGAATTTGCAATGAAGATATAAGAAACATCCAGTCACACAGCTAGGCTGGGAATCCCGAAACCTTACACTATATAGATTCGTATACCTACATACTTACAATCGCATATAAGTATGAACGAATACAGATCTACATGGCTTAGTTATAGTCACATTTATCACTAATCACGATAGGATTGATAAATGTGATTTAGAATGAATACTAGACATTTTAATTATAATTCTAGATAGGTAAAAGTAGAACTATAATATGGCTACTGTCAGATTTCTGGCGCCAATAGTAAATTGCTGACAAAAGTCGCATACATATATCACAATCAAAATATAACATAGTGTCAATATCACAAAGAGTTACAACGAGCAGTTTCGTGTCATTTTGTCATCTATGTTATGTCTCGTGACATGCGGGACGGCCTATTACTACTATTTGGCACAGTTCCAGACCACGAGCTGTTATTAAGAATTTCCAGAGAGAAAATCCCAATAACACCTTTGCCACGTAGATACCTAAGGTTTACGATAAACAACATAATAAAACAAAGGCAAAACCTTAAAATGGTTTTCTATACCTATTACATCCCACCAAGGAGTTACTAAATGATAATAAACTTTTACGTTCTAATTTCAAAACCTATTAGATGTATTAAACCTCCTTAAAAATGTTGTCATCATTAGTCATTATTCTACTTTAAAACATGTACTCATATTCAAAATTTAAATGACAACCCTATTTACAACATAAAGCTTTTTACCGTCGCTTCCAAACAGTTTTATGTCAAAGGCATTAGAGTCATTTTAGCTTACAACCTGTTCATATTTATCAATCAAACAGTTGCACAAGTGTTTTGCTGGGACAATACACTTGTTAGTGTGCCAGTTACCCGTTTTTATGCGCGTGTAAAAGCGGCAGCGCCGGCCGTATACAATCAAACACGGTATTTGAAATAACATGGGATATGGATCTATGGACAGACAATACAATAGCTGGCTATTATTGACTTTGGGCTTGCTGGTTGACCGATTTAGTGGTTTTTGCTGGCAGCATAACGAATTTCTAGTTATGTTTTGTGAAATAATAACAACAAATATTGCATCTTAGATATTTTATAAAAGAGCTTTACAATAAAGGCCTTTCTTATAAAAATATCACTAGTTAATACTTAGCTACCACTCAACCGAATAGCTTTTGAGTTTATCAATGACTAATAATTTGATTAATAGTTTAGTATAGTATTGAACTGACACTCGACGCTCAGTAATGTTTATACGCGCGTTTTTTATACTAGTCGCTTGGGTAGTAAATAAATCACTGTTTACTAATTTAGAAGGTAAGATTTAACATATTTAGGTATATATATACGTGTTATAAACCAATTAAAATGTTTTTCTAAGAACTTTAATGGTATTTTTGGCAAAACGTAACAAAGTTGTACAAGAAAAGTAGTTTTAAGGTCATTTATGTATTCATAATGTTTTAATCGAACAAATAACGGACAAAACTTACCACGAGCTTGAACCAAATAAACCTAGAAAGAGGTTCGTTAGATTCCAATACACATACCTACCATTAAATTCGCATGCTATTATACAGACAACTAATAGAATAATGATATATTCTCAACTCCATGGCAACAAGTGCTATTTGCAAATAACCATGCCATCCATTTTAATGGCATTTGCATGTCAGACCTTATCAGTAGAATTCTTCGTGATACCTTATCGACATTATGCGAAACATATACAAAACATGTACACGAAATCAGTTTTCATTCCCTAAATAAAAAGCAACCAAAAATAGCTGAGTTTCGCGTAAGCATCAGAATCAATCAGTGTTATATAAACGACATGCAAAAGTCACGTCTTTAGAACTTCCAAAGAGGCAATAAAATAGTTTTTGGTTTTCTATAGACGTAGTCAAGTTATTCTATGACGAGTTTTATGTCCGTCTAGGCGTAACTTAACATATAAATCTCACGAAGGAAAGCTATCAAACTAATATACACACAAGCTCCACGCCCATACTTTTCACTTCTTGACAACGACCGTGATATTATATGTGTTTAACTAAATTACATCAAAGTAAAATTTTATCAAATTGAAGTTTAGCTAATAGACTATGTGAAATTATACAGTGTGGCTTGTATATAATTGCAACTAATCGCCAAAAACATGTATCGCATAGAAAGCCATATTCAATTACACATTACACGTCGTCGCCTTTCCACTTTTACTATGTCGTAACTGTCGCTCAGATATCGCGATATAAGTTTTATATCGAGACAATGTCGCTATGTGGTTTTGAATTGACTGTATTATTATATTAAGCTACGCTTAATGAGTCTGATGCGACTTTGCATACAAATATTGGTAGTAAATAAATTAATAACCGAATTAATTCACTGGAGACATTTTTAGGTATTAAACTTTAGATAAGCGCTTTAAAAGTCATCTAGATATATTTGTTTCTTTTTCATGTAATTAGTTATTGTCAACCTCGAAAAACTATATAATTACAAAATACCTTGAATAAGTTCTCGCTGTTTCTTTATAAATGGTAGAAGCAGCACTCCGTGCATGAAATGTCGAATGGTAACGCATCTGCAAGGAAGTGATATATCTAACCTTACATTTTATTGGTTCTAAAAATAAAGTGTATTTGTGGGGAATTTTATACACTATTTTATTCAAAAGATATAGTGCAGCTGAAGCATACAGAATTCTTGTTGTGACTTACGGTGATAATGCTCTATCGGATACGACATGGAGATTGGTTTAGTCGCGTCAAAAATAATGATTGTGAACTCGAGGATTAAGAAAGATTCGGCGCACTACAAAAATTTTAAGACAATGTATTGGAGGAATTACTTGATTAAGACCAATGTTAGACGCTTATAAAACTTGGGAAAACATTACAAGTTGATAAATCAAAAGTCTCAAGACGTTAGAAAGTTCTAGGAATGGTCCAGAAGCAAAGACATTAGGTGCCGTATGTATTAAAGCCGAGATCAGTCGAAAGGCGACTTTTCACTTGTGAACTACTGCTTCAACGGCAAAAAAGAAAAGGCTTTCTGCACCATATCGTAACTGGCGATGAAAAATGGATACACTACGATAATCCAAACCGTAGAAAATCGTGGGGTAAGCCCGGACATGCATCAACATCGTCCGCAAAACCAAGTATCTATGATTCGAAGCTTCTTCTCTGCATTTGGTGGAATTAGCAGGCGGTAATCTATTATGAGCTCCTTAAACCGAATGAGACTATCACGGGAGATTACTATCGACTTCAAATGATACGTTTGAGTCGAGCCCTAAAAGGAACACGACCGCTACACGAGCAGAGATATGATAAAGTGATTTTGTTACATGACAACGCTCGGCCTAATGTCGCACAACCAGTGAAAACCCACCTAGATATGCTTAAATGGGAAGTTCTACCCCACCCGCCGTATTCACCTGACATAGCCCCTTCCGATTTTCACCTATTTCGTTCGATGGTACATCCTGGATCCATCCCATGATGGACAGCCTGGCTGAACAGCGCTTCCATTCTTACAAAGATGCTAAAAAATTGATCGATTCTTGGATAGCCCCAAAAGACATATTGACATTTCCAACGCGGCATTCATATACTGCCAGATAGATGGCAGAAAGTGATCTATAATGATGGGCAATACTTTAAGTAAAATGTAGTTCTTTGTATTTTAAATAAAGCATTTATTTTGTGCAAAAAACAGCGAGAAATTATTCAAGGTCCTATATTATCGTAATTTAGAAAAGATTACTTTATTTATACTTACTAAGTATTATGCCAAGGTTTTATTATACATATTAAGGCTATAAAAGTCTTATGCTTACTGAATAACAATTTCTAAGTTCGTAGTTTCTAAAAGTAACAAATGTGTCTGGGAATAAAATGTACACCCAGCATTCAGTCTACAATAGACAATGCGTTATTTAATTTATTACCGAGCTTGGGAGTTATTGTGATCTAATATTATTATCTCATTAATATAATATGGTGCTTTTTGTCTGTGTATTGTCCCAAAGCCAGAGAATTTACAATGGAACAGAAAAATTAAGTCATGTTAAAGAATAGTTACGTGCTTATAAATATAATTGCCAAACAAGAAATATTAAAAGCCTGTTTCATTATTTATCATTTGCCGGATTTGGATATAACGGATAAGAACATTTCTGGATATAATTTTAAATTGTATCTGACCATTATACTTCGACAGGAACGGTTGGACGGCGAAAACAACCCAGAAGAAAGTTCTTAAACAGATGAGAAACATTCTGGGGAAAGACCGAAATGATAGATATAAGTAGACCTAGGTCTAGTGACAACCTTCATTGTCTGCCGTCTGGGTAAAAAGCTTTTTACTTTATATGTTGCGTATTTCTTTGAGGTCAATAATATGTTATAACTACATCGTCTACTGCCATTTGTGATAAATTACAGTTTTAATATTCATTAGCTTTAGTATTAAATATCACCATACATTGCTGTAGTTATCCCATTACATCGCCATACTATTGTCGCAGAACTGTTTTGTTTGTTTGACAGGTTGCCATCAGTCCGTGAAAGTTGTCTATCATCAAGGCAAATAGGTTATCTGCTTTAGAAGTCAACTTGTCAAAGAGCCAACTTGTTAGTACATTAACAATATATTTCACAGTATAATGAGTACTCGTTTAGGTAAAGATGGAGCTACAAACAAAACAACATGTAGTTTGTGCGGCGTGATACGGTGCGAGATTCTTAGAACTCGGAATAAAGCCGTGTTTACTTCCAGTAGTATTAATCTTGCCGTAATACTACTATTGCTGCTGTATTATATGACTTCACATAATAATATATATTATTCACTAAAGTTGCCTAAATCATCTGTTAAGCTTAGAATACCAAACATAATTAAAAAGATATTGTGTCTAGCCGCCGGTTTGCCGGTGGAATTCAATAGCTTAATATAACGAAAATATTAGACAAAAGATACACTGCACCAATTGTCTTTTACTACATACTTCATGCGATGAAATGCTGTGAGTTAGAATTTAGCAGAAATTAATCACGTCTCCTTTTAGAATAAGGCATATATTATTATCACATCCATATATCGCAACATTTGTTCAAGACTCATGTACTCGTAATAGAGAACGTGACTATTTTCGTCTATGGTGGATAGTTCTAGACAATGCACTGCTATTGAAAATACTCCAATAATATGATTAATATCATTGGAATTTTTCAACAATATCCTTTTTTATTTAAGGTACTAAATACTATTAATACTAAATACATAGCATATTTTTATTTACACATATATGTTTTCTTACTATATTTTAATTTGAATGGTTATAAAGAACAATAATGGAATAGCTATGTAAGACAGAGTGAAACTGCATGCATTATGCATGCAAAATAAATAATTTCTAAACGTTTAACCACGAGATTGCATCTGTTATTAAACTGATGCAATTATACGCCATCTTAGAAACTTTTGTTTTAACAATTTCGCTTTTTTGCGACTGTAATTATTTTGAATAATGTATTACATTATCCTTTTAATTGACACACATAAAATTACTATAAACGATTACTTTGATTTGACAGACTCATTGATTTCGTTGCAACATAGGTCATAGTCTACAGTAATAATCATGAAATCGACATAAAATAACAGCTTTAAACCTAAACATTTACATTCTTGGAGAAAGCTTTGTGTTTTGTTTACCAGTGGGTCAGCATTGGCAATCAAACATTAGAAATTAATGTCCAATTGCCCACATGTCCTAATGCAAACGTACATTAGATGCGTCATCCTCTTTAATTTGGATCCATACATTTTTAAACTAAACTAGGTATCGATAGGTGGATCGCTCTATAAACAAACATTCAAAATTATACTTTGAAGGAAAATATATGATAGTAGAATTGTTTTATGCTCACAACAGCTATGAGCTAATCTTACTTCATAACCGAACATTTTTGCCGTCCGCCAGGCATTGTGAGAAATATTTAGAATCTATATTGGTACAAAGTTTTTTTATAAGATGTTTTTATATTACTTTGAGATATACATATATTCTACAATCGTACAAACATAAGTCTCTTGACTAACGAAACCAAGGCAGCAATTGAACAACTAGTAGCATCCAAGATGCAACGAAAACTGTATATGCAATAACATAAACATAATCATTAGTAATAATCACATTAACTACACAGTAAAACATCTAATACCTTGATCTCAAAAACCGTAATTATATTAATCTTAATTGACCCACTTATAGAGCAGCATTAAGGCAATCCTTAGGACATGTGGGTCAAAATTTTACTGTAAAGTAATATCAGTATATACATGTCACTTGTCTTGTATAAAAACCGGTCGTTCTTATTTCGATAATACTAGGTCAGGGCACGTCCAAAAATGTAATT
Source organism: Catocala nupta (assembly GCA_963675205.1). Classification (NCBI taxonomy): domain Eukaryota; kingdom Metazoa; phylum Arthropoda; class Insecta; order Lepidoptera; family Erebidae; genus Catocala; species Catocala nupta. Next base: position 9,450,113 of record OY776095.1, on the reverse strand, counting down.
CTTTATGATGAATATCAAGTTGATATAGCGTAGGTAGAACTGCAGCTCTGATTCACACATTAGTGCTAAACATGTCACTTATTTACCGTAAGAAACTAGATAAATGTGAATTTAGAAATTAGTGTAAATCTTGTACCTATATAAATAACTATCAAATTAGATTGAATCGTCAAAACGCAGTCCATTGCGTTTTTTATTTATCTTGAAAGGAATTTAATTCAATCTTACAATGTAATGAAATGGAAACACTGAGCGAATTGTCGCTTTTACTTTCGAAGTGTCACATAAAGCGTTGTGTGGTGACAAACGTGTATGTACTACTTTGGCTAACAACTGAATACATTAAGTACACATTCGTGCTCATTACCTTGACTCGTATTTGCCACTGTTGTTATTTAATGACAGACATTAATGGGTCAAATTCGAATGGAAAGGATTGACGTAGTATGCCATAAGCATTTTTATTTTTTTGTCGTTCCTTTATTCTAATGAGCAGCTATGCGATGATACTACATCAAATTTTTTCTTTTTTAAATTTTCTCTCGGCCTATTATTAAATGCAAGTAAACAAACAGCGGACACAAAGAACACCTAGACGTTTTTTAATTATTTGCGGATCACGCTAATGTTTGTCCTGTGTGAGGATCTAACCCACAACACTCGGCGCAAAGGCATTGGACAGGCAAGCACTGAACAAGTACGCCATCTATACTATTTTCAAACGATTAACATTTTATCATAATAATTATTCGTTCCATTACACGGCTTAAAACACTAGACGGCAGTAAAGAAAAAATCGCACATAATGTTAAGTTCTCAAAAGCCAGTTACCCATCCATCCCTACAAGTTTCCCATGCCTTCTGCACTCACAGAGCTTATATGCTAACGAAGGGAAAGACGTAGGTTAAGGCAACGACTCAATACGTTCCATATAGGGGTCAAGATAGACACATGACAAGACAACCTCATCAGGAGAAAGTATAGATGAAAATATTACGCGCGGAATTAAGCGATGATAATCAATTTACGCAAAATCTCTTTCAAAACGGTTGCGCAAAAGATTTTGGGAATGTTTGCACTTTAAAAAGCAAATGTTAATAGTTGTAACAAGGTCTTTGGGACATCACGTAAGGCGAGTACAATTTCCATACAAATTACGGTCACTTTCGAAATGTGCATTGAAATTCGGCAACGACAAGTTTAAAACACCATTGTTCTGTGTCTGAGTTCTTTGAATCTTTTGTTACGCTGTTTGCGGCTTGTATACTTGAAGAATCGCTATATTAGATGGCGATTACGATTACTGTATGAAAATATTTAGTTTAAATACAGACGTATCTCGAAGTACTTGAGATATAGATGTTTCTAGCTGAACAAGTATAGTTCATTATGCCAAAATCATTTACGGTAACATTCTAGAAGCAGTTAAACTTTAAAATGTAGTTTTAAAATAAAAATTATAAGTGAAACTGCAGACGGCAGCTTACCACGTTAAATAGTTTTAATAGTTATACTATATTTATTTGCATTATGTTTTATTTATTACATAGCTTTGAATATCTGAATTTTAAGATATTGTAGAAAACCAAAGAAGCTAGTAGTATGCTAGTATTTCTTTATTTCTATGAGGGTAAAGGTCAGAATTTTTTATCTCTTTGTGCATAATATAGTCTTTATCTCACGTTTCAAAGTGTTGCGAAACTCCAGGTGATAACTTACAGCTTACCCAATTTCTTCGATTGTCGCCGTAACACGTCGTTTTATTACAAAATGCGAAATAATAAGTGAAATATAATAAAACATTATCGTTGCATCACCTTCATTTTGTCACGATCCTATCTGGGTTGCCATTTACTTGCATTAATATGGAATTATGTTGTTGACGAACTAACCGCAAGTCGGTTTTGACACAAAATATAGAAATACTTGAATTCTGTTCTAAATGGAACACAAAATGAAAATGGAAAGGGTACCAGTGTTTTATTTAGAAGATTTCTAATTCACATTATATTTTTATGGTCGCTTTTGTAATGAAATGATGTAAAAGACTAAAGAATGACCGTAAGCAGACTACCTATCTTAAAAATTTACATCGACATGTACATCGACACATCGAATGTAAATTTTGTCGCTAGATACACAAGATACTTGACTTTTATAACTAAGGGGCTTTTTATCGCGTCATGTCCGTTGATTAAACGTTTGTGAAACCAGCAAGTGAAACACACATTTCTCATATATATCATTACTTTAAGATTATCTTACAACACTGAATACCCATAGACAATTATATTAACACGCTTATATTAGCTTGGTATGTATCTATGAATCTATGTAATGGAATCTTTGGACGTGATTTCCACCCCTTTCAAACCGACGGATTGATTTGAAACATTGCACATTTATCGAGAACTGATGACAATACAATAATTCAGTAAAATGAAAAGAATAATAGTTTAATAAATTAAAATAAATAATAGTACAAAAAAAACACGCTTTATTAAAAAAAGTTGGCAATATTTTTTTTTTTTTAATAAAGAGTGTTTTCATTTATAAAACTTTTATTTATTTTTAGTCACTATCATGTTCTTCAACTGATTGTATTGGTATATTCTCCTATACTATTACGCTGGCTGCCTATTCAAATAACAAAAAACCAAAATCAAACATGTAGAAATCATGAATGTAACTTTATTTATCATTCAACAATGTACCGAATCAGACACCTGTAAAATATGATGATCAAATGTAACACTATATCACTGTAATATATTGTTACGAGTATAAATTAAAAGCAGTGTACTTTTACATATTGTTGTTACGTAACAATATTAATGTAATAAATAAAGATTATGCAGTCAATTTCGATGCAATATCTGAAACTGACGTTGTTAAGAAATATCGTTCACGTAATGAACAAAAATAAATTCAGTGAACAATTTAAATGAGAGCGTATATGAGATTAAGGATATAACAAGTACGATACTTTATAATCCTAACTAATATTATAACTCGCAATGTGAGTTTGTTTGTTTGTTTGTTATGCATTCACACCTTATCTTATCTTATCTTGTGTGGGGGCCAATCAGTACAGACCGGCGACACTTCGACTCAATGGGATCTTTTGTGTCGACTTCCCCAATAACGACTGCCATAGATGTTCATAGCAGTCGGGACCGACGTCTTAACGTGCTCTCCGATGCACGGAGAGGGCGATAATTGTCAATCAATACGCACATAATTTAGAAAAGTCATACAACTTCCGAAATTCAAAGGTGCGCGACGTGGGTTCGTACCCGAGACCCTCTGCATTGCAGTCTGTTGGTCTCCCCACTGAGCTATCGCTGCTCTTCACACCTTAACTATTCGAACGATCATCATAAAATTTCGCAAACATGAAAAAGGATTTCGTTTTATATTTAATGTAATGTTTGATCAAGTAGCGATACTCTGCGTGACTAAACCTAATGAACATTTTCTAGTTCATAATTATTTGTAATGAAGCGTCGAACCCAAGTAATTACATATATCCGTAAAAGTGTGAAATTACAATTAGATACTTAATGCGAAAGTACATTTTTGCCCCTAAATAATTGGAAAACACATAAACCTTTGGGTTTATCAACACACAGAAATCACTACACGCGAACTAAAATAATCATAACTACATACATGTAGATAAGACACACAGAATACATCTACTAAGGAAGCATAATATACAATGCATCTATAGTAAATGAATTTTTTTTTTTAAATTGTTAGAGCCACGCTGGTTGCTGCATGAATGGACCGGCTCGACCGGGGAAGAGAACATCGACGTAAAATAACAGTATCTGTTATGTTTCGTTCGGTGAGTGAGAGCGCCGGAGGCTCAATCACCCTTCCCTTCCCAAACCCCATCCTGATCCATTCCCCTTTTCCTTCCGGTAGGCAGCGAATTGGTTGTGTTTTTTTGACATTGCTTCTGTAATGCTAAGAAAACACAACCACGGTTCTCGCTTACTATCAGGTGGGCTGCTAACTCGTCTGTCACCGAAGAAAACAAAGAAATGCAATAAAAATCGAAATACTACTAAAAGTATCATAAATCAAAGATTGATGTCGATATAATAAAATTTTTACGACAGGCAAAGGAAAAGGAAAATAATTTCCTTCCTAGTACTTACTTTATCTTTTCTTAAACGGATCTTTTATTTTTTCCCAAATGCACTTACGAGATCTACAAAACAAGGATTTTGAAAGTAAATCTACCTTCAAAACAACTACTGAGTCACTGTTATTATTATACATACTCTGTGTATGCAAAGTAAGCTTCACTCCGTTAGCCTTAATGACGTCACTCAAGCCTTCAGAAAAGGTCAATCTGGAGCACAATGATGTCATAAAACATAAGACATTAAACTCAAGAAAGGACCATGTAGCAAACACTACGTTTTCATACATTATGTCAAGAAAAACGTAGGTAGAATACAAATGAATACTTGAGTATCGGATGACCTAAGTGACCGATCATATGTCAAGGATGAATATTTTGTATAAGTATAAAGATTTTATAATAATTATGAAATAATACCTTTACCACTAAGTATCGAATGTAGTTTTTGTCGTGGATGACGTCAACGATTTAGCGATTGACACCGACAGAGACTGTCGCTCTGTTATGATGTAGTTGCGAGCTCAAAATTTCGCAATAATGATGCGTCTTTGTGTGACCTTGTCATCACAAATGTTAAAATGGACCAAAGGCGTTTGTCTTAACGAAACTGATGCTCGTTCTCATAAGCTTATCACTACATATAGCATCGGGAAATGTCTATAAGCACCAACTTATTCAACTGTTAAACCTAAAACGACCTCAACAAGAATATATACATATAACGACCCGCATACAGCGATCAACTGCAAAAACTATTTCAAAGATGCTTATGTATGTATAAATACCATAAAAACAATCTTAATAACAACTATTTTAGCTTGTAGCGAATTTTAATTAGTAGCAAACGTCACAACGTTACCTAGGAAGTAGACAAGGTTAATAAAAAACGGATGCTGTAAATACTCACATATTAGTAACATATTATTTGTCGAAACTTCCTTTTGAATGCGCGTCATTGATATCATCGGTTCACGTTATCTACAGAAGTGAAGTAATTGTTTCTAGCACGTTATTAGTCAGAAATAAATCGGTGCAATACAATAACAGCATGTTTCAGAACAATCGAGTAAAAGTAATTCGAAATATTAATCGTATTGATGGCGTAGCATTTATTTTACTGATACGACTACTTGGAAATTGCGAAACAGTATCTATAAATATATACTATAAGAAGTAAATAATAGCATTATTTGTTCACGTAATTAGACAAAAGCTTACTATGGCATTAAAGTTTTTGCAGAAAATATTTCTCTTCAATAATTACTAATAAACTAACCTGTTAAAAGTACATAAAAGCGATTGTAAGTTAAAGTTTTCACTATATAGAAAACTGTGGGCAAGATCGCAAGAGAGAGTCAAGAAAGTGATTGATCGTTTGAATTTTATATGGACCCCGTAGACATAGTACTAATACGCAATTTAACAGAAAATTCCAACTTGAATCAATCCCTGTCAGTTTCTGACAACTACTAATTCAATTGTTCTGTACAAGACAAAGGAAAGGCAATCTCCGATGATATTCTTAATATTAGATGAAATAACAAGTACTCTATCAAAGACTGTTTCATCATCACTGCTGGATATAGCCCTCCCCAAAGAGCGCCACAGCGCCTTGTCTTCATCTTTCCGCATCCAGCATCTGCCCGCAGTTTTTCGCAGATCGTCATCTCACCTGGTCGAAAGGCCTACACTACGTTTACAGAGTCGCGGCCTCCACTCAAGAACACGTTTACAAAGACTGTTTACGTGTAGTTTATTCAGAGCATTATTACAATAATGTAATAAATGGCAGGCGCGCCAAACCAATCAAGTTATTTGAAATTAGTAGAGCGCCAGTGTCTATGGAATTGTACAGACATTACGTAGCGGTTGTAATTTCATAATTTTGCCACGAGATTTCTTTCGTGGAACGTACTCTAGATTGCAACATGGTTATAGAAAAGTATATTTAGTAGAGTAAATGCTAATATTTAAAATCATTTACCTATTAGTCGCCTAATAATTAATATTTTAAAGAACTAATTCGCTTTCAGTCTTGTCTGGGCTTTCACTTTCCAATTAGATTAAATTTTCCGACAATGTCTATTTGTTTCTTGCCAAGAACTATCATGAAAAATCTGGCACCAGTCTTTGCAATTTATAATACCATTTTAGAAATTCTGAATGTATCGTGTTAATATAAATATTCAAGGAAGCAGCCCATCTTGTTCAATAATAAAATTTCATATCTTTTACAACGCATAACTCCAAACTCGATGTGCGCATTTGGACTTTTTTGTCTAAAATTAACAAAGGATATTGCCAAAAAAAATATTTATATGAAGACTATTCTTCGTGTAATTTTATTATATATTTTGAAATGAATACGAATAATACTGACCGTCAATACAATTACATAAAAATACTGAGTAAAGCATGCTCGTTACGTGGACCGAGGAAATGTCCTGTCAAATACAAAGCGGTTGCTATCGAACGTTATATGATTAAAATTCATGTCTTGTAATTCAAACTGAGAATGCAATCATCATAATAGACGTTATTGTAATTAAGTCAGCAGGAAGAGTAAGAATTGAGTCTTAATGAAAGTTATGTAATAAATAGGAATATTGCGTAGCCTTTAGCTAACTGGAGTTACAATTTTATTAAGCAAGCAAAATGCATGATTTGATATTAAAGCTTGTCATGCTTACCACAAAACAAATAGTTTGTCGATTGACAGATGAGTAAAAACGTTCGAAATCCCATTATTGTAACTTTTATTTACCTTAAAAACTTTTCTCACATTGACTGTTGTCATGCACGCTCCCGAAGCCGATTAGATAACAACATTAAGGCCTTCTGTTCTATTCTACTCGTATTTTAAACTACTTTTCATAGAGTTTATAGTTCTTATTGTAAATGTTTATCCTTTTCCTGATAAATAAATACTTCTAGAAAAATACATATCAATACTATCCGCGACTACAAAAGCAAAGACATATCTTTAATATCAGTAAGTAAGTTAATTTCCTTGTTATATAGTTTTAAAATCGAGCATTTGAAATTGCGACCGGTCTTCGACGTCTTAGAAACCTAAACGTCCAGGCGGTCGAAGCCTTTATTATAATAAGCTCACTGACTAAGTCGTGAAGTTATTTCAATATAAATTAAACGCCTACAGTGATTACCAACTCCAGCAGTCAAGATTCTAGTTCTAATCTGTTGACAAGGCGAATGTGAAATTGAAAACATCTGGGCCATGTTTACTTGAATATTAATTATTTCTGACTATGAGTTGCCTGCGGCTGCGTCTGGGAGTTAATTCATGCAGTCTTCTTGTCTTTTCTTAAGTCAGATTTTGCACTCGATATTGAAATTATGGAGTTAAATAGACTATCGCGTCATCATTTGAACTAGCACAAAGGTAGCATAGGGCTAATATTAAAAATCGATTTAAAGATATTAAAGTATTTGTTTAGCATTAACTTCTGTTTTGTAATGCCTTTATGAAATACAATAAAATATTTACAATGTAATGAAATAAACTACAAAACATAAAATTTTAAAATTTGGATCGTTTTGTCCGTTCTGTCCTACATATATCTTAAGTGGATTTCATTCAATCAAATCACAATCTGTGTGATCCACACATATTTGTTTCCAGTATGAGAAGTCTGCGTTTGTTGTTATATACTTTCATAGGTCTATTGTAAGACAGACAACCTAAATTGCCGATTGAACGAGATTTAGTGAAAATCGAATAACAAGAGAGCGATCATTTCAATTACGAAATAAGGAATACAATTAGCTTCTAGAAATGATTCAAGAGGTAAAATACGATTGAAAATAAAACTGAGAAGGTCGAGGAACTTTCCTTGTTGCAAAAGCAATAAAACTGCACTCACGAGTTACCATTTTCCTTAAAGCTGACCACGAAAGCCTTTTATAATTCTGGATGATAAGTATTTTATTAGGATATTAATAACTTGACTTTGAGTAATCGCGCCTCCGAGTAAATAAACAAAATGACATGAAGGTTAGGCAACTCTTTTATGCCACTTATGTGTTATACAGTCAGGTCTACTTGATTAAAACCGATGCCATTGCCTCTTGCAGCATCTGGGGTATCGCTAACGCGTCGCCTACCTAGAAAAGATACGCTGCAATACCCCGCACCACACTTGAATCTTTCTACTAAATTGCTTCACCTAAAAGTTCCATATTTAAAACATAACTACGTAACGTAATAAAATAATGTTATATATTTATTTTTAATAAATTTTCCATTTTAAAAATTACAGATCCAAATATTACATTGCCTTAGATCTATTTATCTCCAAGTTAAGGTCTCATATTATACAGTTCTAGCTTATTAGGCGCAGTTCTAGATTTCTCTAATGCTAACCTAACCCTAACTGGGATTATATGTACGGATACTATTCGGCCCGGGATTCGAACCTAAGACCTTTATATTTGACAGTTATATATCACAATAAGCTTAACAGTAAACTGATGGCTATAGACCAACTCATATATTCTTTTTATATGATACTTCTTATTTTGAACTCAAGCAAAAGAAACCAAAAGTATAGTTACACCCATCTGTTACACTAATACATATTTTTAAAGTTTAAATTCGAGCTAAATTATTTCAAAGATTTCCACGTCACTGGGTTAATACCAAAGCGTTGTTTGTTTTGTAATCCAATAAGTGTTAGTTATAAACGTTAAGTGACTTGACATTAAAACTGTACATTTATTATAACAATTCGATGTAATTGTGTTGATAACAGCTCACGTCAAGGCGATTCACATGTTTAGGGCCTTTGTCAAAACAAACAATGGAGAGTATATTTTTAACTATTACGAAGACAATGACAATTTAGCAGCTCTATCATTATGACTTTACTATTATCTATGGACTTGAATCTTGAATTATGTAAGTGTTACATCCAGAATCTGAGTTTACAATCACAATTCGTGTATGTAACTTGACTGTACGTCAAGTTACAGTAGTGTTTAACTTTTAAGCAATGTTTAGATAACACGGTATGCGGTTAAATATTTTCACAATTGCAAAGCAATTCCATAGATAACCCAAAAAGATCCACCATTACTTTTCCTATCAACCGTTCAGTTAAAAAATCATTAATTTTCGAATAATTCTTCTTTTCATTTCAAAATTTTGTAAACGGAACTTTTAAGAGAACCGAAACAATCAAGCCATTTGTTCCATCGGAAAGCAATTTAAGATTCGCATTGCACTACTTAAGACCCGTTTCGTTTTATTCGATATTTAAAAAGTAGTGCCGAAACTATCGCGATACGGAATATAAAAAAATCTATATTTGGAGGCGATTGCTGCATTCGCGCCAATGGTAGCGGTGAATGCGGTGTTGGCGAGGTTGTGACGAGGTCGGCACGACGGCCGCTGCCCGCGCTGAACGGATTTTAAACTTTTATAGAGCTCACGACTTGTCAGGTCCTGTTGTCTCGGGACCTTGACTGCGCTAAGTGGTCGTCGATATTACTCACTCTGTTTACTGTAGTGTTCTTTAATTAGGTTGAAAAGTGGGTCTTGATTGATTTATGATAGCGCTTAGCTTGCGATCATCGTGATAACGATAGATTATGAACGTTGCTGATTTTTTGCAGCGAACATTTTTCACGGACACTTAATTCTTTAATGTAGGCATTATACCAGTCTTATTAACTGACTGAAGTGTATTACACATTCATCGAATGTTAAATAGAATATAAAATCACACCACTTTTTAAGCAAGTGAAGTTTTAGAGAATATTGTAACAAAATTTTATAAATATGAAATATGTCGTAATTTGAAATTAGAATTGTCGTCATAAAAAAGCAAATGAAATCTTTAATGCGAACGCAGGCTATAAAACCTCTACGCATAACGTGACAAGAAAATGCAAAACAATGAAAAGTCGCCTTGTGCCAATTACACCGCCCTTATGCTCAGTGGGCGGCTTACCGGACCGCCTTGTATCAGCAGTGTTCTAGATATGAACATCAAAACAACCATTTAGCTTCAAGAGATATGCGTAATGCATTCACTAAGTTAACAAGACTATGTAGGCAGCATAAACATTTATCAAACGACAGGCAGTTTTAAAAAAAGAATATTTAATGTGTAGCAAATGCGCAGTCAGTATTGATACAATATTCATTTTAAATATCGAACCTGATTCCCCGTTCTTATAATTTACTACATATGCCCGCGGTTTCACCCACATTTCTAGTTACTGCGCGGCCCCCGTGGTTTGTAGCGTTGTTTGTTATATAGCCTATAGCCTTCCTCGATAAATAAGCTATCCAACACTAAAATAATTTTTCAATTCGAACCAGTGGTTCCTGAAATTAGCGCGTTCAACCAAACAAACTCTTCAGCTTTATAATTATAAATAGTATCTGTCATCGATAGAAGATATAATGTATGACGTTTTAAAAATACAGCATGCATTTTTGTTCATTCCAACTTATAATAAACATTTATCAAGAAAAGAATAACCTTAACTTTTTTAGCCAAAAATAAAATGTGCTAGTGCTATTCTTAATTTAATAGATATAGAGATAAAACAAAAAGCGTTCAATTTTTTACGGATTTAAAGCCATGCTACGAGAACTAGTGCTGTTTGTGGACACATAGGCCATACATATGTATGTAATGGGAGCAAATATTTAACGCTCTATCTCACGTCTGCTAGTAATAATTCATACGATAAGACTAAGCCGCTCTAATACCATACTCGACATAGGCGACATCTATCCACAACAGTAATTTGATCCTGATTAAACTTTCACTAGATGTTAAATACTTTTCGGATTATGACATAAGTTATAATGTACCTGTATCTCGAATGCGAGAGTTATTTCGTAACCGCCATTTGTGAGCCCGGATCCTATTGAAAATATTTTGATATGTCCTTTGTGCCAGAAAGTATCTTTCGCAGCATTGTAGACGACGGACACTCCTCCTATAATACAATTTGCTAACTGCGGCACGCAGAGACATTTATTAATTGCTTACGAGACTCCTTAGTGAGTTTTTCATAGTAAACTTTTACTAGGGCGTCACATAAGTAACCATAATATGTCCCTGAATACATGTGTGTTTAGGAAGCGTACTCCCTAAACACAGGTGGTGAAGTGTGTCAAATTTCTTCTACCATATCTTTGGTGATATATGCTATATTACGTTATACATATCAATAAATATCTTAAATTAAGCTTAATAGGTAGAAAGAAACATGATACAAATTGTATATTGTATATAAAATATATTTTAAAATTATGTAAGGCTTATCGAAAACACAGTTAATTTGCGAGGTACAACCAAAACAGTGACTACTTTCCCTCCGCTCAGCTCAACATGATTGGCTACTGATATTTTATTTCACTTTAATTCAGCAAAAAAAGTTACAGGGATACCCTGAGAGGCATTTTACCATGTATTTATGTGCCATAATATTACTATTATGGCACATACATACATGGTAAAATGCTTCTGCTGCACTCACAGATATTAAATAATTACATGGAACTTCTTACTTAAGATTTGCGCTTACTTTTACGACCCAAATGAAGATAATTGATATTGACTGATACTGACTTCTTCAGTGAGTATGACAGGTTTCATTATTTCGATCTGCATTATTTTATGTAAAGTAGATAGCTATGATATGAAAGACTTTCTTTTTTATTACCATTAAATTTAGCTAATAATCATAAATATACCTTACAACTGGCCGTAAACACAAATTAGGTAAAAAAAAACTGATTATAAATAAAATTATAACGCGCCAAAACGGATACACACACACTTCGACGAAGGCGTACAACGGTCTCATACACGCAAAAAAATTAAACGCTAGGCACCGACACCTATCACTTAATTTAAACAGCACGAAACGTCGAACAAACATGCAAATAAAGTGGCTCGACGAGAACTAGAACGAAACTATCGTTCGCATTACTCACTCCAATATATCACTTAGGAAAACGAGAGCCAATAATTTACCTCCTTAACAAAATAAATTGCGTTCAAATAACAATAGCAAAAAGCAGGAAACGGAAACTTAAAAGACTGCGACATACAGGCATGAGGACCGGCGAACATGCTACTTAATTTAATTACTGAACGTTCAAACGTTCGAAAAATTCGAACGAATATTGGAACCATCATGCAAAGCACACGCACGCGTTGCAAAAGGACCATTTATTCCGTATTTGAATTTACGATCGGGAAACGAGAAGTCGTCTTCCAAATATAAAATAATATTTCGTATTCGAACGCGATAATTACCAAAAGAGACCATTAAAACATACATAGCCAATAAAAAAAGAGTATGTTGTTTTCTTCAAATGGAATCATTAAGCTCGATTTTCTTTTTTACATTAAAAGCAACTTATAAAGTATCTTCAAAATAACCTTTTAAAGATACATTTTGGCAGTGATTTCAAAACAACGAAATCTTATACAGACCGGTCTCTGTATCGACAGGTTTCGGAACAAAAACCGTTTTAATTTTTATTTGATATGCGGTTTGTTGAAGTAATATATTAATCAGATTTTTATTTTATTTCGTGCAAAATGAATGCAATTTTATAGCTCATTATACGTACTAAGATTTGGCATTTCAAAGTGGTCTTGTTAAAATGTTATAGACGGATGTTCTTGACCTTTTTGCGATCATAAGTTGAAAGGTCACATTCAGTATTCGTTGAAATAAATCGCGAGGCTATTTATGAAATATAAAAGGATTTTAATTAAATATTGTAAAGTTTATGATTGGTAAAACTTGTTCTGCATAGACAATATTATTCTTGGATTTGTGCCATATGCTGTATTGTCCTTGAGTTTCCTCTATCATACTTATTTTAGAGGTCAAGTGGTTAATGTAAAAACATTACAATATTTCATATACGAGATTTTTAAAAAGGTTTTTGTCAAATCTCGTATTATGTGTCAATATCTTGTCTGCATCAAGTTTGCTTACAATTTAAAATATAATATGTGTGATACGTACATGTAAAGCTTAAGCACACACAGACCCAAGATAAAATATAAAGTCGAAAGCCAAGGTCAGAGATGCTCAAAATATGTTTAAAGCACGAAGGCTTATCAGCGGTTGGGAGCTTTTACAACCACCCTATGTTTGCACTTTCATAAACATGCAGCCCTTGTTATGATAGTGTCGCTTGTTTATAGACACAGATAAGAAATGTTCAAAGTATTTTTTACTTTTTATACAGATACGTGAGGATAAGGAGATACCATAATCCAAATAGAAGGTTTTCTTTTTATAAAAGTATTACTTTTAAGGAAATGACCTATAAACTATACATAATTTTTTTAAGTAATTCTTATATCGTTTAACAATAGCTGATCCATTAAAATAAAGCTGTGTTCATAAATGTTAGCAAATACACTTTTAGAAAGTTCTGCACCGCCATATACATATCTTAATGGTTGAATGAGTTTCTATAATTTACGGCAAGCGCTGTTCTACATTTAAAACGTAAAATATCATTTTATTTGGCTCTAAGATCGAAACAAAAGTAATAAATACTCGTTATTATGGCATTTTGGTAGATATAAATATGGCTGTTTTGTTGTATGGAATGGAACAGGGATAAATGATCTCAACGATAAATAATACCTTCGCTTGCAACTTGTTTCGTGGTGCCGATGTCGTCACTTACCACCGCAATATTGCGCACTACTACAAGTTTTGGTCATACACTAATAAAAATAGAAGACATATTGCTGTCTATTATTGTAACATGTGATCTTGTAACCTACTTTAAAGCGATGGTCTATGGTTTTGAAGGTCTGGTAGTCTCTCAAGTCTTAGAATACCAGACATAATTAAAATCTATTGTGTCTGGCCGCCGGTGTGCCGCTGTGGCTTAATAGGTTAATAAGAAATCTAAGCTTGTCTAAGACTTATCTGGAGCTTTTAACTTAAGCAAGAAATCTCTATACATCTTTAATGTTAAGTTATTCCACATATAATGTTGTCCAATAAATCACATTTTACCGGCAATATCAATAAGAATGCGCGAAAGTGCCATCAAAGTAGTCTGGAAGCCTTTAATCCAACAGTGCCTTACGCAAAGAATAATTAAACAGATATAAACAAATCGGTTTTCGTCGACTGTTTACTAAAGAGCACTACAAAGCTCGTTTCGAAGTTAAATTTATTCTAAACAGAAGCCTCGGACACAGAGTCGCACATAAGATGAGTCAGGGACCTTTTCACCCGGCGAGCCATTGTGTCATTGTTTATTCTGGACGCAAACACACTCCTCCTAAGTTTTCCCTCACATTTTCGTTGGCGACTTCGAAAAAGTGTAAACGTTACATTTGAATATTCAAAGCCTCGTCTATGAATTATGAATGTTTTAGAATTTATAATTTCTTACTTTTTACTTTAGTGCGAGTTGTTTTGTATAGAAACTTGTTCTCATTATAATAACTATACATAATTTATTTATAGATAATCAAAATTTTAAAATTTCGTGTCTTGGACAAATTAGTAGAAACGAAACTAGCAAACGATGTTTGATTTATGCTTTTGTCACAACTTTCCATCATATCAAATTTTAAAACTTTTTGCCTAAAGATCTACTAAAGATGAGTTTTAATTTTCTGATGGACATGCTTCTAATAAGAAAGCTTTCTCCGCCACCGTTGAAGTTATACAATAAGCATAACTGTAAACATCCGTTCTTACCTCTGCTTAGACAAGTCCGTTAAAATTCCGGCACACTGCTTTTAAGATACACTAACACTTATTCGATTTTAGCGAGTCGATCGAGCGTCGGATCCCCGCACCGTTATTCACGTCATATGTGTGTCAAATAACGAGAAAAATTCTCACAATCTCCGGCGGCACTCACTGGTAATCCGTAGTGGACAGTCGAACACAAACACTAGCACAAAAGTTTAATTCACAATATCACTGTAATGTGGGTAATCTGTTGATGTTGTTGGTGCAGGGTGTGCACTTGTGCGCGCGCGGCGTGCAGCGAGGCGCGGGGTTGTGTGTCGCGGTCGCGCACACGCAGGCAAGCGTCGTGCGCCCGCCACTCTCTCGCGATGGCGACTGGCGCGGCTCCTTCACCTTCGCGCCGCGGCCCGCCCGTTTCGCAACCTCAGCGGTTCCTTGCAGATATCTTGTTGCATGGCAACTGTTGAAAACGATGTGACGCCGCAATAACAAACCCATTTACTTTTCTATGTCGATTTTTGTTCCAATCTTTCTTTACGAGCCCACTGAAGAGTTGTTACAAAGTTCTGCACGCATGTCACCATAAACAAGTTTCAATCTAAACGTAAACAAACGCTGTCTCATTCAGGCAATATTTGAACAACTGCAACGCTGTCATTTATTAACAGCATTTGTAGGTAGTTGAACATTCCTTAACTAACATTTAAGAACAAAAGAGGCATACAATAGGTGCTCGAACTTATTTCTCGTGTCGAGGGTCGAACCCGGAACTGCAGACAGATGCACAGCAGGCCGCCAACCGAGACAAACTGGTTGTATTGCTCTTGATCTTAACAAAGCTAGCCTTTCAAAACTTGTATAGGACTACCTAATAATAGATGATAAAATTTTATAAGCGAATTGTAGCGAACGTGACCGGACGGTTGAACGTGAACTTTCTACCGATAACAAATCGATTATTGTCACAATTCTATGAAATAGCACATATCGATGTGTGGTGAAACGCTGATGAAATCGATTGAATACTGACAATCTATATTCGGGTGTCATAATATGATATATGTATGTATCGATGTTTTATTTCGATTGTTGAGTTAAGCCGATGGGCGTTGATGTCTTTTGTTGCGGTAACGAACTATGCGAGAATGGTCTTACATATTAATCAACCGCAACACTAAGATTTATGATTCTTTTATTACACACGTAGATAGACAAACAAGTTCCGACTTATGTAACATACAAAAGTTAAACATGAACAAATACTTTGATCGACAAAAAGAACATAGTTTCGAATTGCATAAATATAATAAAATAACTAAGTCGACAGGAAATTATAGATCTCAATTTTTTATAGTAATTGATTTAACAATGTATGCATGAAAATAATGCTAACCTATGCTATATATAATGCTATGCCTTCTAGTATTGGAATTCCCCAGTTTTATCTCTAAGAAAATATGCTTAGCATCTATTGAAGACCACGATTGTGCAATGTGGTTATATTTAATGGATTCATAGTAGTCACCTTGTCACGAGCCGATTACCGTACGGATTTTTATAAATCAATGTATTGAATACACCGCATATTATGTTTTTTTTTGTTTCTCACTGTTATTTTATAGGTTTGTTACGACCCTTACTATCAGAAGGATTAAGGATAATGCAAATATTATGATTGCGGATTTATTAAAATTTAAAACTTTCGTTAATTATTGGGAATATCATAGTTTAAAAAGTATTGTGTTACGTTTATACGAAAGTTATACTTTGAAATTAAACTACTTTATACAAATTTTATCACGTGTCTTAAATAGTAGTAAAGTTTAACAGTCAAAGTCATTCACTATTACAATAATTTAAAAAAATATATATGTTTTGTAGGCTAAAGATTTGTCTGCATTTTTCTTTTTCAAATTTTATTTATTGTATCTCGTCTTCGTTTTCTTTGTACAATTAATGCTTGCTTAAACTTGTTAACTTAAAATTCAGTTACTCGATCTTGGCTTTATATCCCGACTGTCATATTACTAGCTGATACTGATATCTGACTACTGATGCTTCCTGTTACCGATTTCCGACTCTGAATTTGGAACCTCACAATTAGCAATTCCACTTACTTCTTACAACTACGTTTGGTGAGTTTCTTTTTTGCTTAAAAAGACAACTCCTGCTCCATGAATATCCTGTGTCGTTGGGGTCTTTACAAACATTCAAACAAAGGACACAAACAACATCCAGACTCGGACCAAATATTTGTGGATGACACATATTGATATCCCGTGTGGGATTCAAACCCACAACTGGCGGCGACCACCTAAATTACTAGACCATCCGTGCAGCAACATGCAACTTGTAATAAATCTAAGTTACCATTGTAAAGAAAAGTAAAAAAAAGAAGTCTTTGGGGACTGCCGATAGAAGTGAAAACTGAGTAACTAGCGTGCGGTGACGATGACACGAGTTTCACGCTTTTTGTTCACCCAAAAAGTACACATATATACACAGTATACATATAGCTCATGGAAAGCGTATGGTGACGATAATGCGAGTTCCATGATTTTTGTTCACCCAAAAAGTGCTCAACGCGTCTAAAGAAGTTTTAAAAATTACGCTGCAGGACGATTCAGGCGAGGAAATTGAGATATTGAGTGTAATGACTAATTGGTGTTATTGTGCTACATCCATGACAATTGTTCTGCGACAAGTTGAGACTTGTTTAGCCTACTTTGTAGTGCTGAGTCACTCCTGCTACGTCACCCGGGTGCTAATATAGCCTTATCGAATAAGAAACCGATACAATTTGTGGAAAACTTATGGAAAATATAATTTACTTATTGTTGTTTGAATTTTAGCCATATGATAATTGACATGAATTTGATGAATTTTAATAGAAAACTAGAGTAAATGAAATATAGTAAATTGTATATAATTATGTATATGTGTATAGCTGGAATTATATTAAAATATCAATACACAAGTGACATTGTAATCATTGCAAATGAGGTGATGATATTTAGGTATTTTTGCACTTCACTTACTGCTTACGATTAGGCAAAAAATTTCTTTATTCTATCTAGGACTTTAAAAAAATTAAGTGACTGAGAACTGTTTCTCGATTTATTTCAATAAAACCTTTTTTAATATTTATAAAATATTATTCAGAACCGGTTAAAAATAAAAAATAAATATGTAGTTATTAGTACCAACCGACTTTGGTTGGTAATAATAACTAAATATTTTCAGATGTATATATTGCATTTCACTAGCCATGACCACGGTATTATTCGTTTCAATTGGAATCCAGTAATGTATTCAATCAAACCTAAGGAATAGCAACAAACTCAAACAACACCACGTTCTTTCTTGCTTTTAAAAAGACAACTAGGTACTCGCATTACGAATATTTCCTTAAATAATATTGCAAGAGCCACATAATAGGCAGTTTTGTGCTTATACCGGGAACAGTTCCAGATAGTGAGATGAGAATTTCTTACAATAAGAACCTCACAGCACTACAATATCCGACCCAAAAACCAAAAAGCCTTTGAGGCAGTAATCTGAGAATATCATTACCATACCGTATCAATTACGCAAACCAATATACAAACCACAGCACTATATCTAACTTGCAATCAAGAATAACTTTTATGAATAACGTAGTAAACAAAATACTTAACATTTACTTGCTGGACGGATGTTACGTCGGTTTGCGTGTAAAATTATACCCTAGCCTACGATGGGATTTAAATAGCTATTTTTACGCAATATATATTTTCTTGTGGCTATAAGAAAAGCGGTGCTTAGAGCTATTTTGCGGTAGTGTGGTGATGATCGTGTCTATTTAGAGAGTGTGTTAGGATCATCTATAAAAAGTAGGTTGTGTCGGTCAACGGCGAGGTTGAAAACATGATGCGGCAAACCTTGTAAGGTAAGATATGCGCTATTTTTTGCATGAGTAGACATTGTGTGAACGTGGTTTATGCCTGTACTTAGAAGCAGATATTAAATCATAATTACAATGTCCTCCAGACCGAATTCGGCCATGTCGTCCAGTCTTAATGGAGACTGGCCATCTGCGCAGGAGATATTATAGTGCACAAGTGTGTGCGCAAACACAAGTGCACTCTCTGATCCCTAACTCTAATGATCCAATGGGACGGTAATGGTAATCCGACACGACCGGAGAGAGTTCGGGCGCAGGACCAACAGCTTTACGTGCTTTCCGAGGCGCGAGGGTGTCTAACACCGCCAACTTTCTAACTTTGGGCTGCTATTGAGATTTCTTAACAGAAAAAGCCAATAACTTTTTGTTGGCCCAATCCAGGATTCGAACCCGAGAACTCATGCACAGCAGTCACATTCACTACCACTGCGCCGGGGAGGCAGTTAAATCATACATACATACCAAAGCCTAATCTCCGATCTAGAACGGAAACAACTACCAGCAGCTTTCGACAAATTGGTAATTTAAATTACTTTATTTTCTTTCATAATTATTATTATGCTTATTATTCTGCTACATAAAATTACATTTTGTTTCTGTCTTAACGTAGAAACATATTTTTTCATCAAATGACCAATAAGTACCCGTATATGACGGTATTGAAAAAAAAAATTGTGTCTTAAAAATTGTTTAAGATATTTGAATTCATGATTTCTATTTACATAAGTTTTGTGAAACAATATTAAATTAAAAAATCTAAAGAAAAACATAATTAAATATCTGTAACATTACGCCAGCAGAGTGGTTTGCAAGTCCAAGGAAGAGGCTTTTGCCCAGCAGTGGGACATATAAAAAAAGTTATGAAAAAATAATTGCAGATATAAACAAAATAATTTATCGTCGATTTAAAAGAGAACAAAAAACAAAGTATTGATTGACCATTCGCTCTGATATTTCATTACCTTACGACATTATTAAATTCAGTACATAAAATAAACCTAATTTTCGAGCATTAGCCTCGCAATTTTCACGGTCTCTTTACAAAACACTTTTAAATAAAAACGTATTGAATAAAAGGACATTTAATATAAATTAAATATTGATTATGTCCATACGGAAATGACTGTGTGTTACGAAAGTTTAATGTTAAAGTTTTCTATTGCAGACTGTTGACCAATGTATTTTATAATCGACATTACAGTTAAAGTCATAAGTCGGTGTTGCCTTCTTATTTGTACTGAAACACTTTTTAATAATAGCTATTAGATACGTATTGAGTTGACGTTTGGTTAACGGTTATAAACGGTTTTGCTGAGAAACTGTTATTTGTTGTAACATTGAATTCGTTCGAAATCGTTTATTTAAATAGAAAATAAGTTCCGCATGATTAGAAAATGAAAATATTGGTTTATTTATTTGCTACTCTGTGTAAATAACTGTCACATTTCTGTAAATAAAGACGAATCTGATTGACAACAAGCTGTGTGAAATATACTAAACCAGAACTTATTAAGCAAGACCATAGAGGCTCAATAACAGACAAATATTTTCTTTATTCTAGGAGTTCCTTGATAGCATAATTTTATTTATCTGTATATTATGTGAAGAGAAAATTGTAAAGCTTTCTAAACAAATTGCATGCACAAATGAGTGAGATTTGGCAATATTAAAACTTATATGAACAACGAGATATTAAAGCTAGAATTTATGATTTAATCAATACAATAAAATAACTTACGGAAGCATTACAACCACTGGACTATCCCTAGATTTAATAATTTAATAAATGCTGTTCTTTTGCTTAGCATTTTCTATATGCTAATTAAATAAAGATGATGAAAGATGACGGCCAAACAAAACACAAACACGCACACAGATATTGATAGACCATACAACTTTCGACATGGATGGATTAAACTTGAAATATTTGGCCCCAGCGCAACATAGCATTCAAAACACTCATACAGTCGCATTAGATGAAATACTATAAATATAAATATTCTACCACATACACACAACACCATCTAGCCCAAACTAAGCAGAGCTTGTACTATGGGTACTAGACAATGGATAAACATACATATATACTTTTTTTTTTGTAAATACATACATATTATACATAGAAACACCCAGACCAAGACAAACATCCATGTTCATGCACACAAATATTTGTCTTGTGCGGGAATCGAACCCGCGACCTCAGGCGTGGCAGTCGGTTACACTAACCACTACGCCATCGACGCCGACGATATAAGCAGGCTAAATATGTTCAACTTACAGCTGAATAACTAGTTTCTTTCTTTAGTTTTTAACTAATAAACTCGAACAGTAGTTTAGCCAACTGAAATTCTAGTGTTCCTAATTTCTAACTTATAAATAAATGGATTGAATACAGTTTAATATGCTTTAGGGGCATAGAGCTCATAGGTGGGCGTAATTAGCAATCTATACAATGGCATTGAAATTATATTCGAGTGTATAAACTATACATAAGTTCTTTCTTGACTATATAAAGTACTAGCGACCCGCCCCGACTTCGCACGGGTAGTACAAAACTTCAACAAATTATACCTACACCTAAACCTTCCTCATGAATCACTCTGTCTATTATAAAAACCGCATCAAAATACGTTCAGTAGTTTTTGAGTTTATCGCGAACAGACAGTCAGACGCGGCGGCGGGGGATTTTGTTTTAAAATTTGTTGTGATGTAGTGAAGTATTTCGCTGTGTAAAACTGTATTCAAATATCATTAGAATTTGATTATGGGCATCATTATATGAAATCTCTGTTACCATTAATTTACAACTCGTTTAGGAAAATTACTCCAGCATAAAATAAGTCGCAATTGAATTAAACTGTGATGTATTCCTACAGTAAGTAGGGGTATATGAGGTAAAGACATCGTTCTCACTTAGAACTTATTTTCTCCAACGCTGATAGAGTGCCTTATTTTTTTTAGATCCTCAGTGTGAAGTGATGCCCTTGAAATGGCAAGCATCTATAGGCTGTAATAAAAGCTTACCACCGGTATCTTAGTTGTAGTAAAACAGTAATAGAGATGCTCCCACATAGACGGTAAAAGAGTATATAATTACATGGTTATGCAAATATATATATATGTTTTCTTCTTGAAATTATAACCATAGTTGCTATATAAAACGTACAAAAATGATAGTTAAATGAGTCACAATTATTGAGACATTAGAATCGGAAACGTGATGAAATAATAAACATGATAGTAACAAGCCGATACCACGCCGTGGCACTAGTCACGCAAAGCTATTCACAGAATATCTCGTTATAGCTCAATTATCAAAGCAAAATGTGTTTGACGATGTGTAGGTTTCACTTTACGTTTTTTGTGTTGGGAAATGCGGAAATCCAACGGAGGATTAACTTTGAAGGTTGTTAAAGTAGCTCGGGTTATTTTGGCTGGCGTCTAAACAACAATAGTTGACCATTTCATAGGATTGCTCCTATGTGCATACAACCCTAGAATTCTGGGTTGAAACCTAACATCCAGAGGTAGACATCGGCTAATTCTGGGAGGTACACCAATATTACCAAATAACTAAAAAAATGATTTGAAAAGACAACGCATTATTGAACTATAAAATATAAATGAGTCAGTATCTTTTATAGTCTGACCACTGGTAAATGCGTAAATGTGAATGATAAAGATAAGATAATAAACTAGTGAAGACAGATAGTAGAGGTTTCTTTTGTGATGATAATGTATAAATAGCTAGTAATTATACACGACGTAAATGCGCTTTTTTTTTAAGTAGTATTTTCTATCTACTCTTTTCAACCTAACAAATATAACCAAAATTACTTTGCAATAAAATACAAGATATACAGTTCGTATTTATAAACGTGGAGTATGCTTATTAAAAACACATTTAATTTATTTATTTTTACCGAAAACCGTATGGTAATATTTTGGAAAATCAACAATTTTCAAAAACAAGAACAATGAATTAATTCCACCATATATTTTTTTTTCTTTAGAAACGATTCGTAGGTTTCGTTTCACGGCTACGTTTTTTATTAATCTTAAGTTTCAATTCTATTTTTATCAATGCCTTGATATATTACTTGTAATATTTCTACGAGTACTCTATTTCTTTTCAGTCCAAATCAGTTTAATAGGCACAAAAAATAAAACAATAGTCCGGATATAGTGCAACACATTTTTATGTTAGTAAGTCGTGAGCGATTTGTCGCAGTTGCGAACTATTTTAGTATTACTTATTTATAAAAACTAACACGGAAGTACACCGATATACAGGCTGTCCGGTTATTAATGGATAACCTTGAAATGTCTTATAGTAGAACTGAAGACCGTTCGGAAAAATGAAAAGAAAATAATAATAAAATTAATAAAAATATTAAAAAGTGCAAGCTATATTAGCATATCATACTTTTGACTGTCTTTCTATTAGCATAATTAGTGTTTAATAATAAAACAACAAAAAACCGATGGATTTCATTTATTTATGGTCGTAGTATACAAGAAAGATATATATGGTAATTAAAAAAACTCATGTCTCAGGTAGTAGTTAGGATAGTTTTTATTTATTTTTTTTCTGAACGCCCATCAGTTCCACTATAAGACATTTCCAGGTTATCCATTAATTACCGGACATCCTGTATATAACTAAAATTAGAGATATCAGTAAAGAGCTAAAACAGTGCTTGTATTGACTGAGCGGATGGCACAATGGATTATGTGGCCATCTCACTACTAGCCACGGTAAGTATTATGGGTACGATCTTCATGTGACAACAATTTGTGTGATACATAAATATGAATTCGGGATATGTAAAACCTTCCGCGATACACAGACTATTACACGGTCCAGGAAATGTCTTTTAAAAACATAGGTTTGTAATTGTAGTCTTACTAATATTATAAATGCGAATGTGACTTTGTTTGGTTGTTTGCAACGCTTTCGCCCTAACCACTCGACCGATCTTCATGAAATTTGGCATACACGTTCGGTTGCCAAGGCGACAGATATTTTATTCAGAAAATATCGGTATCTGAGGTTTTTTGAGATAATCTACATAATCGCAAGCGAAGCCACGGGCAATAAATAGTATATAATAAGGTGAATATTTGTGTTCTGAATGTCATCGTTGGGGTTTAGGTAATAATGGTCCCTACAAAGAACTTGTACGATGCGCAACTCTATGCGTCGATTTGGTTCCATATTCTGAGACCCATATGACTTCTTATGTTCTTGCTTATTCTAAAACGTGTTGCAAGGCCAGTCACGCTATGTTATGTCTATGTTATAAAGAATGCTTAGATACTATCACAATGTGTATTAATATTACATATGTACACACGTTCATACATATATTCACGTCTGTTTCCGGGGTCGTAGGCAGAGAAGCTTACTTCTAGATTTAGTCATTCGGATTTTAGCAGAATATACATTTATTATAATAATATAATATCAACCCTGTATTAAACTGTCCCACTGCTGGGCACGAGCCTCTTCTCAGTATGAGAAGGTTTAGGCCAGACTGTTGTGGGTTGGCAGACTTTACATATCTTCGAGAACATTATGGAGACATGCAGATTTCCTCACGATGTTTTTCCTTCACCGTTAATGCAAACGATAGTTAACTATTTAATATGCACATAACTTCGAAAATTCAGAGATGTGCGTCTTAGGATTGAACTCGAGACAGCTGCGTATCAGTCTAACGGTTTTCCACTAAACTATTGCTGCTTACAGACTATCGTTTATTACTTCCTAATTAATCCTAACTAGTCCTCCTTAATAAATGCGAATGTGAGTTTTTTGTTTGTTTGTTATGCTTTCACGCCTTAACTACTAGACCGATCGTCATAAAATTTAGCATACACGCTGTCAGGAGTGCAAAAAAGGAGATAGCGTACCTTCATTCAGGCAAAGTACTGTTACTAATCTAACCAGACCTACATATACGCGAGTGAAACTGCGGCCAAACTCTAGTATATACATATACATAGTCTCACGCCTATATTACCAAATATTTTCAGAACCAACGTACCCGACGGTTACAGATCCCATGCAGCTTCTAAGGATTTTTTTATAGTAAAACCCAGTATCACTTTGATTCACCCGAAAATCGAATAAGAGACCTTATAGACAGCACTCGGGCTTAGTGGTAAATTTTTAAGTGTCGTTCCGCACTCATCTTAATAATTTGAATGTGAAACGATACCGTCTAAAAAAAGGTTTGCGAATCGACACATAAAATAAATATACTTTATAAAAAATGTCGTTTCGCACAATTCTTCCAAACCGCTGGCTGGAGTGCTGGCTTAGTGGTCTTTTACCACTAAGCCAGCACTCACATTCACTACCGCTGACGCTGAGCCATCGTCTGCAAAAGATGGATCATCATGTATTCATAATATCTATAAATTTATATATTTAATTTATCATGTAGCATGCTTGCTACATAATAAGCTAATGACTGAACAGTGATTGCTATCACAGACGTTAATTAAATTTACTAAATCTTACTCTAGTGTTTTCCTCTACAGTCTGAAAACTTTCTGACTGTAACATACGCCGATGACAATTGTTAGTGTATTATTTGACGCGCTAAAGTTGATCTCCATTTAACCTGTCAATTGTTGGAATGCCAGACATAATTAAAAACCTATTGTGTCTGACCGTCAATGTGCCGCTGGGACTCAATAATCTCTAAATAGCTAAAGAATATTAAGAATCTTAAATACAAAACATCTTTATATACATAAATCTTCTATATGTGTGTTTGTAATTAAACTTCTCCTAAACGGCAGGACCGATTTTGATGAAATTTTTTGTGTGTGTTTAAGTGGATTCGAGAATGGTTCAGATTTGGATTTTTATATTTTCTTTTTTTTTCGTTTATACAGAACAACTTCTGTCAGGTCCGCTAGTAATTTATAATTTATTACACGGATGACGTAATGGTTTAAGTGATAGCTTCGCCACTGCCGCCACGCCCTGTGTTGTGGGTTCGACACGGGACTATCATTTTTGTGATCTACAAATGCTTGTCCAAGTCTGGGTGTTCTATGCGTCCGTTGTTTGAATGTTTGTAAAGTCCCTCGCGACATAAATTATTCTGAGAGGAGTTGCCTTTTTTGAAATAAAAAAAATTAGTAAGAAAGTATTAAGCTAGAACCTACGAAACTAGCTAAAGCTTGCCTTGACATTTGGATAAAGTACATTAAGGAAAAACTCAGTGCTAAACTAATCATTGTGGAAGTGTTTGTGATGAAATTCAGTTAAATAAATTATTATTATTATTATTAAAAAGAACCCACGTATCAAAACTGGAAATTCTAATAATCTGTCGCGATCGACACGTTCGCGCTGCAATGACAATCGCGTCACATGACAATTAAATATAGAATGGCTTAGTACTTCCGTGTATTTATTTCAACTATTTGAACTATGCATGAACAGGAATTTTATGACAATAGGTTTGTTTGCGGGTTGTCATGTGATTTCAATGAACAATATAAAATGCCTAACGTTTGTCGTGAAGACGCGTCTAGTACTATATTAGATATTGAAAGATATTGAGATACTACACGGATGACGTTCGTTTAAGTGGTCGCCTCGCCAATGACACTGCTTCCAGAGTTATGGGTTGTGGGTTCAACATAGAAAAAATTGTGTGTGATCCACAAACAGCTGTTTCAACTCTGTAACTTCCCCTGCGACACTAGATTTATTCCTAAAGCAAGATATTTTTTTTAAAGACATGTCATCTACCAAATAAGCTTCTTTTTACGTCACGCAAAAATTGTTTTACTTTAATATATACGTGGACTCATGCTCGTATAGCCTGAAAGGGTAAGCAGAGATTTATTAAACCAACATTTCTCCAGCAACTTTTTAGGTAGGCTTAAAAGGAGCGAGCCTATTACCTTTTACCGGGTACAATCTCATTTCCCGACTACGTGATGCTTCAGAAAAAGTATTAGCAGAAAAATGCTTTGATTCGAGAATCAAACTTGAGGCCTCAAAATCCCATACCTATATAACGCAACTACCGGAGACTGATGAGGCAGTTCTGTTTTAAATGTGCTTTTTAACGTGACTTGAACATAACAAGTAGTTAGTATGATTCTTTCTATAACTGAGAGCTATTATAGAAGAGCACCATTTTATTGACGGTTAACGTCACTAATGATTGTCAAAATAGACATGTCGATGACTATTGACAACATACCGATACATAGCATAAAAGAATTATATGACATCTCTTTTAAAAAAAATCCTCTCACATAAGTTAAATAATAATTTATCGCGGTTTCATTTAAATATTGTTTCAAAACTCTTCAATAATGTCTTCAAGATTAAGACGCACACCACCTAAGGTTCCTTGCGACGATGAAATGATGGATGACATCAACTAGTCAGAGCAATTAAATATCAATATTTTAAAATTAATCTTAAAATAGTAATATATATAAACCTAGTTTAAAAACGTTTGAAATAGTTAATTCTAAAATGTAACAGTCGCATAAACGTAAGACAATATAAAATTGAATTATTCCTGTGTGTCTTTACAAATAGTTCAACAACTAACACAACAAACTAACAAGACATAGTCCCAGAACAACGTCGAACCAACAACAGTCATCCTGGGGTTAAGGCGAGATGACACTCTAAATCGTTGCGCTATCCGTGAAGTCCATAATCGTATCGTGTTGAAATATTTTATTTTATTTGGAAAACAAACCATTTAGACGTTTTCACATTTTAGTATTTAGTGCTTGATAATAATTAGGCAAAAAAGAACATAGACTGTACAAATAATTAATAACTAGAGCAATTAGAGAACCGATTCAAACCACTGGTCATAAAACACTTAAAGCTAGAAGGAATTGTGTTAAATAGGTTTTAGTCATGCGAGTCGCCTAATTTGTTGATAACGCTTGCAGATCTTATGAAAAATTTACCATTTCTGTAGTTGGTGGTACCTTTTGGTAGGAACTCTTAAGTTTATCTTGTCATGAAGTAAATGGGAATCAGCTTTAGAAATTATAATAACTATATTCTGAAGACACTGATAACGAGCATGCATGAAATATAGCTATTATTGAGCAATAAATTTTCATAACAGATTGAGTGTTAAAGCCGCCCGGTATAAATGACGGCATATATAAAATTATGCACATAATATATAGTTGGAAAACAAGATAGTTTACATTTTATGATCAATAGAAAATCTGTAGAATATAGTTAGGAAAACGATACTAGTTTCTAATGGTCATGGGCTGTGACGCCTACTCGCCGTTCGCTGTAGAACCTTCAGAGTATCGAGTAACAAAGCACACAGTCGTACACAAAGCATAAGACGTAATTATTTACCTACATTTTATATAGTATGATACCGTTGAACAGCTACGCAGAGGTAGCTAGTTCGATCCCAAGCTCCGAGATCCCCGCGCAGATTTGACAAACATTCAAACAACTGCACGAAAAACACTCAGATTTGGAAAATCCATTACATTCACATCACATCACAATTATTTTTGTATCGTGTTAGATTCGAGTGGTTATCTTAATTGTAACCTGTTTACTAGGATACAGGTGACTGAAATATGCAATCCCGGCTTGACAA
Organism: Catocala nupta; assembly: GCA_963675205.1. Taxonomy (NCBI): domain Eukaryota; kingdom Metazoa; phylum Arthropoda; class Insecta; order Lepidoptera; family Erebidae; genus Catocala; species Catocala nupta. Next base: position 9,421,644 of record OY776095.1, on the reverse strand, counting down.
GCCATTGATGCCGCACTCCCTTTTCCATCCGCAGTATTGATGTTCTACTTCTGCACCGCCTGCCATATACACTTGGCTGTTTTGACTGGAAAACAGAATGGCCTTCATTATTCCACCCTTTATTTATGTAATGTTAAGACAGCCAAGCTGGCTGTCTTTTCTACATCTATACTAATATTATAAAGCTGAAGAGTTTGTTTGATTAGTTAAACGCGCTAATTTCAGGAACTACTGATTCGAATTGAAAATTATTTAAATGTTGGACAGCCTATTTATTAAGCAAGGCTATATATATATAACATCACGCTGCGACCAATAGGAGCTCAATGAAAAATGTTGGAAAATGGGCAAAATTCTGTTATGTGAAGCAGACAAAGTTGCGCAGGTCAGTTAGTAGAAGATAAATTAAAAATAAAACATGTGTTCATTAACAAACGGACACTGTTACCCGTAGTAACTAATAAATCATTACTGATATTCAGTATTGATCAGAAAAAACCTTTGTATTTATTTATCAACCACCATATTACTCTCCCCGTGAACGTAGTTGCTAAAAAGCAACCGAAACGTGAGGGTAGTGTAAATTTAAATCCAAATAGTTTTAATATTTTTTTATATCTAAAATAGTAAGTAGAAAAGGTTTAAACCTTTTTATTAAATATTACAGTACTAATGATAATATTGCAATATTTAAAAAAAATGGAAAAATGTGTTAATAAACAACGCGATAAAATTCATATGAAGTAGTTTAATTTATTTGTATTAATATTAACAAAACTAACCACTTATAAATAAAACAACATGAAAAGTAACAAAATATGGGACTGTAAAATTTAATATAAAGAAAAGAAATGGCTGGTTTAAGCAGCGTCGTAAAATTCCTCAGTATCGCTGTCGACCGGGAAAGTGCCCAGAATGATAATAATAATAATTATATGATAATTTTTTTGTTATTTTCATGTTGGTTTATTTATAAGTGATTAGGTTTGTTAATATTAGTTAAGTTGTAAATTATGATTGTTGCTTTGTTTATGTAATTAAAGTTTTAAAACATATTATATTCATTTATTTGTATTTATTATTTAAAAACAGCCTTCGGTTGACTAAAGCGACTTGACCCTACTTATACTTAGACCAACTACCGGAAAGCAGAATAAATTTGCAATAAGATATCGAACACAGACTTTCCATGAATATCCCTGTAGTCTATTTGTGTGGTACCTACAATGCAATATTTCATATACATGATGTACAGGCGTCATTGTGTGTGTATGTGGGTCGATCGTAACAGGCGATAGTCACGAACAGAGCGCCTCGTCAACGCATCCGCCACCGACGAGCGTTGCTCTTTTGTATGCGTTTACATTGTTATCGACGACACGATATTGAATAATTACGTTTCGATATGACTGTTCAGTGTAATTTACTAATTCGGAACATAAATATTCATTATAATTCATTAAACAGCGCTTGTTTAAAATTTATAATAAAATAAATAAATTATTTTATTTACAAAGCGAGGAACAAAGCTTGTCAGCCTTTGTCAGTTTGTTACGTTCTACGTAATAAGTACAAACTTTGCCTGAACCAATGTCGACACTACAAGAAAGTGAATTTCTTTTCTTATCTATAAATATCAATATGAAGGCGCGAAGTGTATTTTTTTCATCGTACACTAAGAGACAATCCTTAGGTACTTTAATAATTAATGCTATAGTAAGTTTGTTTGTTACGCTTTTATGCCTTAACTGCTCAACCGATTACCATGAAATTTTGCATTCACGTTATCAGGGGTACAGAAAATGACATAAAGTACGTTACATCCAGAAAAAAGTACTGTTTCCGAGTGAAGACGCGGGCAAATAATGTTAAATCTATTCCAATGATGTTTAATTAATTGACATTGTTAATAATGAATCTATGTATTGCATTACGCATATAATTTATTACTTCTGCGTTATTTATACCATCTATGTGGAGGCAGATTAATAAATCAATAAAGGTGTCTAATTAAGAGGCGTATCGAATATATAATTAATAAAGTGGTTTACTTTACTCATTACGCCATGTTCAGTGCACGCTCATTAAATGCAATATATTATATTTTCTTAAACAGCATTTGATTGAAAGCAATTGTATTTCTTTTACTAAGCACTATATATTGACGTACATAAATGCCACTTTAAGACCTATGTGAATAAATGTGTTTTGACTGTGTATATATACATATTGTTACTTCGTATAGCATACATACTAGAAGATTGATTCTTAAATCACGCTTGATTCTTAATTCGCACGTAGTGGGAGGCAAGCCTATTGCAAACTACAAGCATTGCCTTAATTTGTGCTCCGACATTTACATAACAAGAAATACTAACAGTTTGCGCGATAAGGAATTCGAGTATCTCACGATTGACCGTAAGTGTAGCATATTGTCTTCTGTTTACGCGAATGTTATTCATTGAAATTAAACTACTATATACGGATTTTATCGCGTTGTTTATTTGACACTTTATTACATAATTTGGAAAGTGTTACACTACATACTACTTAGTAAGTAGTATGTAGCTTACTTAAAAATTTTTAAACTTTACAATTTTTTCCCCGTGACCATGCCTGCTGAAAAGCAACCGAAACGCCGGGGAAAGTGTAAACTTAAATATAAATTGTTTTAATAGATTTAATAATTTAATTAGCTTAAAAAATATTAAAGTTTAATAGTAGTAGTATGTAGTGTAACAGTTTCGAGAATAAAATTTCAAATAAACAACGCGATAAAATTCGTACATAGTATTAGTAGTTTAATTTCAATGTAAGTGTAGCCGCAAAATTTGCCGTATTATTTTACATATTTATTATTAAACTACTGTGGCATTAGGGATACTTCCTGTATCGCCGAGGACATAAAAACTTTCAAACAACAGACGCAAAGAACATCCAGCCTCGAAACAAGAATTTGTGAGGAAACAATTTTTGTCCCGTTTGGGGTTCGAACCCACAGCACTCGGCGCTATAGCAGTGACCACTTAAACTACTACACCATCCGTGCAGACATTGTATGTGAAAAATTACAGTCATGTATTTATGTCGTGCACGATATTTTAACGTGGCACAATGAAAACCAACATTATTATAAGTGATGGTCCAGAGCCATTCACTCACTATGTCCGACGATCGGATTTTCAAACTATTCTCGCTTACATAATAACTAAAATATTTAACTTGTTTTGCTTCTATTACTACGATTATATATTTCATTTACCCACTAAGAGTACTGAGACGCCCCATTGATAGCATTCATTGTAGAATTGTCAAATAAAATAAAAACGATAATGGTTCGTTTTGGCTGGTCACATTTCAAGAAATTGGATGTATGACAATAGGATTTTTCGCTTTCTGGTTTTGTGGACAATACATAATAAATTGTTTCTTTTGTTTGTAAAAAAAACAATTTCAAGAAGACTGGCTAGCGACGACCTGAATCTTGAGAGGCTTAACAAAATAGAAGCAACTTTCATGAAGAACTTGCTACTAAAATATATATTCATCAAATTTAGTACTTTTGTATGGCTGAAGGTCTGCCGTAAAAAACATAGATAGTCTCACATCTATATCCTCGAAGAGGTTGTCAGAGGTGTATTTACACACCAACATTTCAACAGCTATGGTTTTAGTTTCAAATAAAAAGAGGCGAGCGTATTGCTTTTGTCCTGCATTACCGATTTTTATGAATAAATATCGAGATATCAAATAAACAAGGTTTGCAAAAGTAGTTAGTATGTTTATTTTTTTTATTTTGTAATTTGCAGAACGAATGTGGCAATTGATATGGCAGTTTAAACTATTATTCTTATTAACACGAACGAGTTATTGTTTGAATTGTTTATTCTAGGAGTGGGTCAATAGTGCAATCAGTATATATCAATCAGTTAAAACATTTGGAAAGCTAAATACATTTGTTATCTAGTTTCATTGGTTCTTTACATTTTGGATGTCAAATGTGTAGCTACTGTACTTCCATCATTTTATATATAAACGGAGCACGACACATACTCTACTTTATCATCATAAATATAAAATTTATAAAATAATTAATACTAAGAAATAAACATAACAATATTTTAAGGTGACCTAAAGGTCGCGCGTCATTCCTGTTACGAATTACCTATAATATATAACATACAATGCGAAAATGTTAAGTTAATATAACAAGTAAATTCAACAGAATTATATTTAAGTTTCTAATTTTAACAAAAATGTAAAAGAATAATCCCTTTATGCCTAAACGTTCGTTCGTTTTACTTAGTTGTATCGCGAGTTCTATCTCAATGTGAAGTAAAATTTATTATAGGTACTATTCTGGTAGCTATTTATGTCTATTCTAATAGTTGTCAAGGTCACGCGACACAGAAACGTCTCCATATCTCGGTTTTTCTTCCAATTATTCTTATAACGTTTATAAGTGTCGCGCGAAGTATGAACTGTTCCTAATCTGGGAAAATGCCATATCGTTGTTTAATCTTTCGAAAAATATAAATTATATATTACCCAACCCAAAACACGATTCTGCAATTATAATGCGTACGCAATATCAATAAAAGCCGAACAAATAACAGCTATTATACGTCATGTGCTTAAAAATAGATAAAGAAATATTATCATTAACCTGATTTGCATAAGTATGACTGCATAATACAAGTTATGTCATGTATTGTAACTATGCGACTCGGACAGTCACTTTGTTTGAACAATCATCTTGTTATATGAAAGTAATCATTCATATGAGAGTAGTAGCGGAGGCGTTGAATTGTCAATACTCACTCTAAATCAAATCCACTACATGCCCTGAATATTTAAAAATTATATGGCAGCCAAATTCGCCCTCGTGAATTACATTTCTGCAATTTCAGTAATGCATGTCGAATTTTAAACCGTAACGCTGGGTCTACTGAAATGTAGCTCAGCTTTTAAAATATTCCTATACAATCAAATTATAATGCCGCATCAAAATATCAGTCAGTGGTTTTTGCGTGCAGATCCAACAAAAACATATTTTATTCGTATTCTGTAAATTATAAATAATCATAATTTGTAAATTAGTTAATCTATGGTAGCTTTAATGTACAGACACAGCTTCTTTAGATTTTATAAAAGTACCTGTGCTTATTTTACCACGTGCATTTAAAGATACTATGGAGTCATGTCATAGATCGTTAGTAGAATAAAATCAGGTGCCGCCGATAGACAGGTGCTATGACATAAAATCGATTCGCTCGATGTTTATTTTAATTGATTCGATCCCACTAAATAAATAACTCGCGTAAAAGTGGGATAGTTTATAAACAGGCTAACATTATTATTAATATTATAATTTAAATTAGGAATTGCTGCCACGTTTTTTATTTTTTATATACCAATCGTCTCTACGCCATATTAAATTATTATCGTCATCAAACTGCCACATATGGATTCCTTTAATCACTATGACAACTAAATTGAACTTCTCTATTGCCTTAAAGTTGGTAAACAACTTTAACTAACGCAGAATAGAGAGAATAAATATAAAATTTATATCTTTTGTTACTTAGCTTAAGGCTTATGTTTAAAATAGCTTGTGTAATTTTAGATATCTATAGATCAAAATAATTTTATTTTACTTGATTTCACTTACATTTTACTTCAGTTACATTTTCAAAATAGTTAATGCCATAATGGCATCTTCAACTTGCTCAATTAGTGTTAGTTAAAATTGTGATCAACATTTCTTGAGGCATCTCAATACAACGTTATTTTATGTTACATATTATGTTTCATTATTATTATTGATTGGATATCGCATAAGTATTTCGTATTCAAATATGGAACAGACATTTCTTTTTTATTCAAGGCTAGTATTAATTAAAAATATAACACATGACAATCTTTAGTTACGTAGGTGATACAGAAACCTATATACATTCGTTTGGCAAGATAAATACATAATTAATTTTGCAACGATCGAATCCATATAGTGTAACGAAATTAAATTTTACGTATCAGAAGTAGAATAGCTTTTATTAACTCTTTATTGTTTATATATATATTATAAGCTACATACTTCGTTCGTTCTGTGGCATAAGAGTATGGGAATCTATTAATCACGACGGTTGACTCACATCATTCCTAAATGGGCAATTTCGAAATTCTTATTGGAATTCAATGTCAAAATTAGTGTGGCTCTTGTTTACGACACTGGTAAATATTATGCACAAGCTGAAGCACTTCTGTGATTAACCCGTATAATTAACTCACATATATAGCCAGGACCAGCTACTAACGTTGTTTACAAGCACCAGTAGTAGGAGTATCAGTAGGTAGATCATATATTGGACTTACTGTCTTTGTCCAGTGTTGCCAGGTAGTTACGCTTACTAATAAGTGACGTTTCGCTTTCTTGTTAAGCCGAATATGTCTTGAACACATTACCACACCCGTTTAAAGAATCTAAAACACACATAAAAAAGCTTATGTCAAGAACACAATAACCCCTATAACAACTAACTGCACTAATAGTCAATATGTAGTCAAAAATGTACTCTTCTGGCTGCCATTTCTACTAATTTTAGTTTTCAAACTATTCTTTACATATCTAATATTATAAACCTGAAGAACTTGTTTGTATTTGAAAACCCTAAAACCTAAAAATTATTTTTGCATATGATAGCTGAAAGCTTCAGTAAGGTTATACCTACGCTATTTGACATCACGCTACGAATTATGGAAGCGAAGCAGTAATGATAAAACGAATCGTGAGTAAGCCCGCGGGTGACTGCTAGTCGTTCAAAAACGTTGTTATAAGAATTAACTATTAAATTAACCAACAAAACAGGTTAAAAATTTATGGGCTAAAGTTGTCCTCAAGAACATAACCGCGACCCAATGTTACCTAGGTATGTTAATGTGCTCAAAATCATCAACATCTCAATTGATGCATATTAAATACCTAAGCTAGACTAAGTAGGTGTCGCGGCAGTGCATCGTGTGGGCAGACTTGACCACTGTCATTTCAACTAAGGTCAGTGGCATTCCACTGTGGCGGATCTATAAAAACAAAACATTGTACGTATATTGAGCTACACGATGTTGATTGTTTTGAATTTTATCACGAAATGTTATACATACATAATTATATAAGCATCTTATATAATAACGCTTAAGGGTTATATAGACATATTTCACTTATATTATGTTAAGCATGTTTTATATTTCTACAGTTACGTTAGTCACCTTGCCATTACGCTGCACCGAGACATAAGAGTTCAATCCCCACTCAATAAATAAATTTATGTAATCCAGAAATAGTTGTTTCATGTTTAGAAAATGGGTGCCTTTATTTTTTATTGTTGATAAAGCTCCCGTGACACAGGAATAATTACTTACTATTGTGTTTTGAAAAATGTAGGGGCTAGGCCTATTACGGTCGGCCAAGCACGTTTTAGATACGACGGTACTTCTAAAACTGACTAACAGAGAAATGCCATAGCGCTATGCTCGACCAGGAAAAACGAACCTCAACCCTCGCTAGAAGCGAAGGTACTCATGCCACATCTCATCAAGACAGCCTTAAGCTGTTTATAGTCCTTTTGAATGGCATCACGGAAAATTATGCAGTAGTTTGTATAAGATCTCAGCCAGGGTCAGTAGGCTAGCAGATACCAGTAATGTTGTATAGTTTAAGCCTGTTTTCGCTATTCTGTGATAGACACTATAGAAAATAGATTGTTATGTATCTTATGTTATTAGTCGGACAGGTAACCTGTTAAGCCTTGCTGGGTAAAATGATATTAAGTCAAATAATCCGTATTATTTGATTTAAATATTGAGTATAGATTCGTATCTATACTCAATATATCTCTCTCAATATCTCAAGTAAACATTTGATCAGAAATAGTGATTTATTATTTCTATATTATTATTATGTATTAATAATTAAATAAAATAATACAATTATTCATAAATTTTTATTTCGTAAAGAAGTCTGTAATCTTTTTGAGTGAGCGGCTTCAGTCTATCATTGTCCAAAGAATTTTCGTTTTTTTCGTAAACAATCTACAGGTCTGTACATGTATGTAAACAAACGACATGTCTGTTCATGATAATTTGAAAAACGCTTCAAATTATAGAGAATAGGGAAGCCTGGACTTCAAATTATCGCATGTTGGCGAGCAAGATACTATTCCTTCAACTTAAAATTACCGAGGGGACCAATTAACATTGATTTTAATCAATTTATCGAGTATTTTACAAGGGAGCGGAATAAAAATTCAAATCATCGAAAGATTCAAATTAACGAGTGTCAAATTATCGAAAGCCGACTAGGAAAACTTAATTATGGTTCACCATATAGATTCTATAATTTCAAAATTAATTATATAATTTCTCATCGCAACATGAGTAAATATATGTAGATATTTATATCAAAGACGTGACCAAAAAGTCTGATATGTAACATTTGAGGTTATATGTATTAGAGGACTGACCTGTCTGACTGCACGAATGACGTATGGTTTAAGTGGTCGCGTCGCCACTGCCACTGCGCCGAGTGTTGTAGCTTCGAATCAGGGATGTTGCGGATGCAGATATTTTGACATCCGCGGATTCAGATATATGGAAACTCACATCCGCGGAAACGAATACGGATGCGGATGTCCAAATCGATGCGGCAGCTCCGCAATTGCGAATGCGGATGTTGATGAAAATTGTTCATCTTATTTAATAAAAAGTATCTAATATCACCGCCTTCGCAGGTTCAAGCCTGTTTTGCAAAGGTTCCTAAATTAAACACGTACTACTGAACAACTGATTTCTTTCTTATCGTAACCTACGCTTTAACTGAATCCGCATTAACATCCGCGTTGATTATTGCGGATGCGGATGCAGATGGCCAAATCGATAAGGAAGCTCCGCAATTGCGGATGCGGATGCAAATATTTGCAATATCCCTGATTCGAATCCTACACGGGACGAAACTTTGTGTGATCCACAAATGGTTGTTCTGAGTCAGGGTGTTCTTTGTGTCCAGTGTTTCAATGTTTGTTAAGTCGCCCGCGACACAGGATTTATTCCTAGTGCGGGAGTTGTCTTATTTTAAGAAGAAAGAATAGAGGAGACAGCTCAACTAGATTGTTTGTAACATTTATCATAATGAGAGCTATAGGCGCTTGGATACACCACTAGAGGTGCTAGTAGAAACTAAGGTCTCTAGACGTCATATTCTATAGTCACAACAACAGTAACCATAGAAACTGACAATAATTACCGCCAAATACGGGTTTTGACATCAGCTGTGACAGGATTGTCAGGAACTTATTCGCTAGTGTTGCCAACTGATGAGCATAAAAATATAGTCTCTAATAATGCTCTATCTAACTTAGTCTGAGCGATGCGTATACTGCAACGACGACGCGTTTGTGTGCAAAACTGATTTAGCAGAACATGAAGGTATATTTTGAATATTACAATTTTCACCTTATTCTGTACAATCTAAGTGTGTGTGTGATTACCTAATATACAGGCGATACAAATATAACACTAAGTAGTCGAATGGACGGTTTGGCGCCGACCATGGTGTTAAAACTTAGAAGAAAACAGTTGAATTATAACGTAATCAAATTACATAGGTTACCATGTTGGCTTTCTATAAGATAACTAAGCGATATTCAATTTAGTTGTGTTATACTCTGAAAGTTGCATGTGACAACCGCTAGATGACGGGGAAATCAGTTTATGAAAATTTCACTTTATTACCAATTTTTTAATTATCGTAATAATTTTTAGGTTTTAATACATAAAACTATTATCAAACAATAATTTTGTTTTTAAAAAGGAAGTTCTAAAGTTATCGCTTACCATATTTGATTAATGTTATTTATTTTTGAACGATTCGGACCTGTCACATAGATAAAGCTGTTGTCAAATTTGACATTTTATCATTCCGATAATCTCTCTTGAATAATAAACTCAAGACCTTGTTTTATTTTTTACAATTCCATACTTGCCCTGATCTTGGTTTTCATTTTTAAGTGAATGTACAGGCTAGCGAATTTTATAGTTAAGTATACACATTCTTAACTATAAACTTCGCTAGTCTGAAAATTCATTAATCACTACATCATTATAATAGATATATTATATACCCACACATATGTTTGTATTCGAAAAAGTTGCTTGAACCGAACGCCAGTTGGCGCTAGTATTCCAATTCATTGAGTGACGTCTCTATATTCCTATATACAAATGTACTCTGTGGCGCCGACCACCATTTTACACAAATATTATTATTACTTTTGTCTATAGGTAGTAGAAGCGCTGTTAAGTTGTAATTCCGTTTGAGTGGGTAGTACAAACATAATTTGCACTGCCGGATAAATATCATTATCTATGGTTTCTTAAAGGATTCGTAATACAAAAGTACCTAATAAATTAACTATCGCTAGTGCTGTTTCTTATTACTTTTGAATTCCGAATGATTTCTATAAAACCGTGACGCAAGTAAATGTTTGATCAAACGATCGTTTTCATGGTATAACAGTGAAAAAATGTCACGCACTTCATTGTTAACAAATATGAGGTTATTGAAACGAAAGCGTTTAAAATTGCTTATGAAATGGAAGAGCGGGTAGGAAAGTCGGTGTGAATAAGATAAAGAAATAAAACTGTTTTTATATTCAACGACAATGCGTTTTGATCATTGTTTGACTTAGTTCCGTGACCATCGAGCATGGCTGGTTAGACTACAATTGTTACATTCATAGGATTATCATCATTAAGTCCTAGGTGATAGGAATCTAGGCCTTATACATCTAGTAACAAGAACAGTCCAGACGCAATGCTATTGAAAATTCGTAATAAAATATGACCATTAAAATATCGAACCTGGGTCCTCACCATTGGCTGTTGTACATGCACTTAAGCTTACGCTTCTGGACAGGTGCCTCCTACGTTAAAAGTGTAACGATTTCCAGAATAGAAATAAACACAATCGGAATATAAAGCATTCATATTTGGATAATAAGTTCAATAGAACTATTAATATTCAATAACTACTGAGAAAAACGTCGCTTGCCTTCGACATTACATTAAATATAAAGTGCTAAATAAAATGCTTTATATTATAGCTATGACATTTAAGTGTGAAGCTATAGCTCCGTGATGTCGTAACGTTATTACTCATAGTTCGTTAACTTGCAGGCATCTACGTAGCTTAGGTATACAAAAACCTGCTGGGGCACAGACTAAATGCAAGCTAAGCAGTACCATTGCTTAGCTGCTTACTTAACATCGGCGACCTGACATTTTGTTGCTTTTTGATAGCTACATATTATGTATAATAACCGCTTCACCACAAATTAGATCGATAGAGATGGCCGGCTTAATACAACCTAGAGATATTGTGAATATTCGCATCCGCGTCTGCAATTGCGGAGTCTCCGCATCGATTTGGACATCTGCATCCGCAATAATCAACGCGGATGTTAATGCGGATCCAGATATAGCGTAGGTTACAATACGAAAGAAATCAGTTATTCAGTAGTACGTGTTTAATTTATAACTTAACTTAACTTTTGCAAAACAGGCTTGAACCTGGGAAGGAAATATATTAGAATATACTTTTTATTAAATAAGATGAACAATTTTCATTAACATCCGCATCCGTAATTGCGGAGCTGCCGCATCGATATGGACATCCGCATCCGTCTCCGCATCCGCAGATGTGAAACTTAAAAAATCCGTAGCCACATCCGTATCCGCGGATGTCAAAAATCTGCAGACACAACATCCCTGATACAACCTACAAACATGCGATAAAGGCGTTAACGCGCGTATATAGTGATTTCAGATCAACTTTAATTACACGTGGTACATTAAGTGGTTGCCACTGCGCTGAAACAATACTCAGCGCAAGTTCGGTCCTCGCACGTGACAAACATTTGTGTAATACACATATAGGTACGTGTTACGAGTCTGGATGTTCTTAGTGTCCGTTATTTTAATGTTTGTTACGTCCTCCGCGACGGCGACGCGGCAAGCAATACTGGTGCTAAAGATGACTTTAAAAATAAATTTGTCACCTCGTCTGAATCTATCTAATTTGTAGCTCCTTTTTTATTAAATACAGCGTCGTTCACTGTGTTTGGCGATTATTAAAGTATGTTCATATGTATGCCCCTATTTCTGAGCCCGATGCAGTAAGGATTATAGATAGTATCACTCTTGCACATCAATATTTGCTAAAACGCGCTAAATCAATGATGCACTGGCCACGCGCTTGAAGGGGGCGAATTTCAAATCCACAATGAACTATTATGTACTTAAATGCAAGAGTTATAGCATCGTGATTAGACATTGATATAGCTAAAATATCGTTGATCGCCGATGCTCAAAGTAACACAATATCTGCTTAGACCTTAACTGCTACTTAGCGTGACAAAATGTGCTTATTACGTGATAACGTGTCAAACTTGCGCGTCACTATTGGTATTGAAAAGTTGACACCAGTTTAATATCGATCGACCTCCTTACATCTTGAACCTATTTTTGATGTACATTTTATTTCATCATGCAAAGGAATCTCTAATAATATAAATTACTTATTGATTTATTAACTGTAGGCTAGTTGGGCCCACGACATATATTTTGTACGACCATACACGTAAGTTCGTTTCTCCTTTCGAGAAAAGTATTACTGTGTTTTTCTTTTAACTGATTTTAATTAGCAGCACGTATTCCGGAAGAGCGCTCGGTAGACGGCAATAGATTCACCCTTTATTCCGATATCCTTTTTTATTTATTTTGCACGTTGAATGACCACACTACGCCTGTAAGTGATCATGTGGTCCAAGAGCAGAGGCCTCCACACCATCCTCATAGCAGCTGAGGGCCCTACTTTGACGGCTTAAGAAGGTGTTTTTTCACACCCGGCTTAATGAACCCAGAATTGAACGAAGAAGGAAACACGTACCTTAGCAGAGAATTTTATGCTTTGATCGTTAGGCAGAAGTATGAGGACCGAAACCTGTTGGGGCGTGCTCTAATCGATTGTAAAGTGTTATAGGTCCTTACACAAAGACATGGCTAGCAAAATATGGCAGTAATACACCTACTAATTTTTATTTACACCTTCGGCGATATACACGTATATCATTCTTTTTTATTCTTCTAATGAGCATTAGGCCGAAGCGAATCCTTTCTACTTACATAACTATTTTGGTGATATATATCTCAAAGCATTAGATAGAAGCGTACACCATTTAATTTATATAATGCATAATAAATTTAACGATCATTGTGTGTTAAGTTCAGGCTCGAAATCGCACAAATTCTGCTTTGAGAATATCGTAACAAAATATTTCTCGACAAGAAATTGATTCCGGGATTTCACGGTTAACAATTACGCTTACTCTACCGAACCACTGCTAGTGTAGATCCTTTGTTACGCACATACAATTAATTGAAAACTCATTGCTAATGAACAAGGCATTGGAGGTAAATTGAATTACGGCATTGTGTCGGATAGCTCCCGTGGTAATTGAGTGCGCTTTAATTAATCACGGCATGCATTGCATACAAGATGCAACATTTAGCCTTATGGCTTAGTGTACTATGTTAAACATTATATAATTACTAAACTTTTCCCGCGGCTGCGCTCCCATAAATGTAGGTTATATCAAATTTCTATCCCTCAGGAACAGTACTTTTCCTGAATAAAAGGTACACTATGTACTTTTCTATAGCCCTGACAACGTGTATGCAAAATTTCATGATGATCGATCGAGTAGTTAAGGTGTGAAAGCGTAATAAACATACAAACATACTTACGTTCGCAAATCTTAACTTTCTAACTAATATCTATACTAATATTATAAAGTTAAAGAGTTTGTTTGTTTGTTTGGTTAAACGCGCTAATCTCAGAAACTACTGATTCGAATTGCAAAATTCTTTTAGTTTTGGATAGCCAATTTATTGAAGAAGGCTATAGGCTACATAACATCACGCTACGACCAATAGAAGCGGCGCAACAATGAAAAATGTTGCAAAAACGGGTAAAATTATTTTATGGGAAGCAGATGAAGATGCATGGGTCGGCTTCCATATTTATTAATGACAGATGAGTAATTGAGGACATTTTAAGTTTCACGTATAGTTAAAATATACTACTATTACTAGTCTATCATGTTATGATTAATTAAATAAAACAAAGCTTATTTACAGCGTTCCAAATTTAACAATCTCTGTATGTCTTTATACATATGCTCAAAAGAAATATCATCTTATAAATCTTACGAAATAACATCTTCAATACAATCCGCTTATTGAATCTCTCCGCTAACATCCTAAGTCCTGTATCTGGGAACGAATGTGACCCACGAGGACAATTTGTTAGTGTTATTACGTGCTGTTAAAGTTTGCGTCAGTACTCTGCGGTTGAAAGGGGACGCGTTACCGACGTGCTCCTGGCCACTTACGTGAATAAAAAATTAAATAAAAAAGAAATAGAACTCAACTAACTGTGCAAGTGTTTCAAAACTTTCAAATATGGAACACGCGCCATAATAAGTTTGCGAATGGATATAAAAGTGTTGTTTATTTGTGCAAATGTTTCTTGTTAATACTTCGGCTGTGAATTCTTAATTTAGTGTAAGTTTGTTTTAATATTACTATATTACTGTACACCGGTGTTTACAAGACAACTTAAGTTACGTGTTTACAACTTTCCGCTCGATAGGTGCGTGTGAATCGAAATCTCTAGTACATGGACATGCCCAGAGTTGGCGATGTAGGTAATACAATAAATTAAATCTCAGACACATTTCTAAGATAACATTGACATTGTAAACAAGAATTCCTCGTTCAGTACAGGATTTCCCGCTATATATTATGCTGGTACATGATCTTGAACAGCATTTAGATACTTCCTTCGAATTCATGACTGCTTCCTTAGGTATTTCCTTCAAATGTGTCATTGTAATTCACGTTAAAAATATACCCAAACGAGTTTGATGAAAAGAGATATTGCTGTATAAACGTTGCAGTCAAATCGTAAATTCACTATTTGTTTATTTTTTGATTCCAGAGAAATACATTACTCTACTCTATAAGCAAATTAATTTCTAAAGTTATTTCATAACGTCGAAATGACGAGATCTCAAAGCACTTTCTAAACCAAGATCAGTTAGGTTCCCATAGAAATCAATATCTAGTTCAGCCTAGTCAACCTGTCATAGTCAAACGTAACTCAAAAACCGATGTGTCAACCGAAAGCCGCTTCTCGAGACAACAGCGGTTACTTGAGCCAATTTAGCTTGACAACAAAAACCATTCATACTTGACCTTCTCAACATCGACCAGTATCTCCTTTATAACTATTCTTGTGAACGAAGTAAGGGGCATGGTAGCTCACGTTTAGTTGGTCACGTTTCAGCCAGCCCACACTCTAACACTCTGATTCCATATTTCCGCCCAATGCCCTATACAATCGGTGATACTTTAAAAACATACTTTATATTGATGAGATTAGAGTTCAAATTTTAATATTATATAGTGTGAATTAAAATTCCTCGTAAAAATTGGATATGACATTTACGAATACTGGCAGCCAAATATGTTGGTTGCTGTAGAGTCCAGTGTCATGTTTCTAATTCTCTTCCTACGGATAGTGTAGAATTTCAGAAAAGTAAACAACCTTATACTGTTATGATTCATTCTGTGATTCATGTCTATCATTGTAATGATTTACAAGAGTACGCAGTGACTTTTCAGCTTATATATTATGTAGGTACATTTTTTATTTTTTCGACTTCGCAAATTCCTTTATGGATACCCCTCTCCTCGGAGGGTGGGGGGGGAAGTTATGTGAGACGGGGTGGGGCGAGATGGGGTCGCGTTAGCGATCAACGTATATATGTAAGTCCTATGATATACCTAGTTATGCCTTGCCTTGTTAATAATCCAGAATGATCAATTGTGTGTCCTAACTACTTGAACACTGTAATTTTAATCTATACTAATATAATAAAGCTGAAGAGTTTGTTTGTTTGTTTGCTTGAACGCGCTAATCTCAGGAACTGCTGATCCGAATTGAAAAATTCTTTTAGTGTTGGAAAGCTCATTTATCGATGACGGCTATAGGCTATATAACATCACGCTACGACCACGGGGGCGGCGCAGTAATCATAAATGCGGGTGAAACCGCGGCCACATCTTGTTTCATATACAACAGATTTCATGGAGCTTAGAATACACATACAACTAAGTACGAGCTTAGCGTTAGTATATTAATTCCTACTAACGAATAAATTTATCAAAATACTAGATTCTGCTTGCGGCTTTACTTGTGTGAAACTTGTGGGATAAAAAGAATCTATATACTAATCCAGTACATTGTCTAACTGAGTGCCAATTTTCATATATTGCGCTTGATATTCTACCAAATACACACAACACTATCTAGTCCAAACTAAGCAGAGCTTGTACTATGGGTACTAGACAATGGATAAACATACATATATACTTTTTTTTTGTAAATACATACATATTATACATAGAAACACCCAGACCAAGACAAACATCCATGTTCATGCACACAAATATTTGTCTTGTGCGGGAATCGAACCCGCGACCTCAGGCGTGGCAGTCGGTTACACTAACCACTAAGCCATCGAGGCCGACAATTGTATTACATCCTAATACCTTAACAAATGTTTACAACTAAAATAAAAATAAGTAGGAAAAATAAAATGTTTTATGAAGAAAATGTTGCTATTTTACTCTTTGGATAAGCTATGTATAATATACATAGTCTCACGCCATTATCTGCGAAGGACAGAATAAGTTGTGCTACACCAACATATCGCTAATTATGGTTTGCAGCCTATTGCCGTCACTATGAACACTGTGTCAAACTACGGTGTTTCATATTCTCAGTAACAGTACAGGCTGTTAATGACAAACACCACAGAGAATTTTAAAAGAAAAACTGAATAACACTTCGTCTGACCCGGGTAGGATCCAAGATATCTTGCACTGCAGTCGCCTTCACTATCGCTGCGACACCGAGGCATAAGCTATCGGCATAGCTATTACGGCAGCTATCGGCCTATTATCATGCGGGCTTTATCACTAGTCATCCATTAACGGACTGCTTCGTTAGATCCACGATGCGATATAACTTTGCGGTTATGTTTTCGTGCGAACGGGTTCCATGGTCAGGTCAGACCGTGTTATAATTTTTTTCTGACTGGAAATTCTCTGTGGTAATAGAGTAATGAAAATGTGTCTGATGGATGGCAATAGACTCATCGTCTAAATTTACGCCTCAGAATATGTCAACATTCACGTTAAATGATAAAATCTATTCGTGTTGGTCCATGTTAACCACAAACACTTTATAAATAACGTGGATCCGGGACAATTTGGTAACGTAAGCGTGATACCTACCATGTCCACGAGCAAAGATTCATATCAATAGTATTCGTTCCATCAAAGTAATTATATAATCCAAGTAATTATAAAAACAAGTAAACAACAGCAGTTGCCAGTAAAGGGTGCCACCACGCACTCTTGGAATGCCAATACTCTCGGAATACGGAATATTCCATATTTTCCAAATTGTAACATGCTATTTAGAAAAACAAATCTCTTTTTTTTCATTTTCTGATACTACTTTATTAATCGATACCTAATAACTTTACTATCTAAATGGAAAAATATTTTTTTTAAATTAGTTTATTCAAATAAACACGTGTAAGTCTACGTATAATTTCTATTACTGTTATTATTGTATTGTATATGGCATTTTATATAGTTAGTCTGGCCGCTACATTATAAAAAAACATAATATGACATTTGAATTTGGAATCAGTCATTCTTATATGAATATTCATTGTGTTTTCTCATTTTCGCGCCAATCTGTGTTAAATATTTTTGTGATATTAAAATGGAGTGCGTTGATAAAGAGAACCGAATTGCTTATTGCTATAGCGTTACACAAAGTAGGTATGGAAACTTATGCAATTTTTGAAATTCTCTTTCCGCTTGGTATTAGTGGAATGTTTGTGTACCGGGCTATCAATAGGTACAATGAAACCTCTTCTGTTTGTGACAGAAAAGGGTCTGGCCATCCACGTAATATTTGTACGAAAACGGCGATCAAAACAGTAAAGGAAAGAATTCGAATAAATCCTGTCCGAATGCAAAAGATTTTATCTCGAGAAATCAATATAGCACCTAGCATCATGACGCATATTTTAAACGATGGCTTAGTACTTGCAGTCTATAAGAGACGCATTGGTTATTATTTAACTGATAATTTAAAAATAAATAGGCTGGTAAAGTCAAACATCTTCTTTTCGAGATTTTTTTTGCTATTGAGCAATGTTTTAACAAGCAGAATGACCAAGATTATGCTCAAAGATCTATAGAAGCTTCCTAATTAGTCAGCAGAGTACAACGTGGATATTATCCGACTTCAGTGATGGTTTTGTGGGGTGTTAGCTATCAAGGAGTGACTGAGCTAATTTATGTGAAAAAAGTGTCAAAACATCGGCACAAGTGTATCAAGATATGATTCTTGAGAAGGTGGTTAAGCCTTTTAACAACACCAAGTACCATAACCAAGAATGGTCCTTTCAGCAAGGCTCAGCATCGGGTCATGAAGCTCGATAGTGTAGTGAACTGTGGTTGGAAATTAACGTTTCGGACTTCATCAGAGCTGAAGACTGACCGTCATCTAATCCCGACCTTACTCCGCTGGATTATAATTTATGATTAGTTTTAGAGAGTATGGCATGGCTCTAAACGCCATGATAATTTGAAGTCCCTAAAACAATCCATAAGATTGGCCGTGAAGAATTTTGACATGGAGAGAGTGCGTGTTTCTATTGATGCCTCTACTGGAACACTCGCTGCTACTCTCACTGGGCTATTATAGATAAAGGACTGTACTAAAGCCAATGGATATCATATTGAGCTCGGCATCAATAAGCTTCATATAGTTTTAATATTATTATATGAATGGATAAACTAACACACATTACAGTAATAAATATTTTATGCAAAAGAAAAAATATCATTTTTCCTTGTAACAATATTTATGGCAAGACTAGGTTTATTTTGGTAGACATGATTCATTGAAAACTCTACAGACTGCACTTCTAGCTACTACTATTACTGACAGTTTATTCTCGTCCGTTTCTCAATTGTTACAGATAAATGAACCCAATACAGCAAAATGGCAAAATCGTTTCAAAGAAGAAGAATAAGTATGATCGTATTGTTTATTTTATGTGGGACAGCTGATGTTGAATGCAGTTTACCAGTCGACCTAGCCTCTGAAGAAAAAGGTCGGTATAAATTTATAGTATGGACTGATCGAGTTTTAAATCTTTGACATTGAGCAAACCTTCACATTAAACTAATTGAATTGAAAACCTGTTATTTAGTTTTATATATCTCGATAATAGTATATTAACAAAGTTTGTAAGCAAAATTGTACCTTTATCCCGGGGTTAATTTTGCAAAGCTTGTTAGTAATTAACTACGGAATGTGGCTCCTAAAATATACCAAAAGAATGCAATATGTAGTTGAGATACCTAATAAACTTCTTAAAAAGCGTTAATTCATCAAATAGCTTCTAAAAAAACATTATATTCTAACAGAAACCATGTTAACTCCCTTTTGGGAATTGAAATGGTGATCGTTCGGACAAGAAAACTTTTAGTTTAGAAGTAATTAAAGTACAATTTGCTGAAAGTCGCATAAAATAAACCACAGATTCACTAAAACTAATCAAAGAAACTATGGTGAATGCAAGTACTGAGTATGAAGCCCAGGTTAAATGCACTCTGTTCAAATAAAGTCACTCAAAGGCGTTGTTAATTGGCAAAGTTATTGACCCTAATATGAATTGTTAAGGTAAATCATCTCACATTCCATTAAAATACGTAACTTAAGATTGAAGTAAACTAACTTAATAAGCAGTGACTGTCACAAATGTTCACAAATTAAAGAGCATTGACTTGATTTTGTGTTGATCTTTACTTAGTATACTTTTAGGCCCGATTCCTTCATCAAGAAACGAGGCGTTTTAGCTACGGACAGTTAATTTTGAGACATATTCTAATAATGTTCTCCGGGCCGAATTTCGATCACGGTGGCCAGTCTTAACGGAGACTGCCATCTGCGCAGTAGATGTTATAGTGCACAAGTGTGTGCGCAAACACAGTGCACTCTCTGTTCCCTAACTGTCATGATCCGATTGGACAGTAATCCAACACGACAAGAGAGAGATCAGGCGCAGGACCAACGGCTTTACGTGCTTTCCGAGGCACGGGGGTGTCTAACACCGCCAACTTCCTAACTCCGAGCTGCTGAGATTTCTTAACAAGAAAAACCCAATTACTTTTTCTTGGCCCGACCCGGGATTCGAAACCGAGACCTCACGCACAGCAGTCGCATTCACTTCTGCTGCGCCACGGAGGCAGTATGACTCTATGGAAAATATGTAAAATTTTACTCTAGGAAAAAGAATATAGGCAACGGGTCTTATTGTCTTTATTAATTTTTATATAAAAGATCTGGCTTTATTTCTTCTCTAAGGCTAGCGCCGCCAATACAATAATAGGAAATGGCTTCGTTACTTTACTAAAGCTGTAGCAATAATTTATGTAGTTCTTAAATCAACTTAAACTACTTCCATTCGCAATATTTCCATACAAGACAGATGTTTTATTTGATATTCCCACGGTGTAACCTATTTAAATAGCCATATTATATGTTATATTTATAACTTTAATCTTTATGAGAACCAAATTATAGTTATTTCGTGAGCACAGTTTTAATAGAAACTTATGTGAAATAGCAGGATACAGGCATTTATCATCTGTCTTAACTGCCTTTATTACCCGTTTGTATATACAATTATTTTCGGTACGCGACGTCAATGCCGTAAATCTCACGGAAATACATATCAAAAATAAACAATATCCTATGTATAGGAGATATGCCTCTGTGTGCCAATGAAAATCCGTTCAAGGACTTCCGCGTAATCGAGTGAAGTACGAGTACGTCCAAGCATTAATTTTACTTTTCTTTTATAAAGAGACAATGTACGCATTAGTAATAAATCCCGTGTCGCGAGGGACAAACATTCAAACATCGAACACAAAGATTACCCACACTCGGAACAACTATCTGCTGATGACATAATTTTTTGTCACGTGTGAGACAATCTGGTTTTAAGAGTCATTAGGAATCGTCTTGAGAGTAGGCTAGACGACTTCCAGCCTCCCGAACAAGCCCGTTTCCGTAAAGGCTACAGTACCATAGACCATATACATACGCTGCGGAAGAATATAACCAGTCCTTATGCGTGCGTTTGTGGACTATGAGAAAGCCTTTATTTCGATTGGAACCTGAGCAATGCTGCAGCCTCTCCAAAGGTGCCAGATTGACTACCGGTATGTCGATGTGTGAGCACTTGTGAGTGTTTGTATGACAACGCCACCATGCTAGTCCGTCTCCAAGACCAGAGCTCGAAACCAATAAAGCTCCAGCGAGGGGTGAGACAGGGGGATGTTATATCTCCGAAACTGTTCACCGCCGCGTTGGAAGATGTTTTCATGCTTTCGGATTGGAAAGGACTCGGCATTAACATCAACGGCGAGTACATCACTCACCTTCGATTTGCTGATGATATCGTGGTCATGGCTGAGACCATGGAAGACCTCGGCATAATGCTCGATGGCCTTTGTAGAGTTGCCCGACAAGTAGGTCTTAAAATGAACATGGACAAGACGAAAATCATGTCCAACGTCCATGTCCACCTGCTCCTATTAAGGTTGGGAACTCTACCCTCGAAGTTGTCGGCAAGTATGTATACCTAGGACAAACGATCCAGTTAGGTAGGTCCAACTTCGAGAAAGAGGTCAGTCGTCGAATCCAACTCGGCTGGGCAGCGTTCGGGAAACTACGACATATCTTCTCGTCCAATATACAGCAGTGTCTCAAGACGAAAGTCTTTGACCAATGTGTGTTGCCAGTGATGACTTACTTGTTTGACGTGATCGCTCACTATGGGCCTTATCAGAAGGCTCAAGGTCATGCAAAGAGCGATGGAGAGAGCTATGCTTGGGTTTTCCCTGCGGAATCGAATCAGGAATGAGGAGATCCGCAGGAAAACTAAAGTTGCTGACTTAGCTCTCCGGATAGCCAAGATGAAGTGGCAGTGGGTAGAGCACGCAGAACCGATAGCCGTTAGGGCAGAAAGGTTCTGGTGTGGCGGCCACGCACCGGAACACGCAGCAGGGGTAGGTCCACGAGGTGGACCGACAACCTGTTAAGGGTCGCGGGAATCGGTTGAATGTGAGTGGCTCAAGACCGGTCTGTGTGGAAAACCTTGGGGGAGGCCTATATCCAGCAGTGGACGTCTTTCGGCTGAGATGATGATGATGATGATGATGTAGGATTCAAATGGTCAATAATTAGCGTAGTGGCTGTGGCGAGGCGAACACTTAAACCACTACGCCATCCGTGCAATCCCAAATTTTCACTTTTATAATATTAATAGAAAATTTAATCGATTTTAAATTTCCGATATTAATCCCAGATCTTACGTGTCTAAACAAAGGAACGGTACTTTGCTAACGATAGTCAAGTTGACGGTAGCAGACGCCACGACATAATCATGATGGCATACTGACAGTTGATAGCAACCACTCGCTTGTAAGAGCTGTCATTATTTGTAGCACCCATGAAATTAATAAGTACTTATTAATTTCATAGTAGCAACACAGATATAACCTATATGACTTACAAACACAGCTACATTTGCTTTGCATTCTCACACCTTTCAACCTAATTGGTGTCGAAACCAAGCGGTTCCAAAGGCATTTTCTCCTGCGGACGCTCAGGTTGTGGAATGAACTCCATGTCGAGGTTTTCCCACAAGACTACAGTATGAGGTTCTTCAAAAAGGGTGTTAAAAGGTTTTTACAAGGTCGGCAAAGTGCAAGTGATGCCTCTGGCGTTACAGGCGGCCATAGGCTACGGTGACGGCTCACCATCAGGTGGGCCGCTTTGCTTTGGCAGGTTTGTCTCTTTAGTTGTATAAAAGAAGTCTGTCTTTCTCGTTTCTTAAGACGACAGCCACCTGCCTGACATTTAACCATATGTTTATATAGCTTTCGGTCACTTCCACATGTTTGCAAGTCGGTACCATACATTTTTAAAGCGTTCTAGCGAAAATATTCATGAACTAAACAAAATGTAAGAAAAGACATGCAATCAAACGCGCCGAAATCCTTGACTTGCTATTTGATACCGAAGTCAAGCTAATAAACTAAAGTTAAAGACCCCGTAGACCAGATGTCCAAATTAATAAACTTATTCATGTTACGGGAATCATGATATTTAATTTAATTTTAAATATAAATAGTTTCGGTATATTTTAAATACTATATCGATATTGTCTGTATAAATATTCATAACTACAGGGCACTCGAAAGCCCCAATTAGTAGACAAGTTGCGCTATAATAATAATCGAAATCGTTACAAAAACACTTGATACACTTAACATTATTACTTAAGTAATTACGTCTCGAGATTTCATTATTTGGAACCGAAAGTATTCTGTACCACAAATATTTCGACACGCAAATTAAATAATGTTTACCAGTAGTCTTAATACGAAAGTAACTATGTGAATGCATCGACAGATAATGACTGCATTAACGACGATATGAAAAATGGGTCAAAAGCTGATGAAGTAATCTTTTTACAATATGACCAAGTCAGTAAAGTTTTGACAATCTGATTTCTTAAGCTTTATTTGATAGTTTAAATTATTACTCTAGTACTTTAAATACATCAAAGAGCTAAGAATAATCACGATTCACTAATATTTATTTGCTGTTGTAAAATCATAGCAGCAGTAAATGTCACTGCGCACTGTATCTGTGAGATCTAGAATCGCTTCCCTGTGAGGTCTCGATTTTTTTGACAAAATATTCTCAGTTGTACCACGGAGTCTGAAACTATGCCCTGTAGACGGCAAAGCGCATTACAATTCGTTTAGTGAATCTATCAAGGTAACCAAGAATTCTACAAGCCTTTGTTTTGGCTTCAGAAGCCTCAAAATAGTCAATTCTAAAGCAATGATTTTGATTCCTGGTGTATTGGAGATATTTTAGGTTTTAGTACAGTTTTGTAATCGTGTAGATATCGAATCTAGGTGCCCTTTGTGTTCGGTTTATTGACCGTTCTTGAAGTCAATTTAGTTAGCATATTCAAGTCAGTATTTACGAAATGCCCACACTAGATAATGCTATAAGAGTTTAAAACAACGAATATATAAAGAACTACACTCGGCACATCTATTTCTAGATCATACATTTAATTTTGATTGTAACACTAGGCGCTTTGTAGCAAAGTGACCACCTAAAATAGTAAGCCAATCTGCAGGCACTTAGTTTAATAACTAAGCCAATTAGCTGGCAATATATAGAATCCGGGTAGCCTTAGAAATATTATATTATAGCACTCAAATAAGTGTGGCTGTCAATTGGCAGTTTAATTGATTACTTGACATTGTGCCCTCTCTTGCACCCAGTGCAAATTCCTACTGTGGGTAGATTAATAGTCTTCTACAAAGCTAAAGACATTACATAATGACTTCATAGTCAACCTGTAGCTAAAAATACATGTGCGGGTGTAGCGATCTCCTCCCTTTTCTCTTTTTTACCTTTTCAGGCCAATGTGGTTGCAGCTTTTACCCGGCGCCCGTTTAATGTTGACCGCCTATCTCATTTTTATCTATGTTCTTGAATTCTAACATTCTTAGTTTGCTTTTATACTACTATTAGCTCTTGTCTGCGACTTCGTACGCGTAGAATTTGTGTGTGTGTTTTTTATGTGTGATATGATGGTAAACAGACAGCCTGGTAGTTGCATTATTACACTGCGGTTGCGATCTTCTATAAACGGAGACCCGGTAGTAGCATTCTAGGTTTATTTAGTAATTTTTATTATAATTAAGTTTCATTAAAATTTGCTACTCTAATAGCAATATTAATAACCAAAATTTTTTATACAATTATTGATTTTCAAACATCAATAATAGTCAAGGTTTTGAAATATAATATTAATAACACTTAAACAGTGACTAATTATAGTCCATTGTTAGGTAATCATTATTAACAGCCTTGTGGTCAATGAGCGAGAGCGCATACGCAACTGATGAACGGTCTTCAATTTCTATTACATACAATGTGATATAAGCATTGTTGGGTTTTCCTTGGCCTTACGGCGATGACATTCAGGCGTCGAAAATTATGACGTACATTTGCTAAGCAGTAACAATACTACTTAGGATCCGAGAAGCCTGACGAAATAAGAGACTTGGGAATAATCTTCGACAGCAAATATCTGGTTGCCCCGTTGGTCAGAACTAAGTCAACATTTGCAAAGAGACAATACGATAGACAATCTTCACACATCTATAACTTAATAAATAAAGAGTTGAGTATTTACTACCTCATACTACAAGACTGCAAAAATGCTGTTGAAAACTGGCTAAAGTCCAAAACTTATAATGACGCGGAAAACTTAGTACAGACGATCCAATTGTAACCTAAATACTAATTAAATGTGGTTAATGAACTCAAAATTAGTGCAACTGGTGCTAGCTCACTCAGTGTACCTAGCACTTCATTTAAATTGACCAAGTAGATTAGTGGAATCTGTGGTAGACTAACAGTTCCGATCCCAAGATACTCTCGTAGGGCTATTCTACCAACCGTCTAACCATCCGTCATATCTAGACCAATATAACCGCCATGACATATTCGTTAACTGCACAACTATAAATGGATTCGGGAATATATACATATGTATATATACATATGTATATCGGGAATATATATATATATATATGTACATCACCAAAGCACAAACTTGTCTGCACAACCACGCACCCATACGTGCCCGCACATCCATTTTTCACGCTATATCCATACGCACACACACACCCACACACATACACATCATACACACACCCATTTACACATACACTAAGGCGCGCTATGCTTATGTCGACTCTTGTTTAATTTTTATTTTTGTTTGTATTCATCATTTTTTTTTAATAATTCAGGTATGCAGCAATTTTTTATAAAATAAAAATGTCTCGAATCTAATATTAATTTATGTTTAAAATATAACTCGGAAAAGCGGAGTCTCCCATCACAAGCATAATTTTGCTTAAAGGGAGGCTCCAAACGCAATGTGTAATTTGATGTAGAAAACGAAATAAACATTTTTTTTTTATATGTATCAAATAGTTAAAAAGTCATCCAAAATGTTAGGATTTGTTATGAGAAATAGCAAAGTTTTCCATCAGCAACAAACTAAGATTCTACTATACAACACTCTAGTTCGTAGTATTCTTGAGTATTGTCCTGCTGTATGGCGGCCTCATTATAGTACGCACATCTTGAGACTAGAAAGAGTCCAGAAGCGGTTCTTGTGGCATTTGGCATATTCAGCAGGAATAGCTAAAACTCATAAAACATACCACGAGAAATTAGCGTTCTTTAATCACTGCAAAAAAAAAGAATAATTCTGGACTTGAATTTCATATTTAAGTTACTTCACAATGAAATAGATTGTCCGGAACTCATAAATAGATTAAAATTAAAGGTGCCCAACCGAATCCCTCGTTCGCCAGTAACACTCATGGTCCCCCCATTTCGAACTACGGTTTTAGGTTTTAATTCGCCGATTCCAAGACTTTGCAGAGAAGTAAATAAATATTGTACAGGCTCAGTAGATTTATTCTCTAATCTCAATTTTTATAATAATATTTATTTTTATCAAATTTGTTTACTTCTTTTGTAATTTAATAATTTATAAAAGTACTAACACTTTTTTTTGTTAACTTAATGCATGTTCTATTCAACTATAATTAGTTGTGTAATTATGATTTTGTAAAATGATATGCTTTTAGTGAATGTGTTTTATTTATTAGCTGTTGTGACAGTTGTTGGTGAATCTAATAAATAAAATAAAAAAAAATAAAAGCCTTCCGAGGCTTTCTATCCTAAGTAATAGTATACTAAGCAATCACTTCGCCACTGACGCTGTGCCGAATACACATAAATATCCTCACGGGACAAGTATTTGTGTGAAACATGTTTTCAAGCCGATTGCTTTTTGTTGCCGTCGTTTTTTTAGTCACCTACGTAATAGAGACAGTCCCTGAGTCCACAGGGACTATATGCAGTGCCTTAATGGCACGCTATGCCCCATTTACTCAAACAAAATAAAAAATATGAATCGTACACTTGTCGTTTTGTTTTTTGGGTTTTATTTATTTTCCTAGATTTTAGCGTAGTGAACTATCTCCCATAAGAAGACGCTCATGCATGGCAGTGAGACAGTTAGTCAATAGATCTGATACTATAATTATTTATTATTATTCTAGTTCTACCGCCAACTTCGCTGCCCTTAACATCGGCGTCGTCAATGGTCACCACAGCCAACATATCAACGTCTACCTACGTCACAGCTATACCGCCTATACCACCGAGTGACAGAGACAGATTCCTAACGTTTGCGGAGTCAGGCCACCATCAAACATTCATGTTCGCCAAGGATAATACTTTTATACAATTGGATGGAGATATCATACAGAGGTTTCAGTTAAGGTAAGATATATTAATTTTTGAGACATTTTTAACTGCTATTTATGTTAAGTTGTTCTCTAAGCTTCAAATCAAAATCTCTCAAAATATTTTTATCGTTGTACAAGAAAATAAAAGTATTCTTGTCATGAATGCTTTTCAGTTAAAGATGTAAAATTCACAAATGTTTTGACTTCATGAAGTTGTGTATGTAAGTTTAACGCAGCATCTCGCAGCTATTTTGCACACACATTTTTTTTTATAAATAATTTATGTTTAGCATATAGCAATAATTCATACATCACAAAGGTTACAAAAAGATATTTAAAGACACTCATAAAAAACACCTCCATACAATATCTCCATGCCATTGGAAAACCATAGCAAGGAGTTTCTACCACCACGACTGCGATTAACACGACTGTATCATGAATGTGATAACATTACAAATATAAATAACAACAAATTCTTGTATTATGCGCATCTGAGCATAATATGCAAGTATTTACTCCGTTCAAGAAACAGACCTAATCCAAGTGATACATTGGCAGATGTTAGACGACTACTTAAATCGCTGTACAGTCGTCTCTAAAACTTGTCGAGTATATTGGTTGCTATGCCATCACAGAAGCTAATAAATGTTTTACTGTAGCGGCTTGCTCAATTGACCACGACCAACTGCTCGATTTAAGTGATCTTGGATGAATATGTCAAGATTAATGTCTGACAGGGACTTTGGCGATGAACTATATAAACAACGACTTACAGATAAGTGTCGTACCGTCACACACAGACACAACAACATCACTACATCACTACTTATTATAAAGTAAAATCTCCGCCACATCTACCTGTTTGCTCGCGATAAACTCAAAAACTACTGAACGGATTTTCATGCGGTTGTCACCAAAAGACAGAGTGATTTATGAGAAAGATCGGGGTGGGTCGCTAGGTATCTATACTAATATTATAGCTGAAGAGTTTGTTTGTTTGGTTGAACGCGCTAATCTCAGGAACTACTGGTTCGTATTGAAAATTCTTTTAGTGTTGGATAGCATATTTATCAAAGAAGGCTATAGGCTATATAACATCACGTTACGACCCACAGGAGCGTCGAAGTAACCATAAACGTGAGTGAAACCGCGGGCACATCAAGTGATATATAATACACCAACGGAAAGATCTCTTAAAATTACATACATGTTTACTCTTGCTTGTATAACTAGTTTTTATTGTGTTCTTCGTAATTGGCGATCTGTTTTATTTATAATGTTTATTTATAATAATTGTCAGTGGTGAAGAACCTAAATGAAATAAATAAATAAGTTTTTATGTTTAAATGTCCAATGTCAAAGTCAAAGTTAAAATCATTTATTCATTTAGGTTACAAAGTAACACTTATGAACATCAAAATATATAATTTAGTGAGTTTACTAAGTTACTGATGCTACATTTAGGTTAGTTGCTAGGTTCAGGCAAAGGGTTGAGCCTAAAAGAAGAAACCTGCAAGAAACTCATAGCCACTTTTTTAAATATCCAATCAAATATAATTTCAGTATTTTACAACTCATGTCAAGAAGGTGTTGCAGCCATTATGCCATATATTACTGACTATATAAATCTAAATCCTATAACAATAATTTAAGATAAATAATAAAATTACTGAATAATGTAAAGGAGATGAAATAATAAAGTTTTAGTAGAATTATTTAATATTAATCTGTAATAGACAGTAGGATGTCATGAGGCCGCATACACTTAAACTTTGTAACAATGCAAAGGCAGTCCGTGACTAAATGCGATTGTGCATTCATATGTTTAATTTTATTATCAATAATAATTGAAATAGGAAGCACGATACTTGAAAACATCACAAATAATCACGAGGTACCTCTACATTACTTATTTACTTATAAGTACCAAACTTTAATCCTGTATAGAACAAGCAACTAGTTCCATGAGTTTTTGTCATTTAAGTAGTCGTTGACTGAATAATAACCCTACCGACTTAGCTGTGTTTTTACGGCACTTTTAAATTGAAGTAATTGCAAATTCATTATATTAACGGGTAATTTATTAAAGAAACGTATACCAAGTCCCGCAAATGTATTGTGAACTTTATGTAATCTATGATACGGACTTACTAACTTATGCCTATTTCTGGTGTTTAAATAATGTATATCACTATTCTTATTATATAAGTGAATATTATGTTTAATAAACATAATGTTTGCAAATATATATTGCGACGCAACAGTAAGTATGCCTATTTCTTTAAATCGCACTTTCAGGGAAACGATATAATATTTATTTGTTGCTAGTCTGTTAGATCTAGTCTTAACACTTAATTCGAATTTTGAAATCAACTTTAGCTGTTCATACTATCCAGCGTATACAATGAGCCTCGCGTACATGAACTGTCAAAAGTGGTCTCAGATACGATTAATTTATGTACGAGAAACAACAATAACAGCGTATAACTCAATTGACCTATACGAAGGACATACGGCATAAGTAAGCATAAAGTAAGCCAGCAACTGTATAATTTGTATAACGCAAGTCTCTCTTTAACTTTCAGATTATGTAGAGAAATATCATTTAAGTTTCGAACCAGGTTACCACACGGCTTATTGGTATACCACAATGTGAAGAATCCAGTGTTTAAAATGCAGCCGTATGCTCTCTATGTGATTGTAGAAAAAGGTGAACTCAAAGGTAAGTTTCAACTTTCGTTTTTAACATTCAAGATTATTATCTTATGTCGAAGGTGTTCAAACTATTCTCTGTGGTGTAATAGTTATGATATCTAAGCATAGTAAAAAAAAAGTTTGACTTCGGTATATTACGAATATTATGACCGACGCTCGAAAGAAAATGTTTAAGAAATAATTAAATACAACTGTATTATTTCTTAAATAATTAATTTAAAAATATAAGCTGTTCAGTCACTCCAATGTCTTAAATAACTTGAGTAATATGAAGTTTACAGCTATTAGAATCATTATTATAATAATTTACAATTTCTACGACTACGTGCATTTATTTGCAAATCTAACACAAAACATTTATTTCAACCAAAAATGCTAAACGCAATTAAAAATTCGCATTTGTACCTACTTCACAAAAATGAATTCTGGGTAAGATTATATATGTAGTACTTACCCAGGATTCAAATTATCGCAATAACAAATTACTTCAAATCTAGTTCAGCCGTAAAAACAAACAAGCTCTCGCATTTATAACGTTAGCACGGATGTTATACTATATAACTTCACATCATATATCATTGACAATGATCTAAACTTTATGCTCTCATAAATACTTTATCAAATCTAGCGTCGCATCGTTTAGTTATTCCTCGCAACAATTTCTCATGCGCGCGTACCTCCGGGGTCGCCGTCAGTTTTTTCTCCATCGCGTCAAAACTTTCCTATTCAAACGTCTGTCTATCAGACTCTTGTCTGTCGATCTGTCTATCGGTACGACCATGGTTTAGCATTTTGTTCGTTCCACTAAAATACGTTCGTAGTTTCAATTTATTCATACAAGTTTCTCTCTCCTCGAGATTTGTTTGATATTGTTTTTCATAATGATGATTCTAGTTACATTTTACCATTTACCCATTATAGATTAAATAAATGTTTTTTTATTTATATCCACAACGCTGAAAAAAAGGTTTTAATCTCGGTGGTAAGTATTGAAAGGTACATTACCTATTTATTTCTTAACGTTACGACCGACTTGCAGCGACATTGTTCACGGGTTGAAGGTCCAGAGTTCCTCGGAGTACCGGCAAACCAGGGATAAAGTGTATTTTTAAAATAGATCAGATGCCTAAGATTTTATAAATACTAAATCCGCAAATCGACTTTCGTAGATATTGATAACAACTGAGACTGTTAGAACCGCAAACAAGATCGCGGGTCCCAGCACATTTTAAATCGATGGTAGCCCGATTGACAAGACATTGGACTTCGTCGGTCGTGGGCTTCAATCCAACCCATTGCACTACCGATGAACTCATACCTTTCACAACTATTAAAGTTTAACTGGAGAGGATTACAAAAATACCTACTGGTGATATGCAACACAAAATATCTTCTATAAAATAACTTCTAATTTATCTCATATATTCCAGTTGTTCACGTTTTCGGCAAACACTTGACATCAGTGACAGTGGGAAGAGCTTTGAATAGAGATCAGTGGCACAGCGTGGTCGTTACCATCGATGTGCACGGCGCCAGACTCATTGCCAAAGTTGACCACCTCAAAGAAGAAGTGTATCTTAAGGTAAAAAGCGATTCTGTACTCGTAATTTTTAATACAAAACGTCATCCTCCATTATTCCCGAAAGGGTAAGCAGAGAATACATTTCTGCCTACATAGTAACCCAATAACACTGCCCGGACATTAAAGTCAGGTCCATAAGATCACAAGCAGTCAATCCCAAACGCATGCCAACGGGTCAACCAGGCAATCTCGAAGGTACTATGTTATTCAATACACATAATATAAATAAATATTTATATAAATTTACATTCACAATGTATAGTATTATACTCAAATGCATCTTATATTAATGGAAAACAAAGCCTTTTACTTGGATGTCAGAGGTTAAGCCGTTCAAAAGAAAGTTGAACC
The DNA here is from genome assembly GCA_963675205.1 of Catocala nupta. Classification (NCBI taxonomy): domain Eukaryota; kingdom Metazoa; phylum Arthropoda; class Insecta; order Lepidoptera; family Erebidae; genus Catocala; species Catocala nupta. The sequence continues at coordinate 9,389,291 of OY776095.1, read as the reverse complement.
GGTTTTACCATTAAATAATTATTGTAATTTGGTTAATTCTATACATGAGTATAGAATTAACCAAATTACAATAATTATCTAATGGAAAACAGTTAAATACAATTGTATTTTCTTGTAAAAAGAAATGTAAGTATGTACTCACATTTCTTTTTACAAGAAAATACAATTGTTTAGCAATTTTGGAGATTAGAGTCCCAATTATTGTAATAAAATTGATGATGATCTAGTCTCTGTATAATCAAAATCTAAATATTAGTCTTTTCCCTAGCCTTTATTATTCCCAAGTCACTTGAGGTCGGCTTTTCTGGTCTAACAGGATTTGACTGAATATCAGTTTTTACACGGAGCGGCTGCCACCTGACCTCCGCAACCCGAAGGCTAACGATACCCTAAGGCTAGATCAGTGTCAGGATATTATAGGGCAATGACAGACTAGATCGAAATTCTATTTTTAAATATTTTTATAAGTGGCAATTCTCATAGAATTGTCCTAAATATATCTGTATCCCAAATATATCTATAATATATAAATATATCTGCTATAACACTTAATTGCAACGTAGATAAACAAAGATTGCGAGTATCTAAAAAGGAGTTATTTTATTTAGAAAGCCTACCATATATTACAATATTACATAAAACTAATTCCAATAACCGGTTATTCGCATATCTCGTCGGTTCAGTGACACAAGTTTGCGCTTAAACATAACTTTGTGCGACCCGAGATCTCAACAAGCAGTCATGTGACCTGCACAGGGCAGGTGCCTACCGTGGAATTACCATATTTGATTCTCGGGTCAAGCAGTGTTGAGATTTTCTGTTAAGAATTTCTTAGTAGCACGTAGTCTGTCAATATGTCAGCTAGTTACGGCAATAAGTTCACCCACTACCACGTGGTACTTAAAACATAACTGTCAAATTGTGCGTATGATGCGTACTCATCTGCCTCTTCTGAGATATTATCCCTCTAAAAGCTCACTCTAGTACATATTACCGGCATATTGTAAGAATCGTTAGTTTCTTATATTACTAGTCAGATTTTAAACTGACGAAATACAGAGCTGACTATATATAATTATCTTTAAAAAAAGACTAAACACACCGAATAGAAAAAAAGTTTAGATGGAGTATTTGTTTCATAATTCTTTCGATACAAGCACTGAACGCCGATGGCACTAAGCAATTTAAAAATCAACAATTTATTGACCAATAAAGTGTCGTAGAAAATCGTAAGATTGTAAAACTGTGCACTGATTGTAAACATACAAATATTGTGCACGTTAGTTCAAAAATTGACGGCTGCCCACCGTAAGATTACAATCTAACGACAATGAATGCGTTATATCGTGAATTTTATAGCCCGTTTTTATTCAATCAGGCAGTCAGTACAGTTTAGTCAGATTATTAACTGACAAAATTATTTAGCTGTTTATAATCTCACTAGTCTATAAATAAGTATAAAATATAAATTTTAAAGAAAGAATACGAATTTTGTTAGTTAGTGTGGAAATCGCCGGTACCACTAGAGTGTTTGTAAAATTACAATATTATGTTCAACCCGGGCTAATTCGGAGCTGGTCACTAGTTATATTACAAAATTTATTAGTTTATAATATAATTAGCGAGACGCCCCAATCCCCAATCTAATATTTCCTTACATTAAAAAATACAACTCTCGCATTCAAAATAATTTCTGTGTCTGGACTCTACAAACATTCAAACAACAGACTTAAAAAGCACCTAGACTCGGAACAATAATTTACATTAGTGATGACATATATACAGTGCGAATGTCGATTAAACTATACTGCGTATTATGTTAAAGTACGTTAACATTTATTTACACTATGAAGTATTCTGTAATAATCATTCCTCGTTAAATATTGCGAGTTATCAGTAAGTAATTATCGCTTTGTTCCAGGGCCTCAGTTTCGACACTAATTACGGCATCACTGATAACTTGACGTCTGTCATTCTTATCGGAGGTGAGTACATCTGATTTCATCACTTAATTGTCGCTGTTTAAAAGAATAGGCATTCTAAGCTGCCAGTTAAATTGTTCACAATATTAGGTTTCCATATAAAGGTGCGATTTTAAAATCATATGTCCGTTTACTACGATGATATATGTATATAATATCACATCACGTCCGTCCGTTTGTTTTGGAAGGATATAGGATATATCGCATACTATATAACGCAAATATTTAAATTGTACTGATAATTCCAGACATTGACTTTAAAATTCAAACTTCACCATTTTACAATATTAGGAATAACCAATTCGTTTAAACCAAGCAATTTTTCACGTATAGTCAATATTGTCTTTATTTTTGGCTTCTCTATTAACAAGAGAACGAATATTATATGAAAGCAGGAACTGAATATTAATTTAATGAGTTTGTTTCTTTACCCAATAAAACAAGTAAGAAAATGGTCTTTAAATACTAATATTTTTATTTTCTATGATGTTTTATATCTGTAACTATAGTAACAATATGAGTGGAACATATTAAAGGAAGCTACGTGTAGTTCTCTCTAGACGTCTCAAAAATAAATTAATTTCGTACAAATATTCAAAACAAAGTAATTATCTAAACAAAACAACTTTATACTGAAAATCGTTGTTTGTTAATTATACAAATATTTATTATGTAATAAAATAATCGTATCTAGCGATGGTACAACTCATAAGGAAATAAAACAACAAGGCACATAATTATATCATAATTATCATATAGTCATCATAATTATGCAGTTATCATTTCTACGCTTCGCATGGGGTTTGACCTCGTGTCACGCACGTGTCAAACACCTTTTAAGAAGAAAGAATGTGTATTTAATACAGGAAACGGTTTATTACTACTACTCATTGGTGTATTTCCGTGATGTCTTTGCAAACAATATTCCGTAATTTCTTTATACCAAGAATAAGCTTCCTATTATTATTATAATTGGGTAATTATTATAAACATGTGTTTACTGTAAATACTATTATAACTTCTGCCACCCACGAGAATGAATATCGAGACTATGGTTGCTGCAATGGGCATTGATCCTGTATAGCCCCTCTACACAGAAACTTAACAATCATTCAAACAACGAACCTAAAAACCATCCAGATTCAAAACAAATATTTGTGAATAACACAAATTATTAATGACCTACGAGACCTGGCATGCTAGCAGTGGTGACCACTAAAATCACGGCACTATTTGCGCAATAAGATTTGTAAATTAATTTAGCTTATTAACAATTTGATAGACAGACTTTTAACTTTACAAAACAGTAGGTATTTCACCAGCCAAAAAAAATATTTTTATCTTAGGCAGAGATAATATAATAATATGCTAGTATCTTAAAAATATACATATGTAATCAATTTTAGAACAGTAAAACTCGTTTCTTATTTAATCAAACTTCGATAGAATACAGTAGCCGCTTAATATCAGATAGACCACATCTGGCAACCACCTAAGTAGTATTTATTCAAATAAAACAGAAATTCATTAATAATTTATATACAAATAGCCATACATAATGTATTTTTCGTCTGTTAGGACATCTAGTTTCTCTTGGTGATATACACACGGTTGAGTTACGCTAAATTTATTTGCCGTCATAGGTCTAAGCTCTGAGGAGAAACTTCATGGTGTAAAATACATCATAGAATCATTCGTTGGCTGCATCAGTGACATGGTTCTTAGCTCTGGTAAAGCAGCTTCCGACCTACTGCCTATAGTGCCTTTGATAGCTACCAAGCATGAAAATGTCAAAGAAGGCTGTATAGACAAATGTTGGACCATGGAGAACCTGTGCTTCGAAGGCTCCAGGTGCATCAACGAGTACAATGGGTACAGGTGTGACTGTTTCGGCACTTTGTACGAAGAACAGCTTTGTGACGTTTTTAGTAAGTATTAAGTCGTTTATAATTTTCTTTCTTTTAAGTTTCGAGAATACCGCAATTCTAACATGAATAATATTATAATATAATATAACGATATGATGTCCTAGAAGGAAGTAATCATGTTCCAATACATGGAATAACTTTGATGTCTCTTTTATTTCTTTTATTTATCAATAAACAATTCTGGATAAATAAACATTTCTGGAACATGCAAATACAATTATTAGACTGCTGGAAGAAAAAGTAAAGGTACTATTTGATAAATAGGTACATATAAATAATTCTTCATAATTCGACTAAGGCTCCGTTGGGCTAAATATAGTTTAAGCTCTAACATTACTTGTCCAATATTTTACTGTGACTTTTCGAAACAGAAAGTCCAGAGTAAATTAATTAGACAGGCAGTAAACTTCATAACTAGATATTTACGATATTCGCTGCAATTATTCAGTCCGGGCCATTTAGTTTTATTGGATCACTTTTCATACTAATCTACAACCTTACGTAAGTACAAAAACACAATTAAATGTTACGCAAGACGGCCAACTGGTACAGGACCTAAAATTTTAGATCTTAGACTAAATCCGATTCTTTACTTTCACATTCTATTAATAGACGAAGTAAATTTGTGAAGGCTGTATGCACAAGCGTTGTAGGTACTAGTAATAGACCGAACTCGTTTGCTCACGGGAACTTGTTAGCCTGTACCTGAACTTTGACCGTACGGGTCCTTTCGGTGCCGACGTCAATGTAAATCTAGTTGCTATTAATCTTGTGACGTCGTGGCATTTGAAGCAAGTGTTTATCGTTTGGTTGTACGTGCTTAAATTATTTAATATTTTTATATAATTCTGGTTTTTGTTATGTGGTAAATCATTTATTTCATAAACTTACTGCTCAAAATATTTTGAAGCCGGACTTAACAGCTTAGGCGTTCTCTCCTTATAGGTAAATGTAGTAGTAATGCTTAAGACGGTGAGTTAAGGATGGTATCGTTGGCAAAATTTTACCATTGTGATAATTACCTTTTGTCATTAAATGCTTTTCGATTACTTTTAGAAGTTATCGAAAGGCTAAGTTAATGATATCAAAACCTTTTTCTATAACCTAGGCTCTTAAATATCATCGTCATATGTAACTAAATTAAATACTTAATGTGATCGTAAGGAAAAAAATTATGTGACGAAGAGCTTTAGTGCTATTGCTGAAGATTCCATAGTACGTTATGCAATCATACTCATAGAATAGCCTAGAACGGAACCTTTGGTTTATAAAAGTAAAAACAGTCAGAGCATTCCCACAGTAAATATTTAAAAACACTTAATATTATATAATTTATGTGCTCATTAAAATTGGTCACTCGATCTATTTCTTTTACTATTAAGTTTCACCTTCAAGTGCCCATAATTCTATTTTATGATCTAAGATTTTAAAAGGCACCTTTATTCAGATTAATTTTGTTTAAATATTCGTCTGCTGATTTGAGTCAGCTTTTTAACAACCCAACTGCATCCGTGAATATTCTTATATAAATACTACAGACCTAACTTGTCTAGAACTAATAAGTAGATATTATTTAGGTTTTTGACGATGTTTGGCTCTTAGGAATCAGGTTTTAAGGCTAAATACGTTTCTGAAATGCCTTTCACATTTACTGTACCAGCTTATTATAAAAAGGTTCTTATTATTTTGGTATGAATATTTTTTATATTCTATTATAGTTTTTTTTTATATTCTGGCAGAAATGTTTTTAATAAATCATAAATTAAACTCGGCAAGTTACACGGCCTTTAGACCCAGTCTTTGTTTCTTATGACGCTTATGCCAAGATTGGCTAATTCTTCTATTATAAATAAAATAACTCTGGAATATGTTTACACTCGTAGGCATAGCAAACTCAGCGTTTTCCATTTTTATTTATTTATTTTCCAGTACGCATTAACTACTAGTTAACAATATATAATATATTTTCTCTGACCAAATAAAAACAGGCATCTATCTATACTAATATTATAAAGCTGAAGAGTTTGTTTGTTTGCTTGAACGCGCTAATCTCAGGAACTACTAGTTCGAATTGAAAAATTATTCTAGTGTTCGATAGCCTATTTATCGAGGAAGGCTATAGGCTATATAACATCACGCTACAACCCACGGGGGCGGCGCAATAACGATAAACGTGGGTGAAACCGCGGAAACATCTAGTTAATTTACAGGTGCTTTTGACACTTATAAATTTATGACCAATAACATTTATAATTTCTATAGGTATATAACTAATAAACAGAACAAAATGTACAGCGTAGCGCTTGAACAAGACAGCTGATGATAAATTTCGACTTGCATAATATGTCAAGTAACATTTTCTACATGAATTCATACTTGAGGATATGGCAAACACTTGACGAATATTTTGTGGTACTAGGTAATTTTTAATAAAAATTGCTTTTACAGCGGCGACAGTGTTGACCCTAAGAGGGTCTAGTTACGTGTCGTATCGTGTGTATGACTGGAAGGATAGAGTTCACTCCACTAATACGCGGGTCAGCATGCATTTTAAGGTAAGTTATATATGAACATGGTAGAACAATTGGATAGGAATTGACTCGGTGGTGCTTAACTTAGTGTTGCTTAAATTACTTAAGACTTATAATTTGGAACGGCTTTGGTAACATACATAATTTGTTATAATTTAACCTCACTACATCTCTTCTCACTTAATAAATATTACATTGACGAAAATTCACACCACGTTAAGTACAAGCAAACATATTATATGTTTATATTTTGCAATATCTTATAGAATACTTACTTACACCGAATGTATATATTACAGAATATATAACGCCAATTAAGGAAAATATTGGTATAGTTGCTTAACAATTAAGGTTAATACCTATGTTTTATCGCTATATTATATATGGATAACGTGACGTTATTATTTATTTCGAAATAACAAGAACATTTCAATTAATTGTCCTTGATATTCTGGGTTTAAAATTGCACAAAAATGCAAATAAGTTTTACATTTCACAAAATGCAACTGAATACAATATGTTTTCAGCATTGTGAACTCATTTAAGTTGGTGATTTATATTTATCGAAATGTTTTAAACAATATATGCAAACGTCATAAGCTCGACACGATCGTCCTATTTTCAGTCACTAACAGTTTTTTTATAGTTCAATCCATGCAACTGTTTATTTTATTTACTGCTTATTAGCAATACTATATGTAGAGAGGCCTTAGAAAATCCCAGAATATTACTACTAATATCTTAATATATATGTAAATCATTAGACATAAAGGTCATATCAAAATGTATCCCTTCTTGTATTTAAAAGAAGCGAGTGCTCCCAATTGTAAGATGTTATGTTCTACTTATTGGTATACATATGTATAACTATCTATCAATGATATAATAAAAAGGACTGTTACTATATACAGGGTGTCCGGTAATTAATGGATAACCTTGAAATGTCTTATAGTAGAACTAAAGGCCGTTCAGAAAAAATGAACCAAAAAAAAAATATATATATATATTAAAAAGTGCAAGCTATATAGCATAGCATACTTTTGACTGTCTATCTATTAGCATAATTAGTGTTTAATAATAAAACAACAAAAAACCGATGGATTTCATTCATTTATCGTCGTAGTATACAAGAAAGTTATACATGGTAATTAAAAAAAAACACATATCTGAGGTAGTAGTTAGTATAGATTCTTTTCATATTTTTTTCTGAACGGCCATCAATTCCACTATAAGACATTTCCAGGTTATCCATTAATTACCGGACACCTGTATAGTTCTCCTCATCGATTTCGATGACGGCGACCTCAGAAGTCATGGACCTTTTCTTTGGTGAGCTCTAATATGGCTTGCTAGACCGAACTTAGTCTTGAATTTCCTATGACAGATGTGGCAGTAGAGTTGGCCTGTGCTGTTATACTTGTAGGAGGGTTTAGGCCTTTCCTTAAGTATTCGGCGTTTTACGTCAATCGTTTCGAGAGGTTTTCCTCAAACGCCTTATTTAAGATGGTAGATCGCCATGTAGACCTAGTTGCAGCAAGCTTTTCCCAAGACGAAACGTCGATACTGCAAGTACTGTTACTGACTGAGATGCAAAGATGACGTATAACGCGATTCCTTTTTTAAAATCACAAACCTACAACCAAAGAAGACTGGGCAATCGTAATATCACCCTTGAAAGAGAACTAGGCCTAGTGTACAGATGCTCCGAAAACCCACGTTCATTTTTCAATTGTTTATGATTTGTCCTGTAGTGTTAAGTTCTAAAAGATATACGATTCTTTTCAATAAAACGATTCATAAAATTTTATTTTACTGAAGTCAAAATAAATCATGTGAACAACTGCTCTTAAAATAGTTCTGAAGGGCTATCAGAGTTACCAGCAATGAAGACATCGTTATTTAAATATCCCATTCATAAATATTAAAAACGTACTATAATTGCAAAAAATATACTTCAATATACTTTTTAATATCAACTATCGTCTAGTAAATTATTTGCCAAACAATAATATAAAATGAAGAAAACAGTTAATATATATTTTCTAAATTCGATATATTAATGTTCTTAATATGGTAACAAGCGCAACAACATATTTCCGGATTTAAGATATTAAAAAAGTAATATAAAATGGAGGCCATATCAATCCCTATATTATGACTTTCCACACGAGCAACACTGCGGATGGAAACTTGATTTGGTAGTTTTATTAACTTATAATTTTGTGAAATATAATGCAGTTTTGCAATTCCTTGCTCTTAAATGTATAGTGGTATTAAAAATATGACTTTTGTTACTCATAACTCATAACTGATGATTTTTTAACATCTAAGATAAAGTTAAAAGTAATGGTAACTGTTTATAAGAGAGCATTTTCTAAATGGCGGAGCTTTTCATAAATCATATTTATTTTTCTTTAAAGTATTTATTATACCCTATATAGTGCGGTAACTTTTATCTCGACTCAAAAAATATTTATACCAATATAAACCGATACTGGAATCCATACAAGTCAGAGCATTCTCCTTTACATGTGTTTTTCTATTGTAATCAATTAAAGCTAAGCTTTCATTACATACATTTTCACATACAAAATGACGCCTTAACTGCAGTCACAATTGCAAACTGTTTAATGCACATAATTTAATGTTATCATCGAATTACGGATACGCAAGTAAAGTTGTGAAGCAAACCAGATACGACATTAAAAATGCTATTAATATTACCATACTGTGTTAATATTAATTGCATTTTAATGTATAATAAATTTACTTACTTTGCATTTATGTGCAACCCAGATATATAAATTAATATTGTAAGATAAGCCGCGTTTGATATAGCCAAATCATTTCGATAATTTAACTTTTATAAAAATGTCATTGACTAGAATAAATAAAAATGGCCAACGGCAAATTATTTGACAGATCGGTACAGGCGTTATTAAGCCAATAAAGCAGTATAAAACAGTTCAATATCAACCTAATATTGAGCTAAAAACACTAATAAATTAATTAAGCATTACTTAATTTGACATTTTCGAGTAGCATTTCTTGTGACATGAGGTTTTTATTATATAGGAGCAGGTTTATTTCTATCAGTTTATATTAATTTACCAATTAATTCTTATCCATATCAATTCGTCCAAAAATTTCCATTTTGTTATGCACAAAGTCGCACATTATCACTTATAAATAAAAGATTAAGCCACTTTAAAACATTTTGCATACATTTGGATTAAGCAGACAATTTTATAGCGCAGGCTATTTTAAAAACAGCACGTCTTTGAAATAAACTAATCCGCTACATAAGAAATATACAACAAATAAATAAATTTATGTTTGTGCTTTTAATATCTCAGTTACAGTTATCATACATTTTCTTATTGTCCTTTTTCATAAACGGTCAACGTGATTTATTTACGTTATTTTTTCTCTCATTTCTATAAACCTCTCTTTTTATATTTGGGCGTGAATGTGTAGCCATTTTTTTAGTTCATAGATTTGAGATTTTCTTGTCAGAATTCACATAGTTCATGCATCTTTCCAACTTCAACTTAAAGTGATATCGTCCTACGAGCTTTTTTTAATATTACTAGCAATTTGTTTCACAAATTAGTAAGATTTTTATTCCCTCCAGCTTAGGTAGAATGCTCGTGTTAAGAATGGTTTCACGTTGGTAATGCAATGCGTGGGGTACGAACCCGCGACCCAAATCCTTACAATCGCTGCGTCTAATCAATTGCTTTTCCAACTTTTTTATCATTTAAGATCTAAAAGTCTTTAGTAAACTTATTTCGTACCTTGACCACTTTTGTTACACCATACAATCATCGCAACATTTACATTTAACTGCATACAATCATCTTGTATCTGTCGCCATCTAGGCCAACATTCCGATCCATCGGTAGCTATATCAATAACATTATATTTTCATCAGACTAGAAGCTTACATCAATGTTTCCTAATGCAGATTTGTTTTACAACGCAAAAATAAAAGAACAACTGATCCAAATTACCAAATTATATTTACAGACTCGTTTTGACGACTCAGCGCTATTCTACGCAAGCGGACAAATAGACGACAAGCATCATTACATTGCTCTATCAATACACGATGAAAAAGTCGCCATACAAATAGATCTAGGAGACGGTCCTGTAGAGGATTACTTAGGAGAGAAAGTCAATAACAATATGTGGCACAACCTCACAGTTATTCTACAAGAACAAACTGTTCACGTGAACTTGGATAACATAACAGAGACATACGAAATCCCAGGCAATGCCCGATACGTATGCATTGATCCGGAAATCTACATATGCGGCGGACCAGACCTCTATAAAATGAAAGGATTGAAATCTTTTAACAATTTCGCCGGTAACTTAAAGTACGTTTACTACAACGATGTTTCTATCTTGTACGAGTTGAAGCAAAATAACCCCAAAGTTCATTACATAGGAGTGTTAGACCCAGAGTTTGAAGACATTGATATTGAAGTGATACCGATAACGTATCCTTTTGCAACATCTCATATATGGTGGCCGTTGAATCAGAGTCACAGTGTGAATTTAAAATTTGACTTTAAAACTACTAAGAATATGGCCGTGTTGGCTTACAGTCAGACTTCTTCACAAGGTTATTGGGAGGTGAGTCATACTATTCTTATACGTTATTTCATTTGCTTTTTTATATACCATATTTAGCATATAGAATAAAGATTGCATTATCCAAACACTTATTACACTAGTACTCAACAAAACTGTCACAAGTCTGTTACTAAGGCATGCTTTTTAGTTTAATTCTATATTTTATTTGTTAGGCACACTTACATAAGTAATTCTATAGAATTATTCATGAAAGTATATACAACGTATCACAGATATAACGCACAACCTCAAACACCCCAATTAGATTATTAAATCGTAATAATAAAATAATCATTAAAATGTTACTTTTATGTACTTACTTATTTTAATTTAACGAATTAGTTCTCCTTATTGTGCGCGGATAGTATACTATTACAATAATTATAACATTATTGCCTTTACTGCATCAAAAACCTTATTGCCTTGAATTATGATACATTTTCGTTTCGTCAAAGAAAAGGATGACTATGACTTACGTTGTTTTAATTATTTTAGGACAAAAAAATACCTATATCAAAATGTCAGAAATGAATTCAATAGCCGATTCTGAACAAAGTACTTTCAGTGAGTGCGTTTAATATGTTACACGTTCTATTGTAGTAATATATTAGCTACATATATAAAAACAAAACGAGTACACAAGAATTAAATTCTTAAACAACGTTATATAACTCGCTAACTACAAACAATTAAATTTACAAAACACTAGATGACAAGATGGTAACTAATTGCAAATAAATGTTAATACTAAAACACTACATATCATCAACATAACTGCACACGCTATAAAGAACTATATATGTCAGAAAAATACCGTGTTTGAATAATTACATAAATCACGCTTCTTCAAATTATATATGTTTAAGACTCTTAAAATATCGATAGTTATTTATTAGATACTTTTGATCAAAAGCTGTGTAATAGTTATATTGATAGCGACTTAAACTTTAAAGCATGTAAGCGTGACTGTATTTTTTTACGCCATACTACCAATACTAGAGCTGAATGGCATTAAATAACACAATCTCCCTAAATTCGTTACTGCAACAACACTCTTACGATACTAGAAATATTTTTAAATTAAAATCAAGAAAAAGCATCGATAACTAATACTTTAGAAACCCCTTTAAAATCGAGCTATGTATCGGTTTTAGTAACGAAGTCTCTCAAATAAGACAAATCATAATTGTAAATATATGTTTACAATAATGTTAAAAATATGACTCGCTACTATGTGACATGTTCGGTCGTTTTGTAAACTAGTAATATGTAAAATTTATTTCGAATGATGTTCGAATACAGTGCACTACGATACCTACTTAACGTATAGTATGTACTTACATAAAAACATAATATAATAATTTCATCGCTATCGCAAACCTTTTTTTAAACAACATTCCATTTTTATTATTCAGGTAAGGATGGTTAAAGAAGAGATTAGATTCGAACTAGTATCAGATATCGGTAAGAACGTGTCGGTGTTGAAATCTGTTAAGTTCAACGTGAGCAATGACTGGCACAACGTAGAGTTGGATTACAGGAAGGGCCGGATCAGGTTAACTGTCGACCATCACAACAAACATGTACAAATGTTTGGTAAGCATATTTGAAATTTATATTGTATACAAACGCGTGGTTGTATCAAAGGCATTGACTGCACAGATGGTATAGCCGCGCCGAGTTTTGTGGGCTCGATCCCACACAGAACAAAAATGGCGCTGTGATCCACACATAATTATGCCGAGCCTAAATGCTCTCTGTATCCGTTGTTCGAATGATAGTAAAAGTCCCTCGGAACACAGGAGTTAATCCTAGTGCCGATTTTCCAACAAAAATTAAAAGGATAGTAATTAAACGCTGTCAGTTTTAAGAATATTTCCAAATGAATTTACGTCTTTTTAAATTGCTCCAAATACTGAATAGCCTGTTAAATTATCACTATTAAAAAGAAAATAAAATGGCAAGATAAATAATGAAGAGCATTGATTTTTTGCCACTAAAGTGGAATCTTGTTATTTCAATTTTTATTATCAATGTTAAAATAAAGTTAATAGCTTCATAGCTATTAATCTCCCTCTGTCAATCGATTTTAGGTGATGTCAATATAAATTACCATATTTTGCTAATTAGATAGAAATAAAGATACTTTTTAATCTTTCGGAGGATTACAGGCTTGATGCTATGTCAAGTTATATTTGGTTACTCTTCTTAATACCTATTGCATATAAATTTTCGTAGTAGTTCTAGATCCATTATAAAGATACAATTAAATTCATCAACTATTACAGCCTTACTAATAAACTACTCTCCAATAGCTAAATAAAATATCTACGACTATTACTCAACGTAACTTTTAGTTTAATAATGGTTTACCAATAGCAGTGGGCCAATTGTTAATCATTAATCAAGAGTTTGAGAGCTATTCAGTTGACAAGGTATCTAAGTGTATTAGCGGTCGCCTGATGACAATAAATGTTTCTGATATTAACATCCTATTACGTCAACAAGGTTCATCAGCTTGCTCGGCAACCAATTAATCGTAAAAACATCACAAGGCCCAATTAAAACAAAATGCTTTAGAAAAGTTTCCAATCGATATTCTTATACAATCCAATTATAGAAAGTTTTAATTAATCTGGAGCAATTTCTCTTTAAAAGCGTAATTAGCACTAATTGCCAATTTCCCTAGGTTTGGATTTCGAGCTACAAGACAAGATCGTAATAGGCAGCGGACTCAAATCAGCCAACTTAGGTCTAATTGGTTGCATGAGGAACATAAAAATAAATGGTATGCTGATAGAACCGCGGTTCGTAATAATGACGGAGAGAGTTGTGGGCGAGGTGGCCATCGACCACTGTCGCTACGTGGACCCGTGCACGCGCCCCAACACCTGCGAGCATGGCGGCATCTGCTCTGTCAGGGAGGATCGGGTCATCTGCAACTGTGAGAACACCGGTGAGTTACTCTATGTTTTAACCTGGAATGCCAGACACCATTGAAAACCCATTGTCTAGCCGCCGCTCGTTGTACCGCGCTACCATTAACTAGGTCAAGAGCTGAGTTTTATCTGGCGTCCTATAGGGGGTACTTTCGGGCACTAGATGGTACAGAGGCCCTCTTCTACACAACCTTACAGTTGGGGAAGGAAGGGACACTATATAATATTAATTTAGGTTAGTCGTGAAATGAGTATGATGTTTTATAGAAGTAGTATTTAATCGATTGTCCTTTAATGAGTTAATGCAGTTGGTATGTTTAAATTGAAACGGTGTCTTAATGTTCTTAATTTGTTTTGTTAGCATAAAGTTAAACGCACGATGATGAGGTTCGATTCCCAAGTTTTCTAGTATAGCATCGATGACTGGAGGGCAAAGTTCCAAAGAGTAAGTAATAAGACCATCGCCGTTATTGCTTAGATTTTGGTTCAAATTTTATGTCGTGCGGATTTGATATGGTGGACTGTCAAATTATTTAATTCTCAATATATGTACCAACATTAATTAATTTACTTTTTGATCAAATAACGACGCACCGGCACGTGTTTAAATAATTAAGAGATTCTTATGTAGACGAATTATTGTATATCTTATGAGAAAAGACTACCTCAATAGCGCAATTGTTATGTATGCGCCTGCTGTGTTCGGATTCGATTCCAGGTTTGGGTAATGAATTTTAAAACATTTTTGTCAAATAAATTTTCAATAGTAGCACGGAGTTCGGAACTGTCCATTGAACTTGCTCCTCGCGAAGAAACGGAGAAGTATTAACCAATAGGATTAGTAGTTAGTTAGGAAGATTAGTGACCCGTAACACAGGTATTCCTATACCTATTTCGGGCACCAGTCTCTCACAAATGTCTTTTATACTTATGTTAGACTAAGCCATATTACTGTGCAAACATTTGTGATGAGAAAATAAAAAAATAAAAAAAAATTATAAATTATAATAGGATTGCATACTGGAGCGGAGCGGAGAGTCCTATTGGTTAATATTTCTCCGTTTCTTCGCTCCGCAGCCTCGCTGTGCTTCAATAGACAGGCAGCCTTACGTGGGACCTACTTATATTGTTTTTGGCTAAATTTGGATATAAAATACCTTTACCTACCTTCTGGGGATATAGACCTTAAACTAACCTACTAGTATCCTATACGTAATGTCTTAACAGATGAATCGACGGTCTAAACATTATCATATTTTGCAGGCTACATAGGAGAAAACTGCCACTTCGCCACCTTTCGTAAGACTTGCGAAGAGCTCGCTCTTCTTGGGTATACTCGAAACGATGTATATCTAATAGATATCGACGGTAATGGAAAATTTCCGCCAGCACATGTCAAATGCGAGTTCCAGATTGAAGCAGACTCTTCCACGACAGTTGTCGAACATAATCTACCTAGTCAAGTTGTAAGTAAAGCATAAGATAAACGAGCTTGTTCTTTTATTAAATAGGACAGTTATTGTCTCATCGATAAAAACAGAGGAGAAGAAGTCTTATCTTTGTCACAATCACCTATCACGTCGAAATGGTGGGTACAAACTACACAACTATCCTACACCGGTACAGTTGAATAAGGGGTTTATCATAGACATTGAACTTCTGAATAAAGATAGGTAGTTAAAATCATCACAGGGCTTTCGAAACACACATAACCGAAGGCTCATTTACTCACGGCAAGTTTCTTGAAGCAAATGGCATACTCTTTTTGTTTACTTTGTTATAAATATAGGAATATCATGCTATTCCTATATTTTTAAGATACTTGCCTCGTTTTATAAACATTAAATCATTATAAAGCGCCATATCCAAACGCCATCCTAGTCTTTTATCGGTTTTGTGTGCCTTACACGTAACGAGACAAAAAGGAAATATAGGTTGTAAAATAACTTACCTCATATGTCCCTGATTTCAAATTAAATCCAGATTCTTATTCTAAAAATATCCATAGAGTGTAGACTCTCTAAGCTCTATTTACATACAATTTTATCTTATCATGTTTGTTTTTCAGGATGTCCGGTCAGCGTCAGGCCAAGACTTCAGTTTCAATATAAAGTACCGAGAGTTCACGGCGGAAATGTTACAAGAGCTCATCTCTCACTCTTTGTACTGTAGGCAGTACATCAAGTATGATTGTATGAAAGCGCCTTTAGAGTTACACAGCGCTACGTGGTTTATATCCTCGTCAAATAATACTGTGGACTTCTTGGGAAATGTCAAAAGGTGAGTTTTATTCAAATTTAATTTAATAATAATAATAGTAACTTTTGAATTTAAAACGATTTTATTGCTAGTGATCAATATTATTTAATTTGAGTGCATCCTGGTTAAATTCTTTTAGTTATTAATGTAAACGCCTGGCTAAAAACATTATGCAAACGACTCAAAAAACGATCTTACGAAATACCAAGTCAAGTTGTAAAAAATAGGCATGTTTAAATAGCGTTTCGATTGAAGACGATGTATGAAAATATAATATATTTTATACATTAAATGCGACTCTTAAAATATCAATCATAGTATAAGCTACAAAAGAGTTTTAACTTTAAGCTCACGACATCAAACAACAAACTGAGGCAGCTTAAACTGTTCCACAACTTACAATTTGATTACTCCTAGTTTAAATTATGCTCGGAATAAAAGCTATGACTGATATTTTGAGCCTTAACATCTAAGTTAAACGAGGGAGTTTTATAACTTTTATAAATATAATAAAGCGATAGCCCAATGGGAAACCGTTGGACTGTCACGCAGAGGTCTCGAGTTCGAACCCAAGACGCGCATCTCTGATTTTTCGAAATTATATGCGTATTAAATAGTTAATTATTGCTTGCTTTAACGGTGAAGGAAAACATCGTGAGGAAACCTGCATGTCTGAGAGTTCTTCATAACGTTCTCGAAGATATGTGAAGTCTGCCAACCAGCACTAGGCCAGCGTGGTGGAATACGGCCTAACCCTTCTCACAGTGAGAAGAGGCCCGTGCCCAGCAGTGGGACAGTTTAATACAGGGCTGATATTATTATATATATACCTATATAAATATTTTATATTTTAGAGGCTACTGTCCTTGCGGTGTCAATGCGACTTGTGTAAACGCGTCTAAGTCTTGCAACTGCGACTCTAACGAAGACAAATGGCATTCAGACGAAGGGACCTTCGTGGAGCCGTCCAGCCTCGGCCTCACCGATATGTTCTTTCTCCAACAAAAAGATTTGCCTGAAGACGCTCAAGGTAGAATTACTTTAGGACCGCTCGAATGTGTTGAAACCAGTGAGTATTTTTCGCATTCTCATCTTTATTCATATTCACAGGTAGAGCATCGTCATCTAATAAACCAAAACGAACTTACATGAGATGTTCTTGTTATAACAAATGATTTATTTTTTACTGGACGGTTGGCGTAATAGTTTAAGGCCTCGACTCACTATTTCTACTGCGCCTAGTTTTATGGGTTCGATCCCTATATGGGAATCATTAGTGGGATTCACAAATAATTGTACCGAGTTTGGGTCTGAGTCTTTGTACCCGCTGTTTGAATGTTCATAGGCCGCGGGAAACTGCGATACAGGCAATCTTCCTAGAGCAAGAGATGTATCCTTACTAATATTATAAACGCTAAAGTTTGTATGAATATATGGATGTTTGTTACTCTTTCACGCAAAACCTACTACACCGATTGCGATGAAACTTGGTATATAGATAGCTCGAGACCTGGATTCACACATAGGCTACTTTTTATCCCGATATTCCCACGGGAACGGGACTAACGCGAGTGAAACCGCGGGGAAAACTAGTTTAAAATAAAAGCAAAGCCTACGTTTATTGACCCAGATTTGGTTCAACATCTGGTGCGAATTTCAAGCACTTATATAATCATTACAGATAGTAATTCGTTTATTCATATAAGTTGAGACTGAAGGATGCTTGATAATTCTGGCACGATGCAATACTATTGATGTAAGCTCTAAGCAACTGTAAGCGTTACGAACACAATTTTCCAAAGTATTAACCTTATACTAGCAAAGCCCGTACACTGACATAACAGTTGAACTATATCAGCTTTATACGTAATAAAACTGAAACACCAACATATTGAAGTGAAAACTTCTTTAGGTGCGTTGAGTACTTTTTGCGTGAACAAAAATTATGGAACTCGCGTCATCGTCACCGAACGCTTTCCATGAGCTATATGTATACTGTGTATATATGTGTACTTTTTAAGTGAACAAAAAGCGTGAAACTCGCGTCATCGTCAACGCACGCTAGTTACTTAGTTTTCACTTCTATCGGTAGTCCCCAAAGACAGCCCCGCATTTTTTTTTATATAATAATTTTAGCCCTCTCAAATTCTAGACACCCAAAGGTATGTGGTAACATTCACAACCTCTCAATCGTACATTGAAGTGCCAGGCTGGAGGAAGGGTGACATCGCGTTCAGCTTTCGAACTACAGGGACAAGTGCTATACTGCTGTTTCAGCCGCCGATTAGGCCTAACTACCCATCATTTATGGTAGCTTTAACCAGCGGTAAGTACCGACTTAATACTATAATATTGTTAATCTGGTAGTATTTTTGAATACTTACTTTATTTTTAGATAGTAAATATACATAAAGAAGTATGATATTTATTTATACAGCATTTTATCAAAATTTCTTTGGTAGAAGATACTATAATTACATGATTTTACATGATCGTTAATTGATATTAAATTTAGGTTTCATTTGAACTACCACCTATTTCAATAAACTTTTAATTTCTTATCCAATTTTATTAATAATCCCCGTGACATAAGTTTATAAATTCTGTAATATTTTGCGTATACACGGCCGATACATTAATTTGTACATAGTTACCGTGCCTGTACCCAATCGTAAGCAATGCCACCTGTGTTTCCGAAGCTACAGTGTCAACTTGTATGTACATACATATACACGCAACGTAATTTGGTTCACACGTATATGTCCGACAGAACACGAGCTAACTTTCAACTTCACACTGAACACGGGTACTACCAGAAAACTAGTGATCAACTCCAAACGGAAACTAAACGGTGGTGAATGGCACAAGATATGGATCGACTACAACTTCTACCACGTGAGGTTTATGCTCAACACCGAGTACCGGATGCTTAATTTATTGCTAGAGGAAGAATTCGGACCTTTCGAGGGCTCTATGTTTATTGGAGGGGCTACAGCGTAAGTATTTTTATTAATCAATTTTTAAACACATAAAACAGCAACACAGACAGACACATTATAAAATAACACACCATTAACTAAGTGTTCAATAATTCCAGAGCCTGATCTTTTTGTCTCTTTAAAAAGCAGCGATAGCTCAGTGGGGAGACCAACAGACTGCAAAGCAGAGGGTCTCGGGTTCGAACCCACGTCGCGCACCTCTGACTTTCGGAAGTTATATGACTTTTCGAAATGATGTGCGTATTGATTAACAATTATCGCCGGCTCCGTGCCTCGGAGAGCACGTTTAGCCGTCTGTCCCGGCTGCCATGAACATCTATGGCAGACGTTATTGGGGAAGTCGACACAAAAGATCCCACTGACTGGCCCCCACACAAGATAAGATAAGATTTTGTCTCCGAAACACTCCTTATTATTAAATTATTCTACTCTTTATTCAAATCTTTTCAATATATGTTTCATTTTTAAATATATATATAATTTTATATTATATTTACTCAATAGATTGAAATAATGTGTTAAAGCTTCCTATTTCCTTCGTACACGCTGTTACCTGCTCTATATGAGCTGATACTACGTTGTCTATCCATAGACAGTATGTCCTCCATAGTCTACGAGACAAGGCGCTTTAGACGTGATTCATCTATACTCCATTGGTTAGGTACTTAACTAAAGGTAAACAATCTTGATGTGACTTTTTACACAAACACATATTAAACAAATAAACTACTGCTTAAACTAACGGTTCAATTGATTTAGTAATCGTTATCGTTGTATTTACATTGATCTTTAGTAGCATTTTAATTTTAAACTGAGTTTTTAGATAGAAAGACACATCAAGATTGTTTAACTTTAGTTAAGTATCTAACCAAATGGAGTACACGTTATTCGTTAAAATGGTTATATAAGATAAACTCAGGTTCTTATACGGATGTAAAAGAACCTGAGTTTATCTTATGGCTGTCCATCCTTAAATAAATATAAAGCTGTGACATTTTTCTTTCAGCGAACATTTAAAAAAGTCCGCAGTAAATCAAGGCCTGATTGGCTGCTTCAGAGGGTTGGTCGTAAACGGAGAGATTCTGGACATCTACAGCTACATGTCAGTGCATTTATCAGAAATCATCAAAGACTGCAAACCGTCATGCGTGCCAAACCCGTGTCAGAACAAAGCGATATGTAAGGAGCTATGGTCTAGCTACGAGTGTATTTGTAAGAATCCCTGGGCACATTTGGGGGCGCATTGTGAGGAAAGTGAGTAATTTGATGCTTACCAAACTTCAGAAAATACTATAGTCTCTATATTTGATTATTATCATAATCATATTTCCAAAGTTTCGTATAAATTCGATCTACTTTGATAGTTGTTGGTCCGAGTTTAAAGTATTGCAATAATTTATTTATTGTTGATAAACAAAAAGCTATAAATAAGTAAGTAAAATAATATTAATAATTAAGGAGTTTGCCCACCACCCCGTCTCAAACCATGAACCTGCTAGGAACGTGTCAGGCAAAAAAATATTCTTTGTAAGGAAATGTATAAGACTATACTCACTAGACCGTTCCGTCACCAACCAGCAGTTCCTATAGCAGGGTGTATCGTGTTGCTTTTCATGCCTGATACGTTCCTAGCACGGTCATGGTATGAGATGGGGTAGTGGGCAGACTCCTTTAATATGAAAATTACTCCAAATTTTAAATTAACATGAAAAGCCATTGAAATTGAACTACTATATACGGATTTAGTTAGTAGTTTAATTTCAATGAATAACTTTCGCGTAAACAGAAGAAAGCACTTATTTTAATAATAATAGCATTTACAAAACTAAACATTTTACGACGTTTTGCTCACACAATGAGCAGGCAACCCTCGTATAATAATCATATATGTACCTACATATTGCATACATTTATTATTCAGCTATAGTTTACGTATAATAAATACAGTAACTAACTTGTCTAATAATCTTGCCGCTTTACCCAAAGGAAACGCAAGTATACTATATACAGTCACGTAAACTTATTTAATGGACATCAACATTGTATTAGTTTTTGATAGACATTCTCTGCTTTTCATTCCAGATGCATTCTATTAAAATATGATATTCATCTTCGACTACATTGCATCCAACACAATTACGAGTAGATGACCACCCATGAATGCTGCAAACATATTCAAAAGACTTTGTCCAGCTTGAAGTCTGAAACCTATGACCAGTCTGCTCATATTGCCACCGTTAAACCCTTGGCTTTTGTTCCTCCTGCCCTGTTTTGGTGATAAATCTAGACATATTAATAAATCAAATCTTGCTTCCAGATATAAATGAAAAGGCGTTGACATTCCAAACAAAAGAATCATATCTTAAGAAGAATTACTTAGTAGACAATGCCACGGATGCAGAAAAACATCGATTGAAGAAAATGATGACTGAAAACGTTCTGATGAACCTCCGTACATACGACGATGATGCGTTAGTACTGTATGCCAACGACAACCTTAATAACTTCATACATTTGTTCATTCGTAATGGAACTGAAATTATTTACCTCTTTAATGATGAAAACGAAATCATTCAAATGAATGTGACCTACGAAAAGATTAACAAAGGTGAAAGTGTTCAAATTGCCATTATAAGAACTGAAAACACCACGACTCTGCATGTGAATGAAAAGAACAAGACTATTGAGAGAACGGCGAAGCTTTTGATCGATTATACAAATAAGCCTTGGATTAACCCTGAATTAGGTAACCCTCAAATACAGTTTTATTTTTAGCATAACTATAAATACTGGTTTTATGAAGATGTTACGTCGCAGCGCGCTATTCCACTCAGAATTATACAATAATATATATTCTTATAACAAAACACCTATGTGTGTTGTTTATATATCTTATATATAAATATTAATGTATATTAACAATACACAAACCATAGTTCCCCGTGTATGTGAACATTGTCCTTGAACTCTTGCAGAAGCTCTTTTAATTTGATATATGTATATATCTACATTTTAATTTTTTATTCTTTTTGGCCTATTTGTGACAATGTATTGAATCAAACAAAAATTAACTAAAACAGAAATGTAGTTTGGTTTATCGTACTTTTATCGAAAGTTTAAAAACCTTTCTCGTGGACTAAACCAATAACAATAGTTTGATTACCGTTTCCATCATTACTGGTACTACCATCGTTTACGACAGTTTTTCAATAATAGTCTTTGTTGTCACCATTTAGGAACTTAAAATATTGGAACAACAAATTGTTTTGGACAGATACTTAAGTACAACTTAAAGTTATTGTTATGACAAGAATAGAATTATTTTTATTTCATTAATCCGCATTTACTATTGAAAAGTTGCGGGTTGCATTTCTATAAATTAACTACCAATTGTTCTGCATTCTCGTTTGAACCTGGAATTTCGCATAAAATACTACTGCTCTACAGAAGATCGTTTCTAAACAAATTTACTTTATATGCCGGCGACGAGATTTCTTGACAATGAATTGTGCAATCAATTAAAGTTTAGTAATCATTGTCCCTTGCACTAGTAACAAGGCGGATTACTCAAGATCAAGATAATAGTAACAGTAGTGACTTAAAAAATATATTGTCTTTATTTCAGAGGTGATCCGACCACAGCGTCCCCCAGCTCCTCCCACTGATTACTTCCAAATGAATCTCGGAGGCTACGATCCTTACTCTCTGCACTTGGCACCACGAGCTGTTCACCTACCACAAGGTGGCTACATCGGTTGTGTCAGAGGGTTCAAGATCGCCGATCATGTTGTAGACTTATCTAGGAAAGCTCTACAGAATATTGATCAAGGTATTGTAAGATTGTGTATTAATCCTATTATAGACTTATTGTACTTTTTCTTACAGTGCTTTCACACTCTTACAGTGTAACAAATCGGTTTGCTGATGCAGGTTATATTCGCATATAATAAAATTTATGTAGTAGTATTCACATTCTTCGAGGAAGAAGACAAAACCGATTGAAGTACGCTGGTTTCCGATTTCATCAATAAACATAATTGTTATTAAGATTTATAAAAGACAACAGTTATTTAGAATTTGATACTGGTGGAAATTTTCAACCCATGTTTAAACAATATCTTGCTCTTTATAATTAATATTTCTGATGAATTGCAGATTTGACTGGCGTTTTACCAGAGTGCAATATGAAATGTGACTCAGAACCTTGTAAAAACGGTGGGGTCTGTACCGAAGACTTCACCAACCAGGAGTCAAGCTGCGACTGCGAACTCACCAGCTACTTTGGCGAGTACTGCATCGAGGAGAAGGGAGCTGACTTCAACGGAGAAAGCATTCTGCAAAGAAAATTCTTACTTTCCGGCCCTGTATTCAAGGTATATAATACCTTGTAAATGGAAAACAATGCAATTATCTATCTCTCTATATATATATACTAGCGGACCTGACAGACGTTGTCCTGAACAGATGAAAAACTAAATTTAAAAAATATCTAATCTAATCCATTTTCGAATCCACTTGAACACACACAAAAATTTCATCAAGATCGGTCCAGTTAGGAGGAATTTAATTACAAACACACGCAGAGAATATTATTTATTTTTCACGATACGAATCGCCTCACTACGTATTTTAAGTGTGATTAAGATTTTCTTTCACAGGTTAAAATAAAATTGGCGTTTTCAAGTAATGATCTTCGGCAGAAGAACACAGTGCTTTTGTTAGTTCAAACAGAAAACAAGTATGTAATAAGTTTTTGTTACTGAGATTAATTAGTTTGTTAGCGAAATAGTCATGATCACGTATCTACTGACAATATTTTCAGACGCAGTTATTATTTGTTAGTGGCGATCACACAAGATGGCTACTTGAAGTTCGAAGAGAACCGCGAGGAAGAAGCGTATGGCGCTGAAGTACAAAATAGGAACTTTTTGAACGGTAACGTACAAAACCCGCTCAACCGAGGTTATAAGCGTTTTTTTGCATGTTGAGAATTAATTGGTGCTAATGTTTCGATATTAGCACTAATTAAATCTCGACATACCAAGATCTTGATGTACCGTTTCCATGTTTCAAAGAAACTGCGTGTAGAATAATGTCATATCGGTAATGTGTGAGAGAAATTGGTTTTAGGTCTTAAATAACAAAACATATCATGACAAAACTAATGGACAAAGAGTTAGTTAAATTTCAAGTAGTAACAAAAAAAAATTGTTTCTGAAGATCCTGAGATGATGAGATTTTATTATACTTAAATATATTTACACTTTTGAAAAAATCAATACATAAGCTTTACGGTACTTCACAAGGAAGGCTGAAACCTTGAAAATTGTTAGTATCACATATAACATTCTAAAATTCAGCACCGGTGGCTATTGTTGAATAATTGTTTATATGATAAATTTTTTAAAGCGGATTTGGAGGACATCTTATGTCAAAATTAAACTTACTTTTACTGAACTCCTGTATATATCATCACTACCTACATATTATAAAAAAGAAAGTTCCCCGTCGCGTCTATCTGTCTGTTCGCGATAAACACAAAAACTACTGAACTGATTTTCATGCGGTTGTCACCAATAGACAGAGTTTTGTACTACCCGTGCGAAGCTGGGGTGAGGTGGTGCAAAACTAAACTGGACGATGGCCCTCGGTATATTTTCTTAAAGTCATAGCCATAACTTTAGATACAGTAGCCAAAGCGGCCAACTAAAAAAAATTAATTACGTCCCTGAAGATCGGATTTACACAATCACCTTTAAGCGTCAAAATTTAGCTTTGTCCTTTTTTAGGAGCTCGCCACACTATCTACTACACACGAACAAATCAAAAAGCTAAACTTCTCATAGATAGAATAGAGGTGCCTTTAGAAAAAGTACCACCTCAAATAGTATGGGACGTGTATGACGTTGGCTCCAACGAGGTGCAAGTTGGAGGGCTCAACACTACGGATCCAAGACTAAAGATTTACAAAGGATATAATGGATGCCTTTCTAGTGAGTATAGCCTGAAATTATGTTTTGACCCAAGCTAAAATCAAGATAGCAACCAAGCATACATATAGCCCGGCTAATCGTAATCGGTAGGTACTACAGTACCTTATGGGCATTTGCAATACCAAGGGTATCACTAGCGCTTCGCAAATCCTTTAAAAGGTATAGCAGGGCGGTACTTTCATAGCCAACTCCTATTTGAGTAAACTGCCTATGTGGCACAATGATAGTGAATTAGACTGCTGTGCATGAGGTCTCAGGTTCGAATCCCGAGTCGGGCCATGAAAAAGTTGTTAGGAACTTGGTGTTAGGAGCTCCCATGCCTCGGAAAACACGTAAAGCCCTTGATCCTGCGTCTGATTTCTCGCCGGTCGTGTCGGATTACCGTCCCATCGGGTCATGAGAGTTAGGGAATAGAGAGTGCACTTGTGTTTGCGCACACACTTGTGCACTATAATAACTCCTGCGCAGATGGCCAGTGCCCGTTAAGACTGGTCACCGTGATCGAAATTCGATCTGGACATTCGACATTATTATTATTATTTTAAAAAGAGACTCGAATGTGCCCTTCTTTTAAAAAAATTCATCTAATAAACGTTGTGTTATCTATTGGTGATATATTATTTACTTCAAAGCTTCTTCAGGAATCAATTTTGGTTTCAGTTCTACACAGACACAATACAACAAAGTGCAAGAGCCAGTATTTGCTCTCATTGTTAATTCTATAATCCGACTGAGTCGCTATAGTCTACTTTAATCTATATATAATAATTTATCGCTTTAGATACATTTCCTAAAATACGTACAGCGGAAACATTAGTTAACTAATTAAGGTGTATGCAAAGACATGTCGACAATTCATCAGAAGACGCTCAGTTATTCGTTGCCTTAAGCAGATAGTACTTAAAGGAATCAAGTGACCGTGTCGTCAACGTAACAGAAACTAGGCATGCAATTTGTTGGTCAGACATCCTGGTGGAGATAAACGAGTACGAGATGAAGCCGCTGGAAGAGTACATGCTGTTCACGCGGCTGAACTCGGCCGAAGTCAACGCCGTGAACGCGCACGGTGTGCGCTCGGCGCAGTGCTCCGCTGACTTCGACGAGGCCTGGCCCGAGCGCGCACAGCTCGCCACCAGGAACGGCAGCTTCCTTATCGTAACTACTTCACTTCTCACTACTAAATACCTAACTATGAGACCTGATTTCAATTCCTATTCATATTTAGACGATTGTTATTGATGTGGAAACATGATATTTAACAAAAACCTTTATAAATCTGTAGCTGACAGGTAAAGAATAATAAGATCACGTATTTATTTGTAGTAGGATGTCGTTTTACGGATTTACAATCGAAATTGTACACTCTAGGAAGTGATAAACATAAATAAGTCCTTAAAAGTAAACTTATTATTCTTTATCTCTCAGCTACAGAAATATCAAATTTATTTTAAATTTGGATTGTCTTATAACTTACGGTATATTCAGAAAATAAAGAAAGTTAAAGAACAAACTTGTAAAACGTATCAGTTAAATTTGAAACAGTCTAGTTAAGGAGCAGTCCACTTTACGATCAAACAAATACAATATTGCTGTTCAAGACGCGCGTGGCAAATACCGACTTTTTCAGTCAGTACTGTAAGCCACCTGATGTTCACGTGACAGACTTTGTGGATCAGCATTAGCTAGACAGAAAGCTTGAAGTTACAATAATGTCAACTGACCAGCCAAGCTATTCTCTAAAATTCATCTCGAACTCTAATACCACAGAGAGCAGAGCATTAATTTTTCCATACCCTAGGTATTATAGCAAACTGGATTACTTAAGTGAGTTTAGTAGTAAATTTTACTATTTATGATTTCAGAGCGTAGACAAAACATGGGTTGAAGATCCACCTTCACGCAATCCTTACGAATCGCTGTATACTCAACCTGACACTGAAGAAGAAAATACAGACAAATTCTTTATATCGCTCATAGTCATATCTATATTAGGATTGTGCTACACTGGTTACCACGTAAGTCTGCCATTAACTGTACTCAAAAATATTCAAAATAATTATTTATGGCGGATCAACGGGGTAACGTTCTCCGAGCAGAAATTTTGGAGTAAAGCTGGGTTAAGAGTACTCTAAAACGACGACCAATTTAAGCAGAATAAATGAAGCAAGAGATATATGCTAAGATTATGTGAAATTCACTAGCCCTCGCTTATTACACGTAGGTTTAGCAGAGGCTTAACCCAATGCGTAAATAACGCAAGATTATACAAAAAATATTTAACTCTGGTATTTGAAGGAGAATCAACCACACCTACTAAAATAACTTCAATTCGGATTTTACAGTTTGCGAAAAAATATGATATTTTTCCAGATGTGGAGAACGCACAAGGCGTACAAACTGAATTTGGAGAAACAAACCGACGAGAACATAATAAGGAGCAAAGAACATGCTACTAAGCTGCAAGAACCTACCATATCCTTCTTACAGGTATAAAAAAGAGAATAAACTTTCAATTTTCCCTCCTTTTTTTTTAAGCATAATGCACCGCGTCGGACTTTACTACATAGAGTCTGCACAACATTTGTTGATGTCACAATTAAATCTATAATATTCAACGCAGTGGCAATGCTTAATCCAGTGCGCCGTTCTTACAGTCAAGGTACACATTAGTACAGATGATACATATTAATAGCTATTTAGATAGTTTCTACAAAAACTCTTTGTTAACTACATTTTACTGTAAGTAGTTACTATGACCATGAAGATCGTTTTTCGAATGCATAAATAATTTTAATCAATCAATTTATTATGTAATACAACTTATAAACTAATATCCAATTTAAAGTTAAGTCAAAATATGATGCAGGCATGTGACAGTATAATGAGTATAAATAACTTGTAAGTCATGCTTCAATCTTTATTCGAATGTTTAGGGGTAACACAAAAATCGACATTCTAATGCGGTGTCGTATAATTTACGAATCATGCGTCATTTTTTTGCTGACGGTGGTGCATCATGATCTCTCGCCTTTCTAGTATTTCTTCCCTTAATATCTATAGTAAATTTTTATTACCTATTTATTACAGCTGAACAAAGATCCAGAAGAGCCGAGTGCTACAACTGACAAAGTGAATGGTGTGACTATCGACGTGGGGTCGGTAGTCATAGTTGACATACCTACGGAAGGCACCCCCAGCAGGAAAGGATCTCTGAGATTTAGAGGCCTGTATTTAACATTTCATAAACACCATACAAAATGAAGTTCTAAACAGTTTGAATACACTTTTCAATGCTCTTAGATGTGGCTGCTAGCCAAAGTACATTCCACAAACCACAGATTTATCCAAGGCTCTGCCATTTTCCAAAGGAGTATTTTTTATAGTATAGTTAAAATAAAAGAAACATAAAAACATTTTATTTTTTCGGTTTGCAGACATGGTAGAAAAAGAAAGAGTATGGGAAACGTTGGAAGAAAAAGACGAGATAACGGAAAGTGAAGACGATACCGATGTTGAGCAAAAGAATGAAGCACGTGAAGATGAGGAAGATAGTCCTGAGGAAAACCACGATCGGGCCACCTACGAAATGACCAGTTCCTCATCTGATGAAGAATCGAAATATGTTGGTGATATTTTTAAGCCCATACTCCTCTTGACTTAATGTAATGTGTAAAAAAATACAAATTTTCTTGTGGGTAAATTTCCTGTAGTCTCATGCACTATGGACATTTTCAGGACAAGTAGACAATTTACAGGATCCAACAGTCAACAGCCCAATCGTCGACATCGATCTTCATGACCGGCCACTTACATAATTCCAAACTTATGCCACAGGCACAATGATGTAGACAGCTTTGCCTGCCAAATATAATAAATCTGAACAAATTGTTTCTGTACGTAGGCCTCTCAAAGTAGTCACAAGTTAATCTTATTTGTTTTCTGAAAATATTCAAACGGCTACAATTGCTCTGTTAGGAGTACCTATGTATTTAAATTTATTTGCAGAATTCCCGCCAAGATCTCCGAGCTAACGATCGAAAGGAACCCAAAGGTCCCCCAACGCTCACCACTCAGTTGCCATACAAGATAGACGAGGACGGCTCGAATGAGCTACTCACATCAACTGCTTAGTTACCAAATAAATGTTTTGATATTATAATCTAGCGTTTATTATTCCTGATTTAAATTAATTATACTGTGGCGACTCCACACAGACGAAGAAGTGCCGACTACATCTAATAGATGGCGCTGTACAGTCTGTACACAATAAACTCTTAAAAACTACGTCCACAATACATTACATTAAATTGAAATCAACACAGCGACTGAGCATATGTACCAGTTCCCGACTTCAACCGCTAGGCCGCGGCCTTCCAGGCACGATCAGCCGGCCTTTTTTTCTTTTTTATACTCCTAAAGTGGCAAACAAGCATACGGCCTACCTGATGATAAGTGGTCAACATAGCCTATGGCCGCCTGCAACATCATAGGGATCACTTGCGCGTTGCCGACCTTGCAAAAACCTTTTAATGCCCTTTTTGAAGAACCCCATACTGTAGTCGTGTAGGAAAACCTGGGCAGGGAGTTCATTCCACAACCTGAGCGACCGTGAGAGAATTTCTTTGAAACCGCTTGGTATGGCACCAATTAGGTTGTAAGGTCTGAGAATGAAATCCCTGCCGATGGCGAGCGGTGCGATGATAAAAAGTAGCTGAGGGCTTCATCTCAAACAACTCATCAGAACACAATCTATTATATAAGCGGTAGAACACACAAAGGGAGGTAAAGTCCCGACTGTGTCCCTGTACGAAAATATAAATACGCTAATCAGGTTTTATTTTTTTCATTTATTATTCTGCCAGTGACGAGGTTACGTAGGTTACGTCATTTAAAATTAAAAGTCAATTATCTGAAATTAAGTATTTTAAACTGCAGGAGACTGTTAAACATAAAAAAGACAGTGATACGACGTCAGTGTGGAGTTATTTTTTAGTTGCGATGGACGGGAATAGTGCTAAATGTAAGCGATGCTCAGCCATTCTCAAGACTTTGGGTGGATCGACTAAGGGATTACATACACATTTGTCATCAAAACATAACGTCAAGGTTATATTAGTGTCAACAAGTCAAGATTCTGAAAATCTAAACACAGCACCGCGGTCAGCCAAGTGATAGTTAGATCATTTGACATCATTAGACAATGAATAACATTTGCGTAAACAGAAGACAATATTCTGAAAGTTAGATGATTATTTTACTAAAAGTGCCGACGACAGCCTGGATGATGTTATGGCAAGAATTATTGCATTAGATGGATTTCCATTCAGTGTATTCATAACTTCAGATGTTTTGAGAAAATTGCTCTTAGCATAATACACAGATTTACCAAAGTCAGCCATCACCATTCGAAAACGTGTTATGAATTACAGTGAAAAATCAGAAAGCAAGTAACTGCAGAATTGAAACATTTGAAAAGTGCAGGTGAAAGATTTAGTCTTTACTATAAATGAACCAGTTGTGGCTGTTGATTATATGGACGAGAGCGATGATGATGACCATTTAGAAAACTTAGACTGTCCAGAATCAGGTTTAATCTTAATGTCACAAAATGAACAACACAAGATGAAAACATTAATGAGCTGATAAAGAAAATCCACAAAGTTATAGTGTATTTCAAAAGATAACCATTTAAAAATGAAACAGTATTTCAAAAATATGTGAAAATTAAACATGGGAAAGACTCACTTCTCTTGGACTGTACAACCTGGTGGAATAGTCTTTTAACAGTGCTGGAGCAATTTTATCTTCTAAAAACCTGCATTCAAAAAGCTCTTATAGATCTCAATTGGTAAATAGAATTGTTGATGTACTGACCCCAATTAAATTGACAGTAGAAGCAATCTGTCGGCGAGATGCTAATTTATGCACAGCTGAAGCCGCTTTGAAATTTATTATAAAACAACTGTCTAGCATAAACTCAGCACTTGCCAAAACAATGTAAATATCCTTAGTGGAACGTATAAAACGACGACGAAGTGATGATTTAATTCTGTGTTGAATTATTTACAAAATCCACGAAAAGATGATGAAAATCAGTTATTATTAGATTTGGAATGGCATAACTTATTTTCAGTTCCTACACAGGCTTTAGTGAGGAGGCAAATAAAGAATATGGTTAAAAGACTTAATACTAATAGCCGAGATGACACGGAAGCAGAAGAAAGGTCAAGACCACAAACAGATGATGAGCTGAAGCCAGAAACCTCCCAACCCCAATTGACATTAAAGGAAAAGTTACAGCTGGAAATTGATAAGGGTATGAAATCCCTAGATCCTGAAGTACAAGTACAAAATGAATAGTATTAGACGTGAAATGAGCCTGTTCGAAAATGGAGGAGTTCGTGGATGTCCACTTAGAAATAGTATACTATAAGTATCTATTGTCTGTTCATCTAACCAGCGTAGACCCTGAGTGAGCAAGCGTTTTCAGCTGCTGCTTATGTTGGCAATAAGCTACGAAGCAGGCTTGGAAATCAAACATTGGGTGCTTTGATATTTCTGCGATTGTATTTTTGAAATTCTATATACTATTTTGTGTTGTCTTTTTGATTTCTTGCAACAGAATAGTTTCTTTTTTGTATTGTCTATTTTCTTTTCATACTATATTGTGATTTGTGTTGTGCAACGATATTAAAAACATTTTTTAAGAAATTACTCTAGTTTTTTTTCATTTGAGCCCAATTAGAAACTACTATGTGGTTATTACACTATGTCATAGTCTAATTACGGGATTACGCATCAAAAATCCCGTAATCCCGGGATTAAAAAATACGCTCGGGATTGTATTCTCTAATACCTACTAAGTAAACTTAGTATAAAGTCAGGCCTGTCAAGCTATTATTGTTAAAGTGTGGCTGACGAAGTAAACCTAATGGAAGATGATGAGATGGATATTTGAAGAACCCATAGTACAAGCTCTGCTTAGTTTGGGCTAGATGGTGTTGTGTGTATGTGATAGAATATTATTATTATTATTTCATTAAAAACGTATTATAAAGTACAATACATGTTAGTTTGGACTACACTATTTAATATTATACATTTCTGTTGGTAAATGTGTGCGGCTTGTGCTTAAAAAAGGAGAACCTGTACTATAAGCACCAGCAACCTCTTCCTTATAAGCTATATTATTAAACAAGCAGTAGACAGTCCTATATACATTGAATTAATGCCTCAGTCTCATCATAAGAGAGATTTAGTAGATATTTTGTAACCATTATTTTACATTCGTGCCTAGATTAATTCATGAAAGTAAGGGATTTGTTTAATTTCTTGTATAAATATCGTCTAAGAAAGAAATTAAATCTTTGTCCAAAAGATGTTTTATATGTATCGGTATAAGGAATTGCAATTCTACGTTCTGGACGTGTTCTAGAGAGCGAATTAGATGACGAACGAAGTTCGCCAATGTTAGCAGTATGATACCTAAGTATCGATTGGAGGATAAAGATCTGTCGTACTGTAAGGACCTCGCAATACTCGTATAATTATTTTGTGGTGAATCGGTACGGCATGAATGAGCAGACTTTAAGAACCGCTCTCTAGGCTCGTTCTAGTTGAATAATACGAGTTTTTGATGCACCACCCCATGATGAAATACAATACCCCAGTACAGATTGGCATAACGCGGCACCATCTTAATTATTTTGGGATCAGCAACATGTCTTTCGTTTTTAAAGGCATAGATAAGTTTACGTATTCTAGCAGATAGTTTATCAATGTGAAGTTGAAATGAGACATGTTCGTCCAAAACGACACCCAAGCAGGGAACTACTTATATACGTGTGAGTGTTGGGCAGTCACATTCCTTGCACATGTTATGTCGGTGGACTAGAATGTTAAAATTATCCAGACCACTTCCGTCACTGTTACTTATTATGAAGGTCATAAACGTTGTTTTGTGTATTTTAGGGTTAGCACATTGGTTGCTAACCATTGTGTGACCTTATGGTATCCTGTCTAAGCCACACGAAAAGTTTTATTCCATTTTTATGCTTTAAATGTCAGTGCAGTATCGTCAGCAAAAGCCACTATTTTGCATTTTTCCATGATAAGTTCGCATATGTCGTTCACGTACACAAGGAACAAGGTAGGCCCTAGGATGCTTCCCTGCAGGATTCCATATTTAATCGGCAGTTCATTGCTAATATGGTCACCTACTCTGGTGCATTGTGTACGATTACTGAGGTAACTCTGGAAAATTTCAATTGGTTGCCTTGTATTCCTAGTTATTCTAATTTTTCATACAGTCTGGTGATAGGGACGGTCTCAAAGGCTTTTGCCAGATCCATATAAATCGTTGGACACTTTTCCTTTTTATCAAGTGCTTTGACTATATAATTCGTAAGGTCATGGACTGCATCATCAGTGGACCTGAAGTTGCGGAAGCTGTCTATCTGATAGAAGCTTATTATATTCGAGATATTTTCTGAGTCTAATAGATATTTTGTAACGGAAAATAATTAATTATACGCTCCAATATCTTTGAGAGAGCAGGCAGCACAGATATAGGTCTATAATTGGTGATGTCATTTTTAGGCCCGGATTTGTGTATTGGATGTACACACGGCTACACATCAAGTTAGACATCCTATATACGCATAACTACGCTAGATACAAAATAGAGAATTGTTGGAAAGGGACGGTGCATAGTGGTGTCGATGTAATGGTAAAGATAGAGCATCGCGTCCTGTTCAGCGTGAATGTAACAAAAATATTAGTAAAAATAAAGTTCAACTTCTAATAGTTCAAAGTCCAAACAGTCTAGGTTGATGTGTAGCTGTGTGTACCAGAGCTCTTTTAAACTAGTCTGGAAATACTCCGATATTAATGGCATAGAAATAAACATTAGAGGAGGAATGAACGTGAATTTGTATTGTTTCAATATGGAAGCAGGGGTACCATCAACACCAACTGCACAGTCAGCACGAAAACTTTGAATCAATAGCTCTACTTAAGATTCATCAGTTTCTAGGAACACTAATGAATTTCCAGAATTGTTTGAAAAATTAATTGAAATAGTCTCGCTATTTACTGGAACAATCAGTCTCTCCGCTAAGTCCTTACCAACGTTGACAAAATATTTATTCACGTCATTCACAGAAGCACTGGCAGAGCAATTGTTCAATATTAAGTCCGTTGCAGTCGATTTATCCTTTGTAGTATTTTTTACTTATTTAATTGCATTCCAAAGCTTTTTAGGATTTATGCTAGC
Organism: Catocala nupta; assembly: GCA_963675205.1. Classification (NCBI taxonomy): domain Eukaryota; kingdom Metazoa; phylum Arthropoda; class Insecta; order Lepidoptera; family Erebidae; genus Catocala; species Catocala nupta. The sequence goes on along the minus strand of OY776095.1, from coordinate 9,354,745 downwards.
TTCTTTGAGTTTTTTGTCCCTTTCGTATTGTCTTTTAATGTTCTTCAGTAGAGTGTTGCAAAAGTTTCGGTATCTCTTAAAAATCTCCTGAGTGTCTCATTATTCGGTGACCTCTTGAGGGTTTTGTACATGCGGTCTCTATTTCTCATACACCTTAGTAACCTCGTGGTAATCCAGGGCTTCAGAATTATGAGACGTCGTGGAACATAATAACTGTAAGAGATCAGACGAATAGCGCTAGAAAGAGAGGTAACAAATTAAGTACACACATAATTTGCATCTGTGGCTTCATAAATAGGAGAGTAATCTATTAACTTAATATGCTTTTCAAGTTGGGAGTAGTCGATTTTTTATTTTTGTTTTATTGACGATTTCTTTTTTGTATGGCTTAAATAAGCAAAGCATGGCCGCATTGCATTGTGATCTGTTATAGTGGAATTAAGAACCAATACTGAACTTCTCTGTTTGGTCTTTAATATAATTTGATCAAGACAGGATTTAGAATGGGTTGTAAAAGTGTAAGCTGGCCATAGGCATGTGTGGCTGTGATATTTAAATATTCAGCCATTTTGTTATCTGTATTGCCTTCGATAATATCTATATTTACATCTCTTATTAAGATAACATTCGGATACTTCGAGTAATTCGTCAAAATTTAATCGAGAGACTTGAGGAAATTAGTCCTGTCTTTGACAGACGATGGTCTGCAGATTGCTATAACACATGTATCTCTATCCATGGTTATCACAGTGCATGCGTGCGAATTCCGGCTCTACCACCACAGTTTCGGATATGGTGTTACTAATATATATCACGATTCTATCATTCTGATTTATCCTTTTGACGGTTGAGAATCTATTTTACCAATCCAATTGTGGAATGTATGGATTACATGATAACTAACACTCAGTGAGTATCAGAATGTTTTGGCGTAGTTTGATTCTAGTCATTAGCATCAAAAGGTCCAATATATTAGCTGAAATACTACGGATATTTTGTGTAATTATTCTGAGACTTTTATCCGAATTACCTAAAATTTTACAGCAATCTTCAGGATCACAGGAGTGCGATCTTGAGACCTCTAACTCATTAAATGATTCCCGGCTAGGTTCAATGAGTTCACTGGCAAGTGAAAGACCACAGTCGATACATTTAATTAATTTATATCCCAGTAATTATTGATGGATTTTGAAAATGTACCATCATAAATATAGTAATAAACACATCATGAAACTTCTCCATTAGATCTATTTACTGTACATGTGAAAATGAATTTATCAAGTAGGTAAGTATCTAGTTCATTACTCGATAAACTGATTTTCATAGATTTAAAATAGAGTATTATAATGCCAAGCCCTAGGTAACTTTATCATACAACCAGAAAACTAGGCCATCGTTATGGAAAATTATATATTTTATTCATGAGCAATAAATTGGTGTTTCGTATCGTCATCGCTGACAGACAGACGTGTATGAATCAAAATATAGTAAATCCACATTATTATAAACATTGACCGTAGTTTAGTGTTTTTGTGCGTGATATGCACATTAATGTTGAAGTGATCGTTTGTTTTGTTTTTATAATGGATTGTAAAATATCTTTATAAATATTTTAACATGGAGAGCAGTCCCTTCAATAGAAGTGGTGTAACGCGGCGTACCTCTCCACCAACGACGCCACAAAAACCAAGAGAAGATGAGACAGTTAAAAGGAGATGAGAGGAGATTCAGGGATGGTTGAGTTCAATCTAGCACTGATTGAACGAGGTATGCACTATTGCATCTGACGGCAAGTTAAACACAGAGCAAAAGATGAAAATAAGTACCCTTTGCCGTAAGGTAGGAAGTGGTGTTGCTCAAATGGCTGTTCAGTATCAGTCACTAAAGCAGAACGCTTTTCAAAGTCATACTTATCTACAAGCCCTGTCTGAAAAGCAAGACATAGTGGAATACCTAAAGGACATCAAGGAAACCATTAAGAAGACAAGTGCGAATACAATACCGGCAAGTCACACATCTTTTGCTGATATGGTCAAGAAAGGGTCCAGTAGCTTTGTTCGTCCTAGCACTCTTAGCTCGGTGGTGAAGCAGACAGTCCAACTTGCCACGTCAAATCTTAAGGTCGAAGAACCATATAAGCGCAAACCGCGTATTATAATTATAGGAGTACCCGTTTCTAACAAAACTTAGCCGACAAAATACCTTCAATGACACGAGATACATTTATAACCTCTATTAAACTTAGTCACAAGTCTAGTAAGAAAGATTCAGACAGCTGCAATTATATTATTGAAGTAACAGCCGTGATACGAAAAGCCCTTATTACACAAAGCAGAATATTTATAAACTGGACGTCCTGCCCGGTAAGAGATTCATCACGCTGCTGACTAGATACTTCAAGTGCCAGCAATACGGTCACGCAGCCAAGACATGGAGAACCGTGACTTCTACTTGTGGACACTGCGGTGAAGACGGTCACTCCATTCAAGATTGTATAAAGAGTACGGAATCTCCAAAATGCGCAACCTGCCTGCGGTTTAAAAAGCCCAGCAACCACAAGACGGGAGACCCTGAGTGCCCGGCGAGAAAGGCTGCCGAAAATAGGTATATTAATTCTATTGACATTTCCACATACTCGCTAGTATATTAGATCTTTTAAATAGTTTTATATATTATGGATATTAATTTAATAAGAGAAATAGATAATGTAACTGTGTCAGATTTCAAGTCATGTGCGGTAGAGGACTGCAGACAATATCTCTCCGGTGTAAATCATTCATTAACCATACTTACCCAAAACATACGTAGTGTATATAAGAATATAGACAGTATTCATATTTTTCAACATAACTTTGATTGTGATATAATAATTCTAACAGAGTGCTGGTTATTAAATCGGGGCGAGGTTCCATTAATGACAGGATACAATATATACCATAGCACAAGAAATCTTAATCAGAATGATGGTTTGGTAGTGTACGCAAAGGAATCTTTACAGGTTTCAATGTATGTTTAAATAAATTAAAAACTGGTGTTTTCTTGACGTTGTCTTTTGATGACAAAAATAAAATAATTTCTCTTGGACGCTGTGTTCGCGATTTAGATCTAAAACAACAGAAAGGTAATACGACACGTTCTTTTAATAAAAAGTATTATGATATTTATAGCTGGCTAGCGGGCTGTGTACACACAAATAAACTATTTTGTTTTACGTGTACTTATATTATTTTCAAAACAAGATAAAAACAATGTTTATTAAAAAATATAATGGATATTCGGATTTAAATAATTTTCACAAAGCTGCTTCTAAACACAATTCGTCGGGAAAACATATGGATTTTTGTTTAAAGTGCCAAATGTTTGGAAAAGTTAGAATAGAGTCTAGTTTGAATACAAAGTTCAAATTAGACATTGAAAAACACAACGCAAAAGTTGAAAGGAATAGAAATATTTTTAAACGGTTGATTGACGTAGTTATAATAATACCTACAGTCAAGTATGTTAGTAATTTCGTTCATTTATTTTTGTTCATTTGTGCAATAAACGCTCTTAACATCTCACGGCCTTGTAATACCTACAAGGCCACAATGGATATCATTTAGGTCACTTGTTCTCACCATCTATTTGGATATTCATGGTGGCCACACACACAATCATCAATGGTGCCATGTCGAAAAGTCGCTGAATTGAATTTGGTAAGATATTTTATTTATTTATTGTACACAGATAATTACACACAAAAACATCTATAAATGAAATGTAGTGCCCTCACAGAGGTTTCGGGTAGGGAGTGCATACCCTACCAGAAATCTTTGTGCACGCCCCTGGTAAAAAACTTGCTGAGCGGACTCAGATACAAACTTGTAATCGCATTGCTATAACTCGTCAGAAACCGAACAACACCGTTAGTCTAAAATCATTTGTTATGTTAGACACTGACGAACAGGAAATAGAACGAATCATCTCAGGGATGAAGGATGACTCTGCTGTCGGCTACGATAATAAACAACAAGTTCCTTAAATATTTTAGGCTTATTAGTAACTCCATTAACGTATATATTCAGGCTCTGACTTTCTGAAGGGATTTTTCCCAAATGCCTTAAAAAGCAGTTGTCATACCCATCTTTAAATCTGGAAACGAAGATCTAGTTGCAAATAATCGACCTATATCCATACTCCCCTCAATATCTAAGACACTAGAACGAATTATAAACACTAGATTAGTCAACTTCTTAGAAATTAACAATTATCTTTCACTCAAGCAATCTGGATTTCGGGCCAAACAATCCACCGCCGATGCGGTTCGTAGCTTGACTCATTATATCACAGAGGAACTCGGCAAGGGTAATCAAACATTAGGCATAGTTCTTGATCTAAAAAATGCATTTGATACTGTATCAATTTCTAAACTTCTGAACAAGATGGAGGCTTTGGGTATACGGAGCAATCAACTAAAACTTTTTACAGATTACTTAAGCGATCGTCACCAATGCGCTAAAATAGATAATACTGCTAGCAATTATGAGAAAATACTGGTTTTGGTATTCCCCAAGGAAGTATTATCGGTCCGACGCTGTTTCTGATCTATATTAACGATTTATGTAATCTTATATTAGAAAACGGCAAGATAATGTCATACGCCGACGATACCGTGCTAATATTCTCCGCTAAAACCAGCTACGAGTTATATGAAAACGCTCAGCTTGGCTTTAATATTGTGAATAACTGGCTTCATCAAAATTTACTAACTTTAAATACCGATAAGACTAAATATATACACTTTTATATGCGCAAGAATAACTATAGTATAAGTAACCCGCCTATATATGCACACAAATGTCCGCTTCAAAACCCCGCAACAAACATGTGTAATTGTCCTCCTATCCTGCAAACTAGGAGCATAAAATATCTTGGGATCATAGTCAATGATACACTTTCCTATAAACAACATATTAATAGTTTAGTAAATAGAATCCGTAAATTAATATATGTATTTAAAAAACTCCGAACAGTAGCAGATATTAAATTGATTACTCAAGTTTATTTAGCTCTATGTCAATCAGTTATCCAATATTGTATTACTTCATGGGGTGGAGCAGTGAAAACTACTATGCTGCCTCTTGAACGAGCTCAAAGAGCAATTTTAAACCTAGCCACCCGCCGTCCTTTCCTATTTCCTACAAGCTTATTATATTGTATATATTGTAGCTTATACATAATATTTTAAAATTAATAATTGTTTTATTATTTTTTAAATATTATGTAGTAAAGTAAGTACATAATTATGTACGTAACGATTTTAAATAGACTTAAACTATTATAATCTATAGCCTTTATTTAATTGGTAACACAGTTATTTGACGTTTCGTAAATTATATCGTCTATGATCAGGATCAGTCATATTTAATTTCAGAAGAACTTGGTATTGTCATAACATGGACGAAATTGAAAAAGAGAAAATAGCGGCACTGCCATCACAATTACTCGTTACGACAATATGCCACCCCATGGAATATGCGAAAGTTCTGATTCAACTTGGTTTCGAGCCGCTGCCGCCGCGCCGGTCTACGACACTGTTCGGCCGCCCTGCCATGATATTACCTAACGTTTTCCAATACATCAAGCATATTAAAACATCAGATGGATTCTTCGGCTGCTACAGAGGCCTATCGGCGAGAGTACTTGGGCTGGTCGCCTCTAGCCAGCTCACATCAAAGGTAATCTACGCCATGGGAATCGATTTGCCTGAAATCAATGATCCTCCTAACATTGTCACTGACGATGAGCCTAAAGTTGAAGATTACATCAAGCTTGGGCGCCGGGACATGATAATGCATACTGCTTCAGTCATCGTATCCTATCCATTCTATGTAGTGTCTGTTAGGATGATGGCATCATTTATTGGTAAAGAAGAAGAATATAGCACATTGATAGGTGCTATTGTAGCTATCTACAGAGATGATGGAATACGCGGTTTCTTCCACGGAATCGTACCCAAGCTGCTGGGAGATTTGACTTGTGTAGCTGTCACAGGAGTGCTGGCATTTTATGTTAATAAATATTTGGTTAAAACTAAAGATCTTCGATACTTTACAGTGCCATTGCTCACATTTGTGACCAGCACATTAACTTATCCCTTGATTGTTGTGTCGACTTGTATGGCAGTTGCAGGTTGTAGCCTAAAGGCAGGCAATCCTCCAGCTATGCCTCATTACCCATCTTGGCAAGCCTGCTGGAGGGATCTGCTTAGAAACAAACAACACAAGCGAGGTTCCTCCCTTATCTTTAGGTACTACATTGCTCCAATTGCAGCTATGCAGTAGTCACACTATGTTAATGTATTTGCATTTATACATTTGTGTTTATTTGCTAAGTGTTATTCCATGATCACCAAAGTAGTCTCAACTTCTTGTAGAGAGTTAAAATATGTACAATGAAATGTGTAAATAATTTAGTATAAATGGTGTACCATGCGGATATTCGTTTTGCTAGATTGTTGAGTCAAGGTGTGGTTATATTGAAATAAATATATTTTATTTGTCAATTGTATTATCATTTAATATTTTCATATAACATAGAATCTTTATAACATGATTGCTATCAGTGTTTATTTAACCTTGAGTCATGATGATTTAAGTTATAGATAACAAATTAAGAGTAGTAATACTTAGAGATAACAAATAACACAACAGCATTTAATATAAATATTATTTTATTTTGGCTAAAGTCTGTGCTTTGATAAATTCATCAACTAACTCTTTCTTCAGTGTGGCCATGGCTCTTCTGTATATGGCAGAGACAGCTTGAGCATTGTTTTCTGTTTCAAACATCATATACTTCATCCATATCTCTACATTATCTGCTCCATGATGTTGGACACTGCACTCATAACATCTTCTAATATTCTTTATATTTGGGATTTCCTGGGCCAGCTCTATATCAATCATGTGTGTGTGCACATCTATTTGAGTAGGTGGAGTTCTAATTAAATCTTCATACAACTGTCTAGCTGCTTTAATTCCATTGTATTCATACATTTTCTTCAGTAGCTTAGGTTTAATTGCTAGTAGAACAGCATTTTCACAATTCTGGAACTTTTTGTATAAGGTCTTTAACTGAAAATAGACATATAAGATTAATATTAAACAGTAACATGTACTATTATGCTATTTTTACCATATTATTTAAACAATAACTTACTGTAACATCGGTTTCTACATTATCTAGGACTAAGTTATAAATATGTAATAAGTCATCTGACTTCAAAGCCTTCATGGCTTCTTGTAATATAGATAAAATTTTCTTTTCATCTGGTTTGTTCAATAGTATTTTTTCTTCCCACAAGCTTCTAAGTGCTGGCCTTTTCTTTGCTGCTGAATCTAGTACCTGAATTATGAAATCATAAATAATGTTAATTCAGAAACATTTACTCCAAACAATAAATACAAAAATAACCCAAATTTATAGAAACAAATTATTATATATACCATAGTTATATATTAATCTTATTATTAAATATTATTTAAAGGAAATATTTACAATACTTATAGGTATTAAATATTAATGAATGAATATTGATAGTTTATAACTTTCAACAGTTACCTCCATCAATTCATCAGAAGACATTTCATTCTGTAACTTTAACATTTCTATACCAAATGCATACATGTCATTGGATAGCAGCCCACTTTCATGTCCATACATCCAAGCATGTTTCACTGCACTGATTTTCTGGTAGTCATTACAAACACTATCATTTACTCCCAGCAGATCATGTATGTATCTTGTACATAACTTTTCTTCGGGAAACTGAAATTAAATATATCATACATAAAAGGCCTGGGTATTTATTTATGTATTTTATTACAAAATAACAATTATGATACAAACCATTTGCAAAGCCTCTTCATAAACTGCTATGAAATTGTTCACTTCCTTAGAAAAATGCAACTCATCATTCACATATTCTTCAATTTCTGCCCAGTGACAACCCTACAAAGAATGAAACAATTACCTAATGGAATATATTTATTAGTTACAAGTTATAAAGCTATAGAGCCTGATATTATATTATTTAATACTAATAATAATATGTTGCTAAACATAGCGCTTATACTATTATTCTATAATTACTATAAAACATAGTGCTTATCCATATAAGCACTATGTTTTATAGTAATTATAGAATTAGCAACTCAATTTAGTTATATTTAATAACACTATATTATTTAAATTAGGTTATTATTTAATGCATATAAATAAATAAAAATGTAAGTGTAACAATGTATCTTATTAATAATTTAAATGTAAATCCTGTCTAAACCAGATTTGAGTGAAAGTTGGCAAATAGAAGTCTTGACCAAGCTATTAACAGATCAGACTGAATAAGACCTAAATATAGTTAATAGCAAAATGGCCATAACCAAAAACTATGTGTATAATAATATCAGCCCTGTATTGAAACTGTCCCACTACTGGGCACGGACCAGTTTCCAGTGTGAGAAAGGTTAAGCCATAGTCCACCTTGCTAGCCCAGTGGGGGTTGGTAGACATACATTTGAGAACATTAAGGAGAACGCTCAGATATGCGTGTGCGTTATCCCAGCAAAATAATGTCGAAAATAGTAATATAAATGTTAATAATTAGTTGGTTAGTTCAGTTTTATACCTGTAAAATTTCAGTGTAGTACATACAATAATTAACGAGATATTAAAATTAAAGTCAATAAGAAGTGTAACTGTGACCGTGGTAAGACCATGGTAACCCGACCATGTTTAGGTGGCTAATTAATTAAGCTATCTTCTAAAATGTTTAGTATAATACACCTTACAAGTTGGGTACAGACGCGTACACTGTTATACCCACAACAATATAATTATATTCATTATTATTATTTATTTTAAAAATTATTACTAAAGGTGACGTTATTGGTTGAATTTATTTAACCGTTAATCGATAAACGATATTTTAATAATAATAATGTTTATTTCAAATTAATAAAAACGATTTCATATAATTTTATTTTGCTTTTTAATCTATTTACATGTCAGGGGATTTTTTTACAGGGATCTAAGCAGTCTCTTTACTTCAAATATTTTAAACTACCGGAGAAACAACAGAACATATGCTCTGGCCCATCGATCAAGTATACCAAAGATAATGCATGATCGTCGCTTGAAAAACGGCGCCTACCAAACTCGGCATAAGTCAACCGTATGAACAGTTTCGCTCGCAGCCGCTTTACGACCTAGCTTTACGGCTAGCAGTGTGAAGTTTCCCAATGCCAAAGTGTGTCGTGAAAAATGCAAAAATTATACTCTAAAAGTGCAAAAAAAGGATGTAGTGTCGTACTTTTGTTAAGTATAGTTTTTTTTATGAAATTATGTATTATATTATTTTGATGATTATGGAACTTTAAACAATATATTTGAAAATATTTCCGTTTATATTCAAATGCATGTATTACGCACCTGTCCCACTCTTGCGTGCACTGCCCGTAAGCGAGAGCGAACCGACACCACTACTTTAAAATTGTTCGAATTGTTGCGACTATTTTATATTTAATTGTTTTTGATATAAGTTTCATTACAGAATGTTTTGTTTACATGATATGATATTTTTACCATAGTAAGAGATTGAAGAAAATATTTATGATACTTTGCCATACGTATTACGACACTATCACTAAGTGTTAAGGTTTATATTAAGTTGAATTTTAATTAACTAGGACTATTTTTAAATAGTCGAATGAGTAAACATAACTATAATTGTTCACTTCTATTCGTTGACATTATTTGGGTATGATTTAGTACGAGAACGTGCATCTATGGTATATTTGATTGAAGCACTGGCCCGCTAAAATAATAAATAAATAAGTACATGTAGGTATGTACGAATCACCTGCCTGCAATGAATCGAAAAATAAACCAATAAGAAATAGTTTCATTTGTGTACACATCTGTACTAAACTTGTAACACTATCCTACATATTAAAAAAAATTGCATAATGTACAACGCGATCGCTTTTTTGTAACCACCTAAACATGGTCGGGTTACCACGGTCTTACACTTCCTAATGACTTTTATTTTACACTTCCTAATGACTTTTATTTTAATATATCTTAAATTTTACGGATATAAAACTGAACTAACCAACTAATTATTGATATAACATTCAGTTTATATATCCACTTACAGGGTTATCGGTGGCCAAATAATTACGCGCGCATTGTGACCGTGAACGTGGAGAACTAAATTTCATCATTATTTGTTAATTACTTACAGGATATTAATGAAACTTCATAATTATACATTTGAAGACAGTTACATATAAAATAACGTTTAAAGAAAATCTTTACAGCTCTTATTCAAAGTGTTAGGACGTATTGAAGCGTTTTTATATCTAATTAAATAACCTTTAAACGGTGCATTATTTTTGTTTTTTATTGCACAAATAATTATAACTAATTCTTACGAAGTCATGTACAAAAGATGATTAGAATCCCCTTAACAGTTTCAGAGATCCAGCAAACGCACAAGCGTTACTCCAGCAAGATCTCGAATAACTTCACAGCCGAAGAAAGAACAAATACGAAATAAGTTGCAACATTTACCTCGTCTAGACAACTAATTATGTAGATAATATTTATTTCAACATTCCCATTAAAAAAGAAAATGTCTGGCTGTAACGTTACTAACGCTACCCCAGCAGGAAAAGCTTTTGTGAAATAACTAAAAAACTATACGTGCATTTAAAAATGTACGCAACAATTACAGAAGCTGGGCAACTAATTATCTATAACATTTAAATTACTATTTTCGACATTATTTTGCTGGGGTAACGCACACCAGATATGCAGGTTTCACCATTGAAGCAAGTGATTATTAACTATTTAATACAGTGTACTGCCGGTAATCCGGCCCTGTCTAATCCGGCGCCCCCTATAATCCGACATGCCTACAACACACAAATTAAAATTAAAATTTTAAAAACCCCCGACACAATTTTCATTTGATACCCATATTGAGTTGTAAAAAAAATTTTAATCCGCCATTTTGTGGCGGCGGCCATCTTAGACCGATTTTCATCAAACATAACTAAGAACAATACCGACTAATTCACCTTTCAAACAAAAAAAAAAAACAGTTCGAATTAAAATCGCATGCACGCACGCACGCACGCAAGCACACACGCAAGCACGCACGCGCACACACACACACACACACACACACACACACACAGACACGTCAAACTTATAACACCCCGTCGTTTTTGCGTCGGGGGTTAAAAACATCATACATAATATAATAGAAATCTATATCATCTCAGATATAATGCCCACTGCTGAAAAATTGCAGTCACAAACACTTTATGCAGCAATGTTAAACTGTTTGTAATATCAGTACTTACATCCAATTCTTTCACTGCAATATAGGACCAGACATCCTTATTATCTCTTCTTGACCAAATCTCTTGTTTTATGTCATCAATAAAGGTCTCCTTGATCTCATACTTCCTACATAAATCAAAGATTTTGAATAAAAATGACACATTTGTAATGTTTTTGACACCATTTCTCCATACTATGTCTGCTCTCTTCATTTGTATATCCTAAAAACACACGAATTTTTGTTATTTTTTGAATGCTCATTAGCAAATATTGTAACAACACAAAAAATTTCAAGAGATGCATAAAGACTTTTCTTGAATCAAAATGCAAATCTGTGCTGTAATTAAAATAGGCAAAATATTGGTGTTAGCCTCATGGGGTCAGATTTAAATGGGAAATCAGGAATAACTGCTTGAGCTACAGTGACCCCAGTTACTAGTCACAGTTATTTATGGAATGAAACCAGTAATAAATATTTTTGATTTTTCCAGCGCTTTTGACAAAGTGGACCATAATATACTATTACACAAATTAGAACACAATTTTGGATTTACTGGTAATGTCAAGTCATGGCTTAAGAGTTATTTATCAAATAGGTATCAAACTGTTGTTAAAGATGGATATTTTTCCGATCCTTACAAAGCTACGTCTGGGGTGCCGCAAGGCTCACACCTTGGGCCTTTATTATTCGTTCTATTTATAGACGACATAGTGACACAGATAAAGCATTCAAAGTGCTTACTTTTTGCTGACGACTTAAAGTTATATAGGACTGTAAGCTCAGAGTTGGATTCTAAATTGTTGCAGGCAGATTTGACAATCATTCACAACTGGTGCGTCGTGAATAAGATGACAATAAACCCCAGCAAATGTTATCATATTAAGTTTACAAAAAAAAGACTTCCATATAGTTCGATATATAGTCTAGGCGAGACTATACTAGAAGAAGTTAGTACCATAAGAGACCTCGGGGTCACTATGGATAGCAAACTGAATTTTATCACTCATATTGATAATGTTGTAAAGGACAGTCACAAAATGCTCGGTCTAATAAAACGTGTGGGAAAACGGTTTAAAAATATTAAGACTTTACAGATTCTTTATTGCGCGCTCGTTCGTAGTCGTCTTGAATACTGCAGTCAAGTTTGGAATCCAACCTATCAAGTCCACATAGATCGATTGGAGAGAGTACAAAGATCTTTCACAAGATACCTAGTGCATAAGCAAAGTGGTAATGGCACAGATCGTATTAACTGGCGGGCTGGTTACAATGAGAGACTCAAATATTTTAAAATGAACTCATTACATAAAAGACGTTCGTATCTTGAACTATCATTCTTGCATAAATTGATTAATGGGGTCGTAGCTGAGCCGCATTTATTGGCCCATCTAAATTTAAACGTTCCAAAAATTAATAGTCGTTTATCCTGCAATGATACATTCCGGTCTCTTCGAAGCAGAACCAATGTCGGTAAATTTTCTCCTATTCGAAGACTCCAATACAGATACAATATTTCTCACAAGACATTTAATTTAGATATTTTTAAGGACACGTTATCCCAATGGAAGCGTCAAATACTGCAACCATAGCACAGTTTAAGTAAACCAATGTTGTATTAGCTTATACTTGCAATTCTGAAGAGTTTTTTCATTTCAATTTCTTATTTTTTTTTGTGTTTTAACCTTATTTTGTAATTCTCACTAATTACTTGTCATCTAAAAATGCTGTCTCACACCTATTATTAGCTCGTAGGCCAGTCTGTGGTGCTGGATTTAATTTTATTGTGATTGCATCGCCTAAAAGCTGTTGGTGTGTCAATATAGTAATAAATAAATAAATAAATATAATATGACAGATGCCAGAATGACTTAGTTTTATCTTTTTCATAAAACAATATTTACCCTATCCTCATCACTATCAGCCTTAAATGTGAGAGTAATGAGTTCAATATCAAATAATTCCAAGTACAGAACTTCCGAGTCACTGTGTCTCTGGATGCCCTTCAGTAAAAAGTTTCTCGCATTATCCAGACTGTTCTGCTCTTTGCTCTCCCACTTGCTAGCTAGCTGCCAGACTTTGGGCTTGTCTCCATGAATCTGAAGTAAACAAACATGAAACTGAATTTAGCAGCAGAATTATCATTTGCATTTAACTAATAGTTTATTTATCAATTAATTAGGATGACATAGTGATATCAATAATATACTACAGAGAGCCAATGATAGGTCTCCATGCCTATCTTTAAATAACAATGCGGGGCAGTAATTATCTGGTCACTTAATTATTTAATATATAATAAATAAAACAACATTAATGAGCATTAAACCTTGTAAAGTCAAGACTCAGCATGAGCTTCACCACATCTGGTTTAGTGTTAAAAACATCATTCATAGATTAGTTATTCTTAGGTTTAGGTTGCTACTTATAACATATTAAATGTTATATACTACGTGCCAAATAAGATGGCAATAGCTTTCATTCACAACCCCTACAACTGTATACGTAATTTACAATGTTTCCATAACAACAGAAAGTAGTGTCGCTTGTGAATCGTAGTGAAGGTCGTGGGATAGAAAGGACCATAAGTTGTCTAGATGACCTTCACCATGATTGAATTTGTGAATGACCACTATTGCCATCTTATTTGGCATAGACTATATGAGATACTACTAGTAAATATAGTATTATTTTTACCTGTAACATTTGTCCAATAATCCCAGAAATAGCATAATCAAATCCTACGCCTCTACAGAATTTGATATACTCAAAATATATTTCAATATCATCTTGGAACCTGTAGATGAATTGTTTAAAAACTTTGTTTAGACGCTTAGCTATAGCATACTCTATGTCTTTTTTCTTTTCCACTAGTTTATTGGTTTTTCTTCTTAAAGATATATCTTCAAGCAAAGCTAATTCATAAGCTATATATTGTACAAAGTCTTCCTTGTGTTTCACTCTGCGCTGAATGTGATATTCGAATTCTTTTCGTTTCCTTGATATTTCTCTATAATCAAATAATGTAACATTGGAATATAAAAGGCTTATTATTAATCCCAACTACTACCAACTAACTTATACAATTACGTTAGTTTCCCACCTAATAAAACTATTGAGTATGTAAGACAAAACTCAATGTGATTTATAAAGAAAAGTTGATAGCCAGTACAAAGACATAATGCATAAGATATTATAACAAAGTTTTAACAATTGTAACTTCATTTAAAGAAGCATGTTATAAACTTACTTTATTTCTTCATTATCATATAATTCTGTTCTCCGCATTTGCTCTAACTCATTTATCATTTCCTCAATGCGTTGATTAACTTGTTCAGCCATTTTTGTTTCTTTTGTATATCACTATCACAAAATTAACAAATTAAATGTTTTTATTCAATATTATATTTTATTTATTTTGAAATACTGTCACTCTAGCAGTGCATTAGTGTTGAGTAGGACTTACAAGAGGCATGACATTTGTCCCGTACAAGACGTTCTAATGTAAGAGCGGCTCAAATATTTTTCATGTACCACTTCAAATTTTATGTCGCGTTCGTCGTGTATGACATGAGCGTAGAGTGAGTGAGAGAGAACACGTCACATGCTTCACTTTAGTAGTGCATCTTTTTATTTACCAATTATAAACGTCACCGAGTGAGACAACGATATACCTAACGCTTTTGTTCACTTTTTTCGACTTTGTTATGCTTAGAAAATTATTTAATTATTATGGTTTTAAAGCATTTAATTTGTATTATTAGAGTTTTGTTACTGTTGTTTATTATTTAAATTTATGGCTAGGTATGCTTAGTAGCTACTTTTATGCCTTCGGAGGCTCGCAAATATTAATTAAACAATCTAACATTAATTCTTTTTTAAATAAATCGTATCTTCTCTAAAATCAACTTGTGTTATTGCCTATTTAGTAAAATAAGATATTTAATCGAATAATCAAAATTACAGGTGCTTTTAGTTGCTTTGCAAAAACAATTTACGTTCGACACGTTGCGTTGTTTAAAATGTTACGAAAATATTATCAATTGTCCTAAGACATTCGCTTCTTATACTTTGTGGTTGGTTTTACGTTAATCACACTTTGTAAGATTGTACATGACATAAATACTCATAACTTCAAATCTACCGCTGTGCTTCAAGACGCGCCTCGCCTCATTTTGTAAGGTACAATCAACACTAGATGACAAAATTACTCATAACTTCAAATGTACCGCTGTGCTTCAAGACGCCTCGCCTCATTTGAAGTGGGACATTGTACTGGCTCAGTACAAAAAAGAGGCAACTCTTACAAACTCATTTCAAATTCATGTCCTACTCAACACTACAGTGCATGAAACTTTTAAGGTTAGGTTTTACTTTTTAAATAATGCGTTCTGTCAATTTTACCTAGCAAGTCTGGCAACCCCCGATAAAGGTTGAGCATATATGTAGTTAAAGTAACTACCTCAAAACAGAGTTGGGTAAAATGCACATAAATTAGGTATAATGGTATAATGCTAGTTTTATATTTAAATCTGTGAATAAAATGTAATCAGATTAACGCAGATTTTAACGATTATAATAATTATAATTAGTAAACCTCAATCACGATTACAAGTATGAAAGTAATTCAGTGATTATTGACTATTATAAACTATAATATAAACCGTGTCTCCTGTTAGTGGAGTTTCAATTAAACTAGATTACATTAATACCTGGACCCATCTGTTTTAAACATGTGATTTATAGCATGTAATTGTAGCGGGGTTAAGTAACCTGCTTCTTGGAACATGAACATGTAGCCAAGCTACACAGAATAAAGTAGGTAACTATATATTAATTATTTAAATCTTAATTTCAATGTCGTGCAAGTCCGATGCAGTGAACGCTTGGAATGATCTGTCCAAGCTCTGATTTGCCATCCGATCTATTCTCTCAGAGTCGGTGGGACGGGCCGCTCTGCAACATGGTGAGAGAACATCTCATGAACACATCTCCTAATGTTGCTGAGCGTGCCCGTTTATTGGCTGTGGGGGAATGGGAATCGGGTCTTTGGCTTCAAGCACTCCCATCGTCCAACATAGGCACTATGTTGGATGACACAACGTTCCGCATCGCTTCTTGCCTTCGTTTAGGTGCTCCATGTGTTTCTCCGCATCGATGTCACTGTGGTGAAGCCGTCGATGGCCTTGGCCACCATGGCCTATCATGTAGCAGGAGTGCCGGTCGTTTTTCGCGGCACGCCAACCTTAATGACATTATCCGTCGTGCTCTTGTCACCGCCGGCGTGCCAGCTCATCTTGAACCTAATGGTTTGGCGCGTGACGATGGAAAGAGACCGGACGGTATGTCATTGATGCCTTGGAAGATGGGTAGGCCCTTGGTGTGGGACGCAACGTGTGTAGACACCCTTGCGCCATCACATCTTCCCAATACGGCGGGTTGTGCCGGTGCTGCTGCTGCATCCGCGGAGACTCTCAAACGGCGCAAATACAAAAACCTGGCAGGGGCTTATGTTTTTGAGCCGTTTGGGGTCGAAACGCTCTAGGGTCATGGGGTCCCAGTGCTCGTGCTCTTTATAGAGACATAGCGAAAAGGTTAATCGACGCTTCCCGTGACCAGAGGGCTGGCCTTTATTTCGCAGAAAGGATAAGCATTGCCATTCAACGTGGCAATGCTGCCAGTCTTCTGGGCACACTACCAGTTGACTGTGATGCGGAGGAATTCTATGACGCCTATTAGAGGGTTTTGGTTTTCTTTTTTATTTCTCTGTTTCATAATATTTTAGGTATAAGTTAGTTTTAAAGAATTGTTTATATTATGTATATAATTAATAATTTTTACATGTCATTGTAATACACACAGTAATATATTTTGTATAGAATTCTCTAGAATAAAATCATTTATATTTAGGTACCTAAATATAAATAGTTTTAATAATTTCAACATATGCCTATTACCTATTTGAATCTCCAAAGCAGTTTAAAATAGAAATAAAATTAAACTAGTAAGAGGGATTAATATTTACTGTAATTAACATTTTAACGCGTTACCAGCCGGCGGGCAGAAACCCAGGTCCGTAGTTGGTAACCGTTAGGGTTATATTGAAACACGCAGACTGATTCAACTGAGAATATATTTACAATTTTTTCACCTATCTTATATCCCATTTATTAGTCATGCAAGTAACGCTAACGCTAATGTGTACAATAATTATTTACACCAATCAGTGACAAGTAAACAAAAATCTAACATTTACGAATGATTTTTTGGAAATCTGTTCGCGCGTATAAAAGTAGTGCCACGTATAAAAAGCAGAGGGAAGTTTCGCGCGTCACCAGCATAGAGAAGTATATGTATATGGTCACCAGTTTGAAAGTAGATATCGTCGCGGCTAGACGTATGATGCTCCGTTCGATCGCCTTCGCGCGTCGCTTGGTTTCAGCGCGGCTAGTTGTACGATGCTCCGTTCGATTCCAGGTTTCTCGTAAAGTTATATGTTGCCTGTGCGTATATACATACGCCACAACATTAATTATTACATATAGTGGTGGTTAAATGTAATAAAGGATCATGATTTTATTTATCATGCAAGCAAATTATTAACTCTATTACAAAAGTTATCAAATTAATATTTTATATAATAATATGCTGTCACTTGTATTTCTGTGTAACACAAATATATTTAATCTTCACATAAAAATGCCATACAGCATATGTATCTAATTCTTTAAATATAAAATACGTAAAAACATAAATAAATAACTATGACGGCTCATAAGAAGAGATTAGTGGTACAAAATTAATAGAGCTAGCGATTCTGAGGCGCACTTGACAAATGTTATCTCATGGCTCTACCTACCCTGAGCACACATCTTAGGTACGTAAGCCGATACGCTGCTGTCAATCAAAAACACGTTCTACTTTAGCTGAATTATTCTGTGGCCTACAGCGACTGTCTCTCTGCTCACATAGAAGCGTCGTCGCGGTTTCACGATCCTTTTGCCCTGTTTTTGGAATCTATCGGCGTCTACCAGGTAGAGATATAGACTCCGTGCTACTACTGAGAATTTTATTCAGTAAAACTTATAACACCGACCGATGCACAGGAATCGCATTAACTATCGCTACGCAATCTGGGCAAAATTATATACAACCTATTCCCACAGAACCTTTAAAAATAAAAATAAGGAGCTACGTTTTAAATTATAAACACAACACGTATCATAAATCTTATTTATTATTAGCAATATGATATTTACAGAACACCCATTCACAAAAACAATCATTGATTTATTGCTAAATCTAATTTATGTAAATTTTATTTTTACAATAAATACCCAAAAAAATATATAAAAATAAATTAACGTCTAAATATAGCATCATCATTCAATTCTAAGGGCTTGTACTACCACCCCCAGATAGAATTTATCTATAAGATAAGTCTCGCCATCTCTGTTCTTTAATCTAACATGAGTGAGACAGCATGCGATTTATCTTTCGGATAACTTTTACTTGTTAGTGGTAGGAGTGGTCGTAAGTCTTATTATTTACACAAAATACTACATGAGTTTACACATTTCATCTAATATTACAGGTGGTACAGATGAAGTATTGGTCATTTTATTTAAGGCCCGAGAAGTTGAGCTGAGTTATAGTACACATATATTTTAAAATTATAATTTAATCGGTAGGTAAGTGTGATGTTGCTGCTGTCTTACGAAGGCGACATAAGGTTCGAGTGATTACACTCTTCGAGCGTCAGGTACAGTGTATGAAAAAATGTGGCGTGCTACGCGTATTATCTAGGAGTAAGTTTCGTTGACCTCAAGTATGAGTCAATACCGGCAGGTACCTACAAAACTCGTGCCTAAAAAGGTATAACGTCAACGTTACACTTCTTTAATACATTTATGGTGGTCATGTAGTCATTTATGGCATTGCGTTCAATGTGTAATTCATTTTATGCCCTTACTTGATAATGATAAAACAATATCCTGAATTAATCATTTAACTTACTAAAGATCACTAAAGGCACACTAATACTGGTCTGAATATAAGAAACTATACCATTTGGAACATTTTTGTGAGTACATTAACCCATACTTGCAGTCCATAAAACTTGCTTTATTCTGAAACATTGGCCACGCTGATAAGGATGGTTAGAGTCATAGATCCAAACTCCGAGCCGTCACTAACAATTTTGAGACCTAGCCCTGTTCACACTGAGAAGAGCTTCATGTCCAGCAGTGGAGTAGTTTATGTACACAGCTGATATTATTTAAAAGCCAAGTCAGGCTATATGTGTATCTGGGGGTTTTCTGTGTCGAAACTAAGGTCTTACGACTTATAATAAAGCATATGCACAGTCACGTCACTTGTGAATGATGCGGTCTGTTTGCGATAAACTGGATTAACCTGTTCATTGTTGGAATGCCAGACATAATTGAAAACCTATTGTGTCTGGCCGCCGGTGTTGCCACTCAATAGGTTAATTAAGTTACCTATTCTTATAGTCATATTAAGGTGCTGCCAATACTATCATCTGGCTGTAAACTTTATAATGCCGCCTTCACAATGTTCAATCATACCTCTACCTTTGAAACAATTTAACCACGTTTTTGAAAAAGCTTTAAAGCTCTCTCTTTCTTCATCTGTTTTTGAAACAGGCGTAACATTTATTTCCGGAACACACCTTCCGAAGTCGACAGCTGGTAACCAAACAACAAAATCAGAGTCAGGAGAATATTTGAATATGTCCTGGCAACCCTGTAGGTTTATATGTGGAACTGGGGGTTGCCGCTGTAATAATTTCTTTAGTGAGATGAATGTCAAGTTGTTATTCTTGAGTGTTATTGACTGAAGGTGTCTGGCGCGGCCAATGCTCCTGTAAAACAATAGTATTTTGAGATTAATTTGGGCAAATTACTTGTATCAATCAATTACCCGCAGTACACTGCTGGACATAGACTTCTCCCATTTTACGCCACAACATCATTACTAGTATACCTATGTTAAATTAATACGAAACTAACTTTTACCTATGGTGTAATTTTTTAATTCTAAGGGAAACCTATGCAGATTCGGGGCTAATAAGTAGCCTATGCCTAGTTCATAAATAGTCTCTACGTACGGAGTAACGTCGACCAATAAATTGTTCTGTTGCTTCGTAAACGAAGGACAAACTAGCAAACACAAGATTGCATTTATAATACAACTAAACAGTAAGGATTATTATTGTTGCGTTTCTACGAGCGAGAGATTTATTACGATCGAACACACTGAGATTAAATTTTGTTTAATTTAATACCTGCTTAAGACATTTGCAAATGTTGAAATTAGATACAAAGTGCATTCTGATAATTTATAGTTTTAAGTAAGCGTCGTGACTTTATGATATTCAACATAATATAATGCTGTTAGCTACTTATACAGATGCATTTATTTTTATACATTTATGCTACAACAGACAGTTTTTCTACTTATTGAATCAATGTTAACATAAAATAATATAGTATACAAACCTAAATATCCTCATAAACTGTCCATCAACTAGTTTACAGTTAGATAGACCAATTTTTCTAATCTTTAGCTCCTTGGCAGAGTCCAAAAAACTGGCTATACATCCAACTACGTTCCCTTCGACACCAATATTGTCCAACTCCAAGTCAACTAATATATTCGGATTCAATGACGTCATCAAACAAGCGACAAATGGCTGTTTCATTGAATTATTGCTCAGATCAATAGATTCCAGTGAATCGAAATTCATATTCGATTTATTCGCTTCGTTGATCGCGTTCTGCGTTATATTACAATAATTCATTTTTAATACTTTTAATTGAACATATTGGCATATTTTGGTGATGTTTTTGAAACCTTCGTCTGAAATAGGATTTGAACTAATATCAATTTCTTCTAAAGCTTTGCATGGTACTCGTGTTGATTTTTTGAAGAGGTTTAGAAGAAACTTAGTTCCTTCACCGGTGATATTATTTTTGCTGATATCCAGATGAGTTAGATGTTTCATAGTGCACACACATTCTGTTAGATATTTGACGCCCGCGTCATTGATGTTATTGTCGGATATCATGATAGCTGTGATGTGTGTTTGGTGGGTGAGGGCTCGGAATAACGGTCGAATTTGTGATGAGGACAGTGTTTTAGCTCCTAATGCCAGTCGGTGAGTTGTATGACTTCGGCCGACTGCTTGCTGGATTTCTTCTGATGGTGCTGAAAAATAAAAGAAAGAGATTGCGAATGACTGTTTATAGAAAAGTGGCGTATTGAAGGGAAGGCCTAAACTATGGAATAGCAACATATCTTTTTTTAAATATTCAATGGTTTAACTGTTCTAAATGACTTGTATTTTTACACCTTACTTTATTAGGACTCATATCCTTTAAAATTCAATAATTCTTTCACATAAGAAAAGAAACAATATAACATAATTTGTAATATGTTATTAAACATACAGGATATCGGCGAATTTCGGCCCTCACAAAAACAACGGACAGAAGTTAAATGTATACAGAAAAAAAAACTTATTTTTATTGATTTTTAATTACTGTAAACAGAAAAATCTATGGTTTAGATATAAATATGACGAAAAAAGGTAATAAACGTACTGTAAAACTGGAAACAGTTACTTTTTCGAGTTACTAATGTTGCCAGCCTTAAAAATAGATAAGGGCACCATTAATTATTTTTATATTAATGCTTTTAATATACAATACATGGTCTCGATTGTCAGTTTGAACAGTCATAATAGTTTAAATAAATATCAATCACGATAAGTTATGTTTAACTATAATTACTGGCGTTTGACTTTATATTTATACGTGCGTTTCTTCTATTATTATTTTATTTTTATGTTGAATCAAAATCGGAATGGCAATAACGAACAATAAAGCGGTCGAAAATAGCAACAAGTTACATTCGTGTTGACTTTGCACTCGTGCGCAGTGAACGTTAATAAACTAGTACTTTTTTTTTTTTTTTTTCATTTTATTTTATTTAGGAACATTTATAACTAGTACTTATTTTTGCGACTGTGATTTATTTGGATTCTGAAACTGCATCTTCGATTGACCTGGCTTTGTTGTTATTGGATATTTGTGTAAGTTGTCTCAAGATATTAATTACAGTCACTACGGTCTGAGACTCATTCTTCCCACACAAGTTACTAATCAAAGAGCAATAAAATAGTATTTATGAATATTACTATTTATACCTAAAATATTTTTATCTATAAAATATATATGATTTACTTATTATAATTATATAAACCATAAACAAATATGTACCTACAATTTTCGTACCTGCAAAATGGTGTCATTATTATAACCTAGAATTATACATATAAACTCAAATATCTTTTTAATACCACCATTAATATACTTTTTTACATAATTATCATTTGTATGTTTTTAGCAGTAATTTGATTACATTTTCACTCTTGTCCCCTATGGGCCTGACGAACTAAGGGTCGCCCGTCTCCTTTGACACAGATATGTAGCGTAGTGGTTAAGTAGTCGCCTTGTCACTGCCAATGCGCCGAGTGTTGTGGGGTTCTAACCCCAAAAATTTATGTGATTGACATTGGTGCGGGACAAAAATTTGTGTGATATACTTTCTTCGAGTCTGGGTTTATTATTCCTGTACCTTGTTTGAATATTATTAAATTCCATCGCGATACAAGAATTATACCCAGTGCAGAGTAGAATTCTATTAAAAAAATATATATACTTACGTATTCCCAGCGCTTCGCAGCACTCGAGGTATCTCTCCTCAGCAGGCGAAGCCTTCCAGTTTGTGATGCACGTCTTGAGCTCAGGCGATGACAGCACTAAGCTTAAAGGATCGTCTTCTGAGAGTATCGCGCCATCTGACGTCATAAGACTAAATACCGGACGCACGCCAGTAAGTCTAAAAAAGTTATGAAGAATGTAAATTAGTTTCTATAGGATTCTTCGCAGTGTTAGAACTGTCAATTTTCTAAGTCTGAAAGCTCAGCGTAGGCAGATAAAACTGTGAAGGGTGAGAACAAGCGAAAATTTAGGAGCAGCGCAGTAATCATAAACGTGGGTGAAATGGCAGGGAACAGCTAGTAATCCGTATAAATGCGAAAGTGTGTTTGTTGATTAGCAAATAAAAATAGTTTATACGCCGAAAGATTACCATAGATTACTTTATCCGTGAAAATGATCCTATTAGTAGGATTAAAAAATCAAACGTTACTTACTTATAATACCTATTTTTCACTTCGTCAACGAGCCAGCTGATTGTCAATTTGTTTATCGTGTCTAATTTCAGGGAAATCAACAGCACTTTGTCTTCAACATGTACTTTAACTGCCGCTGGTGGTAAGATCTGCGTTTGTACTGCCCTACCATTTTTCGTCGACTGAACGATATTGATCGGTTGTATCACATTCATTGGCTGCACAATATTCGGATTCATATTCTGCATTATATTAAAACCATCATTGGATTGCATATTTTTCGTAAAATGGAAGTTTTCGCTCGATGATTGCCTTGAAAAGGTCCCAGTAGGAGTCAATCGTTTGTTAGTTTCTCGTCGAGAATTAAATTCCGTGTCACTGCCACTATTACTGGAATGGTCGTCATCTCTACGTCTATGGAAACCAGCTTTTAATAAAGTACTTTGTTGTTTCCAGCGTCGTTTAATGTTTTCTCTACTATCATTAGATCTTGAATTGTTCAATTGCATTGCGATATTTCTCATAGATTCTCTCGGAGATACCTTTGGACGTACATTTTCATTCCTGAAACTGTCAGAATCTGAACTATTTTCGCTCACATCAATGACATCGCTAACCCTCGATTTCTTTTTAGTATTAAACTTATTGCTTTCGACAAGCGGTTCTGTAATCTTGTTGATACTGTCTATAGAGTCTTTTATGCTTTCATATGAAGGTTTCTTAGCGACAGTAGTTAATGGATCACTTAGTTTTCTTTTCTTATTATTTTTGTTTACACCGAGGTCGTCGTCAAGCCAGTCATCGTCGATTTCTTCGGGGTCTAACAAAGCTGGTTTTGGTTTAGTTTTCTTTACATCCACTTCGGGTAAATCGTTCATACTTCTATTTCTAAGAGCCTCTATAGCACTTCTGTATTCTTTGACACCTGAAGACTTCTTCTTATTTTCTCTCATTGCTTTGCCGTCATCAGACGATGAGTCATCAGATGGGAAAGCGGTTTGATTCCTGTTATTTTGCGATACATCAATTTCATCATCACTATCGTCTTCAATTATATTTCTTCGTTTGAAAACTGGCGATTCTAGGTCCCTTATTCGGCTGGTCATTTTTGAAGTGCTAGGTGGTGTAATATCTTTAACTGGCTTCACTGGAGTTTTAGACTTGGATCTGTTTAAAATATCTATTGTATTCGTTTTATCTATCAAACTATGAATCTTATTGCATATATTGCTGTATAGTATTTCTTGTTCTTTGGTCAGTATCGTCCCAGTTCGCCATTTTTGTAGTACATGTAAAGGTGTTTCGCCGAAATCTGTTTTTAGAGAAGGTATTGCGCCTTTTTCTAAAAGCAACTGTACTACTTCTAGGTGACCATTGCTTGCCGCGTCGTATAGCGGTGTTATACCTGTAAATATCGAGAATTTCAGTACTTATTACTAGGTACTAAAATTGATGTTTATCGCTACAATTCACGGAAATATTTGGACAGAAGGATTATATATTTCACAAATACATCTAAAATTAAATGAAATAAATATTACAGTAATTGGTACAACTTTGAACAATTTGAAAAATAAAAGTATTTCTGAGACCTTTAGGGCTCATACTACCATCTAAAGTACACACACAGTAACACTTTTTAAAGTATTGTTTAGTATTTTATTATTGTAATTACATTTTACATATGAAGGATTTCGATTTAGTGCTTTAAGCGAAATAATAAAAATTGGCTTATACTATTAATATTAATTGTATAAACTCGTAACTCACCATCACAATTGGAACCACCCCTATCATTGATGTTAGCTCCATGGTTTATCAGTGTATTGACTATCTCAATGTGTCCATGTATGCACGCCTCGTGTAGCGGCAGCCATCCCGCGTTGTCCCGAATGTTTACTGGATGACCTTGAGCTAGTAGCCTCTCTACGAGCAACTTGTTGCCTGATATAGATGCCTAAAAATACAAAATTACTATAAGATATATATTTTTTTAAAGGTCAACATCCGCACTAGCAATAATTCCTGTGTCGCGGGGACTTTAAAAACATTCAAACAACGGACAGAAAGAACACCCAGACTCGGAACAACCATTTGTGGGTCACATAAATTTTTGTCCCGTGTGGGGATCGAACTCACAACCCTCGGTGCGGCGGCAGTGGCGAGACGACCATTCAAACCAATACGCCATCCGTACAGTCAAGATCTTCGTGTCGTGTCAAGTGCCTAATTAACTTAACTCGCCTGTTATCTATGGCTCTCAACAACTATATAGATACAACGCTACGAATTTTCTTTTTGAGATAACAGTCTTCGTTAAATCAAACCCTAAACTGTTTCCTCAGCTATCTGACATAGTAAATCGTAGTAGACGTGATACCAGCAGACTTTGCCTTCATAGTTCAAAAACAACTCTCATGCGAAATAGTGTATTCTGTATGGCTCCAATCATTTACAATAAGATACCCAGATGCTAGAAGGAGCAAAATATTAATGTTTTTAAAAAGATACTATTCAATTATCTGATAGAAAAAGCTTACTATGACATACAAGAATTCATTAATGATAAAATAAACCTTTAATTTATAATTTTGATTTGAATTTAATTTGATTTTGATTTGGATTTTAATTTGATTTTGATTTTTAATTTTTAATTTAATTTAATTGATGGTCTCTTTTTATTTTAATTGTATACTCCTATTGATATTTCTTATAACTGTATATTTTAATTGTTAATTGTATACCCATATTTTGATAATGTTTTGATTGTGATTTTTTTTATTGCCATGATAAATTTATACAAAATTTATGTAATTAATTACTGTTGTTGTCTTAGATCACCTGTAAATATTTGTACGTCTTATAGGCAAAACATGACCGATCCTTTTATGTTTATATTTTCATCTTGTATACTTATGTGTGCATACTCATGTTTAAACAAATAAAAGTATCTTTATCTTTATCTTTCAAAACCATCTTAGAAACAAAACAAGTGAGAAACGGCAATGAATTGAAGTAAATCTTACAGTTCGAAAAACTGGTTCAAGTAATATGCAAAGGTCACGTCATACCACGTGACTTTGAGATCAGAGGTCAAAGGTCATCGTAATTTCGGGGTATATCGACTATGCTGAGTCGAATGGCATTGACCGCGAGTCTTTAGCTCTTACGATTCTTGAGTTGAAAGTTGTATAACAGACAGATGGATAAAGCTGTTGTATAAGAGTATTTTCGAACTCTAAAATTAGGGAAGGTGAGGAAAGGGAAGACCAAGTCATACCTTTGTCCAACAAGTGAAGGAAAAAGTGGGAATCAAGTCGTATCAAGAAGATAAAAGAAAAGCAGGAGACAGACATATGATTACTCCACTGAAATGAGCAAATTTTTTTTTATCAGTCTTCTTTTAAACTATCTCACTGCTGGGCACGGTCCTATTCTCACTGTGAGAAGGGTTAGGCCATAGTCCAAGACAAGAGCTAATAAAGATTAAAATAAAGGTCACGAAGTATAAATACGTTCCCTAAGCATATAGCCTGAAAGGCGTCACTTCATGTTTTACCAATCGATTATGAAGCAATGTGAACAGTTCTGTTATATTTTGAGATGTTCTTAATTTAATTTTATACCAAATTTCAGCATACGTGTAGTCAGCAAAGGGAGCTAATTCAAAATCGGCACCAGGCTTCTCTCGCCTGGCATATGCTGAACTAGAATTCATTGGGCAAAATATATTTACAGCGATAGCCTAGTGGGAAACCGTTGGACTGCCACGCAGAGATCTCGAGTTCGAACCCAAGGACGTAAGGAAAACATCGTGAGGAAACCTGCATGTCTGAGAGTTCTCCATCATGTTCTCGAATATATGTGAAGTCTGCCAACCTGCACTAGGCCAGCGTGGTGGACTACGGCCGAAACCTTCTCACACTGAGAAGAGGCCTGCGCCCAGCAGTAGGACAGTTTAATACAGGGCTGATATTATTATTATTTATAATGCAATTTCTTTTGAAAAAGACAACACCCACATTAATAATAATTCCTGTATTTCGTGGGACCTTACAAGCATTAACCCAAACTCGGCAACTATTCATGGATCACGCAAACTTTGTCTCGTGTAGGGATCGAATCTATAACACTCGTGGCTTAGGCAGTGGCGAGATGGCCACTTAAATTCGTGCAGTCAACATTTAACCTATTAACATGATTCTGCTCAAATAAATAAACTTTCTTTCTTTCTTTACGTTTTCATTTGTGGATATTCAATCGACTTACCACATGTAACTGTGTTTCACCTTTCATGTTCTTCTTGATAGTGTATCCCTTCCCTCGCTTACGTGTTTCACGTTTAGTCTCCGATATCTCCTCCTCGTTTGTATCTGACAAATCTATAACATAATGATTTGTTTTTACTCGTGATTGCGCTTTAATCTGTTAAGTCTTAGAATACCAGATATGATTAAGTTCTATTGTGTCTGGCCACCGGTGTGCCGCTGCGACCGTTAAGAAATGTTAGTGTAGATCAGGGGGATAGTCAGGAATAACACAAATAAAGTTAGATCTGTCTCTCTCTTCGTAGGCAACAGGGGACAGATACTACTAATCAAGTGGACAAATATGAGCAACACTTGGATATTATCATTGTAAAATCCATATGCGCTTCCTATTTTAATACCTAGGTACTTTTCTGTCTAATTTAGGGTTGCTTTCCAATAACGTAGCTGATGAATGCTGCTAATACTAACTAGAACAGGACACACGTGATACAACCTAGCATGTTGCAAGGTAAGCAATATAGGTAGCAAAACATTTTAACTTTGGATAAATCGACCTTTTTTTACGCTTTTTCGCAGGACAGGCTTAGCCTATTGTGAAGAAATGCATAGATTCCAAATAATAATGGAAGACTTAAGTAAATTACTGTTGTTGTAATGTTTTGTATTACGTATTTGTTATTTATTTAAGACAATAAATTTTATTATTATTATATTATTAATTGTATTTTATAAATAGCAGAACCGAATTTTGTAATTGTATGTTTTAACTTTGCTATAAAAACTCACATTACTTATAATTTTGAAAGATAGACACAATCGAAATTTATCAAGTGTGTATCAACTTGTGTGGCTGACTGTACAAACATTAAAAATATAGTAAATTTGGAGTATGTCCATTTCAAAATTAACATATTTTCTTTTATAATCATACTGCAACATTGATATAATAATGCTATTATTTTGTCAAAAGAAGATGCACTTGCCTGTAAGGTCGTCCAAGCAGATATCATCACCAATGTGCACATCCTCATCCCCACCTCCAGCCGAACTCTGTTCGTCCTCAGAGTTCTCCAGATTGTCCAAGTTGTCATAACCTAACGCTCTTAGAGCGTCTTTCGTCTGTTCCAGCTTATCAGTCTCACAATACTCCTCTTGATATTTCATAAGGCTTTTCAGTACTCTAATTTCATATTTTCTTTTATTCCATTCTTGAGCCTGAAATTATTTAAAATCCATACATTCTGTCAAGTCTACGAATGCCAAACATAATTAAAAACGTTTTGTGTCTGGACACTGGTGTGCCAGTGCGACTCAATAGGTTTATTATTTAATAAACTAATAAGAATTATTAATCCAGGGCCTTGTCAATTAACAATGTTAACATAGTGTTGGCGCTTGGGAGTCGAAGGAAAATAAAGGATTTTTGTTATATTCTTGTGTATGTAGTTGAAATGCTTTATTATAATTGTAGTATATTGTACAAGTTATACATTTCTAAAATGTAAAGTGGTTTAAAGATACTTTATTGTCTTAAGAAACCATACATAAGGTTGCATTCATTTTCTGTCAAGCAATGTTTTATGAACCGTGTTATGGAAATAATACTTGAATAAAGTATAAAAAGATACAATACTTCTGAAATTTAAGTTAATATTAACATTTTTATTTTTAATAAGGAGTTTTATATGTTACGTGGATTTGCCGGATTCAGTGCCAATGACCCTTTAAATTTTGATGAAATACTTACAGCTCTTCTAGCTTCCAAGCATGCCTTTTCAATTTGGTCATAAGGTTTTTTAGCCAAGAACAGTGTTTCTGCGATATTGTACATTGTAGTGAAAGCTTCTTTCGGTACATCTTTTATCAGTTCATACTCCTTCTCGTAGTAGTATAGAGCTTCGTTATACGAGCCCATGTCTTTGTAGGTTTGATATAAACTGAAATATAGAGAAAACTTTACGTCAAGACTAGCTGTGCTCGCGGTTTCACTCGCGTTTATAGTTACTGCCCCCGTTGGGTCGTAGCGTGATGTTATATAGCCTATAGCCTTCCTCGATGAATAAGCTATCCAACACTAAAAGAATTTTCAATTTGAACCAGTAGTTCCTGAGATTAGCGCGTTCAACCAAACAAACAATTAATCAGTCTTCAGCTGTAAAATATGGTTAGTGCCAGTGCCATCCATCCATCGGCACTGTGGGGAAGACTCGGCAGTTCCTACTAATAATTTTTTACAGCGCCATGTATTGACGTCTTACTGAACTACGTAGCCTATCGGTATGCGAAAAGTAAAGAGACCGCTAGAACTTTCTCGTTCAGTTATACGCGGATATGGCGCCTCTAAAAAATTCTAGAAACCCTTGAATCACGTATAAATGGAGCGCACGCGTACCGCCAAGTCAGTTTACAGTCGTAAGCGGTCAAGTATACATCGGAGCAAATGTAAGCGAAAATACCACAGAGTTTAAAGCTAATTATAATGGAAAATCTAGTAGTGTGTGTTGTTTAAAATTTAATTGTGTGATAGAATAAAACGTCGGTAATATTGTTTACATTCTTATCCCTCGAACCCAGCACGTAACAATATAAGTATAGATTATATAGCTATTGCACAACAACTGAAGCGTTTAGTCGACATATGACAGATTCTATATTTGAGAGAAATGTAGAATCTGTTAAATGTAGAATCTGTCAATAGTAGACTATGATGTCAAAACTAGAATCTGTCAAATATCGACTAAACAAATTGAAGGCGGGAACTCGAACTGCAAACAAAAATAGTGAGTACCTGTGTACAACGCCATCTCTTAACGCTAGTCCTATCTTTACAACATGTGTGAATTCCTGAGCGCCTAGTGCGAGCTAGTTTTACATTAACGCGATCGACGCGCTTATGACGTTCGGCGCTCCAATTGGCTAACTCCAAGCTTAAGAGCTGGGTTAAGACCAATCAGAGAGCCAAACGCAGTAACGTTTCGATCGCGTTAACGTGAAAACAATTCGCACTAGGCACCCTGGTGTCACATTTCCAGACTGTTACCATACTTCGTTCTACTGATAGATTTTTATAGAAGCCCTAAGCCATCTATGACAGTGTCCAGTTCGACCGCGCGGCCAAAGCGTTTTTTTTTTTAAAAAACCATGTCAATTTTTTGTAAAAATTTGTCAAAGTTGATTCCCAAAACCATAAATTTGTCAAAGATACGGTTAAAAAGTTATAAGGGTTTGAACATGGCCGCGCCATTGAAACGCGGCGAACCGCGCGGCCACTGAGATCTTTAAAACTAAGCCTTGTAGAGACCTGAAATTTACGCAAATGCAAGATTTAATTTGTAAAAAATTTGTAAAAATATAAAAAAAATACTCAGGTTTATAGTTTAAGAGCTATAACACTAAAACCGAATGGCCGCGCCATTGAAACGGTGGAGAAAACGCTATCGCCTGTATCTCGCTGAAAAAGCATCGCAGAGGTCTGGAGTTTTTTGTAATACCTAGATTTTAATTTGTCAAAACTAGTAAAAATACAATAAAAATTCTTAAGGTTATATTTCAGAAGCTGTAGAACATTATCAGTATGTGGTGCGATAGGGTGACCATGTCTTATTGTTTACAGAATACTTTCTACTTATTGTTACAGAAATTATAATTCAAGGATTCTAAATAAAATTAAAATGAAACCATAAATATAAAAACAATTATGTTTATTGGTTTAAAAGTCACATAAATCACAGAATGTTACAAATTAAAAAAAAAAACTCAAAAATCACAGATTGTTTACTTACACTAAGATATAATCAAAAATCACAAATTGTTTACTTACACTAAAATAAAATAAAAAATCACAGATATTTTACTTACACTAAGATATAATCAAAAATCACAGATTATTTACTTACACTAAAATATAATCAAAAATCACAGATTGTTTACTTACACCAAGATATAATCAGAAATCACAGATTGTTTACTTACACTAAGATATAATCAAAAATCACAGATTTACTTACACTAAGATATAATCAAAAATCACAGATTGTTTACTTACACTAAGTCAGATATAAAATGAAAAATAGAAAAAATATAAACATAATTTACTTATAATTTAGTTGCGCTATCATTAAATATAAAGTGTTTTAGTCATCATCTATTAAACCATACATTAAATTATGAATTGTAAGAGGTTGTGCAGAACTTTCATGTGTTTCAGTTTTATTGTCGTCGTAGCAAATAAATTTAGAATTATTTATTAGACAATGACACTTGTAATGCCCAATAATACCTACAACCGGGGGAACATATTCCACGGCACCTATGAATCGATATTTTTTTTGCCTTAATTGTATATATTGTGGTATTTCTTCGAGCTTAATTTTGTCTGTGCCGTTGAGATCAAATAAAATAATATCGCTCAATTCATACTTAAATCTCAAGGATTCGTTATTGCATTTCAAACAAATTTTGAAATTGGAGTCATCGATAATAACGGCATCTTCCAGTCCTCCGATTCCGAATAAATTTACGATTTCCATATTTATTGATAAAAACACTATGGTTCTTTTTGAGTGGTTGGCACATGTTTCGGTTACACATTCCTTAGATACATTGGCACTGTACAAATAATCTAAAAGTATGTGTTCAAATATAAAAGCCATATTACTTTCGCATCTATATATATTGTTTTCGCGTTTATAATATTTAGCAATAATTTCCTCTCGTAAATCATAACCATTATTTAAATTTAATGATTCTGTGAGTAATTGAATAAATTCTCTAATTAAATTGCTTGCGCATGTATTAATTATTTTTTTGATATGAACGTTTTGCTTGTATGCAAATGCTACTAAGAAGAAAACTGAATCAAACGCACATGTATTAGTAAATTTCATACTTTTATTAATAGAATTTACTAAATTCCCATTTCGCAAAAACAACACTGAGATATTCTTTGTAGAATATCCCTCTCCCCCCCAGTTTTCAGTATATGATGGCTTTACTGTAAATATGGAATCAGAAGAAAATGATTGTTTTGTGTTCATTTTAATTTTTTTACACTGCATTTTGTTTTTCGTTATTAACTTCCTTTTTCGGCCCTTGTTTGTTTGTTTTTTTGATCTTTCTAGAGTTACGTTAAGATTTTTCGCAGCTATTCTTGTCTCCCCTAATATAAAATTGTAATGAATTTTTATGAATTCATCCACGTTGTACTTATGCAGACGTGTTTCAAATAATAAATGTTTTAATGTTTTGAAATAGCTTTCAATAGCTGAAGATGTTGGCGACTTGTTTTCCGATTTGTAAAAAGGACACATGACATTGCTCCACAGAGGCAGTTTAATCATTAACCTTTTAAGAGTTGACACTAGATTCGGTAAGTAATAGTCATTTGGCTTTTCTGTTTTGTCCTTTAATTCTTCCAAGATTTTTTCTTTGTTAACAAGCTCATCAAACCAACCTATGATATCGTCATCGTCAGGTATTGTAACATAATAATAATAATCGGAAAGATCTTTTTTGTCGTTTTCTTCTACTGGGTTTTCTGTATTGACCAACAAAGATTTGAGATACTGCATGGAAATTTTACAAGTTTCATTGCTTGTGAATGCATATTTAAATGTGCAAATTTTAATAATATGGCCAAGTACAGCATTTATTATTTTAAAACTTTCACACTCTTTAATAAATAAAATACTGCGAATGTAAAACATTTTAATGTTTAAATCAACGTTATCGAAGCATCGCAAGTTGTATACGTTTTTGACAAAGTGACTTGTGTCTAATCTTAAGAAAACTTCAGGCATATCGTTACTTTTACTCATTAAAACTAAAAAAGATTGTCGTAGATAGTCACGGACTGTCTGAAAAGTAGTAAAAGCCTGAACGTTTGCTGCTATTAACGCAGAAGAATCATCAGTTACAATTTCGTGAGGGGCAGTACGTACTTCGTTGTGCCATCTTTTTAACCATGACAATATAGAGTCCGTTGTGTGGTTATCAGTTATCAATTGGCAAATTGCTGTTGACTTAATAGTTGAAGATGTTACCATGGCAACATAGAGGAACATCCGTTTCGTTAGCAGAGATCCATCTGGAAGTTTGAGCGTTCGGAAGAATGATCCAGTTGCATCTACAGTCATTGTAACACGAGGAATTTTCTCTATATACGCCTTGTAGTATTCCATTTGTTGTTCACACCAATAGCACAAATGAAAGCTCGGTACTAAAGTGAACTCTCGGACGAAATTTTGATATGTTGCCATTATCGACATCATGAGAATACTCATGATTGGATCAGAGTGCAATCGATTAATTTGCCTTCTTTCGTGTTTCACTTTCCTCAAAGTTTCCAAGGTTGGTATCACTGGACAATTTACAGTGTCATCATCATTTATGACTGCACAAGCAATTTCTTTTTGAACAACTGTTGCGGGTTTATATTGTAATTTTTTCGCTAGTTGTCGTCTTTTGTACGGTGTGAGCTTCGTCTTCTTATTTGGATTGTGGGGTATATTATTATTGGTTTTAAATATATTGCAGGTTATTGTCACTATTTTGTCTGTCGCTGCTTTGCTCGTTATTTCTGAGATGGAACTACATTGTGAGCACTTTCCCTTGATCAGCACATTGTGGTCTTCATCGATCCGCTTGGTTTTGAAAACCCATGTGCATGGAAGCCTTGTAGATTCCCATAGTTTCTCTCGTAGTAAGCAGGACCACTTATACTTAGGTAGTGTTTTGTACTTTTTATGTGTTGTAGCAACATTAGGATCACGCCTGACGTAATTAACTGAGAGGGGTTCAAATTTCTTCCAGTCATATATATCCAGTAAAAAAGTGTACTGATCAACACTTTCTACTTCGTTTGTGGTGCATTTCACAGGTGAAGAAATTGGGCTTCGACATGAAGGCGAAGATGAGGTGCTTTGTGTGAGTGAACTTTCTTCATCATATCGTTGGCCAAATATCGTCTTGAAATTTCTTTTCAATCTCATGAATAACGAATACGGCGTTATTTCATTCTTCAGTTCTTGAGCGATAGTTGTAAATATAGGATTGTTGTATGAAATTTTTTCATTTCTGCAAGTAGCTGCATATTTACGAAATATATTATTCATTTGCGCTGCATCAATTTTTGGTTTTCTACCTCTTGCCATGTTTCTGTAACAATACAATATACTTAAATAATATTACTGTGCTGACGAATTCATTGGAATTTCCATAGTTTATGATTTGAAAGTAATAAACTTTTGTCTTTTAACAAAAAAATCACGGACACATGTTTAACTGCTACCGCCTTCTTAAAAGACGCCATCAAACAAAAGAAGAATTATTAAAATTTTCTTTTGTTAAACGGCTTCCTTTAAATCTTTTGTTTTTATACATATTTGTTTAACAAACGTTTGCCGTAACCTAGATCCGGGTTAGTAATCTTCATCTTACTAATATTATAAATGCGAAAGTTTGTGAGAATGTATGGATGGATAGATGTTTGTTACTCTTTCACGCAAAAACTACTGAACGGATATGGCCTCCGTGCGCGAGTCGAACTCGCACTTAGACTTTTTTTTTGTAATAATTTCAGGGGCGTAGCTTCCGCCGTATATGCTGTATCAATTATATGGGCCCCCCGGACCACGGGAGCCTCCAACGTACCTAAGAAAAAAAAAACTTCCCAATATTTTTCAGAAATTGCAAAGGTCAAAAAAAGCAATTTCGTTTTACCCGAATAAAGCGTCAGTTCAAAAGTTGACAACACCTTTCGATAATATTTATTTATTTTAATGGTGTATTTTTAAATTGTAATATAACAATATAAAAGAACCATATTCCTGATTCTATAAAAGAGGAACCTTTAAAAAGTTTTAAAAAGAAATTAATTGCACTTTTATTAAATAAATGTTACTACTCCGTATCGGAGTTTTTAGCTGATACGCTTTAGCTGAGCTTGTATGTGTAATGATGAACTGCATCAATATTTGCATGCCAAAATGGTAGAATGTACAAGGATTCTTCAACATTTCTGTAACCACCTTATTGTAAATACCTACATTCTGAGCAAATAAATGAATATTATTATTATTTACAGAAAGTGTTTTTCTTCTCAGCCCTTAGACTGGATTTCAGCTACATTTACGGGCCGAAACCAAAGCAAATGCAGCGTGTGGTGTGTTAGTTTTATTAATATTTATGTGTTGTGATGAGGTCCTATCTCGTTCTCTTCTATCTGCATGAATTTTATTATTATTATGAGTACTTTTATTTTATCTCAGCTCAGGGCTGGTTTTGGCTACATTTACGGGCCGAAACCAAGTAAATGTAGCGTGTGGTGTGTTAATGTCATTTAGATGACGTGTTATGTGTAACCTCGTTTTCATCTAGAGACATGAACTTTCTACCAATTCTGCAGGTGTTAAGAATAGCAGCTTTTTGGAGCATAACGTATAGGGAATCTTTAAGGTCTATTAATTTCAGGCTATGGTGAAGATGTTTAGGAATGATACCGGTGGTGGAAAGAACTATGGGCACTATGTAAACTTTGTCTTGTTTCCATATTCTTGTTACTTCATCCTTCAGCTCTGCATATTTACCTATTTTCTCACTAATTGTCTTTTGTAAGTTATGCGTATTGGGGACTGCAATATCTATGAGGTATGTGATTTTATTGATTTTATCTTGTAGTGTTATATCCGGTCTGTTATAGTGGATGGTTCTGTCTGTAAGAATGGCGCGATCATAATAAAGCTTGTGTGTTGTATTTTCAAGTATAATTTGAGGCGTGTACTTGTAATAGGGCGTATTATCGTCTTGTGTGAGTTTGTGTTTATGTGCTAGTCTTTGATGGATTATGTTAACTATTTGGTTATGGCGGTGTGTGTAGTCCGTCTGTGTGAGAGTTGTGCATGCTCCTGTTATATGTTGGATGGTTTCGGGTTGAGTGTGACATTTTCGGCATTTATCATTTGTTATGGTAAGGTCTTTTATTATGTATTTTCTATAGTTTTTAGTATTTATTACTTGATCTTGAATTGCAATTATAAATCCTTCTGTTTCTGGAAATAATGTGCCAAGTTTTAACCATTTATTTGATGCTATTGAATTATTATTATTATTATTATTAACAAACAATAATAATATTGTACTTCTGGTTTTGTAAAAAATAATGAGTGAGAGGAAAAGGAAGAGAGATTTTACCAGTGGAGTTACAAAAAAAAAACTGGGGAAGTACGAGTCGGACTCGCCCATGAAGTGTTCCGTAGTAACAAGCAAAGTTTTGCTCTTAACTTTGTTTTTCATAGTGTTTGTATGAATTACAAAGTTACGTGTGCGGTTTTTGAAATTGTGCTATATCTCAAAAACTTATGATTGTATCTTGTTCAAACCAGTTTTCATTGAAAGTTTTTATTGACATTTACATCAATTTTTTTTTCCAACTTTATTATTTCAAAAGTTAAAGGCGGGGGGGACTCATTTTACGACTTTGGAAGTGTATATCTTTCAAATGATTGACTTTAGTTTTTTTTAGTAATTTTTCCATTCATATAATATTACGCTTAAAGTAAAAACAAATATCTACATCCCTGCTAGTTATGATTGTACTTATTTAAAAATGTGGAATCAAAATGATTTACAATCATTTTAAATGTTCTAAGTTAAGTTCTAATTACCTATATGATTTAATAAAACATTAAATAATAATAATCCAGCCTATTATTGTCCCACTGCAGGGCAAACATTATATATTATTATTATTTTTGTTAGTTATTAGATAGTTTTTAGTATTTCATATAAGTTTATATACATAAGATTGTAAATATTTCATAGTAAAATATCTTAACTACACGGTCATCCATACAAATAAAGAGAGAGCTCTAACATAATCATAAAATATTTAAATGCAACATACCTTAATCACTTCTGCTGAATTGTTTACATAATTTACCGAACTGACGTTACACCACAGTACAACACTTAATCGTAATTACACACGAACTGAACATTTTAATAATCAGTAGATCACTTTTTTATCGTGTTAACATCACAACGACACACTGATAACGAAACTCTTACGCTTACGTCGCTGTACCACAGAATAATAAGTACTAACGGCTGTACGCGTCGCACTGACCTGCGGAGGCGCGCGGGGGTGGCGCGTGTGAGATGCAATAGTGTGCATTACCAATCACATAGCTTAGGGGCGGAGTTGCGTCATTTAAACCAATCTTAGGGCTAGTTTTTCGTAAGTCCACGCGGACTGTAACTGTATTATTGACTTTTCAAGCAATAAACATAATTGTTTTTATATTTATGGTTTCATTTTAATTTTATTTAGAATCCTTGAATTATAATTTCTGTAACAATAAGTAGAAAGTATTCTGTAAACAATAAGACATGGTCACCCTATCGCACCACATACTGATAATGTTCTACAGCTTCTGAAATATAACCTTAAGAATTTTTATTGTATTTTTACTAGTTTTGACAAATTAAAATCTAGGTATTACAAAAAACTCCAGACCTCTGCGATGCTTTTTCAGCGAGATACAGGCGAAATAACGTTTTATTCACCGTTTCGATGGCGTGGCCATATCGTTTTAGTCTTATAGCTCCTGAAATATAAACCTAGGAATTTTTGTTGTATTTTTCCTAGTTTCGACAAATTCAAATCTGGGTAATTACAATAAACTACACACCTCTGCGATTTTTTTTCAGCGAGATACAGGCGATAGCGTTTTCTCCACCGTTTCAATGGCGCGGCCATTCGGTTTTAGTGTTATAGCTTTTAAACTATAAACCTGAGTATTTTTTTTATATTTTTACAAATTTTTTACAAATTAAATCTTGCATTTGCGTAAATTTCAGGTCTCTACAAGGCTTAGTTTTAAAGATCTCAGTGGCCGCGCGGTTCGCCGCGTTTCAATGGCGCGGCCATGTTCAAACCCTTATAACTTTTTAACCGTATCTTTGACAAATTTATGGTTTTGGGAATCAACTTTGACAAATTTTTACAAAAAGTTGTCATGGTTTTTTTTAAAAAAAAACGCTATGGCCGCGCGGTCGAACTGGACACCTATGACATCCTACTAAACTCTCTAAGATTACCAAACTTTTGAAAGATAATAATGGATAATAATATCCTTACCTAACATATATAGGTATAAGAGTTTTGCCACATTCCCCGGCTAACTCAGCATGGTCTAACATCTTCAGATAATACTCCACAGCGCCGGCGTAATTACGTAAATGGCACGCACCATCGCCCAGCTTCTCATAAAGTTTCTTAAAACTGGCGTGGTCAGATGGATCCGTCGATATGAGTAAGTCTTCTGTGTAGCACATTGCTGCAACTGTGAAAGAGTATTATATTAAGTAACGGATACAATTGTAACTGACACATTTATCTTTTGGTCAAATAAAGGGCGAATATGGTATTTAATATATATATAATATTATATCTACGGGTAAGAAGGGTTAGGCCCATTGCCCCATACCTATAACGCTAGCCATTGTTGTTTACAAAGATATTATAAGTTTCCAATAACATAATATTTAATTTAGAAAGATTAGAAGATAGTCAAAATAGTGAGTGAATTTTAATATATTGCACTCTTGATAAAACAAACAACTCAAAATTTGGAAGTTAGGCAGTTTGAACCCTAATAGTGTGCTAGTTAGAGATCAAATTGCCTAACAACTAAATTTCGAGTTAAGTCTATGTTCTATTAAGATAATGATATATTTTAAAATAACTGAATAAATCAACAACTTAAGTCGTATATTATTTTATGGTCGTAAGTATAATATACATACCAACTCTAAGATTGGATTCAATGTTTTCATTCTCTTCCTCATCAGGTGTCTTTAGTTTCCAAGCTTTGAGTAGGACTTGTTTAGCGCTCTGGTAGTCTGACATTTTGCAAAGGATATCTGCCTTTGAAGACAGGGTTTCACAGGTTTTCAGAATCTAGAAGGAGGGGAAGCCAAAGCGTGTTAAAGATATTGAGAAACATTCATTCTCTAAATCTTTGTTAATATTATAAATCACAAGATTTTCTTTTTCGTACCCCTAACAATGTGTATGCAAAATTGCACGGTGTTCCATCGAGTAATTGTATGTTGTGTAAATAAACTCACATTCATATTTATAATATTAATTAGGATTATTGACTATCTTTAGTCAAAGTCAAAGTATATAATTATTTAGTCAGTTAAAGTAATCCTAACTTATGAACATCAAAGTTTACAAGTTAGTGGCAATAGGTTAAGCCTATGAGAACATACCTACAAGGAAACTTTAACATTAGGGATTTGGAGGAGAGTGGATTTGGATAAGAGAAAAAACAGAATGTGAATGGAATTTAGGGTCAGTGGCAGTATTTATTTTTTTGTATATTGTAATGTATATGTATTGTAATGCGATAAATATGCAAAAAAACAGTATTAATTATTTTAAAGTGGCCTTATTGAACAACAAATAAACATTAAGGGTCTCTGTCTTATCATATAACTAACATTTTCAGAAGTTTTGCTCATGTGAACTACGGTTCAGGTTAACAAATAGGTTTCGGCCGTCATCGCAACCACGTTTCTCAACTTTGCAAAGGAAGAATTTTCCTCATTTATTTGCAACTAGTTGTGAATGAAGAATATTTTACATTAACACACAACCAGTTGCCAACAAAGAATTTTTTTATCGTATAATTGCGACAAAATACCCTTTATTTTTAATACGCAACCAAAGTGTAGAATTCATTTAAACAGGTCAACAGGTAGATAATATCATAATAATGCTACAATCGTCTCTCTTGCACTTTAGTTGTCAGAATCTTGTAACCTTTTTGCTTCTCACAAAGCATTTGCTTTGTTTTACTAGTGTCACAATTTTCTGACATGTCTCAAATTTACTTAATTTTCAAAAGGATGTGCATGTAAATAATAACGAAACCGGCTGCATCGCACGAAATCCTGTAAATTAATATTGTATTTTGATGAAATGGCACATCGATCAAAATTATTAGTTAAATAGCTATTCGATGATTTGGCGTTGTAGAAATGGGCTTCGCAAATATTATGTCTTTTGAAAATGTGTAGGAAACCCATTTCTTACACTTTTTTCGCAAATATGTCTTTCGAAAATGAATACGAAATCCGTAAGAAATGCAATCTATTGAAAAGCTTTGTCTAAAATAAGTATTTTTATTTTCAACTTATAATTTATAATGTATGTAGTTCTGTTTTCTTTTTTTAAAAGGTTATTGAAAAATAGCTAATTATCTCTAAACAATGACCAACCGTAATTGTATTTTCTTTTAAATCATTTACGGCTAAATTAACTTCTTGGTCGATTAATTGATATTCTTTGTTCTTCTTATATGTATTTTTCAATTTATATGCATTAGTCTGCGTTTGTAAAACATCCAACAACTGGGGCAATGTTGGATATCTTCGTCCAATGTAGCGATTTATTTTGCCGTGCCAGCCTTCTATATTATTATTACTCCGTACCTTTTCGTTGGCACAAGAGCAAGATATTAACATTTCATTCTTCTTGAGCCATTGTCTTTCGAAATATTTATTGAATTTTTGTATTAAATCACTTTTAGGGCTTTTCTTCATGATGTATCTATATCCGTTACCAATATATTCAGTAGGTAGGCGTGCTAGCCCAACACATCGTGCAATGTGCCGTTTTTCAGTTTTAAGTTTAATATGTAAACTCTTTGCTTTTCTCCATAAGGAACGGTTAAAATGGTAAAAACAACCTTTAAATAATATTTCTGGAAATACTTTCTGAAACGCATTGATGGCTGCAACTTCAAAATCTAGGGTTATCTGCTTTGGTTTCCAACCAATAGTCGATTGAATCATGCTGAGCAAAATTTCATATGTATTTGTTTTTTTATCGGGCAGAAGAGCGAACATTAAAGGGAGTATCGTATTCTTCTCTTCGTTAAAGCCATGTATAGAATAAAGTTGCGTAAATCCTTTAGGACAATTTCGGAATGTACCATCAGCGAAAAAGTGGTGGTACTCGCAAATTTGTTTTCTCACTTTATTAGAACAGAAGACAATGATACGTTTATTGTCGTCCACGTAATCACAAAGTAGGAATTCTTGAAATTTTGAGGGTACATCAATGTCGTGAGCATTAGCAAAGCGATATCTGGAAACGCCTAAAACTTTATTTCGTTCATTGTAAAGTCCGGATTTGATGCTCTCAAAAGCTGGCATATTACTGATCAAATCTGAGTCTTCGGTTTTGATTTCTTGAATGCTTTCTTCATACTGCTTCTTTATTGACTGAAAATTGCAGCTGCTGACCTGTTTCAGACGATCAATTTTTCGTAATATTATATTTCGACTCCAGTCAGCTGCACAGTCACTGTCGTGTTCCTTTGATTTCTGTGTAATCTCGTTACGAGTGTTTAATGTTAAATTTCCTTTGCAGCCTTTCTTTCCGTGGCATTTAAAAAACGAGTTACCATTTTTATATATCTTTTTTCGGTGATACCGGTATCCCTCATAGAGCACACATACACCTCCCCTTCTTGAAGATATAAATTCAATCTTAG
The DNA here is from genome assembly GCA_963675205.1 of Catocala nupta. Lineage (NCBI taxonomy): Eukaryota > Metazoa > Arthropoda > Insecta > Lepidoptera > Erebidae > Catocala > Catocala nupta. The sequence continues at coordinate 9,312,298 of OY776095.1, read as the reverse complement.
ATGAACTCGGAAATATGTTAGAAGTCGACATCGCATGACAATCATTAAATTAATGTGTAATCTACATGAATAGTGATATCAATAATTATCACGTAGTGCATTTGATCGATAACCTAATTTATATCCATAGATAAGACATTATGGGCCAGTGCTACCACTAACAAGTAAACATTATCCGAAAGATAAATGGCATGCTGTCTCACTCATGTTAGGATAAAGAAGAGAGATGGCGAGACTTTTATCTTATAGATAAATTCTATCTGGAGGTGGTAGTACAAGCAAGCCCTATATATACTGAATTCATATCGTAAAGACCCATGGTAATACTGACAAAAGAGAACTGACAAAGATAATAAATTAATAGAAAATGACAGGATTAATAAAAAACCGCATATTTCTTCAATGACAGATACCTATAAAGCTAGCCATTAATTTCAAAAAGTTTGTGTACCTATTTATCTCTATGCCATCGCAATCTGTCGTTTAGGAAAAACATTAGTTCCGCGAAAATCTATAGTATTGAAGTTGTGATATTTTTCGTAAATTTTGGAATTTTATCTAGTCTGTTCATAAAAACCACTCTAGTGTGAAAACTATTCAATTAAACCAATAGAATTTTGGCATTGGAGTAGTTTAATCATGTAGCTTGCATGTAATAACCCATACTTGTTTATTCCTAATTACCATTACCTAAATACCATTTTATTTTACTCTTTTTATAACATTCTGTATGATATCGATAAAATATTTCGATTTTCAAAAAATCTCTTTGAAAACAAAATGCCCTGCCGGAGATTTGTGTATAGCATTAAAAACTGCCTTATCATGTGTTAATTCTCTGGACAAAAAATTTTGTTATGTAACTATTGTAACATCGTCAAAAATAATATCATACAAAGTAACTTTTTTTTTTTTTTTTTTTTTTTTTTTTTTACGTGGGGGAATGCAATGACGCATATCCCTCCGCGGGGGCGGGCGGAGGGATTATGTCGGACTCGCCGGGGTAAAAGAAGATGGAAAAGAAATAATGTACCTCCCGGAATACCGACTAAACCTACCACGGTGTTCCTCAACAAAACCACTATCGGCGGGGCCGCGCGAATCGCTTTCGCATGCGGTCGCGACCCCGCCGAGGTTTCGGCCCGCCGTATGAAACGGCAGGCCACTACACAAAATACCTACCCAAACTAGGCACTTCCGACATTATAAAAACCCTACTGTCTCCCCCCTAGAGGGGAGACGGACTCGACACAGAGGCGCGCGTGGGAACACGCACGCCGCCTCTCGGACCTGGTGCTGAACGGATAGCGGGCAGGCCCACAAAGCCCGCTACCCCCAGGTCAAACCTCAGGGTGGCTGGAGGTCATCGCGCGCCCTCCGGCGCCCGGCTCTGCGGTTGGGGAGAGGGTTTAAACGCTCCCTCTCCCGCTCCGCCGCCTCCTTGATGGAAATTACTTCCTCATCATACAAAGTAACTAGCTAAATTCAAAAAAAGTACGATAATACAAAATGTAAATATTTTGTCACTGTGTTTTGATAAAATGCCCACAATTAAAAGACAGGTCTTTACCTCGCAAAGAATGTGAACTTTCTTTGTGTTATGCATGTGTGAATGAAAATATTAGATTTGGAAATAAAATTAGAGACCATAAAATAATCAACAGTGTTTATTAGAAACGATACAAAAGAAGATGATATTTACAATTTTCAAAAACCTTTTACAGTAAGTTTTCAAAGTGCCGTCCTCGGTTTGTTATGCACATGCGACATTTGCGAAGAAAATTCCTTCTCAGCCTGTTGAAAAGCTGTCAGTTTTGTCGACTGACCGTTATGGTCAATTAGATTTTTTGACGCAAATCTCGTTCTGAAGAACTCTCTCGGGAGTAAACGATCTCTTTGAAATACGCAAAAATCTATAGGGATGATTTTTTTTGTTTTTAGCGAGTTACCTTACATAATGTTATTTTTGACGATAATACAATAGTTACATAACAACGATTTTTGTCCAGAAAATTAACACATGTTAATGCAGTTTTTTGATGCTATGAACAAATCTCCGGTAGAGCATTTTTCTTAACAGTGATTTTTTTGAAAATCGATTGATTTTTTCGAAATCGTACAGAAAGTTACAAAAAGAGTAAAATTAAAATGGTATAGGTTAAAAATACACAAGTATGGGTTATTACATGCTAGCTACATGATTCAGGAGGCGCTAGCTCGGGGCGAAGGACCTGTTTTTCCCGCTGTCGAGGTGGCAAGGTCCGAGCTCCGCCAGGTCCTAGTGGCGAATTGGAAGGAGCGACTTGTGCACCCCAGTGCCGGGCACGCCACGATCGTGGTGGTAAGTCCCGTTTTTGAGGAGTGGCTGGAGAGGCGGCATGGCGCCCTCACCTTCCGGCTGACACAGGTTCTGACTGGCCACGGTTGTTTTGGCCAGTTCCTGTGTCGTATACGCCGGCAAGAGACGCCCGGTTGTCACCACTGCGGCGACTGCCGCAACGTTATAGAGGACACGGCGCTGCACACTTTGGCGGTTTGCCCCGCCTGGGCATCGCAGCGCCGTGAGTTGATCGCGGCAGTCGGATCGGTTGCCCTCTCGCTCCCGGCCGTAGTTCAGTCTATGGTCCGGAGTGAGAGGTCGTGGAACGCCGTCGCCTCCTTTTGCGAGGAAGTGATTTCCATCAAGGAGGCGGCGGAGCGGGAAAGGGTGCGTTTAAACCCTCTCCCCAACCGCAGAGCCGGGCGCCGGAGGGCGCGCGATGACCTCCAGCCACCCTGAGGTTTGACCTGGGGGTGGCGGGCTTTGTGGGCCTGCCCGCCATCCGTTCAGCACCAGGTCCGAGAGGCGGCGTGCGTGTTCCCACGCGCGCCTCGGTGTCGAGTCCGTCTCCCCCCTAGGGGGGAGACGGGACGGGCGGGCCGAAACCTCGGCGGGGTCGCGACCTCATGCGAAAGTGATTCGCGCGGCCCCGCCACTAGTGGTTTTGTCGAGGAACACCGTGGTAGGTTTAGTCGGTATTCCGGGAGGTACATTATTTCTTTTCCATCTTCTTTTACCCCGGCGAGTCCGACATAATCCCTCCGCCCGCCCCCGCGGAGGGATATGCGTCATTGCATTCCCACACGTAAAAAAAAAAAAAAAAAAAATCCTAGCTACATGATTACACTACTCCTATGCCAAAATTCATCACTAAACTGTTACAGCTATATCAAAACATGTCAATCGTTTTTATTTGCTACCAAAACTAAAAAGACAAAAATTCTAAAAGCCTATATTTTGGATCCAGACTTTACGAAATAAACATTAATTTTATGAATACTTTCCAACATACTTTTTGTTGTTTATGCTTTCAGGATCTTAACTACTGGACCAATCATCATGAAATTTCGTACACACACTGTAAAGGGTACATAAAAGAACGTAGTGTACCTTCTAAACTGAATAATAGTTTTTTGAGTGGCAAAACCTACTAAGTTCATAATATGTCAAGTAGAAGACAGTACATAGAAAGTAATGCTTTTTATGTCAATGAATAATATAAGTACACAAACACATAAACAAACATGTTGTCATACCTTGTCCTCCAAACGCTTAGCTACTTCAAGAGCCTTGTTCAAACAGCTCAAAGCTTTAGCATAATCCTTCTTCTTATTGCAGTGTAGTAAAGCTTCTGTAGTATAACAGTTGTGGAGGACTTCATACAAGTCTTGACTTGAGCATATGGATATTGCTTTATTGATACAGTCTAATGCTTTGTCCAGGTTACCCAAGTGTTCTTGTACTACTCCAATATTCAGAAGTAATCTGGCTCTCATGTCCATCAGTTCATGTTTGTTTATTTTACCATTTAAACTGTAATAAATGCATGAATGAAGTAAAAAAAAAATGTAAAGCAAAGAAAGTCTTGTGGTTGACCAATGCCATGCAAAGGTCTGAAGTTTGGTTGCATTTGCATGCATTGCATGCACCTCTTTCCAAGTTATGTGTGGATTAATTAGTTAATTATTGCTTACTTAAGTGGTAAAGAAAAATAGTGAGGAAATCTGCTTGTCTGGGAGAAAGATATATGAAGTCTGCCAACTTAGACTGTGCTAGTGTGGTGGACTATGGCCTAACCATTCCCACATTGAGAAAGAGGCCTGGGCTCAGCAGTAGGACACTTTATATACAAGACTAATATTATATGAAGGAAATACATGGCTATTTACTGACACTATGGAATTTTGCAGTCAGATTTTTTACAGAAATCCACACATGTAGTCCAACTCAAGAAATAAACCTAGTCTCAGAAAAAAATGCCTTAAAATGCACATAAACATAAGTTAAAGTTGTGACAACCAACTAAACAGTATAGATGGCAATTGCCATATGTGATATAAACTTACTTTTCACACAACACTAAGCTTCTCATAAAGGCCTTCTCTGCAGCTCTCAGTGATGTTTTAGCCTCTGTGTCATCATTAGTACTCTGTCCTTGTAACAAATAAATTCTTCCTAGTGTTGCCATGGCTCTTTGTTCTTCTACCAAGTTCTTTAACTCTTTTGCTACAGCTAAAATGCATATATTATTTATTTCAGTATATACTTTTTGCAGCATTCAATGTTATGCATTATTGTAACTAGTATCTATACTAATATTATAAAGCTAAAGAGTTTGTTTGTCTGTTTGCATGGACATGCTAATCTCAGGAACTAATGGTTTAAATTGAAAAATTATTTCAGTGTTGGATAGCCCATTTATCAAGGAAGGCTATTGGCTATATAATATCACGCTACGACCAATAGGAGGGGAGCAGCAATTAAAAATCTTGCAAAAACGGGGAATATTCTCTTATATGAAACAGATGAAATTGCATAGGTCAGCTAGTTTATTATATGCACAAAACAATGATGGGTAATGCTTGACAAGAACAATTCAACAATATATGTATGAATACAGTGTTGTATTTATACTATGGATATGTATCAACATATAGTAAGACTCAATTATTTCATAATTTCATACAATCATACTCAATACTATAATATGGTTAGGTCTATCACACTACATAAGACATTTTGTTCTCATTGTGTTGTTCTCATTTCATATCCTCTTATCTTATTATACACTATTTTACTATTATATTCTTACTGGTACTTAATGCAGATACAAGAAGTTTGATACAGAATATTGTGTACTGATATTACCTAGGTGACGCTCTTCATACTTTAGGGCCTTGTCAAATTCAGCCATCAGCATGTACATTTCTCCAATCATCCTGTTACATGTGCCCCATTCCATTCGAAGTCCCAATTCCTTAACAATACTTGCTTCGCTCTTATACTCGTCCAAGGCATCGCTATAGCGATTGTGCTTGTAATAAAAGGTAGCCAAGTCATTACAAGCTTCTGCTAAGGCACGTCTGTTGCTCCCGTTCAAAGCTTTTTTCTTTCTTCGGATAAGTTCTAAAACATTTGTATCAATAAACAACACGAAACTAACCTAGAAATTCACACATATTACGTTTTTAATAATTATTTAATTACTTTCTTCCTCCATTTTTAAAGTGCGATCATTTACACATATTTATAATATTTCCACAATATAAAAATAATCTCGCAATGTTTAGGCGCCGGAATGTTATAAACACAACTGTCAAGACAATTGGTCAACTTTTTAGTTATGCCATTAGTGCCATTAAGTTTTAGGCATGACCATCTGAAATCGACTCAGAAATAAACCGACTTTTGGTTAAATAAAAATATTTTATACGGCTTTTATCGCAGTTTATTCGAAATCACTAAATTTATATAATTTAGAAAATTGTTGTTCTACTGTTACTTTAAAACTATTCAGATTTACGCTTTCTCCAAAGTTTTATTTGCTTTTCAGCAGTCATACTCATGGGAAGATTTTGTGTTAAAATTAATTAATTGTTTCAGGATATCTGATTAGTTTTTTAGAAATAAACCACGATAAAATCCGTATTTAGTAGTACAAAACACAAAAGTCTGAAAAGAACTTCATGAATACAATAAAAGGTATCATATTATTTTTAATTATGGTAAGCGTTATTCAAATTTAGTACGATTATGGCAAGTATTATTGTAAGTGTCACAACGGGAAAATAGAGAAAATTTTATTTCTCTATTTAAAGGTCAATGAACGATCGCCAGCTACTCTTGTGTACAAAATCGTTGCCGAAGTTTTTTCCCTGTTTTACTGACTGTAATCATTCGATTCGATTAGTGATTTGTTTTAATTCTTATTTTATGAAGTTAAATATTGAAGGATTTTTAAAACAAAGTTGGTGCACTACTGCTGGCGGCGAATATAAAAAGTGGCTGGTGAGTAAGTATACTTTTTGTTCTGTTATGGACGTTTTGTTCTCTGTTAATACATTTGTTTATGTTTTTTTGTAAATCCTTGCTGCTAGTTTGTACCTTTGGAAAGTCTATAAACTAAACTTTTATGACGTTTCTAAACTACCGCAATGTGTACCTATAATAATTATTATTGACGAAACAGTCATAAAGTGAACGCGCTATAAATTATTGGGCACCCTTGAAATTGCGATAATTCATAATATACAATGATGATGACGAACGGCTGTCTGAATACCTCAGCAAACAAGAGAGTAACTTAGGACCTCGTCTCCAGTTTGCCTTTATTGGCTAACTGGAGGAAAAGCCCGAGAGTGCCTGCAACACTTTCTAACTAATCTAGCTTATTATTATTTGCCGGCCAGAGGTTAAGCCCAGAATGTTCCTATATGCTTCGGTTTTATAGAAATAATTCGGGATTACGCAGTCAAATTAAATAAATTAGTACTTATTAGGTACTACTTATTCAGTATTAATTATGGCAATTGCACTATGTTTAAGAGGTGGTACAAACTTGAAATTGTCAGGTACATTATGGACCCTGTTTACGCAAAGCAAATTTCATCAGCAAATATTTGTACCCAATTACGGATCTCTAATATTGTAAAGCTACATTGAGCATTCTGGCTCAGCGCATGCCTATTTCAATAAAAAAGTGAGTGAATTAAAAGGCCCCCTTTTACAATAATATTTTAAGCGTAGCTACTACCTACCTACCTAAGATTAACGAGTGTCGTCGTGATACTAACTACAGAACAATAAAGCGGTTTTTGAAAATCGTACATCTTTAAAACAAGCTCACTAGTAACCTAGGTACCAGTATTCTTGGTTGGTCATTTTATTGTATAAACCAAACACTTAAACAATGAAGCAGTGCTCAGTATAGTAGCGGAAGTCTTTCAATATCTGCCAGAAATACGCAGCAAGAATAACGATATTAATACATTTGTTCCAAAATAAACAAACAAAATAATAAAATTCTGTATTTGCACGTTTCCCAATGCTTTAACGTCGCGTTTGAAAATTTTACCCAATCAGTCGGAGATTTTAAGATCATAATAGGTATCACATATTTACGGGTGTACCGCGGTTATATAATATGATGTGCCGTGGATATATCGACAGCCGCACGCAGCACAACACAAGCTGAATCTAGACAAAGTACAGTAATATAATTAAACAAATACTTGATACTTATTGAACTAATTCCAGTGGCCCTAATACGACAGTCCGTCTTTCCCAGCTGCGCTACAAAACAAACTTTATGGTTCATTAACTAATCCACCAGTAAGACATATAAAACCTACTCTATATTCCATAATGCTGTATCTATATACATATATCGACGTTCCTTCTGAGGGGGAGCGTCGGGCTGGCGCCTGGACGGGCGCCGTCATTTCGGCCTACAGCTAACGTCGTCGGCGGAAACCCTTTACAAAAAAATATCTGCGTGATAATTAGGTCAAACATGTTTTAGTAAATATGAGTTATACATTGTCTCCGAACGACCATGTGTTTGAAATCTTAAAATAACTATTATAACTTTTCTTATAGTTAAATAGGTACTGACAAAGATTTGTGCGACCCGCGGTAGGTATAGTTAAAACGCAAGCCGCTTGCCAAATTGTCGAAAAAGACTGGCAGGCGCCTCGGTTTCACGGTGTTTTTTAAACCGTTCGTGTAGATGCAGATGCCAGTCGAATGTATACAATCGTCTATATATTTCACAAAGAGAAATCTACAATACTCTTTATGACTGAATTTCTTTCGGAACGAATGATTAAATTCTCAAACGGGTGTGATATGAATATTGTTAATTCTACATTTCATCCATGTTGTTTCATTATGAAAAAACCTTATCAATAATAATAAACGAAATTGATTAATTTAGTAATATATGGGAGATGGGCCTCATTAGCATTGGTTTGCAACCTGTCTAGGAAAAGGAAAACTCCGAAGTCAAGCCAAATTTCAGGGAGCAGACCCGAGAATAAACCCCGATCCAAGGTGTTAACCGAAAAAACCGTGCTGATGGATTCGTGGCCAGAGGGAAAGCTGGTCTTGAACGGAGGGTGCCTGTGTTGGTGGTCACAGGGCACAGGATGGATCCACCTTACCGTAAAGGGCTCTGCGGCGGTGGACAGTATTTTCCCTATCAATCGTGGGAACGCCTATGGATTTTACATATATTAATTAACCGCATGGCGGCGACGCGACGCGGTCCGCCACCCGTCACGTCTCGTTTCTCGCGAGGGCGAAAAGTGTCCTACGGAAAGGCCTTTTGCTACATTGAATGTTGGAGGAGGGATGGATGAAAAATTGAATGAAGTATGTCAGATGATGAATGAGAGAATGGTTGATGTCCTGTGCGTGCATGAGACGAAAAGGAAAGGCTGTAACACCACTAGGCATGGACCCTACACGGCGTATTGGTCCGGCGTGCCTACCAATACCAGAGTCTGTCAGGGAGTTGGTGTTATTTTGTCTGTTAGAATGAATGAGTGCGTAAAAGAATTTGAATATGTGAATGCTAGGTTACTATGGATGAGAATGAAAGTGGGGATTACTCGTGTGTTCATGGTCCCTACCATGAACACACGAGTAATCCCCACTTTCATTCTCAGACCTACCAGTTGCCCCCTGTCTATGCACCCGTAAACATGGCAATGGGTATGTCTCAGAGTGCACAGGAAGAAAGAGAAGATTTTTGGGAGAGTTTAAGAGATGTCCTGAGGAAATGCAAGGAACACGAGAGGTTGATAATGTTAGGGGTTTTCAATTGTTGGGTGGGAGTAAAGCGTGAACAATACGAAAGGGTTTTAGGCAAGTATGGAGACGAAAGTGTGAATGAGAATGGAAAAAGGTTGCTGAAGCTGTGTTTGGAGTGGAGTCTTTGTCTGACAAACACTATGTTTGCCCACAAAAGAATCCACCAGTATACAAGGGAAGCAAATAATGTAAGAAGTAGTATGATTGGCTTTGATGTAGCGGATGAAAGATTGAGAAAAATGTCTTAGACACTCGGGTATCTATATATCCGAGTGTCTAAGACATTCTTTCTCAATGGTCGGTATGGACCGACATACCGTCCATTTTTTGGTTATGAGTCGGATACGGGGCCTCTTCAAAGGATGGCGGCACCATATACCTACTCGAACAAGTGCCTAAGAACGAATAAAAGTATAAAATTTGCAAGATGAAGTATTGAAAGACGAGTATAAAAATAAATTGAGGGAAAATTTGAAAGATTTTGTGACATTAATGATATAGAAGAATTATGGCAGTCGTTTAAGTATGAAGTGATTGTTGTAGCGTCAGTAGTATGCGGTGTGAGCAAGAAGAGGAAAATGATAAAATCGAAGAATGCGTGGTGGGATAAAAATGTGCAAGGGGTAGTACGTGAGAAGAAGCACGCGTTGGCTATCTGTCAGAGCCACTGAAAGAATACAAGAAGCAACGAATGAGGATGTAAATAAAGCTAGGAATAAGTTTATAAGAATGAAGAAGATAGTGAAAGATGTGATTAAAAGGAAAAAAGAGGAAATGAAAGACGAGTTTGATAGAAGATTTCCGGACAAATGCAAAGTTTTCTGGAAATCCATTCGCTCGGTTCGAGGTAAAACCCTAACCACAGCTGAAATCGATCAAAGACAAGAATGGAAGTTTACTGAATGAAGAAAAGAGCGTACTGAATCGATGGAAGAAATATTTCGAAAGTTTATTTGAAAGAGAGGAATGGCAAGGGCAAAGTTTCGAAATGAATGATAATGATAGGAATGTAGAAAGCCCTATTAGTATAGATGAAATAATGAAAGCATTGAAAACCATGAAATTAAGAAAGGCTGGTGGTTATGATAGGATTGCAGTCGAAATGCTGACAGCTGGACAGAGTCTCATAGTTAATCAGTCGTGCCGCTTTTTTAACTTGTGCTGGAATACCGGCCGTGTCCCTAGTGATTGGTGCAAGGCCATCATAGTACCCTTATACAAGGGACAAGGCTCACAGCAAGATTGCAAAAGCTATAGAGGCATTAGCTTGCTCAGCGTCGTTGGTAAATTGTATGCGAAAGTGTTAATTGAAAGGATTGTGAAAGTAACCGACGAGAAAATATGAGATGCACAAACGGGATTTCGAAAGGGTATGGGATGTACGGATCAGGTCTTTTCCTTACGAAGCATAGCCGAGAAAGTTTTCGCCAAAGGTCAAAAGGTCTATTGCGCATTCGTGGATCTAGAAAAGGCTTATGATAAAGTGGTGAGGAAAGAACTTTGGTCGGTTTGTCTATGTATGGAGTGAATAGCAACCTCACACGAACTCTGAAATCTCTTTATGACGATTCCAGAGCATGTGTTAGGATAAATGGGACATACACCGAATGGTTTAATATCGAAAAAGGTGTTAGACAAGGAGGCTGTTTAACCTATACATGGATAATTGTTTAAAAGATTTAAAAGATTGTGAATGGGGATTAAGAATGAATGAGATATTTGTCAAATTTCTACTTTATGCTGACGACCAAGTAATACTTGCGTCATCGGCGGAAGAGTTGCAGGCGATGGTAACTATTATGTATGGTGCTTCTGAGAGTAAAGGAATGAAAATTAATGTAAGCAAGATGAAAGTAATGGTATTTAAAAAGGAGGAGTGCATGACGATGTGCAATATTATGATGGAGAACAAGTCGAGCAACTAAAAGAGTTTGTATATTTGGGTGCTTTGTTTACAAGGGATGGTACTTATGAGGGAGATATTGAAAGGAGAACGATTGCTGGCAATAAAGTGAATAGCGCTCTACGCGCTTTTATGAACAGTCGAAATGTATTCGAAAAGACACGTTTGGCTGTTCATAGAGGACTATTAGTGCCTACACTTATGCATGGAAGTGAAAGTTGGGTATGGCAAAAGAAGCATGAGAGCAGAATAAATGCTGTAGAAATGAGAGCGCTGAGAAATATATGTGGTGCGACTCTGAAAGATAGAATATTCCTTATTCTCAATGTGATTAGAGAGAGATGCGGCATAAAAGTGGATATAGTGACGAGAATAGAAAAGGGTATGTTACGCTGGTTTGGGCATGTAGAAAGAATGGACGAGAAAAGACTGACTAAGAAAGTTTATAAGGCTAGTATGAATGGAACAGTCGCTAGGGGAAGACCTAGGCGAACGTTTCTTGATCAGATCGGAGACGTTCTGGATAAAGGCCAGGTTAAGAGCATCTTACACCGACGAGCGTGTATGAGGAATGTTATGAAAGTGAATGAAGCCAGAGAAGTGTGTCAGGATCGTAGCAAATGGAAATCCGTAGTCTCTGCCTACTCCTCTGGGAAAATAAAGGACAAAAACAATAGTTTGTTTTAATTTTAGCTGGCTACAACTAGGTGTACCGCGCTTCGGCTTTTAGCCGTAACATATATACATACTTTGCAAGTCTATGAAAATTAGTAGTGCCCAAAATTTTCGCAAATATTTTATACTAATATTATAAAGCTAAAGAGTTTGTTTGTTTGGTTGAACGCGAATCTCAGGAACTTACAGGTTCGGATTTAAAAATCTTTTAGTATTGGATAGCCCATTTATCGAGGAACGCTATAAGATTATACTCTTTATAGCTATATAATATCACGCTATGACCAAAGGAAGCGGTGCATCAATAATTTGCAAAGACGAGAAAAATGTATTCCTAGTGAGGGCTTCCATTGTGTGTGCTGCGTAAACGGCTAAAGTTATGCAAAAAACCATGTATGACGGAATTGTGGTTCTTAAAAAGTCTATCTTTTAAGGTTGACTCACTATAACCTTTTTTATGGTAATCAAATTTATTGGTTATGCATTATTTGGGAAGGTGTTTTATAAACATGGTATTGATCCTTATCCAAATAAATACGTTATTCATCACAAGTATTACATCATTTGATTTCAATGAATATCTTGGGTGTAACCCCCTGTCTCTCGCACTCTCTCGCTTATGTGACGCAGACGAAGTTGCGCGGTTCAGCTAGTACTAAATAATTTAGACAATATATTAAAAACATTGTGTGGCCCTTATTTTGTTTTGGCTAGTATAAAAGCTTAATTGAAACCTACTAGCAATTATAAATATAAGAGAATAGGTGTTGTAGCTGTTTGTTACTTGACAGTCGTAGCTGTCACGTATATATTGTGTTTGTTTCCTATTTATTATTACTTATTCATCCGATCGAATTGTCACATAGCATTCTGCTATAACTCGAAGTAGATTGTCCCGTAACCATAGGATCCAATTGTTATTGCCATGGATACTGTAAAAAACTTCAAATCATATCAGCCGACTCGGATGTGAGATTTAGCAGAATTACAAAGCAGTTGTTACCTGCGTTTTGCAAAGTTCTTTCCTAGTACCATCAACATAAATCACGAGGCGTGCGAGTTGTATCAAATACTTTATACAAAATTATTGGAAGAGGCATTGCAACGCATGCCGGGCATTAACTAGTGACCTATATAATTAATTTGTTTGCAATAAAACTGGAAACGGAATAAGATAAGATTACTCAAGTGTGCCATTGAATTATGTTGCTGAAAATTTGTAATAAAAAAAAAAAACAGTAGTTAACATTTTTATGAGTATAAAACATGCGGTTCTTATGCAGGTAAACACATCACAGATATTGTCTTACATCACGATTATATTTATAAAGTGTTTTTACGATATTCTAGTCGTTTGATAATTTATACGAAACTTAATACGGGCTCGAACATATCATAGGTCATCATTTGCGTATTAGAATGTGGCATGGAGCATTAAAAGAAGTAAAGTATTCTTATGACTAATAAAGTAACAATCAGTAGTTATATCCTAACTAACATGTCGGCCTGGTTGGCGTAGTGGTTAGTGTAACCGACTGCCACGCATGAGGTCGCGGGTTCGATTCCCACACAAGTCAAACATTTGTGTGCATGAACATGTATGTTATTGTTCTGGGTGTTTCTATGCGTAATATGTATGTATTTACAAAAAAAAAATAGATATGTATGTTTATCCATTTTCTAGTACCCATAGTACAAGCTCTGCTTAGTTTGGGCTAGATGATGTTGTGTGTATGTGATAGAATATTATGTTTCTCTTATCACAGGTACTTTCTAACATATTATATTAGAAAATACCTGGCCCTTTGGGAGGCTTACTCGGAGACATGGGTCCAACGTGAAGAGGCCCTTCGAGAGTTTTAATCAAAGGTGTGATGGAACACCTACAGCGGCACTAGCCGCAGCAGGCGTAGCAATAGTGCTACGTATGGATTCTAATATATGGGCTATAGGTATTGGCGTTTGGTGGACCGGTATATTGCTAACTATGGATGAAAAACGGCGTCTGCCCTGAATACTCTAATAGCATCAATGCAATGGGCAGACGGTGAGTCGCCAACTTACTAGATGGGCCCCCTGATAAGCCACTATAGGCATACAAGGCAGCAGCAGAGGGCAACACCGGTGTGAGTGGCGAGGGGTGTCAAGCGGTGCGGCGCCGGCTTCACCATCACGGGTCTCGTGACAACGGAGACCCGGAGCGGGTTTCCCCGTAATTATGCCCTTGAAAATGACACTTCCACCCCCAAGCATATAGCTCTAGCGGCCCCCCTCTGACCGGCCGACCAAGGCAAGCCAGAGTTGAGAGTCCTACGGGCGCTCTTGAAGTTCCACCCCAGCCAACCAGTAACGGCAAGCCGGGGACGAGGCCCTAACCAATTCTCTGAGGCATTCAGGACCGCAGTGTCGCCACTCACATTCAGCCCGCCACAAGCTGCCCTGCGGTTTGTGCGCTTTAATTTAACCTGGTGATATATTTTTTGTTTATATCACAAGGCGAAGGTGATAGTTTTAAAGCTAGTGTACTGTGCCCTCCGATATCGCGTTAGTATCGTGATGAGATAACGACTGTCCCAGAGGGGTTATTATTATTATTATTATAACTATAATATTATAATAGCTAATGTTTGTTTTTGTTTGTTACGCTTTCACATACTAACTACTCGACCAATTATCATGTGATTTCGCATAAACGTTGACAGGGGAACAGATATGGACATAGGGTACCTATCATCCAGAAAAAAGTATTACTACTTACTTACTAACTTATCCTAACGTATATTAACACGAGCGAAGCCGCGGGCAGAATCTAATACTTTTATAAGTATAAAATAAAAGTTCACTGTGATCTTTACTCGCTAAATTAAGTAAAGATTCATTACTAATATTTAATTACGTCTTATATCTCGAATAGAGTAATATGTCTAAAATGTTATTAAGGTCGTCCCGTCATGTGCCATTTGTGCGTAATTTTGTTAATATAAAGATTTATTTTAATACATATTATAGGTACATACCTACTCACGCGATATTACTAAGAGCTAATGATTTTTCGCTTTCTGGCTTAACACTTGCTTTATTTGCTCTCATCCATTTCCATTTCTTTGTAAACGTTCGTCGGCTTAGGGGGCGCCATAAACGCAAGAGATATCTACTCTGAAGTGCTTTACCATTACTAGCCTCTGTAATGTATCTCTGGTTTCCTTAAAAAACTGTTGTCGCATATCCTGCTCCAACTGGACACAGTTGTTAGGGTAAGGCAAATTCGGTAGACCTATGTACTTGCTTCAACCATTATTTTTCATCCTTTGTTTGCTTGTTTAACGTTATTTATATGTATACTAGATGCGCCCGCGGTTTCACCCGCGTTTATGATTACTGCGCCGCTCCCGTAGGTCGTAGCGTGATATTATATAGCCTATAACCTTCTCGATAAATAGGCTATCCAACACTAATGGATTTTTTTTAATTCGGACCCATAGTTCCTGAGATTAGCGCGTTTAACGGAAATAAACTCTTCACCTTTATAATATTAACTAGTATTTCGCGTGGTTGCGCAGGCCGTAAGCGGCCCGCGAGAGGGGGGTAGACAGCGAAGGGGGAAGAAAACAAAAAACAAATTTTAGATTCGGATTCAGGGACCTTGAAAACCCCCGAAGCCAAAAATTAAGCCCCCTAGGACCATCAGCGATGACCACCCGTGACCTTGGAAATGACCTTTTCTGGAAAGATCTCGTCTACCTCTATGATATTTGTTCTAACACACCCCGCCCATCTCTAACCGTTTCGGATATATTAAAGGTCAAAATTTGTATGTCGGTCATGTCTTTTTGTATGGTAGCCATGTTTTTTTTCGCTCCTCCTAACAGTTGCCAGGGTTTAAGGAAGATTTTGTTTGAGAACGACTCCCGTACATATCACAGTTTCCGAGATCCGATGGGGTACGACCACCAAGAACTGACCTTCCGCAGGTCAGGCATTTTTCCCGGGCCTCCTGAACGATTCTCTATACGACGCTATATTTACTTTTTTCCTACGACTCCTCATTGTATGACTTCTATTTCTCTAAGTGAGTCAGTCAGTGAGTGGTAATTTATGTTTATATAATCTGAATTAATATAGATTTATAATAAACTAGATGTGCCCGCAGTTTCACTTGCGTTTATGGTTACTGCGCCGACCTCGTGGGTCGTAGCGTGATGGTATATAGCCTATAGCCTTCCTCGATAAATAGGCTATCCAACACTAAAATAATTATTCAATTCGAACCAGTAGTTCCTGAGATTAGTGCGTTCAACCAAACGAACAAACAACTTCAGCTTTATAATATTAGCATAGATTAAAAATAAAATTGGGTTAGTGTAGATTTAACGCCTCACTTGTAGTCTAAAGATGCAACAAACTTGAAATAAAGTATATCGACTTACATAACTGCAGCATACACTTTAAACATTCCCATAAAATAATCATAAACAACAACCTACTTGTCTAAGTAGGTTGGTAGTACACAATAATGTGTTCTGTTCTGGACTATGCAACGAGTGCGTGTGAGTAAGCGCTAGTGCATTATTGAAAACCATTTAGTGGCCGTGCCGCCATTAAGTGCTGCGTTAATGTTTGTTGTGAAACAATAGACTTCAATAGAGAACGGACATAAATAGAAATTAATTCACGGCTAAACTTTCAAAAACTTTCAAAGACTAGTTCTATAAACAATTTTGAAACCAACCCTTTAAAATTTTACTTTTTGAAACTGTTTTGAAGAAGTAGTTGCAATCCTACTTATTCTTTATTCGCAATTCGTCTGGGAAAGAATTGAAGTTTTACAGTACCTAAGAAATTATATTTTTTAATATGTCTGTTTATTAATTATTACTTTAAACTCTCAACTGTTTTGTGTTAAATTTGGTTAAACAAAAATCACTCCTAAATTTTAAACTTAAAGGTTAAGATGGATTAAGCCTGTTTACTAAACAAACCGAAGGATTGAACAAGTTCTTTAGGGGCTTACTTTAACACTAAGAGCACCGGCTGTATTTAAGTAGTTTTGTAAACTAAAACAAACCGACCAACATGGTTGGATGTCTCTGAATAAATCGTGTTTAGTGTGCCATAAAACAATTTTCTAACGATATTCGACGTCGCACCGCTTGTTGCAGAAATAGAATTTAAGTTTCTCTAAAAATATATCCGTTCCCGCATCGGAAACGTCGGCTTAAGGCGAAGCATCACCAGGTGATATGCAAGCCGCGCGTTCCCAACACGAAATCGGTCGACGAACCGGCAAATCTGGGCCAAGAAAGCATATTGCCTGAACATTTTCACCTAGATATTTTCCACAAAATTTGCCGTTTTCCTTTGAATCCTCTTGAGTCTCGGAATATGAATGCTCTGTTGAATTTAAGGTTCGTCGTGGCCGTAATTCCTCGACGAGGATGGGGCTACAGATTTTAAAGATTGAATGTTTGTTTACAAGTTTTATAGTTATACAAACTGACTGTTTCGTTGGTACCGTAGCATAAGATTGCATGCGAGCGTGAGGTCCTTTAACTAATACCTGGATCGGGCAAAGTTTTGTTGGGTTTTTCTCGTCGGGCATTCTCAGTAGCATCACGGAATATATATACATGTTATTAAACTATACGCATTTTACGTGAGACCTATAAACAGAGCTGGTGATGAACATACTATGTTGGCGTAATAGACCTTATCTACGCGTTCGGGGACATATAGTAGTGAGAGATGTTAAAATTGAAAGACGTAATCAGTCGTGTTAAATGGTTATAAACAAAGACATTAGGCTATAACATATTCTGATAAATCCTTTCAACCTACATTTTTGTTTATTAGTAGTATTTTGTTTATAAATTTTAATTTTATTAATTTATGTCAAATACATGTCTGTTATTTAGAATTCTAAGAGTTGCCAATGTAAAACTAAATTACTTAAATTGGTACCTAAAACCTAGATAGAAAAACCACAGAAAGGAATTGTCCTTAAAATACATTTAGGTCACAAAGTAACGGTTACGCACTGCGGAGTTTAATATATAGTTCAAGCTAGGTTTCCAATGCCGAATACCGAGCTTCAAGCATTGATTAATCCTATAAAAATATATCCGCGAGAGTATAAAAAAAGTCGCTCTTTTTAAATCGCCCAGAAGATATATCTGCCATTACACCATTCTTAAACGCGATAATACCTTTCTGTATCAAGAACTGAATAAACTATCAAGAAGCTGTTTTCGTTATAAATATGGTCTTTAAAAGAAACCATGCTAGGCGTGTGTGCATTAATAAATCATAAAGCAACATTGCAACTGATAGGCTTATATGTGGTTCGGTGAAGTGTAACTAAGAATGTGAATCTGCAACGTAACTAGTAAGTAGTCTAATGCGTGACGATCGCCAGTTATATTTGCATCGAATACGGAAGGTGTTAATTGTTGAGTATCGATTGAATCGTGATCTGCTGAGTTTTGATTGAGTGGAACAAATCTCGACGAGCGCCAGCTCTCTCGATGGCGGATTATTGGTCATTGATTCACGCGTCGCGTTCAAATGTTGCATTCGCGGAACGCATACCGTTACATCTACATGAGTTCACCAGAACTGTCCGAACGGTATCAAGATTCCGGTTCTAATTAAAGCGAAATGATTCAGCGCCTCGCACGATGCTAATTTGCCTAAAATTCGCATTATATCTAACGGATCGCGTTGTGGAAAGTTGACAGAGGTTCTTAATTGCAGAGATCGTACTGCGTTCGTTATTTGCTCTCAAATTAAAGCCAGTCCACTAATTGGTTACATAAGGCTGACAGTACCCGGTAAGCCGTATAACATAAATATGAATCGCCAATAAAATGTATTGTACACGATATTTGGGTATCTTTGTTACAACACTCGGCTTTTTAATATACAATTTATGGCGTGGCTAAAGGGGTTATCTTGCACAACCCCGCTTCATGGTGACCTATTTACATCCGCGCAGTGTGTAATCTGTGCATTAATATCTAGAAATAAATGACTGCGAACGCACGAACGCTCTTCATAACCATAGCGCAATGTTTGTTCGATATCGTCCTGAATTTAAATCTGCATATTTATCGTCCTTTCAACTTCGAAGTAGTATTCAAACATCGGATCGTGTCTAAAGACGACGAACGAGTGAGATCCGTTATGTGTAATAGCTAATAGCTCCAGAATTAGCTCCCATGTTTACTCATTGAGCCGTACGCAGGCGACGATGTGTAAGAAAGCTTTGTGTGGTGTGATGGAACTCGCTACCACTCTTCGTTATCTAACGTAGATATGAGAGAAAGTTTTTAAAAACATACCTACTTACAGAATTTATTGTTTACTGCATTAGTTAAGAAGTGTACGCACTGCGTCGTATTTTAAAATGTAAATGGTGTAACTGTTACCAGTAATTAAAGAGATTTATAGCGTCAAAATATTGTTTTTAACTCTAAACTGCCTCCGAACTTAAAATAGAGTTGTGATAAATATTGCACCGAACCGCGGATCGGGTAATTCATTCAGTTACCGACTGTAAAGCTCCGAAAATATCATTATGGAGCAACGGCCGGAAAGCTCAATGGTTTTATTATAGACCTCATCTATTATGCATTTAGCAGAGCCCAATCAGGGGTAGCAGCAGTAAGCGAAAATCGTTACAGATGCCAAATGTGGAAGTGAGTGCGAAGTGAAACATATCATATGAAATTATTTCGTACTACATACGGGGCCAAATGAACTATGCATGTCGTTCGAACGAGTGAATAAGGGCTCTCCCTACCAACAAGCTTACATCTGTTTTTTTACGTCGCTTTTATTTCAACGGCGAAAGCTACCGCGACTACCGTCCTCATTACGAAATCTGACGTCATCGGTTATGCGTCATCTTAAATAATATAGTACGCTTTTCACTTACCATCAAGGGCCGGTTTTATAAAAAGAAAAGCAAACGATAGGCTTACTAGTCAAGTAAGCCTATCGTTTACGGCTGCGTAGGCGCACTGAGACCGGACTTTTATCAAGTTACCATCTAATTTAGTCCGATATTTTGTTTCGTAATGTCTCGTAAACCATGGAGTACATTGTGCTTATTACTTATAATTTATTCTAAAGCTTTCGGTGGAAAGGATAGCACGTTTAAATTTCGAAAGAAGCGCAGCTTGTCATTACAATTTATAATGGAGTCGTCCTACGCGAAAGGTGCAAGCTTCATGAATTAAAATTGGATGGCAATTGTTCTCTTGCGTGAATGCCTTTGTTAAGAATGTGTTTGCTGTCTTCTTATATTGTATGCATTCGTATAAAGTGTATTCGTAAATACCTTAGAATTTCGTAAATAGATTGATTTTGTTAAAGTAATACTTAGTCTTACTAACACGTCAAGAAACAATAAGTTAATGAGAAGACCAAAAACAAATATAAAGTGAATGCACATTTTTAGTGCTGCTAAAACATTCCCACTAAGAAAATCTTGTACAAAATTCGCCTGGAATCTGCACATCTGCGGTACACACCGCTTAACATTTAGCTTAGCAATTATTCAACGAGTTAAACTTTGCCCACAAAGTTACTGTTCGCGGCTGGCTCAAACTCGAGCCTCGTACTAAAGTCACCACAGACTAACTTCAACTTCCTTTTATAAAACAATCAGTACTACATAAAAATACTCGTGTGTAAAAACGTCATACATACACACATATTAATTAAAGGATGAGCCTAAAAAGGAATTAATGTGAATAATTGGTATTACTGTTTTTATGTTAGTTTATTTATGTACTGACATCCAAATTTTATTCTAGAACCGCTGCTTTTATTCTTATTTGGATAAAAGCCTATTCAGTAAGTATTTATGGATAAAAATATTCCATGACAACACCAGATTTAAGATTATAGGGCAATGTTCTGAGTTCACCGTATATGGGCGAGCGAATGTCGCCGCTCAACCATTTCGGGTTTAATGAATTCAAAGCCGTTGACTCGATGAAGTAAGATGCAAATATATACTTAGTTGCTTTATTAAACATGCAATAATACTTACGTAAATCCAATCTAGTTCACTGATTTTGCCTCTAATGTTATGATAGAATATCATTTGTGAATTTGCGATAAGTGAACCTTCATACATGTAGAATACGACTGCTGTATGTTCCTCGCGGTTTCTTATGATTATTTTCTGCACCACCCCCGTGGCTCGTAGCTTGATGCTATATTGCGTATAACCGTTTTTAGTTTTGGAGATTCCGTGCTTGATTAATGAGTAAAAGAGGGACTTTTCGCTTATACTTATAGAGCTTTAGTTTATGCTATGTCTGCCAATGGCAGACTGCCATATTGGTCTTTAAAATGAATACTATTTTCGTAATTAGCATCCCAAAAAACCTGAATGATATCTAGGTTATTTTTACACCATTTAACTCCTTAAACTGAATTTCAATAAATCGCGAATTGGCTCTTTGTGTATTGGTGTTCAGGAGTACTATACCAAATCTCCATTCATAATATCTTTTTAATATTGTTTTTTGCATAAAATGTTAGAAATATATAAGAAAGCACTGTTTGTATCATCGGAACTACACTAGGAGTACCGGAACATATCTGTACGTAACACCGAAACGGTGAATGTAACAGCAGAATCGGGGCTATTGGGCGTAGCGTGGAGAAATGGACTCTTTTAGGGGTGACCGACTCCGAATGTGGACATCATTGTTCGCGTTAACTGTTGCCAAACGGAACTAACGGATAGTCAATAAACTGTTGTTGTATATAACGCGGATATTGTATCGTGACTGGCTATAACGTGAGGCTTTTACACTGAGACTCGTCTGTCCGAACCGCTTCCTTCTCATACATTATATTGATGCATACGAAATGGAAATTATTTTAACAATTATCATTATTCATGCGTATTGAAAGACAGGAATATATATGTACTTAATCTCAAAGAGATAAGTATATCAAAGCACGGCTTTAACAGGCTTGTGTGCAAAACAGCATCTGCCATATCGAAACTGATAATATTGGCTCTAAGATTTTTGTATTTCCTTTAATATGACCTAAATATTTTCGTGTACCAATCGCAGCTAGACCGAGCCCCTCTTAAATATCCAGCCAGTTGAAGGCGCCCGCTCTACTTCATTTCCGCGAATGTAAGTATCTCGGATCGTTCTGAATTTTGCAGCATATTAAAAACGTTGGGGCGGGAGCGCAGTATGGCGCCCTATGTGCATAGGACGCGATTGCGACTGCAGATAGCATAATCCATTAACCGCCGTTCCAGTAACATCGTTACGTTTCGGTACTGCATTTACATAGAGCCGAGCGATGAAAATGTATTTCCATTTACGCTTAAATTCTATGCTGATTTTGTACTCGCACCAATTGTCGCTGTAATTGCTGTAGATTGCAGTTAATATTACAATAGGATAAATAATTGGTGCATATTATCCGTGCGGTCGAATTGGCTGCAATCACCAATGAGGTCGAGTTTGCCTATTCAATTTATATTACAAAATTTGAAATGAGTTTCAGGATTGTATTAAGGACGCTGCAAGGGTCGAAATAAATTGTCTGTGACTTCTAATAAACTTTCTGCCAGCCGGACTTTATGACTTTGATGCTGGGGTTATCTACCTTGTACGGTAAGATAGATAACCTATCTAACCTACACAAATGTATACGTATATTTCACTTCTATAGTTGGGTATTGTATGATTGATATGTAATACAACATATTTTATAGGTCTGTTTTAACAAATTTCTGCTTTACTCACTTGCTAGTTTATCGAAAAAGACGTGCTTAAGAAATAGATGGTGCCATATTTTAATATTTCTTTTCGTGTATTCGTGGTATGCTATATTTTTGAGATATTTTTTTGTAAATAAAATCTAAGCTCATAAACAAATGCAAATAAAGAATTTTGATTCAGCGTCTAATTAAATTTTGATAT
This sequence comes from Catocala nupta, assembly GCA_963675205.1. Lineage (NCBI taxonomy): Eukaryota > Metazoa > Arthropoda > Insecta > Lepidoptera > Erebidae > Catocala > Catocala nupta. The sequence goes on along the minus strand of OY776095.1, from coordinate 9,289,623 downwards.
CGGTCCACACTGTTAATAGTTATGCGTGGATAAACATAATTTCTTTCATATACCACACATTTACATCCCCATAGGTACTGCGTACACCAAAGATTACTAATCATTGAGTGGAACAGACCATAAGCTTTATTCTGTTAGCTCCCAGTTATTCTAAGTTGAACAGATCCTGTTTTTGAAACCGAATACTCTAAGCAAAGTACATACGAGTACGCAACATTGTATCAATCCGTAAGAATGGAACTGTAGAGCATGAAATTGAAGAAACTATTGTGCATTACATTTTCCTGTTTTGTTTCTTTTGTGCATCATTGAGTATGTGTGCCGTTTTACTATTTTATTTCCCTAATGTGACATTGTTTTATGTACTTATGACGTAGTCGTGTACACATGTTTATGCCTGTGATGTTATATTTAGCGCAATGGTAATGATAATAGAAATAAGGTAATTTAAATGATTCTCATTTAATGAACGATTTAAACTGTCGTAAATTACAAAGATTTTATTATATTATTATGGTATTAATTTTTTATATAATTCTACCGTCAGTTACTTTCTTTTTTTGATATTGTTAAAAGTTATAGCTAAATATAAGTGCTAAAGTGTTTTTAATAATCCTTGCTTCCTGTGAAAAGGAATAAGCCAATGAATGTGTTTTTAATGCAGCTAAGTGAATAACCATAGTGTCTTAGAACCCGCTTTGCATCTCACCGGTGAGATTAGATTACAGCAGATCCATAAATTAAGTCATAATTTTAATGTCTTTCAAAATATTTCATAAACGTGGTATGGTAAAAATCTGATATGTATATACACATATATATCAATCTTTATCTATTCTACTATGGATAACTTCTACCACGCTTATACTTTTCTAAAAGAGAGGGGTTCACTACGCTCTCGACAACATACACATACATATAGCTCGTATTAATTTATTTTTATTAGTGGGTTCTTTCAGACCTTGAAAGATTAATCTCAATCTAAACATTATGAAACAGCAAGAAATATCTAACGTGAAAAATGTATAAAAGAGTTTTCTGCCGGCGGTTTGTGTTATCGTAATGTGAATACTATATAATAATATAGAACAGCTTTTGACAAGGGTACCTTGTAAGGCAACTGATGTATTTAAAACTCCCCTCATATTTATACTTTACCTTACTCTTGATTTCCGAAGATTAAATTTGTGAAACATCGTTTCGAAGTTTGCTTTGTAGTCTGTAATGGTGCGCTTTGGTTAAAAATTATGTACTGGATTTTATTCATACGTATACCCCTGGTTGGTATGCGGGTACCGGAAAATGTATAAAAACCTGGTTTTATTCTGTTTATTTTTCCTTTACATTGACTTTCTAGAGTATGTTAATAGTATTTTGCTTGCTCAATTAAATGCCCTAAATTATATGAAAAGTTAATCGGATTCACGATATCCTTGTCCGTTGGTCCCGATTATCCTTGTCGGTAATCACAATACTCTGTACGTATTTTAGAAATTCTCTGAAGTACCATTTTATAACAACCTAAAGGACTTTTATTTGTTTTGTTCAATTATTGATTTCTTCTCTACAAGACTCAATGAAATAGTACCATCGTGTCATTTATATGATTATAACCATTAAAAACTTGTTGTAAATGCCGTGATAGGTTTCTAGGTCACCACCAACGTTCACCGTGGTAATCCATTTCCCTCCGTTTAACTCTTCCCATTTGGAATGGTGTAAAAATGTAAATTAACGCAGTGTTTGCATAACCAAAATAGTCGCTTATTTCCTATAGTATCTAGAAAGCAACAGTACTTTTGATATCAACCCAAATTCTGAGGCAAATTTTAATAGGCGTTTTCTCCGTTACCAAAATTCCACATTCAACTTAAACTATGCCATAATCCAATGAAGGGTTTTCCTGTATCAAATTAAGGTTTGACGTGAGTTTATTGATTAGATCACATATACATTTCATTACACATTTTTAGGTTTCCATTCAGACGAGACTGAGTTTCAGTATAAGATATCTCTCTCGCTTTATTAATTCTTTTCATTTTAATTTTTGTTTGAAGGTACCAGTTTTCCTAAACTGTGCTTTAACTTTTTAGAAACTGTATACTATACTATGTATACTATATTCTGCAATTATAAAAGTTGCAGAATATAGTAGGACCTCATACAATTCGTTGACGGCATTTACCAGATAATAAATCATAAACCTTGTTATTTTCTTAACGATTTACCAATATGGCATTGTCCCAATTAATATTTTAGTCATTAGATATCTGACGAAATATAAAACAAATTTAATTATTCGAAAAAATAAAACTTTTATTTGTATTACGTAAATATTCTATTTATCATTCACTAGATTTCGGAATACATAAAACATTTTTTAGAAAACAAACCCAATATAATTGAATTACGTGACCGAAACTTGCGTCCAATATCAAAGTCAAAGAAAATACTGACCTTTTTCTGTTATTAAAGAAAGCATTCGAGTTTCCTCGTTCCTTCTATACTCTAATATTATGTAAGTACTACAAAATATACTTTATCATTGAATTAGAAAGTTCATAAAGCACTTATTCATCACATTTCTAAGTATAGAATATTTATACCTGCTCCACCTCTTTCGTCAGCGTATTGGAGGCTTGAGAACATCGTAATCGGCTCGTCGCGGTGATGGCGTAGTGGGTCAACGAGCTTGACACAGGTCGACGAGTGTCAAGATAAGGCACATCATTCATGGTACTTGTTAATGACCCAGTGACAGACACTTTCTGTCAGCTTTTGGGAGTTTTTTGTACTGTATTGTTATACTCGACCCTTTTGTATCATTAAAAAAGATGCAACGTCGACTCACTTCTGATTCTGATTCGTGAATAAGCTCTGCTAATTTACGGTCTATCGTCATTCATTTAGTTAGAATTTATACTTTCTCCTAATTGTTCATTTATTGAGTCATCGTAAAAAAGCGTATTTGTGTTTTCTAAATATTTATTTTATTGGCGACCATGGCATCTTTCAATAATAAGTTATTTAACATTTATGTTTCATGCAATAAAATAATTTATAATCTCCTAATAGTCTTCCTAATGTTTACGCACTACACAGGATCGTCTTTCTCTTAGATGACGGTTTTACGATTTGACTTAAGTGTTAAAACAACGACCTGTATCGATTTCAGAATTCTCAAACTGATTTAATGCTGTACACAACTGGTCCTTTCACTCTTTACTTGCGCATATAATATGCTACAGCGCTTAAGTAATTAAGCGTTCATGATTGAATTACGTTCATCAATATTCATCAAAAGTAAGTAATTGTACAAAACTACGATATTAAAGTCATTTTATTAAATATATAATAAATTGTTTTCACCATCAGATGAGTTTTGGCTTGGACACCTTCCAGTGACATGATCGAAATTACATTTTCGATACAATCAAATTCCGTGGTATCTCTTTGTCTCTAAAATGAAATGTCAGCCGCACGCCAAAGTTTGCAAATATCCAATCAATACCTGTATCAATATTCATTTATCTTAAAAGATACGATTGCAGGAAGGCCTAATTAATTAGTATTTTATACCAATCCTAATGTTCACTTAAACGATGTTAATTGACGACATTTTAAGATATTAAATTTAAATGCTTTGACCCCAAATATTTAGACCTGCAGTATTAAATACCTCTACATTCACATAATTAATTCCGTGAGAGTTATTCAACCATAGTTATCCATATTGAGATAATTACTCAGCTGCAACTTCTAAACTTATAGTGATTTATTTTCGAGTTAATAGAAAATTTGTGTGACGTATTATGTGACGTTCCACGAGAAAAGGGACCTTATAGGGGGTTTTAGTTTTAGAGATATTTAATGTTTTGTGAAATTGAGGCAAAAGCACGAATTTTTTTATTGCTTATTATTAAACTGTAAGATTTTACCTTTACTTTTACATTTTTCTTTTTTCTTTTATGTAAACCATTAGCTCAAAAAGTTATCTCAAAGTTTAGTAGAAAAGGTACCTTATGACCGTGTACTTATTTCTAAATTTACTAAGAAATTTAGAAATAAGTACCTAACTATAAAAATTATTTAACACTTTCTGCTTTCGTTTCAAACAACTACCGCTCTTTTCGCACAAAAATCGCCACCGAAAGTAAAAGTTTTCAGTTATTATTTCTACCTGTAGGCCACACCAAATTTGTACCGGACCAATACTTTGGTTTGTTTAAAAATTTAAAGATTTTTGCGATGCAGCTGTGACTGCATGTCAATAGAAGAATTCAATTACTGCCCTAATGGTTGGAAACGAGTCTGGTGTTGTAGTAAATGTTAAAACCTGTGACTGGATTAATTTTTTTCAAATCAAAGAAACCCACCACTGTATCTAACTTACTCACATAAAGTCATTTGAATACTGATTCGGCTTCAATTGGCCAAGTAGTATGCAAACAGTCTGTCGATGGTGATATTTGTCTCCAGCCCGTTATCTGCAAAGAAACGTTCGGTTGTGAAATGCTATCCAACCACATGGTCTTTCTCACGACGGGCAAAAATATCTGTATGAAAAATTAGACAACTTGTGCCATCTGAATTTCGTGATGTACTTTGCCCTAAACCTGACCTGAGGACATCACAATCACAAGATCCTTTAAAAATGTTACTCAAGTCCTACCAACACTTAATAGGGAGTCTCAGCCTAGTTGCAGTGTTGTTCAGATTAAAACACGTAAAAACCTACGTGTACTGTGGTGAAGTTGGTCACAGTAACCAATTCCGCGGCGGGATATATTTTTGAAAAAATAGCGTTCAGAGCAGGCACAGCCTACCTAATCTTCTTCGAACCAAATAATTGAGATTTTAGTTAGAAGAACATTCAATCTATCTAAATGCTCCATAGGGGCCATATTCTTAGTAAATTTAATCAAAACATCTTAAATTATATTTCGCAAAAAATCAATCTTTTTATAGTGCACTTTGCATTATCAGAATAAATATATTCATTAATTATAATTATCTATATATTAATACAATGAGCAAAATCTTTGTACCCCTTTCTACGAAAATTGCGGTGATGGAGGAGGAGGGGTGAATCCTAATATTTTTATAAAATATGCATTACAAATACATTAAATTAATGAAAAAACACTACACGCACACAACCATGCATTTGACACAAGCAGTCGAATCGCGTTCGTAGTATTTCAACATTGTTCGGTTGACTTCGTAGAATGCTTCGTAACTATGGTTACATACATATATGTGTGGAGTAGATGACTAAATGAAAAGTAATTATAAGGGTATAGTTATAGACAATAAAAACTTAATAACGATCAAATTTAAAATTTAAGTAAATTATGGGCGAATTTAGACCGCTTGGCGACCGCTAGTAGTATCTAATCGATGTACGTCTTGCTAATTTCATACTTTCAAAGATTTTTTTTCACGTAATTATCATAAGGTACCTTTTCTTGAATGTATGGAACAATGACTGTGATTTTATGTAAGATTAAAAGAGTAAAAAAATAAAATTAAGAGCATTATTAAGGTTCTGTTACTTGTGTCATATTTTAATAGAAGTGTTACATTGATTATATGCAAAAAATATTTTGTTTGTTAAGATTAAAACGTAATGAACTAATGACAAAGCAACGAAATTTTCTAAAAATAAATAAAACCTTGATTTTCTTATTGTTTTTGTTGTATTTTCTGTCAAATGCTCATTTAATTATATTTTCTAACAGTTCTACTAAAAATGTGGAGGCGTTAATCGAAAAATAGCATTAAAATATAAAAAATCAACATTTCAGATTTTATGATCTATTACCAAGTTTCTCATTTGTTAAATCAATAATGTAGCTTTATTTTCTGAAACACCGAAGCTTTAGGAATAATAATTCGTGGCTCACTATGTAATTTACAACAATAACATATTTTTTTGTATCCTTGAACTTAAAGTAACCATTTCCTAAAATCGCACAAGTTCGATGAACGATTTCAACAATTAATATATCCGTAATTACACATGGTAGGAGGACAATCTTTTTTGATTTGAATAGCTTGTCAATTGGATATTATCAGGGTATGCATAACTCCATTCCCCACATAAGGTCCCTTTACCCGTGGAACGTTACATATATACATGTCAATAATTTTCTCTTAAGAAAATGTACATAATATATGATGACAACAAGCATTATAAACATTTTATTTAGGTGTGAATAAATTACATATTAATAGCTAATATGATTATAATAAACAGACATATACATATAGGTAATATATGACGTTCTAGCCGAGGCGATAGATAGCTAACGACATTGTGCTACTTACTGATCCTCCTACATAGACCTGTATTAGAAAGGAGCTAATGAACGAATGTGGGGTATTGATTACAATCGAAAGCCTTTGTTTCCATTGCTTATCTTAAAAATTGTTTTGATCGCATGGATTCATATTTGGCTGGTCGACTATTGTATTTTAAATATATTGTTATAAAGAATTAACGAAATATACAAACATGATACAACATAAAAGACAATGATATTCTTCAAAGTTTTCTTTGTCGACATCTTAGTATTCCCCTACCATGGTTTTAGGTCACAAACAATGGTTTTCGAATGAATAGCCACAGGTATGTTGTACTAGGCGCCTATAAGACCAAAGCAGGTGCAGGCGAAGTTTTTGCCGCGAGCGTTGCGCACTGGGTCAACAGGTTCGCTCGAGTACCAGCTCTGAGACGCGAAGTCTCTCAGCCACTTACTTAGAGGTTACATGTATGCTATACACATAACAACAGAACGTTGATTCGAGCTTGGCAAGAGCATTATAAGAATGCTTCTAACCGCATGAATTTATGATGCACTTTTGATTTCTAGGTACTGCACTCTACTTCTTAGGCAGTCGACGTCTTCGAACGGATGCTCTATTGTTTATTTAGACGTGTCAGTGGCACTGTCTGAGAATTCAGTCTGGACCTCGTTCCTTGTTATTACTTTGTATGTTGTTTGACGGACTAAGTTTGTAAATATTTGGCTATAATCATAATCGCTCAGCACGGCATGTGCTAAAACTGTGAGGGTAATTTTATGCAAGTTGGATATGCTGCGTTCGCCCGCTCGACGTATTGATTTTTGTTATTTGCATCACATCCCGTCTGCTCTCTTGTACATCTGCGGCTATTGTTGGACGAATAGTCATTTATATAGCTCCTTTAGATATTACGATTTATAATTGTAGAGCGAACGATTCTGCTTGTTATATTAATGTTTATTGTTTTGTTAGGAAGTGGTTTTGACAGCGTCCTATTTATACGTGGATGACTATAACTTTAATTGTCTATTCAGAACACAATTGCTATTCAGACGACATATTTCTCATTGATGTCATTACTAGATGTCGGCTAAGGTAAATATTTTGTTTGAATAGTTATCACTGACACATCGATATTAAACTATAAAAATATATAAAAATACATAAATACTTTTGCAAATATGCAAGAAGCCAATGTGACATTTATATCACACCAATTTTACGGCAAAATAAACGAGCAGTGACTGTCAACATACTCATGTCAACCCTAAATCAAAAACAAGACTATATTTCAGATATTTTGGTCGAGTTAATAATGCTCAGAGAGTTAATGTAACATAACGATTTGTTAACGCTGTTGGGACTAAAGACTTTTGATTGACGTTATCACGTTGAAAAGTAATTAGTGTAATCACCACACTGAGAGACAAGAGCCCGTATTTAAAGTCGTTTTGTCTTAATTGTAGCTTTGGTACCATTCAGATAAATATGAAAGCGAGGATTGTTTATGTCAGGTTATAGTCCGCTTTAAAGAAATGACGAAATATGTTTCCATTTATCCTTCACGGCCGATAAAGTATCGTAAAAGTAATAAGAAGTGAAAATAGCTCCTCCATTTTATTTTCGCAGAGGCGTTCTTCCTACAGTTGTGTATTTCAACATCTACCTGCCGTGCCTTCCCGTTGTCTGGAAATAGTCCACGTGTATCAGTATTTAGGTCGAGTCCAGTCTATTTATAATTATCGTTGCTGATGCGTCGCTTCATCACCCACAAAGTGCCTTCAAACCATTAAAGAGCAGGTCCCCATAAAGGTTGAATACAAAACTCATAATTTTGTGCTGTCATGTTTTGTATTTACTTGTATTTACCTGCTTTAAAGTCTTTCTTTGTTCTATAACATCTAGGAATTATATAAATGTTCAGTGTTGGTTGGCATCTAAATATGCAGCATGCGTTTAGCTTCAAAGTAGCGTTTAAAGTAAAATAGACATTCTGGTATGTATATGGACATTCTGGGATATGGACATTTTGGGACATGTACATTCTGGGATATGGTCATTCTGGGACATGGACATTCTGAGATTTGGATATTTTGGGATATGGACACTTTGGGATATGGACATTCTGAGATATGGACGTTTTGCACCCTCTGGACATTTTGGGATTTGGACATTACGAACCTAAATGGTAGCATGGTGGTGTTGTTATGTTTAAAGGTATAGAATAGGTCATAAACAAGGCAACATGATATACAATTACATGATAATTCAGGATAGGTATCTATTTCGGGTTACCAATTGGAGTTGGTTTTGTAAATTTGGTGATATTGAGTATATATCGCAGATTTCAGATTGAATCGGTGACATGAATTACCAATAAGTAATCAACCAAGCAACTTTAAGAATGCAGTGAGTCTCCGGCTTTGTCCGATAATTATTGTGTAAAGTAATAAATATGACAACTTATTGAAATTTATAGTAAAATACTAAATGACTAAATTATTAAATGGTAGTAATGGCTTAAGTGGTCGTCTGCCATTACGCCAAATGTTTCAAATCCCTTATGGGACCAAAAGTGTGATCCACAAATGGTTGTTCTGAGTATAGGTGATCTTTGCGTCCGGTGTTTCATTGTTTGTAATGTTCTCTGCGATACAAAAATTATTATTGTTGTCATTAAAAAATATATGTTTCATCGACACAATCCACCCTTTACCTATTGCCTATGCAACTGGTTTTTTCTAAGACTAATATAACCTATCGTGATCTTCGGTTATTATTGAATTGCTTTTAAAGGATAAGCTCTTGTGCTTCGTTTATTCGAATGTAATCAGCGCTAAGTTCGTTAAAATGTAGCACAAAAGACAGCTTAGGTATCTTACAGATACTGGGCTTACATTGTATTCTATAATTGTAATTATTATTTCGTTTTAGAGGGTCAATTGGTTTTTCAAGCTTAAACTCGTATAAATACTAGGTCTCTAATGGCCGAGTTTTTAAGATCGGACGCTGATATGAATGCTTTTAAAGCAAATTAATTTTCTTAAGCATTTTAGAGTATTTAATATTTATCTATCATTATAGTCATAGTAACATATAAAATACTAATTTTTTGTAGATACAGAAAACGTATTAAAGCGTAGTTTGTATTGAATAATACAACTGTTACAAATAACATATTCAGAATATAGAACTACTTATCGATAAGTCGATTAATCTAATATCCAGAATAAGCAACTATATGAGCTGTAATGATAATCATAACAGATGAAGTGATAGTTATTAAAATGGAGCTTTCATTAAGCGCCGCCTCTAAAGTGAGTCGTGTTAATCTCGCGGCACTTTGACGGTATCGCCTCCTGTCTTGAGTAAATTGAGTAATTACCGACCGAGATTACTCGTTAATTTAAAGGGCGGAAGGTATCGATCACTCCTGTTAGCAGCTTGCTCTCTGTGTGGCATCTACTACGTCATTTCACAGTCGCTTAATCACTTAGATACGTGACGTATCAGAATGGGAGTATTTCAATGTGATTGCTATTATGTGAAATGTTCATATATACATAATATGCTACTATTATATTACGTTTCAATGTTAATTAGGACATGATAAGCTTAAAGCTATTGTCAGGAAAATCAGTAGCAACTTGGATTATGATGTCTAAATTAGCTTCAATAGATTTGTCTCTTATTACATACTGGCTCTTGCCCGCGGCTTCGCTTGCGTAAAAGTAGGTTAGGTTGTTAGGAACAATACCTTTTTTAACATAAAATATTTCCTTTGTTACTTGGTGATAATATAGCTGTCTAAAGATGAAAGAATCTTTTAAATCGAAGAAGAGAATAAGAGAGAGTAATTCTTAGAGTTAAATTCTTACAAACAAAGAAACAAAAAATCAATTCTCTTTATAATATTAGTATAGAACATAGATAAATTAAATAGTTAACGAATTTTGAGTTGGATACAGCTTTGCCTAATTTTGTCGGGCGGTACTAACAGCTCGAAAAATCAATTGAATACAGATCTGTATTACAACCACCAGGATAAACCTCTGATAGAAAAATTACACTATTAGCAAATAAAGAAGGAAAAGGATAATTGTTCAAATATTAGTATATTATTTATAATCAGTTATATGATGACAGTTAGTTTTTTTAAGCATTTTCCGCTCTAGGTTTAATCCCTGTGTCGCAGGGGACTTTACAAACGCTTAAACAACAGACACAAAGAACACCCAGACTTGGAACAACTACTTCTGGATCACACAAATTTCTGCCCCGTGTGGGGATCGAGCCCACAACACTTGGCGCACAGACAGCGGCGAGTCGACCACTTAAACCACTACGCCAATTTTAATTTAGTCGTCAGACCTTCTCAACTATACATCATACAAAATACATAGTCTTAGGACTATCCCTGAAAGTACTTATAGGCAGAAGTGTATTAAATCCACATTTCGCCAACTTTATTTAAGGTTCCACGTAATAAGGAGCAATCATATTGGCGGCTACAAGGCACAGTACCAGCTTTCGTGCTGCTAGTAAGAATGCCTTGATAGAAAACTCCATAATACTGCTGGACTAAATCGAGACAGCAGTCGCATTCACTATCGCTACACCAGCGAGACAGTCCTGCAACTCTAAGTAATAACCCAAAATGACGTTCCAAATTCAATGCCCGGTTCCAGTAACAATGTGTTGTTGGATTTTACATCAAAAGCTTGTTAGTATCAGCACGGAATCTGGCAATGTGCCACACAGACAGCCTTAAGCTTGCTTCTAACATAGGACGTATACATATTGAATTGAAATGTAAGTGATATAATCTTTGCTCACCTCTTAGGTGATCAGCAGGCATGATACAGGGCTGTTTTTTATCACAATTCTCAGACTATGTGTAGTCCCAGTGTTGCGAGAGACTTGTTGAAACGATGGACGCATAGCACACTCAGACACGAACCTATATTGTTTTTTTATGGCACCACTTCCGTACTAGGAACTATTCCTGTAACACGGTGGACTTTGCAAACTTTCAAATAACGGCCACAAAGAACACCCAGATTCGGAACAATTTATTCTGGATCATACAAATTTTTCTCCCGTAGGGAACAAACGACTTGAGGTTGTGGCAGTGGCGAGACAACCACTCAGAACACAAAGCCATCCGTGCAGTCATTATTTGTGCAGTGGCGTAGCGTAGTGGGGGCGGCAGGGGCGGCCCGCCCCGGGCGGCACTTTTAAAGAGCGGCACTTTTATAGGGCGGCAAAATTTCACAATGAATGATAAGTAACAATATATTGTAAATATTTTAACCACTTCATGACGACTGAGAGGTATGCGCATATGTATAATACACTATAATGATCTCTGTTCTTGCCGAAAAGTTCTTTGGAACGACTGTACATTATAGTCTTTTAAATTGAAATACCTAAATCAGAGGGCGGCAATATTTTCGTCCGCCCCGGGCGGCTGACACCTTCGCTATGCCACTGTATTTGTGTATCTCACACACAAATTTTTGTTACGTGATCGAACCTACAGTACGTAGCGCCGATGCCACAACTTTAACCGCTACGCCATTCTTGCACTTAAGTTATTAGATGGCAGTCTATCAACTTTCGCATTGTCGTTTTCCCCAGTTCCACAAACAGTTCATATAGGTCAACAACCTTACGTGAGCCCGCTATGGCAATTATTGAAATCACGCCTATCAACAGGTTCGTTAAGGTTTATACTTTATAGCATGTTCGGTCGCAAGACTTTTATTTTGTTTTGACGCCTAAATGACTGGGAGCCTACAAAAAACCTGTTTTATGAATAAAGTCAGTTTATTGTTTATACTAGCTATGTCCAAGATATATGCGATCGCGATATATGAGTCGACTTTTGCAATGTTTTATTTGCTAAATTTAATCTGTTATTTGCTGACAGATATAATTGGAAACACCCTGCAGCTCAAGACGTTAGCCAGTATCTAGCTAGTAAAATAAACACTTTTAATTAGGCTTATTTCAATTCGCCACTGAAAACTACATTCAATTTGGTAAGTCATTGTAAAGGTTGGCATTCAAAACCTGTATAAAATTATTTGTTACTGTTGATTTTTAACTGATAGATTTATTACAAATGGCTTCCTTAATACTATCTGCATTTCTGTAATCCTTAGTTAATTTCGAGGTGTTCGTTGTGTTTGTTGTTTAAAAAGCCCAACACGCACGTTATAAGTAGGTACGTGGTAGAATTAATGTCTGAGGCTCGACCTTGGGTAGGTTTCTAAACAGAAACGCTATGGCACAATAAATTCTCCTACTTTGAAACTTGGTATTACCAATCGCCATACATTAGAGTAAATATTTTTCCTCTATAAATGTTAAGGAAATATAACTTCCTCTTACAGGAGTAGAATTATTTGAAGCCCACTCCCGTGTCAGAAGTCAGCTATTAACAATTTTCGACCATTTGAAACACGTGCGAAGAGGAACCGACCGTAACATGAGATTAGACAGACACTTGCAAAGGTCACTGATTCCTACTTAGGATATTTGACAGGTTTTTAAAGAATATACAGAATGCCCTCTAAAGAATGAATATTCCTAAAACGAATCAATAAAAAATCGGGTCTAAAATTTTTTTAATTACTATATTTCACAATACTTTGCTTTTCTGTAGATATGGCTACAGATAAATGAAAACCATTATAAATGCGTCTTAATACAGATTTCAGAATGTTATAATTAATTATTTTATATCGTATAAATAAAAGGTTTACTTAATACTAACTGGAATATGTTTTTATATTGTGTTTTGGATTATCCATTCTTTACGGGACAACCTGTATATTCAAAGTAGGCAAATCTCCAGCCTGAGGTTTTCACACTCCAAAGGCCGTTAAATGCGGATGTGATACAGGTGCTAGTTTATGTCTGTACGTGTGCAATTTAAATTGATTTGTCTCATCATTAACTATTAGAACTAGAGAAAGAAAAATTTTATCAGATGTATCATGTTTCTCTCGGATTGCCTTTATTACTAATATAAATATTTTTCCTATTACCCAAAAAGGTTGTTCTGAAATTTCGCTAAATAATAAGCTTGTAATCTCTGAATTTCATCGTGAAGTCACAAAGAACAAACGATTTATTTATGGCTTGTCATATTTCCTCTTTCTTTGTCTTTTGTCCTCCAATCTTTTTAGGTCATTCTTTATTATTTTACTCGTTGTACGTAATTGGCATCTACTTCCGAGTGTAGTGTCTCTAGTAGTGCAACATTGTTACAAAAAACACTTGCACTAGATAAATTTGTTCTTGTGGACTAAATAAACAAAGGTCACGAAAAGTTCAGACTAGGAATAACCGTGGTGGACTTAAACATTCTAATTGACTACTCAACTTTTAAGCTTGTTAACTAAGCAAGTAGCTGCATCATTAAACGTGAATATGCCTAAATTCGGTTCATGCTGCAAGCACTTTGTTACTGTTAAACACATGAAATTCTGATCTGATCTGATTAAGTTTTGGTTTTCCTACACCTTACCATGAAATGGTCTGGGTGCCGAGTGTGAGTTGTTTTTACGTTAACGCGATCGAAACGGTTACCGCGTTTGGCTCTCTGATTGGTTAAGAACTTGGAGCGGGCCAATCAGAACGCCGAACCTCATAAATGTGTCGATCGCGTTAACGTAAAACAAATTCGCACTCGGCACTCTGAACGACGACGCGACAGAGTAATGTCATTGAAAGAAATAAATTCGATGCAACTTCATTGCAGGTATATTCTTAATATTCTTTCGCCCCGAAGTTTTGGATAGACATTATTATGATGGCCTGCAAGTTTGATTTCATACATGACGTTGTCCCAGCTCGTCATGTGCAAAACCAACTCATACATGGACGCGTCCGTATACATGATCCGATATTGCAACAAGAAAACGGTTTTGTGTGTGTGCGTCTGTATCTGACCGCCAGCCAATCCGTATGTGTCACTACCATACATTTCAATTATTAATGATATTATTATTATTTTGAAATAGCATTGTTACATTATTGCCTGCAAAATTAATATAACTATACACATTTATTTCAGACTATAAATTTTTGTTGGCATTACAAACTAGTGTTACTGAACAATACAATTAAACACTTAGCACATCCTACAACACAGTTTCCGGTAGTGATAAGCATTGCAATGCCAGGACTCATAACAACTCGATTGCATGCTCTCGTATCTAGCGCAAAAGCATCGGAGTGTCACACCGCTCTCCTAATACAATTATGCTTACATTTAAACTACTAGAACTACTCAAGTTAATCTACGAGACCTCAACAAGGCGAGGACAGTTAATAAATACTCATTTGAACTTTCTCTCATTTTGAGTTTTAGTAAATCGTCTAGACAACTGTAATAATATGTTCGCCCTTTTGAAGATTCGTCAGTTCAGTGGCCCGTCTGCCCTTTCCCTCAGCCTGCGTCCCAATGAACCGTCAGTCCCGTCTTGAAATTCAGTTATTGGTGTTTACCCTTAACTAAAATCCAAATAATATTTATTCATATACTTTTTTTTTACATTTCAGCTCCATTAAACCTAATGCCATTCGTCCGCAACGCCCTTTTCTCTCTATCTAAAATCGGCTAATGTCTTTCATAATTAAGTAAATTTATTGTTCTACTGACATAGCTATAAATTTATAGATCTGTTAATTTCATTCAACCAACTTTGTACGCATTTCTGATAATAAAGAGATGTATAATTTCTAAATAAGGTCAACAGTTCGAAGCCCTTTCTCACCTTTGCTTGTATGTATCTCTTGTCTATGAATTCTAAAATCAAATCTGATACTACTAAAAGTTTCATTGATGTACATTAAGTATGAACTCGTGCGAAGAAAACAAGAGCCATTCACTTTAGATCTAGAAAAGCCGCAAACAAAAACTAGTGGCTGGATAAACTTATTGATATTCACAATTATTATTCTGAAAGGCATTCGTCTATCTCAACTTTCATATCAATGTGAACGCCATCCAAGTTACTAAGAAGCAAGATTATCTAAGTCCTTATGAACTTACTTAATTTTACCTATCTGTATTATTTCCTTTTCTTATTGAATATTTTGTATTATCATCAATGCAAATAAAATATAGTACTGTAGTAGTAGTAGTTTGAACTATCTGTTAAATTTATCTCAGCTATATTAATGGTCATTTAAATGTAAACGTTATTTAATTCCTTAAATAAACAAAGGCAGATGTGGATTTAGCACCATTAATGGTCTATGGTTTAGCATTATTATAGTGTAAATAAAGGACTACATGGAGCTACAAATGTACTCTACTTTTTTAATAAAGCTACACAAATAAATATGATGTTTCGAAATGAATGAAATCGATAACCAATTATATACTGACGATAAAGACATCTGGCTCTCGAGTATATCTTTCATTGGATTATAAGCACCTCTGAAGTCGAAATGCGATTATTTAATTGACAATGAAATCAAGATTACCGACATTCATTTCGATTCGGCGTGGAATCGATAATAATACGAACGCCTTAACAAAACCGTCACGGACTATTATCGCATTGAATATATTGTTTTGTTACTTTTTGCCCATCACCTTGAATGAAACATGATGTCATTTTGACAAAAACGTAATAATATATTCTAATAAAATAAATAAATAGTTATAGCCCAATCTTCTTTTAATCTTCGCATATTAAACGTTCAAAAATTACTTTAATGAAACGTCATTCTAATTTCGTTAAGGAATTGGCAATTATTTCGACTAGTAAACAAGGCTATAATTCATTTAATGAGCTGTTTTAGATAGCTGAGGGTGGGGGCTACAACAATTCTTCACCCTCGATGCCGGTGTGTCAGGACCGTTACACAAATACCGGACCCCACCCACATCTGCTACACAGTGACTGCACCTTCGCATACTTTTCGTGGAGCTATTCAAGCCAGCACATGCAACTTTAGAATGATCTTTTCAATTTTGTGAATAAAAATTACCTTTTTAATGAAAGTAAACTCAAATTGACGCACAATATTAAGAATTTTATAACCTTATATTTATTATCTTTGTTTTACCTCTTTAGTTTACGCTTCTAATGAAGAAACTATAATTAAATCCTTGCTGTTTTCGAAAACTAATTGCAGACATGAAATCGTGATAATATTTATTATTGGTAATATTCGTTTGTAATCCATTTAAGAAAATGCCTAACGGAATATTTTTATTGATTGGGTGTGTAGTTGTTTTGAAGATTCTTAAATAACAAGTTTCTCTTGATTATGACATTACAGGTTGCAAAAAGAAAAGAAACCTTTTTCGTTGTGAACGTCAAATGAAAACGTTAAAGTCGCGAAGCTTATTACATTTTTGTTGTACAAGTGACACGGTTGATCGTAAAATTAAACGTAAAAGACCTACATACGTAATAGGCTCATTTTGTAATTCAAATAACGATCTTTTTCTTTCTCCCATCTGTTATAAAGGATTCTCGGGGCGACCGAATACCGCAAATAACACCCTTTTGTTTCATCATTTCGTAATTAGAGAATATTTTGTACGTGACAAAAATGTTGTTCCTCATACCGTTGTCGTCCTATATTCTTTTAAATTTGGAATATGTATTACCATCTAACTTTTTTATTCAAAATCGTTATCCATTTTAATCCCTCAGCGGTTTCTGGATTTAACTTCCGTTATACCAATTTCTGTCATTCCAATCATTATTTAATTAGTAATAGGACATTACTTTGTAACGGACAAATCTTTTCTTCTTTTTAAATTATTTCTGGTCTTATATAATGACTGAGTACTTATTCTCGTGTGTCACAATAAGAATAATTTTATTTCGTTTTGTGTGCATTTCGAAAGTCGATTAATGTTCTTATGTTACTTAACTATTATCTTTATTACTCTATACGATACTCCAATTACATATATCATGCAATCAGCGAGTGCTATGTTGCGTACTATTGCATTTTTATAATCACCGTAACTCTGTAATTTCTGTATCAGTCTCTTTATTAATAGAAATATATCTATGTAGATATTCTACTGCTAGATATTTTCCATTTGGGTCTATTTTTCTAAATAATGTGAATATTTTACAGGTTTTTGTGTAGCTGTGGAGATAATAAATGTCTTAAGATATATTACATCTAATAAACCATATTTTGAATTAACTAATTTAGTATAGAATGATATCATGCCACCTCCACGTGACATTTATCATCGTCGAAAGCCAATTTGGAACTTCGTCATGTCCCCAAAACATAACCGTACGTAACAATCAAGTCTATGGATAAATATAATCAAATATTAAGCGCATCTTGACATGCAAACATACATACATAGATTCACGACCGTTTCCCAGGCAGAGACAGGCATTTAGGCAGAGACTACGGATTGCCATTTGCTACGATCCTGACACACTTCTCTGGCTTCATTCACTTTCATAACATTCCTCATACACGCTCGCCGATTTAAGGTGCTCTTAACCTGGCCTTTATAAAGAACATCTCCGATCTGATCAAGAAACGTTCGCCTAGGTCTTTCCCTTGCGACCTTTGCGTTCCATTCACACTAGCCTTATAAACTTTCTTTCTTCTTGACATAACAGGTCGCAAATGGTTTATGAGGATACTCGGAAGATTAGAAGATGCTGAAACTACAAAAGAAATCAATACATATGACGGAGTGTCGGGTAAAGTTAAAGAGACCTGCCACACACGCCGCCGGTACGCAATAAATCTTCTTTATGTTTGCTTACCAAATGTCGCCTGAAAATACAAAGTACAACAAGCGAATTCGGACGACGTCGATCGACACGCTTGCGGCGTTCGGGCGTGGCTCTCGTATATTTTTATTGCCTCACTTTGTCGGTGTAAGGGACACTTAACTTTGGCACAGCGTGGAGTACCATTTGTTCTTGTTACATGTTATCAAATTCGAAAGTGTCGTGTTTATTGTTTTCTCCGTTACATGTGTAGGTTAGGAAAGCAGGCGAGTCGACGCGATAAATGAATTTTATGCCCATAGGAATTGCCCGATGCGACTTATGCTATATTTTCACCGAGTTAAAATTAAACGATCACGAGGAACAACAAAACGTTCGCCGCGTGCGAGATACCGTGACTTAAGTAATTTATTATCGTTTTCGTACCATCTGCGCCAGATTTTCTACTAACCAATGTATGATGATGATGATGAGTCAATATCGTTGAATGATTTAAATTGAACAACGTTCCTTGTTTCTTCCATTTATTAAAATTAACAGCTTTTGTCTTTGAGAAATTCAAAGATCTTTAAATGGAGTTAAATTTCTATTCCCCTTTGGAGGGTTCTTCTTAAATAGCCCTTTATTGGCTGTGAACATAGTGGCCGGTTGATTGCACTCTGATTTTACGATGCGTATGAATCAGCGACAGTGCATTCATTAAAACGGGATGTGGACGTGTGTAACAGGACCTTTCGTTTATTTCTCATGACTAAGGTATTGTGTGTCGCTGTTTAAGTTAATAGTAACATTTTTATTCACCAAAGTAATAAACAACTACTGCCATACGTTTTCTCTGTACGCCATGAACAAAAACATTGTATGATGTTCATATACAATATGTACAATGCAAGGTGTTAACCCCTTTACACGTTTGTTGAAATATATTTAGCTTTTCAACAGTTGAGCATAGTCCTATTTTACGAGAGTGCACTGGTTAATAATACAACGGCTTATTTTAAACTTGAAAATGTACACTTTGGGTGTTTGTTGATATAAATCGGAATATAATTATTGCACATGGAATCTCGATAATAATTAAAGTTTTATGGATAAAGAGAGTTTACTTAAAATCACTTATTTTATGCAAACTCTCTTCATCCATAAAGCTTTGTGTCTAGAGAGTAGAGACTAATTAAATTTGTTGTTAAATAATAAAGTCGATTACCGGGTCTGACCGGGGTTGTTGGGCTTTATTGTCAAAAAAAAATAGAAATAGCAGCCTGGAATCTAGACCGATGCCCGGTAGAAGGCAATAGTTTCGCTTACTAATATGGGGGACCAAGAACATGTTTAGTGAAATGTGGGTGTACCGTACACATCTGCCTTCCCCTTCGACGATATAGCCGTGAGCCAATATCGTCGAAAGTGAAACATGTTTGTAAAATAATGACACATTGACGACTAAAGATTGGCTATAGAAACTTCTCTGTTGTAAGACTAAAGAGTAAAAGAGTACTTCGTTTCAAAACCAAATAATATACGTCGATACATATGTATATTGTGCTACACGAGACATCTTAAGAAAGATTGAGCATTGAATGACTACAATGAGTCCAGTGCTCAATTTAAATTATTAGGACTGCCAATTCCAGAACGTATAGTACCTACATTCATATTCTCTATTATCGTTACTGTGTATATTTTTCCATGAAGAGCGTGGAAACGCAAAAATACGCTCTTACGTACACTCGGGCACCAGCACACTCGAAATGCAAACGTAATTTATAACACTGTACGCGAGAAGTTATCAAAACCTAGTGTAAGTACGCGTCCACTTTTTAGCCACTTTATGCAATCGGTTTTAAAGTATCATCGGAGAAATTTGTAAAATTTCCCAGCAAAGTTTATTTTATCCGAATCTAAACGCTGCTTTTTGAAACTTTAAACGCATTTTGTGTGTTCATTACTTCTTTCTTCAACTTTTATGACTCGGATGTTCTGCTATCTTAATAAAATCGTACAAAGAATAAAGGCGAATGTTTATTTTTTGAAATTACGTAGAGCTGTACTTTAATTAGAAGATAAGAAGATTATTTTTCGTCACGTCAGTCATTCACTATTTTGTTAAGTAAGTTGGGACACTTTCTTGTAAATGTTTATTTTGGAGTTCGAGTGCAAACATAAAACGAGCCGACAAGGTAAGTTTTAACTCCCTACAAAAACGTTTAAGTTTATCTCGTTTCTATTTTAGTTTGACGCTACCATATTTGGACGGTATCAAATATATAAACTATAGTTAGCTGTGAAAGAATTAATTTATTTGGTCATGTTGTGAAAGACAAACTATTTCTGCTCATGTTCGCTGTATATCTTCAGTGTCTATTTAAATATAACCTTTATTGTGACGCAGCCGTTTCACTCCATACTCACATACAACCCTCTAGCTACGAAAGATTTATTGTTCTCTATGGGTATCCTTCTTTTATTGATTATTTTTGTTT
Organism: Catocala nupta; assembly: GCA_963675205.1. Lineage (NCBI taxonomy): Eukaryota > Metazoa > Arthropoda > Insecta > Lepidoptera > Erebidae > Catocala > Catocala nupta. Next base: position 9,269,081 of record OY776095.1, on the reverse strand, counting down.
CTCGTTTTGTCAATAAACATCTGTTTTGGTTGCCTCTTATCGTCAGAAGGTTTGTGTTTTGAATATATTTCATTGTGGTTTGATCTTTGCCGCCCTCGTTATTATTGTTTGTTCATCTCTTATATCACATGGACGTGAAGTACGATATCGTTAGGTTTGTATACATTCGTTATCATATCAGCGACAGGGACACAGGCTAGTTCGACGCCTCTACTAGGCAGCGCTCGAGGCGCGCGCCCCCTACAGCGCTCCCCTCCCCTCCTCCCCGAACCGCAGCCGTCTCCGCTGTGAGTGATGCAGTCTCTATCGAACCGTAGAAGGGTCTACACGTCGCTGCGTTGGACAAAGCTTCACGAGTTCGAGCTTTGTAGAAATTTATAATTATGTGTTAATGTTTTCACACATGTTATTAATTTTGATCGTCTATTGAGCTGATATTAGTGGATTTTGTGTTTATAAATTAAGTATTTAATATCATATCATAAGTGTTTGTTAACGGTTTCGGTAGTGTCAGCATAGTTTATTTTAAGTAAGTTCGTGCCAGTGCTTACATCAACGGGATGTTTTTGGAGCATTAATATATCAAGAATTATAAAGGTTGGTGTACAGTTTCTCAACAGCTATAATAATTAAGTGCAGTATTTTATTGGACATGATAAATGGATCTAAGTTACTTTTGTCTTTTCTTTAAAAGTAAAACTAGTCTTTTATAAGATTTTTTACATCGAATAGACATCGAATTGTTAGGAGAAATGTGAGTTGATCATGCCGGCTGTGATGACATAAATATTTAATTATCTTACGATCCTATGACTGAGGGGTGAGTTGGTTGTGGGGGAGCGAGACAGTGCTATATCTGCCATACAGAGGGGTTGCACACTCCATACAGCTACGCCACAGGGATTTCCGTGTGAATATAAGCAGCTACTCAATTCACAAGACTTTTAAAGACTCTTTATTACGGCTTACTTAATTTAGTAATATTATTTATTAATTCTAATTGTGGCCGTGTATGATAAATTGATAATAAATATAATAATAATTATTATTTATGTTATATTTTTGTCTAAGCACAACAGATATTTTTTGTGAACATATTTCTCAAAACGCTACACAAATAACACCTAAAAGTATAAATTAAAGTAGAGATCGCGCTTACTGTCGAACCTAATAAGATTATCCTGGTGGCAGGTACCCATATCACAAACAAGTTTCAACATGACTATGTTAGTTTTGACACGATAAAGGCGTGCTTCGCTCTAAACTCCAGTGCCGAAAAGTTCTTTAAGTACGTATTTAAGGACTCATTCATTAAATCCACGTGTAATTTATTGTGTAACATGTAAGCGACTTTTTATTACTTGATTACTGTTACTTTCAAGCCAAACAATACTTTCTATTCAGATTACATTTATCTTTACGAGTCCAACGTTGTATAGTCTATAATTTTGACATGTTGCTCGTAAGCACAAAGGGTTGTCTCTCTACCCACTATAATTATTATTATAATTATTATGTTTTTCTTTCAAAACATATGAAGACAAACATGTCATATTGTGTTCAAAAATTAGTGATTTATCTGTTTATAATGCCAATATCATCAAAGATGTTAGTGATAAAATAAATTAAATAACACGGAACAAACCATGTTTTCTTATCTATCTTTGATAGTATAATATTTGATATTCGATGCCTCCAAGGATTCGAGCAAGTAATTTCAACATCTCAAGATTTCATCGCGGACCTTCTGAGAATATTCTCGTCGGCCATATGAAAATAAAGCTTAATATGTTTTACCAATTTTGTATATAATCACGAAGTTCTGTGTAAGTAGCGTTCATTGCGACATGGCTGTCCACGATGTTCACACACATTTATTTAACGAGACGTAAACGTCCGGTCACCTAACAAGGGTCACTAGCTGTCAATTCAACAACAACCAACTCTTTGTCCGATGCACATAATTTTGTAGTGCTTAATTCGTCCATATCTACAGCTATATCTTCGTATGCATTTATATCTAAATTTATGTCAATATCAATGACCACTTTTATATTTTTGTAGGTTAATACATCCAATTGATGGACGCTAGTTATTTAAACGCGTTATTGATGTGATGAAATCCGTTTGTCGTATCTACGAGTATAATTTGCTTTATTGTCTGCAACGTTCGCTTACAATCAATGTAGAGGACACTGACCCATTCGATCACTTAGAACCGATTTATGGACGTTGCTGACATCACTTATCTGTGGCCACTTATCTCACGATTCATGTTTGTGTTACCAATGTTTTTATTTCCTGAGCCATTGTCCGCAAGGCCGTCTTAATATTCTAATTTAGTGGATAGTCTACATATAGCTAGATTTGATTTAAAATTCAAACGATACACAAATATTTTAGTGATGAATCACTCTTTTGTGGCCGTTATTCGTGACAACTTCCTGGGTTAAGATAATCTTTCACCACATTAGTTGCTCACAAATTTGGTTTAATTATCAGGGTGGTTAATGCTTCCTGGTTTTATTACAGCTTACTATTTTAGGTGAATAACCATTCGAATAAATCAAGTCTACAGTGACATATACTACCAAATTAAGTTGAGTTAATCTTTAACTGACCTGATAGCCCAATTTCACTTTTTAACGCAGTAGGTACTTAATTTTAATAATCTAGTTTGTAAATCAAAGAAATGTTGTTTGACCAGTTGTCTTGCCCAACAAGTCAGTGAATTTTAACAGCGTGTTTAAATGTACAACAACGTATTTAGGTTAACGATGTTTATTGTAAATACAGAAATCATCTCAGAATGTGATAGATCATCTGCTCATTGTAAGTTTTTTTATCGTGACTCAATTTAATGAGAAGTCGGTTTTACCTTACTCGGACTACAGTAGGGTCATGTTTTATTCATATTACAAATTCCTTCTCTTCTCGAGCATATTGGCCGTGCGAGGCATTTCTAATTACATCTAAGAATTAGCATCTAACAATCGGATCAAAGGCCGCTGACCTGTCTGCCGCTTGGCTATTGAATCGGTGTTTGTCATTAATATTTATGGGCTGCGCACTCTTCCACCCAGCGCTTCGGGGAAGTAGACACCTGAGTGTGTTTGTCCATTACACCATCCGCCTACTTGCTTGAATACGTGTTAATTACGGACAAAAAAGCCCAAGACAACTTTTTCTTAGTATGTGTTCTTGCTCATATTGTATGATCATGTGAAGCTGAGTAAATAACGTAATTTCGACAGTTGTATGCTTTCATTTGCTTGGAGCTCTTTATTGTCATGTCTAGCCAGTACGTATAAGAATGCCGTACCGCGTGATATAACGCGACCGAAGTCTGACGAATGCACCTCACGACGAGATAGTGTCTGGTATCGTATCGCAGTCACCATTTCCTGCCGGTGGCTCGCATCAATTTTATATGGAAATGGATAGCGTTGCTCATGCACAGAAGTGAACATTCGTGTTTCACGTTCAACGACTTTTAATTTCGTTTTGTGCCATTTATCGTTGCTTTGAATTGTAAAGCTTAGAAACGGTAACTTGATTTGAGTTGGTTATATGTTAACGAACATACGTGTCATTGAGATAAATGAAACGAAGAAAACATTGATGAGCGAACGTGGGCCGTGTTGTGAAACTTGCGAGAGCTTCAACGAATACTCATGACATGACCCACGAACGCTACTAGCATCGATAATCTTGACACTAATACATCCAAAGAATTACATGAATAAATACGCCCATTCCCCAAGAGATCGTAGATTTCATGAGGAAAATGGAATTATTATCCCGATACCTACTCGAGGGATAAAATTCGTAGGGAGTAACGTAAATACTGCTAGTTTATTTATCTGTTAAGGGAACAAGGTTTTTATAAATAAAGTCAAGGTTTCCAGTGTCGCTTTACATTGTATAAACCATTAACTATATTGCAATCTAATAGTTCATGTCACAATAGTTGAAGTCAAGCAATCAGTGGATGAAGATGTCAAGATAAGACATGACAACATTGTCTGTCGGAGGTATCTGATGAGAACATACTGATATGATCCACAGTAAAGCCTTCGAGTATTTGAAAGCTATTTGATTTGATTTTTTACGCGTACTGATGTCACTGAGTGATCAACAAGTTTAAGTATATGTATCGTACATATAAATGTTTCATTTTTTATAACATAGTTCCAACTTATAAACTATTTCACTTTGTATCTGTCGTTTACCAGCGAATTTGTATTGTTATTGTCTATTGTATTTTTTGTGAAATGAAACACTTTTTGGTGTTTCTTTAGTAGTTCTTTATATTAATATTCGTGATCACTTATATAATACAACACATGAAATCATCAGAAAACATCTGCCGAACAAAAGATTTGATTACCGTAGTTAATGTTAATATATTTGTGTTTGTTGAACAATATTAGATTAGTGAACATGTGTAATTACATTAATCCGAATCGTGACCACATTGCAAGGCACAGGAAAAGATTTTTCATTGCGTTAATATGAACGGAAGCGTCGTTGTTCTTAGGCTCCAAGTGCCTCAGGAGATTACAAACATTAAAACACTTGTTGATTGCAGCTTAGTGATGACTTTCGGAACTCGATGTGATTACTGGTCGGTAATCTTCGTGTTTAAGTATGGAGTTACGGAGGTCGACGTCAACGGTATTACCTACAGTTATTACGACTTCAAGGATGCATTAATTCACTGTTTTTATTGTTGCTGTTAAATGTTAAATTTAGAATGGAAGATTTATTTATTACTTTGTCTTCTTCGATTCTAGGCCTTTTGAGATTTGGTTACAGATATGGTTTTATCATGCACTTGACATATTTTATTACGTATACCATACTAAGATAGAGAATGGGTGGAGAACAATTCTACAAAGAAATTACGCAGCTATAAGTCTAACTGTGCAGCAAGAAGTTTCTTATTCTATACCTTGCATTTTTAAATCGTCTAAGCATCCTAAAAAGTAATTTACTTTTTAATGAGCGAGCTTTTGTCCGTTAAGATTTTCCTACGTGTTTACATGACTGATGTAGAGAATGATGTAAGCGTCGCTAATCTGAGTAGAGAATTTATATGTATACTGTATGTACCCATTGCAAGCCAGAAGCTTTAACTTTTCTAAAAGTACTACCTCCTTGACTTATGAAATTAAACTTATATCCAAAGCTGAACCGTTGACCTCAATAACAGCGGCCACAAAACATTTAATTTTGTTGATTGCTTCAATCATATTGCTTTTATGTCTCTAATTACCGATCAGAGTTCAGGTTACCAACAGCGAATATCAACGCAATCGAAATTAAAAATACTCATTTACATATTTCGCTTAAACCTTCATTAGATAAGATCTGTATTGCTATATACCTACACACGTAAAGTATCTGAAACACTATCAGTGACAATTTTAATGTGAATGACATTTCGAAGGGATACTTAAGCATTTTAGCTTTTAAAGGTTAATCTGTTGTGGATCATTAAAAACTTTGCTAAGTGTACCATGTCACGATGTGATATTATCGTAATTAGGCCACCATAATGTGCCTATCGAAACTTGGTAACGGTTTTATCTTTGGGGATGTTATTATAGTGTTTATAAATTCTCTGTAATTCTACAAATCTTTGTTGATCTCGATTTTGTAACAAATTGATATTCCGTTTATTTTCGTAGTAAAACAAAAAATACGGATGTGTCGTTTTTTGCTGTGTTTACGTCTTTTAAGTTCTGGTCTTAGCCAACAGTTTCACTTTTTAGTAAACTTTAATTATGCGCGTATAATTCATTTTTATTGCTGCAGCAAGAAAAGTCTTGCCTACATCAATTGCTCACACATATTGCAATCGTTTAACGTCATTCACAGCAGTAGGCAATAACATATTGAGTTCACAGTCTTTGACACCAATAACTGCCTAGTACGAACATTGCTAACAAATCTCGTTCCCACACTCCATTTTCTTCAATCACCAAATTAGCATAGGAATTCAAATGACTAATAAATATCATATTCAATTTTTGATCCATTTATCATCATATAACTATCGTTGCTGTTATTGATAGCATCAGTGGCAGCGATTTCTTAATGAAAGCGTAGGGCTGTATACATAATACTTAATCAAATCAAATTAACCATAGTTTAATCTGCTCTATCGTGGAGTAATAAAATTGTGGCTTATACGGGATTACACTGATGGGTGGATGCGGGCATAGAACATTTATTTATAGTACAATATTGTTCTACTATTATGTTTTTACACTCTTGTTTATGTTAGTCATAAGTCATAACCGATACGAGTCAAGGGACTGTTTATAATTTAAATGGATTTTCTTTCGATCGTACTGTTGTATTGATGATATTATTAATATAATCATCACAATTAGGTGTTGTGTTTGGAATGTATTGAGCTAAAACCAACAATATTTACTGTAGTAACTTGAATACTCAAACGGAAAAATTAAACAATTGTTGTTTAATTTAATATAAGTTAATGTATCGTTTTGAGTCACGAAGAGGAAATTAATGTTTACCTATTGAATGATTGACGCAAAAATGTGGTATGTGAAGTTTATAAGGACATATTGTTTATATTCACCACTAACCCGTGTACCTTATTAAGCTTCATTATACGATATTTAGCAGTGATTCAATATTTATTATCTCTTTTAAAGGATTCAAATATTCCCCCAAAATATTTATCTTTAAAATCTTCACGATAAAATAATATTTCACGGAAGTTTATAAATAACACGCTGATTATTCAAAACGCTTTGAACCGTAAAAGTTCCATCCACAAGAAACAATTAGCAGCGCGTGACTGAAATCTTGAAGACTGAAAGCATTCAGGTACAATAAAATTATTATGCTATGCATACAATTATCATTCAAATTTAGTTAGTAGTTAGCCTTGCTAATTTGACAGGGAAGGTAGCAAAGATGGCACGTTTTTTTTTTATGCAACCTAGTTGGCAAACAAGCATACGGCCCACCTGATGGTAAGTGGTCACCGTAGCCTATGAACGCCTGCAATGCCAAAGGCATCACTTGCGCGTTGCCGACCCTTTAGGAAATAAGGAAGTGGAAAGGAAAAGGAGTGGGAAGCGGGGAAAGAGGGTGATTAGGCCTTCGGCACTCTCACTCACCAAACTAAACACAAAAGTAGGAACACTGCTATTTCACGGCGATATCTTATTGAACAATAAAAAATATCGTATTATTATTGTTATTTCGAAATCAAAGAGAAAGTATTACACAACTAAAAACTTTACATAGAATCAAAGGATAATATATTTTTATCCTCGTTGTATTCAAAACAATCTAATGAATGTCTAAACCAGTTAAGGTATTTACAGCATTTTATCTCCATTATGTTATACCTACAAATACATAATAATAATAACTAGCGGTCGCCAAGTGTTCGAAATTCGCCCATAATTTATTTAAATTTTAAATTTGATCGTTGTTAAAGTTTTATTATCTATAACTTAATACATCACCTTGAACACATCACCTTGTACGCTGATGATACATGCCTATTCTACTTTGGTAGAAATATCTTAGATGTAGTTAATAGAGCACAAGATGACTTAAATAAATTTAGCATATGGTGTCAGAGCAATTTACTTACGATTAATGCAGATAAAACGTCGTACATGTTATTTACAGCTAAGAACAAGAAGATTCCACACTACACCTCCCTAGTCATTAATAATGCAGTCATCAAGCGTTCACACCAAGAAAAATATCTAGGCTTGCACTTGGATGATAATCTTTCTTGGAAACCTCATATAGCTTACGTAAGATCTAAACTCTCAGCACTTACTGGAATACTTAGGAGAACAGTAGGATGCATTCCTCATGCCATGAGGAAGACTATATATAACACCCTGGTAAAATGTCATCTTGATTACCTAATTGAAATCTGGGGATGTGCTGCGAAATCTAATATGAATGACTTACAAATCTCACAAAATAAAATAATAAAAGTTCTATTTAGATATGACTGGTTTACTGAGACACGAATATTATACTGTAATACAAAACTTTTTAACATAAAACAAATGTATACATATAAAATGTGCATATTGGTGAGAAAGATAGTAACGGGTACACTAAAATCGGATATAAAACTTGAACAAAAAACATTTCATCATAATTTAAGAAACACAAAAAAAATTAAACTTCGTAGCCACAGAACTAACTTTGGCAAAAAAACCGTTACTTATGAAGGGGCACAATTATATAATAAACTTCCAAATTATGTCAAAGATACTAAATCACTTGCAGTGTTTAAATCAAAGTTAACTAGTTACATTTACGGACACATTTACTAAATTTGTACGATCGCTGTTCAACTATATAATTATTAATGTCTAAGCTCATTATAAGTGAACTATGTATTGTTCTTTATGAGTAATAAATTCGTTAAACCTAAACCTAAACCTAATACCCTTACAATCACATTTCATTTAGTCACCTACTCCACTTACATATGTATGTAACCATAGTTACGAAGCATTCTACGAACAATTTCGAAATACTATGAACGCGTTTCGACTGTGTGTAGTGTTTTTTCATTAATTTAATGTATTTCTAATGCATATTTTATATAAATATTAGGATTCGCCCCTCTTTCTCCATATAAACTATAACTGTACCAAATTTCATACTCCTCCACCCGCGCAATTTTCGTAAAAAAGCGGTACAAAGCTTTTGCTTCACGTATTAATATATAGATATTCTATAATATTCTATCACATACAAACAACACCGTCTAGCCCAAACTAAGCAGAGCTTGTACTATGGGTACTAGACAATAGATAAACAGACATATATACTTTTTTGTACAAATACATACATACTATACATAGAAACAACATATATATTATATTATAATTCTAAATAACGTCGTTGAACTATTATGTCTAACTATTGGCTTTTTAAACATGCGTGTCGTAGTTTCACGTACAGTTTTAAAAGGCCGTAATAAATTAAAGGCTAGGCCCGTGTTGAGAAGGGCTCGCCTAATCATATATCATATTCGAGAGTAGAACATCAAAGAGTTCACCTACAACCATTTAAAAAGGACTCCCCACAAAATGGACTACTTATTAATTGACGTTCACTGTTACGATGATTGAAATGTGACAACTCCTTTTGAACACAAAAAAAGTTGAGACGGATATAGATTTTTAGAGGCACACTAAACTTGGTAATATTCCAAATGGATCTTCTAAAAGTATAGTATTGACATTAGTTAGGCGAATATTCTGTGTAAGTTAAGTTGTCGAGTAGTAAAACTGAAGTTGCCTCAATGGTATCTTGATAAAACACCATAAAACTCGGAATGGCAGTGCGTCCCCGATGTTTGTCGTACGGTGACCTCGCTTGAGTAGCCGTTAACCGAAATCGACTATCATGTTCCAATGAATTCGTAACTTTTTACTCGACTAGATTTAAAACACCTTAGCTATGAAACCTTTGAGTAGAATGCGCCGCTTATACAAAGGGACGCATTATAGGAAACAGTTGAGCAGTTCGGCGGCCAAACAATAGACCGGTCCTTCAAAGCTATTAAACGAACTTACACAATCTTTTGTGTCGGTCAACGTGATCTGTAGATATAGTACGACACTACGATTGATTGTAACTGTTGTTTAACACAGAGACGTTTTGCAATAAGGGCGTGCTGTATTAACGGTGTGTTTGCTTTAGTGAAAAACAAACTAACGTTGCATAGTTTGCTTCTGTGTGGTGGTCGGCGGCGATAAATAAGCTTTCTAATTGTGTCGTACTATAGCGTCTAAACTGGACTAGTTATTTCTGTACTATGCTCGGTAAACCTTGTTACGATATTGCTTAGCATTTTGTTTACACCAAGCGACATAGCTAGTTTTACATAGCACTTACTTTAAAGCAGGTAGTATGAAAATCACGAATATTTCGCAGGAAAAGTTCCCAAAGTCAGCTTAAATTAACGTTTGCGTGAAGATTTTTGCAAGCACCATGCAAATTCATAAACAGTTGGCCAATCTAATTGCTTCTTAGGAAACTGTGTTTAGTATTGGTAAAATCATTTTGGAATAAACTTCGGTAATTGTGATAGGCGGAGAATTAATGCCGGCCGTAACACGATAGATGTGTTTGTTCATCCATGAATTCTGAGAAGCGATCGTATCACTTAGTTTGAGGATGGAAGCAAATGTATTAGAAAGTAAGCGTTGTACGCATTAACGGATTGATTTCAAAGAATAGTCTCTCGACATGCTTAAGCCTAAAAAAACGTTTTGATCGCCTACACAAGTCTGTAGTACCATTTTTTATGCAATATGACTAAGTGATCTGTTCTAATGAATGTGAATAGCGGTCAGGCAATGGCGCAGATGGTATCATCAAACTCTTTAGATAAATTAGTAAAGTGTGTGTAAAGGTATACAAAGCGTAACAGGTACCTAATCATAATCACATCTTAAGATGATTCATTTCTAACTTGCTCTCTGTTAGTGCTAAGAACAAAAGAAATGTATTTTTGTTAGCGTTTGACTTCTATATGCATTAAACAAAACAAATCATCATTTTCATTGTATATAAATTTATATTTAATACGTGGCGAGCTATGATCGGTCTCAAACCATATCTTAACATTTTTGAAGAGAACGGTTAAGTTAATAGTATTTTATACCGATGAGCGAGTTTATTATAATATGAACAAAGATGGAAAGGTATGTCAGGCTCGTAACAACAGCAGCAACAGCTAAGAGGGCTAAGCAAAGACGTCGAGTAGGCACATACACGACTTCTCTGCTTACCCCTTTTAGCTTGGAGAAATAGGCATAAGCCTGTGTATATAGTTATATTAAATGTATGAAAGGAACCACTTTCGCCTAACGTCGCTTTTAGAAAAAGATATAAATATTTTAATGTAAGATTAAAGGTCAAACAAAATTGGTATCAATGTCATACTTACCTAGATATTATTTTGTTAAAATGACGCACATGATGTGACGGCGCATATAAATTCTCATTGTAATATTTTAGCACAAAGATAATGTTTATCTTTATATTTACTCAAACTTATTGTTATTTATCAGAAATGTCTGCACTGAATATTAATGCATACTAATAAGTTGATTAAAGCCTCTCAAAATTAGAAGCATCCACGGCAGCCAAATGTGCCTAACTTGTTATACTTAATTCCTCAAATAACAAATGGACTCACGATTTTTTACTGTCAAAGCGAGCGATAGCTTATAAATATGTTCAGGACTTTGAAAACTTAAAAATGCATAACATCACTCCATTCGGACATTATGGAATCTATTACCAATTCGTCGATACCGGCGCATTACCAATTACCATTATTTATTAAATATGTATTGATTGTGTGGTTACATTAATTTGCGGCTTTCAGTCATTGCTATAATATGAAGTATCATGACTTATTCACGGCCTTATATGTACAATGTTAGTTTATTTGCACATCAGCCAATAGTAATAAGTACTCTGTGAACTGTAGTAACTTATCGCTAGAGAAATATATTTGGTGTCAGAATTATCGTATTCTTGACAACGTCTTCTGAGAATACACATACAAATTACATTACATACGTCATATCGTCTAGACATGGTTTAATAACAACCATTTTATTCAAGCAAGTGTACGTCGCCTGACATAACAAATGTTATAGAAAATTTATTATTTCTTTAACACCGGCCGTCTACCCCTTCATTTTGCCTATGATTTAATGTGTACTGTTATTAAATTTTACTCATTTATGTTTATTTCTATTTCAGGTACGAGAAATGTAAAGCCTATTTAAATCTGGTAAGAGCTTGGCTAGTGACAAACCCATACATACTTATGTATGTTCTTTGTAAATAATTTTTTTATCTATATAAAATATATTATTAATGAATATCTTCTAGTTTCCGCCATTTTTGTGTACGTTACACTGTATTCTTATTTCAAATTGTTTGTAAAACTTTTACTTTTCGGCTCTATGACGTATAATTGTATTGTTCATTATCTCTCATTACTAGATGTGAAAGTTGGGTAACATTGTAAAATCTGTGCACGGGGAATTGTTATTAAACATAGTTAGTACATGTAATAACATCATTACACAAGTTATATGATGCATGCAGTTGTAAGGCTTTCATCAAAGTGGGTAATATCTTACGAAATTTAAGCCTGCCTCTCAAATATACGGGTATTATATACAATGCGGTGTCTACGACAATTATATATTTTTAACCAAAGATGTTTAACAAGTTATTTAATAATCGATATGCTGTTTTCTTTTAGTACCTAGATGTTCAATCTGACAATACATGTATATATTACTTCCTTTTTTCCCGCGCTGAGCAACGTACGTATGTAAGAAATAATTACGAAAATAGGACGTCATGCTCGTCCTCGTCAAAACGACTTAAAATTGACAAACAGCCACGTGACTATATGTCTAATAACTACATACTTTCTTAAAATTTATCAAATATTCCAATATACAAAAAATCTCGATGGAATCGTACAGGGTCACGTATGCAACGACGTGGCCACTGTTCTGGTTTATTACTCTAGGGCAGTGGCGGGTAACCCGCGGCTCACGAGCGGCATGCGGCTCTTCGACTCCTCGTCTGCGAGATATGTTTATTGCAGGCACAGCATATTACTTATTATCTTGCCTTACAATTATATGTATGATACCAAATTTTATTTTATTTACTCTTTGTTAAACGAAGTCTTCGTTTTTGTATTTGACGAAGACAAGCTCGATATTTGTACTTTTAATCCTAATTTTCCCGTAATAATGTCCTAGTGGGAAACCGTTGGACTGCCACGCAGAGGTCTCGAGTTCGAACCCAAGGCGTGCATCTCTGACTTTTCGAAGTTATATGCGTCTTAAATAGTTAATTATCGCTTGCTTTAACGGTGAAGGAAAACATCGTGAGGAAACCTGCATATCTGAGAGTTCTCCATAATGTTCTCGAAGATATGTGAAGTCTGCCAACCCGCACTAGGCCAGCGTAGTGGACTATGGCCTAACCCTTCTCACAGTGAGAAGAGGCCCGTGCCCAGCAATGGGACAGTTTAATACAGGGCTGATATTATTATGTCCCAGCTATAGCAAAACTTAAGTTAAAAAATGGCTCTTTGAATAGATTTCACTTGTGGTTTGTCTATATTTAGCTCTTTTGGACAACAATGTTACTGACCACTACTCTAGGGTTATACAATTTTAAGTAAAGTCTAAGTCTTCAGACTATTTTGATGCCAAAATGTGCAAAGCATAGTTTGTTAGGCAACCGATATTTGGTAAGCTACCCCATGATTGAGCTAAACGACGGCGACGTTTAATATAAACTAGCGGTCGCCTAGTGGTCTAAATTCGACTAAAATTCCTAAGCTTGCTGCTTTGTTTTGTGTTTTCTCTATTACATATAAATAAGATATAGTTAGCCATAGTTACAAAGAATTGTATGACATCAGACGAACAATGTCGAAATACTACGAACGCGATTCGACTGCGTGTGTCAAATGCATGGTTGTGTGCGTGTAGTGATTTTTTATTAGTTTATTGTATTTCTTATGCATATTTTATAAAATTATTGGGATTCGCCCGTCCTTCTCCATATAAACTTTAACTGTGCCAAATTTCAAACTCTTCCGACCGCGCAATTTTCGTAAAAAGGGGTACAAAGTTTTTGCTTCACGTATCTATACTAATATTATAAAGCTGAAGAGTTTGTTTGTTTGTTTGCTTGAACGCGCTAATCTCAGGAACTACTGGTCCGAATTGAAAATTCTTTCAGTGTTCAATAACCCATTTATCGAGGAAGGCTATAGGCTATATAACATCACGCTACGACCAGTAGGAGCAGTGCATTAATGAAAAATGTTGCAAAAACGGGGCAAATTCTCTTAAATGAAGCAGACGAAGTTGCGTGGGTCAGCTAGTTAATATATAGATTTCGTCGCCATTAGACACATACAGTCACGTGACCGTCGATCGAGTTACGTCGTTTTAGTCCAAGACTACCGCATTAGAATGTCGTTCCTAATATGTAGATAGCAGGAATATTATTATAACAACACGCGGTTGATTATTTCCAGTACGGATGCTGTGTTTTAATGTAATTATTATCTTCTTAGAACGCCTGTAGTCTTGCTTCAGTAACAACGTACCGGTTTTCAGAAACTTTAATGTATATTATAATATTGCTTTCTCTAACAAGATTCTAGTCTCGATTTATTAGAGCAAGATCATTTTTATATATGTATTATATAGATGTTGTAGTTGCATGTCACTAATCTATATAATCACTTTGTCCTTACTTGTCAGATAAAAATTTTCTTAAATAAAAATTAATAATAATTTTCTTAATTTTCTTAATAGCGAAAAGGTTAATCGACGCTTCCCGTGACCAGAGGGCTGGCCTTTATTTCGCGGAAAGGATAAGCATTGCCATTCAACGTGGCAATGCTGCCAGTCTTCTGGGCACACTACCAGTTGACTGTGATGCGGAGGAATTCTATGACGCCTATTAGAGGGTTTTAGTTTTCTTTTTTATTTCTCTGTTTCATAATATTTTAGGTATAAGTTAGTTTTAAAGATTTTCTTTGTTGTTTTTAGTTGATTTACGGGAAGTGGAATGTTTCTTTTTCTTAGAGACCTTTGGTGTAGTACAATAATGAATGAGTTATTTTTAATTAGTTCCACCGTGCTGCAGTAAAAAATTGTTAAAAACAGTCCTAACTTATGCTTAAGATGTTTTAATATTTACTTATTCAAAGTTTTTGCACCATTATTAACCATATTTATGCTATCATCAACAGCCGGGAAAGTTACTTAATGAAAAATAACTTTTCCCCTAAGCTATCATGTGACGTCACTTGAATCTGATACCCGCAAGACGGAAAGTCGAAGATGTTTTACATAAAGGGAAACTTTGAAGCTTTGAGCTGACAACAGACCGTTTTATATTACCGTGGTAGGTATTATGTACTATTTTCGCGGTCACTTTTATGGTCTCTGAAAAGGTTAATATAGAATTTCATTTTACATTGTTACCCTGCGTGATCGGATCGTTGAACCTCAAAGTATAGGTTGGACGGGTTTCACAACCCTACCGAGTTGTTGACCGACGCTTGTTGGAAATTCGAATGAATATTGATACTTAATGTAATAAATGTCAGAATCCGTTTAAAGGACTTGTGAATCCAGTTCGCTGAATACTGTTTTAAATTGTGAGCATTTTTAAAGAGTAAATTAGCTGCATGATTAATGGAGATCTGTCATTTATGGTTTTAATAGCTTATACATATATTTTAATATTTTAATTGTGATTGTACTTTTATAGTATTTTGAGGAAAGCTGGTTTCACTCGTTAACTACGTGTTTGCTGGTTAATCCACGTAGTAAATCTTTTTTGCTTTGTTTTATCAATGGTGTTTCAAGTCAGTTGTGTTTATCTTAGTTCTTTATTATCTTTTTCTAAAATGGCTACTTCCTAATTAGAGATTATCTCTGTGTCACAGTAAACTTTACAAAACATTAAAACACCGAACACAAACTACACCCAGATTCATCAGTCAACTATCATAAAAATCTTAAAAAATCCTTTGCAACGTATAAGGCATGTCCAGTTTTAGATTCAATCTACAACGATACTTTCTACTCTCATACGAGCCAGTAAAGTTTAGCGTCTGTCATCTGGTATTTTGGTATGAGTTCTACACCGAGAATCTGCGAAACATTTAACCAAGAAGTCGTTTCTTTAACTGTTAAAGTCTTGCTTCAACTGCAACATTTAAATATTATAATTAAAGTTAATTAATAGACTTTGTTCTAGCCTTTTTATGCTTCGCTAACTTAATGTAGGATGCGACTGATTTATTGTTATCCGAGCGACAGCCGTCTGACCTTTACAATTACAACCTACTCGAATGAGACACCGGATGCCCACATCCTAAGGTTAATGTCATATATGCATTTTATTTTTTCAAGCTTATGACTATGGCTCTCATAGGTTCAAGTAAACCCTATGTTTGTAATAGACGTGGAGAGTAGATGCATGGTCACCCATCCAAGTGTTGACTGCAACATCCATGTTGAACAGCAGACAGATAAAATTAAAACGATGTTTGTATTGCATTTAAACATAGAATGAAGGTGTCTTGTAATAAAAAATGGTCTAGTTACAATATATTTCAATAAACGTAAAATGTAAAATGAATTGCAATTTATGTTCACATGTGACGGTCATTTTAATTAAGAAGATCGTTGGGGTTTCTATTTTGAACAGATTTTTACCTATGGTATTGACCGCAACAAAGCTATGTGAATTGCATTAGAATTATAATTCGAATATGTTGATAACACTACACATAGGTGCGTGCGCCGCATTCTAAGCATGTGAAAAAGTGTCTCGTTGTGCACATGTATTCGAATATCTTTCGAATTTAGTTATGCATTTTATAGTTACTGTAAAAGTACTTGTGATATTATGGTACTTAACCGCGTAGACAGAGTGACATGAGTCGTATGTTACACGTATTTAAATTAAAATCCTTTCTCTCAATTAAATGACGCAGAAGATATTTTATTACCTTCACCAATTTCATTAATTCCTGAAGCGTCGTCACATTTCACTGTTTTATAAAACTGTTGGATTTCATCCAAACAAACGTTGTGAATATTCAATGGAACGAAACATTAATTGTTTTACTTTCGCCGTAACACAGTTAAAGTTCAATGTGAATTCTCCACAACGGTATTTCTTAATAAGCAAGATTATTTATTGCTATTATTTCTACGCGTATGAGAATATTTTGTATGAGGGAGGCGTAACCCGTACGTGGAAAATAGGGCTGTTAATAATGGCAGTAAAGTTAAGCTTGTCCTTGGATATGTAATGAAACGCTGTCAAGATCTACAATGGCCGGTTCCCCGCGGGGATCAGTTTCGATTTAATCGCAGTTATTATGCAACCACGGCCATTAGGTCGTCAAAGCAATGAGCGGTTGCCCGCGAAACGCGTAGTAGCAAGATTCTCACGTCTGCCACACTTCACCTAGCTGGATAATAACGAGATTGCTGCAAACAGGTATATACGCCAGTTTACTTTCTTTACGATCATACCAATGATTACAGTAAAGAGACGTCATTAGATTTAAGTGCACTTTGTTAAAGAAACGAAAAGGTTGCAGTATATTATAATATTATGTTACGTATCGGGCGACCACGCTTCAAGTGTCACCTATTTCTTTTAAACAACCGTTCGTCGTGCGCATTAGTTAATGTGTGAGTACAAATAATTATTTAAAGAAACTACAGCAGATGGTCATACCTCTAAATAACTCAAGATGGTAGTTCCACTGGCAGCTATGGTATGCCACAGGTCAAACTAGACAGCTCCAAAGTTTGCTACTTCGAAGTGTTTACTACATAATCATCAAAATAATATATGCTATTTATCGAAATCACTTAAAGATATGTTCCTTTTGAAATATGTGTATTTGTAAAAAATAATCATGAACGTTTTCTAAAAGCGAAAGATTTATATCCTCGTAATACAAGATGTGGAAAGCGACTTGTATTAGACACAGCGTCCAGAAGAATAATATTTTTAAAAAAATATACTATATGTGTATAAAAATATTAATAAATTACCGTCGGACATACAAAGGCTTCCTATGTCAATCTTAAAAAGAAAACTAAAAGTATTACTGCTTAAAATAATGGTGTATTCTATAAGTGATTGGATCCAATGATCATATTTTGAGCTATCATTTCTTATTAATATCTATCACTATGGTAGGATATGGCCTGGACTCTTGTTAATCTTAAGATTTAATGTAAGTACAACCCATGTTCATGCAAATAAATGTTTAGGATTGATATAGTATGCTGTTACATAAGCAAATCTTTTTTTTAATGTTAATTCTAGCATACGCCAGAGGCAACAAAAAAAAATTATTGTAACTTGATTTCAGCCGCTCCTTTGGATCTAGTAAAATACTATCAAACATGAACAGTGTATCGCTCTCGGGATAAAAACTAAAATAACCTGTGTACTATCAGGCCCTAAAACTAACACTATGCAAAAAATCACTTTCATCCATTGGTCCATTGCTGCATAAAAGCAATCGACAACTACATTTTTGCATTTATAATATAAGTAAGAACACCAATATAAAAAGATAAAAGGTAATACTCTTACTCCAATCAAGATAATTGGGCTTCTAATAGCAAATATTCATCTGAATATCTCTTTGTGAGATATTAATTCAAACGCCCTAATAATTAGCATAAAATTTAATCGTAACTTCAAACAACTTTGGAATGGTAAAGGCTTTAAGTTGAAACGTTAAAATTTCACAAGCAGATAGTTCCCGTTCCAGTCGCCGGCGTCGTACTCGTTCAAAGAACAAAAACTGTCCACGGAATATTTCCAACTACTTTAAAACTTTAACTTTTATTTTCTGTAAAATACCATCATATTTCACTTCTAGAAACAAATGTTGCCAAACTGTGAAAAATACTGAGCAAAATTGCAATTATATCTAATACAACTTATTTTATTCAATTTATCCGCTACCGATTGGTAATTTCAATATCTTGATCCTATTCCTATTTGACAAAGCAATGCGATAGTATAATCCTATCAAAAATCCAAAATATTGTTTAAGATTTACAAACTTATGTCCTTACAGCGTCTTAGTCTAAAATAAGTTACCCTTGTTGTTTAATTTTTTGATATAAGCACAACAATAATATTCCCCTCATACATTGTACAAAGTAAAATCGCAATTAGGTATATCCTACCGAGAGTACAGAGTCTTTGTTGCTACGGTTAGTCCTCTTTCAATTTATATAGAAACGATCGGTTCGGGTTGAGTAGCGACCACCATTACGGTTTCTGAAAGCCCGATGGGGCTCGTTTGTAGAAAAATGAGACGCACAGGGCACATCGACTGCTTTATTATTGGGTTTCGAATGGAATTTTTTGGATCACACATGTGGCACAGAATAGTAAATGTATAAGATCGAAGTGTTACTGACTCTCGAACATTTTATTTTCGGGAATATATTTACCTCTTTTTGTAGGGTTTTATTTCAAGTTCAAGACTAATTTGAAGATAAAGTTAGATGAAAAGTTTTGTTAAGTATATTATCAGCCATATCTTTATGAACAGCCAAGTTTATTTGAACATATAAAGCTATGCAAAATAAATGGGTAAGCGTCTCAATAGTGTATTGTTGAATATTTGTTTACAAGCAGGACTGTGTCGTAATAAAACCTCATTGTGTCAGCGAAGTAGGCATTGCCTTTTGTTACATCACTGTTTATATGCAGTCAGCTGTTGAATTCCTTTCATAATGCATACAAAATATTATTACCGACTGTTATATACCCCTGTGTATACTTGAGCACCTATATACATATATTATGTATAAAGTTCATCTGGAAACAATTGACGTTTAAAACTCAATAAACCGACATTGTATTCTATACTATATGCCTTGGGTTATTAATTTCGAATTATTTATACACCAAACCTTTCTATTGAATTCAATTCAATAGAAAAAATGTTCAACATTCTCTCGCGGTAGAAGGAAACGAAAGGCGAAAATAAACCTTATTTTATAAGTTACGTATCAAATGAAGTTGATTCTCGCGTCTGTTGGTTTCAGATGGATAAAGATGAAGCGATTTCTATATGAAAGCAAGTACTACGTATTTCGTCCGTAAATTCATACAGCCACCATGGTCTCGCCAGCACGGAGCTAATTCAGCTGAAAGTCAATTCCGACAGCGAGTTTTATTGCTTCACATCACAACGAGAATTTCTAACTATTCGAATTTATATTCTGTTCGCTTTTTATTTAAACTATATTAATTGCTGCACTATATTATTTGACGTGTTAGATGAATTGTTGATTGAAATCGTAAGATGCTCGTGACAATTTTTACCAACGATATATGAATGTTATTTTCTAAAAGAATTAAATGTAATTGTTTGGTCGATGATGAGTGAATTTACTGTGACATTACTATGCCATCCATGTTCAAAATTCTTGGAGTATATGGAATTTATTACATCACGAACTTTTTTTGGGCAAATACAATAAACTTATAAAAGGTAATAAAATGTTTGACATTATGTTATTATTAATATTAATTATAATATCATTACAATTAATATAATAGTTAGCCATCCTAATAAAATATATTATTTTCTATAAATATACAAACTTTATGTTACATTTACGTTTACCATAATTATAAGTAACAACAACAACAAGTTACATTTAATCACTTCAAATGGTAATACATATATCCTTCCCGTAGGAGCGTTCTATAGTTTTAGCCGTTTTAGACTTCAGTACGCGCCGAGCTAAAAATATAATAATGCAATTGAGTCTCAAGTTCAGGGACCTAGTAATGTATTTACTGTGCCGCTCCGTCTACCACGGGGGTTAGACACCGACAAACAACAGAATCAAGAGGTTTTTTGCCTTATTGGCATAAAAAGACGACATTTTTGTACCATTTTTTGCTTGGATGATTAGCAATCTTATAGATGCTGATAAAAAACACAGGTTCTTAAGTAACCCTGTAATTTATTCACTCGCTTGTAATAACAAAAAAGAAATTACACACTATGCGCAAAATGTTATATTTCCAATGTATAAGATCTCAGACCGTGTCATATTTCTGCACACTATCTAATATGTGCACCATCTGGTGTATACTTTCTTTGCAATCTACTCTCACTTGCTGCATAGCAATATACCCACATCATACCCACATAAATTAAATTTGCTTTAATACGCAGAAGTGTGAATATGATGCGGAAAGTGCGTGAAATTAATAAATGTCATAATCACGAGTAAAACGACGCGCTCCGAGCAACTCCATACCTTTGACAGCGTACACTGAATGTTATCCTCCACCCCTTCACAAAGCGCACCTCCCCACGCTCACTTACCCTCAGACTGAAATTTTAATTTTCATTCCTCGTTCTAACACATTATTATTTTTACAGCGCTTTAACATAATTGTCTGACATTCAATGTTCCCAATTCAGCGTTTTCCCTTTTTACTGCAGCACTCATAAATACTTCGCAAAAAGCCATTGCGCTTTCTAACAAGATATTCCAATCTCTAGTTTAAAGCACCAACTGGAAAACAATTCCAAAGTCGAAATAGCTGTCATTGTGAAGGAACTGTAATGGCAATATCCGAAGATAGCTCATATTATGTCTGTGCATTGGTTGACTTCTCATATCGAACATTCCTCGTAAACTGATCTCAAGAATGTGCAAGGCTATAAACGGAATTCTTAGTTATTTGCAGTGATTCCAGATGCTCCTTTCACGAGGAAACATTGTTCGGATATATTGCATCCACATTTTGTTTTAGATTTCATTTCAGACACTATAATTACTTTCTCCATATAAAATACCAAATTACAATCGCTAGAAATGTGGACGCCCATCTCGCTGGATTTATGAATGGAAGGCCGTTGACATTGATTTATTTTTGGTTCAAGAAAACACGCTTAGAAATAATATAGGAAATGATTCTGTTCACACTTGTGTCAATGTACCGTAATTCCTATTTGAAGCAGCTATAGCCCAAAGTACACATTAGGTTTAGATTCTTGCCTTGGATTATTTTGTTCAGAGTATCGTTTGGTATCGAAAAGGCACGGTATTGTAACGGGAGGTTGTGTTGGTGACCGGCGGCGGCGTGCCGTTGCCGTCGCAGAGCGGTGTAATTGAGCATATGATACGTAGCGTTGGCCGGCTGTGTCCATTCTCTGGGAACGAACACCGCAGGGCTGCCGTCGGTAACTCAATATACCATCTTTATACACCAATTTAGCTCCTGAATAAAACATCTTTAAAATTTACCACACACGTCGTGCGAACATTGGCAGCAGTCATTTTATTATAAGACAGTAATAACAAATGTCTTATATCAAGTTAATAAAACAAAGCAATTTTTAGGTGAATCGTTTTATATAACTTCCGCGAATCATTTTGGTTTTATGTTGTTTTTCGTAAACAATAAAATTGTAATTAACGTACAGAGCTTGGATTGTTTGCAACTTGAAAATAACAAGTAGAGTATTTATGGAACGAGCGAGGTCAGGAAATTAAATATTCTGGTAAATATTGAATTAATGTTTCAAGCGAACCTAAAATAATGATGAATTCCGATAAATAATATTATCAATTATTTAATCTATTATATCATAAATACATATCTTGACATGTCCGATATGAGTATCGACACTTGTAAAACAAATGTAATAGTCGATAAGTTTGTTAATGAGGCAATAAATTATGATTTCAAGTGTAGAGTGATAGCGGTAGCCCTAGAGTACATAGAGGTAAACAAGTATAGTACGTGACCACATATCAGACGGGCTGGCGTGTGGTCAATCCGCAGCTGCGCTTTGTGTCGCAAAGTACATAAAACATAAACATGCACCTAACACACCTCTATAATCATAGCTTAGAACACGTGCAGACGATCACGTTCTAACATCCTTCAGACTGTTTCACAAACATAACATGAAGCTTAATAGTCACGTAGCAATCTCTGTTGCTATAAAAACATAAACATGAAGTAGGCTAAACCCTCAGTGGCTTTGTTATCAGAGAGTCTCTTAAGGCATAAAAAAACGTAAGCAAAAGCCCTTATGGCGACCTTCGACACGGCCAATTATTTACATAAAGAATAATTACACACTTATCTCTTGTATCAGATAGCGTATCTAGTGGCCATATCGGTAGCGTATAAATATAAATACTTTTCCGTGAAAAATTACGCTAAGCTCTAAATTGATGCTTACTTTTAATCCTTATAACAGTTTCGAGGACATGCTGGAAACGTAAAAAAGACTATAAAAGCAACACGATTAAAGAAAACCTATCACATCGATCTTGAGATTTCTCAACATGGAATCATGTCGGAAAGCCATAACATAGAAATCCCCGAAGTAATAAAGAGTTGCAGTATCTTATAAAAACAAATGCACTGGAAATAGCCTTTGTAAATATTTAGAAGATAAACTTCGTGTGCGTCGCTCGAATCGTTCGTACTGAGCATAATATTACAGGCAATAAACACGTTTTTACACTTCTGAATTTACTAAAATAATCACCGAACGTGGGTAGAAAGGTTCAACACCCACGTATACCATTGCTAAGGTCTGTCGCATATATTTTTATATGCGACAGACCTTATTATTATTATGTTAGGCTGAATTATATTTTTCACACTCTCTTATCTTTATGATTGCTGGGCGAATAAAATCGACGTCGACGCGACATCTAAATGGTCTACCGCTGATGTTTTGTTATCTAGTGTCCGCGTTTACGCTTCAGGTATTCCAGACGACTTTAATCCAGGTAGTGAAACCCCTTTGAACTTCAACTTCGTGGAATATCTTAGCATATTATGTACTAATTACTTAGAGACCTTTGAATTTACGAGCCTCTGACTCTTTAAAAGACGCCTCTTTAATTTGATACGGGTTACACTCAGTACAGAGCTCATTACCGTTGTGTAAAAGTTAAAACACTTAAAGCTTGTAAAGGAACATAACCACAATTCGTTCCTGCAAGTAATGGACTTGTGCTAGTTGTATATTATTTCTGTCCAATTTATTGTAAGCTAAATGGCGCCAACAGATTTTATGTGGCTAGTTTAAACAATTCTAAACTGACAAGTAAAACATGGGTTTTCAAGCAATTTTTTACAATAATCTTTTGAACTGGTACTACTTATACTTAGTATTAACTGATAAAACAAATACTAGTCTCACATTTGGCACTCATGATAATGTCTTTGAGTTGGTTTCGTTTCTTGGTACTTAACATGATAAGTAGCTTCACTTAAGCGTATTCGTACATGTATTAGGCTTCTTTTAGTTTTTAAAGCATTTATTATCTTTTTAAATAACATAGACTTTATTTTCGTTACAATCACATAATCTGAATTTATATAAAATGGCAAAGCTTATTAAAGTATGTTTAAAATAAAGAATTTTAATCTGATACTCACTCAGATATTTAGACGGCATTTGCAAAGGTATAATGTCAAAAAAATATCGAATAAACATTTTAATTCAGATTCTGAACGAACTTTCATATTTAATATTGTATTTAAAGCACGCCTACAATATTTCTTTCTCGTTATGCATTCTTAATAGAACATTCAATATGATGTGATATTGTCAAAATCATTATTAGTATTAGTGCCTAAAGTACATTTGTATTCACGAAACGCATTGCTTATTCAATTGGTGTTTCTCAGGATTGGATATTTACCCGTAGGTGTGTGAAGTCATATGCGATTATCGTGCAGCTCGTGTCCGGCCGTGGCCCCGCGATCTGACGTTACTTACAAGAAATCATCCACGGATGATTCCGTCATGGTTACTTTAATCCCCTCTACATATTATTTGCATTCAAAATAAAACCAGTTTTTAAACTTATAATGATCAGTATCTTCTAAAAAAATATATAATTATTTTAATATCAAACAACTTATTGTGTACTACATTGTGTTTCTTATAAATCGCAAGTGCTTTTTTTTTCATATTAATATGTCCTACACAAATGTTCAAAGGAAACTTTTTCTAAAATGGATCATGATAAAATATATTTCTAATTTTATATATCGATTGTATATATTCTGTCTGATCATGATAAGTTTGTTTTGTTGTCTTTCGACCCTTCGTTCGCTGTTTTTGTTACATGTTTATATTTTCTCCAATTTCCCGTCGGATGTTTAAGTTTCGATTGAACCTCCGATATGATCGATATCGTCATAATGTGAACCGTTATTGTCATTGTTATCTTTACGATACAAAAATGTAAAATTTGATTGTGTCTTTAAAGCGAAATGTCCCAATGAATCATAAATAATTAAGCAAAGACCGTTTTAGTTTTATGACGCGTTTTACCGTTTCGCAAATAGCTCACAATGGTGAAGTTGTAATCCGAGATTGCTGGATCTGTTGGCTTAATGTTTAAGTGTCGTAGAAAATAACTCCATTTATGTCGCTACGATACACGCGCGACCTTCAGCCGTCGCCCATACATTGAACTTTATTTAGGTCAAAAAACCTTTAGCCAGTGCAGAGAACTGTTTTTCACTAGGCAACATGTTGCAGTTATTGCATTATTAAAATCTCAATCTCATGTAAATATTGCCGCGATACATTTGTTTTTTTTATCTCTCAAAGTTGTGTTTTATGTTCGCGGGTACACAACGGGTAAAAGTCGTAAACTTGCGCAACCTCCATACATACGCGTTATAATCTTTTTACCTTATTTCACATGCCAAAGGTGTGCCCAACTGAAGCATATAAAATAGTCTAAAATACTCTCCAGACACCAACAATGGGGTGTTTTATGTTCAGAACTACATTCAAGCGCAAATTATAGTCGGCCGCTGTTTTATTTTAGCAAGTATACTTTGATATAAATTGTATTTACATACAGCTAAATCGGGAGGGGAACATGGTTTTGAAACATTCAGTCGTTGGATTACGAAGGGGCTAAAGGGTAGGTAGAAATGCGTACCGTAAAGTCGAGAATACAATAGTACTTACACCCATTAGGGTGAGAAATGGGAACAACGAAATAGTACACAATGAAGAACATTTTCGCGATTTAAAATTATTTTAAATTGATTTATGCAACGGTCTTTGAATCTTGTTTAAATATCATTCGTTCTTTATGTTAGTGCTTTAGCATACAAATAGTGTTATTAGGCATTCAAGTTGAATGTTACGTTTTTTATATCGGCGGTTGACGCACAGGTGTCACGAACGGATGCGAACCGGCCAGCGGCTGTTTTGGGCGCGGTCGGAAACAATAAATTTATAAAATAGTCCACAAGGTATAGTTTTATTAATTAAACACGTGTATAAGGTATTATGTAAATATGTAGAGCAAAGTCGCCCAGGGGGCATTGTTTATTCTAAAAGCTTTTACTTTTTAATGCTATGTGTACTTACTTGTAATGATAAAAATATCATTAATGTCAAAGTGAGTTTGTTTGTTACGCTTTCACGCCTCAAAACTACTCGATCGACCTTCATGAAATTTTGCATTGGGGTATATGTCATGGGTACAGAATAAAAGTACTGTTGCCGAGGTCAAGAACTTTATTTACAAAATCTACATTGACGGGACCGAAGTAGCGAGCAAAATCTGGTTTGTTAAATTATGTTTCTTAATAGAAACACTAAATAAACAATTACCGTGCAATAAATTATTCCCTGTATCAAGGAGAGCTTCATAAAAAATTGCCACAAAAACCACCTAAACGCAGGCACTGTCTGCGTATCACTTAATTATTGACACGTGCAGGGATCAAACTCATAACACTCGACGCATTGGCGGGTTGTTGAGTTATAGTTCATTCGCAACTATTAATTACATTAATACAAATAAAACATTTAAGCATAAAAATAGATAATCGTAAGTTTGGTGCTAGAGTTCAGGTCATAATGGCACCATAGCTTAAAAAGTAGGCGAGAATACTTGTAACTCTTGACTTTCATAAAGGTTATTTGTGACTTAAATAAATATGTATGTCCAATTGACTTTTTTAAAGATTCAGGCTAAAATAGCTACGAGTATCTAGGTATATACACGTAGGTACTTTTTATAAATCGGTACTAAACTATACCCTGCGTGGAGCAAATAATAGGTGAATATTACTTTATGGAATAACAGCATTGTAGTTTCCTGACAAAGCCATATTATTTAAATCGGTAACTATGGCGACTGAATACGTTTGCTCGTCGATAAAGATTCGACACACGATTATTTCCCTTTACAATACCAAATGTGGGCGAAAAAGGAATCTCGATACTGAATGAAGATCAAAGTCATGTATTTGTCTTACAAGAGTATTGAGCTTGTAAACTTAAAGTAGAATTTCGGCAGAAAATAAAAACTGCCTTACAAAGGTTTATCTTCGTGTGCAATGTTACAAACTCCTAACAGCCTAAATGTGATAAGTGACAACAGTCTAATATATCAAAATAAATGTTCACACCATATGCGAACGGGCGGCAAGAAACTTCTCTCACTGATACGAATACTTTCATCGCAGCAGCCCAATGTTGTCATGCGGTGTATCAAACCATAGATAAAACACTATATACTCAAACACCGACTCCCGTTGACAACACTACTAGGGCTGCCAATCTATAAATACTTAAGGGGGAAATAGGTGTAAGACGACGTTTTTATCGTGATTTTCATTTATATTTTAGCACATTAAGAATTTATATTATTTAATAACATCATAAGGTCATTTTACACATATATTGGAGAAAATATTCTGAAATTTTTGAAGATTTTCCTCAAAAAGTAGCAGAGATATCAGCTGTCGCGCATTGTAGGTTGCCATCTGACTGAGCAGTTTCCGTAATTGTTAGAGGCCGCAATTTCCATCTGAAATCAATAGGAAAAGAAAAGTTAATATTTTTATATATGAATCTTCAACGTGAAGCTAATTTTCAAAAAAATATGAAAATTTGTATTTTAGAGGGGTCTAAACATAAAGCATGGTTTTACTATTTTTTTATGTTTTTTATTATAAAAAATAAACTTTAAGCAAAGATATCGCTTAGGATTCAGGTTCAGATGAAGCGTATTTATATATAGTGTGTATGTATACTATGTATAAAATTTAAAAACGATTGGTTAAAATCATTTTAATTTCGAAAACGTAGTTCCGAGAAAAACGCGTTTAAAAAAGGGGTATAAAAAGTTAATTTACAGCAGTAATAAACTAATTCAAACAACTTACAGGTTAATCAGCGATTCCAGCACCATATTGCAATCCTTCGTCAGCTTCATAGGTTTCGTTTTCAGCTTGCAACTTCTCTTTTCGAGCTTTCCAGCTTCCTTACTGTCCAAGGAGCTGCGTCGATTTTGTGCCCGACAAAATCGATGTTGATTGTCGATTTGTTGTGCGTGATTGAAGCTGCGGTTACCAACTATAATATTCAGCTCGTTCATAACTAATAAAATACTTGAACTTCCTTCATTGAACAAGCTAGCAGCCAAATATGCTGCGACTTCAGTAATTTTAAATCGGAATGTAAGTATTTTGGAGCCAAACGCCAAATTATTGAGTTGACACTTTCATTCGCGTTTTGAGTATGCTCGCCTAATCATCTCTCCGGTAATCAATCATTTCTCGATAAAATACATGCCTGGTAGTATATGAATGACTACCCGCTCGACCTCTCCGCTTTACAAGTCACGCGCTCGGACCTTGTACCGAGGGGCACTTACTTAATCCCTTATAACTTTTAAACGAATTGCAATTTTGACTTCCAATTTGAAGAGTATATTTAGATTTACGAAATAAAAAATATTTTTTTGAAGCCTCAACACCTATTTCCTCCCATAAATTTGGCCAAAAGCTCGGCATTCTTCAAATAAATCTATGAGCACTTTTGTAAAATACAAGATTAAAAAATAATCATTATTGAAGTAACATGTTTTAACATTCAAAAGATCGACAAGAAGAAGAATTCAATTATTATTTAATTTGCACTAGTTACAATGAACTTTTGATATCTACCAACTATAATAAATGTGGACCTTGCTTGACACTGAGCTTGCTTGAGTCGGTATTCAATATTCAAATCATGTATCTAAGGGATCCGACAAGAATTTCTGTTGATTAATCGTCTTGGCTATTCCTACGAGTATTGGACTCGTCAAATGTTGGTTGGAATGTTGCTATGAGCCTCCAAGCAAAAAGACACTATATCAGAGTCTACATATACACTCATTTAAAAAGATGCTATTTATTCCTTTTAAGGTATAAACGGGTTTGTACTACTTTAAGAGCAAACTCGTATATCACGTTGCAAAACAGAGCTATACCTATCATTGGATTACAGTAAATGCATTTGAGTAAAAAAACATCGACAAAGTTTATTTTGATTCTATAATAATTAAGTTTGGTACTAGCGCCTCTACTTTGTATAAATTACCCTCTTATGTAAATTGAATTCGTCAACGTCGCAAGAATACGCATTTAGTATGATACCATATTCTTTAATTTTGCCAAAATTTCTAGTTCTATGGCAAAGTTTAATCAAACGGCCAAAGTTCTAGCGATCTTTTGATATACCATCCAACTCATTGACTTGAAACTTAACTGATTAAACCGATCCAATTTAGAAAACCGTATTTCGTCTGTCTAATTAACATCAGACTACCCTCTTATTTTCGTCACGTAACAATTTTGTTCCGTAGAATTCTAAGTGATGTTTTGCTAATGTACATAATACCTTCCATCGCATGATAAAGCTCTCTTCTAGTTACTTCTAAGTAGAATTTTCTTCATCCTGACGGTTATTTTCTCAAGAATGAGACCATAAATTGCAGGCACCAAAAAGTACTCGCCATCTCGGAAGAATTATATAACTTTACTTAGTAGAAACTGCATGTATGTCCCAAATTAGTAAAGACGACCCACTGTATTATTTTGAAGTCTAAAAAAATTTCCTC
Source organism: Catocala nupta (assembly GCA_963675205.1). Classification (NCBI taxonomy): domain Eukaryota; kingdom Metazoa; phylum Arthropoda; class Insecta; order Lepidoptera; family Erebidae; genus Catocala; species Catocala nupta. Next base: position 9,239,487 of record OY776095.1, on the reverse strand, counting down.
GTTAATATTTATAAAGACGGCCAACAGAGATTCCTAATAAAACAATCAAGAAATGTTAATTTTAGACAATTTCGATCGATCAACAGAACCAACAGTCGAAACAGCCTTAACTGATTTGATTTGATTTGATTTGATCTGATCAAAACGATCGAGTCGTGTCGCTGCATTTGTATTTGAACATCGAAACACCGAATACTTATTTCGTTCGAAAAACAAATATGTGTGTCGATTCCCGTGGCACCAACGCTGACACCCGACATTCCCTCATGTGGTTCGTTATAAACCCTCAAATTGCCGCCTATAGGAGGAATAAAACTGCCTCATATCCGCAGCTGAATTCATTGAGTCACGTATGTACATATGCGTACGCCCACGCCGCGCCTTGCCTGCCATAGAACTAAAGATAAATATCACATGCAGACATGCGGTTACTTAAATCATAATTATCTGCATAGCATAAGTGTTTTAAGATAATTATAAATGACTGTTTCAAATATATTTTAAGCGTTGTATTAGCGTTACAAGAATCCATAGATTGTCTCAAAGTATTTACATATAATCAGTTTTTCCTTATTTGCATATTACCCACGCATCTGTAATTAAGCTTTGGAACGTTTAATTTTACAAGTTTGTGCGCTTTGATCAGCGGCTCAGGCGTCCATTAGCGTCGTTCGTGAAGACTTCACGGGAGTACTTCAAAGTTTCAACTCGACAGCTCGAGGACTAATTGTTTCTCGAAGAATTAGACAAGTAATTGGTGTGTACAAAATTGCGTGAGAGGCGTTCGGAAGTGGGCTACGCAGTCGGCTGGCGGCATGGCAGTAGGGAAGCCCTGTGGTATTGATCGCTCGCGCCCCACGCGTTATGACCATCGGCGACAGGAGGGCGCTCCCGGCTTCCCGTAAACACACCGATGGGCTCAACATGTGTAATAGAAAAAGTATTCCGCGCAGTTAAGTAGCTAATTCGCCACGGCATCTAACAAGAATAAATCTTCAATATACAATAAGAGTAAATGAACCAAATATAATATATATACCAATTTGGACTCGTCTAATTAATGTTTATATCAAACAATTACATTAAGTATCTACTCCAATTTAATAAAAGCCTGTCTGTAGGGCGACCGTCCGATTGACGACCTCTGTGACCCGAACTCTAAGGTCTTTGTACTAATGGCCCTGCGCTTAATCGTCAACCCTGAGTACTGAAAGTTTATTGTCCTGTGAATTAAGCACCGAACACAATTTTAGACACAATTGCGAGCGTTAGACATAATTCTATCGATTGACATAAATAGAGTACGATCGAAATTTATTTCCGAGTTTATTTTATGCATGTGCAAGTACAAATATTTCTGTAGGGAAAATAAGTACCTAAGTATTGAAAGCGACGGTTATGAGTGCTATGAGTTTATGACCTAAGATAGAGAAATTCTGCCGTCGTGTGCATTCCTCGATTTTATTGTGTGTCACAGTGTGTTTATGTCCCGCCGATCTGTTTATCCGTAGTTACGAGTTAATCTCTCTAATGGAACGTTGTTTCTCTTGGACACAAGTAACCTCTCCCAGAATCGGAGATTTGTCCCAGTTTGTAGTACGATGTTTTGAATACAAACATTGCGTCGTCACTCGGACGTAAACATCCCGTGTGAGCGAAGGAAGTAGGTTAACCAAATATACATAATTTAATTACTTTACGATTAAGTTGCATCGTACCTTGTTTCAATTTACATGCATACACGGATTGCTTCATCCTTATCATATTACTATCCGACTCGTCAAAAGAGTTACGGCACTACGAATGTTGTTAATACTGGGATGGAATTCATCTTTGTTTATCCAACAAACTCGCATGCGGGTGCATTGTTGTATCGTCCTGTCCTTTGTGCTCCGTTGTTCTGCGAACCGATATAAACAAGCTTAAGCATTTGTTTAACGCCTACCTGTATCTGCAAGTCGACGAAATGCGGTATGTCCGGACGGTCAACGGAAATTGCTGAAGCCTAAAGGGTTATGGCAGAGGGGAAATATCTGAGATACTTTCTTGTAGGGGAACGAAGATTTAGGGCGTGAGATAGAAGGCACTTCCATGTTTATCTTAGTCGTGAGTTCGTTGATATATTGGATCTCCATGGTAAGGTTTGTCAATGAGGGCTTACAATTTGATAAGGAGTTGCTTTCTTCTACCATTATTTATGGCTGGTAATATTTTTCGAAGTTCGGATTTTAGTGGAATCGTAATCGAAAACGATTTAGTTCAGTGACAGGCGAACAAAACGTGGCACGGAAGCTCATCTATTCGTCTATTCAATACGTAATCGCACGTTCGTCTCGGTAATCTGCTCTATTGTTTACAGAGCCATTGTCACAGTCGATATTGTACTGTGTAGTGAACGTACACAACGCTTAACGGAACACAACTTGAAACGTTACTCACATTGAAGCACTTTGTGTAAACTTTACTTAGCCGTGAGAACTGTAATTAATAAGTTGGAGTTTGAACAATAACGACCTATTAGACCAAAGCCGGAAATGCATTATGTTTCATAGTTTGTGGAAATTTACAAAGGTTTGTGAAAATGTCCCATTGTTTCTAAAGGAGAAACTTAACTTTCTGAACACCACAATCGTTAGTCTTCGACCATGAACCCTGTATTTGAAATGCATCATTACACATACGATTGATAAAATGGCTATCATTAAAAAAAACAGATAACACTAACCAACATGAACTAGGTACGATTTATTCCATACTAACCCTACTATAGACAGGCAAATGTAATGCTCTTCCTTAATCTAAAAGACGTAATATGATCGCAGAACGTATCAATGATCGATGTTCGATGTACTTGGAGATATATGTATCAGCGATTTTCGCCGGATTTCTCCTACTCCTTCAATGTTTCATTCAAACGTGCTCCGTGTTTTAAAAAGGCTCATTAAACGTTCAAAGATTCGTACCTGTCTATGTAAGGTATTTGCATGTTTTATACAAGTTTGCCTTCGAATTACCATACGGACATGAGAAATACAATTAATCTGGCATTCGTATTCCCGTTGGCTCGACATTATAATAATGAAAACCATTCATAGTCCTGCGTGAAGCACGGGATGCTCCTTTGGGAGCGAGTATAGTACCAAAGCGTGGTAGTGTTTGACTGTTAAGAGGTATACTGTAATGAGCCAATTTTGATTATTTACTTACTTTGGGAATTGCCTTCGGGTCTTCTTAGCCGCAAAGTGTAAAGTAATTTAATGATCACAGGATCCCACGGGAACAAATTCGGTAGCCCTAAACAGAAAACCACAAAGAAAATAGCCTAAAAAAATAGTAGGTTCGGTCTCTGTATAACAAAACCTCTTTTTAATTCGTAAACGTCTCCTATCGAAGGAAGTTCTGTAAGGTAATAAAAGTAGTTTTACGGATGTCTGCTTGGCTTATTTTATTTCCTAAAGTTTGGAACACTTTTCAACGTCAGTGGCCGCGAGGGAACTGCGTGAGCCACTACTACCCGGCTGGATTGGTAGGCAGCTTACACTCAGTGTGTTATTATCTATTAAATGCAACGGCTATCTGTTTCCAAAAAAGAAACAGATGGGCAGTTTTGAGACTTGTTGAATGGATGTAGATACAGATTTTGCAATTACGTTTAGGGTGCATAACCTATTTCGTAAAACCGTGAACGAAGTAGCAAATAATGGATAATCATTTGGATAGTATCGGCAGTATTGTTTTTACGCGAGAAATACACATTGAGACATTAAAAGTATTTTGTTAGTATATTAATACTACTATATTTGGTTCATTCGGTATATTTAGTTCATAACGTTTAACTTATAAGTATATTTATAGTTATATCAAACGTGATCTCTTGGTTTTAAGTATTTTAATGTACTTCTTTTTTGTTAAATTGTCTTACTTTATAGGTATAGTTATAAATATTATTTTATTTTTTTCTATTATATGTACCTATTTACAATTGTGAAGTGCAGGAGCTCTAAACCTCGATTGTAACTACGTTTGGCTGGGACCCACGATACAGGCTTGCCTGGTGTGGAATCCGTTATTATTTAAATATTTACCTGATAAGATCTGCTACACTAATTTTATGTTTTGTTTAACACTTTTATAACTTTCTTTGTGTTATTAAATAAACATTTTCATTTTCTTATAACTCTAGACCTGCTGGATACTTTTTAGTAACCACAAATATATGAATCCCTTACATAAATCTTGATTAATGCATGTGCCAAAACAAGAGATGAGCGCATCACCGCTTTTATAGGTTTGCCCTTGCCCTTTTGAGATGATGGTACGGCCTCAGATCCTGTAATCGTAGCGTAACAACTCGTCACACACACCACAACTATTAAAATTGAGTACGTAAAAAGACTATATTAAGAGCAATTCCACATATGTTACACCTTTAAAATTCAGCACATAACTTGAATAACAAATTCACACTCCCTGTTATTGCTTGTTGGCAATCCACTCGAAAAACACGTATTTTAGCAACACATACTGATAGGAACAGTACGACATCTGATTTCGAATACCTCAGATACGTTAGACCATCGCCTTATCGAATGTAGTTCTCTCGTTACGGTCCGTATTGTGAAATAGATTCCTTGATGGGCTTGATGTTAGTACGGACACAGAATACATTAATATAGGGGTGGAAAAATGATAGTGATAAGATGTTTCATGCCTGATATGCTTGCCTGTAATGTATTGAATGTGCTTGTAAAATAGTAAAATATTGTTAGAAAGAAAATAAGATTTTTAAAATTTATTTGTACTAATCGTTGTACTTAAAGTACTTAGAATTGAACTACTTACATTTACTTATTTTACTTAGATTTTATTATTATATATATTCATTTTATTTTGGCATTTGCATATTTAGTCATATGAACTTTAACTATGCTAAATTAAAACTTCTTCGTGCGCGCAATATTCTTAAAAAGGTACAAAGTTGTCTCTTAATTTATTAATTCATAAATATTTTTATTTTGTATTCAAGGCATAAAGTGTCTAGCATTATTGATTGGATTATAAGTCCAGGCTGTCTTAAGATTTCTATCAGTATAATTGATTGATTGAAGGTTACGAAGGTTGAGATCTGCACTAGACTGAAGAACTCGTGACGTAGTATCGACCGCTAAGGACTATTGATCCAAAAGGTTAAACAATGTTGCCTAAGTCCTGTAGTTAAAAGACCATTTATAAACAAAAAAAGTATACTAGGTGATTATACACGTCTTTGGATGTTAATTTGGGGATAGAGTATTTTAATATATAAAACAAAAATATCAGCCGCTCCGTCTAGTACTAATATGTATTTTGTGAAAGAAAAATAGATCTTTGTTAGTATTTAGTTATGGTTCGTTTACACTAGGTCGTCTACCGACTTCGACGTACCGAAGGTGGCTCGGTCGAAGCTTTGCTTACACAAAGGCGACTGCTGCCTCCGACCGTTACATGCATATGTGTTGCTCGATGCCGAACTTACTCGATTTCGGCTACGAACTAAGTCGTCAGACGACTAGACATTTACTTTAGGTCGTTGGATGACTTCGTCTGCCCGCCGAAGTCGTGTAGTCGACCTAGTGTAAGTGAGCCATTGACTAGACTGCAATACACCTAAAAATTATAAAGCTAGGACGGTATTTAGTTTTTAGTCCTTACGTAAAATCGTATAGATACGTTTTATTTTATTATGCTCATAATTATGATAACTTAAATAGAAGGCTACCATATCAACAATTCCACCAATCAGTATAAAGTTCAGTGACATTTGGAAACCCATAGTTGAGGAGGATCCTTCCTCATCATATCTGCTTATTACAAACTTTGTATTATGCGATAATAGTGTTTCCTGCATAATCAAAGTCGGCTGTTACTTCGTGAGCTTCCTATTTCATAGTTTGCTTTTACACGCTTCGGTGCTCTGCTTATCTTGTGGAACGAACTTGGAAATTTTAAACAACAATCAAACATTAATTGACCACAATATTTGATAGCTTGAGACTTTGAGAAACAGATGAATATATCCTTCAAAGATTGAAAATCGTTGATCCAATAAATTAAGAACTAGCTCGTCTGTTAATTGCGAACCCGTCTTGGCTCACGTATGAATTTGGGACTGAATCAGTGTTATTGAAGTGTAATGACGAGAATTTCATCATAGCAGAATGGAGGTCGGATCTGTAACTTTTGGGACGCCTTAGGCTCGTTGCCAATTGCAGGCATAAACTTGGTTAATCCTACAACTCTACCTAAACCAGAAAAATACAAGCGTGATGTCATTTTATAATTCAGATAGATCTAACCAAATCTACGTACAAGTCGCTCTAATGTAAAGAAGAAACCGTTATAGAACTATTTAAGACTGGTCAAATAAAAGTTATCTATAAAACAAGTCATACCCTCACTTCAATGTGCTCTTTTAAGAAGTGCGGTATAATGTTTATGATATGTGTTGCATAATTTTACCATAGGAAACTTTCAAGTTTAATAATGGTATTTGTACAGGACGCGGTGACATGTGCTAGTTGATGCTCGTGCGCAAATTGAGGTACTTATACGTGTTGTTCGTATAGCGAGACCACGCAAGTATGGCCTATGCGAGAAACAAGTGACGACTAAAATCATTAGAACAACATTACTCACCTTATCGTGTAGTATTTTCACTATTCGACACACTATCTGCTGGAAATAGACGTAAGACGGTAACAGACATTCCGCTTCTACTCGTAACAGTCCCTTTAAAGTTAATAGCCAAGTCTGCTAAATAACTTAGCTCGGTTGAACCATCTTCGCGAACAAATTGTTCGTTTCCACCACTTACTCCACCTAAGAGCTGTGGCTCTAGTTAAAAAGTCTCAAAGGCACTGACGCTTAGGTTGTTCTTAAGAGAAACAGTTCGTGAATCAATTAGGTGTAATTTAGTACGAACGAGAAATTCTCGATTGTTGCGTAAAACTCATACTTTGCAACATGGTTGGATAACCACTTGATAATGTTGTTACACGAGAAATGTATAAGCTAAGCCATGAATTCACATTATGCAATGGAATTAATGCCTTCGTTATTACTTAGCGTAATCGTAGTTCTAAGTAATTGAATTAGCATCTAATCTCAATTGAATTTATAACGTGAATTCAATTGTTGTTTTGATTATAATTATTGAATATTTATTCTACATTTTTATATACTTGCACCCTTATGTATATATATTGGATTCAGTTGTGACTGAGAGCTATATTTGTTGGAAAGCACTTCGATTTAGGTAATCAAAATACTTTTCGTCAGCAGTCTATTAGACACTGCCATTTCACGTGAAAACGTTCGCGTCACCTTTCTGTAAATTTAGTTTGCACTTAAATCATAACATCATTCAGTGCCAGTAAGCATCCCATTGTGTCAAGAATCAATCAATCAAATAATCATAACTGATGGCTTTATATATCACTAGATGTGCCCGTGGTTTCACCCGCGTTTATCGTTACTACGCCGCCCACGTTAGTCGTAGCGTGATATTATATAGCCTATCGCCTTCGTCGATAAATAGGCTATCGAGCATTAAAAGAATTTTCAATTCGAACCAGTAGTTCCTGGGATTAGCGCGTTCAACCAAACAAACAAACTCTTCAGCTTTATAATATTAGTATAGATTGTAAAATGGTCCACAAAGCCTTTTTTGTTACCATTTTAGTATTTCTAAATAGAAACCACATAATACGAATCCCGTCATGACTTTAACATTACCACAATGAAGTCTCTTTTGTAACTTGTAGTCCGCAATGTATGCGTTATATAAGAATTTCCTCACACGTAGTTAATAAATTGACATGCCGCTGAGCATTTTTGTAACTAACGAGTATTAGATCTCAGGTTACTTCCTGCATTTGTGGCTTCACGCAAACCCACATAATAGCATCGTTTGTGGGATTTATCCGGAGATTTTCTCAGACAAGTAAACATGAGATTTATTACAGCTCCGAGAAACACAAGCCTGTACGTATTCCATATTAGAACTTCATTAAACCTGTTCATCTCTACAAGTTCAATACTTCTCGTATCACACGTTTTGAATTTTAAAAACGTGTGAAAATTCATTTCAATGACACACATTCCGCGCTCTACGTGAAGCCTCATTAATGAATAATTTAAATGATCATCAGCAAAATATGTTTATTTAAAGAAATACTTGTGTGCTACGTTCGTAAATTAGTATTGTAGAACTTGATGTAAATCGTATTGTTACGGAATTAACCATGAAATGCGCGTCATGTCTTTGTTTTAGATATAAACAAACGCCAATTACGATGTAGAATTTTCTACACGATAGCTCTTTGTCTTCGGTATTTCCCCCGCCTTTATCATCGTCGTCTTCAACAGATTGCTTTAGTCTGTGATTTATATCAATGCCTGCTGGTACCAGTCCAATTCTGATCAGATTCTACATTTGTCTTTCGAAATTGGATAACGGATAAAAATATAGGTGTTTCCGTATTCGCTTTGTGGTTCAAGTTCAAGATTCCGTCCGCCTGGGTTATTGACCGGCCTCGGTACATTCGCAACGAGTGAATTAACTTTTCTCTGCTCTACAGTTTTACTGACACCCATAATTTTGTTAACATAAAAACCTGGCAAATTTAGTCATGTATAATTTTACGTCAATAATTTTAATATAATTTTAGTCGAATAATTTACCAATTAATTGTTGTCTCAAAATTTTTATAGTTTTGAGACAACGGCGTCCCAACTCGTGTGTTCATTCAATCAACATTTTGGGATATTGATTATCCTCTTATCTGAAGTGGTTGTGTTTGAACAACGGCTTTGTTAAGCTATTTTATCGCTCTCTGAAGCTTTACTACAATCGGAAAGGGGCATTGATTTAGATTTAAAATTGGGTGCTAATATCTTTGTGTTCGGTCCTGCGGTTTTACTTTTTGTTTCTTCATGACGAATAAATATTGCGGTACATGTTTGCTGTATAACAGTATTATCAGTTGTGTTTACTGAAACCACAAAGCTCTTCATCGCTGTCAATAGTATGTAAAATTGTGCATAGTTTGAAACTGTTTGAATGGTTTGGCTATGGTGGCGACTAGCCGGTTTGAGAGAACAATGGTGCGTTGGTGATGTTATTGATTGGCGGCAACAGGTGGCTAGGGCGTCTCGTCCCCCGCATACTGCTCCAAACCACCACCTTCACTTTCGTCTTCTTGGAGACTTTTTTAAGATTGTTTGCAATCTCATTGGAAGTTTAATTATGAACACCTCAACGACTGATCTTTTGATCATCTATACACTTTGCCTTTTGATTATTCTTCGTCTAAAAAAATCATATTTTTTGTTATTACTTCAAAGTCTTAATTTATGAACAAAATAAACAATACCATAACAACTTAAGTTATTACGTTTGCGTCTTAATTTAGATAATGATAAACGACTTGAAACCCCAGTTAATAAAGGTTACTGCTAATTCGTTATAAAAATGACAATTAATAAACTCTAAGTATTTTAATGAAAATAAAGACACGGCTGCGCGCTAATGGAACTCTGCCCCTTAATTAAAATCTGTGAGAATTGCGTTTGAACACAATTGCTTCTAGTGTTGTACATAGCCTCGGTGTTGTTCGTCAATGTTTCCACTATTATCTTTATTGCCGTATCTTGTAGGAAAGTAATCGTCCTTATCCGATCAATCTCTTGCAGTCAATTTGTTTGGTGTGTTGTGTGTAAATCGGTTGGTTCCCGTGTGCTACGAGCGTGATAGTTAGTTGCAATTTATCGATAACCCGGTTCTGTTTAGTCCACTGCCCTCCCTACTCGTCGGCAACAACGTGGCGATGACGCTGAAAAATGGATTGTTCCTCCGTATTATACTTTGAAACCGTAATATGTTAAAACTACTCATCCTAACATCGATATATTTTACGTCGAAGGCCTTATTTTGACATTAACGTTAAGTGGTTATGTGATTAGCTTTGTCATATTTTTTATAAGTACGTGTTTTAGTAATTACATTATAAAATTTCCGCTTATTTAATGTACAGAACATGTAAAGTAACTCAAGCGTATCGCTGATGGTTTTATCGCCTTGTACATTTTCTTCTTCCGTGTTATACATATTTAATAAGCTTAGATCTCAATTTATTTTAGATTTACTGCATCCCACTTATTTATTAAGAGCATACAATATTTTTGTGCTCTCATTTCAACAAAACCAGAAGGCTGAATACCAGTCCTTAATTATTACGTGTTGAATTCATATTTTATTCGTCTTCGGCCGAGCGTAATTCATCCTATTGTCATGCCCGTCCTATGAGGGTCACATATTATAACACAACGAGAAAACACTTATTCTTTTTGTTAGATTACGTATACATACTTGGAATTTTTCAACAGACGAAATCCCTCAAGCGATGCATTGATATCGAAGAAGGAAGTTGAATATATTTGTTTGGCAATTATATTTTCTTCACATGCAAGGAACAAATAGGTGCATGCATTATGCAATACACAAACTTAAGCAGGGCGATGAAAACACCAGTAGAAGTTAAAAATGGTCAAACAAAAGGACACGTCGGCATTTTATACGGAATTTTAAAGTCTTACGATAACTGTAGGATATTAATGTTCTAGTCATTGTACATATGAGTGTGGCGGATGTTATTGTGTATTCTGAGCGACGAATGAATGTTGACAAAACGTCGAACGACGATGTCGACTGGTTTCTGAAGTAACTGAGTATTCCGGTAAGGAACACAATTTGATAACAATACGATGATTATAACTTGCACGCGGTACAGTATATTGTTATTGGAATGTAGATTTTATGAAACTCTTTTATTGAAACGAAGCATTTTCATTACAATTAGCTTAATGCTGAGGTGTTATTTTTAACTAGGTATCAAAGCAAACTAGTCTAGCTACTGAAGCTCCTTTGCCTCGGCATGTTCCTACCACAGGGAGAAGCTTAGTCGGTTTTGTGGCCATTAAAAGACAAAAGAGAGACTTCACTGCCTACGTAATTTAAAGCATTGCTTTAGTGGCGAGCTCGCTTCTATTGGATATTTAGGAAGGTCATCTTTCTCGGCGCCACCTAATCCTGTAGTAGCTTACTTTGGCATGCAAACGTTTGATTAAATGCTGATTGCTTGACATTTTAATCCTGGTTTTATTGCGTCCACTTGATTTCAATAGAAATCTTAGTTTGTATTTACTTATAATTCCGATAAATTATTGACAACAATCTCGGTGGTTAACCCGCACTCGTATTTCCTGTTACGACTTGACATTCTTTAAATCTTCCGCAATTTCCTTGTGGCATTTAATCCGAGTTCTTGAAACAATTCTGTACACTGGATCAAGGTATGCATACTTAGCAATCTTCATCATAGGTTAGAGTGTGAAATGTTTGATATACCTACGAGGGTGCGTTTTTAAGTTCGCGGAATGGAATAGAAGGGGATGAAATAATATTACAAAATTATTTTTCCTTTTCAATATATTCACCTGAAACCCTAATACATTTCTCAGATCTATGAATTAACTTATGAATACCTTCATAAAAAAATGTTTTGTCTTTCTCTGAAAAATACGCCGAAACTGCATCCTTCACTTCTTCATCGGTTGAAAATTTATTTCCTCGAAGCTCTTTTTTCAGATTTGGAAAGAGATAATAGTCGCTGGGAGCCAAGTCTGGGCTATAAGGTGGGTGATCAATGATATCGAAGCCCACCTTGTGCAAAGCAGCCAACGCAACTCGACTCTTGTGAACAGGAGCATTGTCGTGCAAGAGCAGGACACCTTTGGTCAATTTTCCTCTTCTTTTTTCTCTGATTGCCTCTTTTAACTGCTCTAAAATTGAAGCGTAGTGTTCTCCGGTTATGGAAACACCTTTTTCTTTGTAATCAACCAACAAAATTCCTTCTGTGTCCCAAAAAACTGTCGCCATGAGCTTTCCCGCCGATTGCGACACCTTGAATTTCTTAGGCGGTGGTGTACCCTTTTTATGCCACTGCATGGAATCTTGTTTAGACTCAGGTTCATAGTGATGAACCCAAGTTTCATCCCCAGTAACAATTCGCTCCAAAAAACCATCCTTGTCTTCATTACACTGGCTCAAAAACGCACGCGAACACTCGACGCGCTTCTGTTTTTGAGGCGGTGTGAGCATTCTAGACACCCATCTTGCACTGACTTTTGTCATGCCGAGATGATCATGGAGAACCTTGAAAATGGTCGTTTCAGATACTCCAACCATCTCTGCGATTTGTTTTTTCTTCAAACGTGCATCCTCCAATATTAATTTTTCGATTTTTTCGATAAGATCTGGAGTGGTGACCTCAACAGACCGCCCAGGCCGGGAATCGTCTTCAATTGATTCCCTGCCTTGCTTAAAGAGGTTGTGCCACTTGTATACCATGGTTTTTCCTGGACAAGAGTCCCCGTATACAGATGACATCTCTTCCAAAATGGTTTGAACATTTTTTCCTTGCTTGGTAAGGAACTTTATAACGGCGCGGAACTCGATTTTCTCCATACTTCACAATTTCTTCCAGATTGAGTTGCTTGAGGGACGATAGTTCAAAGACTAATGACCTCATTATGATAATACTCGGTATATATACTAATTATTAGTTGCTAAACACGTTAGTGACTAAACAAGCACCCCCACCACCTTCCATACCCTCCATTCCGCGAACTTAAAAACGCACCCTCGTATACTTAAACAATATCAATGACACTAAAGTAATAGCGACTACGAACGTTACCCATTTTCAGGTGGAATTAAATCACTGATTTTACTAAATTAAATTAATGATTTATTGATGATTAAGAACAAGTAATGATTTACCGATAATAAATCTAGAAGTATCTGGTACTTCTGGAACATTTTATGATTAACAGGTATGCAGGTATGCTTGTGCCACCTTTGTTAGGAAAATAAAATAAATAAAATTTTAATCTTGTGCTAAGGTATGATAAGTAAAATTAAAGCACATTTTCAGCAATCTTATTGTTCTTGAAATAAGTTTTAGACTACAAAGGAAAGCCTCTGATAAAATTCTTTTTGTGCACTATACTCACGACGCCAACGCTTCTGTCTAAACTGAAATTAAAAAATGAACTCCAACTAAAATTAAAGCACATTTGTTTGTAAATTAAATAAGAATGTCAAAGTCAGTAAACAATAAATATATTTTTTAAAAGGTTCGATAAAAATAATATCAGTAGCATGCAAAAAAAGATAGACATGCATTATTATTGGTTTCTTTATCTACTATCTGATATAATATATCAGTGACTTCAAGAATGCCGTAGTGGTTTTGGATCACCTCGCTGGTATCACTATGCCGAGTGTTGTGGGTTCGAACCGCAAACAGAATAAAAAATTGTGTGAACCAGAAACGGAGGTGCCAAGATTAGTCGCTTTTTAAATGAAGAAGAAACCCACGATATAGGAATTATCCCAAGTGATAGAAGTAACTATCTAAAAAAGATGTAAAAGTTGGCTGTCTTAATACAACTCCTAAAACAGACGCTATCACGCATAAATGCGTGCATACAGTATTTCTGGTTCATGTTGATGTCAACATGTCAAGTTACGACACACGCATCTAAACGTAAGACTATGTGTATTTCTCCAATACGCGTACACAATTTAATAATCAATGAGAGATTCCTTGCTCCTTATTATTCTATTATCGGGTTTTCCAACCCTGGAATTACACGTAGAGTAATTCAATGGCCATTTAAAAGAGTGCTCGTGAATATCTCATAGGCTCAACCCTTCTCGTACCTAGCAACTATCCTAAATGTACTGCTAACCAATAAACTTTTATGTTCACATGTGTTACTTTGTAACTTAATGAATAAATGATTTCTAACTTTGACTTTTGAGTTATTTATGATACACTATGCAACCATGTTCTTACTTCATATGTGAACACATTTTTATTTCACGTTGTAGGTATATTTCATCATGATTCATAAACCATATCGAATCTAAATATCTGGCCGTATTAACAATCACTCACAGGCATAGAAACAGCGCGAAAGGAATCAGGTACAAAAAGTTATAATTCACCAGACCTTTAAAGACAATCCACTAAAGAGCTCATTTTGTTCGTGCTTCAAATAACTGGCAAACTAACGGGTAAATATTTGGTCTTCATTTCAACTTAATTGGAAATGTTTTTTAGAAGTTTGTAGGATGAAAATTTAAACTGTATCTCGCCTCGTTTGTTAGAAACAATGAAGGATTTCATACTTTGCTTTGTGTATCAATTAACGTCCTGCCTTTACCGTTATTCGGATGGTAAGAAGATTTCGCGGTCGTAATTAAATATTCAAATTAAAAGTAGTACTGTTTGTATTAAGCGCAAATACGGCTACGAATTGTGAAGTCAGCACAAACTGTTGTAAGCTATACGTAGTAGCAAATAGACGATGGTCTTGAAGGGATAGGCAGGGCCTTGTTACAACCGTTACTTACTTCTTTTGTTTTATATTCGTTTTTTTTTATCACGAACATTACAACAGTCGCTTTGGGCTAGCAGAAATAATACCCCAGGTCATCTCGAGTCACTAAGCCGCGCTTTCACGTGGCTTAAGTACGTTGACACTAGGTACGCAACTAAAGAAGACTTATAGTTAACATATTGCTTCCATAGCAAGTTATATTTACACCTGTAATTTTGTATACATATGTAAGCACATGTGACTTCGTCAGGTGGTAACCGTAACAACCATTCATTAAGATATCCCCTTTCATAAAAAACCGGAACTCAAAGGCCGGTGTATCGAAAACCGCATATGTCTTGGTCGTTTCCGTCTTATCGTTTTATATTAAGCCGTTCATCGTTAACGTTTACTTGCCGGTGTGGTCTCAGATAAAAATAGACTTCAATTATATCGTGCTGATGTATTACTGACGGCCTTGTAATGTCGAGCTTCAGGTGCAAAGGCCAACATTTGTCGTAATGGCGTGAAATGATGGCAATAACTTATCTATACTAATATTTTAAAGCTGAAGAGTTTGTTTATTTGTTTGGTTGATCGCGCTAATCTTAGGAACTGCTGGTTCGAATTTAAAAGATCTTTTAGTGTTGGATAGCCCTTTATCGAGGAAGAGTATAAGCTATATAACATCACGCTACAATAGGACCGGCGCATCAATGAAAAATATTGCAAAAATGGGGAATATTCTCTAATGTGACGCAGACGAAATTGCGGGGGTTAGCTAATGGATAATAAGTTTAATTTATTTACAGAAATGAAAGGACGACCCGAACTCCGTATGCCGTGGATTTATTAATACAGAGCTCGATTATATGCCTTTATTTTACTCAAGAGCTCTATTTATTATCTTATCTCTGCTAATAATAACAGCCAAATGAATTAGTATTGTTATGAATCAGATAATAGAAGCGCTGTGCCTAACAGAGCAATCAGTGGTCTTTGTGTCTTGCTATGAATTCACAGCGACACTCTTTTTCCAAGATTGACAACGCGCGACTTTACTGTCTAGTGCTATGTAAACATTTATAGTCGTCTACAGTAAAAATTGCTTAGTTGGGCTTATTTACTGTTAGTAGTATAATATAATAATAATATTCTATCACATACACACAACACCATCTAGCCAAAACTAAGCAGAGCTTGTACTATGGGTACTAAACAATGGATAAACATACATATATACTTTTTTTTGTAAATACTCATATATTATACATAGAAACACCCAGACCAAGACAAACATCCATGTTCATGCACACAAATGTTTGATTTGTGCGGGCATCGAACCCGCGATATCAGGCGCGGCAGTCGGTTACACTAATCACTACGCCATCGAGGCCGAAGTATAAACACTCTCAGTACAAGTTGATCTTTATTTTGGCCTATTAAGAAAAATGTTGCCTTGTGTAATAAAGAAGAAATATATTACGCTGTACCTCCATCTGCCATGTGCATACCTTTACTATATCCTTTCTCAATAGTTCTTAGATGTGAGAATTTCTGCCAACATGGTGAACAATAGCCATATTCATTACATCTTTGTTAGTAATTCAATATATCATAATATAATATATCTATGCCATTACTATCGCAACAATTATTCTCACACGTAAGTGAGAATAATAATGGATACTTCATGGTATTTCGGATATAGTATTATTATATTACATATTATATATTATACTCTTAAAATGAAATTCAAGAACAACTAGTAATTATAGAAGTCTTCTTCTTTCTTCTGCTTTATACTTAACAGCTTTGTTCTTGTTGGTGAGGAGTGAGGAGGAGAAAAATGGCATATACGCCATTTTTCTCCATTTTTCGCCAATACCTTGATCTCCTTATAAGACATGACCTTTGCCTTTTATTTTATTTGGTCTGTGAATGCCCTTCTGGGTCTGAGGAATTAGGAGAGAGGAAAGGGCAGACCCTTTCCTCTCTTTCTTCCCACTTTTTCTTCTTTAAATAAAGAGAAACCGTTTAGATTACCCACTATTCTGTAACTGAGGTGATGGTGAATCTTTGTAAAAACTCAGCCATCTATGTAGCTGACGGCGCCGATGTTAGATCATGCGGTTCGATCGATATGCGCAGGCGCAATTTCGTCACGTATTACTCTATATGCATTTCAAACATATTCTTGTGTCATATGTGAACGCTGCTCTTGTTGGAGCTTTCTTCATCCATCTCTACAGTCAGCCTTCTTGAGATCTTTACGTTAGTGTAGCTACTTCAAAGTCAGCCTGCCCCCTCCCCCTTTGTCTTTCCACTTTAACTTCTACTTGAGCATTAAAGAAGTTATCAAAAATATTAAATAAATAATCGTATAGACAGCAGATAACAGGACTAGCTGCCGTCCGCGGTTTCTTTATACTTTAATGTAAGAAACTTTTACCCTATTTGTGGACGGATAAACTTCCCGCTCTATAAATCACTGTTTTATCATAAGCAAACAGCTATCGTATCGATACATCACTGTTATCGTCAACTTAAAGCTTAGCCGTGGGAAATGATCTACTAGTACAGAGATAGCGCGTCACTATCACTCGATATCGATAACGACATGATTGAACTTTTATATAATACAAGTATAGCTTGTAATAGATACGGATTGGTAATTTACGCAGTTGTTACCCCTTATTCAAATGTAATTTATACTACTACAATTAATAAAAAAGTGATTTTGTTTTCTTTCCTAAAATCTTGCCTAAAATAAAAGGGCTTATGTTTAACTTATCACCAGATATAGTAAAATATAACAGTCAAAAATAGTAAATGATCATCAAAATTGAAACCGCAATATATTTAAAGAGATCAAAATAAGTCGATGGATAGGACCTATATTTTGGTGGGTTTAAGGAGGAACCTAACATAACCTAACCGCTGCGAGACAGAATGCAGAGATTTGAGACCGTTATTATATATTTTAGTAAGCATATTTTGCTGCGCAATTAGTATTTTTGGTGGTCAATATAATTAATCCCAAATAAAAGTAGTTACTTACTTACGTTAGTTACTGCTTATTACATCAGCTAGATAGCAGATGTTATAAGCAGTAACTTAAGCAACCGATTTTGACGGGACTTAACTGGCAGATGCCAGTGAAAGTCTGGTCACAATCGGTCCTACTGATTCAGAGATTAGCCGGAACAAACGGAGAGACAATCTTAATTTTATTTATTTGTATAGAAGACCGCAATACGTGTAAATTTCTTAGTACCATGAATTTGACATTCGTAGCGTAATATTTCTTTCGTCGTGGTGGAATGAACATCTCGTTTCCTCGCCTGTACTTATTGCCTCGTTGCTTTATTGGCATACTTAATCAAAGTAGCGCGCAAGTCGTTACGAATCGAGTTCGGTTCCCAAATCTGACAATCGTGTGATTGAGTGGTCTGTGTCTGACACTGGGTCAAGCATCAACGGTTTTTGGTGCAACTCTCAGTTTTGCTTGTAAATGAATCTTAATACTTATAACGTTCAACAACTTTACTTTATGTTAGTTTAACATTTTTTATCATGAGCACGAAATTTTTCGATTGTTACTCGATTTTTATTTTCGTGCTGACCATATGTACTTCTTGTTGTAGTCGTCGATAAATTGATAACCATTTATTTTGCTTGCTTAAGGAAGACCTCATGCAATTTTCTTTACATATTACTAATTTCAAAATCGAACAACAAAAAATTTTAAGTAACTAATTTATTCAAATGTATTCGAATCACTTTGTCATTCGAAAAATTCGAATGTTTAATTGATGATGGCCCATCGCAAGGTTACATCATGCTTATAACGCAAGCGGCTGCCATTTCTGTACCTGTCAACTACCAACTAAACACGTTACATTAAAGAGGGCATAGCAAAACCCATTTACCAATCAATGAGTGAAATTAGCTATGAGTTATGATACCTGCTTATTTACACGGCCTGACTTTTGTAACCTCTTCGCGCACACTAGTTAACCGTGGAGAGGCCACTTGTCAGAAGTATTTAAGCATAGCGATGTAATGGACAACATAAATTTTCGCATGAGAACACAAGCTGACCGAGCTCTGTAAGATATGATCGTCGCAAGGACACTAAGATGTGTTAACAATAATCATCTTTAAATGCTATGTAAGGTTTAGAGTAAGCTTACACAATCTCGCCTCGGTGGCACAGGGGTAGTCAATGTGGGTGTTGTGCATGAGATCTCAAGTTCCATTTCCAGGCCGATCAAGTGTTTTTGACTCATTCTGTCAACAATTTTTTTGTAGAAGCACATAGTCAGGATATATGCCCAGTAGATAGCATATTATAGACAAACTTAACAACATTACGTAGGACCTAAAACCATAGTTAGCGAAATGCATCTACTCCTTTGGGAACATAGGCGTAAGAATATGTCCTTATTTCTTATTCGTCTATTTAGTAAACAAATGTAGCGTACTAGTAGAGAGAATACATAGAGAGCCATTTCTACGTATTGTGTTACTTTCCTGTCATTTCTATTTATTAGACAACGAATATAGTCCGGAAACAGTACCTAAACTATTTTTACAATAACTATAGAATAGAATAAGATTTTTTTAAGAATAGAATAATAACTATATTATTTACCAAACACGACAACTAGGAAAAATGGTGTATAAGTATGTATGACACACTCATTCGTATTCAAGTGTAAGCTATAACATGATTACTGCGTTTCGGTGAATAAAAGGGACGGTAGTTCACACATCCTTTCATTGCGTCTTCGATACCTTTTCCTTCGACAAAAGGTCTCCAACTCGCGATTGATAGATACATTCAGTGCCTATTGCAAGCAATAATAGGTAACAGGAAACCCTTATCAAGTACTAGCGACCCGCCTCTGCTTCGCACGGATAGTACAAAACTTTAACAAATTACACCTAAACCTTTCTCATGAATAACTCTGTCTATTGGTAAAAGCCGCATGTAAATCTGTTCAGTAGTCATTGAGCTTATCGTGAATAGACAGACATATGCGTGGGGGACATTGTTTTGAAAATATGTACATATGTAGTGATGCCGTACAGATCGGCAGACCGTATACTTGAATGCCAACGTTGTAGTAAAAAAAAAACATTGGATGTTGGCTATTTTATTTCCATAAAATAATTTTAAGTATTATTTGGATAAATTAAAAAGATATGCAATGAGATTAAACTAATATTGGGAAATAAATACATATTAAAACCAAAATTAGGAAATAAATGTATAATAAAAAAGCCTGTTCAAGGAGTAAAGCTCTCATGAGAAGAAACAGGTTAGAAACTCGTGACCACCCTTTTCAATAGTCAATTGAATATATTATATTATAGTACATTTAATTTATATAACTCCGCCGTCGTTGTTTCAGTGACGTCTATTCCGGTGAAGCCGGCATTAATTATATTAATTATTATGAAGGAATTTACTTTGTATGTCAACTACAGATAACTTGGTACACTAGCGTATTTTATAGAAGGCGTCTATATAAAACTAGCATTGGATACATAGGAGATACTCACTCCAAGTTTTAGGCCACTGTCTAACCCTAGCCAGTTGCCTACCTCTTGCATAGGACAAATTAAATATTGCATCTTCATAAAGTAATAAGGTTTAGCAAGGTTACGATAAGCAGTTGCGTTAGCGCTAGTACCTATACATTATATGTAGTTAATATAAAATAAAATAAATAAATGCCCCTTATCAAACTATGGCATTATGAAATATAATTTGAGTCATTAAAATAAGTAGAAACATCGAGCCACATGCACGCATTTTCCTTAGTACTTAATTACTATATTATAATAATCATGTTATTTCAATAAGTTCTCTATGAATCACTGCGGTTTTATCACCTTTCAATAATGTGAGTAAGTATTTAAGCAGTTAATGCTTGGAATGGTAGACATAATTAAAAAAACGTTAACTCACCATTTTGACGTTAAAGTTAAATATTAAAAGGTATGCATGTATGGTTTAGTAAGATTAAGTTTAGAGTTTGTATTGCGAGCCCTTTAGTTCTCCATTACGATGCTTAAAAACTTTACTAGCAAGCGATATGTGGTCTCTAGTCTCTCTTTCTCTCGCTCTATCCCTGTCACGTATATCACATCACTATAGTTTGGAGTCAAATAACCAAAAGTAATATCAGCCTGTCATAAACTCTTGTTTTCTTGTTGTAACTTGCGACACAGGACATATGCAAGTCTTTTATAAAAATAACTTAGATTGTTTAGTTAACTGCAAAATCCTTACCAACAAAAACACGAAAGTAACTCATCAGTTACGTTTGATAACTACACAGACAATCTGATTGCGATGTTTTGTTTTGTGATAGCTTGACAGTCTCACCCTAGGGAAGGAGTTAAAGGAAATGGACTACTTTCAAGAGGAAAACGTGACTAATGTTGCCGGTAAAACCAAATCGTGTATAAAAACCTTTACGTAACTATGTATTCCAGTTACTATATCGATAACCATTCAGTATTACACGTGTTATCAATACCTAGCGTATAAAATTTCCTATAAAATATGTCTGTATAAAATGTTTTTGATAAGAGAATAAAATCCAAACGTTTTCTCTAATGAACATCGGATATGGCGAGGCGATACTTTTTTGATTACTTTTAGCATTGTAATAGACAGAAATATTTAAAAGCGTTTTATAATGTTTAAATTTTAAGTGTTAGTCTTTGGTACTAGTAAGACTTTAGAGGGAGTTTATACACTGTTTTATAGTTTTTGTATAACTCTTTTTTTTAGACATTTTATATTAGGTACCTATAGTACCTGCTGCTTCATTCTATCAACGACATGCATACAAAAGTTGTTATTTATTTTATGCGACTGCTCCCGCATTAGGATTAAATCTCATAGCACAGGGGACTGTACAACCATTTTATTTTAGAAGCGGCAGTTGCCCAATAGGCTTTCGACTTGCGATTGAGAAGTCGCGGGTTCGAATACTACTCATTACACTACCGGCGTGAACCCACACCTAATACAAGCATTCTAGCTTAGCTGGAGGCGTTAACAGTAATACTAGTAATTGGTAATCCAAATTGCTAGAAATTTATAAAAAAAATAAACATTATACAACAATCACAAAAAACACCCAGATACGATTGTTTGTCCCGTGTGAAAAGAAGGCACTCGTTATTACCAAAGATTGTATTTCTCTTATATAGGTGTATGACACACCTATATAAGGCCAGCTATGTATTTTAATTCCCATGTGATAGCAGGCGAGTTTATTGACGTTTATTGGTAACATATCCAGACTGTATATTAGCAGCGATAGCTCAGTGGGGAGAACAACAACTACAGCAGACTACAATGCACAGGGTCTCGGGTTCGAAACCACGTCGCGCACCTCTGACTTTCAGAAGTTATATGACTTTCGAAATTATGTGCGTATTGATTGACAATTATCGCCTGCTCCCGTGCCTCGGAGAGCACGTTAAGCCGTCGGTCCCGGCTGCCATGAACATCTATGGCAGTCGTTATTGGGTAAGTCGACACAAGAGATCCCACTGGGTCGAAGTGTCGCCGGTCTATAATGACTGGCCTCCACACAGGATAAGTTAAGTTGTTCCGTGCGAAGATCGAACCCATAACTCACGGGCTACGAGTCGACCAATTAAACCACCGTGCAGTCAATTCGTTATGCTATTTCTTATCGCAATATCGTTTTTGTCCTATAGTTACTAAGTGAACAAGAGCTAATTCCTATTTAAACCACGCGCCACGGTCTTAATTTAAATATTTGTCACACACGTGTAGCAAATATTAATTTGATGAATATCATATAATAACAATATACAAATATTTAGTACGTGAAACTATACACATACTTAGGTACGTAGGTATTACTAACTAATTTTAAGTGACATAGTAACTATTAATTTAGTAACTAACGGTTTAACACAAGTATAAAATCATCTTTATGTCTGTCGCGTTTATTAGTTTGACATCCAACACTTGACATATCCTATCTTAATCTATAATAAATATTATAAAGCTGAAAAGTTTGTTTGTTTGTTTGCTTGAACTCTTTTAGTGTTAGATAGCCCATTTATCGAGGAAGGCTGTAGGCTATATAACATCACGCTACGACCAATAGGAGCGGATCAGCAATGAAAAATGTTGCAAGAACGGGAATAATTCTCTTATGTGAAGCAGACGAAGTTGCGCGAATCAGCTAGTAATATTACAAAAATGCGAATGTGAATTTGTTTGTCATTGTTTTGCGCCTTAAATACTCGACAGATCATCATGCAATTTCGCATAGACGTTGTCAGGGGTTTAGAATAAAACATAGGGTGCCTTTCATACAGAATAAGTACTGTTCCCAAATTATAGAAAATTGACACAACCTACATTTATGTTAGCAAAGTTGTGGGCAAACTGTAGTATACTATATATATTATGTAAATACATAGATATTACAAACTAATATAAAGTGACATAGCAACAATCAATTTAATGACTAACCGTTTTACAAAAGTATTGAATATTTTTTATGTCTGGCGCGTCTATTGGTTTGACATGCAACACTCGTCATATAAATCACTAGCTTTTGCCCGCGGCTTTGCTTAGATAAAACTTTTTCGGATAAAGGTGCGTGTTTTCCCATACCTTTACCAACATGTATGAAAAATTTCATAATGATCGATTTAGTAGTTAAGGCTGGATAGTTTAACAAACAAATAAATAATTTCATATACGCAAAAGATTTTGTTCACGCCTAGGTTAGATTAGGTTAGTAATCGTTTTTTTCTGGATGAAAGGTACCCTGTCTCTTTCTGTCATCGTGTATGTGAATATTCATAATAATCGATTGAGTAGTTAATGCTTGAAAGTGTAACAAATAATCTTACAATCGCATTTATAATAGGATAACTTGACACCCTACTAGTGCTATAAATATGAAACTTTATAGAGATGTTCGTGTATTTGTTACTTAATCACGCTTAAACTATTGAACTGAAGGAATAAAACTTAGCACTCGGGTAGACTATGTGCTGGATTAACGGACTTTGCTTGACTTTTATTATTAACAGACATGGTACTTTTTATGCCAGTACGTTCCCGTGGGATAAACGCGGGTCTAGCCGCGAACTGAACTAGTGTATTACAAATTTATTATGTTCAAGCCACGTGTTCAATCAAGTAGAACATATAATTACATACTTTATATAATTTCAGGCTTGTTGCGCAATATCCAAGTTGTATAATAAGTTATATTAATAATTTTTTAATGTGAATCTGTAGCAATTATTTGCCTTGAAAAGAAAAAAGTATCCATTAACGACTAATACTGTGATAAATTGACGAGGTATATCTGATAATATAAATTAAGTACATGTTATAAACATGTAAGAATTTACGAGAAATCACTTGCTTTTAATTTTTTAACAATAAAATTGTGTCACTTACGTTTGTCGTGATTTATAAATGACACATAACTCAATCTTGTGTTTCTAATGTCCATTAGTTATCTGGATGTTTTGGTGGCAGTTCATATTACATATATGCTAAATTAGCAACTTTAATGGCTGATTAACAAATGATTGATTATCCTACTCTGATTACTGCAATCCGCCTGATGTAAACATTTATCTTTTTAATTCTTTAAGTTGATATTTTTTTATCACTGACGTATACACGCTGATCTCTAAATCTTCCTTTATTTCAAACTTTCCATTTCGTAATGTACTAAGTAATTTATAAAGGAAATAACACACCATCAAAACGTTTAAACCGTGTATTTGCATACGAAATAATATTTAAAATTCCATCACTTCGACACGCAAGGTTGTACTAGTAGTTAATTAATATCGATAATAAGTTATTAACAAATGAATTTCTCCGAGCGTATCACTATTATTGTGCCGTGTTATATGCTTGCTATAAAACGTTATCACGGCCCTTATCTGTGGGCACGGGTACGTTACTTGAAGTTCATTAGCACTGCAGTGATAAGGGCGACGTGGTTAGTTTAAGTTTAACCCGTCAATGCGAAGAAAATACCCTTTTAATATGTATACTATCAGGTATAGTTACGTACATACATACATATGTATATGAATGGACGGTGTTATATCTGATAGGATGTCTACATATACAAGGTAAAGCGAATATGCTACTATTTCGTACCAAGCAACTTTTATTCCTTGCCCATATTAAAGTTTGAAGTCAAAATTAATGTGTTTAGTGATAACAATTTCCAATAGTAAACTGATTTGCATTATACAGCATGTCATATCGTCTAACTGTACGTAATGTTCCAATCTTGTCACAAAAACTCTAGTTAAAATACCATGTTATTTCCTCTTCCAGATTTGGACTTACTAAGTTAATAAAATGATCGCGCAATTTAGAATACCTTGTTCTTCTTTTTTACTATTCTTTTAGTTGCTTACAACCAGAAACCTATTAATATCAGTGCCTATCCCTAAAATTTGGAAACAGAGCAACGACTTCGCATGCAGGGTGCAACGTGCAGTCAGTTCCATTAACTTTTTGCAAGCGAACTTCCAAATATTCTACCGAAAAACTGCCAGTACGTACAAACAAATCAGTCCTTGGCTACGTATCACTCCTTTGATAAAAAACCTATTCACCTCATGTTTACGCCTACACATTCACACCAGATGCTAGTTACCAATGTTACGGTGACCTATTTATCGTTACGAAGGTAAACAGGTGGTACTAAATCATAACTGTATTAGAAGGGCAGATGGGATATTTATAAGCACGTAACGGTAGCGTTTGGCTTACCTAAGAATAGATTTACCATGGGGGATATATTAAACGACTAAGTAATTACGTGAGTTAGTTGTATAGGTAACGACTTTATATGCTTTCTGATAATCTGGGTACTCGGAATATGATGTATTATCTCTATCATTAATTGTGATAATATTCTCTGTTTACTAAATCGATTAATACACTAAAACTCTATTGACTGTAATAGTGGTCACTGTGATAGTCACTAGATTGTCACCTTCCTTATTTAAGTAATGATAGCAAGCTTTATAAGTGAAATGATTCGCTATCAGGTACCATTCTGGCACTAGGTGCATCACCTTTCTATGGTCTCACCAGTCGGTGCTACTAGCGCGTAAGGTCCTGTCAATCTCATTGGGTAATAATTGACGGTTTCTATGGTGGGTTTTATGTCAAGTGACCTTACTATCCACTTGTATCTCTAGAGGTGAATTCAAATGCTATAACTCTCATTGTGTAAAATAAAGGTAAGACAAATAAATATAAGTAATCAATAGTAATGATATCCAAAGATCATCAATGTAGGTATGTATATTGGTTCCAAAATATCGAAGCAATATCCATATATAAGCGTCCTTGGATCCATTTTAAGCCAGCATAATTATATTGTAAGTTATATGAGGTCATAGGAATCTTAATACGGCAGACACGAAACTAGGGAATTGAATTGTAAGTAGGCAAATTTTATTTCTAAAAGCAAGGGCCGTGTTTATGTGTAACTTTTCTGATTAAATTAAATTTGAAAGTATGTTTTTACGCTATCGTAATTTGAGACTGTAAAAGGTCCTAGAAAATTGGACACTGTTCAAGATGGTCGCAATACGACGTTTTATTTATGATGCGTCATAAGTAAGTCGCTGTACCCAACTTGAGTGAGTTTTACCCGAGCATTAAATAGAATACGCTGACGCGATACGATGACTACGACTACTGTGAGAATGTACGCCCACATTGGCGATATCGTGTCACTAATGAGCAGTGGTCGGAAAACGTAGTGCTACTTGAGGTCAATAAACCGAAATGCTATATTTATATGGTCATGCCAACAGGCTTTAGAAATTATAAAGAGCTTAAACTTACTTGTTTGTAGCACACCAATATAAATGCTTTCGCGCACAGTTTGACTTCATTTATAACAAACAAATATCGATCAACATAGTATTGTTTGACAGCTAAGTATATATATAATACCAAGTTTATGCATAGCAATTCTCTTATATGGCACCATATATGCCTGGCATACGCTAATAAGTGCACTTGTATGCTTGTTTGTACTACAAAACATGCGTAAATATTTAAAACGCAACGATGATCACACCTCAAAACTATGTAAATGGAAATCCTATCCAAACTAAAATAAATATTTGCTCCTCGCTTCAGTTGGGTACAGATACGACAAGAAAACACAATGTAGCCCAAGATATATGATAAAATTATAGACGAAACCATTAAGCACAACCATTATATTGCTATAC
Source organism: Catocala nupta (assembly GCA_963675205.1). Classification (NCBI taxonomy): domain Eukaryota; kingdom Metazoa; phylum Arthropoda; class Insecta; order Lepidoptera; family Erebidae; genus Catocala; species Catocala nupta. The sequence goes on along the minus strand of OY776095.1, from coordinate 9,212,685 downwards.
TAGCTGACTCGCGCAACTTCGTCTGCTTCATATAAGATAAGAGAATTTACCCCGTTTTGCAACATTTTTCATTACTGCACCGCTCCAATTGGTCGTAGCGTGATGTTATATAACCTATAGCCTTCCTCGATAAATGGGATATCCAACACTAATATAATTTTTCAATTCGAACCAGTAGTTCTTGAGATTAGCGCGTTCAACCAAACAAACAAACAAACTCTTCAGCTTTATAATATTAGTATAGATTTGACGGTCTTTACGAAAGACACGCAGGGACAGAAGGCTTTCTGACCACTTAAATACTCAACTTATCGATGTCGAGTACAGCAGTTGAAAACTACAGCATTCATCATCATATTCATTATGTCAGTCGAAAGACGTCCTCTGCTGCGCATAGGCCTCCCCTAAGTCCCCTAAGGTTCTCCACACAGACCGGTTTTTGGCCGCACTACTAACAAACACTTAACTACTACATTACTTACTTACTTTACTTAGCTATACTCGTATTACCTACTTCAACAACACGATAAAACGTTTTTCATAAATCGTTCACGGTGCTATAGCAACAGGCAAACAATAAAACATAAACTAATATTACTACTTTATCCCTAACACGTCTGAGTAACATATTGGTATGGACAATAGTGGTCATAAAACGCTCCATAATGCACGTGATGAAAATCTGTTAGAGCTGAGATATCGGTAACTGCACCCAGGTTTAACTAAATGCATCAAATTATTTTAAGCGGATTAGTTTTAGCCGATAATTTGAAATGTAGTTTTCGGCTTTTAATCGGCTGTTAGCTGTAGCGTACACGACATGAAAGTTTGAAATGTATTTATAAATTAATTGCTATGATGTAGCGGTTACGTTGCCTTGTGGGCGTATTCAGAATTGCAGTAGCACAGCAGAACAATTTAAAAGTACGTATGATGAATCTACTTTTTATTCGACGAGAATAATTTTGTACATACCACGCTAACGAAGTCTATACATATTTTAAGAAGCTTCTTATCTATCATGTTAAGGTAATATCTAGCAACGGCTGCCGTATTTGTGGAAATCTTTTGACGCGAATTCAAAATTCAAATTCTGCTCTTGGCAATTAGCAATCATAATAATCGAATCTACTGATTGCGTATGTGCAATTTTAAATGATCTGTAATCTGACCATTTTTGCAGTTATTTTAATGTAATGTGTTCTTAAACCCTATCAGCAGTAATCCGCTTAGTGTCGTTTTATAATAATTGGCTTTATAATCAACAGATTTTTCCGCAAAAAAATCTAAACAGAGTTGTGTAGCAAAAAAAATCATGACAATTTTACTGATAGCTCGATTTCGTGTCGCTACAAATGCTATTTAGTATTAATTTGTGAACTCTAACCCTGTAAATATTCATGATATGTGTACAATTGCAAATGTATCATCTATAAATACTTTTCCTGTGTTGAAATCAATATGAATAGGTTTATACGGTAAATATACTTTATTCGTAGTAGATATGTATTTCAGCCTTAATATTGTCTCGCCTTTTTGTACTTCATATTTTTGGTATGTCGATGTGATAACCAAAACGAATACATATACAATACAAAATGTTTTATTTCGTTACCAAAAGAGTATATAACAACATTTCGTGATCGGAGCTTCCTTTTAAGTAGATAATGCCTGAATTAGGAGACTCCGCTTTTCTATAGCATGTTTGTTACATAGATGGTACATGATAGTGTTATTTTTTTTTAGACTTATATGTATAATATAAAAATTTAATAATGTTACAAAATCAAGAGAAAACTGTACCTACTCATGTTTAGGATAGATAATATAGAAAAAGTATTTTTTTTTAAATATTTTAATATAGGTCTAATATATAAAATTAGATGGTAGGTAAATGTAATCCCATTTTTTTTATAAACAGAAATATTGATTATAATAGGATTAAATATGTATTGTGTGGCGTTTGTTTACGCAAAAGTAAACACTGAGTTATTCCAGGTCGATTCTGTTATTTCGTACCTAAGCTTATACAAATATTTTCTCTAACAACGTTTGCTCGTACCTAAAACTGTTCCGAAGTTATAATGAACAATATGGCTGCGTATTATTTACAATTCATTAAATATAAACAAATACAACGAACTAACACTAACTGACTATTTATGCGAAGTTCAGAGTAGGTTAAGTTTAATAATGGCTTATTATAATATAAGCTTTGTTATGTTGCGGGTAGTTTGAAACGCTTTCACTTATTTATGTCATAGTTTCCAATTGGTATTAACGCCATCTATCAGCGGACTATTCAATGTACAATACGAGTTTGGTAAATTAAGAATCGTACCGTCTACCTCTCAGGTCTATTTAAAACACGTTGACTACCTACTATATTTAATAATTATTTTTATTATTACTTATACTCACATAAAATGTTTTCACATAGATTGAAAAATATCAAGGACAATGTCGGAATTTGTTACTAATAAATAATTCATGTTAGGTCATTCTGTTATAAGATTTAGCAGCAAAATTATTTAAGGCACTGATCAATATTGTTGCTCAAAAACATCTACAATTACATTGCAAACTATGAATATGAAATATGAGTACATATTCTCCTCTCAACATGTCGGAAATATACATCCTAACTTAATATTATAATTGAGAATGTGAGCTTGCTTGCTTGTTTGTAACGCTTTCACGCCATAAGTACTCGATCGATAATCATGAAATTTACAACGCATACACGTTGTCAGGGGTACAGAAATGGGGCATAAAGGAAACCTATGAAAGATATTTTATCCAGAAAAAGTCAATAAATTGCATATTATAGTAAATTAGTCCAGGAAAGTAATGTTGCCGAGGGGTTTATCGACATAATATAAATTGAAGCCAGCAAACCCGCGCGCAAAATATAGTATAATAGCATAATTAATATATACTTAATAAACTATGCTACATTGATAAAATCTTTGTTAAATCAGTATTACTTGAGACATCACACTATTCTTGAATAATATTTACTGCTCTCGTTAAATATCATGTGTCAAATAATTCTGGTAAATAGTTTAGTTTAGTAACGGCACATTGTACACTCGCCACTATCAGAGTATGTTATGTAGGTTATATTAACACTGTTATCGTCACTGATAACAATGAAAACATGCGGTCACACGACTGTGTATGTAATAGGACATGCCACAAGTTTGTTTTTAATTCTTTATTATTTTTAGATACTTACGAAAAGTAAAGTTATCTCCGGTAGCTCATGCCCTATGTCTCATTAATTTCAAGTCTTAGAACTTACATAATAAAAAAACTATTGTGTCTGGCCGCCGGTGTGCCGCTGCAACTTTATAGTTTAATCATCTGACGAGTTTACTTATAAAAATAACGAATTTCAATATTACTTTTTTACATATTCCTATAGTTGTAGAGATGTTACATCTCATTCATTTCATCAGTGATTGGAAAAGTATATTGGCTTTTGAATCCTAGCAGTTAGTCGGTACTTGAAGTCATCAGAACAGCGACTGCCTAATACTGAGTGTCTGTATTCAACAATAAACGACATACAGCTAAAATAAATATACACAAACTAAAGCCTGTTTTCTAGAAAGGCAGGCAGAGACTACAAATATGCTAGTGTAAAGCAGTATGTGAAAATCTTCTAACTAACATCCTGGCATATCTTTTGCTTCATTCACTTTTGGTTACAGCCTTCATGCACTCTCTTCAACTTAGGGGAAACTTATTTTTTCTAGAAACGGCTAAGCCGTAGCCTGATTTAAACTGACCACTGCCCAGTGAACGGATACCCCAACCAAATATTGCTGGCAAATTAATGTCTATGCTGTCACAAGTCAACACGATCGTTTCTGACCCCGACTCAATAGATACTTTGATAGATGGCTTCCTGATAGACCTTAATTGAGTTGTTTGTTAGATTCACCGTGCAAAATTTTAGATGACACTCACATACATATCTATCTTATAAGCGGTATTTTAAACGTAATGTTGTATTTAATATGCGTACTTAAATATTCTCAGCTGTCATAATATTATAATTTATAGAGAGAAAATTACAAAAGACGATTTTCCAGCAGTTTAATTTACAGTAAGGCGTTGCTAAAATCAATTGGCAACACAGAAAAGACGACATTTTCCGTTTTCTTCATTATTTTCAAAGAGCTGTGTGTTCATGCTCCTCCGTCCTTTGTTCCTTTTGTATGATGTTAATAAAAGTCTTTCTATTGCAGGAGCGGCTTGGCGCGGCGTGAGGCGGGCCGCGCCATGGGTAACAAGTGCTGCAGCCGCCGTCATGACCCAGATAGACCCTTGGGTGAGTGACGTCATAGGCTATTAAGCATTTTTATGGAAGTACCGTCGTAACGATTATTAAGCACGTTTGAGAGCTATGTATGTCTGATAAGTTGAGAAAGGGAGCGTCTAAAAGAATCTCAAGAGATAAAATCCATTAATTTTATCAGAATATTATGAAATTACTCTTATAATACGTAGGTACATACTTTGTTTTGTTTGTACACCCGATGCATGTAGCCGGATAGTCGTCCACTTTCGAATATATGTGACTATTATTATTAATCCACGATCCGATTCCATTTCTGCACGAACAAAAACATTTGTGTGCTTCACAAATAAATAATTGCTCTGAGTCCGAATGTTTTAATATTAATTTCTCGAAACGTATGTCCAGTGTACCGCAACATCCTTATATAATGTTTGCCGTTCCTTAAATAAAACTGTCACCATCACAATTGGCACAACCAATATTACGATTGTATGTAATTTAACATAGTAAAGTTTTAAATGTTATCAATTCTATGATTCTCTCTATTACAAAGTCTTGTAGGACCAGAGCATGAGTTAGCGCTTACGGTTGGAGCCGATCTTACCCTGAGATTCCAGGCTCAATGCCTAAGTGGAGCAATATACTACTAGATGTTTTTAAAGTACTTTTAACAACTAATATTATGCTGTTTTTCAAAACCAATCTTCAAAATATATCCTAACATAAATCTACATTAACGCGAGCGAAGCCGCGGTTAATACCTAGTTCTCTATACGTCTACGTATATAGCTATATATTATTATATATAGCGTATTAGGCACTTAAAATACCGTAAAAATTATCCGTAACTTATTTAGACACGTGGGTTATTTTCATGCCGTCCATGAATTACGATCCAAGGCTATGTTTCTTATTATTAATTAAAAGTTAACAGATTATATACCTAATTAAGGCTTTTACCACACAGCGGTTGGCAAAATTTTGCCGAATATTTTCATTGAGCTTCATAAACAGACGTAATATATTTACTTTTATGTTCTACTCGTTACAATATCAACGGAGTTATGAAAGGAGTTATTGCCATCGAACGATCAGATCGTAAAACAAACTATTATTTTATGATTAAACCATATTGCTGGCACTCTAACTCTCGGATTAGTTTCGCAATGAATATTAAATGAAATTTTCTGTTCTAAGGACCTTATTCAACAGGTTTAGGTCATATTTACTTGTTACCCTTAAGTGCTGTATTGTAATGTACTTCAAGAGAGCTAGTTCTACAAGAAACAAGTAAATAACGATATTGTTTGCTAGAGACCATTCTGTATATAGATCTTTAGTCCTTTGAGTATTGAGGCGGATCGTTTCTTAGATTGATGTTACCTACCTGTAGTTACCTACGTATATTATATCCTCGAATCTGCAGAAACATTACAGCCAGTTTTTACTTTTAACTTGTTTTGATTCATGCAACAGTCCAGAGTTTCTATATATCCATATATTCTTCAATCAATGTTACGATACTGATACAATCTTGTATTGTAGTTTTATTTCGTATGGAAATGTGCATTAGACTTGTATAAGGACTTTTTATACACTCCTATTTATGGTGCTTCGCTTGCTTTTTGCATCCATTTTCGTGAAAAGACTGTACGGGATATGTTGATAAAAACTCGTAATCATAATAAACATTGGCAAAACCCAGTATATAATTTATTTAATTTTATTTTCTACAAACCAACGCTTCAAATCTAAATTTAAATAAATATGACTTCTCAAGCATTAATAACAGAGACCCTTCTTCGTTATTAGTTTAAGACGCATTGTAGAAACGCAGCGATCAGCGGAGCGTTTTAGGATTACCATGGCTAATTAAAATGTTTCATTAAGTTATTATCTTTAACATGGAGCAGAACGATCGATCTGTCAGGTCAACAATCGTTGCCAGAGTTCATAGATGGCAGAAATGTGTCTAGTTTTAGATAGAGCTTTAGATATAATAATATGTTTTTAATTGATATTCAGTCAGTTCAATCCAGTTTAACTAGGTAGCCGATCCCATTAAACTAAAACAAAAAACGGTGATTATCTTAGGTTTACAGGGAACTAGATTAAAAAACATAAGTAGGTTACATACGTAACATTTGAGCTACATATATTTGCTAAGAAGATTTTAAATAATAGATTTATAATAGCCAGTGAATATAATAACATATATAAAACTATTATGTATTAAATTTAATAGTGAATATTCAGATACCTATCAACTCGTACAAGCATAAGCGTACGTACCTACATACATATCCTCACGTATACCCCGCACGGGTAGACAGAGGTTAATTACACCACGGCGCGAGCCTATTACCTATATGGTAATAGGCTCGCGCCGCAGACGCAGTTCTAGACACCGTTCTAGTCCTGAGGCTTTCTTGACAGGATATTTAATAACTCTTTGCCCCGACCACAGCATTAAACCCGAGATCTAATGCGCAGCAGTCGCATATACCTACTACTGCTGCGCCACCGAGGCAAACGACAAGCATAAACTACTCAAAAAAAATTCTTATAAAAACCATAAGAAAGATACTTATGTCAAGAAATAAGATGCAATCGCACTTCAAACAACACGATGCGATGCACAACGCCCCGTTTCACGCTCCGCTTTTGTTTGAAATCCTGCCTCACACACAACTGAACGGAACCTATTTCCTTGAAAGAACAATGCTTGTAGATTTTTTCGCACGATCTCAGGCACTGACCATTAGACACAATTTGCATTCATTCGTTACTGTTTACGCCGCGTTTTGAGGTCACAACACTATGTTTGGTAACAATATTAATTGCGACTAAATGCACTTATGAATCAAACGGCAATTACTTGTTCAATTTAATTATTGTGGTTAAAAGTCAAGGACATGTTCTTAGGTTGTATTGTTAATGTGTAATATTGTTTAATTACTATAGGTACTGGTATTGCCATCTTGCTTAATGGTCAAATCAATCGTTAATGCCAACGTCTTTACATGTTCGGATCAGTTTTCTTATATTTTGAATTAAAAAAGGACATCGCTTGCTCTATGAAAAATTCCTCTGTTGCGCAGAAATTATAAAAATTTAAACTACGGATATCTTAAACCCTAATTAATATGGATCGCACAAATTATTGTTACATGTGAGGATCGAACCTACCCCACTCGTCACATTGTCAATTGCGAAGTGACCTCTAAAACCACTGCGGCACCTCAACATAACCATAAACACATTCTATCTTGATTTATTATTTCCCATCAGAAAAGGCCTTTCTTCTATAATTGTATGTGCGAGAATGTGATAAATATACCTACCTTTTGTAACTCGCTATTTCATTCTCAGACATGCAATAAGTATACTCTAAGATATGGTGGTAAGGTCGCAGGACTGTCTTTTGACATATATTTGATCATGCTTATGATAACCTACTGCCGATCATAATATTGGATTTAGACCGAGGTCAGATAGATTTAGAATTACGTTTTCCTTCGTGGTTCTAAAAAAATAACTATTCCAAAGAAACATTGCATTTTCCACAATAAGAAATAACCTATGTTACTTGCCGGCCCATAGACTAGGTAGGTATATCTATGCAATCTGTTCAAAAAATCACTTCGTTCTGTTAGAACTGTTACCATGTGAATGAAAGACAAGCCAAACACACTTTCGCATTTATAATGTAAGTTTGATCCAGGTCTGCCTAACCTTTTGGGAAGTAAAAAAAGGAACTCCATGTTATTTTAATTTGAAATCAACTTCTAGTAGGTACAATAGTTTACGGCTGAATCCTCCACGAATCGTTCGTTGCCGCCTCACCTACTACTAAAGGAGTCACGATATCCTAACTAATATTATAAATGCGAATGTGAATCTGTTTGTTTGTTACGCTTTCACGCCTTAATTACTTAACCGAATCATCATGAAATTTGTCACGTTGTCAGGGGTACATTTTTTTACATTTCATTCAGAAAAAAGTACTGTTCTCGAGGGACAGTAGTTTATAGACAAAATCTAGATAAACGCGGGCAAAATCTACCTCTAAAGTAAAATAAAGGATATAAAAAAATAAGGACACTGACTTCTAAAAATACCTACCGCTTTTATAGTCACAACACACAGATTCTTGTCTATATTCACTACCCTTAGACTAAGGACTAAGTACCGAAAAGATAAAGGAGCTTATAACTGTTCGTTTAAGTTATTCTTTCGCTACTCTCTAAGGAGTCAAACAATGAACAAAAATGACGCTCGGAGGGAACAGTAAGTGATGTATATTTTTGCGTTGCTAGTCTTTTACACAAAATATAAACTGCTGGATTGGCCCGCGACTTCGCTTGCGTTAATGTAGATTATGCCAATATTTTTTTATCTGGATGTACTTTTTTTCTGGATGAAAGGTAAAGGTAACCTATGTTCTTTTCTGTTCTCCTGACAACGTGTTTGCGGTATTTCATGATTATAGGTCGAATAGTTAGGGCGTAAAAAGGCGAAACGGTACAAACAAACAAACTCAAATTTGCATTTTTTTTATAAGTTAGGATTTTTCTAGGCCTTACGGCCAGTAAGTAAGTTCCCGCGCATCCACATTCCTATTAAATACTACATTTAAAAGAATGCTATTATTATTACACTAGTTATTCCCGCGGTTTCACCCGCGTAAGTCCCGTTCCCGTGGGAATGTCGGGATAAAAAGTAACCTATGTGTGAATCCAGGTCTCCAGCTATCTACATACCAAGTTTCATAGCAATCGGTCCAGTAGTTTTTGCGTGAAAGAGTAACAAACATCTATACATCCACACAAACTTTCGCGTTTATAATATTAGTAAGGATCACGCTAGCAAATAATGTGCTACACTATTTCTAATGTAATTAATGAAATCCATTATATACTTTTACTGAACAGCGTTATTAAACTGACGCAGTAACTTTAGATAATAAGTACCTACTCTGTGATCAAATCTGTTGCTCTGGATAAAGTACTATATCGATTGGTTCTTTCTCAACTCTACTTAGTTCCCAAGTTTTGCCTAAGAATAGACCCACTGATTTACTTCCCAACGGCTTCGCTACTAGACAGCTAAGTTATTATTCAAGAGGCAGAATACAGACCGACTGCATCTGAGAATCTAAATCCGAACGAACTTAGATTATAGAATGCTTTTTCTTGACGTGATAAGGATTGAGAGGTGTATCATGTACTTTGTTTAGGTATTTGGAAAGAATGGATGATAGAATGTCGACTAAGTAACCGTATATGGCAAATGTGAATGGGACAATTGGAAGCATAAGACTTGGGCGAATATTCTATGATAGAAGGCTTCTGAGAATTCTGTAAAAGAAGACATTTTGGCGATATGGCTGGTTAAGAAAATCCTTAACCGATGTTGCTTTCTTGAAGTATATAATAAGAGTGAACTAATTGTCTTTCTATTGTAATATATATCTATTATAATATACTATATTTATTTAAAGATTTAACTTTTTTGAATCTATTAAACTATTTATGTTTACACTATCCCTGAGTTTGCGATTGCTTTTCAGCAGTTGTAGTCTCTGAGAGACGTCATAACCATTAGCTGTGGCTATGACGATAAAAATCATAGTTTAATTCCAATGTGTGAAATTAGCGTAAACGTTCTTTGCATCTTGTTACTGTAATAAAAACTAATTGTATAAAATAATTTAATATCAATGGCATACTAATGTTACACATAGGTAAGCGTATACGCAAGACTTTGAATTTTGTCACTATAATAAAAGTGTTTGTATAAAATTCCAGTGTACCCCAATTCGTTCAAGAACGAGGCGGGTTTCACGGCGTGTCCATCGTCGCTGCCAGACACGCGGTACACCAGCGAGCCGAACACACGCATGCTGTCGCGCCCGCCCGCGGACATTGTGCGCACGCGCAACCCTGGCAAATGTGAGTACTACTAGTTCGTACGCAGTGAGACTAACTTTTGATAACATTCTACGTTATGAATGATAGTTAAATAGTACATGAGCAGCGATAGCTCAGTGGGGAGACCAACAGACTGCAATGCAGAGGGTCTCGGGATCGAACCCACGTCGCGCACCTTTGACTTTCGGAAGTTATATGACTTTTCGAAATTATGTGCGTATTGATTTACAATTATCGCCTGCTCCGTGCCTCGGAGAGCACCTCAAACCGTCGATCCCGGCTGCCATGAACATCTATGGCAGTCGTTATTGGGGAAGTCGACACAAAAGATCCCACTGGTTCGAAGTGTCGCCGGTCGGTACTACAGGACCCGAGTTGATAGGGTTTCGGGGGGAGAACTACGGGTCTCCCCCTTGGACCAGGGTACTGCGGGGTCAGGAAGCCCACTGCGTCTCGAAAGGCGTGTTCTATCGACCGCTGACTAGAGTGCGCGGTGCCTGACATTGGAGTTGGACTCGCAGGGGTATGTGGTTGGCCGCTGAGGACGACATGTTCGTTTGCTCGGCAAGCACGTTGCGTTCGAGCGTCGGACTCAGACGCGGCCAGTGCGAACCAGTCGGTCGCATGAGGCACGGAGTTGCCTTTAGCGAAGTGGCAGTGTGGTTTCACTGCCGCAACGCATCTCGGGAGCTTGCCTGCTCAGCAAGTAAGAGTCATAGCTGGAGTGACTCGGGCCACACCCGGCTTGTAGGCCTATTTGGGTAGGCATACGGATGTATGTCGGGAAGTGAGCGTGCCTTACACAGCTCCGGTACCATACTGGAGATATGGGAGGCGGCTTCTCCGTCGGCTTCAGCGAGGTTATCGTTAGCAACTCCTTTGAGTTGCGAGTAGTGAGCGGCTTTATTGCTCCGGTACTTATCTGGAGAATAGGTAGTGTCACTTGGGCACGAGGTAGCTCGCTTACGAGAACCGGATCTCTGAGGTTAGGGTGGAGAGTCGGGATTTGGGGACAAGACCTGTCTATAACTGGTCCCGGAAGGTGCTCTCGGGCACTGGAAGGTACAGCGGCTCCTCTATTATAGCCTAATCGGTTGGTGTAGAGGAACGCTATATCATAAACTGGGATAGTCGTAGAGGAAGAGGATGGATTCATGCAAAAGTAGGTAAAACTGAGAAATCTACACTGTTGAAGATTCAAACATTTAAATAGAATACATTACGCTGGTAGCTCTTGTAATAGACAAAACTTGTAATAGTATCCTATATATAATAGTATAATAATAACATCAGCCTTGTATTAAACAGGGAGAAGGGTTAGGCCATAGACTACCACACTGGCCTAGTGCGGGTTAGTAGACTTCACATATCTTCGATCACATTATGGAGAACTCTTAGACATGCAGGTTTTCTCACGATGTTTTCCTTCACCGTTATAGCAAGCGATAATTAACTATTTAATACGCGCATATCTTCGAAAAGTCAGAGATGCGCGCCTTGGAATCGAAACAAGACCTCTGCGTGGCGGTCCAGCAGTTTCATTTGACTTTCACCTTATATTTGAAAAATTGTATTTAACTAATTTATGGTACAAAATATTTCAGGCATAACAAACGGCGGTCGTCGGGTAGTGAAAGCGCTATGTGCGTACACAGCGCGCGCCGACTCAGACATCTCGTTCCGGAAGGGCGACCGCATGGAGGTGCTCAGCGACGCCGAGCCCGACTGGTGGCGCGTGCTGCACCTCACCACCAGGAGGGAGGGACTCGTGCCCGTCAACTTCGTCGCGGAGGAGAGCTCCGTCGAGTGCGAAGAGTAAGTGTTACATCAATTCAACTTTTATTTATGTACAGACAATGATATTAGGTATGTCCAGAAAAGAAGGAGGTATGTTAGTAGCGCATAAAAAATGAAACCTCGCGAGCAACCAATAGAGTAGATGACTCACATTTTTTTATAACTTTAAACAAAAAGTTACTTTACGCAATCACTAAAATACTAAGAATTTTCGAAATCTACTCAATAATATATAGCTTTAAGCGTTTACAATCTGGTAGTAGGGATAGTTAACTTGTCAAATGACAAAAAGGGTGCAAGAAACAAACTGTATATCTAGTGTAGTATATCATTATGTACATACTAAATATAATACTGAACATATTTTGTAAAATGCATTGTAGCAAAGGTGTGGTTGTGTTTTGTGTTCTATCAGGATTGTTATCGGATATGCAATAACGAGATGGCGCGTTGCAGTGCGGTAGCTGTGTCACTTTTCGCAAATAAAATAACAATGCTTTAAGACATGATATTACAGCTCTAAGCTCTAGCCAGTCTATATCCAGATGTAACAAAAACGATCGAAATCACTCTTATAGTTCATTAAAAAAGTTCCCTCAAAACTTTGTTTGATCACTTTCGTTTCTTTTTTTGGCAAAGTCGATAAGAAATAGAGTTCACTTTAGTAAAAATCTACATTATAAATTTATTCTAATTGAAGCCAATTTTTAATTTTTATTTGTTTACCACTTTTATGGTAATCAACTATATATAACACTAGCGAACCCGAGAGACGATATCCTGTACATACGAAAATAAAAAAACATTTCTTAACTCTCGAATCCACATAAGCACACAAAAAAATCTCATCAAAATCGGTCCAGCCGTTTTGGGGGAGTTTAATTACAAACACACGCACAGAAGATTTATATACCTATATAAAGATTTATTCGCGTGGACATCAAATAATCTCTAAATATGACCACACCTTGTGTTGCGTATCAATGCAACTTAAATGTCGATGAAACAACACGCAATTAGTAAATTAGAAAAGATTAAATGCAAAAAGCACAACATTCTTCTATTATAGAGTTATAGAGGCACATAAAAAGCTTTTTGAGTAGCAGTGTAGGTAATGCTTATAATGCTATAAAACTTAAAACTAACAATTAAATACAAAAGTAATGCTTTTTCAACGATTACGCTACAGATTAAACAATCTAGTCTAAATCCTATGACCCGCTACTAACTAACGAAATAAATTTGATTCTGTTTGGTATCAGATTCTGTAGGTTGATTCCCTCACTATACTTCTAACCGCAGTGAAAATCAGAGTTTGCCATAGTAATAATTGATAATTAGTATCGCATGGTTATGAAATAACACGGATTGCACATTGTTTAGATTGGTACTGCAACGTGCAGAGATTGGGATAAATTCAGGCGCAATATGAAGTCATTCTTCGCCCTTCAACAATATAGTCTGAATGACATTTAATTTTGTTAAAATACTATTTATTAAAATTTTGACTTACTTAAAAGAAAATCTTCATGACTGAACACTACACTCTATGCACTCCTGAGATAAGTTTTAACACTTATCCACTATAAAGATATGAACGAACTTTTTGCTCTTTCTACTTCTTTGTTATCAACAACTGCGAAAAGGTTGTCAATTGCGAAATCTTCAGTTGATAACCAAAAGCATTAAATAAAGCTTTATGTCTTAGAAACTAAGTCTGGCCAGGAGCAAAGCGTCATGATGATGCGTTCTAGAAACCTAAAAACTCACAATGGGCTACAAACAAAAATGCAAACTTATACTACAGCATCTATCAATCAAGCGGTGACAAAACGCAAAACGCGTATATCCTCAAAATAAACTAACCATTACTAATAAGCTTTCTAATTCTAGCAGCTGCAAGCAAAAAATTGGTGACGGGAGATCATTCCCAACTCTATATTAATCAGAAACTTTCCTAAAGGCCAACGTCCTGTTGCAGTTGGTTCTTCCCACACGTCTCGAGGAAGGAGGCTGACAAGCTCCTGCTAGCGGACAGTAACCCTCGAGGGACGTTCCTTGTGAGGCCAGCAGAACATAACCCTCACGGCTTCAGCCTCAGTGTGAAGGACTGGGAGGAGGGCAGAGGGTACCACGTGAAACACTACAAGATAAAGCCCCTCGACAATGGAGGGTTCTACATCGCTACTAACCAGACGTTTCCCAGTTTGCCGGCGCTTGTGATGTCTTATACGAGTGAGTTATTGTTTGTTTTATTACTTGGAAAGCTAGTTAGAAATTACCTAGTCACAGAAACAAACGACGCTTGAAACATGAAGTAGACGCATCCACACATAAACAAGTGCTTGCAGCGATATGGGTCAAGTCAGTCGATGTATATTCATTGCAATGTATTGCAACGATAAATATTTCGCTTAGTGTTAGAGCTTATTCTAGCATTTACTTTGCGTTTGAACTATCTTAAAATTCTGTTATGCTCTACCTCTTATTAGGTACTGTTCTGATTAGAAGACAAGAATACACACAGAATTATAGTGTTTGTGAATCAAAAGCGTATGAAGGTACTGTTTATTAAAAAAATGGCTCAATTTATTTGTTATAAATGTCGCAAGAGCGTTGCCGATGTAAATTAAACTTACACAATTAAACGCGACGCATATTAATTCATTATAATAATTTTATAAAAATAAGATAATTTGTAGATTGGACAATGAATTTTTATCAATTTCTTTTAACAATATTCTACGAATAATCTCTCGAAGCAAAGGTCTATGTCGAATATATCCTTATAATGAATATCACTATTTAGTATATTAAAATGAATTTATAGGCATTTCTATGCTAAGGTGGAATGTAAATTATAATAAAGCGAAAAGTGACAATTTTAATTGGCAAAGCGACGACAAGGTATGTCGAGGCCGCAGATTAAAATCCTGATGTATTGTCTTTTTCCTGTGTCATAAATTAAATACCACTTTGTACTAACATTTCTATACTGTGGGGTCTATTTTTATAGTTAAAAGAAAGCGTCATCAAGGTTTGTGTTGCTACCTTTAAACACAATTGTCGAAGTAATAGCAGTTGGCGTAATCTAAATAAAAGATACTATGTATGTCCCAGAGAACGCGCTAGGGCTGTGCCACGTGCTGGCGCGCGCGTGCCCGAAGCCCGAGCCGCAGATGTGGGACCTGGGCCCCGAGCTGCGGGACAAGTGGGAGATCCCGCGCCAGGAGGTGCAGCTCATCCGCAAGCTCGGCCAGGGCAACTTCGGCGAGGTCTACTACGGCAAATGGCGGAACAATATCGAGGTCTGCATTTACATGTTTACTTTTTTATTTCACTTCTACCTTTCACGTAGCCTATGTTAATAATCTATAATAATATTATAAAGCTGAAGAGTTTGTTTGTTTGGTTGAACGCGCTAAAGTCAGGAACTACGAGTTCGAATTTAAAAAATCTTTTAGTGTTGGATAGCTTATTTATCGTGGAAGACGCTATATAACCTCACGCTACGACTCACGGGGGCGGCGCAGTAATTATAAACAAGGATGAAACCGCAGGTACAGCAGTGTTATAATATCAGTCTTGTATACAAAATGTTCCGCTGCTTGGCACGAGCGTCTTCTCAGTGTGAGAAGCCTATGTTACTAAGAACAATGATTGAATTAAAAAAGTAAAATAAATTATAAATGTTTTTTGTAGTAACCTTGAAGAAAACATCGTGAGGAAATCTGCATGTATGAGTTCTCTATAATATTCTCGAATATGTGTGAAATCTTTCTCGTATTTGACTATGATCCTTCTCAAAATGATAACTGGGCACGGGGTTTAGCAATGGAACAGTTTAGATGGATGATACATAGGGATGATATTATCACTAGGTATATTATATTAGTTTCAGAGATAAACACAAAATCCTAATAACAGAACAGCAAGTATTAAATATATTATGTTTGTCGCTGTGATATCAACAGCAGCATAATGATCTAATAACCAATTACACAAGTAACAGGTATCTATTATTCGTACGTCAATGTTTCAGCACTCTAATTACGATATGAGGAAATATTTGTTGTATTAATTATTGGAACAAAATTAAGGATAATGAGTTTATACTTTAGGTACCTGCTACAACGTGACCTAAATATTTAAATGAGTCACGCGAAACATTTGCACACTTTTAGATTTAATTAAGCCAAAGTAGATTTGATGTCTGCTTAACATACACAAGGCAGTTCAGTTGTTCAATTTTGTAAAATCGCACTGCTAAACTAAAATCGGCGGCTGCTGATGTAATTTTAGAATTTCTAAAATAACCATAGCAATACTATATAATAGTTGGTTACTTTCGAGAAAAACCATAAATCCGTTAACATCCTTTGTACCTCTTCTTCTCCCTAGCCTTTATTATTCCCAAGTCACTTGGGGTCGGCTTTTCTGGTCTAACCGGATTTGACTGGATATCAGTTTTTACACGGAGCGGCTGCCACCTGACCTTCGCAACCCGTTGTACCTGTCGTACCATATTACCAATAGAGATGTTTCTGCCTAGCAACAAGCTGTGCATTAGAATAGGTAATTGAGATTATTAGAACATCTTGTTAACATAATATTCAATGATGAACTTTTATATTCCAGGTCGCCGTGAAAACACTAAGAGAAGGCACGATGTCTACGCAAGCCTTCCTTCAAGAAGCGGCCATCATGAAAAAGTTCCGGCACAAACGGCTCGTCGCGCTATACGCGGTCTGTTCGACCCAGGAACCTGTATACATCGTCCAAGAATACATGAGCAAGGGCTCTTTACTAGAATTCCTCAGAAATGGCGAAGGAAAATTCCTACAATTCGAAGATCTTGTATACATCGCGGCACAAGTAGCCTCCGGCATGGAATACTTAGAATCCAAAATGTTGATACACAGAGACTTAGCAGCTAGAAACGTGTTAATAGGTGAAAATAACGTAGCGAAAATATGTGACTTTGGACTCGCGAGGGTTATCGAGGACAACGAATACTGTCCTAAACAAGGCTCGCGGTTCCCAGTCAAGTGGACGGCGCCTGAAGCTATTATATACGGAAGATTCTCCATCAAGAGCGATGTATGGTCTTACGGCATATTGCTGATGGAACTGTTCACCTACGGCCAGATACCCTACCCGGGGCTCCACGGTAAAGACGTGATCGAACAAGTAGAACGAGGGTACCGAATGCCAAAGCCCGTGGGTCATTACTTACCGGACGATATCTACAGACTAATGCTGCAGTGCTGGGACGCGATACCAGAGAAGCGGCCGACGTTTGACTTCCTGAACCACTATTTCGAATCATTCACAGTGACCAGTGAGATACCGTACAGAGAAGTTCAAGACTAGTGCTGTGATATAGTGAAATAGTTCGTATGTGCGTGAGAGACGAAGTGTAGGGTCCTCTTAGCAAATATTTGGGCTTATAACTTGTGTGTGGCTCGAACCTAGGACCTGCCGTGACCACACACACGGTTATAACGCCACTTTTAGTATTTTTATACTCAAAAAGCATTATTTAACTAAAACAATACAGGAATGTGTGAGCTTCTTTTTTATTCGTCGACGGCTTTTCTTTGTTTTGTGAGTCTAAAATTGTTACGAAAATAACTTAGCCTAAGTCAATACGAACGCAGAAACTGATGTACGGAGTAAGTCCACTAAAATATACTTAAGTATTTATAGTAACGCAAATTGTCACTTCATTATTATTTATGTAGCTTATAAGCACTTGGTAGTGTTGTTTTGCATTTTGTACAAACTAAATCGTTCACTATAACATAAGCAATAAGGTTTAAAACGAAATGTAACACGATATTTTCATATTCTAAAGTGATATGTGATATTTTTTTATCACTTAAGGCCGGACACGATGTAAGCTGAAGACCTCAGTATGTTTGACTCGCTTTGCAACTAAAGCTTTCATAGACGACGCACAATTCCCTCGTTATTCTTGTTTTGCGTACAAGACACTGATAGAGGTACAGAACTGATAAAAAGGCTCCTTTGCAATTAGATATCATGCATAGACACAGAGAAACCTTTTGATTTGGTCTTGTAGCTCCTGTTCAAATGAAATAGCATTAATTACTTGTGATAACTATGCTCAATGTTGCTCCACACGTTTGCAAAGGGGCCAACTACCCTCGTGTAAAAAGACAAATAATATTAGCTTTAGGACCATATACCAAAGAGTTAATTGTACATTAAGAGCGAATGATAGATGTAGAGAGAAGCATATTTAATTTATAGCATAGTTAGACCTTGTGACCTGTATAACGTTCATTCATTTGACCAATATTCCCATTTTTGACGCATGTATAAATCTACGAGTTATTGTGAATAGTAATCATTGGATTGTTGTCGACTGAACATCGATCCGTTCTTTGTAACAAAATTTAACCTCAACTTTGTGTTCTACGCCTCAAAAGTATTAAAATGCTTTAACCAATTAATCGTTTTCTCGTCCTAGAAAATGTATAAAGCCAATGAAAATAGTGTCTTAAATAACATTCCAAATATTCAAACACGTTAAATTTGGACACTTTTGTATGAAAACGTTTAGATTTTTAAGATTTTGTACATACAATGAAATAAATGTCATTGATATAAATAATGTATTTTTATTTACACTTTACAATCGATCACAATAAATGTTTGGAAATGTTTTAAATGCGTACATACCTCCCATACTTATGTCTATCCGAAACTTCGGACCGAATGAAAATAACCTGCAAGGAATTTCTTTCTTTCAAAATTACATTAGTACCGTCTACATTTTGAAGAGGTTAAGGACAATCAAGTGCTTACGAATATAAGGACGAATTTCGGAATAAATGAGTTTCCCGGTACGAACAATCGGCCCGAAAGTTCGGTATTAACGTTTCATTGAAGGCCTTCTGGTGGCCGGCTTCATACAACGAACGTAGACATACGCACTCTCATAAGCAGGCATACGTACAAGCGAGGATTACCACGTGAACTAAGTTCATTGACATTTGGTAGCTATTAACACAAGTACCTATTTTTGACTACTTGTATCATACAGCATGGAACAAGCTAGCTTGCTATTAGAGAATCCCCGCTTTTCATCATTATTATGTACATATATCAGTAGTGGTGCGATTCGACTACGATTTTACTCGAGTTACTACGGTAAAAAACGTATTCGAGTCAAAGAAATATCGACTCAAATTCACTCGCTGGAGTCACTCGCGCTACCAAATAAATAAGACGGACTGTATTTTGTGTTATCTGTTTATCATTTCTAAAGTTTCACAGGACAGGTGATTCTAAATTACCGAGTATTTGAATGATATGAGAACTACTCGAGTGGCTCGGCACTCGAGTGATATTCAATGAAACCGTAAAATGGCTTTAGTAACTCGAGTGATAAAATTGGATTGGAATCGCATCACTGCGTGTCTATGACACGAACAAACATGAACAGCACTTGGCGCCGTTCATCACACATAAAAAAATATAATATTTTTGTCACTAATAGAAACGCTGCACTGTAAATTGTGCTTAGTGACATTTTAACCATTTGGATCATTTCAAATGTAAAAATGTAGACGGATATTTCAAGTATTAATCTATCTTAACATACAGCCATAATACTAGCATTATAATCTCACTACACGGTATCGGCATACATCTTGCTCTTTATTCGCAGATACCTGTACTCTGATTGGTACATAGACTCCATGTATTGCCAACATCTCAATATTACTCCAGGCACGTAGTTTGGATGTTTCTTGCTGTAATGGTTCAGACATATCGCCAACACTACGAGCATACCTGACCAGGCGTATCTGAAAAAAAACAAAAGTATTTGAGGAATGGTTGCATATTATGAGAAATGGTTTTACCATAATGGGAGGTGTACCATGCAGTACAAGTCGAGTCAAGACTAATCGTAAGTAATTTATTATAGACTTGGCCTAAAGCACGTTACTACTCGATTTCAATCTGCTATCGGCCAGCTGATATACTTTTGCTAATAGTTATTTCTTAACTCACTCTCTTTACTTCATTAGATTGCAGTGATAATTAGCTACGTTTATTGGACTGTGTCGGCTTTTTTTATACTATTTAGGTGGCAAACAAGCATACGGCCCACCTGATGGTAAGTGGTCACCGTAGCCTATGGACGCATGCAACACCAGGGGCATCACTTGCGCATTGTCGACCCTTTAGGAAAGGAAGTGGGAAGGGGAATGAGGGTGATCGGGCCTCCGGTATTCTCACTCACCGAACGAAACACAACAGTAGGAATACTGCTATTTTACGTCGATATATTATGCTATTTTACGTTGTATCTGTAAGTATAATAGTGGTCGGATGTGCGATAGTCACTTTAGTATTTAATCGTTTAGTCTAACTGTACGTGACTATGTAAGACGTATATAAAATCATGCATTTATTTAACTAAATATACTTCGATTAAAGCAGTAGTATTAAGCGGCTAGCTAGCGGCGTAGTGAACCGAGGCGACAATGGCGGGACGAATTAGACAGCTATAGGAGGGATCGGTGCAAACTAGCGCATAACATAGATATAATATGTGGAAAAGCGCATGGGAGACCTTTATCATTCAGTAGGACAGGTGGGCGCTCATAGCCAGTTGCACTCACTGATCGGTAAACAATTATAGAGGTTAAGCAACGTTGGGTGCGATCAGTCTATAGATGGGTGACCGCTTAGTGGTATTTCATCTGAGCGTCTCCGTGCTTCAGAGGGCACGTAAAAAGTCGGTCCCGGTTATTGCAAAACTGACAGCAGTCGTTAAGCCATGTCAGAGGGCTACAGGCTTGAACAACTCTTGACAACAGGTTGGCCACTAACCACACGAAAAGAATAAGAAGAAAGAAGAAGTAGGACAGGTATACCTGTAATCTAAAATAAATAAAAATAACTTGAAATATTCGTAAGCTTTTGATGATATTGGTTATTTTGAAAAAAGTAATACTACTCTTTTAAATACTCCTTATATACTTACTGGAAGACAAACGGTTTAGAGAACAGCAGAAACGATATGATCATGGAGAGCGCTTTTCTGAAGGTGGTGACAGTGACCGCGACAGTGGCGCCACATATTCGTACTAAAGTCAGCACAGCCTGCAGACCCATGTACCCGCTCACACTGATCAGGAATATGTTTGTGTACATTTTTAGAGCATTCTGTAAAAGGAATTGTTTTATTTACTTATATAATCAATTAGGCGGCAACCAGGTTCAATAAATAAAAGTATACTAATCAAATATAATTATATTTATAATTAATTGCCGATCTTCGTCCTTGCATAACCTTGGACAGTCTATAATAAATAAGCGCCGGGTATATTCAACCTACGGTGTCCAGATCGAGCTGAGGTCGTGATGGGTTTTGGGCGAATGCATACATGTTTACATCCACTTACATAACTGTGTAAGATTTAGCATATTCTCCTGTATTTCTTTATGTTCTATCAACACGGCATACTTTACCTTCTATGGATGTTTCGCCAAATGAACTGGGATTACCCAACTTAATTTAACGATAACTAGCAGATAAAAAGTGTTCCTATATTGAATAAAAGTCATATCAAAGATGAACCTGACAGTATTTGTGAGCTTTTTCTTTCATCTACAGTAATTTGCGAGTTAGACATATTATCTTGCTACTATATTTATAACGGAGAGTGCAGGTATCGTGCAGTAGTTGAAGTGAATCTTTCGTTGACATCAACGCGCCGATAAACAAGTACACACTACATACAAATACGACTTAGAAGAATATGTCTGCACATATTCTTAAGTCCGATCATTCTACAAGTTAATCGATAGTGATATCAAGAAATGTGCAATATACATAACTAGAGTAACAACTTAATTAGTTTCTGCCCTTTCTGTTACCTTAATCAGTAAGAAAAGTAATACTGATTTAATTGGAGATTTCAAAGGATCTCAAAAGGATTATGAGCATGGGATGCGACAAAATGCAACCATTGCACATACTCAAAAAGTATTTTAAAATAAAGGTCCCCACGAGGGACGAATGGAGACAAGGTAAACAATACCCTGACAAGGGCTGTCTCATCTGGTACACTGATTATTCCAAAATGAAAACAGGATCAGGCGCTGGTATCTATACCAACGACTGCAAGGTGAGCCAAAGCATGGTGCAAATATGCAACGGTCTTCCAAGCGGAAACCTATGCTATAATTGCCTGTGCTCAGCAGAATATCAACAGTAATGTCACTGACAGGACTGTGTATATTCTCAGTGACAGTCAACCTGCTCTTAAGGCTCTGGACTCGTGTAGGGTGGACTCCAGACTGGTCCTGAACTGTGTTAAGGTCCTAAACAAACTTGGCAGAAAGAACACAGTCAGACTGGTGTGGGTTCCGGGGCATGCAGGGGTGCAGGGCAATGAGGAGGCTGATGAATTAGCCAGAAAGGGCTCGGAGCAACTGTTTGTGGGCCCCGAGCCATTCGTGGGACTCTCTGAGAGCACCGTCAAGGCAGCTTTGAATGCATATGGCAATGATAAACACAGGCTAGAGTGGATGGCCCTTAGGGGTCTGGAACACTCCAAGAAATTCATTGCAAACAGAGCCACAGGCTTTACCCGGAAGTTCTGCGGGTATAACAAGAGCCAAATACGCCTGCTCACAGGAGCGTTCACTGGCCATTTTGGCACCAACGACTTCCTGTGCAGATTGAGATTGGCACACAATTCGATCTGCAGAGCCTGTGGTGAACAGGACGAGTCCATATCGCACCTACTATGTGAGTGTGACGCGTTGGCTGGATTGAGGATGGGTCTGATGGGATTGGCATATCCAAACCCTGAGGACTTCAGGCTTCTCCCTCTGAAGTGTACGGTACGACTGATGCAGTACATTCATAGGGAGATAGCTATAGGATAAATCTTGGGGCCGACACAAAAGATCCCAATGGGTCGAAGTATCGCCGTCTGCACTGACTGGCCCCCACACATAAGATAATAAGATAAGATAATACTGATTAATGTATGTTTGTTTTCATTATATAATATCATCAGTTCTGTTTATAAACTGTCCAACTGCTGGGCATGGACTTATTCTCATTATGAGAACGGTTAGGCCATATTCACCTACTCTGGTCCAGTACGGTATAATAGACATCGCGAATCTTTGAAAACATTATGGAAAATCTTTTAGCTAGGCTGTTTTCTCATCATTTTTCCTTCACAGTTAAAGCGAACGATCATTAACAATTTTATACGGCCAACATTGAAGTTATAGGCGCATAGAACCATGAGATCGAACTTGAGTCCTCCGCGTGACAATTCAACTGTCTCATCGCTGCTTTTAATAATATTTTATTTAGCATTTTCTTACTTGTGAACAGTAGATGAAGCCGTTAGGCAGCACCCCGCTAGCTCCAGTAATGACCACTAAGTACACGCTCGCTATCGCGTACGAGTAGAACACCACCTCGTTGTTGCTGGCCTGGTGCTGCTTCATAGCCTTCTCCTGAACGTTGCCGATGATCGCATCACAGAGCAACGCTAGAGATATCACGATGACGCCCACGAAGTCGAAGTTCGGGGAGGTGTTTGAGTCCGCTGAAAAGGACGAAGATAAGGTTATGACTAGAAAATAGTCAGCGATCAGCATAAAGTGTAACTTTTTAGAAATAGGTTTGCATAGAACCCACGTCGCGCACATCTGACTTTCAGAAGTTATATGACTTTTCGAAATTATGTGCGTATTGATTGACAATTATCGCCTGCTCCGTGCCTCGGAGAACACGTTAAGCCGTCGGTCCCGGCTGCGATGAACATCTATGGCAGTCGTTATTGGGAAGTCAGTGCCCTATAATATCCCGACACTCGTCTAGCCTTAGGGTATCGTTAGCCTTCGGGTTGCGGAGGTCAGATGGCAGCCGCTCCATGTAAAAATTGATATCCAGTCAAATCCGGTTAAACCAGAAAAGTACCCCAAGTGACTTGGGAATAATATGGGCTAGGCAGAAGAAGAGGTTTGCATAGATGCGTTTCATAATAACCTTAGTAATTTAAATAATAATTTTGTATACTCCTTATAAATTAAAACTAAGCATGTTTTTTAAGGTTCTCTAGTGTTACCTAACTTTTTTATCCATAATCCAAACCGCCATAATTTTTTTTGTCCTTATAATAATTTATCCAAATGATAACTTGCCCGAACTTAATGTCACAAGCCATAAAATTGAAATCCCTAAATACCATATGCCCTAAATTTGTTTGTCATAAACATTACAAGTAATAATATACAAAAGACTTAAAACCGTTTTCAATAAATGTTCAGTCCTAAATTCAAATTATTTAATGTTTATTATCCTAACAATATTTTTAAAACAAATTTGTATTAGATACAAAGTATAGCTTTTGTCACGACGGCGGCGCTGCGAGCCACGCGTGCTAATCGCCGCAGAAAGGCGGGCCTCGCCCCGAGCGCCGCGCGCCGACGCGATTCTAAATTACATACATTCTATGGGTAGGGCAAACGAGACTGCGTGGAGTCGGATTTACAGCGATTCGTTCTTGTCACTATAACCAAATCATTAGCAAATGTTTTACGACTAAAAATTTTTGAATTTGAATTTTTGACTTTTTTGAATAATACACATTATATAATACAATACTTAGGACATATGACTTTATTTCATGCAAAATTAGGCGATTCAATTATTATAGTACTCGATATTATGACAGAATAGTTTTAGAAGATAAAACAAAGATAAAACATAATTCCGAATTTTTGAACATTATGGTTACTAAAGTTTATAGCAAACGTGTTATGGATAATGATTTTCGGACAAACGATTTTAAGAGAAGAAAGGGAATACTGTTTTTAAGGACATCTCACGCATTTGGAATAATACCTGTGTCGCGGTGGCTTTTACAAACATTTAAACAAAGAATACCTAGGCTAGCCACTACAATTTGTGTATCACGCAAATGTTTGTCCCGTGTACCCACATCGAACCCACAGCACTCGGCGGTACTGGCAGTAACGAGTCAAAAACTTAAACCACAACGCCATACGTAGTGGTTTAGTACGTTTTCAATAAATCCACTTGGATCCACTTGGATGGACACAAAATGGAATCTAGTTTATAATATTAATTATAATGATTATATTGGTCATATATGTTTTACTTGAAACAACGTGAATGTGCTTTAAAAATAAAGATTGAACAAGTATTCCATAAGGTTTAAGATAGCACATAGGATACTCTCGTCCTTAGCAATGCATCAAGCAGGCAAAGTTGTAGACATAAACTAGTACAAATAAAAACAGATTTCAGCTCTTACCTAACGTGAACATAGTAAGCCCCACACACATAACGACAGCTGCCACATAATCCAGGAACCCATACCTCTTGCCGAGAATAATGATACTACCGATCATCACGGGTATCAGCTTACAACTCTTGAATATCAGCTGTGTGGGGTAGTTGAGGTAGCTCAGCGCCAAGTTTGACAACGACATCGTGCCAAGAGTTAAAGCGGCTAATAACGCGTACGTTCGGATTGGTACTCTGAAATAGGCAAGACAACAGTTCAGTACCATTTTCTACTCCGTTTTTCAACAGATTTCCTTTATGATTTTCTTTGTTTAGATAAGGAGAAAAGCTAAAAAGAAGGAATAAAGAAAATCGACGATTGAGAAATTTGACGACCTTTAATGTTATCAATAAGAAATAAATTAAACTGTAATTTTTTTATGGAGATAGGTACTTATGTATAAGTCCACGTAACATTTTTATTTTGAATAATGTACCAGTAAAAATTAATTAGGTACTGTTTGTTTCTTGTATAGGCGTTTCTATACTATTCATCCGATTGCGATGAGTATTCGGTGACCTGTTGATCGCACGCAAAGGTTTCTGACAAATATTTGCGGGAAAATTAAAAGAAATATCGGCTATTGGCTAGTCGCTAATATAGGTAACATATAAAAATTTTTGGTCCTGCCATCCTGTGGCATATGTTGCCTGAACCTAGCAACTAACCTAAATGTAGCTTCAGTAACTTAGTAAACTCACTAACCTATATATTTTGACGTTCGTAAGTGTTACTTTGTGACCTAAATGAATAAATGGTTTTTGACTTTGACTATACTTTGCCACGAGAGATCTTGGATCGGTCAAAATGTGGGCAAAGTAGACATTACTTACTAGGTTTTTCTGTTGGAAAATACTCAATTGGAACCAGAACAAGAACAGAATATGAGTGTGCCTAATGTCTGTCCGACAATAAGTGATATCCCATCGATATGGGACTTTCAGCTTAAGTGGAGAATTGATTGTATTAGGTATCAGGGGTGTTACATACACCATACGCTCAATAGTCTATATATATATATATATATATATGATATATCTTTACCGCCTATATATTGCCGAAAAGTTAGATACAGATTCATATATTATGTTACAGCGATACTTCGCTATTCATGTTTAAAGGTTATTTCATTGCAACACTTACACATGTATTTCATAACCCTATCACCATACTAAGCAGTAAAATATAGCAATAAACTACTCACTTCCGTTTTATAGGGTTCCTTATCAACGATTCGCCGTAACTCAACGACATAGTGATTAAAAACTGAACTAATGTTATGTATAAACTAACTGGCTTCACTTCAGGCTTTGCAAATATTAGTTCTAGGAAATATCCATATGCTAAATAACATACAAATACAAATATTGAACAAAATATAAACTGGTTAAATTGACTGTATGGAGTAATGTCAAAACATAATATATTAATCGCCGCTTTATCAGCTTTCTGACTGGTCTTGCTGCCTGGAACGTCGATACGGATCACTGTATCTTGCGGTTGAATCATTGTTATCACAGATCTATTAGTTCCATTCAAAAATCGTTAAGCTTTTCAGCTTTGTTGATATCTGAAAATAAATAAAAACATAGTTTAATATTAGCTTTATAGACGCCCACCGGGGCATCCCAATTTCAACACATGAAGTAAACAACTTTTTTATCTGGCACTTCACTAAAAGGTAAATTTAAATTTCTTTTAGGTATATTGACTTATAAAACTGCCATTGCCTTGTGTCACAGCAGTAATGAATGTGACTGCTCTTTATGACGTTGGGTTTCATAAATCATAACTTTGTCGACTACTAGTAGTATGGAGTCTAGAACTGTGAACAGAAGCCGATAATAGACTCACCCTCTATAATGTAGGATCTAACCACTTAAAATATAGGTTGTATAAAAATCAGTGTTGGAAAAACATTTTCTTTTAAATTTTATCAAACAAACAGTTCAAATTGTTTTAAAAAAGTGTTTTTATTTGTTTTTATGATTTTTTCTTTTTAGTTTAGGCCATTAATTTCAAATCAAATTCTCAAATCCTATATTAAATCATTTCTAGACTAGGTATTTTCAAATTCGCCATAGTAACCCTAATATTTATATTATTTTATATTTAAATAAGGGGAATACCCACTAGTCCATTGAATTACTTTCTTTCGACGGCCGACATAGGGACTTTCCTAGTGGGACTCTACCGGCGGGGAATTACCTATGAATTCTATAAATAGAAGTGCCTTTTATTCTAATGTTTCATTTCATTATTAATTCTATGACTGATAACATCTTTATTAAAATGTCAACTCCAGGACGCAAAAAGTATGCAATTTGGGAACAATTCACATTGACTCCTCAACAAAATACCACATTGAAAACCAATAGGTTGCGTTGCAGAAAATGTAAGAAAGAACTAGTTGGACTTGTGAAAAGAATGGAGGCACACTTCCAGCAATGTAGCACTACCGGTTCTACTGATGCAAATCTTGACACGGTCGAGGACTTTGTGGTGGAGGAGCTGTTGATGTTGAATGATGCTGGTTCTTCCCGATCTTCAGATAATTCTTCTGCCAGTTCTGCCACACCCACACCTGTTACTACTCTTCAATCTAAAAATGCCAGTACCAGCAGCAGCGTGAGCGTGAACATTTCAATGAAAAAATTTACTTTTGCCACAAGTCAAGAAGATAAGAAGAAAATTGATTTACAATTATCCCGTTATATGTTTGCTACCAACACGCCTTTTAACCACGTAGGACACCCACAGTTCCTGAAATTAATGGAAATTTTACGCCCAGGACATAAACCTCCAAACCGCAAACAAATTGCTGGTAATCTACTCGACGAAGTCTACAACACAGAGTACATTTTATAGTGGTCTACAACTCGAGTCAAGAAAGCGTAAAAAATGAGTTGAAAACAAAGTTGTCAATCTGTCAATTGATGGTTGGAGTAACGTTAGGCAGGACTCTGTAATCTGTGTCTGTGTCACAGATGTGTCGACAAACTCAGCTCATTTAATTGATACAATAGATACAGACGCCGAAAGCCATACAGCCGACGTTAGAACGAAGTTAGTACTACGGCAATAAAACAATATGAAACTTGCAACTGCACGGCGCGAAGCGTAGTGACAGACAACACAGCAAATATGAGTCGTATGAGACGAGATTTGGCTCAACAGGAAGAACTAGCTTCTCACAAGGATATACTTACTTATACGTCTGTTCGTCACACCTGTTAAACCTTCTAGTGAAGGATTTGAACACAGAAGACATTACTGAGAAAGTTAAATTGATAATGCGGTACTTCAAATACACTCACTTTGCATCTGCCAAATACAAAGAAGCTGGTGGAAAAGCAATTGTTATACCACAACAGGTACAGTGGAACACAATGGCTGACTGTTAAAAACTTTTTTTGGAAAATTGGCATATAATGTCAGACATATGCTTAAATAATGCAACTGTGTTATCAATTTCATTGAAAGTAAATGACATGGCGGTGAAGCAACAAGCCCAGGCTCTCTACAAAAACCTGGAAAATATTGCAGTTATACTTGACATCTCCCAGAAGACATTCTGCTGTATTGGCGAAGTGACAAGCATGGATAGGGCTTAAAAATATATTTGAGGGTGACAATGTACGACTGCATGAGACAGAATATTCACTGGATGATTTAAGTAAGTTCTATGCCCGGCTTGAAATGGCAATGTCTCCAACTCATTTTGCAGCAAACTTACTACATCCTAAGTACAGGGGTGAAAAAACTCACCAGTGAAAATATTGCTGAAGCTTTATCATATATAGAAGTTTATCACAAAGAGGCAATGCTCTATGTTGTAAAATACAGGACAATGACAGATACCTTTCATAACTTTCTATTTGAAGGTCATGTAGTAAATCAGGTCGAACCTCTCGAATGGTGGCTGTCATTAAAAACAAATTAATGGCCAAACAATGGACTTAGTGACTCAGCTTTACTTTGCTGTAGCTTCAAGTGCTGGAATCAAAAGACTGTTTTCAACATTTGGATTTATTCCTTCTGACGTTCAAAATAAACTGGGTAACGAGAAAACTGCAAAACTTGTCACAGTTTTTAAATACCTAAATAAGAAAAAGTAATTGTTGTCTTGTCATATTGTCTGACTCTTACTGATCTGACTGACACAATAATTTTGATTTTATAATAGCTAGTTTTCATTGTTTATTAATTGAAATTGTTATCATTATAACTTTGATTTGAACTGAATATTATGATGTATGTTTTAAAAATATGTGTTGTGTTGTCCTATAAATGCATGCACCAAATATTGTTTGTTAATTAATGGTACTTTGATCTTTGTTTGATAGAATTAATTACTTGTCATAAAAGTAATATGTTTTATTTAATTTCAATGCCAAAAGAATTACATAAGTACAAAAAAATAAATAAAATAGATAGCATAGACTCAACTGGTTTTATGTCAAGCTATTTAGAGTCCTAAAGTTTGATTTTCTTAATGTTTTATACATTGTTTAAAACTTGTATTAATCTTTGTTTTTAAACATGTGATGAAAAACACAGTTTTATTTCAAACTGTTTTAAACACTGATTTACACATGTCTTTTAAAATAACTTGTTTTTATCATGCCAACCCTGATAAAAATTTTAACTCATGTGAGTCCTTTCCAATAGTCTGAATTTTTGATTAAATACTATCTAATATAATTAATGTGAATGTGAGTTTGTTTGTGTGTTTGTCATGCTTTCACACATTAAGTACTCCACCAAACAAATTATTAATAAACTTTGCATATTGTCAGGGATAAAGAACAGTTCCTAAGCGTTGTTGCAGGCAAAAGCTAGTACCTAATGAATATAAATAAGAATATCAAACACTGTATATGACCCACATGACATACATGCAACAATACAAATTAAATAAATCTAAAGATGTGCCCCAAATAGGATCTTACTGAATAGTAAGACTTTGGGGCATATAAATATATGAGGCAAAACAATCTACATAAAACACCTAATTGGGATTAAATTATCAATTATCAAGTACGATATTATAGTTTTTTGCAATTACTCGTCATATACAATATATATTGCATAAACGTAAAACTATAAATTAGAAGAAATGAAAAAATAGGTAAATAACCAAATTATAATTTCTGTATAAACTATACAAGTCAAATATTTATGATTACAATTAAAATCAATCTGATTGAGACTTCTTCAGCAGTTTGTTATAAGTTATAAGCATAATATAATGTATAGTAATAAATAATAGAAGATAAGTACAGCTCCAAAAACACTAATTTTCCAGCTATAACTCAGTCGACGACTACAGTTAAAACGATTTGATTAAAATATATCACGCACCTTGAGATAAGCGTAAAATTGCACACTCTATATATATTAATTTAAATATAAAATATAAATTGGAAAATTAGAAATATAAATACTCAATTCCCTCATACAATCATACCACGATCGACACGCACACACTGTTATTGAATGTCTGTCAGTGTCACAGTCTGTCATAACAGGTGACAGGACACAGGATGACATGAATGACAAGTATGACAACGAGGTAACATTGTAACAATTTATATAAATTGTTGATAAATAAAATTAAACTATTGTGAAACCTTAGAATAGAGTGTGGCTCAAAGAAATTGTACTTATTGAAAAATATTTAATATGTTTATTTCATAATTTGAGTATTAATTTCATATTTATTAACTTAGAATTTTATTTATTAGCATAAAATAAACACGTCATAAATAGAGGGCTGCAAAAAAATATTACAAATAATGAGGTTACTACTATATTTTAGTGTTAAATCTATTTATTTTTGGTTTACACTTTCCCCGACGAAAAAAGTGTAAACCAAAAATAAATAGATTTAATAGTTTAAATAATTTTATTAGCTTATAAATTAGTAAAATAAAATCAATAGTAGTAGTGTAATATTTTCAAAATTTTATATTTTAGTGCACAAAATTTTAAATATTTTCCACTCCATACAAAACTAAAATATCCCAATGCCGTTTTCCGACTATTGCAGCATCGTAACGAAATAATTAGGCAAATATTATAATTTAAATTGGCCTCTAGTTAGAATGGGAGTTGATAAAATGTTTATTACCAAAAGATCTCACTAAATGTTATAATTTATTATAAAAGTAATAATTTAAAAAAAAGACTCCTTATATCTTTCAGTGTGTTATAATTGATGTGTTACATGGTATCTTCCATTATTTAGTGACAACTACCCTAGAACTGCTTTTTATGGGTAGCAACACTATATCACTACGTCAGGGTTGTGTCATTTTAATGTCAGCTATTAGGCAAAGCAAAGAGTAAAAGTAAAGTAATATAATAAAGCAAAGAATACATGAAAATGTAATAAAGTCTTTGATTAAAGTTTAGCAATGTATGTGAGCTGACTTGTGGTGTTCATTTTGGTCGTGAAAAATTGCCAATTAATTTTGTATTTATTACTCAATATATTAAATAAATAGTTTTTAGCTTGTGCATTATGGCTTGCGTTTTGTAATATCTTTGAATTTATAAAAGTATTGTCCAAGTGAATTCAAAAATCTTCTCGTGTGTTTGGGCTAGTGTGTTATGTTGTGTTATATGGTTTGTTACGTAACGCACTGGATAACATTAAGCGTGGTTCACAATTATTGTGTTAACACGTGGTTTATCCTATATCCGATAGATATAAATTTTATATGGTGCTTGAATGAAAATAAAATTGGCTTAATATTATTCATAAATTCTCGTTTTAGATGTTCTGAGCTAAAATCCATGAAAATATGTCCAGCAGTTTGATTATTTATTATTGTCGTATGTGTCGGTCGGTGGCTTTTAAATTTTAATTTAATGTTATAGTATGTTTGTTGTTTACATACTGCAATAGCATTTTGAGAACTATTGTATTATTGTTTTAATATTTGTTACATTCATTAAGTAACCAAAGTTATTCTTGTTCCGAGTGTTTAACTTAATATGTAAGCTAAATAAATAATGTTACGATTTATCATGTGTTTTTAATATTAATAACTAGCTTTTAGCCGCGGTTTTGTTCGCGAATGTGTCAAAATAGAATTCACTCATGTGCGTACATAAATGAATTCTTCTGTAAAGGCAGGGCTATGTTATAATAATTCATATGCTTTTACAATAATTCTACATTATAGCAGAATTATTATAGAAATTCAGATTTTGCTATGATGTAGTCCTGCCTTTACACAACTCTAGTGTGTTACAAAGTGTTCCAGTGCGTTACGTGAGAAATGGAGTGTTATCCTTTCCAGTGTGTTATGGTACAAACTTTGTGAATCCCACCCAATTTAATAATTTTGTAGCTACTACAGCATAACTAATGTTCAATTATATGTACGGAGCTCGTCGGTAGTTAATTTGAAGAGCACAAAAACGAAACTTAAATACATTAATTTAATAAAATTGACTGCAATACATTTGGTATAATTTATTTAAAAATTAGAGCCTATCTTTAGCCTAGGAAAAATCCAGTTAAATATAGCTGGGTAATATACTGCGATGTAATCTAGAACTTTCTGTACTCCGCAATGTAAAATCCGATATGTTACCCATGCCTTAGATAATTTTATTATATTATGTGTGCCAAGTGCCACGTTTCATAGAAATACGTTCGATGGCTTACGCCTGATTGAGCACCAAACATCTAACCACCTTAACAAAGTTTCCAGCCTACTAATATTATAAATATATTTATAATACATCAAAATTAGTCATGATTGATAGACATGTGGTTTGATCCACTAAACGTGCTTATGTGGGCTGAACGTGAATCTCTTGCCACCTGACTAGAAATCGGTCTTACAAGTACAACCGAAATTACGGATATCTGTACATTACACACATATACAGTACTATAGTGCAACACATTCAGGAATGCCTACGCATATTTTCAATTTTCCGAGATACAGTAGAATACGGCAACTACGGAGGTATACTACAGTGTACACTCATATAGACTAATTCATATTCGCGCATTGTTGTCTGTTCAATTGCGATGCCAAGTAACGCTAAGCATTTGATACGTCTGGACAATGATATCTGTACACCATTGCCCAGATATACACACAGCTACACATCAAGTTAGACACCATATATACGCATAACTATGCTACATACAAAATAGAGAATTATCGGAAAGGGACAGTGTCACGTTATTTTTTTAATGTGTAAAAATAAAACGATTACAAACAGAGTTCAAGTAACTTATAATTAAAAGGCAATATGAAAGACCATTACAATAAAAATAATAAGAGGGCAATGAGCAAAGCCGGTTAAAAGTCGGACCCCGTAGTGGGCTGATTAATACCGCACTCCCCTTCTTGGTGGCTTTCGATGATGGTTGGTGTCCCTCGCTGCGGCGGAGCTATGAGCGGTGACAGGGATGAGCCGGCTAGTCGCATTCGTCTTCAGCCGCATAGCATTTCCTGGAACCACCGTTCCCAAAATTGCATTAGCAACTAATATTGTAAGTTGCAATTTATAAGCCTTCACCTAACAGAACGAGAGTTCGGCATCTACTAGATGGCTAGTCTAGGCTAAGTAGGCAAGATTAAAACTTTTGAATCAACTAATTACTAATAGCAATAAAACGATAAAACATAAGATTAATAAAACATTTGGTGTTCGTGATAGTTCACAACACCAAGTACATATTATTTACACAACAGATAGGAAGGATAGTGCGATCAATCTCTTCGAAACTAGCCGTTATAACATTTAAATTAAGAGGCGGCGACTATGTACATTTTTAGCAACAGCACAACTAATAACAATCAAAATTGTACAACTTACCCAGTACGGAAACAAACAAGGCACTTATTTGGCTAACCAAATGTAAAAACACAGAATATAAATCTAATTACGTACTTATAGAAAATAATTATTAAAACAAATACGAGGAATCGGTACAGTGCGCTAAACTGCGAGTACGTGTCGTGCCTAGATCACGATTTGAGAGCGACTGCGGCTGCTTAGCGAAAAATGAATTATGCGCTTGCGGTCGACATAAAAATGGAAGGGACTCTGATATTATATATAAAACGGTGCGTCGAAGGAAGTTTGCGTGTCTGTCTGTTAATTATTATTATTTATATTGTTTGTTACGAATTGGTTTGTAGTTATTAAAATTATATTAGTTTAGTAAATATATTATAAGTTTATTGAATAAGTATTAGAATATTAGAGAATTACGTATATCGCAATATACACGCTTAAGTAAATCGTGACAGTACCCCCCTTCCGAGAGAAGGATTTTACCTCACTAAAATCCTTTTCCTATCATTACAATCACGATTTCAGATCCTTGATATGCCAAACCCCTAAGTCACGACCAGACATATCCTCCAATACATAAACTAAAGGTGAACGTTTATCTTTTATACGGCATTTTTGGAACTTCGGAGCTAGCTTTTTACTGAAATATGCATCCTTATCACTTTGGAAGTAACATCTTTTCCAAACTATGTCTCCAATATCAAACTCAGCATCTTTACGACGCAAATTGTAACGTTGTGTATTTTTTAAGTGACTACGCCATAAAGCAGTCTGTACGTCGTCGAATATTTTACGAAGATGACCTAAGTTAGCAGCATATTTATCGCGGGGTGCAAAAATTAATTCTTTATTTGTAGTTTTTTCCAAATAGTGAGATCCACATGTTACGAGTTCCCTACCATGAACTAAAAGGGCGGGCGTAAAACCAGTCGTTTCGTTGACCGAGTTATTTATTGCAAATTGGATTTTCGCCAAGTTAAGATCCCATGTTCTGTGATCTTCTTCCACAAAAGTAGATATAGCTGTAACCACAGTCTTATTGTATCTTTCCACGGTATTAATTTGTGGAGTATATTTTGGTGTAAAATGTACACATGGAACCTTGTATTTAGAGAAAAGTCTATCTAACTCGCGACTTATAAATTGGCATCCGTTGTCTAGTATGACCGTTTGCGGAATTCCATGTATTAGAAAAACGTTATCTTCTAAATTTTTAGAAACCAGGTCCGCAGTAGCTCTACGAAGGGGAAATAAAAGACAATATTTGGAAAAGCAACATGTTACCACAAATATGTACGAATGCTGTTTCCTGGTGTTGGGTAAAGGACCCACTAAGTCTATAGATAGTACTTGAAATGGTCTAGAACAGTCCTTTGGTCTACCCATTTTCCCAAAGGTACCATGTGTTGGAAGTTTGTATGCTAAACATGTTTCACAATTGTTAATGAAGTTAATTACGTCTTGGCGCATACTCGGCCAGTAATATCGAAGTGCAAGTCTTTTATATGTCTTGAACACGCCGAAATGACCAGATGTAGGCTCGTTATGGTTTTTAGCAATTATTTCCTGTCGTTCCTCATGAGGAACTACTGTTTTCCAATCAAACTCTGATAAAAGTACATTACTGTTTTTCATAAATCTATATAAAGTATAATCCTCTATACGATAATTTGGAAAGCTAATTGGATTTTCAAGGCAACCCTTGTACATTTTTAAATACCATTCGTCCTTTGTATTAGGTGAGTGGGATGAAGTGGAAGTGATTACGGCCAATGGTATTGTTCTAGATAATGTATCGGGCACTATATTGTCTTTACCACGTCTATGCTTTATAATAAAGTTGAATGATGAAAGTCTAACGCCCCATCTAGCCAAGCGACCTGTTGGGTTAGAAAGAGACAGAAACCATTTAAGTGCAGCGTGATCCGTATATACTGTAATTGTTTGCCCATTCTCAACGTAACAGCGCCAGTGTTCAAGAGCCGAAAGTACTGCTAATGCTTCTCTTTCGGTGACACTGTAGTTCCTCTCGGGCCCAGTAAGTGACCTACTCATGTAAGCAATAGGGTGCTCCTCACCATTTATTTGTTGGGCCAGCATAGCGCCTACGCCATAATTACTAGCGTCGGTGTGAACCTCAAAGGAAATACTGAAATCAGGACACGCTAACACCGGCGCATTGACAAGACAGCTTTTAAGTTGTTGGAAGGCAGCTTCAGCTTCTGATGACCAAAGAAACGGCGGACAGTTCTTTTTAGTGGATGTTAATTTGTTTAAAGGTCCAGCTATTGTACTGAAATTACTTATAAACCTCCTATACCAAGAAGCTGTTCCAAGGAATCTTTTTACTTCTTTCCTAGAGGTGGGTGTAGGATAGTTCAATATTGACTCCGTTTTCGCTGGGTCAGTACGAAGACCGTGAGCATCCACAACATAGCCGAGGTAACACAGCTCGCGTCTAAAGAATTTGCTTTTTTCTAAATTAATAGTAAGGTTTGCTTGTTTTAATTTTTCTAGGACCCTAGTAAGGAGTGAAATGTGCTCTGCGAAAGAATTACTAATGATTATGACGTCATCAAGGTAAGCGAAAACCTTCAATTCAAATTCAGGCCC
Organism: Catocala nupta; assembly: GCA_963675205.1. Classification (NCBI taxonomy): domain Eukaryota; kingdom Metazoa; phylum Arthropoda; class Insecta; order Lepidoptera; family Erebidae; genus Catocala; species Catocala nupta. The sequence goes on along the minus strand of OY776095.1, from coordinate 9,175,816 downwards.
AAACAGTGCATCAACCAGGCGTTGTTGCGTTGCAGGTGCATTCGTCAATCCAAAAGCAGTTACTTTGAATCTGAAAGTGCCTCGTCCGGGAACGTAAAAAGCCGTCTTGTCTCTATCCTCTTCCTTAATCGGTATTTGCCAAAACGCTTTAGCGAGGTCAATACTGGAGAGAAACTTAGCGTCTCTTAGATTGTCTAAAATCTCAGAAACGAATGGCAGACTGTAAGCATCCTTCCGAGTGACGGAGTTTAGCTTTCGGCTATCAAGGCAAAACCGAGCTTTGCCGTCTTTTTTACCTACTACTAATACTGGAGAAGACCAAGGGCTCTCACACGGTTCGACTACATCAAGAGCTAACATTTCATCTAACTGTTCAGAGATGATTCTTTGTTTTTCCGGTGATAATCGGTAACAACGTTGTTTAATAGGTTCAGCGTCACCAGTGTCAATTCTATGCTCAGTAAGAGAAGTTCTACCTAGTCCCTTATGCTCGAAGGAAATGCATGAAAACTGCGTGACAAGATCATCGGCTATAATTTTCTGGTCCTCAGACAATGTTTCATAAGAGTTTAAGAAATTGTTCATCGATAATGGGGAATTTGACAACATAGAATTAATATTAGAAAAATAATGTACACTTGTTAGGTGTTTTGAACATATTTTAAATTTACTCCAGAAGTCAATACCCAATATTAAAGGAGAGTCTATCTCGGGAATAATATGAGCAGTTATAGAATCATACACATTTTCAAATATAATTGGTAACTGTATGTACCCAATAGAAGTAAGCTTTTGGCCACCAGCAGCAGTAACTGTTATTATATTTTCAGTATTCAGAACAAGATCAGATTTTATCAAGGGTAAATGAGAATTATTACCAAGGATACTAACAACAGAACCGGAATCCAACAGACCATACATACTAGAGTTACTTCTGGTATTTATATTAATCATAACATACGGACGTGGATCGTTACTCGGCTTAGTATTGAAAATCGAAGCAACCTTATAAGAGCAAAAAAAATTTTTTACTGTCAATAACCAATTATTCCAATCCGAGTAGTCGAAACGTTTAACTATTTGGTTGCTACGATTTTCATAAACTAGTTTTTTGACTCATCGGACTGTTTTGGGTTACACTTCGGACACTCAGGTATACGGACATCTTTCATCCCACACTTGAAGCAGAATATAGTACGCTCTGCCGTACATTCCCTCATAGAATGAGTGTTAACACGACAGCGGTGGCAGTATTTTTTGTTAATAGGTACTATGGCGTAAGTTTTGTTATTGTTCTCATTGGGTGTATTAGAAGATTTGGAATTAGAATAATAAGTATTTTTAGAATTATTCTTTACATCCCTCGAATTTTGATATGCAAATTCTGGAGCTAACGAATCAGAACCTGCGCTTGGAGGCTCCTTAAAATTATCGCAACGACCTTTAACACGTTCAAAGTTTCTGCAAAGAGTACGTAAATGATTTACTGAGGTTATGTCTGGGCAAGTTGCCAATATGTTTGCATAGCACGGTCTTATGTTGTGCATGATTATGTCAAGCTTATCAATTTCACTTATATGAGAACTAAGACGAGAAAACATACCCTCCATAATTGCTAAATAAATAGTTATATTTTCAGCATTGCCTTGCGATCGACTACGAATTTCCGACAGCATACGGTAATCATAGTCAACGATATCGAAATCCTCTTTAAGTAGAACTAATAAATCATCCCAAGTGTTAACACGTGACCTGACACTACGAAACCAATGCAACGCATCTCCAGTAAAAATCTCTGTTGCTGCATTAAGAATCTTGGTATCGGAGACATCTTTGGCGATTCGGAATTCATTTAAACGCTGTATGAAAGCACGCACACACGTTTTACCATCATATTTTAATATAGAAAGATCGGAGGATATGCCACGGTCACAAGTGACGGAAATCTTCATTAGCCCTTCTTCCAAACTATCTACTTTAGTAGTCGTAGCGTTTTCAAATGTGGGTAAAGATAATTTTAAGATATCAGCAAATTGAGATGACAAACTATCAAATGTAGATTTTAAATTATTTAATAACTTGGCTTGGTCAGATGTGAGTGGTTGAACAATGCGCTGTAATCTATAATGTAAATGGTTTATTAAATTTTGAGATCTATCTATCAACGATTTTTGAGTATCTGTCTTAAGGGAGTTAATATTTATTTTTAATTTCTCTAAAGTTTCAGAAAATCCATTACAATCTTCCACGAACCTAAGCAGGATTCATAAATATCTTCCGATGGAATTTTTTGTGTTAATCTAGTGATTTGACGGCGTAATTCTGTGACATTATCCGCAGGTACCTCACCTCGAATTGTAACTTCATAAAGTAGTTCAGATTTTTGTAACAATAAAAATTTTATTGGAAAAGCCATTATATACTGGGTATGTTGTATAATAAAATGAAAACAAAAATAACACGCTTCTATCTACCAGTTAAAGCGACAGAAACAACATAAACTAAAAACAATACTGCTTAAATATGCCGAGCTTACAACAATTAATTACAATTAAAATATGTAGGTAGGTACTACAAAATAACCTAGAACATAGAAGCGCAATAATTTATAACATACAACTACGCAAAATAAAATAATACAGGTATAACTAAAAACAAAGACGATCACAAACACCAACTACTACTACACCAAGAATGCCAAATAGCTACAAGCCAAATACGTAAGTCCGACCTTTGACCTCTAAAAGACCACGTTGATGGGCGCCATTGTCACGTTATTTTTTTAATGTGTAAAAATAAAACGATTACAAACAGAGTTCAAGTAACTTATAATTAAAAGGCAATATGAAAGACCATTACAATAAAAATAATAAGAGGGCAATGAGCAAAGCCGGTTAAAAGTCGGACCCCGTAGTGGGCTGATTAATACCGCACTCCCCTTCTTGGTGGCTTTCGATGATGGTTGGTGTCCCTCGCTGCGGCGGAGCTATGAGCGGTGACAGGGATGAGCCGGCTAGTCGCATTCGTTTTCAGCCGCATAGCATTTCCTGGAACCACCGTTCCCAAAATTGCATTAGCAACTAATATTGTAAGTTGCAATTTATAAGCCTTCACCTAACAGAACGAGAGTTCGGCATCTACTAGATGGCTAGTCTAGGCTAAGTAGGCAAGATTAAAACTTTTGAATCAACTAATTACTAATAGCAATAAAACGATAAAACATAAGATTAATAAAACATTTGGTGTTCGTGATAGTTCACAACACCAAGTACATATTATTTACACAACAGATAGGAAGGATAGTGCGATCAATCTCTTCGAAACTAGCCGTTATAACATTTAAATTAAGAGGCGGCGACTATGTACATTTTTAGCAACAGCACAACTAATAACAATCAAAATTGTACAACTTACCCAGTACGGAAACAAACAAGGCACTTATTTGGCTAACCAAATGTAAAAACACAGAATATAAATCTAATTACGTACTTATAGAAAATAATTATTAAAACAAATACGAGGAATCGGTACAGTGCGCTAAACTGCGAGTACGTGTCGTGCCTAGATCACGATTTGAGAGCGACTGCGGCTGCTTAGCGAAAAATGAATTATGCGCTTGCGGTCGACATAAAAATGGAAGGGACTCTGATATTATATATAAAACGGTGCGTCGAAGGAAGTTTGCGTGTCTGTCTGTTAATTATTATTATTTATATTGTTTGTTACGAATTGGTTTGTAGTTATTAAAATTATATTAGTTTAGTAAATATATTATAAGTTTATTGAATAAGTATTAGAATATTAGAGAATTACGTATATCGCAATATACACGCTTAAGTAAATCGTGACAACAGTGCGTATTGGTGTCGATGTAATAGTAAGGATAGAACGTAACAAAAATATAACGCACTCTCTCGCACGATTCGCAGCGTTCAACTTCTAATAGTTCAAAGTCCAAACAGTCTAGGTTGATGTGTCCAAACAGTGTGTGTGAGTGTCCGCTATATTTTTGTTATTGTCTCACTCACACTGAACGGGACACAACGCTCTATTCTTACCATTATATCGACACACCAGTATGCACTGTCCCTTTCCGACAATTCTCTATTTTGTATGTAGCGTAGTTATGCGTATATAGGGTGTCTAACTTGATGTGTAGCCGTAGCCGTGTGTACCTAAACATTTTACCTTATTTATTTAAAAGTGTTGCCATAATTTCCAGTTTGTTTTCATAACACAGCTGACAACTTTAATGCATGTGGTAGATTTTTTTAGTCTTTAGTTCTGGCTACATTCCTCTGCTGTGCCTGTCTGGTTGTCAAACAAAGAGAAAATACTTATTTTTTCCTAAAATCTATTGTATTTTGTGCTATCTATTAGTTTTACGTGTCAAGGTGTGTGTTTACATTAATTGGGCTGAATTGTTAGAGATATGCAACTTTACTCGAAGCTCTAATCGCGTGATAACTTTCGCAGATCGCATAATCAACCAGACAAACTGGATTGAAGATAATGATGGATTCGGACTCGTCCGGCGCGGACTTCTGCCGGTTCTGTCGCTCGGAGGCGTCCTCCGATCGGCCGTTGTTTCATCCATGCATATGCACGGGTTCGATAAAATGGATCCACCAGGAGTGCTTAGTACAGTGGATGCGATACTCCAGAAAGGAGATTTGCGAGTTATGCGGGCACCGTTTTTCGTTTATGCCGATCTATTCGCCTGATATGCCGCGCAGATTGCCAATCCGCGACGTCGTCGGCGGACTTGTGACGTCAGTGGCATCAGCTGTGAAAGATTGGTTACACTACACCTTGGTTGCTTTGGCCTGGCTTGGTATTGTCCCGCTAACTGCGTGCAGAACGTACCGCAGCCTTTTCTCTGGCTCCTTAGACCCTGTTATTTCTCTACCATTTGACATTGTATCAGCAGAAAACCTTGCCAAGGATGTCTTCTCTGGGTGTTTTGTTGTTACTTGTACATTGTTTTCTTTTATTGGGCTAGTATGGCTAAGAGAGCAAATTATGCATGGGGGAGGCCCTGATTGGATGGAGAGAGAGAATTTGCCTCCACCTGTTCCTGAAGATATACCTTTACAAGATAATAATAATGACAGGATCAATGAAGGGGCAGTGGATGAGGTAGGGGCTAGAGATGAGGTGAATGGAGAAGTGGGGGAAGATCCTTTGGTTGGCGATGAGGCAAACTGGAATCCTATGGAATGGGACCGTGCTGCAGCTGAAGAACTGACCTGGGCACGTCTGCTAGGGTTGGATGGTTCCATGGTATTTTTAGAACATGTGTTTTGGGTTGTATCTCTGAACACATTGTTCATAGTGGTATTTGCATTTTGCCCCTATCATATTGGAAGATTGGGAGCAGCATTGGCTGGTCTGACAGCCGAAGGTCCATTTGCAGGGCCGCTGACTGCCCTGGCTGGATATGTGCTTGTTGGGGCAATATTGGCAGTGTTACATGGAGTAGCATCATTGTTACGTCTCCGCAGCGCTAAGAAGGCACTTGGATTCTGCTATGTAGTTGTGAAAGTTGCACTGCTGTCTGTTGTTGAGGTAAGACTAAAAGATTCTTTCAAGTCCAGTCTAAATTCTTAAATTTATGTATTGACTTGTTCAAAATAGAAGTTGTAGATAAAGTACCTCTAAATACCTTAAATGAAACATATCATGTTTTTTGAAGTACTAGCTTATATCCATGGCTTCCCTTGCATGTTTATTGCCCAGGATGAAAGAATTTCTTTAACATTAGCTGAAACTTAAGCAAATTTAGTATCTTTTATTTTGTGCTTTAATTAATAGCACTTCATTCATCAGTCAATTAAATAAAATTTATTAATTTTTGAATGACTGATAAATGACAGCTTTGAATCCTGGTTTATACTATATTCCGTTTTACAAAAAAATTAGTCGGTCATAAATAAGGATATAAAACATTAAATATTGAAAATGTGTATATTTTTACTACATACCAAAAAATCCTTCATGCAACTATGGTTACTACTCTACTATTTGTTTTTTTTACATATTTTGGTCCACACCATCATGTTGTCACTCTTCATAGAGAGCTGACCTTCTCTATTATTCTGTGCCCACAGCTAAACATTCCAGGTCAATTGAATCATTTAAATAATGTTGTTCTCAATTTCATAATAATTATTATTATGGTTGACTTTGATGTCATTGAGTAAAATAATTTTCTAAATATGTATTTTCCAGATCAAATTATAATTTAAAATGTGAAGATTCTAAATGTTTGGGCATGTTTTAAAAGCCTTTTCTTATGATAATCCATAATATCAAACAACTATGTATAGTGTTCCACTAAACCAAAACAAACTTAAATTGTTTTTGGTTTTTTGGACCTAAAAAGTGAATAAACCCATATAAAGTTAAAATCACCATATCTAAGTCCGATATGGATTAGAGTTGGGAACCTAAGGTTCAACTTAAAATTCAAGCAACATTTTATTTTAGTCTTCTTGTTTTCTATAGAATTGGAGTAAATAATGTGACAGACAAAATGTAGTTCCCAATAAGCAAACTAAATATGTTAACATATTTTATTATGTTCACCTTCTTACTGCATAAATTCAAGGTCAAAATATGAGCAGCAGTTATCTCAATTAATAAATTTTTTTTACATAATGTATTTAAATATCCTCAAAACATTACAGATGCACACTGTTATATGTATGTATACTTGGTAATGTTTTATTTAAAAACTTCACTACAAACTTAATGTATTGCTTAGTATTATTAAAGCTAAATCTGTTATGGTAGACTTTCTGGTCGAACCAGGAATTTTTAATATCAGTTTTTGGAGACCAGGAGGGACAATTTTCTAACATTCTTTCATACTTTTTTTGTTAATATCCTTATGATATTGCTATCAAATTTCGGCACATTTGCGACTAGTCTAACTTATCTATTGCCACCATTATTGTTATAAACCTCTCGAAATTGAACCTTATTGTAAGTGCAGCATTATCACTGTTTATTGGCAATTCCTAGGAAATCATTCTATGAACCGTCATCATTGAGTTTGATCTGACACTACTCTCATTCTGTTAGCATATTACTATCACATAGAATTGCACGAATGGCATAGTGGTCTAAATGATTGTCTCGCTGCTGTCAGTACGCCGAGTGTTGTGAGTTCGCACTAAACACGAGGCAAAAAGTTGTTGTGTGTCTGGGTCCACTGCAACACCGAAATTACCCATAGTGCGGGAGTCGTCTTTATATAAAAAATAACACCAGATACCTACTAGATCTATTTGTTAATATATCTCGTTGAAGGTGCCGTGATCAATCGGAAGCATTCCATTAACTAAATAACTTTTGTATCTGTACGACTAAGCTTGTGGTTCTAATGCTGGAGTTATATAATCAGATTATACCTTAAAGCAAAACTACCAAACACCACTAGAAAAAACCGTCATTAAATGCGATACTTTGCATTTTTATCGTTATTTATGAACATTGAACTGGCATGATTTTATTTGTTTTTTGTGTTTAAATCCGGTTCATTCATCGTCTAGAAAATTAAACTTAATATGATTAGAATCATTGTACATAAGGCGTTCAACTACACCGTATCCAAATTGATCACGTATCCTCATTGATTATATCAATTCGGGACGTGGCCAAGATTTTAACTAGGTTTTTGATTGTTCTTGTAATTGTTTTGAAGAGTATCATAATATTGCACATACGTAACAGAGTGTGATCATCGTGTTTTTTTAATGTTGCTACATTTTTGCTCGACACTCTACCGATGTGTGCGTGTAGCTGAGACATAATAAAGAGAGAAAAGAGACGGGCGGCAGATATAGATTTTGTACCTGTCTACATAAAGAATATTTTGTATTCTTTATGTTAACGATATACCTATAATTAAAGCGTATTTTAAAGCGACGCATCCAACCATTAAACAAAGCCGCAAGCAAAGTTCAGCTTAGATTAAGACGTAAATTGTTTAATAACGATAGGTAATAATTATCAGACAAAAATGTCAAACTGTTTCTTATAAACAAAATAAATGTTCAAGATATTTATTTCATATTTGTAATTTTATTTACAATGTCTACATGCTTGTGTACTACAAGGTTTTAGATAACTACTTGATAATAAAAATTACTTGTAATTTACTTAATAAGTATGCCAAAGTTCAAAATTAAAGATAAGATATGTAATAGGTACATTAAGTAATCTACTGAATTATATTTGGTGATTGGTATAACTGCATCTGCTGATATGAAACTTAAGTGCATATGTTCGGACATATGACGGACCCGCAAAATCGCACTAAGAGTGCTATTTTGCGGGTCCGTCAGTGGCTCAAGCAATGACATATGCTATTTACAAAATTAAGCATCCCTCATCTATATCAATTAGCTACTAGAAATGCCATTATTATTAATAAAAAAATAAAATCTCGTCCAGTAAAAGTGATGTGCCATCAATGAGTATAAAGCCATGTACCATCTCATTAGACATATAAAGTCCATTGCCTTTATGCTATGGCCCTGTTACCTGCCAAAAAGATTCCATCGTGTGGTTTCTAGTTTTCAAGCGTTTATACCTACTATGGAGGAGTTGGACAAAAAATGTTCTACTACAAAGATATCACAAAACGTTGATTCTTTTCTGTTTATTTGATATACATATTATTATCATCTATATTGCATTCTCCCAGGTAGTAAGCAAATCAGACATTTTTATTGCCAAGTCCTTTTGGAAGTTGCTTTACCCATAAAAGGCAAGACTTTCGAGTCAGTCAACACTTTTTTTTCATTATATCGCTGTAAATTTTTTCTTATTTAGAATAAGAAAAAATTTAGAGAGATATTTTGTTAGAGTAATTAACTCTCTAAAATAAAGTAACAGAAACATGAATTTTATGCATTATTAAAGCCCAATACCATCTCCAATTCTCGATGTTTGAAGATATGATTAAGGAAATCCCTCGAATGAGGAATTGTGACTAGAAAGGAGTAATACCGATTGAAATTAAACTACTATATACGGATAACATTTCGCGTAAACAGAAGACAATATTGAGTAATACCGAGTTAACCTTAAGTTGAAGTAAACTGCCTGTGTCCTCTTGAGTCAAGAAAATAGATTTTTAAATACACTTAGCGGCACAAAATGTGGTCCAAATATAAATAAGTCTGAAACAAGCCATGTGGGGCAGCAAATTAAAAAAATTGAGTTTAAAAAATTAATAGAACCTGTATTATTCTCGACTCAAGCCAAAAGAAAACAAAAAATAATCCGTTCGTTTAACTTTTGTGACACATTAACCGCATAACTTTATTGGGACACTCAGAATAAAAGTGAGTTGAAATTTGATTTTAAAATGATTGAGCTTTAAGCATAATTTCTTTTAAATTAATGTATAGCTTATTGTAGTTCTTCTAGTTAGAACACAGTGTCTATAAATCCTGCACAGTCTGCTAAAACTGTACTTCTAAGGAGTCAAAGGCTTACTCAACGGAAGGTCGCTAAAACTTTGAATGTACCTCATACAACTTAAAGATACTTGTAAAAAAGATACAACAAGACTAATTTTTACACGAAAAGATCAGGAAGCGGCGGATTTAGATATTCTTAAATGCGCAATCATTGATTTACTGGTTTGGCAATTTTGATAAATCGGTTTATCACAGCTGTGATGATACGGCAGCATCATTAAACAGCAAAATGAGTCGATGTAAATGAGCGTACAGTCAGAATAAGAATGGAGCAACAAGACCTGCATGCTAAAAGCCCAGCTCGACTTTCAGAATACTCCGGGCAATATCGCGTAGCTCAACCTTGATTTGGCAAAAAACAGTCAAATTCAACACATGAGCAATGGAGTTAATTTCTGTGTACGATTGAATGCAGAATAGCATTTCAGAAAAAGTATGGTCAGCAGTTTCATCCAACAAAAACTCGGCATACCGTTAATTCCTTTCATGGTTTGGGCAGGATAAGTTTAGGTGCTCGTACAGTTAGTGAGGGCTGAGGAATAACTAATGTCAGTTCGATACACTGAAGAGATCATCAAAGAACATGTTTAGCATATCAGGTGTTCATCAAAAGCGAGAAATCACTTTTATTACAAGACAATACCTGACGACACACGCTCGTTCCGTAGATAAGTACCTTTCGGAGGTCACAATGCGACAATTTTAGTAGGCAGCAAGCAGTACTAGAATAAATACCACAGAGTATATCTGGAATATGCTTAACAGGAATGTTAGACTAACTGCTAGCTCGCTGCAGGACCTCCATGAATAAAAAACCGTATTGAAAGTTTTTAATCTCTACCTAGGAAGAAATTTCTCAAGTAGAGATTTAAAATATGGTCTAGGTAATATCTAATCGTATGCAGGCGATTATCAGGCTTAGAGGTAAAAGAACTGGTAATTCATTTAAAACTTTTCTTATTATTCTTAGATAAATGTGTAATCTTAATTTATTACCTTGAATTACTCTTTTTGTAATTTGTATAAAATTATCAAATTCAGAAATCTTCTATTGCCCTTTTAATCATATTCACTATGATAATGAATAAATAGATAAATGTGATTAAAAAATCGTATAGCTTTTGTGTAATTAAGATTATAATTCAAGAAATAAGCTTATGTTTTTTTTTGTGCCGCTGAGTGTATTACGTCCTCGGAACTTCATTGCTAAATCATTATGATTTAATTATGACTTGGTAGGCGATGTTTTACCAGGTAATTATATTAGCAACACTGGCATATTTTTATTTTTGTAGTTATGCCTATAAAATTTCCAGTTTAATTTATTTTAATTATTTATGAACTTTAAAAACAACTCGTAATTAAGAGCATAATAATTCGTTAGTTAGACGCAATAACTTTACAGATCAATCAAAATTCACAAAGTACACACATACCCCAACAATTAACTATATTTTTTATAACTTCATATTACATAGTGTATATAGGTTGACTTAATGCCGAAGGCATTCTCTGCCAGTCTACCTTGAATTGAGCATCGCTCCTTAAATCCTACTGCGCAAAATTAATGTAATTTCTGTAATTGCGATAGCATTATTTAATCTTTTATGAAATCTTTTGCAGATTGGAGTGATACCTCTAGTATGCGGCTGGTGGCTGGACTTATGCTCCTTATCCATGTTCGACGCAACGCTCAAAGACCGCGAAGCGAGTCTACAAGCAGCCCCATGGACCCTCATGTTCATACACTGGCTCGTCGGAATGGTCTACGTGTATTATTTTGCGTCCTTCATTCTATTGCTAAGAGAAGTGCTAAGGCCTGGTGTGCTGTGGTTCTTAAAGAACTTGAATGATCCAGACTTCAGTCCGGTGCAGGTAGGCTGATCTCTCTTTTTCTTAAACCTATAGGTCCTCACTAGAAGCACACTTTGTTTTAGAAACCCAAAAAAGTGACATCGTCTTTTTATTACTGTTTCGTAAAGATTAGATCAAAAGAAACGCGAGAGTAGAATTTCCAATTTTCTAGTGTGTATAAAGAAGGAGACAGGTGCTTTTAAAAATTCGTTATTTTTCAACCGGATATTCTGAAAAACATTAATTAAAAATTACCAGTGTATATATCGATGGAGATATTAAAAGCGCTCGTAACTCGGTGACAATATCTTTTTTAGGTCTATTAGAAACGATTTTATATTTTTTTTATAGATTTTCGATTTTGTTTAATTATTCGATAAATCCTCAATTTCGACACTTATTTTTTATTTATAAAAATAGGTTTAAACTTGATCTACAAATATAAAAAAAGTCATAGCCCGAAGTCTGGTAATTTTTAATTGATGTTTTTCAGAATAGTCGGTTGGAAAATAACGAATTTTCAAAAGAAAATTGGGCATTTTACTCTCGCGTTTCTAAATATCTCTATAAAAAGAGGATGTCACTTTTTTGGGTTTCTAAAACACAGTGCGGCGTTAGCCCGATGGGTCAAGCACTCGGCTAACGATCGAGTGGTTAAGGCTTAAGCCCAGCCATTGTTCAACCCACATGCACCTACTCCAAATACAAGCATTTTAGCTTAGCTGGAGAGGCTACCAAGTATACTAGTAATTTGCATCCCATTTGTTAATTATGTTTAAAAAGAAAAATAAGTTGCTACCTGCCTAACCGTTAACATTAGAGAATACTATACAAATTTGATACAATATCACAAAAGCAACGCGTGCAATAGAGAATATACTTACACCGAGAATTTAAGAAATATTGACCAAATGGATGCGTAGAGTCGGAATAAATGTTTCTAGATCGTTCATAGTTTGTTTCTCGCGAAGATTGATGGCGCTCCACATGACGTGTTATTTAAAGTGAATTGCCTGACTTAAAACATGCCGCCATGGGCACAGTAATAGTTGAATCATGGCATTCTGTATTGGTTTTCCTGCATAGGTACATAAATAAGTTAAATATCTACGTATAAGACGTAATTTCCTTGTGGAAACTAACAATTTGATTTTCTTATAATCATTTATTATAGAAACGATTAATCAATCTTAATGCAGTATTTAAATCCTAATTCGTTTGAAGTTTTGAAAATTAAATGTTTAATGCGTCATTAAATTTAACTAATCTCTTTTTATACTTCTGAATTGAGACTCAGGGAAGATGCAAGCCTTAATGCATGGCCTTATACGCCAGCCTTTTTTTATACAACTTAGATAAATAACAAAAAGGCCGATTTGATTGAAGACGGTTTTTTGTACTGTTTGCATGCTTACAACCCTGGTATTATCCCTGTCGCGTGTAAAACAAACTTTCTTAAGAAGCTCCAGTAACTTTATTCACTGTAGGAACATAAGAAATAGACCTATGTACCTATTTTCACTGCTGTCTTCTAGAAACTGAATGCATATCCTAACCATGAGTTATCATTATTAGTAGGTTTTCTCCATGTTGAGATAAAAATTTGGCTGTCATACATAAGTACTCACGCCTAGAGTGGCTCATCCCTCTAAGCAACGGGCGAGACGAATTTCCACGTCTCACGATCCTGGCATATCTCTTTTACTTCATTTAAATACAAGTGTAGTAATTTGACTCTCAAATTCTTAAACAACTGGTAATAAGAGGCACGACTTTCAAGTTAATCTATGTTTTCTGAAAGAACAAAGAATTTTTATTATCAGTGATCAGTTGCATGATATCTATTTTGTTTTGTTTTGTTTACTTAATAAGAAATTGGTTATTTTTATGATGCTCCTGATTTATTAATTATCTCTTATCTAGAAACATCTTTATGTACAACTCATAGGTATGTTGTTACTGAAAGAGTATCTAGGTCAATGGCAGTATGTCCGCCTAGCCAATATAACAATATGAGACTCTCAATTTAATTTTAATATACTTAATTAACTTCTTAGTTCGTTCGGTACATCTCCATGTATATCCTCTATATATGATTCAACTGAACAAACTTTAAACCAACATGAGCTAGGGTGTCTAGGATTTCAAAACAAGGCCAGTTCGATACATAGTTCTTAGCACTTACACTGAAGCAGAATCGATTTTATTCCTCTTTTTATCCTCAATGTCACTTGCATGCAATGGATGTGCTCGTCGAAGCTTACATGCTATTGCTTAAGTGAATATAATAAACTATTAAATATTCTGTTTCAAGCATTTTAATAAAGTAAGCCGCTAGGACTTATATATCATCATATATAAGCCCTAACGCTCCTAACGGCTTGCTTGCTATCAGTGGCAGTGTGAAGACACTAAATTAATAAGAGAACATTAAGAGCCTAATCATTACCTATGTTTGAGAGGATGTAAGCATTTACTGCCTAGTTTCCATAATTGCCATTCTTTATAAAAAAGGTTGCAAGAAAAGACAAATAAAATGGTTGTTTATTAAAATAATAAATTTAAATTTCAAGGTACAAAAACATGCATGTCTGCAAGATTATTCAATTCAATCAATCCTGCAATTTCCTTTATACATATGTCTTTGTTGGTATCGACAAAAGTGCATATTTTCTGTGTCTTTGAGTTAGGTGTTTTGCTAGCTATGACGCCGCGGAAAATTATCTTAGGCCCTATACTCTTGTTCTTCTTTCACATAAGGAGTTAAATGATGACTTCACCAGTTAAGATGACACTATTGTAGTAGTGCTCCCTGTCCTTGGACCATTTTACATAATATTTTCCTTGTTTAATTTTAAAAGCAATATGATCGGCATGCTTTACCATATTGTTGTCTATTCTAAAATTCTTTACCATATTATTATCTAACAAAATAAAGAACCTGAGTGTAGATTAAGGATATTAGAAATCCGAAACTGTTATTTTTCTTTATGTTCGTTTGTTTGTGGGACTCAAAAACCACTGATCGGATTTCAGCACAGCTTTTAAAGTTTAATAAGTTAGGTTTTGAAATATAAACCATGTTGTATTTAATGCCGTTCAGTAAAACCGGGGTTAAAGTGCATATGGTGTTACTGTGAAAATGTTGTACAGACTAAATAAGCAAGCATGATATAGTATCTATTCTTCGCAATTAAATTACTGTTGTTTTAGGAAATGATCCACCTCTCGGTATGGTCACACATTCGACGGCTGGTGGTATCCGCGATGATATTCGGCACAGCGGTGCTCTTTATGCTGTGGCTACCGATCAGAGTCATCAAATACGTCATGCCTGGATTCTTGCCGTATGCCGTCGCTGTCCACACGGAGGCACCGGTCAATGAACTTAGCTTGGAGTTATTGCTGTTGCAGGTTGGTACTATTGAGTTTTTTTCTGTACAGTACAGTAAAGTTCCTTGTTTGGTCGACATCCAAATGAAACAGACTGAATGAAGCCACCGAAACTGGAAGACCAATCAACTTTTGGAACGCTTTTCTTTTCTCTCTCTTCCCTTCCCCCCTATCCCTATTTGTCTGGCAACTCTGCACATAAGGTACGGTAACTTCGTGCCATCAGGCAGGCCATGTGCTTGTTTACGGTAGCCAGGGGCTTAGTTGTATTTTCTTAAAATTATGTTTCGCTACATACATTTGTGTAGAATTATTTATTGCTTTTGTGATACCAAGATAATACAGCCATGACCATAAACGGCGGTTACCGAATACCATCAAGGGAGCTGAGGTCACGTATGTCACCGACAATAATAAGAAAAGTGGCATTAGTGGCCTTTTTGCCATCTCATATACAAATTTTACTTTAGAAGGGATGAAATGACATTGAGAACTATATATTTCTGTCTACTTTAATACGCTTATATTAGCTTAACTTGTCTCTCTATCTCTCTATCTAACTATATAAACTAATCCGCAAAGCACATTTTCACTTCTTAATGTTCAATGTCGTATGTTTCTTTGAGTAATATGTTCTTTTAAATAATTTTGACAAAGCGCCCACACATTTTGGCATCGTCATTGTGATGGGTATTTGGTTTTTAATATATTCAATATAAACATTTGTATATTAATTAAACAACAAAATGCGGCACTCATCTAAATAATAAATAATAAATTATGCAAGTGATTAGTGACTTGAGTCAATGCTTACCTTGGGGCAGACCATAAGCTTGTTTCTCACTATATAATAATAGTAATATCAGCTCTATATATTAACTGACCCACTGCTATAACTTTCATGAGATATAATAAGGGGATTAGCCCTTCGACACATCAAAAAGTAGCGATGACGCGATATGTTAGAGATATTAATTGTCATATTATCTCGAAATGTGAACCATAACAAAGACATGAAAATTGCCTTAACGAACCCATAGTACAAAGTGCCGCTCATACGTATCTGTAAGGTCCAGGCTTTCATTCACAAGAAGCGGCAGTGTTACTGGTTCTAATTTCTTGCCTAGTAACAGCATCTAAAATGTCAGCAGACGAAACGAAGGTGCAATAACTTCTCGGGAATAAACACGTGTAATTATTTCAATGTCAGTGAACTACATTGTGTTTTAGAAAAATAAATATTGATTACATTGAAGGTGAATGTAATGTAATGTAAAAATCTGTTTGTAAGGTAGAAAATACTTTAACCCTAGGTCAAAGTATTTTGTATCTGAAATGTATGTTTCTAATTTTGTCTATAAAATGATAAAATTCGCGAGTATTGATCAAGTTTGAATAACTAGTCTCATTTTTTTCCCCTGGCATTACAAGTAATCATAAATACATATACATATGTTTGGTTGCCATCTCGGTGGTATTAAAAGTTAAAAAGAAGAATAGAATCGGCGAAATGATTAAGAACATTAGTCTATCTCAAGACAAAATTAGGTCAATATGCTCTTCTGTGTGTGATATTGTCTAACTTCCTGCATGGTCCAGAATTCATAGAATTGAAGAGTAAGAAATGTGTATAGGAGATCGTAAACACGAGCAAGATTTAAAAAAATTGCAGGCCATCGCCATTTGAAACGGTGATTTTGCTTTAATCGATTTTGTATTGACATCAGCTTGTATCGTTGACATTAGTGATTACTCAGTAATATTTAATATAACAAACAATTGGTATTTCAATTTTATAGTACAAAATTAATCAAACTCGCTAAAAATAATATCTTGAATCCCGGGTCCGTTGTGAGCCCTGAAGAACACCAATTATTAGATGATAGGTATAACTCTGGTACTCGATTTATAACCTTTGATTTAACTGCGAGCTCTTTTGGAATAGAATATATACCATTTATAATAGATAATTAGATGGTGGGACACACAATTCTTTATTTTAATTTCCATTTTTATGACTGTGTGATCATGTCGAAAGCCTTGGAGTAATTATTGTAGCTGGCGTGCACATCAGCTTTATCGTCTTTGCTTAATATTAATTCGTACAATTGACGTCTAAATGTAATTTGGTGCAGGTGATTCTACCAGCGTTACTGGAACAGTCGCACACACGTACGTGGCTGAAAGCGGGCGTGCGTGCGTGGTGCGCGTGTGCAGCAGGCGCCTTAGGGCTGCGCTCGTACTTGCTGGGTGAGGCGCGCCACGACCTGCCGCCGCCACACCCACCGCGTGCGCCTCACCAACTGGGAGCTGCACATCAGGTACGGCTGATGCATACTGCTAGTATAGATTATCGTGCCAGCTGTATGAAGTACAGTGCATAATCCATAGGTCGCTGGTTCATATCCGGCTCGACGGACCAAATTTGTTGGGTATAAATTCGATTCGAATAGACAACTTGATGAGAAATTAATACACTGAATTCAGTTTTAATTAAAATATATTAAACTGGTAAATTGTTAAAATTAAGTGGTAAAATGGTATGGTCAATGGTATGAGTTCACGCGACGCGTGTCGTACGTGAACTGACTTAAATTAATTAAAATGATATCTATACTCCATTTTGGTTAGGTACTTAACTAAATGTAAACAATCTTGATGTGCCTTTTTATCTAAAACTCAGTTTGAAAATAAAATACTGCTAAAGATCAATGAAAAATACAACAATAACGATTACTAAATCAATTGAACCGTTAGTGTAAGCAGTACTTTATCTGTTTAATATGTTTTTGTGTAAAAATTCATATCAAGATTGTTTACCTTTAGTTAAGTACCTAAACAAATGGAGTATAGGTCATACCATACCATACCCATAGCACAAGCTCTGCCCAATTTAGGCCAGATGGCGTTATATTATTATTATTATTGAATGACGTTTATACAAGGCCAATCACAAGTTTTCACTTATAGCCTAATTAATTAAATAGCTTAAAAACTAACCAACATGCAACAAAAATAAATATTATTGTTATAATACCTGTTTTTCTTGTTCGTAGGCTTTAATGCGTCGCGATGGACCAGCCGGCTTTGAACCTTACGTCCGCGTATCGTGGTTCCCGGTACGACTCGGCGCTCTACTCGTCCTGGTGTCAATATCGTTGGTTCTTGCTAGTGCGCTTACACTTGTAAGTGTGAACAAAATAATAATATTTATATTTTCTCACTATTTTAGTTTGCTTTAATGACGTATCATGGGAGCGAAGCTGTAGGCAGAAGCTAGTTATATATTTATGTGTTATTTTGTAGGTGATACCCGTCGCTATCGGAAGGAAAGTGATGGCGTTGTGGTTGCCAAAAGCGTCGGAAGGCGTACATGAACTATACACAGCGGCGTGCGGTAAGTTGCCACAATTATGACGCGAGCTAGTTAATATAATTTATCAATTGTAACCTGAAACGTTATTAAGGTTGCTGACAAATCTCTCGTATGTTACGCAATATGTCCCAGGAAGTATAAGAAAAGGCTTGTCTGCATCAATGAGACGTACAAATCGGGGTAAATTGTTGTCACGGCACAGACAATATTTTTACTTGCAATGCTAACGCACGTGCTGCGCCTGTTGTGGTGTCGGGGGCGCTCTTTAACTCTACACTCTAAAGCCTGCAATACATGTTGGCCAAGTGTAGGCCAACGCGAGCGATGGCAAACTGATACAAGGCAAGTACTACCGTCTACACGTTCGGCAAGTTTGAAGAAAACCAATGAAAAACGGCCAATGTAGACGAGCTTTGTGGAGCTGTCCACACGTTGGGCGCTGTCAGTCTTTATTGAGCATTGAAACAATATGGACGTTGTAAAAGTTATTGCAGCTGCTGGTATTTATTTGATTATGGCACTCCAACGACTTATTCACGATTAATGAGCGTATATCATTATTATATCAGTGTATACCGTAGTAGACTTGTAAAAATAATACATTTTGTATGTATAACGGTGATATTCGCCAAGCGTAAAATGGCAGCCGGACCAACATGTGGACGCGTGGACGCTATTGGCCGAGCGCAGGCCAACGCCTTTGATTTGTGCAGAAAAACCGACACCGCTCGAAAGTGAGACGAGTGGTCGCGAGCGACTGCAAGTTGTTACAAGCTTTTTTTTTTTTTTTTTTTTGATACCCAGGAAAAAATGCTTGATGCACTATCCGCCGGCTAGGGGACGGCACCGGCGGGGCGTGTGGGACTCACCAGCCTATTGCTGGTATACCCACTAAAAAACCTGGGGTGTTCCCTCTCTCACCCAGTGGGGGGGGGCCTGTTGGGAGTCTAAAAAGATTCATCCATTGCAGGCCCCCCCGTGTGGGTGCCGGCCGGGTCAATGGGACCCGACCTCCTCTCGTCCCCGGGGGAGAGCATTTCGCTGCTCTCCCCTTTCGACGTTAGAAGGCGCGCGGGAACACCGCGCGCGCCCTCTATGGGTTCTTACTCACGGGTGGCAGGGTCCCCTGAGGCCTTGCCACCCAGAACCCTTAGGTGGGGGGCAGGAGAGCGACATAAGCGCGTCTCCTGCGCCCCCTCCTCCGGCGGCGGATGTCCGGGGCGTAAGGATCTTCCTCACGCCCCCGCTCCGCCGCCTCCTTCTGCGAGATGACAGCCTCGCAGAAGGACCTCATTGCGCCCCAGCACCTGTCGTCACCGACCATCATGGATACGACGGTCGGCAACGAGAGGTCGGGGCCAATCACGGCGACCAGGGCACAGCGCTCCTTGGCCCACGCCGGACACTCCTCCAGCGTGTGCTGCGCCGTGTCCCGGTCGCACTCCTCGCAGTGGTGACACCTGGTTGTCGGCTCCCTACCGGCTATCTTGCACAGGTACTCTCCGAAACAGCCGTGTCCAGAGAGCACCTGAGTAAGCCGGTAGGTGAGCGGTCCGCGCCGTCTGTCCGTCCATTGCCTTAGCACCGGACGGACAGCCTCGACTGTCCTCACCCCATAGCGGGGCTGGGCCAGTCGCTCCTCCCACCTGGCCTCGAGGACCAGTCGAGCCTGGGACCTTCGCATCTCCACCGCCCCGTGAGTGGGTTCCTCACCATGGAGCCGGAGGTCCACGCGCCAGTGATACACCGACGCTTGGACCTCCGCCTCCAAATCCCAGGGCGGCGATGCCGCCAGGACGCACGCCGCCTCAAAGGAGACGGTGCGGTACGCCCGCGACACCCTGATCGCCATCGCCCTCTGAGGTTTCCTGAGGAGGGCGATGTTTCGGCGATCGAGGGCGCCGGCCCAAATGGGCGACCCGTAGAGGGCCATCGACCGCACCACCCCCAGATAGAGGCGGTGGCAGACGACACTCGGCCCCCCGATATTCGGCAGCAGAGAGCTAAGCGCTCCCGCCGCCGACATCAGCCGGGGGGCCAGGCGGCTAAAATGGACGCGAAAGTTCCAGCGGCCGTCGAGGTGGAGCCCCAAGTATTTCATACTCGGCTCCACCCCGATGCGGACCCCTCCAACTATGATGTGGGCATCTGGTGGCGGCGCCCGCCGAGGCCCATGAAATAACAGGGCCTCGGACTTTTCCAGCGCCACCTCCAGTCCCAACATCCTAATTCTACCGACAACCAGGGCCACCCCTGCCGTGGCAAGACGGGCAGCTACCCCGTAATCCTCTCCCCGGGCCGTGACCAGCGTGTCGTCGGCGTAACAAGTTACGCCGACGCCCGGGGGCAGAGCACCCCGCAGCACCCAGTCGTAGCCGATGTTCCACAGGGTCGGTCCAAGAACGGAACCCTGCGGAACACCGCACGACACCTCCCTCCGGAACGTCTCTCCGTTCCGCCCCACACAGAATACGCTCCTCTGGTGCAGGTAGTCCCCGACTATTCGGCGCAGGTAGGGAGGCACTCCATGAAATCGGAGCGCCTCCCTAATAGTCGCCCACGGCAGGGTGTTGAACGCGTTGGCGATGTCCAAGGACACCGCCAACACCACCCCGCGCGAGGCGACCGCCTCTTCCGAGAGGGCCTTGACGCGACTGATCGCGTCAATCGTCGATCGGCCCTCTCGGAATCCGAACTGATGTTCGGACAAGTCGGGGCCCACCCGCACCAGGTGCCTGGAGAGGCGGGCAACCACTATACGCTCAAAGAGCTTGCCCACCTCATCCAACAGCACTATGGGGCGGTACGCGGAGGGAGAGTCCGCGGGGCGGCCCTCCTTTCTAAGGAGGACCAGCTTACCCGTCTTCCACATGGAGGGGAACCGTCCCGACTCCAAACAGGCGCTAAACAGCCTGAGGAGCCGGTCCCCTAGGGCGTCGTAGGCCAAAACCAGGGCGCGGCCAGGAATTCCGTCCGGCCCCGGGGCGGTGTTTTTGCCCCGGAGCCGCACCATTGCCGCGCCGAGCTCCGCCATTGTTACCGCTGGCGCCCCGGCATCGGCACCGCCCTCCTCAATATCGGGCGGCGCCATTTCGGGAGGCGTGTGCTCCGCTCTCGAAGGAAAGAGAGCGGAGACCACCTCCTCTAATTGCCGGGGCTGGAGACTCTCGGTGACCGGTGGGGCCCAGGGGCGCAACTTGCCCCTGACCGCCTTGTACGGACGGCCCCACGGGTCTGCCTCGAGAGTCCCCAGGAACTCTTCCCACCTTTGGGCTTTGGCCTCGCTGATGGCGGACTGCAGGGCGTACTTCCGCTGTACGTATTCGCCCCGCAGCCGTGCCTCCACGGTCGGGTCACGGTACCGCCTCCGTCGGCGGTACCTAGTGTACTGGCGACGCGCCGCGATGCACGCGGCGCGTTTTTGACTGATGTCGTCAGACCACCAGTACACCTGACGCCTAGGAGGTCGAGCACTGGCCCGGGGCATCGACGCGTCGCAAATCCGCGACATCGCGCCCCGGAACCACTCCGCCTCTAGCTCAACCTCCACAGGCCCTTCGCCCATTGGGGTCCAGGCCTGGACGATGGAGGCTTCCACCAGCACGTCTACGTTGAGACGTTTCAACGCCCATCGTGGGGACGACGGGGTGTGCACTCTCCTCGGGAAGTTGTTACAAGCTACGCCAATTCAGCTCTATACACGTTGGCGCTTGCCTTCACTCGGCCATCTAGGCGAGTGATACCAAGCACTGGCAAGGCAAAGCAAATGCACCGTCTATACGTTGACATTGGATGTCACTCAGCAACGTTGGCCCAACGTGTATTGCCGGCTTAACATAATATGTGCGCGGCGACATCACGCGACACATCCAGCACCGCGCGCTTGCAGTCACGGCGGCTGGGGCGCTACGTGTTGTCTACGTTAACATGACTTTGTGTGAGTCTCTTTGTTGTCTAGAAATTGCTTCAACGAAAACCCACTTTAGGTCACCGGTCCATGACGTCGAGTCGTATAAATAGAGAAAAAGTATAAATGTCATTCTTTGTTCACACCAAATATATATACAGGACAATAAGTTTGTTTGTGTTGTTAGAAAGTATTACATTATGTGTTGTTGGCAGGCATGTACGTGTGCTGGGCGGTAGGACGTGGCGGCACACTGGCGGCGGGCTGGGCGCGTGGCGGGCGCGCCGTGCTGGCCGCGCGCGCGGCGCTGTGGGCGCGCGTCGCCGCGCGGGCGGCGCTCGCCGCGCTCGCGCTGCTGGGGCTCGTGCCGCTTATGTTCGGCCTGCTGCTGGAGCTGGTGAGTAGTTAGTACTGGGCAGGCGGGCGCGCCGTGTGACTAGTGACCTTATGATATTAGCTGGTATAGTCTGAGAATGCCTGGCATTTAATGTTTTGGATCAGACTATATTGAATTGTTAACTTATGTATATCCAGCACTAAAGAACGATAGGCTGATGAATGAGTGGTAGATCCAATAAATCGAAATATTAATAAATACTTAGCTTTATATTTTGCATTACAGGTGCTAGTAATTCCTCTTCGCGTTCCACTGGAGCAGTCTCCCGTACTGTTCGTATGGCAAGACTGGGCGCTCGGAGTATTGTACACAAAGATAGTGTGCGCGCTCACCATGATGGGCCCCGACTGGGCCATGCGCCGCGCTATCGAGCGGGCATACCGCGACGGCATACGGGAAATGGACCTCAAGTATGTCATATTACTTAATATTTGCATACAAAATCTCAATGTATATATATAATTATAACATTTTTGTAAACGTTCAGCAGGGATTTAAGTAAGTCTGTACCAGAATGCCTTTACACATTCAGTGAATCTTAAATTTCCTTTTACTTATCTTTGTACATTTGTCAACCGTCGCGCCAGTGATCAGGATTAACATAAACTAGTTGCCCTTATAGGACGCTCCAATGGCTTGCAATACTTGACATTGATTTACGGTCTATTTGAGATCTATGGCTAGGCGTTTTTGTATTTAACTAGTATTCCGTGAAAACTTTCGGACTAGCTACTAGCTGGTAGCAATTCCTATAGCATCAGGTCATTCTAAACGTCAACACGGCTTGCATCAATATCGTTACAATTTCAAAAAGAGGATACAGAAAATCTCAGAGATGCACTGTTGTCAAAGACAATTTATTGTTTGTTTCTTGACACACGGAAGCACTTTAAATAGTCATTTCTTTGGTTGCGATTTTTTTAAATGTATCTCAAGTACTGAGTGGAAAATTGTCACTTAGGCAACCTATTGCGGTGCTCAATACTTAACTCACCCTGCCAAAATAGAATTTTACATATTAATGAGTAGTAAGTGTAGACATACTTGACAGCTACTATTCCGACTGCAACAGCATACTGTACCAAACCATGATTGATCAATTAATCATGCGGTTTTATTATCTACTTTTAAATTGCATTAGCACATGTCACCACTTGAATAGTGTTGAAATTTATCGTGCCTGTAAGATTCAGTTGCTTGATGGCATTCCACATTTAGTATCAGATTTAATGCTGACTTAAGTGTCCTTCAGCGGTACTTCTATAAGTCTTACTAGTCTCGTAGTATCAGATAAAGACAGTCTGTAGATAGATATACCATGCCCTGAATTAACTTACAGGATACTTTAATTCCGGTATATGTTGCTTTGGGATTCTCATAAGTAAAGCTTCTGTTTTATACTCAGCTGTATACTCAGGCGCAAGTAAGCGATATAGCGTCCCGCGGCCTTTTATTCTTCTTTTTAACTCGTCTCACGAGTGCTCGATTAGATTAAGGTCTGGGCTCCGAGCTGGCCACTCCATCAAGGGGATACCCACCTCTTCCAAGTATTGTCGTACTATAGCAGCGGTATGGTGTCTTGCATTGTCATGCATAAAGAGAAAGTTCTTTCCAATAAAAACGCCAAATGGGTCGACATGTTATTGGAGAACTTCCTCTATGTACCGCTGATATGATAATCCTCTTGCTTGTCGCCCAATTTTGGCCCCAGTGATGAAGACAAGCTCAGTTTTAGCTTCGAGTGAGATATCTCCCCGGAACATACACGAACCACCGCCGTATGCCACACGTTCCGCAATCAACACTGGGAAAATCTCTCTATATGCCTTCCATAGACCCTTCCTCGTCCATCATTGGCATGAAGACAGATTCTGCATTCATCTGAGAATAGGACTGCTCTCCATTGGTCGACTGTCCTGTGTACATGTTCTTGTGCAAATCGACAACGGGCCCGGCGATGATCTGGCGTCAGTTTAGGGCCATTTGCTGGCCTATGCGCATTCAGACCTCCTTCAGCAAGTCTTTTTCTGACTGTCCACCAGCTGACGTCCACTTCACGCACCTCTTGAAGATGATGTGCAAGATCAACGGCAGTCAGACGACGATTTCGCAATGCCGTCTTTACGAGAAATCGGTTGTCACGCTGTGTTGTAGCTCTAGTCCGCTTCAATTAAAACAACTACTTGAGCGGCTGTTTTCGGAGTAGTATCCATTTTCTTCAGATGAATGCAATTGTAGTCAGGAGACGTCCTTTCAGGTTGAGCGTTGAAATGCATATGATGACGTTTCTTCAGTGGTTCTTCTCGTAGACCCCTACGGGGTCTCGGGGTAACCAGATCAGGCCGTGGGCCTGTCTTGGTGGTGTTCGTCGCCGTCTGCTAAAACAGGCGGGTCACTGGGGTGGGCCCGTGTGGGCCCGTTGGTCAGTCCGGGTCGTCAGAGTCGGTGGGTAGCGCAGCTAGCGAGGTCCAGCCCGCAAAGATATGTCCCCGCGGGCGACCAACATGCCAGCAGCGGGTCTTGGGTCGTGTCCGATGGGTCCCTCCTGCGCTTGGCGAGGTCGAGCTCCGCGGGAAGGGTTTCTCGGGGAGCGCGCGTCAGCCAGCATCAGGGAGGGGCATCACGTAGGTCCGGTGAGGGTTGCCACGTAGACGAGGTCTCGCGGCAGGGCCATCCTGTCCGGCGGTCGCCGATGGTAGGGCGCAAGCTCCCGCAGATGGCGGGCGTGCGATCCGTCGGCGCGCACGAACAGGTTGGTGCTCGGCCGTCTCACGAAGTCGTCCAAGCTCTCCATGCACAGACACATCTCAGCTGGGAAGTGCGTCTAGGGTGCGCTGCATCTTGGTCACCGCGTGGACACCGTTCATCGATGTCGCGATGTAGGCGGCGTCGTCGGCGTACAGCGCGAGCTTAACGCCGTCGGTGACGGGGATGTCGTCCGTGTACCAGGAGTAGCACACGGGAGAGAGGCAACTACCCTGGGGCACACCGGCGCGGATAGGCCGCTCTGTAGACAGGGCGCTTTTAACCGCCACTTGGAAGCGTCTGTCTTGCAGGAAGGTGGCTACGATCCTAACTACTCGACCGAGAGTAGTGGATGTGGACAGCTTGTACAGCAAGCCGGTGTGCCATACACGATCGAACGCTTTCTCCATATCAAGAAATACTGCGAGGGCGCGCTCGCGTTTGTTGCGAGCAACCGCGATGTCGTGCAGTACCCTCGCGAGCTGGTGAGTCGTGGAGTATTCGGCGCGGAAGCCGAACTGTTCGTCGCGTGGCTGAAGGTGTGGCGTTATGTGCAGCAGTAGCAGCTTCTCGAATAGCTTCGATGTCGTCAGGAAGAGCGTGATGGGGCGATAGCTTCCCGGCAGTAGAATGTTTTTCCCCGGCTTTGGGTGCATGATGACTCTGCCTAGTCGCCATGTGGAGGGAAAGTGTCCGGTACGGAGGATGCCATTGAAGAGGCGCGTCAGCGTCGCGATTGCTCGCGGAGGTAGGTGACGCAGAGCTTCGTTGGCTACCCGGTCAGGTCCGGGGGCTTTCCGGAGGGGCGTTCGGCGAATCATCCGCTGAACTTGGCCTGGGGTAAAGACGATGGGTTCCTCTGTCGGGGCTATCGGCTGTTCGAAGTAACACTTCAGCTTCCTCTCGACCTCTGCTACATGCTGCATGTTGAGAGCAGGATTGGGCTGGAACTGCGCTTCCAGGGAGTCGGCGAATATCTCCGCTCGGTCTTCGGCACGGTAACGTGGGGTTCCGTCACCGGCCAGTAGGGGCCTAATCGGAGATGGTTTCCCGGAGAGTTGGCGGCACAGGCGGTGTATGCCCGACCAGTCTTCGCTAGCTTGCTCAATGGTGCGTTGCCAGGACTCCGCCGCGTTTGTTGCCAACGCAGCAGAGATCTTCGCAGCCAGAGCGTTCAGCTGGGACTTCATGGTCAGACATCGGGAGCGCTGCCATTGCCGGCGCAGTTTTCTCTTCCTCTCGATCATCGCCAGGATGAGGGCAGGGAGCTGTAAAGGCCTCCTTGCGGTCGCGGCGTCGAGCTTCGACTCTCGAAGCGCGGATTGAAGTACCGCGCTGAGATCCGTCGCAAGCTTTTCGACGTCGGCGAGTGTTTTTACAGGTAAGGAGGGCGAGTGCTCAGCCATGTAATCGGT
The DNA here is from genome assembly GCA_963675205.1 of Catocala nupta. Lineage (NCBI taxonomy): Eukaryota > Metazoa > Arthropoda > Insecta > Lepidoptera > Erebidae > Catocala > Catocala nupta. The sequence goes on along the minus strand of OY776095.1, from coordinate 9,149,235 downwards.
GAAGCCAATCTTGGCGTGATCGAGGGGGTAGTTGGATCGCCTGCGGGATATCATCCAGAGTCAGACACACCATAATTAATTGCCAACCATGTTTAATTGTATATAATTTAGTTCCTAGTAGTATATTGTAAATATTGTAAGTGCCCTTAACGCCTGTGGCACAGGTTTACCCTAGTACAGGCACCAATATTATATTACCTATATTAAGTACTTTATGGACTGTATTCATGTTTTACTACTGTAGTCAATAAATAAATTATTATTATTATTATTATATTTTACACCGGTTGGTGGTCTGAGATGAGGTGGTCGTCCAGGACGTCTAGATGTACAGCCGCGTCGATGCCGCAGGTGACGGCTATATCAATGACGTCCGGTGTGTGGGCTGCACAGTACGGGTAATGGGTCGGGACCTCTGGTCCTAATACCTCGTACCCGTGTCGATCTGCATCATCCAGGAGGCGGCGGCCATCTGGGCAGATGGTGTTGGAGTTCCACGCCGTGTGCTTCGCGTTGAAGTCGCCGGCGATGACCGTGGGTAGTGGCGAGTCCATCAAGGTGTGGACATCAGCCACTACGAGTCGCTGTCGCGGCGGCTTGTAGAACGCGTACACATGGGTGGGCTGGCATCCGATGCAGATCTCTACGCCGAGGGCGTACGCAGACTACAGAGCTGGTACTGGCAGCGCTTGGTGGACGACTCTCCTCTTGACCAGGACTGCTAAGCCCCTGTAAGCAGTTCCTGACGGCGAGCGTTGGTCCTCCCGGTAGACATGGTATCCGCCAATCTTCCATTTGTCTACTGGTATAAGGTGTGTCTCGCTGAGCAGGGCTACATCCACTTGCCGCTGAGCTAGCAGCAGCTTTAGTAGCCTGGTCTTCTCTGGTGACATTCCGTCGGCGTTCCAGAACAGCACACGCAGACTACGCAGATCCAGGACTGCATAGTTCTGCCATGCATTTGAGGATCAGAGGGATCGGGTCCCTCTTCTCCTGTAGTGCCACCAGCACTTGCTGTAGAGTGCCGATGACACTGGTGAGCCTTGGGTCCAGGTTGACCACAGCTGGCTGAACTGCCAGTGGCGGTCGGACCGTCCGCTTCGCCTTCGTCCCCTCGAGAGCGGCAGCGACCACGGTGGCCTTCCTGGGCTCATCCTTTCTAACAGCAGCCTGCTCTGCCTGCTGTGTCTGGGGCTTCACTTTTGTCTGCCTGTTGCGTCGCCTCTTGCGCCGCATATGCATCGGGGCGTGTTCGCGGCTGCCATGAGCGAGCTAGGGGCATTGCCGTCTTCGACTGCGGCGGGCTTCGGGCGTACGGCTATGGTAGTGCGCGCTACTGTGCCCGCCTTCCTATTCCGGATCTCCCGCTTAAAAACCGGGCAGGTGGCATTGTTGGCGGTGTTCGCGCCGCCACAGTTGGCGCAGGTGGGCAGCTCCTTCAGGGGGCGTGGGCAGTCCTTGACGGCGTAGGCTTCCCCGCAACTCACACAGGAAAGCGGCCTGTGGCAGTTGTGAGAAGAATGCCGGAACTGCTGACATCGATGGCACTGTGCGGGCCCTCTTTTCCCCCGCCATGCTTCGATGATTACCCCAGGCATTCATAGGAGCTCGGTCACTTCGTAGATGCCCGGTGTAAGGTTGGCGGTGCGTGCTAGCTGTGCGAAGTACAAGTAACCAGGGCGACCTTGACGAGCTCGGATGGGGCGCACGAGCTCAGGCTTGTAGCCGAGCTCGGTGAGCTCCCGCTCGATCTCCTCTGGCGGCGTATTGTTCGGGAGACCACGGATGGCCACCTTGAGGCTGCGCTCGGTGGGGAGGGAGTAGGAGAACCAGGAAATTTTCTCCTTCGTCTCCAGGGAGTAGAGGTACCGCTGGATGGTGCGGTATTCCTGGTCCGACTTCGGGATGAAGCGAACTCCCTTCCCGAACGGGCGGCCATTCGGTGCATGCCCGAGAGCTTTTTTGAGCTCCCTGAAGTGCCGCGGCCAGTCCGGGAGTACTTCGACTACTAAGGGTGGGTAGCGGGGGTTGGGCGGCTTCTTTCCGGGAACAGCATCGGTTGTGGCTGCAAAGGTGGTGGTAGCTGTGGCAGCAGAGGTGGTGGCGGGTGAGCCAACGGTTGCGGCTGTAGCGGCGATGGCAGTGGGCGTGCCGACCGCAGCAGCATACGAGGATCCCGCAGTCTCCATTGGAGACACACTCGTCGCTGGCGGCAGGCTGAACGGCGGGGTCGTGAACAACGCACGTCGTTTCTCCTGTTGCGGCGGTGACGGGAAGCGGTCCGGCGCTACCGTAGTCGGTGGGGCGGGGAAGCGCGGTGGGGGCGCCGATGTCTTCATCCTCTGTGGCAGCGAGAGTGCAGCTCGAGAGGGCACAACGGGAGGCGGCGCTTGTCGCGTGGCGGGCACCGGAGCATCTGGCCGCAACACATTTGGGGGCAATGCGGGCGTTGCCGGTGAAGCCGGTCGCGAGAGTGAGGGGAGGCTGAAGAATTCCTCTCCAGCTCCCGGGTTCGGCGTTGAGGCGGCTGGCGATGACGGCGTTGGCTGCCTCGGCAGCGGTGGATGCGGGAGGGAGGTTGCGAGTTCGGGCGGCTTGGTCCGCGGCCACCACACGGTCTAGCGTGGACAGCGCGGCACCGCGGGAGCGGACGAACACTCGCTTGGCCACACCGGTCGATGTCGGCGGCAGCGGGCTAGTGGCCCGACGTGCGGGCGGATGGTGAGGCGGGGACGGACGCGGCATTATTTGTCAGACGTCCCCGTGGATTTGTGCGGCATCACTGCGTCAGGTGGTATCCGAGCACCAAACCGGTACCCTCCGGCACAAAGCACCCACTGAACCGGCCCGCCGTGGCTTGCCGCTGGTGGCAGACCGGGGGCCGTGGACAGCAGTGTACCCCGTGTTATCCGAAAGGACTGATTGGTGCGAGTACAAAATAAACAGCGTTGTTGGGCGCGCGATGAGCCGATAACCGCTTGTGGAACTTTCCACAAACCATTACACGCGCCGACTCGCTCCAGTTAAGGACACGCGACGGCGCGCAAGGAGTGCCCGGGGCGCGTGGTGGTAGGTGCGGGGCGCGGGCGCCGCGCGTGTAGCGGCCTGCGCTCAAGGTCGGGCGCTTGCACCGAGCGATGTTTTTGTTGCGGTCCGGTCGGCAGCGATGGATAACGTAGGCACGATACGTCCTCTCGCGATCGCGCGCGGCAGTTGTAGTCAGGAGACGTCCTTTCAGGTTGAGCGTTGAAATGCATATGATGACGTTTTACTCAAAACATGCCTTTTTGTACCTGCAATTAGTCTCGCAAACTGCAGTGTGTTTGTTTTCTTAACCGCAGTAAGTTAAACTTATCTGGTATCAATGAATAGGTATTGAAATATCCTTTAATCCCATATTAAAAAATACATCTATTTCCTTAAATAAAAAGAAATAGACAACATTTTTCAAAAAATATTCATATGCGCGATTTCATTACACCCAAGTGTATGTTAAATAACATGGGGCCTAGCAAAGATCCCTGGGGAACACGAGAAGGAGCATGGAATGACCTCGATGTATATCCACTCAACACCACAGTCTGACATCTATTTTCAACATAATATAATGTAAACCATCTGTAGAGGTTGTCTCTTATTCCGACACCAAATAGTTTGCGCAGCAGCGTTGTGTGATGTATGCGATAGAAGCAGTTACTATAATCAATATACAGGGTGATTTTGAAATCGTGTAATTCCTTTTAACCACGCATTCTACTGGTGATATAGAATAACCCTGACCATATTTTTTCTTAATTAGAATAATGGTTTCGGCAAAATTAGAGTACAGATTTTTTTCATGAAATGATTTCAAATAGTCATATTTTAACCACCTGACACAATATTAAGATTTTGTTAATTTAAAAATAATAACATAACAATAACTGATGTCGTAAATAATAGGGGGCAATAAAAAGGACCGCCCGTTATTATTTACGACAATAATTATTAATATGTTTTTTTATTTTAATTAGTAAAAAATTAAAATTGCCTCGGTTGGTTAACATATGACTATCTGACACCATTTCACGAAAAAAACGGAACATAAATTTTTCAAAAAAAATAATTCTAATTAAATAAAAATATGGTCAGGGTTATTCTATATCACCAGTAGAATGCGTGGTTAAAAGGAATTACACGATTTCAAAATCACCCTGTATAATACATCTACTTGTGTACGTTGCGCCATGGCTTCCGCTATAAAATCACTACAGATGACTAGATTTGTTGTAGTAGATCGTCCTGTCAGGAATCCATCCAAATCCAAGCGCAGAGTAAACTTGCTTGTGAACTATTCTCTCTAAAATTTTAGCGAATACACACAACTTAAAAATGGGTCTGTAGTTTTCCACACGGTCCTTTGGTCTCATTTTGTGTACTGGTGTGCATATATATGCACACTTCCAGATATTGGGCACCACACCGTCATTGAAAGATCATTTAAATATAATCCTGAGAGGGATGGCAAGACTCTTAGCACAATTTCTAATAAAAACTGGTGGTATATTGTCTGGGCCTGCTGACTTGTTTAGGCTGACATTCGCAAGTAACTTTTGAACTTCTTTTTCGCAAATCTCAATGTTGTATATGTGTGAGTTTGATTGTGTCTGTAAAGGTAAGTTTTGCACGCTATGTGATAAAAAAGCAGGATTCGACCCTTCAAGAAAATTTAACCAAACATATTAAAGATGTCTTCACCATTACTTGATGAAACCTGCCCAAACTGTTATGCTGAGGGATACGGGCTAGAGAACCTTCTGGATTTAATATAGTTTTAAAGAGCTTGCGGGTTTTACATATGTCAGACTCAATTTTAGTGATATAATCATTAAATAATACGCTTTCTAATTCCTTTGAACGCTGCCTTAATAAAACAAATTATTGTTAATCCGAGATGTAATGATACTTCTTAAATTTTGAATGCTATCTCGACTTTTCTTTTATTATTTTGATTAATGGACTTTTGTACCAGGGAGGATATTTAAGCTGGGAAATAACTATTTTTGATGGTACATAAGTATGACGTATTTTATTTATTTGTTCATAGAAGTACGCCACGGCATCTTGATCATCAATGACCTACACTGAAGTTCGTAGTGCCAGGCCACTAGAATGCTCCCTACTTATTGCCTCGAATCGACCATCATAAAATTTTGCATACACGTAGTTAGGGGTACAGAATAGGACATAGGGTACTTTTCAGATTAAAAGTACTGTCCTCGGTACTGTACAACAACATTCAATATCACCCCTACTTTTAACATAAAATTAGTCTGGTGTGTATGTGTGTGTTCGTGTGCTGATATTGAGGGATATTGTGTGACGTGTGCGTGCGGCAGGTTCATCCTGCGCTCGGTGGCGGCGCCGTGCGTGTGCTGGCTGGGGCTGGCGCTGGCGGTGCCGTACGCGTTCGCGCACAGCGTGGCGCCGCTGCTGCTCGCGTCGGCGGCGCAGCGCAACCTGCTGGCGCGCCGCGTCTACCCCGCGCTGCTGCTCGTGGCCGTGCTGGCCGCGCTCACCGTGTTCCAGGTACCGCCACCCTCACTAATGCGCAGGTCGGCCCTTCTGATGCCCTGATGCCCTGGGGCGCCGCGGCATTATCCTAAAGGCGACGTAGGGTTGACTCGGTCAAGTGACTCCAGTTTCACAATTCTCGATCAAGTGACTCAAGTTTGGCAATTTCCAAACTTAAACCCCGTTTTGAGAATATTATTAATGTCATTTAGAGATTTACTGATAACTTGTTAGTAGACTAGAACTATAACTGGTAGGTATGTTTGGCCTTCAGGGAATCGTCGCAAAAATAAGAAGAAGTTGAACAAAAGGTGTGCTTCAAACTAACATTAACGATTGCATTTTCAAAATTAATTCCAGATCAGTCTAACGTATCTATTGTTAGCCACTTTTTGAGCACGCCAAGTGTTGTAGATTCAATTCACAAGCGAGAAAAATATTTGTGTGATCCACAAATGATTGTTTAAAAGTCTGAGTCCGTTGTTTGAATTATTGTAAAGTCCCCCGCGACACACGAATTATTCCTAGTGTGGGAGAAATAGTTAAAAAGAGCCTGTTATTCCTGCTATGTACGTCACATTGACTCCACAAATTAAGTAGTATTAGGTGGTTACCTCGCCGCTGCCAACAACTGTTAACATTTTTGAATACTAAATAATGCTGAGTGTTAGGTCTGAATCCAACACGGATCAAAACATTGTGTGATCTACAAATAATTACCTACACAGGCTTTCCTAGCGCCGTAGTAGCCATAAAAAAAAATTACTGCACATTACAGAAATGTATTAACTTACCTGGCACGTTTTATATGTAGGGCTCACTACAAATCGTTCAAGTTATATCGCAGTGTCTATATTCATACATGCAAAGGTTTGCCCACAGATTCGACAGTTCCGCAAGTTATACGAGCACATAAAGAACGACAAGTACCTGGTTGGACAGCGGCTGGTCAACTACGACCACCGGCGGCACAAACAACAGCAGAGCACCGTCCCCGCCAACTGAGGCGTGACGTCACCACCACGTCACTCGTGACAGCCAGTGTGAGAGAGACACAACAACGATCTCTTCTAAGTAAGCGAAACTTTTATCTGAAGAGCGTAAGTTGGCAACTACCTCGCTAAGTGATCTTTTTTGAACATTTTATGTCGCAGTAAATTAACAATTCTACTGTGAGGAAGCGAGCACTTTAATGGTTACAAATTATCGTTTTGACATGATTAATCATTACCATGGTTTCTCTTATAATTTCAGTATCATTACCGTGCTTGCTGGATGTGGTTCTTGATTCTTGGTACAAAGTTATATCTGGAATTTGAATTAGTGATATCATCTATATCTTGTAAATAAAATGTTTTTAGTCACTAAACTCTTAACCACGTATTATTGGCATTCCTTGTATAGAAACATTAGATCTCAACCCACGCTATTGTCGAACGTCGAATACGAATAACGCAATATTATCTTGCCACACGGCCACTGTCGCGGATCTGAATGTTTTACGATTCGAGTATTGATACCTATTCGATTTTATTTAACCTTTCTTGAAATATATGAAACAAATACCAAAAATGGCTTAAGTCAACTAAATATACTTAATGCGACTCAAACAATATAATTAGAATAATATTGTAATAACTAGTTGCAAAGCAATAAATAGATTTGAATATCGACAATCGCTTGAAAATAAACGAACGTTGTTTCGAGTAGAAATACTAGTCGATTAGTATCGGTAGTTCGCGTTTTGTATATGTAGTTGATTGGCATGAAAATTATTTTTATGTAAAAATATTATAAAAGACACGAAAGTGAGAATCGGAATTATATCGACTGGATATCATTTTGTCGCCACATGAAACGTGTTAAGTACAATTTTAATAGGGGCGCCATATTGTTTTAATCAATTATCAAACATTGTATGATTCAGAGTGATTTTTAACATTAACAAGCCTTTATGAAAACAAATTGTTTTATTATTACACTTATTATAATCCCTTATAAGAGTAACATTTAAAAAATGCATTTATGTTCATTGAAGAACAAATATAAGGACATTTCCATCGCCATATAGCAGTAATAATAAAAATCTATTGCTCCAACAATGACTATGACTGCGTTCAATAAATTAAATTATTATTATTAGTCCCTCTAGTACAAGTTATGATAGTGTTTCAAAATGAATGCACTAAATAACACAATACGATGTATAAAAATTATTCAAAACAGTTACAGATTTCGAAACAATAAAATCTCTTCTTACTAGTTGGGACAGTATTAAATGATGATGTTGAGGCTTATGCATGTTGAGTATCACCCATGAAAACTACACGCGCCCCTAATAACAGCTTTTTTTTTCTATAGAGCGCTTTTTGATTGTGCAAGTAGTTTGCACATAATTTTAAAAACGATAACGAACGACTTTCTTATTTAAACTATTCTTTGGTTTTCTACTCCAGTGTTGTTTACTCCTTATACCTATGTATTTATAAAATAAATGATGTGATAAGTTACTTCTTTTATTGTGTACATTTTCTTTTTATAATAATGGTGATATTTGCATATTACTTGCACAATGTAATGAGTCTTTATGGACATTTCGGTCTGAATGAAACACGTGCTTGCATCATTGATGAGAACGAATGTTGTAGTGAGAATATTAGGGAGGAGTATTTCAGCTGACTGCATTAGCTCGACGGTTAAACATTGATGATAAAAAATTATCATTCAGTCTTAACAAATTAAAATATCAATAAATATTTTGGCGAAAGAAATCATAAAAGTTATGTCAAAAGTGTTCTCACTGTGACATAGTAACGAACCTACCATACGTTGAAACAGTGGATGGCAATAGCTGTCCCAAATTGATGAAAAAGTATGCCTACCAATCTATGGTATGGTATGTGGATACTAGCGAGTCTTGCAATAAGTTAGTCTGAGCTAGCCATCACATTTTATCTTAACAGTTTTACCCTTTTAGTATAGTTTAGAGTAACTTTCCAATATTACGCTTCTATATCTATTTTTTGAGATAGCACCTTTTACTTGTCTTCGCTGGCCAAACATACAAAGGCCCGTTATTGCCATCGGGCTTAGGCCCCCTTAAAATACATACTTTTTACCTGTTGTTACTTCTGTTGGTTGAAGAGATACTAAGAGAAGAGGATGACTAATATTATTCTTAAATACGCAATATAATTTCTGTAGAACCGTACCCTCACAAATATTATCTAATATGCTTGTACAGAACTGTCAAAAATTATTAATATGAATAAATTAAACTGATTTGTAGAATTGACATAAATGTTAAAAATGTCATTAGTCATTCTTTTTTCATACTAACAAAGTATTTACTTAGTGTAGACCATTTTATGATATTTTTTTTAAATGGTTCTAAAAAAGAAAGTAAAACGTATGTTTATTTAGCTATTGTTTTATGCAGAAAATAAATAGCAAAATAATATTTCTAAATATAAAACATAATAAGTACCTATCCTTATTATAATTTGAATACATACGTGGTTTTATAAATATTGTATAGAAATATGATTCAGCCATTTTACAAGATGTTAGTCTGCTATTACGTAAAATAAATTCAGTACGAAAATATTGGATGGTGAAATTAACTAAATTTTATTTTTTACTTTAATTCATTATAGTGTTAAGTAGTTTTATATTAATGTTATTTATTGTACACTGCTCAATCTTGTATGTTTTTATTTTCTCCTTTTAACATGATAATTTAAATATTAATGTGCAGAGTCTGTTCTCAAGAGTTTCTTAAATAAAATATTAAGTAGGTATATAATTTTAAAAGAATGAGAGTATTACATATATAAAAATCAATAATAAGATTTAGTGTAAATCTATGTCCGTCTTTTTAACTATTATAGTAGAAAACGTATTGCATTTTTACTTCAATCATTGTTGAGAATAGACTCCATTTACTTATTAATTTTGTCTCCTGCTCCTTGGCTTAAAGTCTGTCCTATCTTTACTATATGTAAATTGTAACGATATTTTGACTGGCGTAGGATATTATTTCTGTTTCACAAGTATCAACGGTGAATTAACGTGAGTTAGATGACAGTAGATACAGGCAATAAGCAATTTGTAAACAAATAAATGATTATTGAAATAAAGTCGATGTTTAAATTTTAGTACCCTATCCCTATTTCATACACACGTTTGTCATGCTGTTGTTTTAATATTTACCCTGAGCATGCAAAGTTACATAATAATACAACAGCACTAGTATGCAACTTTACGGGCGCTAAACGTACGAAAGAGTCACGACAATAAAATATATAGTAATAAAGTCGAAATTGAGGGCCATCGGAATTCACACAACGGATACGGCGCCGGATCATTGTGATCCAGTTTTGCTGTATAAGTATATATTATATAGTAGATGGAACTCCTAATAAAATTTATCAAACTCTGTCTATGGTATAAATACTAACATGTGCTGTAAATGGTGATCTGTAGAAAAGAGTACATAAATTAACCTTTAAGTACCGACGTGTGGTCTGGCAGACATTTTGAGAGTTCGAAAACTAGTTATATATACGAAGCTAAGAAATATCCTCTCGTGCTTCTCTCAACCCCCTAGGCAGTCACCTGGCAGAGTCCCTGGAGAGCGGCGGTGGTGGCATACGTTTCCGGATAGTTTTGATTATTATAAGATCGCGAGTGGTCTGACAGACCACTCGTCTGTATTTTTGTTACTTTTGTTGGCATGCCTTTTTCTATTGATGTTCTTTTTCTGTTGATCTTGTATGAAGGTGCTCAAAACTACAATAAACTACCTAAAGAAATAAAAGAAGCTAAAAGTCTAGCAATGTTTAAACATAATATTGTCTTCTGTTTACGCGAATGTTATTCATTGAAATTAAACTACTATATACGGATTTTATCGCGTTGTTTATTTATCACTGTATTACAAAATTTTGAAAATATTACTCTACTACTACTATTGATTTTATTTGACTAATTTATAAGCTAATAAAATTATTTAAACTATTAAATCTATTTATTTTTGGTTTACACTTTCCCCGACGTTTCGGGTGCTTTTCAGCAGCCATGGTCACGGGGAGACTAAGATGGTAGTTGTCTCAATGTTCCAGTGTAGTTATTTCAAAGTACCTGAACATAATTTAATTATTGGTGTTTCTATTTCACATTTACCTTTACAAGATGCAGGGGTCTATAAAATAGATTGTGACTGCGGACTCTCATACATTGGTCAAACCAAGAGAAGCATAGGCACCCGCATAAAAGAACACATAGCTGACGTAAAACACAAACGCTCGTTGAAGTCTGCTGTGTGTGAACACGTACAACAGGGGACCAACCACTACCTGAGATTTGACAAACCACAGATTCTCGCTAAAGAACACCGATTCCTGCCAAGGATGCTTCGCGAGGCTATTGAAATTAAAAAACATCCCAATTTCAATAGAGAAGATGGTTGGAATGTACCACCAGCTTGGGATCCAGTACTTCAAATAGTCAAACCCAAGAAGAAACAAACCACAGCTAGACTTCATGATACTTTGAGCTCATTCTGCGTAAATAGAAACACCAATAATTAAATTATGTTCAGGTACTTTGAAATAACTACACTGGAACATTGAGACAACTACCATCTTAGTCTCCCCGTGACCATGGCTGCTGAAAAGCACCCGAAACGTCGGGGAAAGTGTAAACCAAAAATAAATAGATTTAATAGTTTAAATAATTTTATTAGCTTATAAATTAGTCAAATAAAATCAATAGTAGTAGTAGAGTAATATTTTCAAAATTTTGTAATACAGTGATAAATAAACAACGCGATAAAATCCGTATATAGTAGTTTAATTTCAATGAATGTTTAAACAATTATTAAAACGCCACATTTCACATCAATAAAATAAACATTCTACCATTGTTAAAATTAACTGCCAAATACTCACTCGTAAAACATAAATAACTAAATTAGAGATAATAGTAATAAAAACTGAATATCATTAAAATAACAATATATATAAGTTTGTTATAGATATAAAGCTACTTACACAACATCCATTTCATATAAAAACATAAACAAAATTGTTAAAATTCTAAATCGCTTAAACTTAAATTTAAAATCGCTCGTCCTAACGTAATGTATCACAGGCCTTAATAAACACGCACTGCTACCGCTGCGGCACACGCGCTCGCCTACCTGTACTCACTACACACATTCCGACTAACTTTTTAACTTCTACCCCACTAACTACGCTAATTGGTTATTTTTGTTTACATTGTATATTGTATTTTCTCTATAAGTGATTATTGTAATCTTTTGAGAAATAAATGTCTTAAACCATAGAATTGTCGGAAAGGGACGGTGCATAGTGGTGTCGATGTAATGGTAAGGATAGAGCGTAACAAAAATATAACGCACTCTCTCGCACGATTCGCAGCGTTCAACTTCTAATAGTTCAAAGTCCAAACAGTCTAGATTGATGTATCGCTGTGTGTACATGGGGCATGAAACGGGAAGCCACAAAGGAAAATAAGAGTGTTCCTGTCAATAAGAAAAATGTAAAACAACGCCTCAAAATAAAGACCACGAAAAAATTTTAGCGCAGTGGCTAAATGAGAGCTGCGAAGAGTGTTTGTGATCCTTGATAGTTTCTACAATTTGATGCCTTGCGATTTTCAAGAAAACTGTTGATTTTTCTACTTATTTCCAATTTTATTTTTTATATAGTTTTAAATCTTTATGAAAAAGGTAATCAAGAAAAATATTTGTTTAATTAATTAAAATAAATCTAAATTTTTTCAAATAATTTGAGTCTGCAATGTTAATATTTATTATTAGTAATATACATACATATATAGAAAACTTATATAATTTGTTTACTTAACTTATACAATAGGTACCTATACCTTTTAACAATACATAGAAATGTTAATATTTAGGATATCTAAAAGTTTTCGTTAGTAAAGCTATGGTGGTCTAGCTAACAGACCTCACGTCGGTACTCAAAGGTTAATAAACATTACTATCTACTTCATACGATTCTGAACTGGCGAGTTCCATAACGCTTTCTTTCTCTATGATCTGGACTTATTTTTGTTTTCACCTGACTGCTGAGAAGATCTGTAGCAGTAAGGAGATTTATTCTATTTGCTGAATTAAACGCAGTGGCTGTGTGAGAAACTAGCACACGAATGTCTTTGTATCATCTATCCATTCATGATTGATTAAGAATCGATAAATGTCGAGCAGATCAATTTGATCTAATAGTTTCAAGTTGAGTCAGTCATTGACAAACTATATTATGTTATCTGAATCGTCATCTTTCTAAACTGTTAATTTTCTTTATAAACCTGCTGTTATTAATATACTTAGCTGTAAGATAACAGCCAGTAATTTTTGTAGCTGATACAATAAAGATAAAAAGACGAATATCCCAAACGCGTCATATTAATATAGCCTTAGGCGATTTAGCCTGCCACTACAAGGTTAGCGATGCTCATGCTGATTTTCAGAGGGACTACAGGGTTAACTGCCGGGCTGATATAAGATTATTATTATACGCAGACTGTCTACGCTATAATTGATGACATTAATGTCATTAGAACATATGATATAAAATATCTTGTATTTATGTGATTCTTTCCTTTTAGTACGTTACATTATGTTAATACTTTCTCCATTAATAACATTTGTTTATTTGAGGACTATAATCTTCCTGACATAGAGTGTCCACCCACGGATTGCACAACAACATCGCTTATTTACAATGGATCATCATCTGTTGGTAGACTTATAGATAACTTTGTCCCTAAATAATGCGTCCCAATTGAATAATATTAAGAACTGCAAGGGACGTATATTGGACTTATTAATAAGCAAAGCTGAATGCGCCATAAATGTTCCACCGTGCCTTTTACTGCCTCCAGACAACTATCATCCCCCTTTTATCTGTATCTTAAAACACAACCCTAGATATAATACAATGCAGCGTGCGAATATAATTAGGTATAATTTCTACAAAGCCAATTATGATCAACGAGGAATTAGGTAAAGTTAATTGGGATCAGCTTTTACTTGGTTTATCAGCTGAGGACTGTGTTTACTGACATTAATATAGATTATACAGGGAACAAAATAAATGAGATAGCAACAACAAAATTTTTAGGCATGTCAATTGATTATAATTTGAATTGGAAGACACATGTTGATACTTTAAATCAGAAATTAAACAAGCAATCATACGCCCTACATATGCTGGCAAAAACGGTTAACACCTCTGCTGTACTTGCAGCATATCATGGCTACGTGGGATCTTTGATAAAATATGGTATTATATTCTGGGGTTATTCCACCAATAGGGATATGGCATTCAAGGCGCAAAAGCGGTGTATAAGGGGTATGTTTAATATCAAACAGACTGATAGCTGCAGACCATATTTTATCAAGCATAATATATTAACATTGCCGTGTGTCTACATTTTTGAGATTGCTAGCTTTGCAAGAACCAACAGACATATTTTTGAAAAATACAGAAGTAAGCGACATACTGATAAAATTTGTTGCAAATCTAACAAGACAGTCCTATATTCCAAAAGCATATTTGGTATGGCTCCGCGTATATACAATCACTTACCAAAGTCTATACTAGAAACTACATCCATTGATGAATTTAAGAAAAAATTAAAAAGATTCTTGCTATTTAAATGTTATTATAGTATTCAGGATTATTTAATAGAGGATATAAGGACATATTGTTAATGTAACATGTGACTAGTGCACTAATTTAATTATTAATATTATTATTACTTCGACATTTATTTACAAATTCATCTTGAAATCCTCATTTAATACATGTTATTTTAATTGAGAATACATTTCTTGACATTTAAAATTTTAATTAATTTAGTGACATTATTATTATGTTTAATTGTTATTTGCCAAGGTGAAATTACGAAAATTGTGTTAACAGCTATGAATTATTTTGCAAGTAATTGTGATTTGCATGCCTCAAGGCGTAATATGGTTGAACTGTACTATAATTTTATTTAACAACTTTATGTAGATACCCATATTAGCAAATAAATGATTTTGATTTGATTTGATTTGATTTGAACTTACTGTATGATATTATTTTTAGAGCAATTAAAAAACACACACCTTTTCAAAAATGCGTTCCACTAAGTTTCCATTTTGTTTTCGAAGTCACTAGTCCGTATTATCAAAAGCAAAAACAAGGCATGGGTCAGGTGGAAGGTATACAGTAATTTATCCGATTAAAAACAATTTTCATTTCATCGGCGTAGATTCGATATTGAGTGTAAAAGAAATTATAAGCGCTATATTAGCTCTGTCGAAGATAACGTCAAGAAAAATGTAAAATACCTGTGGCGCTATGTCTCAAATCGTTGGGGTAATGCGGCCATACCATCCAGTATGTTCTATAAGAATCAGAGTTCTAGTGCACCAACTGAGATATGCAATATGTTTATGAGCTTTTTCAACTCTGTTTACGAACCATCTACCCTTAATGTGAACGCATGGCTGTCACCTCAGGAAAGTGCTAGTAAGAGCGCTGTAATAACCGGGATCACGCTCAGCGCTGAGCAAGTTTTAAGGGCACTAAAATCATTACACTCCACAAAAGGGCCTGGACCAGACGGGTTACCTCCATATTTCCTTAAAAGAACGGCCAGCACCGTATTTTTGCCACTACAATTAATATACAATAAGTGTATAGCGGAAGGAATTTTTCCTGAAATATGGAAAAGGGCCAATATAACTCCAGTCCATAAGTCAGGCTCTAAACATGACATACAAAACTACCGTCCGATTTCAATTTTGTCTGCTTTGTCAAAGGTTTTTGAGTAGCTGGTCCATGAAGCTATCCATAAGACTATTTACAACTGTATAATTCCACAACAACATGGATTTGTAAAAAGAAAGTCGACTACTACTAATCTTCTGTTATTCACAGACTATTTATTTAACAACATGGATCAAAAAACACAAGTGGACACTGTACACAGATTTTCAGAAGGCTTTCGACAAGGTTGACCATGAGCTACTTTTAACTAAAATAGCTTATAATGGGATTCAGGGAGACTTACTTCGTTGGTTCTCTTCTTATATTACAAATAGATCACAAAAAGTTGTTGTCAAAGGACATCACTGAATATCTGTGACGGTTTCATCTGGTGTACCCCAAGGTTCAATACTAGGGCCCCTTTTATTTATTTTGTTTATAAACGACATTAGTGACTGGTTCATACACTCAAAATTTTTACTATACAGGGTGATTTTGAAATCGTGTAATTCCTTTTAACCACACATTCTACTGGTGATATAGAATAACCCTGACAATATTTTTTCTTAATTAGAATAATGGTTTCGGCAAAATTAGAGTACAGATTTTTTTCATGAAATGATTTCAAATAGTCATATTTTAACCACCTGACACAATCTTAATATTTTACTAATTTAAAAATAATAACATAACAATAACTGATGTCGTAAATAATAAGGGGCAATAAAAAGGACCGCCCGTTATTATTTACGACATTAATTATTAATATGTTTTTTTTATTTTAATTAGTAAAAAATTAAAATTGCCTCGGTTGGTTAACATATGACTATCTGACACCATTTCACGAAAAATACGGAACAATGATTTTTCAAAAAATATAATTCTAATTAAATAAAAATATGGTCAGGGTTATTCTATATCACCAGTAGAATGCGTGGTTAAAAGGAATTACACGATTTCAAAATCACCCTGTATATATTAAAATTATTTATTTATTTAAAGATTTGTCGGCCTCGATGGCGTAGTGGTTAGTGTAACCGACTGCCACGCCTGAGGTCGCGGGTTCGATTCCCGCACAAGACAAATATTTGTGTGCATGAACATGGATGTTTGTCTTGGTCTGGGTGTTTCTATGTATAATATGTATGTATTTACAAAAAAAAAAGTATATATGTATGTTTATCCATTGTCTAGTATCCATAGTACAAGCTCTGCTTAGTTTGGGCTAGATAGTGTTGTGTGTATGTGGTAAAATATTATATTATTATATTATATATTATATTATTTATAAAAGTATTAAGAAACCATCTGACTGCATTCTACTACAAGATGATCTAAACAGATTCCCAGACTATTGTACAAAAAATAAACTATTTCTAAGCATCTCCAAGTGCTTTACAAAATCATTCATAAAAAAAAACGTGTTAACTAATAAATACAACCTGAATCAAAGAGAATTAACGAAAAATTCGATTGTGCGAGACCTTGGGGTACTACTAGACCAGAAGCTGCACCTTGATCAATATATTGATAACATAATAAATAATGCATACCGTTTGTATGGATTCGTAATGAGATCTACAACCGAATTTAAACGTACGAGCACTTATCCATTTATATAAAGCCCTGATCAGATCCCAGCTGGAATACGCTGTTGTTGTTTGGAATCCACTATACATGAAATACGTGGATAATCTTGAAATGGTTCAGCGCAAATTCATGAAATCTACGCATTACCGCTGTTGTCAAAATTATGCTCCCCCTTATAACACATTACTGAAAAAGTTTAACTTAATGAGCCTAAAGTCCAGACGTGTATTTTTGGAAACAATGTTTCTTTATGATGTATGCAATCATAGATATGATTGTAGCGATATTCTTAATAAGTTATATTATTTTGTACCAAGAACTGTTTTTAACCGCGTTGTGCGACCTCGCCCTTTATTTGCAATAGCTTCCTGCAGAACAAATGCTTGTATTCGCGCACCCTTACGTTGATTATGTAAAAATTTTAATGAATATTTTGTGAAATTGGATATATTTGCCATGGCCGTAACTACGTTCCGAAATAATATCATAGAAATTATTAAGAAATTTTTTTGATAACAATGTTTCTTTACTTTTTAATGAATAACTATTTAATGATACTTTTATTTTGATGATTACCTTTCGTCTTAAACTTTATTCTCACAGTATTTTAGCTTAGTTAAAATTATCATGTATAGTCGTAACATTTATATTTAAATATTACGTGGATAACGGTGTGAGTGCACATTAATTTCTATGTAATTATTTAAACTGCTTAGATTAAGGATAATGTATAACTGTTTGTTTGTCCCTAATAAATAAAATAAAATAAATGTACTCCATGGTGGTTCATATCACATGCGTGTATCCGATAAATTCGTAAAAATAGCATAGCAACATTTTTGACATGAAACGTCACGTCATACGTCACGCTTACGACAAGAGAAACGGACATAAGGTGATATTCATAAGCAAAATAATATCCTGTCCCACCATCGATTTAAGAAGTCAAATGCACTCGATACAAGATCTAAGAAGCCGATAGATGATAATGTAAACGAAATGAGGAGTGCTAGAGACGGCATAGGTCGGTGAGCGAAATGTCGATAGAGTACGTGCCGGTGAGTGAGGGGGAGCAAGACGAGCCCATCGAGCTGCCGACCGAAGAGGATGGCTCGCTGTTGCTGAGCACGGTCGCCGCGCAGTTTGCTGGCGCCAGCGGCCTCAAGTACCGCGCGGGCGGGCGACTGCGCGGCTTGCGGCTAGTGGACGAGCGCCTGTCGCCGCCAGCCGAGGGCTGGGCCGCACACCGCTACTGGTGCGCGTTCCCGCGCGCCACGCCCTCGCCCACGCCGCGGCCACGGTGCTCCGACCTCATAGTGCTCGGTCTTCCATGGAAGACGGGAGAAGATGCCGTACGGGAGTATTTCGCGGCGTTCGGTGAGCTGCTTATGGTACAGGTGAAACGCGACGCTAAAACTGGGCTATCAAAAGGATTTGGGTTTATCAAGTTCGCGGAGTACGAAGCCCAGCTGCGAGCGCTCGGTCGCCGTCACATGATCGACGGGCGCTGGTGCGACGTGCGCATACCGAACGGCAAGGACGGCGGCGCAAGCGCTCATCGCAAGGTTTTCGTAGGACGATGTACCGAAAACCTGACAGCGGAGGATTTACGGGAGTATTTCGGAGCGTTCGGACAGGTGACAGACGTATTCGTACCACGGCCGTTCCGCGCGTTTAGCTTTGTGACGTTCCTGGACCCTGAGGTGGCGCAGTCGCTCTGCGGTCAGGACCACATTATTAAAGGCGTGTCAGTGAATATCTCTACCGCGTCACCGAAGCGCGAGCGCGGCGGCGGCGGAGCGCGTGGCTCCCAGCTGCTGGGCTGGGGGCTGGTGGAGGGCGGTGCGGCGCGCGTGTTCAACTGGGCCGGTGACGCGTGGCCCCAACAGCCGCCACACTCTGCTGCCACGCCACACGCCGCGCTCGACAAGCCCTACCTCAAGTATGAGTGACGAGTGCGTGTACTACGTGGGTGCCGGACTCGCGCACCGGACCAACCCAGCGCATGCCCGCTATGCTGTTTGTTGATCACTGTCAAATTTTATATGAAATGTGTAAATAATATTATAATATAGTATGATGTTGTCCTGATGTTTCAATTAAATGTCATTCAGGTGATTGGTTTTGGAAAGTGATAATTAAGAGAAGTCAATAATAACAAGTCAAATTTAATTCATGACCATCATATAACTGCCGTGTTACAATAACCAAACTACTATTCTGCAAGGACTGGGGCACACTGTTACAATAATCAGGTATTCTGAGATGTCTATACTATAGCATGTACCACTGTATGTTTACATTATTCAATACTACGTTATAATGACTTGAATCTGTAAATATGCATCACTTGCTTGCTATGAACAAATACTTTCTGTGGTATAAAATATGTTTCACCAACTGCAGAAAGTAGATACGGCAACATGATGAGTACAAAAATAAACACCTGTGATATTTTAATATTCAGTCATGGTTGGTATTTAAATAGTTTATAATGTTCTTAATAAAATAGTGTGCATCTTATCTGTGAACTATCGACAATGTTGAAACTGTAAGTCCACAAGAAATATGATTGGAAGTAAGAGCAATGTCTGTTTATTTCAACATTGGCAGTGGTGCACCAGCCGCTGCACTCATACACTTGTCACGGCACCAGCCTCAGTCAGCAGTTTTGTTTATTGTATAAAGGAGTAGGAGTTTGTCACATTGTTTATAACTATATTCAATAAATAAACTTATTTTTATATAAAAAATTTAATGTTACATCTATTGTTTTAGTCAATTTACAAAATTATTTAATATATTTCAGACACAAAAGCAAACTAGTATTTTAATGTTACAATGTTTACTTATTGCATAGATATGTGTGTGTAGGTACAGATCACTTTCTAATTCGTATACTATATCCACAACATTGCATGACACACCACAACATACACATGCATGCTTCCCTACTTGTCTAGTCACTTCAGTGTATTAGCAGCCAGTAATATTACACACTAGTAATTATATTGTGCAGTATAACAGCCAGAACTTACAATATGAACAACTTTAGAACATTTTGTATTCAACATGTTTTAAATCTTTGAGCTGGAGTGGTCTGCCAGTGGCTTTATATTTTATTCTCAATCAATCTTGTTTTCATATATTTTTTATTATTACAATATTGCTGATAAAAAAAGGTTGATTATCTTTTTGGTCCCAAGGCATAAGTTTTCATGCAATCGTGAAGTTTGATTTCCGAGTCGGAGTCTAGAAAAGTGACGGATGTACGGCAATGTGAGACCTAAAAATCAGCTGATGTAATAGAAGTTTTAATAAACTACTTATGCCTACCCTTTCAAGAATATATAAAGTATGTAAATCCGAGAATGAAGTTTCTAACCAAGGAGAAATTTAAAAAGAGCTCTGCTATATTAGCAGGCAGGCAGTATGACTAGTTTCACACCTATCAAGTAAAAGTTATCCGGAAGATAAATCGCATGCTGTCTCACTCTTGTTAGATTTAATGTACTGGTTCTTCTCTTCTTGAGCTGGCGAGACATTTATCTAGTAGATAAATGCTATTTGGAGGTGGTAGGACAGGCACTTAGGCTTTTAAGTTCTTCTAACTGACTTTGATTTACAAAGTTTTGATTATGGACTGGTAAATAATTGTTACTCTTTTTTTACATGGGTATTCACTTTATTAGTACTTAATTGGAATAAAATTGTTCCGACTGTCATTTTGATACGCCATATAATTGTATAAAGACGGTATGGTATATCTTGAAATTCCATGACATCTGCGTCCTTTATACGAATTTCCATTTCATCATCAACTCGCTCAAAAAGTAATGGAAAGAGTCGTCAGGAAGGAGCACTCCCAAGCTCCCGCCAAAGAGTACGAATATCAAATCGACTTTATTTCGAAATTTCCAGGAGGTAAGCCGAATAGTACAGCGATAGTTCTATTAACACTATAAAAATATGCTCAAAGCCGCAACTATAAAATTGCTTGATTCTCACACAGGTGTTTGCTATGCCACATAATTGACAAATAAAAAGGCACTAGGTATCATCTAGTTAAATAGTAGAATGATTCCCGCTTTGGCATGTCTTGATGGCGCAGCAGTCAACACGCTAAGATCTCGAGATGCTAGCGCAGCGACCGTAATGTATGCACGTCGCATGTGGTCATATTGTACTGGTTTGTAGTCTCACGGTTTAAGATTCTATACATATAACACAAAATACATGGCGGACACTTTGTGCAGGTACAAGATCTTTCGATTCTGAAAAACTTCTAATTTAAAATTAGACTTCGTTATCTGCTTACCACCGCGCCAATGAGTCGCAAAGTTGTGTACATGTGTGGCCTATGCACATATTTCAATATCGTATTGTTGAGGAACGAGTCATAAGTAAGAGAATCACTATAATTTTTGATATTAGAGATAGTAGCTAGTCCTCATCGCCACGGCTTTCGCTTAGTTCGCTGTTTCAGCTGTGAGGCATTGCATATTGTGGGGCCGCTTGTGTGCCGTTAACGATTATACAATTACACGTTTTTGCGTTATTCCGTCTAATTTTGTACACTTGTAAATGTATAAATAGGAGCGCTGCTATAACATTTTATCATTATATCTACCAACCATATCATTTAAATGTTTACTTCAGAATATGACTTGTGACTGCGTCAATTATCACAAAAAGTTTTGCCGCCGTAAACTGCTGTGTCGGTAGATCTGGAACCAGAATCAGTGTATAATCAATTTAAATAATGCCTATAGCTTATATTAGAAATAAAACATACAGTAATATTTGTATTATTTCCATAGGTAAGGAAATAAAATTATAGATACATAGTTATTTATATGTTAGGTTTTATGTTTACCTTATTTGGGAAGCATGTTTAAGTAGGTAGGTACCTATCTGCCTACATACTTCGTATTTCGTATTAATGAAAACATACTAACATTTTAAAACCTACCTAAATATAATTCAATAAAATATCTCACAGAATTTAAAATCATGACTGCGTTTGTCATAATAACGCAAAACTGTGTCAATTATGTCTACTTACCTATCGATCTATAAAAGCAAGAAGTACTATCTAGTAGGTAGTTTTCAATAAAAATACACAGATATAATAGTTTTTTGGCTCATTGATGAAACACAGTCAATAAAAAATTTACAACAAGAACAATGGATCGAGGCGAAGCATTACTGAAAACAGCATGAGACTGTTGACACATCGCTCATCGCAAGTACTTGGCCGCCCAGTCAACGCGAGCGGCGCCGCTGCCTACCGTGGTCGTTTCTAGAACAAACAATAAATGTGAGCCATTTTCAGCACGTCTAGTAACACAATAACGTAACTGAGTGCCAGAAGCTGTTTACCTCTATGCGCCCGCAGCGGCAACGGCCGAAAGAGCGAGGTGTCTATTCGCGAACCGGTGACGTATCGTGCGGCGCTAAGGTATGCGGCGGCGGCGCCACCAGGAGGCGCCAGCGAAGCGAGTGGCTGTGGTGGCGGTGCCGCCAGAACGCTGCGACCGCGCGTCTCGCCGCCGCCGACGTACTCGCGCTGCAAGCCCGACACGCGCCGCAGCGGCTGCTCGCCTCCAGCCTCATGCACCACTTCGCCTCTGTTAAAAGTACCGTACCGATGCGATTTATTTCTCCGTTTGATTGCGTGTAACGTCATATCTAATTATTATTGGACTTTAAATATGTTTTGATCTCCCCACGCACCCCAGGATATCGGCGAACCGGTCACGAAGTGGCGGCGGCTGCAGCGTGGCGTGCAGCGGCAGCGCAGGTACGGGTGAGCGAGTGTTCTCTGCAACATTTTCTGCTTCAACCCGGGCGGTGCTTCTGCAAAAACGAATAAAACAAACAAACATTGTAGTAAAAGCCTAGTCGCAATAAATGGCTTCGTCTCGTCTTAGGTTCTATTTTCTAGTCAGGGCAATTATTTTTGGGTTTATCTGTCAAGAAATTCTCAGTCGTAGTGCGTTATGTAGATTATGTGCTGCTACTGAGAATTGCCAGAACTATGCTCGGTAGACGTCAACGGTTTCATCATTTTCTATTACGTAGAACCTGAAACAACTGGCAAAATGAGGATGTAATACACTTCTGCCTGCCCTTTCGGGATATAGACGTGTCTATATTTGTACGTAAGTAAAACACTTCAAAGCGGTAGGTATTTACCTTTCAACCAGTAGAATACCCTGCTTCGATCCCCTGGGGGATTCATTCGGCTTTTCTGTCCACATAGATACCTTTATCAAGTGTGATCCCTTGGTGGATCTATATGGATCCCATATTTATCGACACCGATTTTTTTATCGAAAACAATCAAATAAATGCCGGTTTTTTCAAATAAAATAAATGACGCTTTATGCAAACAAAAACATAAGTAGACGTCACATATCAGTTGACGATTAAGTTATGAAAGAACATAGAACAAAAACTCAATAATAAATTTATACATAATATCAAAAACCTATACTTTTACAATTTGTCTGTTATGCAGTCTGGTTCTTGATAATAAAACAAATATTTGTTTTAAAAAAATGTTTAGGGAGATCAGTGTTAGTGCTAGGGGATCCATATAAATAGAAATGCCAAATAGGGGATCTATTTCGACAAGGGGGACCAGGGGATCTATGTGGACAAAAAATCCAAATAAATCCCCTAGGAGATCGAAGCAGGGGATTCTACTGGACGGAGGGGGTTGTTAGCCATTAACAGCAATATAATAATAAACTGAAGTTAAGACTCAGGGGCGGTAGTTAATATACTAGATATTATTGACATATGTATAATAAAGATATTGTTGAAAACATACCTCCTCGCTCGCGAAGCTGGTGGCGGTAAAACAAGTGCAGCTCCTACAGCAAAGTAGGGAAACCTATAAAGTAAAAAAGATACGTATCAGTATTTACAAATTATATAAACTACGGTCTATAAATATAAGTAATTATTTAGATTTGAAGAAATATCACTTAATTTCCATAATATTGGAATATTTTTCTGTAGATACACAAATCTATATTATTATTTTTTTGTATTATTAATTCATTACAAATACTGATTGATTGTATAATATACGATGTGATTTACCGAAGTGCTTGTGGAGCAGTTGGTCGGTCGCGTGGTGGATAGCGCATCAAAGAGGCGAGCAATGCCAAAGCTGGAGGCGAGGCAGTCGGCACCACACGCGCCAGCGGTACTCCCGCACAAGATGGGAAGCGGAATCGTAGAGCATCCGCTAGAGCGTAACCCTCGGGCCACTCGTCACGGTCAGGAGTGCCAAGCACAGCGCATATCTTATGCAACTGGTCGATTTCAGAGTTACCAGGGAATAGCGGCCGACAGGTATACAATTCGGCCATAATACAGCCGAGAGCCCACAGGTCTATAGGAGCGCCATACCGCGTGTCGTGGAGTAAAACTTCGGGAGCTCGATACCAGCGCGTGGACACATAGTCGGTGTAGGGAGGTCGTGAACGCACTTCACGTGCCAACCCCAGATCAGCGATTTTTACCAGCTCGGCTCCAGCACACAGTAAATTTTCAGGTTTGAGGTCTCGATGGAAGAAGCCGTGTCGATGCATATGAGCCAAACCCTGCAATACTTGGTACACGATATTCCTCAATACGGGCTCTGGAAACGAACGCTCGGCGTCACGTATTAACTGGTACAGGTTCCCACGCATATACTCGAATACAAAATACAAAGTATCGTTTTCTCGTATTACTTCACGTAACTTAACAATGTTGGCGTGATTGAGTTTCTTCAGAGATTTGACCTCACGTAAGTTCATAGCTTCGTCCCATGAGTAGCATTTGCGCTTCATTCGCTTGATGGCGACTTTCTCGCCAGTATCGCGACGCTGTGCCAGCACGACGGAACCGTACGTACCGTCTCCGAGCTGCTGAAGAACCACGTACCGATTCATAGCGTAGTCGTTTCTTTGTTTATCCCCTGACCTCAGTCATCATGTACCGCGTCCTAGTTTGTATTTTCACGATTGTAGTAATTCGCACGTTAAGTTATTTGTCTCCTCTGTTTTAAACATCTGTCCATAACGCTGTGCCGTAGTGTTTCTACCTAACAGTTATTAGGTATATCCTTGAACAATGCATTAATTTGACATGTTCAAGGCAAAATAACAATATCTAATTTTTATACAAGGTAAATATAGTTTTTCTCGACATTCCTCTAGTATACGCTAAACTGAGTACGAGTCACGATGAATACTTTGTTTTGTATTTATTCACAGAACCTTTTTAATAAACTTACTCATTAAAATAGCTAAATATTAATACAGCTCTAATAAATAAACATGTTATTTAGAGGTAGTTACCATGGTAACAGTCAGTAATGTACTCTTCACAGAGTACTTTATGTACTCTTATAATAATTATGATCAATCGAAGCTAATTTTGTTCTTCTAACTACATAGGTATATATAAAATAAAAAGATTATCTTCGTATCTAAGGTATATAAACAATTGTTTTATTTTACTTTGCGTTGCAAGTACTATATTTAAAAATATTACTTATTAGGCTGGTACACGGACATATATGTATGTGAGGCTGATACACAAAGCGATTCATCAACGTAGACTGATTGGACTTTGAACTATTAGAAGTTGAACGCTGCGAATCGTACGAGAGAGTATGTACGTTTTATTTTTGTTATTTTGTCTCATTCGCGCTGAACGAGCCGCGGCGCGGGCGTCGCTACACTCGCTAGTGTACCGTGATGGGTCTACACCATGCACTGTCCCTTTCCGACAATTCTCTATTTTATATGTAGCGTAGTTATGCGTATATAGGTGACTAACTTAATGTCTAGCCGTGTGTACAAGGTTAATTTCACTTCGTTCCTTCATTCCGCTATTGATATATTATATATAAATCTTTGTGGGCTTCGAGGTCACAACTGAGCTGGCGATCTATTCAGCTGAGCTTAGAACTAGCAAAATAGCTTTAATTTAAATAGAGTACATAAGTTAGAAATAAATACTAAGCACTTCATTACATTGTTTTATTCTATACTAATATTATAAAGCTGAAGAGTTTGTTTGTTTATTTGTTTGTTTGAACGCGCTAATCATAGGCACTATTCGTTTAAATTAAAAAAAATATTTTATTGTTGGATTGCCTATTTATCGAGGAAGGCTATAGGTTATATAATATCACGCTACGAACAATAGGAGCGGAGCATTAATGAAAAATGTTGCAAGAAGGAGGCAAATTATCTTATGTGAAGCAGACGAAGTTGGACGGGTCGGCTAGTATGATAATATTTCTTGACTAATAGCTATAAAATAATTCCTGAAATTGCTGTTGCATTTGCTATAGGAACTTAATTGTTATAGTTAATGGATGTAGCACTATTCGAATTTCACCCAAAAATATTTTTACTTCTATGTTTTCTGAATATAGATATGCCAAGAAATAACGTATCGGCAAGAAATCTGCCCTTACATTGTGATTTTGATCGACTATTACTTAAAATGTCTCAAGAGCTTGGTCTACTAATACCATAGATTACAATACTGTAACTAATATTACCACCCAAACGTCAATGTCACAATGCCATTTGAATTTGAGATTGTAGGTATTTTATGACAAATCAAACAAAATGAACATTAGGAAGAAACAATAAATAAATCAGATTATTAATGACGTACAGAACGTATTTATCTATGCTTAGGTATAACGTTGTTTTTTAAAATGGTCTATCATCAAAGTGGAATAAAGAGTTATTTATCGTGAAATTTCGGATATGTGTGACAGACATGAGTGCCGTGTTAACTAGATGTAGAGTGAGTTCAGAACAATTGGACCTCTTGTTATCGTTTATGGAAGAGCATCCTGACTTTGCTGCCGGTAAACAGTCGATCTATTCACGCTTCAGTTCTAGCAAGTTGTGGCGTCTTTTGGCAGAGCGACTCAACGCGGCGGCAGCCGACAGCGGTGGCGCGCTCAAGTCCCCGGACAAGTGGTGCAGGGTCAGTTCTAACAAACATGACTTTCACAGAATCATCTTGCATATTTATATGCAAAGGTGGTTCACACCATTATTCAATTACAATAGAATTGCACATATTTTTTTATTGTTATAGTAATATACAATGTCTGTATTTGATATGGTGTCAAAAACGAGGATTACCAAGAACAAACATTTAAAAAAAGAGCACTAAGATCCCTATTCAATTTATGAGACTTGCAAAATGTGTTCAATACTGTGCTGAAAACATTGATATATAAAAACTGTAGATATACAATCAGCGTCAAAAATATACTTACCAAATGAGCCCCCACTTGAACATTTGGGTTCTCATTTAATTTTTATTATATGACTTTTCGAAATTATGTGCGTATTGATTATCGCCTGCTCCGTGCCTCGGAGAGCACGTTATGCCGTCGGTCCCGGCTGCCATGAACATCTATGGCAGTCGTTATTGGGAAGTCAGTGCCCTATAATACCCTTACACTGGTCTAGCCTTAGGGTATCGTTAGCCTTCGGGTTGCGGAGGTCAGGTGGCAGCCGCTCCGTGTAAAAACTGATATCCAGTCAATTCGGTTAGATTGAAGGCATTAGGCTGAAGCTATACTCAGCACAGATTCTAAATGGTTTTACTAAAACAGTTTTGTTTGTGCTTATAAAGATTGTTAGCAATAGTCAGTAAACAATAAATGTTGTTACTTACAGTACTGGGCAGATATCAAATATAAGGCTCGTAAGAAGTCAGCAGCTGGTGGAGCATTAGGTGATCTCTCCAGTGCAGAGGAGCGTTTACAGAATATATTCAATAGCAGCGGACGAGAATGTAAGTGTTACATACAAAAAATAGTTTATAGTAGCTGCTATATTAATTATTTAAAAATAGCCAGATTACTTTAATAGTAAAATTATTACAGTTTTGAAAGACGAAAGTCAATTTTATATTTACATAATCATTTACTGTATCATGTTCACTATTCAACACTTTATCAAATCAAACAGTAACATATCTAGGTACATATCTCATATACCTGGATTTATAAATAACAAGCAATTTGCACTTATTGGAGATTGCACTTATTGGATAAAACTAAGTCAGTGCACTGTGACAGCGACGGGCGGCGCGCGACGCGGCAGCCACTCGGACGAGGAGCGCAAGCCTGCGCTGCTGGACGACGACATGTGCTCCGAGGGCTCGGGCGCGGGGCAGGGCGCCGCCGACGCGCGCCTCGGCACCGAGGAGCTACTGGCCGAGGCCGCCATGCGCAGCGCGCTCGCCGCCGAGAAGCAGGCCGAGGCCGTGGCGCAGGCCGTCGATCTGCTGCGCGACCTCGTGGCGCTGCTGCGCGAGCGGCGCGAACCCCTCCACGCGCCGCACGTGCCCGAGCACCTGGCGCCGCTGCAGCACCACCACCACCGCCTCTAGGCTACCAGCGCCGCGAGGCCCGGCGCGCGGGCGCCGGCGCCGCCAGCCCCACTAGCTCTGCCACGCGCTCGTACACCGCGTCGGCGCGGACGTGCCCGAGCACCTGGCGCCGCTGCAGCACCACCACCACCGCCTCTAGGCTACGAGCGCCGCGAGGCCCGGCGCACGGGCGCCGGCGCCGCCAGCCCCACTAGCTCTGCCACGCGCTCGTACACCGCGTCGGCGCGGACGTGCCCGAGCACCTGGCGCCGCTGCAGCACCACCACCACCGCCTCTAGGCTACGAGCGCCGCGAGGCCCGGCGCACGGGCGCCGGCGCCGCCAGCCCCACTAGCTCTGCCACGCGCTCGTACACCGCGTCGGCGCGGACGCGCGCGCGCGCCGCCCCGTGGCGCAGCACGTCGCGCAGCAGGGCGGGGCGCGCGCGCAGGTCGGCGGCGCGCTCGCGCACGGGAGCTAGGCTCTGCGACAGCGCAGCGGCTACCACGCGCTTGTACTGCGCAGTTGTCAGCCCCTCCGCCTCCTCCACTACCTCCTCGGGTAGCTTGTCCTCGGCGAGGCAATGGATGGCGATCAGATTGGACACGCCAGGCCGGTTCACCGGGTCGAATGTTACCTGGAAGATCGGTGTTATATGCATTTCAGATAGAAATGTGTGCGATAATATGTACTGTTACATAGTATTACTATTATCGTTGACAGTGAGACATGACGCCGATCCAGGTCGACTTAGGGTCAACTCAGATTGAGCGGCATTGATTAAGGACATCCAATTGAATATCAGTGACGCTATTGAACCTATTTAACTGACTTCTTTTTTATTATCTTTTAATATATATAATTATGCATAAGTGTAATTACATTTTTGTTACTCACTCATCTTGAACTAGAACTAGTTTTATAATATGTTAAGAAATGTCTTATTAATCAAACTTATTTCTTTAGAATACTTTTTGGTTTAATAAAGCATGTTTGTTTTAGTTTTCAATTTATTATACTTTTAGTTATAATTCTTCTGTTAATCGGGATTGAAAAGGCACCACAGCATGATTCAAAGTTAGAAATAAACAATAAGTTGCTGTATGGGAATCATTAAACATACTGATAATTAACAATTGTTTTCATTTTAAATTGTGCACTACTATGCTAACGTAAATGTAGTTAATCATATTTTACTTTTCTTTAGGTAATAGTATAGATACTTTTAATATGGTGAAAATATAACATAACAAACCTGGGGAGTAAAGTCGGTAACAGCTTTTCTTAGCTTCAATGTTATGACGTCATCTGGATCCGTTAATAGAATACGCGATTTCGGATCTGTGTCGGACTTAGACATTTTCCTGCTAGGGTCTCGTAGACTCCGTAGTCTGTCACTGCCATCATCTGCTTAAAACAGAAATTGTGTTAACATCTATATAGATGTGAAGTCCTGTGCATTGTATTTGTGTTTGTCCATTACCGGCTAACAGGGGCCTCGGCGTGGGGAACATTTTGCCGAAACGGTGGTGGAAGGTGCGCACCAGCTGTGAGGCGACTTGCAGGTGTTGCAACTGGTCCTCGCCAACCGGCACGTGCGTGCCGCGGTACACTAGCACATCAGCTGCCTGCCAATGTTTAACAGGTGTTTGATGAAATCTTTGTAAGGAATATGAAGGGATTAACATAAATATCCGTTTATTCTGTTCCTCTGTTAACTGATAATAACTTAACATCATCCATTAGGAAAATACCTGGTCCTTTGGGACAAGTCAAAAATCCAAAGTAACACTGAATTTACATTTATGTCAGTTAACCCATTTTTATCAGATACTGATTTCGAATTTATACTGTTCTAGTGTAAAGACCAGATAGTTTGAAGGCATAAGTTTCATGGTATAGATGTTAAATATTCTCAAATTATTTCCATATATTTGTCCTTGTCAGTAAAAGCAGTTGTAAACAACCATTTCTAAAAGCATTGTGATAAAAACCAAACAATAACCTGTAATACTGGGTAGAGTAGCAGTCCGAGGGGAACTTCTTTCATCTTAGCAGACTTCTCCTTATACTGTGGCAGATGTGCGAGGCGAGCATGTGTGGCAAGACAGGTGAGCATCCAGCACAGCTCAGCATGCCGAGCTACTGATGACTGTGTGAATAACACGCTGTGGTTTGGATCTATGCCACTTGCCAAAAGACAAGCAGTCAGATCCATGATATTTTCTTGTAGTAATGCTGGATCCTGGCAATGAATACACACATGATTATCATATGGAATATATTTGATTTATTTGCATGATGAGTGAAGAAAATTATATTATTTCCTATTTGGTTTTTAGTTGTTTTAAAAAAGATTCCTAGAAATGAGACCTAACAAGTATATTTAAAATGTATATAACCAGTAAAACTATAGACAGGTTTTTGTATTTTTGACTGTGCATAAGTGCAAATTTGTCACTACAATGGCAGTACCTATCAGTTGTGATATGGTTATCAGAGACGAAACAAGCTAAGCTTGCTAACATTTAGTCTATAGACTAAATTATTGCTAATTGTTAGTAGGATGGTGTTTATAACTGTGTCACATAGTGAGGCATTGAAGTATTTCACTAGAAAATAATGATTGCCAAAAGATTTAAAAGCATAATTAAGGTTGTTAACCTGGTGTGTAGTCAAAGAGTGGAGGTCAGCAATGAATATCATGAGATCTTCGCCCTGTTGTTGTAGGCGCACGCAACGTCGCACCGCACCGAAGTAGTTACCAATGTGCAGCGCGCCAGTTGGTTGTAGCCCGGTGACCACTCGCCGCGGCCATTCGTCCCCTGAGCCGGCTTCATTGTTACCTGTCTATCAAAAGTAATAGGTACTCATGCCCATAGCTATTTGTATATTTTTAAAGGTACGGACATCAACGCACCTTTGCAGCAGTACAGTAGTTCCTACTTATACGAGTTCCCAACACATCACGTCTGCAACGATGACAATAATCGATAGACTTTCTGACAAAAGAAGCTAGTACAGATGGCCGCATCTTATATTTTGAACGTGTGATGAACATTCAATTTATTTCAGTCCTACATCAAGTAAGAACTAAATTCACAAAACAAGAATTTTGGTATAAAAATCCAATTATATGCAAGCATGACATTGACACTACCATTGATAGTTGCCAGAGGTGACAGTTATGCACAACAGAATCAACAGATATGACACTGACGGAAGAAGTTGCAGCTGATATAGGATCAGTCAAAGATATTGTAGAAGGATATAAAACAAATAAACTAACGGTTCAATTGATTTAGTAATCATTATTGTTGTTTTTACATTGATTTTTAGCAGCATTTTATTTTTAAACTGAGTTTTTAGATAAAAAGACACATCAAGATTGTTTACCTTTAGTTAAGTACCTAACCAAATGGAGTATAGATAACTATAGTAGTGAATTGAGATGTTTGACTATTGAGAAAGCAATATTAAAAATGAAGGGCATAGTAAGACTACGGACTAATAAACGCTGTATAATAATATATAAATAATTTATTAAAACTCAATCACTTACACGTAATACTAGGTTACAAAATAAAAAAGTTATGTCCTTCCAGTGAATTTCATATTGTTTTATGTAGTTGCGATAACTAAGCGCAAACATGTTCTTTTTTTATCTATAACACGTCTAAAGTTATCGTCATATTTTATTTTCAGGCTATCCACAAGATGGTTCTGAATTAATTCTAAGACTTTGATGCAGTGTAGTATTTAATTAAATAAATATTTGTTTTTAAAATGTCGAAAAGGTTGTGTAAAGTACTGAACTGTACTACATCCTGACTGTTTTTGTTACGTTTGTTTGGTGAATTTATTATATCTAAGAAGGGATATCCCATAATCCCATAACGGAATCACTCAAAAGATACATACCTATGTTTGTTCCTTAAAAATTAAGGTTTCATCATATCTCAAGAAAGAAAAAAAAATTGTTACTGTCATGATATTATTATACCTAGTTGAGCTTTTACATGCTAAAACGCTAAATGCAAATATATTATTATTGCCCAGAAACCAATACTGCTCCGAAATGAGACAAGTGGTCGCGAGCGACTGCGAGTTATTACAAGCTACGCATCAAGCTCTATACACGTTGGCGCTTGCCTTCACTCGGCCAACTAGGCCAGTGATACCAAGCACTGGCAAGCTAAAGCAAATACCGTCCATACGTCCACCGTCTAAACGTTGGCATTGGCTGTCACTCGGCAACGTTGGGCCAACGTGTATTGCTGGCTTTAGATTTTGAGACCTTTGACAATATTTAACTATATATATATTAATAAATAATATGATACATGTAACAGTCATAGACGGCATGGCTAAAAGTGCAATACATTGCAAAACTGAAATTCATCTGGTTCGAGCTCGCGTGTACTCCATTTTTTTGTATGGTGCTGAAACATGGTGCATCAAAAGTCGCGACAGCAATAAGATCGATGCTTTTGAGATGTAGTGTTGGCGAAGACTACTCCAGACACCATGGACCACCATGTGGACAAATTAATCTATTTTACAAGAGCTCAACATCACAAAGCGGCTGACAACCATCTGCGAAGAGCGGGCCCTCAGTTTCTTTGGACATATCATGTGGTCACCTAAGCATTGTCTAGAGAAACTCTTAATATTGGGTCAAGTTACCGGAAAACGCGCCAAAGGTAGAACACCAAAAAGATGGTCGGGCGTCATTAAAAACGCAGTAGGCGGCACCTTGCAGTAAGCAGTCCACGCATCTCCCAACCGCTCTCATTGGAGGGACAGATTAATAAATAACAAATAATTAACTTAATATATACAAAAATTATTTACAAGAAATATAAATTAAAGTGAAAAATAAAACTTCAAAATTAAAAAGCGTCATAATATTCCTCCGCATCGTCGTCGTCAATTGGCAACGTGCCCAGAAGTCTGGCAGCATTGCCACGTTGAATTGCAATACTTATTCTTTGTGCAAAGAAAATATCAGCCCTTTGGTCACGCGAAGCGCCAATGAGCCTCTTAGCTAGGTCTCTGTAAACAAACCTAGCACTTGGACCCCAGGGCCCCAGCGTTTCGACATCAAACAGCTCAAATATGTACTCACCAATAAGGTTTTGCTATTTACGCCGTTTGAGCGTCTCCGCTGATGCAGCAGCAGCATCAGCACAACCCACTGTGCTAGAAAGATGTGATGGCGCAAGGATGTCGAAACAAGTTGCGTCCCACCCCAAAGGCCTACCCATTTTCCATGGCAGTAATGACATACCATCTGGTCTCTTGCCATCGTCGTGTACCAAGCCGTTAAGTTCAAGCTGAGCCGGAACGCCAGCGGTGACAATAGCCCGACGGACTATGTTATTCAGGTTGGCGTGTCGTGATATACGACCAGCACTCCTGCTGCATGATAGGCCATGGTGACCAAGACTGTCGACGGCTTCTCCACAAAGACACCGATGCGGAGAAACACAAGGAGTACCTAAGGGCAAACAAAAAGCAATGCGGCAGGTCGTATTGTCCAACATGGTACCTATGTTGGACGACGGGAGCGCCTAAAGCCAAAGGCCCGATTCCTACTTTCCCACAGCCAGCAAGCGGGCACGTTCAGCAGTACAGGACGATGTATTTATGAGATTTTCTCGAACCATGCTGCATCGTTATGCATTGCCGTTGCCCATCCCACTGTCTCTGAGAGAGGCGGTTTTCGGGTAAATCAGTGCTTGGGCAAGCAAGTCTCTAAGCGTTCACGGCGTCGGTCATGCACAGCACTTCAGATTTAACCAGTGTACGTGCCAAGATTTTTCTGGTCAATTCCTCCGTGCTATGTAGGTAAAATCTTAGAGCATTAAACACGTAAAAAAATGTCCTTAGTCGCGATTAGTGCATTTTTGAGACTACACTTTGCGTGCGCTAATAATATACCCACTTTATTTCTGTATATACCATTGGTTAGATTATGATTATTACATAAGTATTATTAATATACTAATAATCTAACCCTAGCTAAATATAGTTTGGCAAACACATAGATTTAATATACTAAATCTATGGGCAAACATGATTTATAGTGCCATTATTGTCATGGTGAAGTTGTTAAAATTGAAAAATGTCAAATGTGACACTGACTTGAAATATGTTGGTTCTTGTAGGCCTCTTAGTTAATTAAATATCATCAGGTGAAAATCGTCATCAAAATTCATATATTTAACCCGTATGGGTATACGGGCTAAATATTAGGTTAATGCTTGTATAATAAAAACATTGGTTTGTATAGGTACGCATATAAATGCCGGTATTTTGTACATTCATTGTTTAGTAAATATATTTGATTTTATCACAAAATAATACATATCTCTTTAGTGCTTAAATTTTTAAGTTTCACGAAATTCCATAATGGCAATTTGTATTTTTGAATCAGAGAATGTTCATGTATCTTGTGTAAAGACAAAATGTGTGTTCAAAAATTCTTACCATATTATTCTGTAGCTATACAATTGTACTTACATATTCTCTAATAAATCTCCATTTAAATCTGTCTTCTAAAATGTTCATTTCATATCATCTAACATAATGAATACATAAATTTATACTGAGGTATAATTATGTTAACAGGTTACCTATCTGATGTATCAAATATGATACATAATAGATTTTCTGTTGTGTCTATCACGGGACAGCGAAAGGGTTAAAGGCCATGTGCATAGAGATTTTCCATATTTTATTTTTGATTTAGGTTATATGTATAGACTCTATGTATTCTTAGCTTTTGGTTAAAAATACTACTTGCTTGCCTACTTATCTCCACTCCAGATTTGCAATATGAAATAGTCATCTGTTTTGTGTACATTTTGGGAGATTTGTTTGTTTTGTCAGCATTCTGGTTGGCATCATTTAAATGTTTATATTATCAGGCTTTACAGAACTTACTTCAAAAGTTAAATCTTTTCAGCAAAACAATATAGTAGAAATAAGGCATAGTAAATGCAGCACTTGCAAAAGATAGCATCAACCACAATGTAAATAACTATTGGTTTGAAGATACCTAGTGACCTGTGCCAATTAGTTTACAATTAGCAACCCTCTGTAATATACGATATTTATCAATAAAACAAGAGAGCATAATGAAAATGATATATAAATTTATTCATGTGAACTACATTTTTATTATAATTTACAAAAAACAATACTTCTGCACTGAGAAAAAATAAGGGACTTTACAAACATTCAAACAAAAGAACAACAGGAACAGGCTTCAAACAACAAATTGTGGACCACACAAATATTAGTTCTGCATAGGGAATTGCAACCCACAGCATTCAGCGCAGGGGTAATGGCGATGAGAGCACCATGCCATTAGGGCAGTCAGTTAAGTTTATCAATGGTGCAAGCCACACCATTGATAAATTTATTTCATACAATAATAAATATAAAATTTATTAATGTAAGTAGGTGTATTCCTTATGTTCAAGAAGTGATGGAAAACAACAAGCTCCTGCTGCCAGTCTGACATTTTATTCATATTTTGATTATTTGTATTTCAGAGCGTGCAGAATGCGCGCCGGGAGTACAATGCGTGCGGTGGCGCGGCTGGCGACGGAAGCGCGGGCGGCGGGGCGCATGCGCGCCTGGCGCGTGCACTCGTACGGCGGGCTGGCCGAGCTGCGCTTGGAAGAGGCGCGCGTGCCGCCGCTACGTGCGCCCGATGACGTGCTCGTGCGCGTCTCTGCCGCCTCGCTTAATCCGATCGACGTTAATATGATCAGTAAGCTACATCACTACTACCAAATAAATACTAAGGTACCACACCTTAGTATTATGTATATATTATGTATCCATTTATTTATATGTTTTGGGAAATATGTATATCAATGAATATCAATCTATTTATCTATTGTAATGTATGTATGTATATGTAAAAATAGATTGGTAGCTCAGATAGCTACCAATCTATTTTTCAGTCTGTTACTCCGCATGTACACCGCACACTCAACCTCATAGCTGACTAACTAATTCACACAGATTGTTTCTAGCTTATTATCTAGACGTACTCTGTTGTAGTATGTGTGGATTCACAAGGGTAGCTCTGTATATGTTACTATTAGTAAATCTTCTAAGTTTATCTGTGTCTCTAGTACTATATCGCATTAAGTTTTCCTGTAAGGATGTTTGTATTTTTGGATAATAAATAAACATTTTGGAAATATCACATTTCATACTTATATTATATCAGTGTAAGGATGTATTTTTTTGCTTATAAGTGTTTGTCGACACTCCAGGTGGGTACGGCGCGCGCGCACTTAATACACTGCGCGCGTTTGACGGCGCCGACGAGGTGGAGTTCCCGCTGGTGCCGGGGCGCGACTTCGTGGGCACGGTGGAGCACGCCGGGCCCGCCGCGCGCCTGCGCCGCGGCCAGCGCGTGTGGGGCGTCGTGCCGCCTCACCGACAAGGCAGCCACGCGCAGTTCGTGCTAGTTAAGGATAAATGGGTAACGGCGACTATTTATTCTTAATTCTTTTTTTGAAATAGGATATATTTGCGCCCTAAGAATTAATCCTGTATCACGGAGGATCGGGGGATTGTGGGATTCGAGCCCACAACACTATTTATTGATATAGTAATAAACAGAATAGACTATTAGGTACTCGTGGATCGAAAGATATTTCGTAAGATACTGGGACCGTTAAGAGGTGAGAAGGAAGTGGCGGCAAAAATTTAATAGTGAGATTGAAGATCTATTATAGAGTTAAAGACGAAAGTCATTGGGGTAATACAAGTTGTCTTCGGTGGCTCGGATGTGGAAAGAATAGGAGAGGATCAAGCTGCCAAAAATGGATATTTTGGGTAACCCACAGAGCGTCGTCCCGTGGGTCGCCCAAGATACTGATGGAAAGTTGAAATAGCTGAAGACCTGAAAGAAATTAATCTGTCCGATTAGTCTAGCTTGGCACAAAGTAGGAATGAATGGCTTACTTTAATGTCAGAGGTCAACATCCACTTTGCGTCGCTGAGCCAGTGGTGTAAGAAAGTAATGAACAGAATAAATGCTAGTATATGAATTTTAATTATTATTAATGGTGCGATGATGTCACTCAACAGCAAGCACATAAAACTTATAAGGAATAACTTCTTCAATTTGATGGTTCAACTTAAAAGCTGAATGTGCCCCTGAGGAACTGTTAGTTATGAACTACAAGATTTGAAGGGCTGATATTATAATATAATATTAGTCCTGTATTAAACTGTTTCTAACTATTTAATACACATGTAACTTCGAAAAGTCAAAGAAGCCTCGGGTTCGCACTCGAAACATCTGCTTGGCAGTCCAACCGTCTCCCACTAAGCTATCGCTGCTCGTATGCCGACCGACGATACCAGGCATTTGTACAAGCAGCCTAGTAAGGTTATCACTGCTTGTACAAATGTTGGTATATGAATTTTAATATTGTAATGATATTTACCCAACATGTGAGCAAATCAAACTGTTAATAAACTAACTTCTTCAACGTAACTGTCAGTTAAGTAGTATAAGATTTGAAATAAGATAATAATAATAATAAAAATCTTTATTGCCACATTCAATACAAGTAACATACAGATTATTGTATAGAAAATACCATCATTTGAATGTTTTGTTGGTACTTAAAGTAGGATATCCTGTGCTATAAGTACCTACCAGATATTTTTCTTATATTAAAGACTACATTTTTGAGAAGCTGGTCCATGAAGCTATCCATAAGACTATTTACAACTGTATAATTCCACAACAACATGGATTTGTAAAAATAAAGTCGACTACTACTAATCTTCTGTTATTCACAGACTATTTATTTAACAACATGGATCAAAAAACACAAGTGGACACTGTGTACACAGATTTTCAGAAGGCTTTCGACAAGTTTGACCAATTGAAATAATATCATCAGAAGCTGCACCTTGATCAACATATTGATAACATAATAAATAATGCATACCGTTTGTATGGATTCGTAATGAGATCTAATACCGAATTTAAACGTACGAGCACTTATATCCCTTTATATAAAGCCTTGATCAGATCCCAGCTGGAATACGCTGTTGTTGTTTGAAATCCACTATACATGAAATACATGGATAATCTTGAAATGGTTCAGCGCAAATTCCTGAAATCTACGCATTACCGCTGTTGTCAAAATTATGCTCCCCCTTATAACACGTTACTGAAAAAGTTTAACTTAATGAGCCTAAAGTCCAGACGTGTATTTTTGGAAACAATGTTTCTTTATGATGTATGCAATCATAGATATGATTGTAGCGATATTCTTAATAAGTTATATTATTTTGTACTAAGAACTGTTTTTAACCGCGTTGTGCGACCTCGCCCTTTATTTGCAATAGCTTCCTGCAGAACAATTCGCGCACCCTTACGGCGATTATGTAAAAATTTTAATGAATATTTTGTAAAATTGGATATATTTGCGATGCCCGTAACTACATTCCGAAATAATATCAAAGAAATTATTAAGGAAAATTTTTGATAACAATGTATCTTTACTTTTTAATGAATAACTATTTAATGATACTTTTATTTTGATGATTACCTTTCGTCTTAAACTTTATTCTCACAGTATTTTAGCTTAGTTAAAATTATCATGTATAGTCGTAACATTTATATTTAAATATTACGTGGATAACGGTGTGAGTGCACATTCATTTCTATGTAATTATTTAAACTGCTTAGATTAAGGATAATGTGTAACTGTTTGTTTGTCCCTAATAAATAAAATAAAATAAAAATAAAATAAATAAAACGTCAGGCAGGTCCAGCGCCGACCCGGCTGGAAGATGCGCCGGCGGGCGGCGCGCTGTACGCCGCGCTCACCGCCACGGCGGCGCTGCGCGCGGCGGGCGCGGGCGCGCGCGCGCGCGTGCTGCTGCTGGGGCTCGGCGGAGTGGGCCAGGCTGCGCTGCAGCTACTAGCGCGACGAAACGCTGAGGTCTGTGGGACACATATACTTCTCACAGTTGTAGTGTAATGAGCCAGCCTACCAGACTATAATAAAAGAGTGGGCGTTGCGGCTGGAAGATGCGTCGGCGCAAGTGGGCGCGTTTGCAAGTGTTACTGCTGGGGCTCCGCGACATCAGACAGGCGGTGCTACAGCTATTAGCGCGACGAAACACTGAGGTCTGTGGGACACTTCTCACAGTTGTAATGTAATAGGCTCGCCTACCAGTTGATGATAAAAGTGTATAACTATGTGGCCTGTTCTAAATGGCAACGTTGCAATTGAGGTCCGTGACTATGGATGTAAAGCCTGTTTAAAACCAATTAAACCAATCCAATCAAAAAGCCAAAATAAATTATTATAAACCATTTTTTTCGATTTAAAACGGTTGGTGTTGATGACTATGTTTTTCTTAATTATAACTATATTTTCTTAATTTTACCGAGGTAATGATATAACATAGTACCTATAAACGGTGTAAAGATTTTTAAATGTGTGATATACTGATATTAATATACTTAGCAGGTTGAGTTCTAGTTGGTCGTTTCTCGTAGGTATTACATACCTAAGTTATAAAAACTCTAAACTTCAAACGATATAAATAATTAATTTGATTCGGTTTAAAACCAAACTCACATTCACACACGCGTGCGCGAACACTAGGGCTGGCAAATTGATTATTCGAAGACATACCAGGTGTAGATAAAAACGTCCCTACATTAAAAAAAATTATCCCTTCGTGTCAATTATACGGACTATTTATAATAATTTATAGAGTTTTATTTATGTTATGTTAAGTAATGAAAAAAATGCGGTGCTGTCTTTGGGGACTGCCGATAGAAGTGAAAACTAAGTAACTAGCGTGCGGTGACGATGACGAGAGTTCCATGATTTTTGTTCACCTAAAAAGTGCTCAACGCGCCTAAAGAAGTTTTCACTTCAGAAATACCCGAAAATACTCAAAAGTACCTAAACTTCTGGAAAATATCCAAAAATACATAAACTACCCAAAAAAACCCTAAGGCATAATAAACAATTAGTTGAAAAATACTTTGGATACTTTGGAGAAATATCCGATAAAAATCGCTGCTTTAAGGAGCATTTCCACCTGTTTGCAACTCTCCAAAAAATCACTAACTTTTGTTACATTTGTGTCCACATCGAGTCGCCAACAATTTGGGAAACATTTCAGTTGACAACAAGCTGTCTCCACAAGCATCCACTAGGCAAAATGTCTTCGAAGGATGATGATATTATGCAGGCAGCCGTAGTATTTATTATCTTTTGCTAAAAGAAACGGAAGCATAAGTATTGGGTACGACCAAGCCTCAAAAGAAGAAACGTACATGGAGGGATTGAACTGTTAAATACTTTGAGAATAGATGACTTGTTAGCAGATCGCGTTGATGATGGACAAATCAGAAACTTTCTTCGTATGATTGATTCTGATTTTGAAATACTGCTCAATCTTATAGGACCAAAAATAAAAAAGAACACCTACGGAACGTTTATTTATTACTTTAAGATTCTTGGCCACCGGGGATTCGTATACTTCATTAATTTATTTGTTTAGAATATCAAAGCAAGCGATTTCAGAAATCGTTCCTGAAGTAAATGTGAACTTTTGGAAGATCAAATTAAGGTAAATAACCAAAAACGCATATAGATTTTATTTTATTTTTTTATTACTCAAACGAATCATCACATAGTTAAATGAAATATATGTAGTGTAAAAACAACTTAATTAAATGTAATATAAGCATTATTTATAGCTTCCGATAGAATATTAATTGAGCATTGTGGAGTTTGTTCAGGTAAAGGTGATGATGCATGTTCATGTCCTGTTAGAGGTACTGTTTTCTGTATATGTTGTGATACGAGTGTAGGGTATTCTAACTGTGGCGAAGGTGATGATGCATATTGTGTAAGCGATTCATGTCCTGTTTGAGGTACTGTGTTCTGTATATGTTGTGATACGAGTGTTGGGTATTCTAACTGTGGCGAAGGTGATAATGCATATTGGAGCGTAAGTGATTCATGTCCTGTTTGTGGTACGGTGTTCTGTGTATGTTTTGATACGCGTCATCACATTCGCCACAATTTGAATACCCAAAATTGTGGCGAATGTGATGACGCGTATTCTGGCGATAAAAGATGTGAATGTATCGAGAAATTACAATTTGATTAATGTGTTGATAATTGAGTCATTTGTCTAGCAACAGGTGAATTATATTACCCGATGTTTGCTTGAAATAAAATATTTGATATTAAATGCTCCACCATATTTTGGGCATAGCTTGACTTCAAAGCTTCTATTTTCGCTGCAACAAGTTCGCCGAAAATAGAGAATCTATTGCGAATTTTTTTAGCTTGAAGTTCTTTTATTACAGTATTAGCCTCTTCTTGCCTTTGATCATAATTTGAAGGCTTCCTTTTCGAGACTTTAATATTTTTACTAGTATCTGAGTTTGTTGAACATCGTGGTTGTGAATCTGGTGGTGGCTGGACTGTTGTATCATTTTTAGTTAATTCATTTGATAACGAACTTTGATTTTGAGAGATTTCTGCATCAATACTTCCTTCTGGATCAATATCCTAAAAATAATTAAAATATGTTCTATTAAATATTCAAAGATAACCGAACGTGCTGAGGAGTGGAAAGTAGTGGCAACATAGTTCAATAATCTATGGAGTTTTCCACAATGTGTGTAATGGATGGAAAGCACAATTATTATGATTCAATCCCCAGAACATAGAAAAAGCGATCTTTTTAACTATAAATATTTTTTTAGCATTGTTCTTTTTATTGTTGCTAATGCAAATTACGAGGTGATATATATGAATGTTGGCTGTCAAGGACGCATATCATATTGCCGAAAATACTCTCTTCAAAAAAATGTTGTAAATTGATTTACCTAATAATGAAAAACTTCCAGGCAGAACTACCGCTGTCCCTTATGTTTTTCTAGGTGACGATGCTTTTCCGTTATCACCAAATTTGATGAAACCTTATCCGGGTGCTTAAGAAAAAGGATCACAGGGGAGGATATTTAATTATAGACTTTCAAGAGCTCGAAGAGTTTTAGAAAACGTGTTCGGAATATTATCAGCACGATTTAGAGTTCTTAGGAAAATAATGTTACTTGACCCATCAAAAGCGCAGGTAATTGTCATTGCTTGTATTTATTTACACAATTATTTGAGGAAAAGTACAAACTCAAGGGCCACATACACTCCACCTAAAACTTTCGATTCTGAAGACAAAGACATCGGTAATATTATTTCTGGAGCTTGGAGAAACGACATGCAAAACAATACACCATTTCAAAATTTAGATAAGAGAGCTCAATTATCAAAGAATTCCGCAAAGGATGTCAGACAAGAATTTGCAGAGTACTTTATGTCCCCAGAAGGGAACGTTCCTTGGCAAAAGCAAAAACTTTGTATCCTTTTTACGAAAATTGCGCGGATGGAGGAGTATGAAATTTGGCACAGTTAAATTTTATATGGAGAAGGACAGGCGAATCCTTATATTTTTATAAAATATGCATTAGAAATACATTAAATTAATGAAAAAGCACTACACGCACACAACCATGCATTTGACACACGCAGTCGAATCGCGTTCGTAGTATTTCGACATTGTTCGTCTGAAGTCGTACAATACTTTGTAACTATGGTTACCTGTACCTTATTTATATGTAATATAGAAAAATTGAAAACAAAGTAGCCTAAGTAGCCACACATAACTTAGGTTAGCATTTCTGTCAGTTAAAAAAAGAAGCCGTTGGTGAAAAACTACCTTGGAATGTCAGAAGCGGCAGCTCCAGACTTATTGCCATCTTTTATTTTCTTTTTCTCTCTGAGAAACTGTGTCGTATTTTTTTTTATTTTTCTATGTATTTCAAGTTCGTGCAGACCCATAGCATCACTGATAGCTTTCCATGCATCCTTTTTTATATTTTTATTTTTATAATTTTCTTCACTTGAGTCCCATAGTACACTTTGTATCTGATATAAATCAATTAACCGGTCGATTTATTCATTCGTCCTCGTGACAGACATGTTTCTGTATATAAGTGTTTAATAAATTTACAGTTTCTGTTTCCAACTAATATTGTCAACTGTAAGCATATCCACAGAGGGGATAAATATCTGCAACAAGCGTATTCTTTTGATGGTTACCGCCAGAAACGGAAACACGGTTGCCGAAATTTATTTACAATTTTTGTTGCCGACAGAAGGCAATTATAGAAACTTTTGTCGCCAACACGCGTTGACAACACAACAGTTGTAAATTTTTGTTCCGTGGAGACTCGACTTAATGTAGTACTCAATCGAATATTTCGAATATAAACTTTTGCAAGCCCTAGTGCAAGCGCAAGCATGCACTTTACATTCGCGACGGCGGCATCGGCACCGGCTCGCCGGCCTTGAAAACATGAAGTTGT
Source organism: Catocala nupta (assembly GCA_963675205.1). NCBI lineage: Eukaryota > Metazoa > Arthropoda > Insecta > Lepidoptera > Erebidae > Catocala > Catocala nupta. The sequence goes on along the minus strand of OY776095.1, from coordinate 9,105,409 downwards.
CTCTTTTCGTTTGTTCTTTCGCGCAATTAAAACTGACGGCATTATGTTAATGATGTCTTCTAATCTAGTGTGTGTAATATAATATAATAAATAAGTATAGGTAGGTATACCTACAAACTTAATTTTTCGTGTAGTATGTAATGTAGGTAGGTACTTTATATTGATTTTCTATAAACTAATTAAAACGAAACATGGCGTCAGGTGACCAAACATTGCCCATAATGAAGTGTAAAACACAGTTCTTTTATTTTTGTAGGCGAGCTTTTGTACGGGTCGATGAGAGTATATCGATCCGCAGGTGAGTATATAATTTTTTTTTTTTTTTTTTGTTTTTTTTGTACTACAAGACTTAATTTCAAACCAAACCGAATACCAAACAACAATAAGACCAACAATGAGAACAAACAAACGACCAACAAACGACAACCAAAGACAACCAAAGACACAATTAAACCATAAAGGCCGACTGTCCGAAATCGACGTCGAGCCAACGATGCAGCGGGTATATATACCCGAGCGCGTAACCAAACCATAGCGCGATCTAATTTTTCCAGTAGCGTCATCTAGCAATGAATTTTAGAACTAAATGACACCTCTGGGTATATATACCCGAGCGCGTAACCAAACCATAGCGCGATCTATTTTTTCTAGTAACGCCATCTAGTCACCAATTCTAGAACCAAACCAAAATTAAAACATATATTTAACTTATTCCTTAATTAACCTAAACATACTCCCCCCTCTAGGACGCAGTCCTAGATATTACCCGACAATCTACAAATCTTGGATATTGCTCGTTGCAAGATGCCTGAACTTGTGCGAAGTTCATACATTCGAGTATAGCCATCACTTCCAGGGATCTTTTTGATAATTTTACCCAATCTCCAGTTCGCCGGTGGTAGCCTAGGATCCTTTACAAGAACTACTTCTCCTTCTTCAAATTCCTTGTGGGCTGTTTTCCATTTGTTTCGTTCTTGTAATCGAGCTAAATATTCTGACTGCCATTTTTTCCAGAAACTTTGGACCATATGTTGGATTAATTTCCATCGATTGAGTGGCATCAAGTCTGTCTCCTCAATGTTTCTTTCAGGTAACGTGATAAGTGGTTCCCCCACCAGAAAATGACCGGGAGTCAGACAATCACAATCTTCACTCAGTGGAATAAGCGGTCTAGAATTTAGGCAGGCTTCAATTTCCGTTAAAACTGTATACAATTCCTCAAAGGTAAGTGTCGAACTACCTATAACTCTTTTAAGATGATATTTGACTGATTTTACACCCGCTTCCCATAGCCCACCAAAATTAGGCGCTCCTGGAGGAATGTATACCCAACGCGTACCATTATGATGCAATGATTCTAGTAATTCTTCTGGCAACTCATTTCTTCCTTGTTTCCACATGTCTAACAACTCTTTTTCAGCAGCTATAAACGTAGTTCCATGATCACTCCAGATTTCTTTGCAATATCCTCTTCTGGAAATGAATCTTTTAAATGCAGCTATAAACGCGTGAGTGGACATATCACTAACCAGTTCGAGATGAATTGCCTTAGTACACATACAAATAAATAAGCATATATAAGCCTTAAAACTTGTAATTCCTCTGCCCTTACTTCGTCTGCATAATATAGGACCGGCGAAGTCAACTCCACTTATCAGGAAAGGTCGAGATGGATTGACTCTAGCATCAGGTAAATCACCCATAATTTGTTTACCTGCTTTGGCATTGTATCTAGCACATACCACGCATTGTTTATAAAATCGCTTTATTGTTTGTCCCGCCTTAATAATCCAATACTTGTTTCTTAGATATGCTGTCATTAATTGCGGTCCGCCATGCAACGTCTTCCTGTGAGCTTCTGTCAATAATAAAGGTAACAAAACGTTATTTTTAGTAAGTATTATTGGATGCTTTCTTAAGATTTCGATATCAGCATGTTTCAATCTGCCACCAACACGCATCAATCCATTGTCATCTAAGAAAGGATTCAGAGATAAGATAGAGGAACTTCTTTTCAAAATTTTCTTTTCTTTTAACACTGCTATTTCTTCAGCAAACTCTAACTCTTGAGACATTTTTAAACAAAAGGTAAGCGCTTGTTCTCTTTCTTCACATTTTATATAACTCGACTTATCCATGTTTTTATTTCTTTTCAGGACATACAGCCATCGTCTACAGTAAGCTACCACATGAAGTAACTTCTCCAGCGACGAGTATTTCTTCAACAGGGTAAGTATGTCATTTTCCTTATTTTCTGTTATTACATTTAAAACACATTTCACTACTTTCTTTTCTTCTAAATGTGTATCCGGAATATCTACTAAATTTACTACGAAATCTGACTTCTGTAGGTACTCGGGTCCATACCACCATAAGTGAGAATCTTCCAATTGACCTGGCATAATGCCTCTAGAAGCTATGTCTGCAGGGTTCTCTTTAGATCTAACATAAGACCAACGGGTATTAATAGCTTTTATTTCAATCACTCTATTCTTTACAAAAGGAACCCATCGATTGGGTTCACCTGCAATCCAGGCCAATACTATTTGAGAGTCTGTCCAAGCAACTGTTTGAGAAATAGGTACTTGCAAAGTCTCACATGTATGTTTTAGTAATTTACAGAGTAAAGCGGCAGCACATAATTCTAGTCTTGGGATCGATAATTGTTTAAGTGGAGCTACTCTAGTCTTGGCAATAATTAGTGATGTTCTTGACTGAATACCTTTAGGTGGAATAATTCTTGCGTATATTACTGCTGCATAGGCAGTTTGCGAAGCATCACAAAAACCATGCAGCTCAATGATCGTCTCTTTAGTGTAACCAATCCATCGATCTATCGATAACTGAGACAAATAGTGAATCTCCTTTCTAAACTTAGTCCATTCTTGCTCCAGGTCTGAAGGGATCGTTTCATCCCAATCAAGCTTTTTTAACCATAACCTTTGCATGAAAATTTTTGCTATAATAATCGATGGTGCCAACCAACCCATCGGGTCAAACAAAGACGCTATTTGAGATAATACATTCCGCTTCGTTAAACATTTGCTTTCATCACCCATAGGAAATTTGTTTTGAGACATTTGCAACTTATCATCTTTGATCATCCATCGAATACCCAAAGTGCCAACGCCGTTCTTTTCACACATATTTATTTCTCTTTCCATTTTCATTCCATTAGGGTCGATTTCCATCATAACCCTTTCACTATTTGAATGCCATTTTTGTAACTTGAAACCACCCAAAGACAAAATAGTAGACAGTTGCTTTGCTATTTCTATTACAATTTCTTCATTATCACTCCCTGTTAAAACGTCATCCATGTAGAAATCATTTAGTAATACCTCTTTCGCTAAGGTAAATTTGCTATTTACAGCTTCATCCAATGCAAGCTGTCTCAGAGTTTTTATAGCTAAGTAAGGAGCACAAGCCATACCAAAAGTAACCGTTAGTAATCTATAACCCTTTATTTCATCCTGCGAATTGAACCTAAAAAGAATCCTCTGATAATCTGTATCTTCTCTTCTAACTCGAATCTGCCTATACATTTTCTCAATATCTGCAACTAAACATATTTTATGGATTCTCCATCGCATGAGTATATCACGTAATTCCTTTTGCAATGCAGGGCCTACAAGTAACTGTTCGTTTAGCGAAACATTATTAGAGCCTTTACAAGATGCATCATATACAACTCGAACCTTAGAGGTTTCCTTGTCTTCTCGAATTACGGCATGATGAGGTAAATACACAGCTTGATGATCATCTGCATCATCCTGAATCATCTCCATATGGTTTAATGAAATATATTCTTGTAGAACGGTTCTATATTCATCTCTTAATTTTTTATTACGATTAAATCTACTTTCTAAACTCTGTAATCTTTTCAAAGCTATTTGTTTTGATAGTGTTGGCAAAACTGGTGAATTATTCTTAAAAGGTAGTGCCACTATATATCTGCCATTCTTATCTCTAGTAACCTTCGATGCGTAAATATGTTCGGCTCTTGACTCTGATAAAGTAAGAGTATTTTTAGTATCATTTAAATTTTCTATTTCCCAAAATTTTTGAATGATGTTATCTAAATTAACATTCATATGCAAACTAACAGTGGTTGAAAGAACGTTTGATTTTTCTAAGACACCGCCAGATAGTATCCACCCTAATTGAGTTTGTTGAGCTATAGGGGTGCCTGGATCTCCTCTTATAATCCCTGACATCACGATTTCCGTATATACGTTTACACCCAACAGTAAATCAATTTGACCAGGGCTATAATAAGTTGGATCAGCCAACCTTATATTACTTAAATGTGTCCACTTGTTATGAGAGTGTATAGTGATTGCTGGCATAACGTCAGTTATCTGTTTGATTATATAGGTTCTAAAACTAATCTTAAAATTATGATCAACTCTCGAATACATATCTACCTCCGCTGCATATTTAATTGGAGTAGACATAGAACCAACTCCTTTTACCTCGCCCTGAACTCGTAAGCAGTTTAATTGCAACTTTTTTGCCACGGACTCAGTAATAAAAGACTCTTGGGAACATGGATCAACTAATGCTCTCACTGTCTGAAGACCTTTGCCAGTGTAAATATTCACTATAGCAGTAGCTAATAATGTCACATCGTTACGTGTTGATACATGCGATAAAATACTATGTTCCGAGTCGTCTTGTTTCAAAGCATTACCCGCGATTGCTATGTCCTTACTTTCCATATTCCGACTAGCCGAATTATTATTCTGTCTATGTAAGAGAGTGTGATGTTTTTGATTACATTTTTGACACATAGGCTGACGTCTACAATATTTCACACCATTTTTTTTTTTTTTTTTTTTTTACGTGGGGGAATGCAATGACGCATATCCCTCCGCGGGGGCGGGCGGAGGGATTATGTCGGACTCGCCGGGGTAAAATAAGATGTTAAAAAGATAATGTACCTCCCGGAATACCGACTAAACCTACCACGGTGTTCCTCGACAAAACCAATATCGACGGGGCCGCGCGAATCACTTTCGCATACGGTCGCGACCCCGCCGAGGTTCCGGCCCGCCGTATGAAACGGCAGGCCCCTACAATATTTCACACCATGACCCGACCACAAACAATTAAAACACAACCTCTGTTTCTGAACAAATTCCAGTCTCTTTTCCATGTTAAGACTGGCGAATTGCCTACAATTAAAAAGAAAATGATCCTCGTTACAATACACACAGGTATTATTATTAGTAAGCTCATTACCATCCGAAGAAGCATGAAATGTTTTTGTCGTTATATTACGTGGATTACTGTTGGACAACATTTCCAAGACACGGAACCTTTTTTCTAGGAAATTAAAGAACATAATTAGAGTAGGTAACTGCTCCATAGGTAGATCATTAATTTCTTCTTCCCAAATCTTATGAGATTCGACATCTAACTTAGTCACTATGAAATAAATTATCCATGGATCCCAATTATCCACATTAATATCTAAATTCTTTAAACTGCTTATACATTCCTTCGTAGTATCTAACAATTCCTTTATACCTTTCGATGATTCAGTTGGAAGTTTCTTTTGACAAAAGAATCTATTAAATATGTTATTTACAATAATACGTTTATTATTATATCTTTGTTTCAGGGTGTACCAGGCGATCGCGTAATTCTTTTCCGTGACGGTGATATTCTTTAACAGCAGTGCAGCTTCTCCTGTGACACTGCTCTTCAAATAATGAAGCTTTTGAACATCACTTATAGTCGTATTGTTATGAATAAGCGACGTGTAAAGATCTTGAATTGTTCCCCAATCCTCATAATTGCCACTGAATAACGGAATATTTATTTTAGGTAACCTTATATTTGATACCTTGGACACGCCTGAGGTAGAGGGTACCGTTACAGTAGACTCAAAGGACTGCAAAGATTCTAACATAAGACATTTTCCTACAGTGTATTCCTCCTCACCTTTACTAAATAAATCTTCAATGAAATATGCATCTTTTTTCATTTGCTCCTTTTTGACAGATTTAAGAATATCCATGTGAGTGTTTCTAAACGATACCCAATACTGTTCTAATGTTTCACTCTTCACCTGAACGTATGACTTAGACAACCGTGACTTAGGACTTTTCTTAAAATTTGCAGCAATACGTGTAATCGCATCTAGCGTATTTTCTTGAACTACGTACAAGTTCTCCATTGCCACAAAGACCAACTCTAAATTTAATATTTAATTCTACACACTACTTTTCCACAAATCGTGGTCAAATATCCGCCGAAATAAAATTCGCGGATCCGGCTCGAAGGACCAATTTGTACGGGTCGATGAGAGTATATCGATCCGCAGGTGAGTATATAATTTTTTTTTTTTTTTTTTGTTTTTTTTGTACTACAAGACTTAATTTCAAACCAAACCGAATACCAAACAACAATAAGACCAACAATGAGAACAAACAAACGACCAACAAACGACAACCAAAGACAACCAAAGACACAATTAAACCATAAAGGCCGACTGTCCGAAATCGACGTCGAGCCAACGATGCAGCGGGTATATATACCCGAGCGCGTAACCAAACCATAGCGCGATCTAATTTTTCCAGTAGCGTCATCTAGCAATGAATTTTAGAACTAAATGACACCTCTGGGTATATATACCCGAGCGCGTAACCAAACCATAGCGCGATCTATTTTTTCTAGTAACGCCATCTAGTCACCAATTCTAGAACCAAACCAAAATTAAAACATATATTTAACTTATTCCTTAATTAACCTAAACAGCTTTCAACCGTTTAAAACGATTATTATTTGGGGCAAAAAACGGCAACATTTTATTTAAAACGTTTTAAATCGGTTGATTTACATCTATACCCGTGACACATACTTCTCACAGTAATAGTGTAATGGGGTCGCCTACCAGACGAATTAGTTTTAAAAGTGTTTATCAAGTCAGAATGTTGCAATTACTTGTGTCATATTTTAAGGCTTTTAAATGTTGTTCATTCAACTGGATTTCTTTCATATTTATTCATTTCTAAAATGTTTGGTGTTGTTTATTGGAACAAGCCACATGGCGTAAACGCTCTGAATAGAATGTATTGATGACACAGTTGCTTATGCAACTTGCCTTATTAAAACCCATGGTAGGCTTGTATTTGAAAGGAATATGCATACATATTATATTAATGCATAATGATATTGAAAGTAATGCTATGCTTTTGTATCTGCAGGTGACGGTCGGATGCTCGGGTGACCTGACGGATTTGGCGCTGAAACTGGGCGCGGCGTGCGCATTAGATCGTCACCACGAAGACTATCACCGTCAACTGGAGCAATGCGGCCCGTTAGTATAACACTATCATAGTCTAAAACAAAAATATCCATTGACAGAACAAATTGCAATTTTATTGTCATTATATTGCAAAAGAATCAAGTTGATATGAATCTTGTTAAACCCTAACTTTTGTATTCCCAATTTAATTCGGTCGCTAGTGTCTTTCGAATATTCTATTAAATGACGTTATCATCTTAGCCTAAACACGTTTATTTTACCAAACTGTTACACCCAGTGCTATCTCTCGGCATTGTGTGGAAGACTTGGCAGTTCCGTCTAATAATTTATTACAGCGCCATCTAAGGAATACTTACGGAAGTACGTAGATTCGTCGGTACGAGTAGAGTAGAGAGAACGCTGGCACATTCTCGAATCTTCGTATTGTTTACATACCGGGTATGACGTTTCTAGAAAACTCCGAAAACGCTTTAACCGCGTATAATAGGGGAAGGCCAGCGCTCGCCGAGTCAGTTTACAATCGTAAGCGGTCAAGTATTCATCGAAGCGAACGGAATCGAAAATCTACGGAGTTTGAAGCAGTTACAGCGGAAAAGTGTAATATAGTGTTTGTTGTGTTTTAAATTTAATTGTGTGCTAGAATAAAACGTTTTAGTCGGTAATATTGTTTTACATTCTTATCCCTCGAACCCAGCACGTAACAATATTAACAGACAAATCGTTCTTGGGCCATTCGTATCTAAGTACTTTCTGCGATCCTTACCAGGTCGTCGGTCTACCTTGTGGAAGACTTGCCCCTGTAGCATTTTCAGAGACGTTCACCTCATGACTTTTCACACAGACCGGTCTTGGGCCATCCGCATTCAACCGCTTCTTGCGATTCTTACCAGGCTGTCGGTATATCTTGTAGAGGGTAACCACTGCTGCGTCTTTTGAGACATCCATTTCATAATTTTTTCACATAGATCGGTTTTGGGCCATTCGCATCCAACCGCTTCTCCCAACTCTTACCGGGTCAGCGGTCCTCCGGTTACCCCTGTTGCGTCCTCCGTTGCGTAATCACCACTCTTGAATTTTTCTGCTTCAATAGGCAGAAAAATTCAAGGGTGGTGACTACGCATCACTAGTGGCTATCGGGCCACTAAATGGCATGAATGGTAAGATAACCGAGTCATGTAAGGAATGGTTCGCCGCAGGTATGATGCGGTGGTGGATTGCGCGGGCCTAGGCGGCGCGGAGGCGGGCGCGCGCGCGTGGCGGTTCGCGCGCTACGTGACGCTGAGCACGCCGCTGCTGCGCGAGATGGACGCGCGCGGCGTGGGCGCGGGCGCGCTGTGCGCCGCCGCCGCGCTGCTGGCGCACAGCGCGCGCGCCGCCGGCCGCGTGCTGCGCGCCGACGCGCCCGCGCCCGCGCCCGCGCCGCACGCGGTGTTGCCGCCGCACGTGCGCTGGGCCTTCTTCGCGCCTAATGCTGACGATATTGAATTGCTGCGCAGACTCGCGGAGAGAGGCGAGGTACGAATTGAAATTACAATTGCTAGATAATATTATATTGTTGGTTATGAAAGGTGTCGTAAACAACTGTCGTCATGAATCGTCCGATCGAGCAGCTTATAAAAGCGTGCTCGGCGCGCATCGAGTCACTTTAACGCGAAGCACACGGCGTGGAACTCTAATACCGTCTGCCCAGATGGCCGCCGCCTCCTGGATGATGCAGACCGACACGGATACGAGGTTTTAGGACCAGAGGTCCCGACGCACTACCCGTACTGTACAGCCCACACACCGGACGTCATAGATAAAGCCGTCACCCGCGGCATCGACGCGGCTGTATATTTAGACGTCCTGGACGACCATCTCATCTCACATCACCAGCCGGTGTGTCTGACTCTGGATGACTTCCCGCAGACGACTCAACTACCCCCTCAATCGCGCCAAGATTGGCGGGTCTTCGCCTTCGACTACATGGTTGAGCACTCGCCTTCCTTCCCTGTGGGGACATTCGCTGATGTCGAAAGGCTTTCGACCGATCTCAGCGCGGCCCTACAATCTGCACTCCGAGAGTCAAAGCTCGACGCCGCGACCACAAGGAGGCCTTTTGCAGCTCCCTACCCTCATCCTGGAGATGATCGAGAGGAAGAGGAAACTGCGCCTGCAGTGGCAGTGCTCCCGATGTCCGACCATGAAGTCCCAGCTGAACACTGGCTGCGAAGATCTCTGCTGCTTTGGCAACAAACGCGGCGGAGTCCAGGCAACGCACCATTGAGCAAGCTAGTGAAGACTGGTCGGGCATACACCGCCTGTGCCGCCAACTCTCCGGGAAGCCATCTCCGATTAGGTCCCTACTGGCCGGTGACGGAACTCCACGTTACCGTGCCAAGGACCGAGCGGAGATATTCGCCGACTCCCTGGAAGCGCAGTTCCAGCCGGACCCTGCTGTCAACATGCAGCATGTAGCAAAGGTCGAGAGGAAGCCAAAGTCTTACTTCGAACAGCCGATAGCCTCGACAGAGGATCCCATCGTCGTCTCCCCAGGCCAAGACCAGCGGATGATTCGCCGAACGCCTCTCCGAAAAGCCCTCGGACCTGACCGGGTAGCCAACGAAGCTCTGCGTCACCTACCTCCGCGAGCAATCGCGACGCTGACGCGCCTCTTCAATGGCATCCTCCGTACCGGACACTTTTCCGCCGCATGGTCACTAGGCAGAGTCATCATGCTCCCAAAACCGGGGAAGGACATCCTGCTGCCGGGAAGCTATCGACCCATCACGCTCCTCTCGACGACATCGAAGCTGTTCGAGAAGCTGCTACTGCTGCATATGACGCCACACCTTCAGCCACGCGACGAACAGTTCGGCTTCCGCGCCGAACACTCCACGACCCACCAGCTCGCGAGGGTAATGCACGACATCGCGGTTGCTCGCAACAAACGCGAGCGGGCTGTCGCAGTATTTCTCGATATGGAGAAAGCGTTCGTTCGCGTATGGCACACCGGCTTGCTGTACAAGCTGTCCACATCCACTACTCCCCGTCGAGTAGTTAGGATCGTGGTCACCTGGCCGTGACCACGTGGCCCTACAAGACAGACGCTTCCAAGTGGCGGTTGAAAGCGCCCTGTCTACAGAGCGGCCCATCCGCGCCGGTGTGCCCCAGGGTAGTTGCCTCTCTCCCGTGTGCTACTCTTGGTACACGGACGACATCCCCGTCACTGACGGCGTCAAGCTCGCGCTGTACGCCGACGACGCCGCCTACATCGACATCGATGAACAGTGTCCACGCGGTGACCAAGATGCAGCGCACCCTAGACGCACTTCCCAGCTGGCCGAAGGACTGGAGACTGACGGTCAACGTGGCGAAGACTCAGGCTACCTCCATGGGCAGCATAACTCTAACACAGTTGAAGCTCATGGGAGAGAACATCGAGTGGTCCGCGACGGTGAAATACTTCGGCGTGACCATCGACCGCGCCCTCTCCATGAAGCGTAAGTCCGCAACGTAGTCGTCCAAACGCGCACCGCGCGCGCCCTCCTGCGGCCCGCGCTATCGTCCCGACTGCCGCCCCGCGCAAAGCTCGGCGTGCACTAGGCGTACATCCGCAGCCGACCCACCTACGCTGCCCCGGCCTGGTTCGCGCTCACCTCTGAGACGAACCGCGTGCAGCAGTCCGCACCATCGGCGACGCCCCTCGCTTCGTGCGGAACAGGACGATCTCCAGGGACCTGTGCACGGAGAGCTTGGACGACTTCGTGAGAGGCCTGATCACCAAGCTGTTCGTGCGCGCCGACGGATCGCACGCCCGCGATCTGCGGGAGCTTGCCCCTTACCATCGGCGACCGCCGGACAGGATGGCCTTGCCGCGAGACCTCGTCCTCTTGGAAACCCCCACCGGACCTACATAAACGCTCCCCCTGACGCTGGCTGACGGGCGCTCCCCGGAAAACTCTTCCCGAGGAGCTCGATCTCGCCAAGCGCAAGAGGGGCTCATCGGACACAACCCAAGCGCTGCTGGCACGCTGGTCGCCCGCGGGGACCCACCGGCTCTGACGACCCGGACTGACCAACGGGCCCGCACGGGCCAACCGCAGTGACCCGCCTGTATTAGCAGGCAGCGACGACCACCCCGAGACCCCGTACGGGTCTACGAGAAGAATCCCTGATGCGATCATCATCAGTCAAAGTGACTCGATAGTCACTTTGACATCAAGCGGTGGACGAAGCGGACGTGCTATATGATCGTTGTTGGATGATATAAATTATATTTTATTATATCTCTAACTGCATTTACTTTAGCTGTCTCGTATGGTGTGAAATGCATGTTCTGTATGTCAGCGTATGGTTGGGTTCAGGTTGTTTGAATGAGAAGCCTAAGTATCGTGAAGTGACGATTTATTGAAGCAGGGTTCGTTACAATATAGTTATTATACAAAATATACTGACTTAATTTCTAGAGTGCTTATAAATATCTACATAATTGTGATTAATATTTATTTTCACATGATTATAATGATTCATTTATCTGTCCTAAATTATTACAAGGTGACGGAATCTTGTCAACGAATGAATGAGCCAAACTTCTGTATGTTGCAGTTCACCGTATGCGTGGAGCAGGTATACAGCTGGCAGCGCGGAGCCGAAGCGTACGAACGTGCGGCGCGCGGCAGCGCCAGGGGTAAACTCGTACTCGATTTCACGTCACGCGCCGAGTGACGTCACTATACACAGCACCGAACGATGTCACAACACGCAGCGCCCAGTGACATCACTACACGCAGCGTCAACTGACGTCATTACATGCAGCGCCCAGTAACGTCACTACTCGTAGCGTCCAGTGACGTTACTACAACGACGATAATGGCCGCGATACTCATGGTGTAGGTAGTAGGTAAGTCGCACGAAAGTATATGCTTGTTATAGATCTAGATATATTTTACAACTCTAAGTCAGTAATAAATGTGTTGGTTAATACAAAAGACAAGTTTTTTATTCTCGCTCGTTATCAACCTGTCAAGTCTTGCAATGCCAGGCATAATTAAAACTTATTATGTATAGCCGCCTCTGCTACTCAATATGTTAAATAAAATTGTACTTAATCTCGCATTATTCATGCAATAGACGACTAACAACTATTAATGTATTGTCGACGACACAAGTGGGAAATATTCTGCATTACTTCACTGAAAGACTGATAACTATCTGCCACCTAAGCTAGCTTGTGGAACATTAATAGTGAATAATGGTTTATTAACATGGTTATTCACATAGCCATGATGGGTATCCATGGGTACCCATCATGGCTAACGATGTATCCGGACACAAGATGTATAAGTGTGACTTTTAACTATGCGAGTGATATCAGTCATCAAAGGAGCCGATAGCCTGTAAGCCTATTATTCAACGTAAATGCCGTAAAATGTAAAGTTTCAGACCTACTCCGTTCGTAACGTGAAACATATTTATTCCGAAATTCGTCTTGAATTTTTCTATGTGACCTCTTAATTGTTCTAAACCCTTTCATGAAGCAGTCTGAACGAAAAAATGCGATTTTGAAAGAAAAATCCGAGGAAACTTTGTTTCAATCGGTCCGAAGTCTTTCATTGTAGACTTGCTGTTGTGGGTTTTACTAGTCCAAGCGAGAACCTAAAGGTAAAAGAAAACGTCATAAGAAAACCTGTATGCTATAGAGTTATCGACTGACGGATAGCGTTGTGTTGTGTTGTGGTTTCGATACGCTAAAATTATTGGTCCGAATCTGTTTTTTGTTTAAATATTTATAAATTCGCTCGTGACACAGATATTATATAATACCTGTGTCACGGGTGACTTATTAGGTACTAGATGTGTCCGCGGTTTCACCCGCGTTTATGATCACTGCATAACTCCCGTGGGTCATAGCGTGATGTTATATAGCCTATAACCTTCCTCGATAAATAGGCTATCCAACACTAAAAGAATTATTCAATTCGGACCAGTAGTTTCTGAGATTAGCGCGTTCAACCTTTTTTTATAATATTAATATATATAGAAATCTATATATTAATACGTGAAGCAAAAACTTTGTACAGCTTTTTACAGAAATTGCGCGGACGGTGGAGAATGAAATTTGGCACAGTTAAAGTCTATATGGAGAAAGAGTGCCGAATCCTAATATTTTTATAAAATATGCATTCGAAATACATTAAATTAATGAAAAAGCACTACACGCACACAACCATACATTTGACACAAGCAGTCGAATCGTGTTCGTAGTATTTCGGCATTATTCGACTGATGTAAATCTTTGTAACTATGGTTACATATGTATGTGGAATAGGTGACTAAATGAAATTGATTATAAAGGTATAGTTATAGACAATAAAACCTTAATAACGATCAAACAATATCGACCACTTGGCGACCGCTATTATTAATAAATTAGCTCGTGACACAGATATTATATAAACCGATGTATATACCTATAATAATTATTCCTACAGCGTAGTTTGTAATTTTTAAAAGAAAAAGAAAATAAACTACTATATACGGATTTTATCGCGTTGTTTATTTATCACTGTATTACAAAATTTTGAAAATATTACTCTACTACTACTATTGATTTTATTTGACTAATTTATAAGCTAATAAAATTATTTAAACTATTAAATCTATTTATTTTTGGTTTACACTTTCCCCGACGTTTCGGGTGCTTTTCAGCAGCCATGGTCACTGCTGCAGTAGTAGAGTAATATTTTCAAAATTTTGTAAAAATTTTGTAATACAGTGATAAATAAACAACGCGATAAAATCCGTATATAGTAGTTTAATTTCAATGAATAACATTCGCGTAAACAGAAGACAATATTATATTAAAAGAAAATAATTTTATAATACTCAGCCAATATGCTTTGGACAAACGGCACAGAGAACCAACCCTTATCACACGAAAATAGGTATTTTCTTGCGGTAAAGGTTTCACAGTTACACAGTGATGTACTAAGTCGTATCCGACATTTATAGTGTTGACGCCTTCATCTCTTACTATAAGCATATAATGTAATGCTTATATAACAGCGACAAAAGAATATGGTAATAATGATATACGATCACCTTCCTGATCACAAACTTGTTATTGTGGCTCCAAACTCGACTAATATATAGATTATTAGATAATGATTTGATGCCGACAATCGCCAACGTCCATATGATTTTGGCACAGCGCGGGCGGAGCTCAGACGGGTAAGTAACATTTAGTGATGTAGCTTCTCGAATTACACGGAGTAGGTTTTTTTAGCGATTAAAACATTATCTTAGAAATATCTTTGATTGCCAAGATTGTCAGAAATCCATTTATCAATCTTTCTATTTTTATACATCACATTGAAGAAAATTGCACGCAAAACAGAAAAGGGCTTAAAAATTTTGTCAGTGCTTTCATACAAAATCAGATAGCTTGACCAATCCCGCCCTCTAAAGCCTGACCGCTAGCTGATTTCAGGAGCTAACTTAATATAAAAAACGTGTTGTAATTACCGTCAAATTCTAAAATAAGTCTGCCTCTTGCAATCCATTGTTGAACGTAGTAGGGCTTGCCCAACATGCGTCAGAATAAAATTATCCTTAACATCTTTTTTAAGACGGCTTTTCAATTGGCTTGCGAGCGTCCTATAATTTCAACTTTAGATCTTGTTTGCTCCAACGGTCATCGGTCTCTCGGTAGCAGGAAACATAAATAAAACATGGACGCAGTTTCATACTAACCACAGTTTATTATAGACAATACAGTTACTTGCTCAAATTTACTAATAAAAAATGGACGTCACTGTTAATAGGTTAAGATATCTATTAGCTGTTTTACAGTTTATTTACTTACATACCGTCAATTCCAAAAATTCAAATCCATTTTTATAACATATGTTACTGTAGCGAAACGGCTTAGTTATGTTAAGCCCTTTGGGTAGTCCGTGGTGCCATTGTTCAGCGGTGAGAATACTTACTTCTAATATTATGGCTGTTCAAAACAAACAGAATTCGTACAGGATTCAAGAAGATATTCTACTGCACATTAGATTAGGTATGTTTATATGATACACAGAGTAATAATACACAGGATAGATAACACTTACATAAGATTTTAAATGCGCAGATGTGCTTGTTCTGTCATTCTTTATTAAAGCAACAGTTCATCGTGATTTTACATTATAGAATAACTATAGATAACGCATGGACCGAAGAGTAAGACGATAGTTACGTTATCTCAGCAAATTTACCTACGGTCACTGTTGGATACACGAAATTACAGACTCGCAATTCCAACTTTAACAACTTCAATATAGAGCAACTCCTGGGAATCTCTGTAATAGGTACATTAATATCCAATAATATAAGCAACTTACGTACTGGTTACTGAAAGGCTAATGTGACATGCCTAATCAAACTTATTAACTTACTAATTTTGGGTAGGTAAATTGATCGACTATACCTAAAATACAATAATAGACAATTACAGCAGATAACATGTGTACTTTTGTGTTGACAAATCATCAAAAAAAAATTATCAACACCAAAGTACACATGTTTGGATGTTCGAAATAGAGATGTTCGATTATCTATTCAAATTGTTCGAAACTTCTAGTGACAAAAGTATCTGATTATATATAATTTTGAGCGTTATCTGTACAATATTTGTGCTGGTTGACAAACATTTCAATCATTAGTTCATTATTTACAAGCAATACGTACCTATAATTAATTATACCGCGGTCGGACTATTGATGTTGGATGGAAACTTGTGTTTATAGTAACTAGTACCTACTATACAAACTTCGCTCGCGTTAATTCGGTACTACGGAGAAATTTGTAAGTGAGTACAACACACTGTGACACTGTCTCTTCACATTTGCTGTAACCGATTGCGGGGTCCGCTACAATATAAATGCGAATGTGAGTTTGTTTGTGACTCTTTCACGCCTTAACTACTCGATCGATCATCATGATATTTCTCATAAGGTGTATGAGAAATTCCAGGAGTAGCGAAATAGACATAGGGTACGTTTCATCCAGAAAAAAGCACTGCTCCCGAGTCTGAAGTCGCGGGCATACCTAGTATTATTATATTGTTTTGAGCTACTTGCTAGACTTGTAGTATTATCTATTCTGATCAAGTATCCCATTTTGTCTCCGCTTTTAACATACTAACATGACCGCTGAAGAATGTAATCTTATATCGCACCGGTTTTTATAAGTTTAAATATGATGACTATTGAACACACGGTTACGTAATATATATTATACATATAATAATACGTTTTACATTGACAAGGTGCAGTCTTACATATTAAGACGTGTTTTTATGTGTGCAAACTTTGTTTGTGATACGGAAATGTATACTTAATACTTACAATTCAAATGCATGCTTTAACTTTTATGGGTGTCACGTTTAAAATTTTTCTTCTGAATTTCTCGTTGTTCATCAAGAGCCAAAAACACCTTAGGTACTAAAGTATAGTGTAGTTTTTAAATAGTGAATGAATTCTAGAATCACCTCTGTATGCAGAGATAACCCATATCTATAAATATTAGCTGAGCCGAATACTACTGGTTCATTTGCCGTTACGACTATTTTGTGTATCGAAACAACGCCCGCACTACCGAATAATCCCTGTCGCAAGGGACTTTGCAAACATTTAGACAACGTACATAAAGACACCCAGACTCGGAATTACTACTTACATACTGATTACACAATTTTTTTTCTCGCATGAAGCTCGAACCCACAACACTATGCGGCGATGGCGGCAGAGGCGAGGCGACGACTTAAAATTTAATCAGCCATGGAATTAGGTCCTAGATTGGTGGGCGAGTCTTTTTTCTCATTGACGTCTAACAAACACAGTTCTAGACTCGGTTCTGCTACCAAGAATTTCTTGAAAGTAAAACTCAATCTTTTTGCTCAATTAGGCAATTTGCCCCTATGTTATAGTGATAACATCTAATATGTTAATTTTATTATAAAAAGGTCTGTGGGTTATCTATGTTATACCGCGACACTGATTCTTATGTTAACTTGCTCTTGTAGATTAGTCTAGATTTGATACCTATATAGAGACAAAACAGTTCAGCATCTAACTGCTCTGTTAGTCGACCGTTTTCTTTTTTACTTTGCTATATATCATATGTCTAATATAAAAAAAATATATAAAAATGGATGCTGTAATTTTTCCCACCTTTATAATAATCTACCTATGTATTAAATACATGAAGAGGAAATATATATGAATATAAGATTTGTAGCTATAGTTTATATAGAGAAGTAAAGCTAAAAGCCATAATTTATACAACGATTATTAATTAATGTTCTTTTTTAAATTTAATGAATTACGGTCGAATTTTGACCTCTACACACACTAGTGATTATAAATAACCGATGATATTAAGATAATCTTAATATCATCGGTAATTTATAATTATGAACAATCACGCATGCTCAGGAGACATCACGACATTGCCACGAGGCCGAGCCGACAAGCTAACTGATAACCAGTGATCGGAGTAGGTAGATTGAAATGGGGTCATTGATCCGAAACGTATATATTAATATGGACATTCCTCCGGAATTGGTGGATTATTAAAAAAAAACCGGAACTTATGTAGGAATTTTATTCTGCCAGAGTGGAAGGAGTCATTTGATGATTTGCCATCCTCAAAAAAAGGTAGGAGTTGTAATAAAATGAGCAATATTATTCTTTATTATTCTTCATATTTTTTTTAACGGCACACAGTCACGATTTGACAAAACCCAACGACCAATCAGAACAAAGGATCATGGGTGGTACAATAACCGGTTACCAGAACAATGCGTACGCCCGCCGACGACATGCCAGGTAGCTCACTCGTTTACTTCGGTTCGTAGAGTGCGCATCTTTGTTTGTTACTGTGTTGTGAAAACGTTACTTGACCCTGGCTTGTGTACATACTGACTTCTGGAATCTGCTGTAAACCACGATTTGGCTCGAATATACGGACTCAGATTTTTCACTATTGAATTGGATCTACATATTTAAACCAAGCTTTGGTAAGTAATATTTTACTAGTTACAAGGAGTATAAAGCATGTTTGGATGTACTATAAGAATATTTTTAGTATTGTGTTTGTTCGCTTAACCTGCTGAACATACCATACTGCTGAACCATAATATTGTTAAATCTTTAATAGAGTATGAACCAGTGAGCTTAGTGCGAAACAAAATTATGATATTCTAGTAATGTAGTCGCAATTCAGCTAACTCCACTATTAACCGACATTTTACTGGAATCCGTATATAATTTGAATGCCCTGTGTCCTCTTGCAATGTATTGGTAAAATAAATTACTATAGGCCTTATCTACTTCTCTACAAAATATTCTACGTAACAAGCCCTTTCATTTGATATATACAGGGTGATTTTGAAATCGTGTAATTCCTTTTAACCACGCATTCTACTGGTGATATAGAATAACCCTGACCATATTTTTATTTAATTAGAATTATTTTTTTGAAAAATTATTTTTCCGTTTTTTTTCCTAAAATGGTGTCAGATAGTCATATGTTAACCAACCGAGGCAATTTAAATTTTTTACTAATTAAAATAAAAAACATATTAATAATTAATGTCGTAAATAATAACGGGCGGTCCTTTTTATTGCCCCTTATTATTTACGACATCAGTTATTGTTATGTTATTATTTTTAAATTAGTAAAATCTTAAGATTGTGTCAGGTGGTTAAAATATGACTATTTGAAATCATTTCATGAAAAAAATCTGTAGTCTAATTTTGCCGAAACCATTATTTTGATTAAGAAAAAATATGGTCAGGGTTATTCTATATCACCAGTAGAATGCGTGGTTAAAAGGAATTACACGATTTCAAAATCACCCTGTATATATATTGATGGAATTGTAAAAAAAAAAAAATTGTCCGCCATCTTGTAGCGGCAGCCATTTTGGATTGACAGGAAGAGGGTGAAATTTCAATGACTAAATTTGATCCACGAAAAATAAAACAAACGGAGTAAGCTAAATAAACTAAATAAAATGTAATTTTTTCATGTCTTTGTTTTAGGTGATATATACGAGGTTCCATCTCTAAAACAAAGTTCAGATATGGCAAACGTCAAGGCTGAAACTGTAGAAAAATGGATATCCGGTCATCCCGAACTACTTTACGATCACGCTAGTGGTACAATATACTGTTCAAAATGTGAAAGCCATTTGAAAACCATAAATAAAGGAAACGTTAAAAGACATATCGAAGGAGCAGTACACCAGGGAAAGTTTAAGCGGCCCGAAGAGGAATTTTATTTCGATCTTATAAAATTTCTCATTTTGTGCAATATTCCGTGGTCTCAGATGAAAAATACTACTTTTCAAGATTTCTTTAAAAGATATATGTGTAGTACCTGTTGTTGTACGTGTACTAATCGTACTCTGCCAGATGAATCACAGTTACGGAAAGTTTACTTGGACAAGTTTTTTAAGAATAAAATCAATTCGATTCGGCAAAATTATAAAAATGAGAAACTATGGATATCATTAGATGAAACGACAGACTTTTTAGGTCGCTATATAGTCCATTTTTTAATAAAACCATTACATCCTAGCAATTTGACTAGACCTTATTTGGTAGCATGTAAAATGCTAACTGTAGTTAATGGACAAACAATCACGCAATTTGTGTTAGAATGTTTGGAAAACTTTTGGGAAGATTCTTTTGAATCGAAGGTAGGTAACATTCTTGTCCTCTGCACTGATAGCGTTGCATATATGCTGTCTGCAGGACGAAATTTAAAACAATACTTACCTGAAATGAAGCACGTAACATGTTTGGCACATTCTCTTCATCGCGTATCTGAGCAAATTAGGTTAGAATATCACGATGTTAACATTTTAATAGCAAATGTTAAAAAGGTATTTTTGAAAGCCCCAAGTAGAGTCAAAATTTTAAAAGAAAAATATCCAGATTTGCCGCTACCTCCCCAACCAGTTGTTACAAGATGGGGCACTTGGTTAGAGGCAGCATTTTATTACGCTCAAAACTTTGAAAAATAAAAGAAGTATTATCTTGTTTAAGCAGCTCTGATGCGGTATCTATTCGAGAGGCAAAAAATATTATAGAAAAAGAAAATTTAAAAGAAGATTTAAATTACATTAAAGACTATTATTTTATAATTCATTTGTCTTTAAAAGAATTGCAAAAGCATAATTTATCGTTGACAGATTCACTTTTAGCATTTGACAACGTCAGAGATGCTATAAATCAGTGCAATTCAGAAAATATAAAAAATAAAATAGAACGTGTTATGGAACGAAACCCAGATTTAGACACACTTAGAGAATATAGTGAGGCCATTGAAAAAAATGAAACACATAATTTAATACCTTTTTTAAATCTCCTTTGACATCGTCAGATGTAGAACGGTCTTTTTCCATTTATAAATGGACTTTAGATGTTAAAAGAAATAGGTTGAAAATAGAAAATATAGAGAAACTCATAGTTATATATTTTAATTGTAAAGATCAGGATTACCAGGATGCTGACATTGTAATCGATGAAGATTAAAAATGTGAATAAATGTAAAATGTACATATTTAACAATAAACAATCTTGATTTTTATCTTTTTTCTTTATTCTACCCCTTTTTTTTGGTCCTAAAATCTGACTAAAATCAACCTGTTCCTTCGTATGCCCTTTACGTTTCAGAGTCGTGGTGCATCCTTAGAACAGTCTCACGACCCCAGCAGGCATTGGCCCTCTATGGGGCCCCGTCATTTATTCTACCCTTAATGCAAATTACCATGACCCCTATGAAAATATTTAAATTTAAGTGCAACAATTTATGTCTATCTATAAAAGTTCTAGCCATAAAAGGCTAAAAATAAAAATTAAAGCTTCGATCGGAATTCGATTGTTTTTATTATTCAACAGATAAATAATGAATTAATTTAGTTTTGATACCTTCCTTTAAATTTTGAATTGAGTAGGAATAATATCACTACCAACATTAACAATATTTAATTGAATCCGGAAATACCGGAATTACTTTCCGGGAAAATGGCTTATCCATGTTATTCTTTCTGTGTGCATTTATGATACAAGTACCAAAAATCAATCTACCTACTCCGATCACTGCTGATAACCGTAGTCTCACGGTGTCTGTGAGTAGTGAGCAGGTACCTACATCGTGCGAATGCCCCGACCAATTTATAAAACTTTTTGCCCTCTGCGGATATTGAACCGACCGATTTTCTATACGGAGGCGTTCCACCTTCGCTTCCATAGTGATTAGCGCGTATCATAATCATAACTAATTATTACTGACTACCTTGTTAGTTCAATGATTCAGAACGTTTACAGATGTCGTCTGCGAGATCCAGTATTCGGGCAAAGCGGTTTTTTGTTAAGAATATCTTAGCATTCGTATCTCTCACATTGTATATCCTAGATCCTATAAAGTTGTCACTGCCAACTGTCCTGAGTATCTACGTCGCTGTCGCTCAGATATGAGTATTCAGTATCCTTATTATAATCTAATCGATAGCCAGACCGGTTAGTTAGGTTAGACTAATGAAAATAATACATATATTAGTTTCATGCCAAAATCTTTGAAAGGATAGACAAAGGTGTATTATTTATTACACATACTATGATTTTAGGTACCATGTGATAAGGCGATCCTTTTGCTATCTACCAAGCTCAGTTTCGGATCCGTGCTACTACCGAGAATTTCTTAACAGCAAAACCTAATACCCGTTATAAGTTTAATAGGTTAAATTATTGTAAAATAATAATAGTTTTATAAATTTTGCATGTCATTGCGTGACACTGAATTGAGATTATTCTGTTCACTTGGTCTGGTAGATTTGTTTCATAGTTTTTTAAAGCTTAATAATTCATCTTATATTTTGGTAGATTAATTACTAATATCTTAGTACAAGTGCAGGTGCAGTTACGCCGTCTGATGACGCTCTGCAATACATGCGTCAGTCGTAAATAAGACAAACCACGCTTTTCTAGGACACTTTAATTTAGATTTATAATCTACTGTTTTTAAAAATTACACGTTTTAATTAAATGGAACGTCATATCAGTACTATTTATTAGCATTTTTTTAACATTGTATTGTCACAGCGCCGGCTCTGCGCGCGTAGTTACGTATTTTTTTACGGACGCGCGGTCATTACTTTATGTTCTTTGAAAGTTATCTAGATGTTAACCGTATTAAAAACTAGCATATCAAATATTATTATAACGCTGCAGCGGTTCTGGCTGTCTACACATCATGCAAGTTATATCGCATTTATTGAAGGAATTTCTCTACATTCCCTCTTTTTTCAAAAATACTACTTACATGGATTAAATCCTGTATCGCGAGGGACTCTTCAAACATACAGACAACGCATACAAAGAATAGCCAAACTCAGTACGGCTCAATATGTGGCTCCCACAAATTTTTGTCATTTGTGGGAATCAAGCCTACAACACTCGGCGCAAAGGCAGTGGTGAGGCGACCACTTAAACCATTACGTCACCCGTGCGTCGTATATATTCATATAATACTAGTTTCCCCGCGGTTTCACTCGCGTAAGTGAATGAGTACCCGCGATATTCATATCATCAAATCAAAAGTCAGGTCTCCAGCTATCTACATACCAAGTTTAATCGCAATCGGTCCAATAGTTTTTGCGTGAAAGAGTAACAAACATCCATACATACAAACTTTCGCGTTTATAATATTAGTAAGTATTAACATAACTATCTACCCATGTGTCGTCATAATTATTTTTCTTTTTATTGACATAATTAAACGTATCACTATTTTTGAATAGGGAAGTACCATTCTTTTAGAGTACTTTTATGACTTATGCTATTTATGAATGCGGGTTTTAAAGGTCACCCTGTCACTATGCCGCTTCGAGTGCTCTGGGTTCAGAAGCCCGAGTGTAAATTTCGTGTCATTTGACGTAGTACGTAACGATCAAGTCAATCGTG
This sequence comes from Catocala nupta, assembly GCA_963675205.1. Lineage (NCBI taxonomy): Eukaryota > Metazoa > Arthropoda > Insecta > Lepidoptera > Erebidae > Catocala > Catocala nupta. Next base: position 9,082,132 of record OY776095.1, on the reverse strand, counting down.
CTAACTATCGATCGAAAGTACTTCGAAATAGTCAGAGTGTGAAATAATGCAAACCAATCTATTCGCATCGCGTAATCTCACTTTGCCGAAAGTCAGCCGAAAGTTAGGTAATTTTTTTTAAGTTGCCTACATTGCATTACGAGTATCTCTATTTCGTTTTATGGAGCAGCGAGTAAAAGAGATGCTAAATGCTGTATGCGTCGCGTCATGTTTCAATACAAAAAGTCATTTAAACGGTGATCTCAACCCAAATTATTTTTCTGTATTTCTACCAATATCTGCTGTATCGAAATACCAAATTACATAATTTTTCATGAATATAATATTATAATGTATGGAAGTTATATTATAATATTCATTATGTATCATACAGTTTTTCCATTTCTATTTATATTAAACAAAGATTGAATATTTTCTTTTACCATATACCGATTTGGGTTAGAAACCTACCGACATTTCTGAATTACTTTAAATTTTGACGTTCGCCTTCAAAAGCTTAGCGCTTTCTTGTGATTTTTTGAATTTATTGTAGTTATAATATTATAATGTGCGCAATTTAGACCACGCCATTCCAATTTGAAATTCTGGTAAAGTTTATGGAGCAGTAAGTAAATAAATACATATACAGTTATGCATGTTTACATATAAAAATAATCACTTTATAACGAAGTAACGATATAAAAATTAAACTGCTTTATACGGAATTTATCGTGTTTAAAGCAGATTAATTGTAAATTATATATAAATTTTAATCATAAATTATAGTTATTTTACATAATATTATACTTCGTTTACGCGAATGTCATACATTTTAATTTTACAGACACGGTGACATACATAAGCCGTCGAATAATGTAAAAGGCAGAAATCAAGCAATACAAGATTGAAAAACTTGTAAAATTTATTAAATAATGATCCCACCGGGGCAATGAAAAATACGGAAGTGAAGAAAGGTATCTACCTCATCGATTACGATAAATACCTACTTAAATAATGGATTTAACTGATGAGAGTTAATTATTTTCAGAGCCAAAATGACGATAATACTATTACTTTGTCACCAACATCGCCTATGCCTGCTAGAAGTCCTCAGGTTCTTGAAGCAGAAAGCATTCCTGTTATTGAGTTAAGTATATGCAGTATATGTACCAACATATACTGATTATAAAAATATTAATATTATAATTTATAACATTGTAAGCCAATTAAGGAACAACCAACAAGTGTTTCGAATTGTGAATGATAAATTGCTGTAATAGGTTTAATCGCTTTGATACGTGACAGACATATAAGAATATAAATGTGTGTGCTTCATCTTCATAATATTCAGGTGTGAATTTTAATTGCTTTCTTTTTTAGCTGAATGCGATATATGGAATATGCCTGGACCATCACATCAGAGTCTCCATACTCTACATTCAAACAATACGCACGTACCACAACCGGAAGCCGATACATCAACAGGATCCCAACGTCTTTGGCGTGGAAGAGCAACCTCAATAAAGTGTCATAGACATATAAGAATATAAATGTGTGGCTTTCACACATTTATATTCTTATATCGATCGTTTGCCGTTTGATCGTTTGCACTGAGTGCAAAAAAAAAAAGAAAAATAATAAAAATAAATTATCTGAGTTAAGCGCACGCTTGAAACCTATATGAAAACATCTTATTACTTAGACCAAACCCCAAGGTCAATATAGACTGGATAATACAGATATTGTACAATTTAATCTACTGCGCATAGTAACATAACTGAACTTAACTACTTTTAACATCTGTACGCTTCATATAATTTGGTTCGTTACCGTTTGTCTTAACAAACTGATTTTCGCAATTAGAATTATAATGGCAAAGAACGAAATGGATAAATCACTCTCAGAAACCGATTTAAACCAATTGCAACAAGATAATTTCACACCACCAAGCTTTGTATTTGCCCGATTAAGAAGGAAGAAAGAGGATAAAGAGACCGCTGATATAAAGAATTTTATATCCTCCCTGATGGCTGAGCAACAAAAAGAAATGAAAAACATAATCCATGTATTATCCGATATAAAACATACAAATACCAATATCGAGAGTTCTATTGCCTTCCTCTCAGCACAAAATGATGACTTGAAAAATAAGATTGAACAACTAGAAAGACAGACAAGAAAGGATAGAGAGTATATAACCGTTTTAGAGAATAAAATTGAAGATATGCAGATATCGAGCCGGAAAGCAAACATTCAACTTAAAAATGTACCAAAAATGAGCGGAGAAACTAAAGAAGATTTAATTGAAATGGTAGTCTGTTTGTCAAATAACGTAGATTGCAAAATAGATAAAAAAGACATTAAAGACATTTACAGAGTGAGCAGTAAGAAAGAAGGAGAAAACAATAACCCCATAGTAGTAGAAACCTCTTCGACAATAGTCAAAAATGATTTTCTGAAAATGTGTAAGAATTTTAACACTAAACACAAAAATCACAAACTCGCCGCTAAACATTTAGGATGTCGCTCCAAGCCGGATATCCCTATCTATGTCTCAGAGCAGTTAACCGCGAGAGGATCTCGTCTCTACTTCTTAGCACGAGATTTGGCCAAAATCAAGAACTTTAAATTCTGCTGGACAGCCTACGGCAAAGTTTATGTAAAGAAAGATGAAAGGTCGACGAAAATAAATATTAAATCTGAAGTTCAGATCCAGCAACTTATGCAAGAAGCATGACTAGACAATATAAAAAATCTCGATTTGATACTTATTAACTTCTTAACTAGTTATAGTTATTTTATAATTCTATTTTTTGAAAGATTTTCTTTATTAGTAAGATTCGTTAAAATTTTTGAACTTATGATCATTTTTACAGGTACAACTATGTTCAAACATACACACACACACTTAGCCACACCACACACACCATTACTCAAATATACACATACTCATATACGTATGCCTCATTGACATGTCTTCGTTTCGTATACTTGCACCTAAGTTACATCCCCAGCATATATATTTCAAAAAAATATGGATAGTTCATTATCCGCACTTAAAGAAATTGATAACACATTATTCGCAAATGCATTTAATTGTGATATTGAAGATATATCAAAGCATATAAAAGTCCAAAGGAATGACTTGAAAATATTTTGTCAAAATATCAGAAGCGTGTATAATAACATTGATGATTTAAAGTTGAACCTGTCATGCCTTAAATTTGAGCCAGATGTGTTAATACTTACCGAATGTCAAATAAATCCTAATAAACCTATACCTATGATACCTAATTACTCAATGTTTCAAACTACATATCATATAAACAAAAATGATGGAGTTGTAGTTTATATCGCAAGTAATATCAAAGCTAGTGTTAAAGAAATCAAACTTAATCATGCATCAGCTTTAGGGGTACAAATTGTTAACACTTTAATAATAGGTATTTATCGTTCTCCCTCAAACACCAATGCGGATATATTTATTCATTCTTTAAACGCGTATTTGGTATCAATGAAATCTGTTAGTAATATTATTCTGACTGGAGATATTAATATAAATTTAACACCAACCTCATTAGAACAAACTAATGAGCGTAATAACAGACAGAACTACATGACCATGTTAACTATGCATGGGATGATGCCAGGGCACACTTTTCCCACTAGGCTAAATAATTGCTTAGATCATCTTATGATTAAACTTAATAATGCAAAATCCTGTGCTCATATTGCGGTTATTAAAACATCAATAACTGATCATTCCCTATTATTCCTAAGCCTATCTAAAGTAAAGAAAAAACATGAAATTCAAAAATCTAAAATTAATACAGATTTTAACATGGCGCTAAAATCTTTAGCAGATCAAGATCTTCAAGAACTACTCATGCTTGACGATCCTAATATTATAGTCGAACACTTAATAAATAAAATATCTAAAGCTCTAAAAGAAAACACGACTAATATTAATATTCCGAAAAGCAAACAAACTATAAAGCCTTGGATCACCCCGGGTATATTGCGTTGTATAAAAAACAGAAACAAGATGCAAATTAAACTTAAAAGTGAACCCCATAATGACGTACTCAATATAAGTTACAAAAGATATCGAAACTATTGTAATCAATTAATTAAGAAACTTAAACGTAAATACGAAAGAGAACAACTAGCAAACTCAACAAAAAACACTAAAAAGCTATGGTTTAACATTAAAAATATAACTCACCTTAATCAAACGAAAACAGATAACACGAAACTTTTAAATCTAAAGCCAACTCCAGATGAAGCAGTCAACTACGTAAATGAATACTTTGTAGGAATAGGTAAACAGCTTGCTGAGAAAATTATGCTAAACACAAGCGCTCGTGAAGAAAATGTATTTGACACAGACACGCAACTAACATCATTTGTACTCCTGAGTACAGACGTCGCTGAAGTGCATGATATACTAATGAACCTAAAATCTAGTAGCGCTTCTGGTTGGGATAATATTCCTACAAGTTTTCTTAAACTAGCTAAAGATCAAATAATCCCAATTATTGTTCATCTCGCTAATTTGTGTTTTGATAAAGGTGTATTTCTTATGCTAATGAAGAAGTCTATTATAACGCCAGTATACAAAAATGGACCAAAAGATGAAGTCAATAATTATAGGCCAATTTCCGTACTACCAGCTATATCAAAAATATTAGAGAAATTACTTAATAAACGATTAGTAAACTATTTAAATAAAAATCAAATAATTTCAGACACACAGTATGGATTTAGGTTTGGTAAATCGACTGAAGATGCAGTGATAGCTATAACTTCTCTTATTATTAAGCAACTTGATCAAGGAAAAAAATGCCTCTCGGTGTTTCTAGACTTAAAAAAGGCGTTTGACACTGTATCTGTACCGATTCTCGTACGCAAACTAGAATCTGTAGGGATTAGAGGTACAGCTCTACAATTATTAGAAGATTACCTATCTGATCGAACACAGATGGTTAAGATTGGTCAGTATATTAGCAGGCATTCCAATATCGCATACGGAGTCCCACAAGGGAGTGTTCTTGGGCCCACACTGTTTCTGATTTACATTAATAATCTATGTAAACTAGAGTCAGGTGGTGCCCGAGTATTTTCCTATGCAGATGATACTGCTATTGCTTTTACTGGTGATAACTGGGCAGATGTACGAAAAAACACGGAGTTAGGAATGTCTAAAATAAGCCTTTGGTTAAGAAATAATTTGTTAACACTTAATACCGAAAAGACAAACTATATGTCTTTTTCTTTAAGCAAAAAATCTCAACCCGACAATAACTTTAACGTAAAAATTCATGAATGTAATAATGTTTATCCTTTTAATTGTGCATGTCCGATAATTAAACAAGTTGACAAAACTAAATATTTAGGTGTTATACTAGATCATCGACTATCTTGGCATAATCACATTGAATTAGTAAGTGAACGAACTAGAAAATTAATCTGGATTTTTAAACAACTAAGGCACGTAGCTACAACTTGTCTACTTAAACAAATATATATTGCTCTCGCTCAGTCTATTTTAAGTTATTGCGTTCCTGTATGGGGCGGTGCAACAAAAACAAAATTTTTAGAAATTGAGAGGTCTCAGCGTGCTCTTCTGAAAACCATGTTTTTCAAACCATATCGTTACAGTACAGATGCTCTTTACAAACTATGCGACCTTTTAACAGTAAGAAAACTATATGTTTTGAATGCTTTATTAAAAATGCACAAATCTACAGAATTTGACCAAAATGTATTAACAAATAGAAGATATGCTACTGTGATGATAAATAGAGTGAGAACTTCATTTGCTAGATACCAATTTGTCACCCAGGCTTCCTTTCTTTATAACGCAGTCAATAAAATGTATGCTATTTACAGAAAACCATATTATGAATGCAAAAATATCCTTACTTTGTGGTTAAAGGAACTCACCTACACAGAAACGGAAGCACTTCTTCAACCTTTAAAATAGGCAGTAGTTTATGAGTAAGATTACATTCACACACAGACCACATACCGCATCCACACAACAGCTACACACACACACATTCACACGCGCACACACACACACACACACACACACACATACTTTTATATTATCTCTTTTTAATATTCTGTTTTTATGTTTTCCCTTTTTAAATACATTTTTTCATATTGTTATTAAAATATTAAGATTGTTATTTTTACTTTAGTCACAGGCTATGTCTAAATTTTAAAGATATGGAAGAGTGGGGTCTTCTGTCACAAGTATTTATATACTTAAAAGAAGGCCTCTACAACGTTTGTGTTTTAACCTGTTGATAAAGAAATAAAGGATTTTATTTTATTTATTTATTTATTATTATTGCCTGAAACTACGTAAATGTAGCTTCAGTAACTTAGTAAACTCACTAACCTATATATGTTGACGTTCATAAGTGTTACTTTGTGACCTAAATGAGTACATGGTTTTTGACTTTAATTTTAGATAAAGAAAATGAGAATGATTTCTATGTAACAGATGTTGCAGATGTTGTTAATTGATTAAAAGAGAAACATTATTTTTATGTTAATGCGCCTGTCTTCTTTAATTAAATAAATAAATTTGAAAATGGTGTCAGTAGTGTTATTTACAAAGCCACATTGGCACAGTTTTTATATAGATTCTTAATAAAAACAAACATATTAAATCATATTCATGTAAGTAATTCATATTGCCAAAAACATTATAAGAAAATGAGAATATGACTTATGAATATAACAGTGAGAAAAGCGAATGTAATGATTATTATACCAATTGAGATCAAAATATAAAAAAGAACCAGTGACTACGTCTAGCTATTTGATCATGCAGTGCTCTTCCTCGAATCAACTCGGTGGTCGCTTGTTGCTCTTCCATATGCTGGACATGACCTATTGTAGCTTTATGATGTTCACTTAGATCTAAAATTAAAGGAGATTTGTTTTAGTAAATCCTTAATGTTCATACTGTCCATTTGAAATATAGATTCATCTTAATATTATGTACCATTCTTACCTAAATCATCTGGTTCAGGTACTCTATAACCTAATGCAATATTATAGAGCACACCATTGTGCCTGAATAATTGTGGCCTGAATAATTTGTGCATATTTTAGAGGCTTGTAATGCAATACTCTATCTTTGCAAAGGCAACGCCTAGGATTGGTTGGTTGTAAATTTGTTAGTTCTTCTAATTGAATATTTCCTATACACAGAAACAGGAAGGCTTCCTTTGATAAGCAATATCTATTTCTAAATTCAATGTTACTGAGGTTTTTAACCGGATTAAACGAGGCACGAAAATCAGCTCTCTTTTTTCTCAAGTAATTTATTTCATCTTGGTAATGAGTGGCCCATCATCAGTTTCCACCAGAAAAAGCTACGAGCCGTCATTTTCACCCAAAAATAAACACAAAATTACACAGTTATTAATATCGTATTCAATGTCAACTACGTCTCACCATCCCAATACCTAGTGAGTTTACTGCACGACTGCGTTAACGTTTCGAGACGATTGTAAATGTCAAATTTTAGCTCACACTCGCAAAATCTTGAAAAACGTTTGCCGAAACTATCAATACCGTGCCCGACACGATAATTTCGACGTCTCTTTCAGCGACACCGCTATTGTAGTAGTGCAAACAATTTCACACTCACTAGTTTTAGTTAGAATAGTCTCCGCCAGGGGCGCTTTGTAAGTTACCATACATTTGTTAGTCGATACGATAACTTTGTAGATTGAGTTAGCTTTATGAAAAATCCACACTTGGGCTTCAGGACCAAACAAGACAAAAAATATTGTAAGCTACAAATAGTTGTTCCGGGCTAGAGTATTCTTCGTTGTTAGGAAGTAGGTAGTTTTGTAAGTTCCCGATACAGGAATTATGCCTAGTACTGGAACATTTATTTAACATCAAAAATAACGCCTTGCGCTAATTACACTATTTAATCATTATTTATTTAACATACTATAAATTTAAAATTTAGCATTCATGCATTCTGCTCACATTACCTACCTCATACATTTTAATAATAATACTTACTTTCCATTAATTCCTAAAAATTTCAACTTTAGATTAAAGAACATAAAATACTTATCTACCTTCATACTTTGTGTATTGATATAGATGCGCATTCCTAAAGCAGTATAGTATATTAACACAAATTTATTAGAGTTAGCACATATACGTCCAAATCTATGGATACTTCACACACTCGCTTCGTGATTGATGACCTCATTCTTCTTATTTAAATTAAAACGTTTGTTGGTTTTGGTTATTACTTAATGAACTTAGCAGTTCTGGTATTTTATCCTATTTTTACTGGTTATTTGCCGATCGACTGCTAGGTATATCATAATTTTGATAATTAAGGCAGTTTCTTTAACCATGAGACGGTTTAACGATTTTGTAAATGCGCTTAGTCAAGCCCGCTTCAAACTTTGTTATAATGTAAGGCACCATTCAATATGAGCCAGCTTCTGAACCTCCGCAAAAATTATCCTCACTCGAAAATTATTAGGAATCTATGGTATAGAATTAGATGTAGGTATTCTTGCCAGCCCAATCTGCAATATAACATGCGGAGAATATCATTGCAATTAAATTATTCTCTTGAATTTACAAAATCTGTGGTACACCGCCACTTAAAAAAGACATTTGTCTATGAACGACATTCGAAATCTATCTAATAATCAATTTTAATTATGCTCATTAAAGATACAATGGAAAATTTATATTTGGAATCTGTATTGCTCATTATAAATAATATATTTTATATAGTATGCTTTAGTTATTGTTCGCAGATTAATTACAGCCTAGTAACAAACAGGATTCCATTGTATAAAATTGTTTTAGAGGTAATAATTAGGTAGGTATATTAAGTACCATTATTTAAGTATTAATTAAACTGATGTGTGTTGTGTATTATGTCCAATTAAATAAACACCTCTATGTAAACCAGTTTAAGTTAGCTGAAACTCGTGAAGTCAAGGCCACGGTCAAGGACGCGGCACAAGTGCGTGCGCGCAGAGTTCGCGCTGCGCTCGCGTCGAGAATAGACTAAGGTCGCGTTACGTGACGAGACAGTAGACATGTGTTGCATAAAACTATAAATAAACATGTAAATAAAAATATATACATTATGTATTTACATATATAAATAGACTCACATCTCAATATTCCTAAAGGTGAAGAAGGCGAAGTGTGATTCTATTCGAGATCCAAAAAAAAAATTCCAGCATGTGTATAGTGAACATGTAAATGTTTCTAATAAAACAAAGTATGGGCACAAATATGCTATATCTTTAAAGAAAAAAATGAAGAATAAAAAATAGGAAAATGGATATTACGGGCCAAATATTGACTATTGAGTATTGCGACAAAGCACACGGGGTGCCTTTTTTAAAGCGTTTTTAATAAATTAATCAAAAAAGTATTAGGTGTATGCAATAGTTACATAGATTTTTTTTATTTTCAAATTTAAACGCAAAAAATAACGAAGCTTTCTAAAGAAGTACCTATGCTCTTGCACCTATGCAGGTCACCGACAAATATCATGTGATCGATGACTACCTATACAAAAACAAGGGGCATGAAGAAAATGCATTTAACTCTATCATTTTCTCGTAAACTAGAGCGAAGTTTAAAACATTAAGTACGATAAAGCCTATTCAAAAGTGAAGTTACTTGAAAATTTTCGATGTCAAGGTTCTTCCGTACACTGCAAATGGCTAATGAGCATATATCAGTAGCTGATAATTAGCAGACGCGATTAGTTTAAAGGCGCTTGCTCATCAAGGACTTCTCTTATTAGTCGTATAGCAGCAGCTCTACTTAAACAACATAAGGTTATTAAGATTCACGACTGAAATAGGTATACTACTTATAACCGCATCAGTTCTCATAACGATTCACGCACTAATCAGCAGAATAACTCGGCGGACGTTGTCTAAGGTCTTTAATTTTCCCAGTTCTAAAGCCCATCACACCACCGTGTGTGTAATGTTTCATACTGATTCGAAACATACCAAAAAGCCGCTACTGGTACCCCGGCGCGGCGCTTCGCTGTCTGTGTGTGGGCTTTCATGTATGAGCGTCGACATCTCTCGTCCTACTATTTTAAAACAGCCTTTGATTGCTTCGTCGATGTTAACCGAAATGTATGTAAAGGCATACCGGCGGCACCTTAGTAATAAATAGGAGAGGTTCGGGCGTGCGCGAAGTGACAGCTTTAGGGGGTGGAACACAGGGCAATCGTCCTAGGCCGCTATAACTCGAGTAGATTTTTTTCATATTTAAACCTTTTTATTTTATCCTTAGCTATTAGTTATTCAATAAGGTAAAAGTTAATTCACTGGAAAGTATATATTATATTAAAAAGAATCTACAAAAAAATACTCATTTAGATTTATTGAATGTCTATATTAATTAACAAAACTAAAATACAAGACCAAGGAACCACCCGGGATCTTGCGAAATCCTGCCGCCCAATGCCTTGCAAAGGTTTAAGACGAATGTATGTTTTCGGACTTGACGATTCACGAGAGCTGTCAGTGCCTGAAGTCAATCGAAAACCACAATATATTTTATTAGGTACCTAGTATTATTTACACACAGTATTAGACCTATCGCTGTCTTGTTCATGTGCACGCAATATCAAACAAACCTTTTGGGGATGGTGCCTTAAGTCGACAGTTTCTTTCTTGTGAACAGTTTGGCAGAAGCTTCTAAAGAAGTACCTTTGCTCTTGCATCTATGCAGGTCACCGACAAATAACATGTGATCGATGACTACCTATACAAAAACAAGGGGCATGAAGAAAATGCATTAAGTCTATCTCGCACAGTTTGGACTTAACATATACTTACCTAATATTTCACAACTGATGTGGAAATTTTAAAGCGTGATTGGGTCTTTTTGATAGTGTCTGTGCAAACGAAATTTATCGACATTACATCCAAACGTGGTCAAAGTACGTAGGTACCTACGTACACTACCTTGAGAATTATTGTACAATGTGAAGTGTCTACTGCTACAAATTACGTTAGTCATGAATCTTTTTTAATAAATTTGTAATTGTTGCCTAGTGCGTGTATCAACACTAAGTTGAAATTTGTATTGTATTCTTGTAGTAGTAACTCGAATATAAACACGTTTTTAAGTTATTTATTTATACCTGGCATGAGTAGAAAAGTTCCAAGGGTTTAAAGTGAAGATATATTTAGATATAAAGTATAGAGCGAAACATTTAAAAATAACTTTATGAATAAATAAAACAACAATAAGTTTTTGTTAATTTAATAAATTTTACCTTGAATTTATAAAAGGATTTGGTTAAAAGTATGTAAACAGCGACAGCTTTGCGCACGTAGATACGCTCGTACGAAACCGGCGCGTTGCGGCGCATTCGTTTTGTCCGAATGTTCTAGAAGAAATCTTGTATATTCAATTTTTTAAGATTTTCTGTTTTAACGTCCGCCGTCAGTGTAACTGCAGTAATATAAAGAACGACTCACACTAAACGCCGCGTGTCAGAAAGGAGCAGAGGCGTACTCGTCTATCCAGTTGAACAAGAAAATGCGATGGATTACAATTTACAAGTGCATTTCCGCGCTTCAGCTGGCATGCTTTCACGTCTTGAAAGACTTAGTATCGACTATATGGCAATCAGTCCATTTTATTTCAATTGTGTTAACGTATAGGTATTAAAATGGCGGAATATGATGCGGAACTGTTAAAATGGTCGAATGATTCATACCGATTGCATTAGAATATATAAGGAAAATTTGGAAATTTTGTTGACACTGTTGTCGAATAGAACCGGTTTCATTTAACGGCTGTTGTCCAGCGTAGAACGTGCGAAGCCGACGGGCTTCCGCGGAGTGTACACGGTGCTGGCCGGCTCCCGTACAGTGCATGCGAAATGCAAAGCTACTCGGATTCCAAGATCTCTAAATGCTATATAAATATGGACTTTAACAACAGCATAGAGAATTTAATTTCCTTTACACTTTTGTACTTAGCCAAATGTTTTTAAGTGTTATAACACGGTAATGTTATCTAACAGTATTCTATATTCATACAAACGGTCGGAATACGAGTTATACCTACGCGCGTCGAGGTCGGTACGTCGGTAGGCACTTGGGCACTTGGTTCGCAACCAAGCGCGAATGCGACGCAGCGATGAGCGGACGGTGTGATGGTTTTGTGAGCAGTAAGCGTGCGACTTGTTAATATTTAATTAAAATAAGTACAAGTACTAACATAATAATTATGGCAAAGTACAATTGTAAACAAAAGAATTTTTAAATAAAGTTTTTATCCGAATGCGGATTTTTTAAACTATTTATTTTAACAATAAAGCTTTTCGTACGTCTCAGTCGAGGCGCAAATATTTTTCAGCCTTAATTATATAAGGTCGCTTTTTTAATAAATCTACTAATCAAAAAACATAACATGATTTTTATTGAACATTTCCTATTTTATTCACAACAAATTACATTTTTAAAATAAAAATATAATATTTACAATCACTAAACTAGAAAGAAACTCAAGTAGGTAGATGAAATTAAAATACTTTAAGTGGGCTTGCTTACTTTAAGTACTTGCGTATTCGCGGGCCGCTCGGCTGTAGGTAATTATTTCAAGGACAGAGCCGAGTTACCATACTGCTAGATAACATTACCGTGGTTATAGTTTACCTACATACTTATCTAACGTACATAGTTTATTTGCCATAGCGCAGTAGTATTATCACCATACGAGTAGACTTAGTACGTCAATCTCGCCTTTTGATTAGTAAGTAAAGTATTAATATCAAACTTTGTGTTATATCTAAGCGTTCTTAGCAAATTTATGTACATTCGAAAAGACGTCATCGATACTTCTGTCGTTTGAGCAAAATATTGGAAATTTACTCTTACATAGCATTTTACATCTCAGCTTTATGTAGTCTTCTGCAAATATAAGAATTAGTTCCTAAAAAGAAAGCAATAGCCAGTGTGCCGATAATATCAAACTTAGCTAACGTCGTAAAGGGGAAATTTCCTTAATGTATTTATACAAAAATAACAAATAAGAATAACATTAACAGAAAGAACGTAATAGGTATTAGAATTGATTCATAGTAGATAATACTATGTAGGTATAACACAGTCCAAATATAAATAATAAACATACAGTTGTTTTCAACAAATATTCCGCGGCAGTTCAGCTCGCTATCACGAGTCTATTAATAAAAATCAGCTGATAATGTCATGATTTAAAGCTCGCAACTCGCAGTAGGTTAACATTTATCCATGAATATTCATTAACTTAATCAAGTTTCAAGATAAACTATAAAAAGAGTTCTGTTTTGATTTGCATCAGAACGGGTTTTTTATGCTTCGCTTGTTATATATAAAATTGAACATTGTCTCGTTGGTTTCCACGTGCATGTGCAACTCCCGGTGTTTTATCTAGCTATAAAGTTTATTCTTATAAATCGACGTCGCCCTTCGGGTAGTTGCAGCTGTAACAGCTGTAGCTGCAAGTTATACCTTTGGTATATTGCCTTCCACATTAATTGTATTGCATTTGGTGACAGACGAGCCTACGGGTGTGTTGCATCCGTAGTCATTGCAAAAGCAATATTAAGAGTACACAGCTGCTTTCTGTGACGGAATAACGGAATGGAGAACTTAAAGTATAATTTTGCGTTGTGATTTGAAAGCAATTTTTTTTAAAGCAGGTATATTTTTAATATACACAACACTATCTAGCCCAAATTAAGTAGAGCTCGTACTATGGGTACTAGACAATGGATAAACATACATATATTATATACTTTTTGCTTTGTATCAAAAATGTATTACCTATACATAGAAACAGACCAAGACAAACATCCATGTTTATTCACACAAATGTTTGACTTGTGCGGGAATCGGTTACACTAACTACTAGGCCATCGAGTCTGCCTTTGTCTGTAATTCTGCTTCGCGTTTAAAATAGACAGAAAGGTAATACTAACCGGCTCCGGCCCAGCATTATGTTGGCAGTGCATTAGGAGTTAAATTAATTGTAAATAGTAGTAGTAAAGAGGATATCGTGGAAGGGTGGCGAGAGGCATCGATGACTCGAGAAGCCGCTTTGCATGCTCGAAGCATGCAGTTACAATCAGCATAACACTAACATTAATAACTTATAAATAATAAAAACCAAAAAATAAGTACTCCATAGATAATTTGGCTTAGTAGTCGATTCGCACGAATTTTTTCGCACATATCGTGCGAATAGACACTTTTTAAATAATATTTCTTTTGTTGTCGTTTCGCACACATGGAATATATTTTCGTGCGAATCGTTCCCGTCTGAAAACGCAGGTGTCCATTCGTGCAAAACGACTACTTAGCCGATAATTTAACCTAGGGAGTACTTTTATAGCATTTGAGTGGACAAAGGGGCTTAAGTACAACATGTGAAGCAATATTAATAGCAACAATACAATTTTGTATTTAGATTCCACCGCATTGATTCAAAAATACATATACGTCATAAGTTTTATGTGGATGTGGTGCACCTAACAACTGAATTTTGAATAACATAGATAATTACAGTAGCGCTTTTAGGGTAGGGTGCGGTCGGACAAACGTCTAAGCCGCGAGAGTAGAAAGGGTGCTTAAGGCGCCTATTTCGCAGGCGTCTGAGGTAGCTGACCTTATTGGCGCTTAAGTAAATGACATCAGGTATTCTTATATCAAGTAAAATTTGATTAGCTTTTGCTTATTAAGGCCCGGATTCTACATCCAGAAACGAGTCGTTTAAGCTACGTACAGTTCAATTGTGACATATTTTTTATAGAATATGTGTCATAAATTTCGACTTGTTTTTTGACATAGCACTGAGCCTAGGTGAGCCGATTCTCGCACTTGATATTCAGAATTTTCATCAACTAATTATATCTTTAAAAAATCGGGGTTAGTGAATCGATAGAGCGCTAGTAGGCGGCTTCTGACGGTAGGGCTAATCCGCTAAGCAACAGATACGAAATATTTAGACAGAATTGACATACTTTAAGCATAAACGTAGATCATAATGTACTCACGTTATGCAAAGATTTATAAACGTATAAACGGCTTAAAGTAGCTTTATCTTTCAAGCACCGCGAAGGTCTTAAAACGTAATCTACTATGCCATATTGAAAATGAATGACAAAATAATCATGTTCCCTTAATGCATTTTATTTTCAGATGGTTTCATTGGTCGTACTTATTGTATACATTTACACAAACTTTTACGTGTTCTGGGTTTGGTTCTCGGCTCGAACAAAGTTTTATTGATCTGTTGTTTCTTTTGTGGTTAGGCAATCTCAGTTACAGAGTAGTACAGTTCTAGACGTCAATAGACTCGCTTTTTATATAATGTATAGGTGAAATATAGGCACTTAGCTCTGGGTGGTGAAAATTTGTTGCTATTGTGCATTTCTTGACAGAAATATGCAATAACTGTACTCTACAACACAATAATCTCACTCACTACTCCTACACTATTAAATATTACATAAATCATTAAATATTTTAGAAACTGTAATATATTCATGTGAGGGGTTGCCTTAACCTGACTGGTATTAATCAATAACTATAGCAAACAAAACACTGGGTATGGTTTTGAAAAATGACCTAGGACGTCATTTTACAAAATCATACCCAGTTGGTTGGCTAACGGAATTCTCCAAGGAGCATCGAGGGCATCTTTACTGTTTAAAAACCTACTATTTTCGTTAGTTTATTCGAGGAACTTTTTACTCGTGTTTAACGGGCGATTTCCTTCGGTTTGTTTTCATACGTCGTGTTTGTTTTCATTGGCATTTAGGCCTGTTAAAAGCTGTTATTTTAACATTACAAACAGACACTTTAATTTTATTTAATTGTATAGATTCATGTAACATGCAACATTGTTAATAAAAACAATATCTAAACATTGAGGCGTACCCGGCTCTTATCTAATTATGTTGTTTAGAAACAAACTACAATCGGTCTTGTGTAGGTAGGTAGGTCAAAATATGGGTTATAGTCAAGTAACGACATTCGCCGTGGTTCAAGCAAGGTGGCAAGTAATCCTTCAGGTGGCAAGGCAAGTAATCAGTTTTGATTTAGTTTTTCCAGAAATATGCTGTATTTTTCGTTTATTTTTTTTTGTCACAGCTTAGGTAATTATTCTGGTCAACTTTTATACATAAACACGAACCCTTGTTTCGACTATTTCTTTTGTCCTTATTTAATTTGGCATAACGAGTTAGGTATATTCTTTTGTCATAATTGTTTTGGTCATACTATTTCAGTAGGCATAAATATCATTTAGGCTCATGCTTTTTGCCCTAATTTTGATTGGCATAGAGTTATACTTATATTAAGGCATATATAACTTGGGTACCATAATGTAACAATAGGTTAGGGTGCGGCGAGGGTGACCCATGACATGATATATACGAATAGTATTTTATTAAATACAAACACAAAATTTACAATGCTTTAGACTAAAATGCTTAACAATTATTATGATTATAGTAATTACGCCTAAAAAAATTGTGCGTAACTATTATTAAGATAAGTAAAAGTATGCGCTCATAGCCAATTGCACTCACTGATCGGTAAACAATTAGCGAGGTTAAGCAACGTTGAGTGCGGTCAGTCTATAGATGGTGGACAGTCCGTCCGCCTACCGGCCCATTGTGTTACTAGACGAGGTGGCTAAACTGTTCGAGTTTATTATCGCGGAGCGCCTCGTCCAGCGTCTTTCTACTGTGGGTCTGGATCTGGCGGACAACCAGTATGGTTTCCGCCGCGGGCGCTCCACAATCGATGCAGGCCTGCAAGTGAGGAGCCTGGTGGAGGATGCGGTGTCCCGGGGCGAGGACGTCTTCGCGGTGTCTCTGGACATCGCGAATGCCATCAACACCTTGCCCTGGAGTTGTATTAGGGAGGCACTCATCTTTCATCGAGTGCCGACCTACCTCCGCCGCATTGTCGGGGCATATCTATCGGAGAGGGTAGTAGTCTACCCGGGTCATGACGGTTGGAGTCGGTGAGAGATGTCGGGCGGTGTTCCACAGGGATCAGTTCTGGGTCCGCTCCTGTGGAAAATTGGTTACGACGGGATGCTGCGAGGTACGCTCCTCCGTGGCGTGGGCGTCATTTGTTACGCCGACGATACACTTGTTACGGCGAGGGGTAAGTCGCACCGAGCGGCGGCACAAGTCACAGGCTGGGGTCGCACAAGTCGTCAATCGTATCCGGCGGTTGGG
Source organism: Catocala nupta (assembly GCA_963675205.1). NCBI lineage: Eukaryota > Metazoa > Arthropoda > Insecta > Lepidoptera > Erebidae > Catocala > Catocala nupta. The sequence goes on along the minus strand of OY776095.1, from coordinate 9,064,857 downwards.
CCACGAGGTGGCCCTGTCCAAGTCCGAGGCCGTTTGTTTCCACGGCCCTCGGAACCGGCCACCTCCAGGGGCCCATATCATGGTAGGAGGGGTCCGCATCGGCGTCGAGTCAACCCTGAAGTATTTGGGTCTCTTGCTCGACAGTCGATGGCACTTTACAGCCCATTTCAGTCGTTTGGCCCCCATTTTCCGAGACGCTGCAGGCGCGATCGCGCGTCCACTGCCCAACCTTAGGGGGCCAAACACTTCCTGCCGAAGGCGCTACGAGGGGGTCGTGCGGTCCATGGCCCTGTACGGGGCCCCAGTTTGGGTGGACAGCCTGACGGCCCGAAAAATTTCGGCGCTTCGTGCGCCACAGCGCGCTATGGCCGTCAGGTTGATAAGAGGTTACTGCATGATCTCGTTCGAGGCTGCGAGCCTCCTCGCCGGATCGATGCCATGGGACCTGGAAGCGGCGCTCCTGGCGTCGCTCTATCATTGGCGCCAGGAGGCGTAAAGTGAGGGGTGAAGGACCGGCTCTTCCCGCTCTCAAGGCGGCAAAGTCCGAGCTCCGCCAGGTCCTACTGGAGAAGAGGAAGCAACTTGTGCACCCCAGTGCCGGGCACGCCACGATCGTGGCGGTAAGTCCCGTGTTTGAGGAGTGGCTGGAGAGGCGGCATGGCGCCCTCACCTTGAGTGACCTCAATGACTGGCCACGGTTGTTTTGGCCAGTTCCTGTGTCATATACGCCGGCAAGAGACGCCCGGTTGTCACCACTGCGGCGACTGCCGCGACGTTGTTGAGGACACGGCGCTGCACACTTTGGCGGTTTGCCCCGCATCGCAGCGCCGTGAGTTGATCGCGGCAGTCGGATCGGTTGCCCTCTCGCTCCCGGCCGTAGTTCAGTCTATGGTCCGGAGCGAGAGGTCGTGAAACGCCGTCGCCTCCTTCTGTGAGGAAGTGATTCCCATTAAGGAGGCGGCGGCGGGGGATGGTGGGCTTTGTGGGCCTGCCCGCCATCCATTCAGCACCAGGTCCGAGAGGCGGCGTGCGTGTTGCCACGCGCGCCTCTGTTTCGAGTCCGTCTTCCCTCAAGGGGGGGGGGGGGACAGTAGGGTTTTAGCGAGTTTCTTTTACCCCGGTGAGTCCGACATAATCCCTCCGCCCGCCCCCACGGAGGGGTATGCATCAATGCATTCCACAAGTAAAAAAAAAAATATAAACCAAAGGGTGACCGCTTAGTGGTATTTCATCTGAGCGTCTCCGTGCTTCGGAGAGCACGTAAAACGTCGGTCCCGGTTGTTGCCAAATCGAAAGCAGTCGTTAAGCCATGTCAGAGGCCTACGGGCGGCTTCCACGATTCGTGACAACAGGTTGGCCACTAACCACACGAAAAGAAAAGAAAGAAGATGCGAATAAATGGGAACCTTCAATACAATACTGTACCTAATTCAATTTATATGCAATTAAAGATGTGTCCATTCCAATGGACATTAGGTTCCAAAAGTCGATAAGCTATAATGTATTGTGAAATAGTTTTGAATAGCATTTCTGTGGTATTTATGTCTTGTTATATAATTAAACCTTTAAAAAAGTCAAGTTTATGACACATTAGTTGATTTTAGAAAATGAAGCAATATCAGATCTCGGTTAGCCAACCGATGACTAAATAATACCGAAAAGAAAAATAGAGGCTAATGAAGAGGAGAGAGCCAGAAAAGGAAGAGGGTATGCCGATCTAATATCATACACTTAAATATGAATTTAAGAAATACATTTTCTATGTGATTGTCTAACGTATTGTGGTTAGGATAGATAGATTTGTACGGCTGCTCAAATAACGTAATTTTTGTACATATTAACTCCCTTCGTCCTTTTTGTTCTCCTTGGCTTCAATGTCGAATTGATTCCACGCAAGTTACACAAACTTCGTATGTGTGTTCTCAACCTAATTTTTCCGTAATATGCTTTGTAACTTCTGTTAGCATTAAAAAGCTTAATCAATCTGCCACCCGCAAACTAATCTAAAAGGATCTTAAGCCTTCTATATCACTCAACGTATTTTTAGTAAGGAAAAGGTATAATTTATGAATGTACGGATTGTACGGATGACGCAGCGAGCAAGCGGCCATGCCGCTGCCACAGCGCTGATTGCTGTGGGTTCGAATCCCACACGGAACGATTATTTGTGTCTACAAATTCACTTTAAGTGTCAATTAATTGTATGTATTTTCCTAAATTCCCAAGCGAATCAACCAAGACACAAGCTAATAAATAATAAATCTCTAACGCGGGAGTTTACTTTTAAGCAACAACACAGGAAAATATTAACTTGGAATAAAACAAATAAATTAAAAAGATTCTATTCCTATTATAAGAATGAAAGTAACCCATTAAAAACCACTCATTTCACCGAGTATCGACGTTACTCAACCGGCCAGGTAGGTACTACGTAACTTAATATTATGGCGCTGAATAATGTCATTGGCCTTGAACATGACATACTGCCAATGACCTTAAACACAAAAGAGATGAAGCATAGCATGCAACTTACGCGCCACGCAGCCGCGCATCCCCACGCGCCGATAGGAGCGTGATTTAACCTGTCAATTTATGTTAGGTAGCGTGATTTAACCTGTCAAATTATGTTCAAAGTCAAAGTCAAAAATGATTGCACAAATGCCGTGGTGGTTTAAGTGGTCGCCTCGCCCCACTGCAACTGAGCCGGTTGTTGTGAGTTTGAATCCTACACGGGACAAAATTTTATGTGATCCACAAATGGTTGTTCCGAGTCTGGGTAGTCTTTGTGTCCGATGTTTGAATGTTTATAAAGTAACCCGCGACACAGGAACTATTACTAGAGCGCTAGTTATCATTTTTAAAACTAAATAAAATAATAATAAATAATAAAACATTTATTAATTTAGGTCACAAAGTAACATTTATGAACTTCAAAGGGGTTAGTGAGTTTATTACTTTTACTGAATTTACTTTTATGTTAGCTGCTAGGATGAGGCAAAAGGTTGAGCCTATGAGAAGATACCTGCAAGAAACTCAATGCACTCACTCTATTAAATCGCCATCAAATTATCATTTCAATATTTTACAACTCATATGGAATGCCAAACATAATTGAAAACCTATTGTATCCGGCCAGCGGTATGCCGCTGCGACTCCATAAGTTAATTCCGTGTTAGTTATTATTCTGACGTTTTATGCTCTGTGAAATGAAATAACTGGAGAGACATAGACGAACAAGATATCGACACTAGCCTACAGCCTTCACTAAAAACCGTCAGATTAACTTAACTATAATCCGTAAATGTCATCAAATCTGCGCAGATAAATACACCTCAGTAAGTTTTTATTACTCACTTGTTGTGCCACAGTACGATTTTTTTACTAGTTTTCTTTGACTAAATGTCAAAGAAAACTCACACTTAATAATAATAATTTTACCACTTTTCCACATACAGAGTGTCCGGAGACATTTCAAGGTTATCCATTAATTGGATAACCTTGAAATGTCTTATAGTAGAACAGAAGGCCGTTCAGAAAAAAAGAAAATGAAAAAAAATATATATATATATTAAAAAGTGCAAGCCATTATAGCATAGCATACTTTTGACTGTCTATCTATGAGCATAATTTGTGTTTAATAATAAAACAACAAAATACCGATGGATTTCATTCATTTATGGTTGTAGTATACAAGAAAGTTATACATGGTAATTAAAAAAAACACATATCTCAGGTAGTAGTTAGGATAGATTTTTTTTCATATTTTTTTCTGAACGGCCATCAGTTCCACTATAAGACATTTCTAGATTATCCATTAAAATTACCGGACACCCTGTATAACATTAGGTCTGTACAAAAGCCGTTATTACCGGCCAATAAGCCAATAAAAACATATGGTTTGTTTAGTCAGTCAAGTCAATTAAATAAGGTTCCTAAAATCTGTTGTTATTTATATCTGTCTAATAGTGTTGAATAGTCACGAGATGTTTTGGTCAGAGTGATAGAAAGATGTTGAATCTAGCAAATGATTTTTAAATAGTAAAGTCCATAACAATGTTTGTAGGGCTCCGTACCGACAGGTAGAATCAGAAACCTTACGGTATTACTTTGTCTAGCTGTCCGTTTGTCTGTCTCAGCTGCTTGTGTCAACAATTAGTATATTGCCATTGACTCAAAATGTGTTATGGTTATTATTAATGCTAGCCTAACATAACATTGCTTTTTAAAAAGATATCTCCCGCATTGGTGTAATTCCTGTGTCGCGAGGAACTTTACAAACATTTAAACAACGAAAGTTTTTAGACTATCGCGATTTGTACACATACTTAATATAATGTTAGACAACGGGTCTTACTCGCGATAAAGTATTTAAAAGGTACCACCTATTGATTGCCCGACGTTTCAACCGACTTGCATCGATCGTGGTCATGGGTCGACTGTTGTGAGCTCACCGGCGCCTGCGGGTTTCGGCAACTACCCTCACTTGGTCACTATTATTTATATTCGAACTGTCGGTATTTCGACACACAACACTAACGACGTCTACACACTGGCTACCTAAGTCACTACGGCGACGTTTAAATTTGCTGGTGACTGGATTCCAAGATGTAGACAAACGGTATCCATCTTCCCGGTTGAAGTTGCGATATTTCTTAATTTCAACCGCTTCACGTACTATCCTGGAGTAATAGTGACGATCAGTGAATATAACCTTTGGTTTATGTAACTCAATCCAGTGGTTTGGTCCAGATTTCAGCAAATGCTCGGCTATAGCAGACTTGTTTACTAACCGGTTCTTGACAGCTGTGATATGTTCCTTGACCCTTTCAGCGATTGTACGTTTGGTCTGTCCGATATAAGAACTACCACAACTGCAATCCACCTTTTAGACGCCAGGTGTTTGAAAAGGGATAACATCCTTTGGAGTGCGTAGATAGCTTACTACTTTGGATAACGGACTATATACAGCCTTATGGAGTAGTTCTTCATTGCTGTTCCAACTTTGTCCGTTACTCCTTTTATATACGGCATGTATGCCGGCACTCTGCTGACACCCGGGTTGGCTATCCCTTCTCCTCGGACGTTGTATCCTACGCTTATATCCGTTGCACCTAAGTATCTCCTGAACATGTGTGAGATCACTTTCTAGGTGTTCAAGGTCACAGAGGTCATACGCTCTGTTCGTCAGTGATGCTACAACGGATGGTGATGCGAGTAGGCGTTAAGATACCTGTCAGTGTGTGTTGATTTGCGGTATATAGCCAAACCAGACATAAAAATCGTCTATACTCCATTTGGTTAGGTATTTAACTAAAGATAAACAATCTTAATGTGTCTTTTTATTTAAAAACTCAGTTTAAAAATAAAATGCTGCTAACGATCAATGTAAATACAACAATAACGATTACTAAATCAATTGAACCGTTAGCTTAAGCAGTAGTTTATTTGTTTAATATGTGTTAGTGTAAAAAGTCACATCAAGATTGTTTACCTTTAGTTAAGTACCTAACCAAATGGAGAATAGAAATACCGCAAATTAGCTTAGAATTATATAAACGCAAATCATACTGTATGGCCATACAACTATATAACCATCTGCCAGATAATTTTAAAAAGTTACCGTGTAAACAATTTCGTAGAGAATTATGCAAGCTACTACGGGAAAAAGTCTATTATAACATTAATGAATATCTTCAAGACAAATTAATTAATCAGCTCTATAAAATGTAAGTAATAAATTGACAATTTAAACTTTTGACATAATATTGTATTTTCTATTAATAATATAATTCCAGACTTTTAATTAACTTTATTATTTTAATGACTACTGCATGATTGATGACTAATGATGACCTATTGAAAGTTATATAACTATGTAATAATTTATGTAAATTACCATAGTAGAATGTACAAAATTTAGATATTGGTTAAATATTTGCACGCCACATTTGGCAGAGTATGCAGAACAAGAATAATAGAATATCTGTAATGACCATATTCTTGGAAATAAACGCTTCTATTCTATTCTTTTCTATAACCCACAACACTCAAAGCGGCGGCGCGCGGGGGTGCGAACCATGCAGTCTCAGAATTATATTTCAACTAGCTGGAAGGAATAACAATAACAACGTAGTTAACAAAATAAATTGCTAGTAATTACCTTATTTATAACGCTATCTGTATAAAAAATTATCATCGCCAGTATTAGTATAAAAATAGAAAACATAATGCCGTAAACATAAAACTATTGCGCCGCAGTACATAGTTAATTGATACTAGTACGTTTATTTTAATGACATAATTAAACAATTAACATAATATATTCACAAATTATTTACAAGAAATATAAACTAAAGAGAAAATAAAACTTCAAAATTAAAAAGCGTCATAATATTCCTCCGCATCGTCGTCAATTGGCAACGTGCCCAGAAGACTGGCAGCATTGCCACGTTGAATGGCAATACTTATTCATTGTGCAAAGAAAATACCAGCCCTCTCGTCACGCGAAGCGTCGATGAGCCGCTTAGCTAGGGTTCTATAAACAGACCTAGCACTTGGACCCCATGTCCCCAGCGTTTCGACACCAAACGGCTCAAATATGTACTCACCAATAAGGTTTTGATATTTACGCCGTTTGAGCGTCTCCGCTGATGCAGCAGCAGCACCAGCACAACTCGCTGTGCTAGAAAGATGTGACGGCGTAAGGGTGTCGACATAAGTTGCATCCCACACCAAAGGCCTTTTCCATGGCAGTAATGACATACTATCTGGTCTCTTGCCATCGTCGCGTACCAAGCCATGAGGTTCAAGCTGAGCCGGAACGCCAGTGGAGACAAGAGCCCGACGGAGTATGTTATTCAGGTTGGTGTGTCGTGATGTACGACCAGCACTCCTGCTGTATGATAGGCTTCTCCACAAAGACACCGAGGCGGGGAAACACAAGGAGTACCTAAGCGCAAACATGTAGCAATGCGAAAGGTCGTATCGTCAAACATGGTACCTATGTTGGACGACGGGAGCGTCTGAAGCCAAAGGCCCGACTCCCACTCTCCCACAGCCAGCAAGCGGGCACGTTCAGCAGCACAGGACGATGTATTTATGAGATTTTCTCGAACTATGCTGCATAACGGCCCATTCCACTGTCTCTGAGAGTGGCGGTTTTTGGGTAAATCAGTGCTTGGGCAAGCAAGCCTCTAAGCGTTCACGGCGTCGGTCATGCACAGCACTTCAGAATTAGCTAGTGTAGATGCCAAGATTTTCCTGGTCCATTCCTCCGTGCTCTGGACCGAAGATAGGAACGCTGGTAAACTTACATCAGTAATTTTTCGAATGCCGTGGCCGCCTAAACGCACTTGCAAGCTCGCTTGTAGCCACGCCTGGTCGATAATGGCCACATTTAAAACTTTAATAAGAGTGTTCTGTATAATTTTATAATTTTTTGTTAAAAGTGTCAAATGTTAATTAATTACGTACAAAAACTGCAATTATAAAAGCACTTGAAGAAATAGCCGACGTTGTTGCTAACAAATAGTACTGAAGAGAGGTCAAAATTATTTCCCTCTCACGGTTAAGACGTACATATCTAAAGCACGGTAATGTTATCTAAATTACCGTGTCTAAAGACACTTATCTTATCTTGTGTGGGGGACAGTCAGTACAGACCGGCGACACTTCGACCCAGTGGGATCTTTTGTGTCGACTTTCCCAATACCGACTGCCATAGATGTTCATGGCAGCTGGGACCGACGGCCTAACGTGCTCTCCGAGGCACTAATTGTCAATCAATACGCACATAATTTAGAAAAGTCATATAACGTCCGAAAGTCAGAGGTGCGCGACGTGGGTTCGAACCCGAGACCCTCTGCATTGCAGTCTGTTAGTCTCCCCACTGAGCTATCGCTGCTCTTAAAGACATATATAACTTCATAGTTCATTTATATTAAAATCTATTCAGCCGTCTATAATTCAGAAAGTTTTAACACATTCGCTGCCAACTCCGCATATCTGCGGGGTGCGAGTCGTGCGCGGGAGACTAGGCCAGCCCCGCGTATCTGCGGAGCGTACCTACGTTGGTACGTACCTAAAACAGGCTTAAAATATTTTGGCCTTGACATCAGGATTTTCAGCTGGCAGTGAAAGTGTTAAGTCAAAGAAATATACCTACATATACTCGAAAAATATTGGTACTGTATTATTTTATGACTATTCCCGCAATAGGTATGGTTCCTGTGTCGCAGGGGACTTAACAAACATTCAAACAACGGACACAAAGAACGCCCTGACTCGGAACAACCATTTGTGGATCACACCAAGTTTTGTCCCGTGTGGGATTCGAACCCACAACACTCGGCGCAGTGGCAGTGGATGGCGAGGCGAACACTTATACGACTAAGCCATCCGTGCAATTGAATAGGAAATGGAGTCTGCCTGTCAGGGTTTGCTGCATGCTCTAGAATGAAACAGCACATTACAAAGTATAATAAAAACTTTTTTGAAACAAAACACGGATTCGCGGGTGCAATGAAAATGTTTTAAGAAATATTCATAAGACCTGAAGCATCTCTCGCTACCGGCCGTGGTAGAGTCTATGGTCCCGAGCGAGAGCGCATGGGAAGCCGCCGCCTCCTTCTGCGAGGTAGTAATGTGGAGGAGGTGGCGGAAAGGTAACGGGCGGCGAACACCAGCCTCCCGGCCCTAAATTTAAATCTTCGGCTCCCATGAGCGCTGGCCTGGGGCGACAGACTAGGTCGGTCTGTCGCCCGTGCAGAAGCAGGCCCGAGACGGCGACGCGTCGGGTTCCGCGAGCGCCTATTACTTGAAAGAGTATTATAAAAAAATGCGACAAGGCCACCACAACTAAGTGGCGGCTCAAATCTGTAAGAGCTGCAGGATGAATGCGCGAGTAATATCTGCGCCCCGGCCATAGATTGTGACAAGGAACACCATGGTAGGTTTTTACCGGGATATCTCCCTCCTCATTTTCCGGGTGAATCCATCATAACCCCTTCGCCCGACCCCGCGGAGGGGTATGCGCCAATGCATTTCCCCAAGTTAAAAAGAAAAATAAAAATATTAAATTAAATAAGGTGATCACTAAGTTCAAATAAAAAGAGCAAAATAAAGTGTATATTTTTATCCTATCCTCAGTTATCATTACATATAATATCAATACGAAGGTGAGTTTGTTATTCGGTCACATATCAACAGATCGATCAATCGATTTATAGGTCGTTTTAAAAAAATCATATCAATTACAAATAAAACGTTTAGATAAATTTTTGTTTATATGACGTAGTATGAATCTTAACGTTCCTAAATATGTATGTATCTATTTTATAATCACAGTAGTTTTTTAGAAATAAGAGCAGTTTTGCGAGCCAATATTGTGCTACAAGCTCTGTTTTGACCTACTGTTTTCTTAAAAATAATGAATGAATGTACACATTTTTTTTAATACATTGTCCTGTACAACTTGTGCTTGTAAAGTTCACATTTACGGAATTATAGAACGATTAGTTTTTATTGCTCTAGCGAGCAATTAACTCGCCCTATACTACAGATTTTACGAAAATGCTCAATTTAAATTCATCCGTTTTAAAATATTTATTATAAAAGCTCATATATTTCTCTTTAACATTCCATTAATAAACAATGGAACTTTCAGATTTTTAATTTCTTTTTTATTCATTGTTATTTATTTGTAACATAATAGGACAATAAAAACACGCGAAATCGGCTCCGTCGGAATAAACGCTCTTAAATGTAGTTCTATGACCCCAATGAAGAGAAAAGTCTTAATTGTCTATATTAATATACATTTAATTTCATCAATAATTTAGCTAAGCATACGTAATATATCATATTAATTATTAGCATGTAGTGTTTGCATCTAGTAGGATATAATGTAAGTTTATTAGGCTAATTATAAATAAATACCACTGTATTATCGATAGACTGTATCCAGTTTCGCGAAAAAAAAAAAAGGTCAACGTGATATTACATAGAAATACTTTACGAGCTCAAGAGTGACATAGGCTACATTTTATATTGTTACACCTAGTGCTATCTCTCGACATTGTGTGGAAGACTCGTCAGTTCCGTCTAATAATTTATTACAGCGCCATCTATTAAATACTTATGGAACTATGTAGATTCGTCGGTACGAGTAGAGTAGAGAGAACGCTGGCACATTCTCGAATCTTTGTATCGTGACATACCGGGTATGACGTTTCTAGAGAACTCCGGAAACGCTTTAACCGCGTATAAAAGGGGAAGGCCAGTGCTCGCCGAGTCAGTTTACAATCGTATGCGGTCAAGTATTCATCGAAGCGAAAGGGAGCTAAAATATTACGGGGTTTGAAGCAGTTACAGCGGAAAAGTGTAGTAGTGTTTGTTGTGTTTTAAATTTAATTGTGTGCTAGAATAAAACGTGTTAGTCGGTAATATTGTTTACGTTCTTATCCCTCGAACCCAACACGTAACAATATTAAAAATGTAATGTATTTGTAGTATAATTCGTAATATACAGGGTGTCCGTTAATTAATGAATAACCTTGAAATGTCTTATAGTAAAAATGAGAGCCATTAAAAAAAAAACAATGTGCATTATGCAATAGCTAGTCAAACTTTTGACTGTCTACCTATTAGCATAATTAGTGTTTAATAATAAAACAACAAAAAACCAATGGAATTCATTCATTTATGGCAGTGTACAAGAAAGTTAAATATGGTAATTAAAAAAAATCATATCTCAGGTAGAAAGGATAGATATTTTTTCATTCTTTTTTCTGAACGGTCATCAGTTCTGCTACAAGAAATTTCAAGATTATCCATTAATTACTATGTGTTATAGACAACAATAGGGCCTATATTTCAGTTTGTACATTATTTTACACACAATAGCAAATAAATCTTTTTGAGCAAAAAGTATCAGAATTGGTTTGTAAATAAGTGACTAATTAATCATTTAAATCTAGATGTATGAAAATATGAGGCTGTAGTAACGAAAGTCAAAGACGCGGGCAGAAACTAGCACATAGTATGTTAACGTGTATTTCTGCTTACTAACAAAAAACTTACTGCAACTACGATCTTTATTTAGAATTAGTGTATGTTCTTAGTTGATTTTTCTTAAAGTTCATTATGATAAGTTTAGCAGTTTAGAAATAAACACGTAACGATCAGACAATAATAATTTTATACATGAGTATGAATTACATAAAAATGTGATAATAATCAACGTTATTATGTTATCTTTAAGTGCTTATAATTTATGCTTAAATCTTTTGTGTATCTACACATTTTCCGAAAATATATAAATACCCTTTTCTTACCTACTATTCGTTTTCGATATTCCCATCTCTAACTACTTGTTCTGTAAGTGCCTCGGTGGCACAGTGATTGTGAATGCGGCTGCTGTGAAGGAGGTGTCGGGTGCGAATCCCGGGTCAGCCCAGCTATAAGTTATTGGGATTATCTGTCTAGGAAATTCTTAGTAGAACCTTATTAGGTACTACTAATAATTTCTAGACAGCCCTGAGTTTGGAAGCGGTGTTCCCTCGTGCCTCGAAAAGCAAGTAAAGCCATTGGTCCTGCGCCCGATTTCTCTCCGGTCGTGGCGAATTTCAATCCCTTTGGATTATAAGAGTCTGGGAGTAGAGTGCACTTGTGTTTGCAAACAAACTTTGCATTATATCTCCTGCGCAATCAATCAGCAGTAAGCTGTGATCGAAATTCGATATGGGGGACCTTACTTACTTTTTACGCTTCCTTCTTCGCGAAAAAAGGAGAGCGGAGAGGATATGGCGAAATCGAAAGATAGAAAGTCTCGGGTCCTTTCTATTAAACTTAGTAGGTTTAATAGAAAGGACTCGACACTTTCCATCTTGTGTGCCCACTCTTGCCATGAATGGTGGGTGGGTCGCTGGAACTGAAACTACTTCAGCGGCCTACCGATCAAAACCTACGCTAACAGCTTTCTATGGATTATTCCACTTGGGTCTCCTAGGTGATATCACCTGGGTGATCAAATTCCACACTTTTGTGTCCTAAAATCACCTACCAACAAATCACCTGGGTGACCAAACTGGAATAATCCCTTTCTATTAGGCGGGTTCAAAGAGATTTAAGAATATTTTAGTTTATGGGTGGGCCGTATCCTGTGTTTATATTAGATTGTATAAAACATCTATAGTAAAGCCATCCAAAAGAAGTATAATAAAAAAAAACATTATACTAAAAACACATTATTCGCCTAGATGTATTTAGATGTATGAATTTAATTAAAATTATTTAGAAACGTAAGAACCCGTTTTAAAAATCCACATTAACCACACTACTACTATTTGTTGCATTTGATTCAGTTTACTAATTCTAATAAATTAAATTTGACAAAAATATTCCTACACCTGCAAACATTTTTATGTGATAAGGGTTTACGTCACCATAAAACGTTACCTCATACGGAAAAGTCTTTACAGACATTTAGACAATGGCCACAAGGATAACCCAGCCTCGCAATGTGTGGATAACACCTATTTTTATTTGGTGACCTCTTAGACGTGCTATTCGAACAGTCAACTTGTCAAATACTAAATCAAGCACAATACCCAGATATTCTATAAAAAGTGGGCAACTTTTTCTTAGAAGCAAGAAATAGACTAATATCACTCATAGCAGGTCTAGGATCAATTTCGTAGGAACCCTTGGTCGTGTTCGCAAGAAAGAGTGCCTAGACCTGCTTATTTCCATAATTACATGACGTAATCACATACATGCATTGCGCTGATGACATTTATATTTTATCTTTATACATTACAGTTTATTTAGTGAACTATTACCTAAAAATTATTACAATCAGTTTTACTATAGTTAAGGAGAAAAATGCCTACATTAAATAATAATAATAATATTCTACCACATACACACAACACCATCTAGTCCAAACTAAGCAGAGCTTGTACTATGGGTACTAGACAATGGATAAACATACATATATACTTTTTTTTGTAAATACATACCTACATATTATACATAGAAAGTTAAATGTAAATGTTGCTAAGATCAAAATTATGGAATTTTGAAAACCATTGATATCAAATATATTTATGATACAGATGTCGCATCTAAATTAGACTTCAAAACCTAAAAGTAATACTCTTCAAATAACCTCTACACAAGTAGGTATGCATTGTTACGCAATCAAAAAAATTGTTACGCAATGTGTATAAATGTCTCTTGTATTGAATTGCCACCCCAAATACCTAGAAGCAATCTATTTGCAGCTCTTTATATATAAAATAAAAACTAAACTTAATCGCAATTGCAAGCATATAATCGTCGGATATATGTCAAAAATTAAAGCCCGTGCTATTTAGCGTGAGACCTTAATAATTATTATGCAATATTATGTTACGTGATTCATGATTCAACTGTTTCAAATATTGCAGTAAACATTATTATAATGCAGGTTTTAACATTGTTTTATCTTGCAGTTAAAAATATCCACATGCCAAATACTAAATAGATTATACAGATTTGCGCAGTATGTTAAATACATTCCATACATACATAGTATATTTACTGTGAATAAATTATTATGATTTGATTTTAAAATGCCAATTCGCAAACTTAGTTTAAAACGTAACTTGTTTAAGCAAAATAAAAAACAATATTCATAATCTTTAATCCATATTTTTTATTCGCGCCATGTAGTGATGATTTAGAGTCGGTTTTTGCACAGATTAAACGGTAAAACTCTTACAGGTTTACTCCGAGCGTGGATATTCTTTGTGTCCTTGATTGTCCATAACTCTGCTTAAAATTAATAAGTAAATTTTTCATGTCAATAATTTTTTTTTAAAGTGCAGGCTTTATTAGCATTGCATACTTTTGACTGTCTATCTATTAGCATAATTAGTGTTTAATAATAAAACAACAAAAACCGATGGATTTCATTCATTTATGGTCGTAGTATACAAGAAAGTTATAAATAGTAATTAAAAAAAAAAACACATATCTCAGGTAGTAGTTAGGATAGATTTTTTTCATATTTTTTTCTGAACGGCCGTCAGTTCCACCATAAGACATTTCCAGGTTATCCATTAATTACCGGACAGCCTGTATACTGGAGTTAGTATATACAACGTGTCCCAAAATTTAACGATAAGTGGGCACCAAAAGGTGGACTACTTATACTACTACTACTCGAAAAAAAAAATATCTTGACTTTTTTTATTACGGAAAAGAAGCGAAATCGTTAAAAAAACCCCTTATTATATTTTTAAGTACCATTGCTACAATTTTACAAATACTTCTGTGTTTTTTTTTGTATTGGCAACATAAGTGCGGCTTAGAACGCGAAAATCATGACTTAATATTATTATATTTTGGCACAAAATAACACTTTGTGTAACAAAAAGCTCAGATTTTCATGCCTGATCATGTGAGAACTCCAAATTCATTTCTGCATAAATAGGCAGTGGCAATGAAAATTTCTGACTAATTTTAATTTCTACAAAATTGTTCACCGTGTCACTTATATGTTCTACCGAGTGCCTAACTGTGCGAAAAACATTTGATGCATTTGGAATCGGAGGAGTCGCTTGATGTTGTCAACTTGACCCATTATTTTAACTCACAGTTGCTTACAGACATGCCAAATATGTTGATTTTTTAAGTTTATTTTATTGCTAAACTCCATGGATTGTAAGTTAAAACTGGTTGCTAGTCTTTTTATAGATCCTTAAGAACCTACTAACACATACAAAAGATCTATTGGAGGGGAATATTATTTTATTTTGATGTTTAAATTATTTCAGACTAATATTAATAGAAATTATTAGTTGATAATGTTTGTGTAACAATTACATCATGTTTTGTATAGATTCTAATAATTTTTTAATAGTCTTTAGTACCTTATGTAATCATTGTTTATTTTAGTAATTTATATGAAATGTGCAGAGTTACGTGGTATGAAGTGTCAAAAGGGACTTTGTATTTGAAACAGACTATATTTCTCTACCTGCCCTAATGTTATTAAATAATGAGCATCTTTCTATCTCCCTCTAGCGCATAATCTCTCTATCGATCTCTTTCTAACTTATTTTGTGGACTACGCACATGTCTCATTCAAATTCTAAGAACTTGCGACAAAAAACCTTTTGGATAGATAGTAAAAGTGATTACTATCAACACTAACAATTTGCGAAATATGGTTGTTGTTCAGAAGATGTACCTATGCATATTTATGTGGCTAGTTTGCCTAGAATATTATACCATGTTGAAATCATAGTTAAATGCGCCAATTTTTAAAATATTTTCCCTAGTAGTTTCAATACTTTTTTATTCACCACGATGAGTGAAAGTGAACTGGTAGTCAAAATCTTACATAATTTAAGGAAAAACATAATTTAGGTTGATTTTTGTGTACAAACTACAGGCATTCTGTACTGCTACATACGTCGCCAATAAAAAAAACGCATGATTATTTGTAAAATTGTAGCAATGGTACTTAAAAATATAATAAGGGGTGTCCATTTTTAAGGATTTCGCTTTTTTAGTAATGAAAAGAAAATCAATAGATATAGAACTTTTCTTTTTTTCTCGAGTATTCATAAGTAGGTCCGGTCCACGTTTTGGTGCCCGCTTATCGTTGAATTTTGGGACACGTTGTGTATAGTAGTTATATATTCCACATTATATTGTCGTTTTCATGCTTATTTGTGCTAATGTAATACTACAATTATATGTATCTATTGTCAAATGATTCATGTGATGTTATTGACGTGAAATGAATTCTGTTGATTTGAATGTACGATAGAAAATGTGCATGTTTCCAATAAAAATATAATACTTGCATGGCGAAAGTCAGTGCCCTATAATATCCTGACACTGGTCTAGCCTTAGGGTTACGTTAGCCTTCGGGTTGCGGAGGTCAGGTGGCAGCCGTTCCGAGTAAAAACTGATATCCAGTCAAATCCGGTTAGACCAGACAAGCCTACCCCAAGTGACTTGGGAATAATAAGGCTAGAGAGAAGAAAAGATGTTTTATATCTATTTCTCCAACTATTTTTTTAGGTCTTATGTAATATAGGGCGAGTTTATTGACGTTTACCGGACACTATTCAAAACGCGGTGTGTGCTTCTGATTTTTTTACAGTACCCGGCAATATTATATGTAACTGCTGTGCTTAGACAGCACAGTATTAGCATATAATATTGCTACACCACCGAAGCAGTCTATTGGTTCAATACATTTTTAGTTATAGTAATAAAATGTGTAGTGTGTTTGTTGGTAAATGTATTTTACGCAGATTTTACCTTTGCGAATTGATTACGTGTGTGCGAATTTTATTTACACGAACATAAAGGGGACTATTAAAGGCTCTAGGGAGAAGAAGGACGTGAATACTGTTCAAATATATCAATATGTTGTTATATTTATACCTAATGTTGTAGCTGTTAATTATCCCTTAATAAATAATAAAAATAATAGTGGAAGAGCCAGCCGTTACCAATAACTGTAATAGTTTAAGTGACCGCCTCGCAGCTGACACTGTTGTGGGTTCGATCACTACACGGGACTATAATTTGTGTGATCCAGAAATAGGTGTTCTGAGTTTGGGTGTTCTTTGCGTCCATTGCTTGAATGTTTGTAAAGTCCCCCGCGACACAGAAATGAATCCTAGTGAAGGAGATGCTTTTAAAAAAAGAAAAATTACTAGTTACAAGTAACATCCCATTACCTACAGGAAATCACCGTAACAGTAACAACTCTAAACATTTCTCCCTATGTTTACCTTGGTCTCTAAACAAAAACTTGTTTTCTTTACGCTAGGGTGGCACTGGCAATGCGCTATACCCTATACAGGATAATTTTAAAATCCTGTAATTCCTTTTAACCACGCGTTCTACTTACTGCTGATATAGAATATCTCTGACCATATCTTTTTTTGATTAATATATAACCCAGATACTGCAAGTGATCTAGGCTAGTAAGTAATCGCTTACGATGGTAAGTGTTTACTGTAGGCTGAGCGGACATGTTTGCTACCTTTGTTTTATAAAAAAAGGAAAAGATTAAAATGTTTTTACAACACAGACACCCTTAAAACCGTGTTATTAAAATTGATACGTTACTAACATAATTATGCCATGATTGACGCTCTGAAGTAAAGTCAATAATCTTAATTCCTGTCATTTCATGTCCAAGTTGCTAATAAATTGAACGACATTTTAAACATATGGCCAAAAAGATGTTTTCTTCAAATTGCGACCATGACGCGATCATGAGATATTCGTAACATTATGATAGTTCTTTATAATCTACCTAACTATGTTCACCTTAGTATTTACGCCTAATTGGTTTTTAAATGGTAGAGATTGTCGTTGCCAATTATTTTGTGACGAATTAGATGGACTATCTTTTGCTTAGGGAAGTTCAACTATTAGTAAGAACCGTAAGATTACTAACACTGTTATTGCGTTTTGCCCGAAAAGTTCTAAAAGCTCACATAATATGTACCTATAATTACCATCGCATTTATTTGTAATTTTTGACCAGCCTACTTGTTTATTATTTCTATGTCACGGAGGTATTTACAAATATTTAAACACAAAGAAAACCCAAAACTCAGAACAACTATTGCGGATGACATAAATTTTATCACATGGGATCGAACCCATTACACTCGGCGCAATGGCAATGGTGAGACGATCATAACGCCATCTGTTCTGTCCGTCTGCTTATTTTCCATTGATTCTATCTTACTTTATATTCCATTCCAGGTATATCCAAAGTTAAGTTAGTTTTTGTTGGTTTATATATTGTTATGTGCTGAGTTAAAGGGATACGAATGTAAAACAATATTACCGACTAAAACACTTTTTATTCTAACACACAATTAAATTTAAAACACAACAAACGCTATACTACATTTTCCACTATAACTAGCTTTAAACTCAGTAGTATTTTCGCTTCCGTTCGCTTAGATAAATACTTGACCGCTTACGATTGTAAACTGACTCCGCGAGCGCTGGCCTTGCCCTTTTATACGCGGTTAATGCTTTTCTGGAAGTTTCTAGAAACGCTATAACCAGTATGTAAACAGTACGAAGATTCGAGAAAGTTCCAGCGCTATCTCTACTCTTTGCGTACTGACAAGCTACGACGTCATAAGACGTCAATAGATGACGCTGTAATAAATTATTAGAAGGAACTGCCGAGTCTTTTCCACAGTGCCGACAGATGACACTGGCTGTAACAATATCTACACTAGCTGTTCCCCGCATTTTTACCCGCTTCGCTCAGTTCGCTGCACAAATTATAAATGAATACAGGTAGGTAAAAATATTCAAACTTTTTTTATATTTTCTTAACGTGTGGTAATGCTTCTGATACTGCTCGCCACAAGGGGAGGTGAGAAGGTTATGCCGAGCTCTTCTGAGACTTCGAGCCTACCGACTAAAACCACAACGGTGTGCCTACTCGCTGCTTTGTACTCGCTTATATCTGAAACTGAAACACTGGTGTACAGTACAGAGGCCGACACAATTTAGAAATGGAATTTCTGCAAAAATAATCTAACCTAAACTATATATTGAAGGAATTGTTGGATAAGCTAGCTAGCTAGATTTTATATTACAAGCAGATATAGAAAGCACAAATAATATTATATAATTCTTATAACTACGGATAACGAGATAGATAAGTACAAAGTTAAGAACATTTTAAGTGGAAACGAATATCGTTATCATGATGCTGCGCCGTAAAAGTCCCTAAATAAATAAAGAATTTAAAAAATCGCCTTGAGGCAATATCTTTTATATAATATATCTATGATACTTAGCAATAAGTACTTATTAATATTTCCTTTATTATTATATACAGAGTGTAAAAGCAAGGATTGGACACATTTATGAATACTTATAATATGGCCCATGTACAATCGAGAACCGCAACAATTAAATCTGATTACATTATTTTCTTACTAAACAATATCAGCACATTTTATTTAATGCTTAAAACAACACTAACTGCTGACTGATTGACCTCCGTGAACCCGAAAATATCAAGGCGCAATTTTGATAGTGATGTAATGCGTTCCGATGTTTAAATTTTAAATCCCTGCTTAATATTATAAATGCGAAAGTAACTCTGTCTGTCAGTCTGTCTGTTACGCTTTCACGCCTCAACCACTGAACCGATTTTGATCAAATTTAGTACAGAGATGGACTAGATCTTGGAAAAGGACATAAGATACCTTTTGTTGTAAAATTGAAATACCTAAGGGATGAAAGTTTGTATGAGAGTTCATCACTATCGAAGATAAAACCATGATTCTTTGTATTTAGGCACTTGATAAGGAGTAAATATATATATGATCCAGCTTTTTTTAAATTTCGTTCTACGTAGTGATGAAATAGGAGATAAAATTTCGTATCAAAGACCAAACAAATACGTATATTTTTCAGAAACATGTGTAAGATTAGAAAAATTGCCATCAGCAATATGCTTATGTATTATTTTCAATAAGTATCCTAAAAAAATTTAAATTCTGCTCAAAATAACTATTCCCCACGGACGAATTCACGGACAAAAGCTAGTAATAAATAAAGGGATATTTTTAACTGGGCATCAAAAATCTTAAGGCACACTTAAGTGCGTTACGCTAAAAAACTACCGTAAACCCATTTTAATTATTTTGCTAGAAATAAACAATTTCACCAACAAAATATGGTAATATCAATAATTCTACAACTACCATATATATTTAACACTCTTTTATTCTACTGCTCAGCAAATATTCTCGGTAGCGCCGCTCGACAGCTGTGTGCGAAGCGCGCAGTGTCCACATTTTATGGATATTTCATACAAATTTTTATAAAGGTTTTCTTTGCAGGTTACACAGATTTTAATTTTTTTTTTATTCATTTCGTCTGACCATAAATTATCATGTCCTTAAGTATGTACAATGTTTAACTAGTCACACAGTATATGATTGTTTCACTAAAAATACTAATTGTACACCAAATATTCGTGAGCATCAAGATGACGGGATCAAGTCCACATTTTAAAATGTATCATATTAAAGTGTTTATACTACATACTATTTGTATCCTTAACAAGACATTTGTACCTCTAAAGGTAAAGGAAGTATCTCAAAACGCCGCTGGTCATTTAGACGTCAAAGTGGCGAGACCTTCTGAAAGCGCTACTCATAGGCAGGTAATTCACACCCGAAAACTAAGCACTACATACGTAACATGTATATACTAAATTTTCAATACAATAATTGTAGGTTTTTTTTTACTCAATATGACCACACTCCGCCTGATGGTAAGCAGTCCTGTGGTCTAAGAGCAGTGGCCTCCACACCGTCCTCATAGAAGCCGAGGTGATGTTGAAGTCTCTACTTTGACGGCCTGATAAGGTGCTTTTTTGAAAAGCACCTTCTCTCCAGGATTGAAGGAAGAAGGAAACACGTGCCTTCGCAGAGAATTACATGCCTTGATCGTTCGGCAGAGGTATGAGGACCCAAACTTGTTGGTACGCACTCTAGTCGACTCCGCCGTGTAAGGATGGTATCTGAGCCCAGCACGCGTTATTCTGGATAGGAAAGGGGAGGGCGGGATAAGGTGGAATAACTCTTCAGAGCACTCCCCCTGGTATATTCTGTAGAAACAAAGAGTTGTAGAGGTTCCAGTGAACTCGTGACCTCTAGATCTTCGATGATACGGACAGCCCGCCGCTGCAACCTGTCGAGAGCGTCTAGCAAGTACTGCACAGAGCCATTCCAAAAATGAGAACAGTACACCACGCAAGGGCGCACTTGTGCCTTATACAATAGACACAGCTGCCCAGGCGCGAAGAACCGCCTCACCGTGTTCAGAACTCCGAGTTTTCGCGAAGCTTGCTTAATGACGCTCTCGATGTAGGTTTTGGGATTACGGGAGCGGCAAAGATCCATACCTAAGATGGAGAGGCTGTCACGTATCACCAGTGGAGTGTTCTTCAGAGATGGGAGGGCAGTAGTACCAAATTAAAGTTATGTGATTAAAACATTCGTCCCACCAATTTGATGATTCATGTCATCGCTTAATTCATATGATAATCGTTAGAACTTGTGCAAAATCAAATGTGGAAACTTAGTACGTCTTAAGTACATGAACGCGTGTCATTTTCATATTCATTATCTAAGTACATCAAAAGTTATATGTCATTCGAGCTATGCTACCGTCTTAGCCTTCGTGGTTTTTTTTTAGTATGTAATGTTATTTTAACGTAGTTACATTAGATAAATAAAAGTAAATTGGTATTTAATTAGTGTTTGATTAAAAGATTTTAGTGTACATTGATTGAAGTAAAACTAAAATATGAAGTGCTTCTTTAATAGAAAAGCGTATTTTTATTATTACAGATTTGCAACAGTTATTAAATTAGTGTTAGTACAATTAGTGGAACAAAGACATATTTTATAGTAGAAAACAGCAATAAATTGAGGAACAGTTAATTTATACTACACATAAATAAATAAACCTTTTAAAATTGTTATAAAATTACACATAGGTAATTTTTGAGATATACATGTCCAAAATATGATGACATGTTTCTGTTAAAAGCTGTCTAACAATATTAATTACATTTAAAATATATATTATTTAATTAAAAAATTATTTGTTTTATATGGTGCAAACTTATGTGCCGTTCGCAAAAAGGATGGTGGCATTCGTTCTATTGCCGTAGGGTGTATTTACAGGCGTATGGCAGCCAAAATATGCTGTAAATGCTACAGCACAACACTTTGTTGACACAAGTATAATTAGAAACTCCCAAAATTTATAAGTTCATTTGGCAGTGTTACATTACAGGTATACATCAAAATTAATCTACAAGGAAAACCTTTTGGAATCAGCCGTTGGTTGTCAACAAGGTGACCCTCTTGGGCCAGTAATTTTTAATTTAGCTATTCACCCCATTAAGCAGCTAAATTCAAAATTTAATATCTGGTACCTAGACGATGGCACCCTAGGAGAAGATGTAGATACAGTATTACAAGACTTAGTAATTTTAAAAATAAATTCCTATTAATAGGTTTGGAACTTAGACCAAGCAAATGTGATTTTTTTGTTGGCAATAACATCAATAAACTATCGGTATTATCTAAATTCTTTAGCACCTAATATTAAACTTTTAGATAAAACCTCTCATCGCCTTCTTGGATCCCCAATTTTAGATAGGAATGATAATTTTATAGAAGAGAAAATTCAATATTTTTGTGAGTCGTCAGACCGGTTATTCATAATTAATAATAATAATAATATAATAATAATAATAATAATAATATTCTACCACATACACACAACACCATCTAGCCCAAACTAAGCAGAGCTTGTACTATGGGTACTAGACAATGGATAAACATACATATATACTTTTTTTTTTGTAAATACATACTCATTATACAAAGAAACACCCAGACCAAGACAAACATCCATGTTCATTCACACAAATATTTGTCTTGTGCGGGAATCGAACCCGCGACCTCAGGCGTGGCAGTCGGTTACACTAACCACTACGCATTTACTATTATCCGATACTGTCTTTTCGTCCACGTAAATTTACGCATGCCCTTCGATCTTCACACTTTTAGAAACATTCGACACTTTTAGAAAATTTATTATATGATACAGAACACCCTTAATAAAGTTTTAAATGTGGCCATCAACGACCGGGCGTGGCTACAAGCGAGCTTACAAGTTCGCTTGGGCGGCCTCGGCTTCCGAAAATTTACTGATGTAAGTTTACCAGCGTTCCTTTCTTCGTTCCATAGCACGGAGGAATTGACCAGGAAAATCTTGGCACCTACACTGGTTAATTCTCAAGTGCTGTGCATGACCGACGCCGTGAACGCTTGGAGACTTGTTTCTCCAAGCATTGATTTACTTGAAAACCGACTCTCTCAGAGACAGCGGAATGGGCCGCTAAGCAACATAGTTCGAGAAAATCTCATAAATACATCGTCCTGTGCTGCTGAAAGTGCCCACTTGCTGGCTGTGGGGGAGTGGGAGTCGGGCCTTTGGCTTCAGGCGCTCCCGTCGCCGTCGTTCAACATAGGTACCATGTTGGACGATACTACCTTCCGCATTGCTTCCTGTTTGCGCTTAGGCTTGTGTTTATCCGCATCGGTGACTTTGTGGAGAAGCCGTCGACAGTCTTGGTCACCATGGCCTGTCATGCAGCAGAAGTGCTAGTCGTATCACGAAACGCCACCCTGAATAACCTACTCCGTCGAGCTCTTGTTACCGCTGGCGTTCCGGCTCAGCTCAAACCACACGGCTTGGTACACGATAGCAAGAGACCAGATGGTGATCGACACTCTTGCGCCATCACATCTTTCCAGCACAGCGGGTTATGCTGATGCTGCTGCTACAGCTCTCTGCACCACTGGGGTTGATGAGCGCCTTAGAGTTCCTAGAGTTACAGCTTGCTGACAGCCTCATGAAGCCATTTATCGTACCGTCGACGTATGTGGTTCCAGTACTAGTTGTGATGATGGAGAGAGAGATGAGAACTAACAATTTAAATAATAACCATTCGCCGTGGATCGGTCGCGATGGTGTAGTATCCAAAGGTGTCAAATCAGGTGAGCGAGATGGACACGCGCCATCTCGTTTACATGATTTGATGCCCTTGGATTATTTTTTGTGTGTCATACGAACCAAAGAATTAAAGCGCTATAGTTCAAAACACCAAGGAAGAACTCGTCGCGAAAATTATGTCTGTCGCTGAAGAAATTAGATCGGATTTAGACACGATTAGGCGCTTATCAACCCAAGTGGAGAGAGAGAGCACAGAGAGCTGTAGTGTGTCTACAAGCTGAAAGTGGCCACTTTGAGTAACTGCTGTAGCTATTGTAATTTAACATTGTAAAAACATTAAATAAAATCTAATATGAATGCTAAGCGTTTTTAATTTTTTTCTGTTTAGGGTTCCGACAAATACCTTTTGTGCTTGCGCATAGGCTATGTTCAAACAACAAGAACATTTTAAGTAATAGACGCACAGTTGTAAATTAAATTTTGTATTGTAACTTAGCTCAACATCTGTCGATCTAGTAAAAACATGAATAGGATTATGGGGGTGTTTTTGAAGTAATTTATAATAATTTGTTGATTTACTTAATTTTCTGATCTTTTTTAATGAGTTTTGTAATGTAGACGATAGACAGTAAGTATAGTTGCCCTTCGAATAAGCCTATTTTTAACTCAATAAGACCAAAACTTTGGGAGTTTTTTTTTGTACCCTGTATTTCGACGAAAAAACAAAGTAACCACACCACATAGCGGGGAAGTGGATTGAGCCCAAGTGTTAAGTGTATTTGTGTATAAGAATAGTTGTTATACAGGGTATCCGGTAATTAATGGATAACTTGGAAATGTCTTATAGTAGAACTGATGGCCGTTCAGAAAATATGAAAAAAATCTATCCTAACTACTACTTGAGATATGTTTTTTTTAAATTACCATGTATAACTTTCTTGTATACTACGACCATAAATGAATGAAATCCATCGGTTTTTTGTTATTTTATTATTAAACACTAATTATGCTAATAGATTGACAGTCAAAAGTATGCTATGCTAATATAGCTTGCACTTTTTAATATACAATATATTTTTTTTCTTTTTTTTTTTCTGAACTGCCTCCTATAAGACATTTCAAGGTTATCCATTAATTACCAGACACCTTGTATAAGTACCTATTTAGAATATCACTAGTCCATGACCGGACACAATGTATAATGATCTAATAAAATATAAATTCAAACTTGTTTATAAAAAATATAGTCATGTCAAGTACATAGACTGCTTTATTAAATATGTATAATATACCTGGAGTAAACAAAGCGTTGCGTCTTCTAACTGCCATACTTATATATTCAATGTTAAATAAAATGTAGATATTTCCTTTATGTTAGGACATCGTGGGATTTTATAGTAATTATAATTAGGTACTTATAAACCTGACCTGTTACATAAAACTCTAAAATAAAAGAACAGCTATAATATAATGTCTTACACAATTTAACTTAGTATAATCTATACTAATATTATAAAGCTGAAGAGTTTCTTTGTTTGTTTGGTTGAACGCCCTAATCTCAGGAACTACTGGTTCAAATTGAAAAATGATTTTAGCGTTGGGTAGCCTATTTATCGAGGAAGGCTATAGGCTATATAACATCACGCTACGACCCACAGGGGCGGCGCAGTAACGATAAACGTGGTTTAAATAGCGGGAACATCTATATCTATCATCTTATATATAAAATTCTCGTGTCACAATGTTCGTTCCCGTACTCCTCCGAAACGGCTAGACCGATTCTCATGAAATTTTGTGAGCATATTGAGTAGGTCTGAGAATCGGCCAACATCTATTTTTCATACCCCTTAGTGATAAGGGTTGTCCACCCGAAAATTTTTTTTTAAATCTTTTGGTCAAAACATTTTTTATGGCAAAACAACGTTTGCCGGGACAGCAAGTCTATACATAATAAATATTAATTTCATTGAAAACGAACGGCGGTTTCATTTTAATTGACTAAACAATAGCAAAGTATAATTACTAGTAAATTCTATACAAGCAGATAAATTGTACACTATAATTTCACAAATAATGATTTACTATTAGAATTATATGTAAAAAGTGTACGTGGATAGTTAGTACATATATACATAAATAAATAAATATTTAATGTAGCACTTTCTTCATCATTCCAATATTGGAATCGAACATAAGATAGATGGTTTAATTAGAATACTAATAATGCATATACTTACCAAATAATAAGGTGCTTAAAAAAATTTGGCTAGGTATTTAGGCGAGCATGTGATCAATTAATTATACAAATAACTCTCTATCTCGAATTATATAACTTGGTTTACTTACCCGTGAACCGTATTTCTATCATAACCAGTAATTCACGTCGTAGGAGACGCCGGATTTCCAAATTTGCTACCAGAAACAGTTCCTAACGATCAAATGTGAAAAGACTGAGAGTGAGCAATTGAGCCGACATAAAAGACTATGAAAATAAATTGAAAACTTTTAAAACATTATATAAATAGGTATTTTAACTATCGTAAGAGAAATCTTTCCGCCGGTATAAGTGTTATTTTTATATCTAAAATACTTAAAGTTTGTGTGTGACAATATAATATTAAACCGTAAGGTACATACCTATCTATCGGTCCTAAAATTTTCCTAGACAGGCCGAAACCGAAACCGTAGGTCGTTTATCACACTCACGTCAAAACAAAGGTTCTAATACTATTGTAGCTTAATTAGATTTTTCATTAGACGTAGCGAGGGGAACCAGGGGGGCAAAACCCTCCCCACAAATTACGGGAATTACTAAAACAAGAAACATGACATGTTACGACTACTTTATAGAACTACCCCTACTAGAAAAAACCACTGCCTGAATTGATTGGATTAAAAGCAAATTAGATTCTTATTTTACACTAGCTGTGTTCTGGACATACAAAAATGTATTTGTCATATGTGCATTCTACAAATTAATATACGAATGATATCTTATATTAACGAAATACTTATTTATTTTATTTAGCAGGAAGCTAATGTGGGTAAACACATATGGTAAAAATAAGCCGATCTAGTCTAATAAACGTCAAATGTGAACTGACATGCATTTTAACTTTATATTGACTTTTATTTTTCCACTTGGAAATATAAGTAGGTATTTGTAGCGTGCGCTGCCTAAAATATTTGATTAGCTTATTAAGTTATTATACAGTTGTAGAGATTAGTAGGTAGCTCGAGTCCAAGGAAAGGGCAAGTTCTTTTAAAATACAAACCAACCTACAGCTAACTGGTCAACTTTATAAAACACACTTTTGCATATGGAAGAACCTATCGTGGTACATACCTACTACTTAAAAATTCTAAGATCTCGATAACATAATTTTTAATATTAACATCAATGTAACGAGTATAAACGCTAAATATAGTAAATTATTTTAAACTAAGTAGTTTTGGTAATAATATAAAGATGGAATGACGAAATCGACGTCTTAAATCTTCCAAATTAAACTCTCCAGACTCAATTTGAAATATGACACCCGTAAACACGAAACTAGATAAAAGGAGGAACACTACTCACATAGGCTTTGGTAACTAATTACAAGGCAGACTGAATGTTTGTGGTTTACGGTAAGCATTGGATTGGCTGTATTTGCGTCGTATCGTATTCTGTAATGTCAAGAATACAGAGCCGTGTCCATGAGCGACGGTTACAACGTACCATTACGTGATCCACCAGAGAGTCTGCCACGAATGGTAATAAAAAAGCACCTATAGAATACATTTCACCTGTTCAGCATTTTGAAGTCACTTTGACGACAAAATAGCTTATTTCCGCCCGCTCCACTATTTTGTTACCAAGCGCTCCAAGACTAAAATAAAACATTATTATTAGGTATTTTGTAAAATCGTACCCAAGGGCTCCAAAACCTTATGCAAATTTATTTCTAAAAAACCTCTGATCTCCATACATTTGCTCCCAAGAGCTCCAAATTATATTACAATATTAAATAAAGACCTACTTCCTAGTATGTTCCCGACAGCTCCAAAACAAACTGTATGATTAGCAGAATTAAAACATGTAATAATATAATTCTAGTATTTTATTAGTTAACGTTGAACATGGTTTTTAATCACAATCAATATTGTAATAAATCTAAATTAAAAGTAACAATTCGAAAATCACAGTTTCGGTAAACACAATCAGTCTTATACTATTCCTACATATTAAATGTACGTACTTAAAAAATCAAAAGTCCTATATATTAAACATATCAGTTTAAAAACTGGGAATTGAATCTTATGCTATCTACTCTTTAAATAGTAATGAATAGTTTAAAAATCACGGTTTCAGTAATCACAACCACTCTTATGATATGATTACTAATTAAATTTACTTAGAAAACAAAAATACACATATTAAAACATCTTAGTTACTATTAAATTATAATCTTATAATATAAATAGAATCTACTATAAAAAATTATAGTAACAAACAATAAAAAATCATAGCTTTTGTAGTAACAATCAGTCTCATGATACACATAAAAATATTATATAGTTTCAAATAAGAAAAAAAACATACTGTTGTATATATTTATATTTAAATTCAAACAGTGTAAAATCTTAAGTAAAATGTAAATAATAATTAGGTTATTCCAATTTTACTATAAATATAACCTTAAACGATATACTAACTTACAAAAGGTTACATAAAAGATAAATTAATAAATTATTGATAGTAACTACAATTTTGAAAATTGTTTAATTGTCTCCATAATATAACTTTTTTTGTTGCCATAATCTCGTAAAATAATTTTTAATTTTAAGTCTTTATTAATTGACTGATGGTTTCGATTGTTTTTGGCGCAATTATATTTAATTAAGTATTGAGCTTCTTGCCATAATATAACAAATATGAATTCCAGAAATCGAGGGTTATTGATTAATTGAATATATAGCCTCTTCTGCCAAGCTTCCACTACGCTTATGGTGCGGTGTTGTTCTCCTTCACAAGTCCATATATGTTTAGGGAGTAATGCGTTATCAAGCCAATTATTAACACATTCGTTGTTAAATTTTGAAATTTTATCAGTTATTGATGAAATCTCCTTAATAGATAACGGCTCGACGATATCGGCAACAGCGATATTTTGATCTTCACTCATCGTGCACGAGTCGACTCACTTATAAATATCTGTCAAAGATTCACGCACAATTTGCAAGGGCGCAAGGTCAACTATTTGTTTTACACGTCATTACTCATTAGGTAATGGTAGATCGCAGGGAGTAGCTGCGGGGTGGGGGTGACGCAAAGCATCAGCAATACGCGACAGCGCTGCTGCGGTGAGAGGCCGCATTTCTTTCTTTCATTATTACGTTTGGGATTATTTTTCTACGTTACTTTAAAATCTTTGGAGCTCGTGGTAACGATTTTTGTATTAAAGCATTGACTATTTTCTTGGAGCTGCTGGGAATAAAATCTCAAAGCACCTATAGAAAGTTTTGGAGCTGTAGGGAATGAAATTGGAAAATGTGGCTTTATTTATTATTTTAATTTTAATATAATCCTTGGGAAAATGAAATTTGGAGAGCAATAGATTTGGAGCGCACGGGAATAAGCCCTTTTTACTTACTGCATATGAAAGTTTATGCGGGACTTAAAACTAAAATACAATTTTTAAAATTTTTGTCTTTCTGTCTGTCGGTCTGTCTGTCTATCTATTTGTTCCGGCTTATCTCTAAAACGGCTGAACCGATTTTTTACGAGGATTTCACTGGCAGATAGCTGAAATTATAAGGAGTAACTTAGGCTACTTTTATTTTAGAAAAATAGGGTGCCGCAGAATAAAATAAAAACCAATGAAATAGTGAACAATATTCGATTCACCTATATCTATACAAATAAATAAAATTGAAGTGTCTGTTTGTAATGTCAGAATAACAGCCTTTTATTTAATGCATATGAAAGTTTATGCAGGACTAAAAATTTTTTTCCGCCTTTCTGTCTGTCTGTCTTGTTTAGGCTAATCTTTAAAACGGCAGAACCGATTTTGACGGAATTTTTGTATATTTTATTTTCTTATGCATTGGTTTGTAATAAATTATTGTTAGTAGGCCTGCGAGAATACCAGCGTTGTAGTCTATACTGCAACAATAGCTGACAAAGTGCCTAATTTGATCTCCATGTACCGCCTTCTGTTAAATTGTATTTATTATTGTTTTTTTAATTATGTATGTATGGAGATTCAAATAAACATTTTTAATTGTGTCTTTCTTCATTTAAGAAAAAAAATAGGTTGCCGCGGAATAAAATTAAAACCAATGAAATAATGAACAATATCAATAATAATATACAAGGTTGCTATGACCCATAGACATTAAAATGGACAGAGTATTCCATATGGGGTCAGTGTCAATTCGAAACGGTTAAAAACTGCATAAAAAAACGGCAACGTCGCATTCTGTTGTCTTTCATTGTTTCATTGTTGTTTTTCTTTCATTGTTTCATTGTTGTCACGGGTATCCCGGAACAATTGCGGCGGCAGAGCGGCAACGTCTCCTGCATTTTTGTCGCTTTAAGGTGCACGACTTTATATACTTATGCCTAGAGTCTCGGTCAGCTGTTAGGGTAGATAAAACCTGTTGCAGTTTAGCAAAAACTAAAATCTATCCTGTGGCTAAACTACTGCTCCTATTGAACTGAAATTTGGTGTTGAGCTTGTATGTGGTACATACTATATGTAGATAGAAATAAAGTCTCACTGTTCAATTAAGCCTATCTTCAGGACCCGAGTAGATAGGGTTTCGGGGGGAGAACTACGGGTCTCCCCCTTTGGACCAGGGTACTGCGGGGTCAGGAAGCCCACTGCGCCTCGAAAGGCGTGTTCTATCGACCGCTGACTAGAGTGCGCGGTGCCTGACATTGGAGTTGGACTCGCAGGGGTATGTGGTTGGCCGCTGAGGACGACATGTTCGTTTGCTCGGCAAGCACGTTGCGTTCGAGCGTCGGACTCAGACGCGTGAAGTCAGACAGTGCGAACCAGTCGGTCGCATGAGGCACGGAGTTGCCTTTAGCGAAGTGGCAGTGTGGTTTCACTGCCGCAACGCATCTCGGGAGCTTGCCTGCTCAGCAAGTAAGAGTCATAGCTGGAGTGACTCGGGCCACACCCGGCTTGTAGGCCTATTTGGGTAGGCATACGGATGTATGTCGGGAAGTGAGCGTGCCTTACACAGCTCCGGTGCCATACTGGATAATAAATTAAACCGACTCACAAAGTAAAAGAATGACATTAATTTAAACATGGTTTTTCTATACGAGCAATACAGAAATATTAAGTTTTCGTAAACTCAAACTCAAACTGAACAAACACTTTTTAGTAAAATCCACGCGGATGAAGTCGCGCGTAACAACTAGTAATAAATAAATGTCCATTGAGATGGACACCAGGAATATATTGGATTTGCGATTGACAGGTCAAGGGTTCAAGGTCAACAAATATAAATATACCAACGGGAATCTACGCGTACACCTAAGAGAAGAATTTAGTCATTTGCGACACAAAAATACACTTCTCATTAGAAAATTCGAAACTCTTCCGTTTTTATGGTTTCTGTCCTAATTTAACACAAAAGAGTTTTCATTCCATAAAAAAAATCACATGATTGTATAGCTGGCAGTTTGGTCATTACAGTGATAAGCGAAAATTCAAAATTCAAAATTTGATTTTCATTTGTTTATCCTATAAATGAAATGATTCACTGCTTTGAGACAAATGTGTGTTTAGAGATGGAGTACATTTCACCTTTGAAAACTAAAAATTAGCGCTTATCTTAAAACTTTTTGTTCTGAGTTCTGTATACTGTGTGTGTATATCATAGTTACAAACTAGGTTTATTTTCTTTTTTTTACTTTTACAGAAACAATACTTACATAAAGTCAAATTATTTTTTTCATATGATCGATTTCTGTGGTTGTTTGTTATGCACAGACCACTTCACTAAGTGGGCGTTACCCGTCAATAAAGTACGACATTACTCCGGGGAAAAATGGTAATTCATACGCGTGAACTGTCAAAAAGAAAATAAACGAATGGACAGAGTATAACAGTCGTGTCGCGCGTATTTTATTGGATTTGAAGGTTAGATTTCAAACAAAAAATAAAGATGAAAAGGGATCATTAAAAAGTGAGAAAATATCCATATTAATATGTGTTGAATGATATGCATTAAAATTAAATACACAATTAGTCGCAAATAAACATTAGCAGCGCACGCACGTCTTTTCATTGATCGAAACTCAAGTCAAGCAAAAGTCAACCATAACACAACACCAAATGGCCTATATCGAGCCAGATACACCAGTGCATTGAAGCGACCGGACCCGAGCGTCTAGAACAATAGACAGCCGCATTCCTTAGATAAGGCTGATAGTTAATTAATGTGTTTTTATAATAATATGTAATTGGCAAATTGTTTACAATATTATAATTACAAAATGTTGTGAGAACTTTATATTGAAAGAAATCTGAGTTTGTGAAGTGACTGTACAGGGTGTCCGGTAATTAATGAATAACCTGGAAATGTCTTATAGTGGAACTGATGGCCGTTCAGAAAGAAATATGAAAAAAAATCTATCCTAACTACTAAGTTAGGATAGACTTTTTTTGTTTTTTTAATTAGAACTTAGAAGAAACTAAAACCGCTGCAAAAACACAACTAATTTTAAGAAAATGTCTGAAACAACGGTAAACCCGCGGATATATTGAAACACGAGCAAAATGTATAGAAGATTATTGGAAGTACTTCACAAACACGCACCAACAGTTAATTAATTGTACAATACGCGAAAGTAGACAAAATATAAGTTATTTTGTGAACAAAGATTATTTTATATGTGAGGATCTTTATTTATTGTTGCAAGCGGACCTCAAGCATTTATTGCAAATGTCATCATGTTGTCCAGCGGCGTCGTCGGATTGTAATCTGAGCAACAATGAGATGTTTATGTCTTAGGCCACCAAAAATCGAACTGCCAAAATTTACGGGAAGATATGAAGAATGGGCTACCTTCACGACTTGTTTACCTCTTTAGTTAACAAAAATACTTCAATAAGTGACGTCCAGAAATTACACTATTTAAAATCTAGCGTTCGTGGCGAAGCACAGACCTTAGGTACTGTGACACATTCAAATTACCGAAAGTAATTACTCTCAAGCCTGGTCAGTACTGAAACAAGGATACGGAAATAAACGATTGATACTGAACGCCGTTCTTAAACGTTTATTTAACCAACGAAAAATGAACACACAGAGTGCCAGTCTGATTAAATTATTGTTAGACACAACTAATGAGTGTCTTAACAACTTAAATAATATGTCAGAGTCGGACGGAATCTTGGGATCCTTTATTGATATTTCTGTCCGTGCAGAAATTGTACCAAGATACTTACAAAGACTGGGAGAAATATTTATACAAAGAGGATTCTGAGGAGCTACCTACCTGGGACAGCCTAAAGAAGTTTCTTGAATCGAAGTTCCGCACACTCGAATTCGTAGCACCTGGTACTACTGCTACACTTGTAAGAGAGCCTAAAGAGAAATCATTCGCTTATATTGCTACTACTTCTACTGAGAAAACGTGTGTCAAGTGCAAAGGAAATCATAAACTGTGCCATTGTAGACAGTTTACAGAAATGAATGTGGAGGACAGAAACGATTACGTGAAGCAAAATAGATTGTGTTACAATTGTTTGCTGGCCGGACATTCGGTAGTCAAATGCCGAGTACGGATTAACTGCCGAATTTGTAACAAGCGACATCATTGTTTGCTCCACGAACAAAAGAAAGAAACCACATTGAAAACATAACAAGAAGAAGCTACAACTTCGGATGTGTCTGTCAATCATACTATCGAAGACAAGAAGAAGACATTAACAGCACATTATAACAACAGTCAAGCGACGGCACTGTTAGCGACCGCAGTGGTGACAGCTAGGAGCGAAGAAGGACACACCATTGTTTTAAGAGCGCTAATAGATGAAGGCTCAGAGGCGTGCTTCATAAGCGAGAAGGCGGTTCAACTCCTGAGACTTCAGTGAGAGGAACCGTGATTGGTGTAGTGTCTACAAAGACAGATGTCAAGCAAGTGGTTCAGCTACAGGTTTTAACTAGAAAAGAAGAGAACTTCTGTCTTAAAATACAAGCCTATGTGATGAGTAAACAGCTGACTGCTAAAATACCACAACACTATCACTGTAAACAATAACTTTCAACACCTGCAAGGGTTAGACCTAGCTGATCCAAGTTACAATAAACCTGGGTCTATCGATATTCTGCTAGGTGTGAAAGAATATGGAGAATTAATCAAGAATTAATCAAGAGTCCACCAGGTACACCATGTGCACAACGAACCAGCCTCGGTTGGATTCTATTCGGGGAGATACAGAACAAAAACAATGACAACTATTTTATTGTTATGCACCATCACATCGATGTAGAAGATATGTTAAAAAGATTCTGGTAAATAGAGACAGAAAACAAAAGAAGATACACACAAGAAGAACAATTATTCGAAGATATAATAAAAAAAACATATTCAAGAAATGAGGAAGAAAGATACACAGTTAAACTACCTTTTAAAACAAAATATCCTAAATCACTAGATGGAAACACAAGAGAATAGCATTGCGAAGACTATTACAATTAGAAAGAAAATTCACAAAACAACCAGATTTAAAGAAAGACTACGAGAGAGTAATGGAAGAATATAAAACGCTAAATCACATGTAAGAGGTACCTGTAGAAGAAATAAATACAAAAGTGCTGTGTACTTACCTCACGATGCCGTTGTCCCTAGTGACAAAGAGTCTACAAAGGTACGAGTTATTTACGACGCTTTCTGTAAAGGCATCAACGGAATATCACTTAACGACGAACTATTGGTTGGGCCTTTAATACAAGACGACCTCCGCAGCATCCTCATGAGATGGCGAATGCACGATATTTTCTTCGTAGCTGACATCGAGAAGATGTATCGGATCGTGGTACTTACCAAAGATGACGTAGACTTTCAACGTATTCTGTGGAGAAAAGATCCATCTGAATTTAAAGACTATCGTTTACTTACCGTAAATATAAGATAAAAATCAAGCTGGAGAATTGCTCCATTTATACAAAAAAATCACTAAGACAAACCTAAAGTACTATCTTACTTTAAAAAAAAAACTCCTTTAGTGATCCAACCTATTAAATAATACAATGACATAATCAACTTTAGTTAAATCTCTATAAAACATAAAATAAAAACATCTAATGCAAATATAATTAAACTTAAGGAACCTTTTTTTTATTATTTTTGGTATGTAATCAGTAATTAATCAATGGTAAGGTAGGTACACCATTAAATAATAGAGTTATAAATAATACGGGATATTTTTTTTTTTTTATAACAGCTCTCTTATGTCTTTCTTTTTATTCTCACTTAGCTCTTCATTTGTACGTAGACATTAGTTGGTACAATTTCACACAGAGAAAGC
The DNA here is from genome assembly GCA_963675205.1 of Catocala nupta. Lineage (NCBI taxonomy): Eukaryota > Metazoa > Arthropoda > Insecta > Lepidoptera > Erebidae > Catocala > Catocala nupta. The sequence continues at coordinate 9,029,719 of OY776095.1, read as the reverse complement.
ATTTTCTTCCTTTTATTTCTGTCGCTCACTGCCTGGTATTCGCTATCTTTCTACAAGGATTTAACGAAAAATTAAAGAGGTGTATCTTTGCTCACTTTTATCACCTTTACGTCATTTCATAAACAGTTCTCCCGTCTTTAGTTTTATTAAAATTAAGACAAACATAAACCACATTAATCTTTTTTGGGACGAAAAAATGATATATTATAATTAATAATCTTGTCTAAAAATAATACAATTACTTTATTAACTATATACATAATATAAACACAATTCTGTAAAACTAACTTATACCTTAAATATTATAAAACAGAAAAAGAAAACTAAAATAAAAATAAATTAAAATAATAATATTTTTTTGTCTAAATACTTTATAACATGTGCAATATCTACCAGCTGCTTTGTTATACATATTACTATGATTTTCTTTAAAGTCCCTGAATTGATCTGAAATTGTTTACCCACCTCAATGTATTCACGAGTAGAGTATTGCCTAATGTAATGGGATTAGATTCTTGGTATTGCGTCTATAAACTCTTTAATATCGTTTAGTAGTTGTTCATCAATCCTTACATGGTTGCTGTGCTGTCCACTCAGATCTTGTGCCAGAACTCCATGCTCATCTATTTTGCTTTTGACAGTACCTATAACACCATCAGAAATATCCAAGGTTTCATAAAAACGTTTTACAAACTCGTACCGATTGCCCTTCTACTAAGAAATGGCATGCTTGATTGAAATTTCTTGGTTTACGAGCATTTGTATATTTATATCTTGGAGTTATATTGGTCATACTAGACATAATAAACGATCTTTGAGCATCAATCGCAATACACATCAAAAATCGTTTGTCTTTGATCTACAGTTATCTTTTCGCAACACTTGAGCCTACATTTATCATCATAGGGTGGTTTAACAGAACGAGGTTTGATTGCTTTATTTTTCTTGCTAATGTATGGCTTGCCAGCATTTTTCAGACTTTTAGCTTTATTCTGTTTTCAGCTTTCTTCATTCCGTGTACGTTTCCTTTTCTTCTACTTTCTTATGCGTAGTATTTTCACCGATTTCTTGATTTAGCGAAACTTCTGTTGTTGCAGGTTCATTAATGTTTGATTGCTCTGATTGTTTTTCTGTGGTTAACTGAATTATGTTATCTTGTGTTTTGTTCTGTTCATCATTAGAATCTGTATCGGAACTACCACTGGAAGATCCTGAAGATGATGAGGATGAAAAAGACGTAGAAGACAAGGAACTCCCAGATGATTCTGATCGACTTGGATATACTGGTATTTGCCTTTGTTTTTCAGACGGCACTTCGTATGTTGGATCTTGAACACTTAAATCGACATCGCTATTTTCAGATTTCGAATGTCTCTCATCAGTGCAATCGTGGATGACAGTGGTGTTATAAAGGTGATGTTCATTGCTGACTGCAGCCGATTTCGAAATTTCAAAATATGCCTGTACGTTTGAGTAACGCTGATTTTCGGGCTTGTTTGTTATATCAGCTAACATCTATAACAAAAAAAAAGTATTATAGTAGTAATAAAATAAATAAAAATATACAAACCAAATTTTTAAAGTTACTTGAAATTGTTACCTTCACTTCAGTTGATAGTACCGATTCATGTTCTTTATCTTGTGTTACTGATTGTGGCGACGGGTTTCGAACCTGAACAATCTCCATTATCTTTTTAGACCTATTGGATGATATTGGTGCCAATTCTGTTGTCACAAAATTCTCTTATCTTAGCTAAAAATCTCTAAAATTTAGTTTAGTCCTGTTACTTTTAGCGATTTCAGAATACGAAATGTCGTTTGACAGGACTAAACTAAATTTTAGAGATTTTTAGCTAAGATAAGAGAATTTTGTGACAACAGAATTGGTACCATTATCAAACTAAAACATAAATAGTAATGTTGTGCCTCTTGTGCAAATAAAAAACTGTAAGCAGTATTTAGACTAACAATGACTTAATATAAATATTTACAGGCAATGAAAAAATTACACATTATATTACATATTTTTTTTTTCAAACAAGTCTCAACTAATGTTGCGGCTCCTAAGTAACCTAACCTTTAGTAGTAAACCGACTTATACTTGAATGTTACAAAGTGTAACCTTTAATAATGGATAGGTTTTAATAGTAAACTGACTTAACACTGAATGTTTCACGTAATATATTATTAAAATATGTAATAAACTAACCTAAAATTTAATTTGTCAATATTAGATTACACAATTTGATAAAACTTACCTTTGAATTTAGTCGTAAACTCAACTCACAACAACAATTGGGTCTTCGTTCAATAAAATAATAATATCCTCACTACACAAGTGTCGGACACAAACTGGCATGAGTTGCTATTCGACGAAAACACGATGAGAGATCCCACAAAAGTGAAAGAGACGGATATATCGCTGGGGCGGCAAAAATACGTAATTGCAACGTAATTCAAACGGCAGACGGTAGATGGCGCTAACAGAAGCCTGTATCTGTACGTAACTCAATTCTGACCTATCTACTAATTGGTCAATGTTCCATTAAGCATGCGATGTGTTCTAAACCTTAACTCAACCTGTTACGGCTGCATATCACTTTATTGGCAGAGCTATGAGCTTAACTATTATTATAATAAACCTCGTCGCTCTGCAAAAAGTTTTTTAAAGAACAGTATTAAGATGTATCTACTAAAATTAGACAATTACTGCAAACAATAAAAAATAAAACCATACATTTTATGTTATGTTACTCATGTTTGTGACAAATAAACAGATCTTTATCTTTAAAAGGTAAATTTGGTCATTGTGAGAGGTTCTGATTATTACACTTTACCCATTACTAAGCCTGTATAAGGAAATACTATGTGAATGGTCACTAAAAAGTTTTTATCACCACAAGATATTGCATTAGACACTGCATTAGAGAAGGCAGTCGAAGTAGAGCTCAGAAAAAGAAGATTTGATAAATATTATGAATGCTGGTGTAGACATTCTGTGCCTAATAGTATAAATGCGAAAGTGAGTTTGTTTGTTCCACTTTGAAGCCATAACTACTCGACCGAACATCAACAAATTTCTCATACACGTTGTCTGAGGAACAGAAAAGACATACCTAGGGTACCTTTCATCCAGAAAAAAACTAATCTAAAATCTTGTCATAAAAAAATCCTAACCTACTTTTACGCGAGTCAAAATCTAGTCCCAGATAAAACTGCTAAACCGGCTATGATTAAATTAGATGTCGGACAAACTCGGATATTAAGATAAATTGTATTGGAATGATAACAACTGCTTATTAGAAGATCAAATCACAGGTAAGCTGGTATATTTATTAATGTGGCTGCAAGAATAGCGCATCAGTATAAATGTTCACTCAGTCACTTATATTGCGCGCGATTGTGCGTTCGACTAAAATATCTAGATACTAAAATCCATAAATTATTTTCTAAATATGTATATATCAGCTAAAATAAATATTGTGGGTTCTCTGTTTCAGAATCTTCAAATAATTCCCTAATTTTATTAACAAGTTAATATTTTGAAAATATCTATAATAACTCTTCACCGTCTATGAAATTTAAAATCTAGATTAAATTCCCGACTAAGTTAAATAAAACGTAGTTAGTTCTGTCACACTATAGTTGGCAGACCGCAAAAACAATTTCGTATCAAATTATATTCATAATCGACACAAAAGAAACAAATTAACTATAGTTCTGCGGAACCCTATTATACCGCGCGCTGTTTGATACACATTAATTGACTAATTTTATTTTTATTTCAAATCACGTTAGTCATCTAGTAATGACCCTCATGAAAGATGTTTATGTGGTTGAGTGTACTTCCTAAACTACAACAAAACATAACGGCTGTTCATTCTTGAGACGGGAATGAATGAAAGCGACGACGCGTCGATTCCGTTTTGGCGACTACGGTGGTCGGTGCACCTGCACCGCGGTACAACCATTGAGTAACTTAAATATAACTGTGAACTGTTAGTAAACGACAGTTCAATTCCTAAGCGTATATGTACAGTGGTACATTGCAAGGTAGGTAAGAGTCAGGGTGTGTGCGGTGACGAGTGCGTGCACTACTCATGGGTACGTGAACAGTCCGGGACGGGGCCGCGGGGTTGCGTGCGCGAGGCGCAAGGGTGGCGCGTGACGGCGCGACGGCGAGCGAGCGAAGCGCGGCCCGCGGCGGCGGCGCGGCACGGCGGCGCAGCGTGCTCGAGGGACGGCCGCGTCCTGCCATTGGCCGCATGCACGTGGCCTGATCTCGCACCATGGCAACCGCTCCGTCCCGCGCTCCCCGCACGTCGCAATTAGATATCGCGCAAGCGGTCGCCTCCTCGCATTTCGAATTCACAGTCGCGTTGAACACGAAGCCGCGTCGCGACGTACCGGACGTCCGCAGAACGCGCGCCGGTCGATACTCGCGAACCCATACTATTACGACGCGACCTGAGTAGTATATTCCTTGGACGCGACCAACCTTATAATTACGGACAGTGCTCAGCGCTTTGTGCTTTCATTCGCCGCCAGGTTCATGATTGAACTCATCCACTAATTTTTCTACAAGATACATATTTAACTACCATTCATTAAATATAAATATTATATTACTCGGCGGCGCAGACCAAATTCGTTACCTGGAGAGTCTTTGCAGTCACAAATTGGGATCTATTATACTCTGTAAGTTCATATTATATCTAATATCTAAGTGATTAAGTGATATAGTCTAATTTATTTTAAGTATTGTCCAAATGTAACTTAAAAATTTCAGATATTTAGGTGTACTTAACTAAATTTGGGTGTGTACATAATTATTATGACAAAATGTATATTCCAAATAGAACAAAACCATGTTTTATATGGTACAAAGGACTGCGGCATATTCAGAACTGAAATGTATAATATCCATTGATTTTCCTTACGTGAGTGTTTACCGTATGTCGCAGGCACTTAGATAAAGTATAGCTATGTACCTAATAACATATCCTCAAATGTATTAAGTGTGTACGTACGTTGAATAGAAGTGGTGTGTAAATATATTACAATGAACATCATACAGGCTGTACCCTGAAGTGCAGCGTGCTCGCGGCGGCGCTAGATGCACGGTCATACGGGCGTGTAGTGGTGACTAGTGCGACGTGCGTAGTTGACACGAGCGCGCAGGCTCTGCGCACTAAACGTCTAAACGTTAAGTGCTTGTGTTCTAGAACACAGCACTAGCTTGAGACTTGATAACTTGAGTGCGGTCGCGTGAGGCGTGTTCAAAGCGCGTTGCACACATGGCTGGTTATGGTGATGGTGTGACGTCACGCTCAGCTGATGATGACGATACCATGCTACCGCGCAATGGCGTCGCCCAGACTGCCTACACCTAGTACAACCACGTAAACTACGGAATGCCTGCCTGCTCATTATAATAACATAAATATCGTATAGCTAGTATTCGTATTCGAAATCTATCAACAGCCCGTTGATTGAAATTAAGTCAATTCTGCCGAAAGGACTTGTTTATAATTTTACGGTCATCATTCTTGTTTAATTGTACACAATGGTGTTTCAAGTTGGCAGGCGGCACGGTCACAATACTCAAATCAACTCTTTGATGTTTTAACATAGGTTTTGAATATAACCTATATGCCATTTATATGAGGCATTGATGTTATTCAAGCGTTATTTTTAAGTTCTTATTTTTGATGAAAATTCACACCTAAATCTCTATCGTGGGGTTAAAAGCTATCACTATTTCTTTTTCTCTTCACAGCCTTGTTACTTTTACTTGATTTAACATGGATATTGTCAATCTATACTTAATATTATAAAGCTGAAGAGTTTGTTTGTTTGTTTGCTTGAACGCGCTAATCTCAGGAACTACAGGTTCGAATTGAAAAATTATTTTAGTGTTGGATAGCCCATTTATCGAGGAAGGCTATAGGCTATATAACATCACACTACGATCAATTGGAGTGGAGCAGTAATGAAAAATGTTGCAAAAACGGAGTAAAATCTCTTATCTTATATGAAGCAAACGAAGTTGCGCGGGTCAGCTAGTAAATAATAAAACGTAGCATGACGCAAAAATAAAATATGTTAACGAAATTATTCCAAAGAAAAATGTTTCATCTTAATGTTACAAAATACTATCAAAACCTAAAATGTTTACCGAACGTTCTGTAAAGTAAATTATCTTAGGGCTGAGACAAAAAGAAAGGACGTAAGACGAGGACACATCGCAGACAGGCCACAGACGTGTCGCGGTTAAAGTATTTGAAATAGACAGGGCGCGGACGGCACGCGAAGACATTTAGCTTTGCATTTAAGCGTCTGCTTTTGAGACGACAACATGTCTTCTTCAGAAGACGCGGATGTTCTGGCTTTGGTTTAACTAGCTAACATTCAAATAGTTAGACGTTACTGGGGACATCCGATATGGTATGGCGCAGCAATGAAGACCAAAGATTTTTTAAAATAATGGAATGGTTACAATATTGTCCAGACCGGTTTCAAGAAGTATACAAGATGACTCCTAATATACCAATAATAATTTATTTACAATAACCGATTACAGTTCTTTACACAATAACATAATATAATTTATATTTATTCATAATATAATACGAGAATTTGTTTCTGTTTCCAAAAACCTCCCACAATAGGCTAAGCCTGTCCTATGGGATTGTGTCCTGAATGTTTTAATATTATACTGTCCAAAGTGAAGCCTAATTTACAGAAAGTAAATTTATTACTGTCATAAATAACTGAATAAGTTTCTATTAATTTACAAAATTTAACATTAAAATCAAAGTCGTCGCGCATTTTTTAGAAACTTCGATAATCGCAAAACACACATTAAACCTCGACGCGAGTGTAAGTGCAACTGGAGTGCGCGGGAGCGTTGGTGCCACGTGCTCAAAGTAACCCTCCGCGCACTCCTTTCTGCCGCGTCTTAACTCTTATCTGCGCCTCACCTTTTCTGTATGTATAAAATATAATAGGGCGCGGTGGTCGAAGTCATGTCTGCGTCCTGTCTTTTCTGTTTATTTTGTGTCGCGACGAATATAAATAAATTAATCAAAATTATTTATATATAAGTTTACACTTTGCCCCGACGTTAAATATAAATACATAGTTTTAATTAATTTAAATAGCTTAAATTCAGTAAAGTTATATTTATTTATAGTAGTGTTAGAGTATCAAAATTATGTAATAAAAGTGTTTTAAAATAAACAACGCGACAAAATGCGTATAAAATGGTTTAATTTAAATTCTGTAAAGTTGTTTATCTAAAACTAATTTAAATATAGTGTATATAAATAAATAAATTTAATTTGTTCGTAAACATAATGCTTAATCACCTAAGACGGCCTGCCAGTGGACGCCAAGCCTAATTACTGCGATTACTATAGAAATCTAGGTTTCACAGCGGATTAAAAATGAGTTTGATAATGCGATATTACAGATATACAGCTACACAAATAGGGATTCATCTATAAAGTAGTCACTGCAACAAAACTTAATTTTAGAAATAAGTAGGTATTGCAGACCTCTTATTAGGTTACCTGCATGTGCTCTGGGTACCAATAAGTATAATTTTTTTGCAAGCCTTCTACGTATGACCCAAATTGTTACGTAATATAAATGCAATACGGAGCTATTTGCTGTAATAAAACTGTCTTTAACTAGTACAATCAGTAACTTCTCTTTGTTTACATTTTAAAACAAAATGATAAGAAAGAGACTAACAATTAATACAGATTGGCAAAGAACCGAAAGCTTTAAATTAAAAAGACAGCAGCCGAGTTATGGTTTCGACCAAAACTGGATTTGAATGTTACGCCGAATATCTCGACAATTTGTTTGTAAACACTGGTAAGGAATTTAATATCTAGATAATTCATAGATAGATTTGGCGTCATATTACATAAACCGAAATTTTCCATATATTATAATTTTCTAAGAGCAATTTGATGAAAGGTAAACAGGTAAACAAATCGTAACAAACGCGAAACACGTTTCATAAAGCTTTTATAATTAACTATGACGCAAATAAGCATTTAAGGTTTTCTACTGACGTCTACAGATTATTTCAAAGTGGACAAAATAAAACAGCGCTTATAATCTATACCTTTCAATTGATTTATGTATTATGAATATTTTATTAATGCTGCTTTGGGAAATACATCTAATGATGACATTTTCTTATGTAGCAGCTAATCGATGAAGAATAGCCCTGTTTCTCATTCGTATAAGTATGTTATATATAGCCTATAACCTTCCTTGATAAATAAGCTATCCAACAATAAAAGATTTTATCAATTCGAACCAGTAGTTCTTGAGATTAGCGCGTTCAACCAAACAAACAATATTGTTATTAATATAATACTAATATTATAAAGCTGAAGAGTTTGTTCGTTTATTTGTACAAACGAATAAACTCATCACCTTTATATTTATATTTTGTTTTTCCAGTAAGTAGCTTTTGTTTTTTTGAGATTTTTCTCGTTATGAATTTCTTTTTTATTGCACCGAGTCTACTTTTAACGTCATCTTCGATAAAGTGTGCAATTTTCTCTTTTATCTATTTGTAAAATGTAAATAGCTTAAGCATGCAGGTAATGAAATATTAGTGCGCCTGCGTCAATTATTTCATTACAGATCAGTTACATAAAATATGTAATAGACAGAAATGTCCCTACCAGCCCAAAAATGTCCTCACTGTATCGTTCCATAGGGGCTGGGAGGGACTTCAACGGAAAGGACATTTTTCGATTACAAGCGATAGTGGCCGACTGAAACTAGTTTTTACGGCCGAAACCGAAACCGAATTTCTGCTTTGGTCTCAGTTTCGGCCGAAACCGAAACTTCCATATTAGGTCATGTTTTCGTGGGAAAACAAATAGTCAGTCATAACAGATTTATTTGTAAATTACATATTAATTATTTAGTTTCTGATTTCTGAACTGATCTAATAATTAGAACTTAACATATTATTACTCTTTATTTCAATTAAATAATTTCTGCTTATTAAATAACTCCTTATTTCAAAAATAAGGAGATTGTAAAATAAATATACTTACTACTGCTTTTTAATATTATTTACGAGAATAACATGAAATAAAAAGTTTCCCGTCTCAGATAAATACCTTTATACACAACTACGACATCACTTTGATGGCCTTTAGGATAGCTACCGATATTGCACAAAAAATAAAAAAAAGTAACAGGCTGCTTTCTCAATATTTTGGCATTAATCCCGATTTAGGCCACGTTCAATAATATCCTTGACAGCATGATGAGTCCCTTAATAGGTTTTTATAGTTTGCCATATTCGTTCGTTCTTAACCATTTTGATTTTACTATATTACATTTATAGTGTGATATAAATAGGCCTCGACCGGTGTAGGGCAACATTAAATAGTTTGGGTAACTAATATTTACAATTGATTAACTTGTCAACAACCAATAATTAATTGTAATTATGATTAACTTATTGACGAAATGTGGATGTAATGCTCTCTGCATACGCCTGGTTCTCTAACATTCCGCTTATGCTTTAGCGGATGGAGACGTGTGACTGTAAACGTTATTGTACATCAAATTAATTAATGTACTCACTAGAGTTTAGATATAGAGACTGCGTCGGCCAAGACAACAAAACAATATTATTGTCTCCAAACCAGTACATAATAGTTAGTACCCCTGATTTGTTACAGAGTACAGCTAAAAGCCTTAAATTAGTATCACTTACGCGCATGCCTTCGCATAAGAGCAGTTTCTCGCTCTTAAATAGAATTTTTACTGTTCACGCGGCGATCCTCAGCCACGCTGCCCCTAATTATGCTGCAGTAATTTATGAACCTTTAAGAAAGCTTATCTATACGAACTATTGAAATTATGTTTTGATAGCACTAGTAGACTTTGAGGAAAGGATTAGTATTTATTATCAATAGTTATTCAAATGCTCGTGTTTTATAGAGGTGTCTAATGTTTCTGTCCAAGGCTATGTATATCTATAACTGAACCCTGTATTACAGATATCTGTAAAGTAAATTGTTAATTGTTCTTAAAACAATTACAATAAATTATTGCAATTGTTTTAATTGAGATTTGCAATTAATATAAATTAATCTAAATAAATTAATTGCTACCTGAAATTGTTGGTTTAATTGCGGTTAATATTAATCGCAATTGATTTTGTATTCAATTTAGTCGATAAATGCCCAATACTGGCCCCGTCCTAAATATTGGAGTTATTAAATCACAAACGCTGTACTAACAAATAAGTATCTTGAGCAAGATGATAATCGTTATAAGTAGCAAGAAGGGGGTAAAATAATATTGTTATAATGTACAATATGTTCTATTGAGGTAATACACTACACATGTACTCTGTACGTTACTTCGTTATAACTAAACTATAATAGCTTGTACAAAAATTAACACCAATTTTATAATAATTATTTGATGGTCATGACAATTAAAAATATGGTATTGTATGGCATTTTCTTGATAAATCCCACATCGAATAAAAATCTTACCACTACACATCAGACTAAATGTAGAAAAAAGAAGGAAACGACGTTTTCGAATAAGCGAAATATAAATACAAAACATATTGATTCTATTAAAATAATAGATACTTAATTGATTATTCAATTATTATTTTTTTAGAAGCCACAACTTAAACATATATTAGGCTACTGCTTAATTAATATTGCTCTCAAACGTGTCGTTCCAGTAATCACTAGTCAATAGTTAGAGGGCGCACTCTAACGCGTGTTACAAGCAATTTAGTTAAGTAAGATATAGTTGTGCAGATATTTATTAAGTATATATGTACTATATTATGTACTTAATAAATATCTGTACAACTATTATAGTAAAGTACCTATACTTATAAAATTTGGACTGTAATGACACATGTCAAGCTCCTTGAAATAAAGATGGGTCGTAGTAGGTGTGGACTATGGACATGTAGAGACATTACGAGAGTCGGTGAAAAATATATCGACTGAACCAATCAACCAGTCAATACTTGTACTAATGTTGTATGTTGATTGTTATAATAAAAATATACCACCTACCAAAATTGACACTGGCACAGTCACCAATACCCCCCCCTGTATCTTTTAAATGGCGTACCGACCAATTCTGGTATTTTACGACCAAATTCCACTAATAATCTACGTAAATAGATTTCCAGTTTCCTATGGTGGCTGACGATTCGCGCGATGCCCTTAACGTCGACCTTTCCTTGGTAGTAGAAGATGAAGTGACAATATTATTTTTAAAAGAAAATCGGTTTAAATAAATTACCTACATCACCATCGCGATGCTTCAACCTTTAATTTAGATTTTGCTAAGTAATTATTCATATGCGGAATACTCTATTAAAGACCTAGTATACTTTAAGGGTGTTGATTTATTTTGAAATATAAATCAAAATATTGTTTTTTACCTAATATAAAAAAGCAACGCAAGTAGGAACCATCATCCAACAAGAGGACGCTCATTGTTGCAATAGGAAGGCATTATTATTGAACACAGACCATTAACAGATTTTTTAGATGCAGTTTAGTTATAGCTTATTATGTATAAAGGACATTGATATAGATCACAGCCTATTTCTGGATCTCTTACCAAACTTTTGGAACAATACCTCCATGCTACAAACGATATTAGCCAAATAACTCTGTGTTGTTACGGTGGGCCATAGTGGCACTAATAAATATGGTAAGACGACAAATATCGGCGCTGAAGAGGAAAAGGGAAAATCTGTTAACTAACTCCCAGTTAAACCCAACTATATGAAGGAAGGACAACCTGTGGTTGTTGTTGTCTTTAAAAAGTACGCAGTGTTTAAAAACAAATTACAGTAATTTTCCTCTTTTGTGTTTGTTTGTAAAATAATATATTTTCAATACAAGTAACGAATGACTCGAATTATTAGTTGACATCACCAAATTTTCCACAATATCGGTTGTCCTTCTATCATCATATATGTATCATATAGGTATCATGGACAAAATAACAAATAAATAGCTTGTGTGTACTGATGACATTCATGACATGGATGTGCTTCTTCACTGCGGGTTATGTGTCCCGGACGACATTGTGACTTCACAATGTTGGACCGAAGTATATTTATTATCTCTATCATATCTGGTTTGGCCCTTACCCAGCTAAAAACTTTCTTAAAGTGAAACTAATATTGTTCTTAGTTTTCCGACTCTGTTGAGAATTGAGATTGGATCTAACCTAAAGACTTAGTTCATTTTCCATTGCAATCTCTTTATTGCATGGTAATCCATATTTATTTTCAATTATTTATGTTTTAAATAAACCAACAAAAAGCATTCTAAACCGAAGAACTAAACACAACCTACCAATTCATCGTTTTCTATCGATCGCACTAAAACAAGTAAAAATGCTGTCTTTGGTTTCGGGATACAAAAAGAGAAGGTATGCAAACCTAACAGGTTTATCAGCAGATACCCATGTTATCTATCAACGCTTTCTAACAGCTGTTAGAAGATTGTATGGATGACCAGAAATGCAGTGAAATTAAGTTAAAAACAATACACTTGGTCAGACCAGCCTATGTGAAAACCATTTAAGAAACCTGTTTACGAGTTAGGTTACTATTTAATTTCAACTTTCCTTTGTTTTTCTCAACTGCTTATCGATTTGATTAGATACAATTGAATAAATTTCAAGAGTTACATTTTCAATCCAATTTAATATAATGTTTTCTTTTTCACCGTGTGAAGATTTCTTGTCATTATGCAGAGTTCTTCTAGTTTGCAAATAATATAATGGATTTTAATATAGGTAATCTTAATGTCAAGATCTGTCACATTAATCAAAAAAGATTATAGCGTTCTTAGATAAAATGTTCGAATACGGAACATTTGTATTTTAAAGTCGCGTATAATGGCACTCAGAATAGTCACTGCCGAGATACATGATCTTAACTTCACTACGTTCTTAAGTTCTCACTTAGAAAACCACTTATTGAGAGGAGGGAGAATAGGCCACTCTTAATATCCTCTAGTTATACTTTGACTACTTTGCGTGATAGGAAATATGAAGAAACAAAGGCTTTTGATAGTCTAAGTCTAACCTAATAAGAAGCTCAGCAGCATTATATCGTGATGAATAAATTAAATTTTGTCCTGGTCGTGCTATTTCCACAATCTACTCTTAAACTCTTCATAGAGCGCTTGGCTAAGAATACCAGAAGGGCAAAATACATCAGGTTGCATCTAGTGGCAGATCGATAGAGATTAAACTGCTACACATCATGTGGGTATTATGTAAACATAACTCTCTTTACTTTGATATGTCATGTTACAATTTGAATTTGCGATGCATTTCGTTTGTGAGACAAACTAGCAAGTAGTCGTTTTGGTGCACTGGTGTGACGGTATCTGACATTCTGTTTCTGGCAGTATAATAACGTCAATACATACTGTCGAGTAACAGTTCTTACATCAACACTCGTCAAGTGTTAAGTTCTCAACGCTTGCGTCATGTGCTGCATATTTATTATTAATACGCAGTACCTACTTGCAAAAAGTAGTTTAGGTTTAAATGAATAAAAAATAAATATCTTTTAGAAATCAGAAACTAAATTTATCGTTTAATTTTAGGATTTATTATTCGCGTCCATGGATTTCTTCTTAATGATTATATTAAATTAATTCCCACCGACGTTTCTAGAAAATTTGCATCGTTGATCTGTTAGAAATTAAGATTAAAAGTAAAGTGTTTCTCATACTACAAGCAATGTATTTCACCTCCCGTAGATCACATCTCCATCTCTGTTTAAACCTAGATCAGTCCGATTACGGAAGCATCTTCGCCATAATATAAGATCGCTGCCAAAAATGTTTGCATATCGTTTCTATATCAAGTAGAGTAACGCTCTGTTATCTCAGCAGAAGAAGTGTGGTCTTTGTCCTTGAGACGACCGCAACTCTTTTATTTTGTACGAACGTACCAGTATTGCAATTGTCATGCTCGCTCTTACCATCAAGTGGTACATATATGTTTATTTGCCGGCTTATTACCTTAAACAAATATTGTGCAGTGAGCAGAATGTATAAAGCATCATCGGTCTCGTACAAACGTAGAGTAGAAACTCTACATCATCATATCAGATGTGGAACGGAACGGAGTGTGGAAATAAAACGAATCTATATTGCTGTAAGGCCAGGTGGCTGTATCAAGTCGCGGGTTATCGATGATAGGAAAATAGCGAGTTGTGCGATAACACGCGCGTCACTGCTGCACTTGAACCAGCCAACGAGCTGCAGTCGCGTTTACTACCATTTCTATCCGACACGACTCGCATTAAAAAACTGCATAATTATACTTTTCATACTTTAAAACGGCATCCTGCCGGTTCTCTTTGTCTCATGCCAGTCTGTCTATCTGTTGGTCAATAGTCGTAGATCTCAGGAACTAACAGCTGGACAGCTCAACCTAAAATAACTCTAGAGGTACAGCTTCAAGTTCTAAAAATATAATAATTAAATGGTATAAATAAATATCATTCAATGACCCAGTGCTATAAAAATTCGGTCTTTCAAATATAATTATACTTAGTCATAATTTGGGTGTTGTTCTAAACATTAAGGTTAGAATGAAACATTAATATTTAATAATAAACGCTCGGGTTGGGGCGCTAGTCCTGAGAACAGTTGTCTTGTTTTTGCTTCTTATTGTAATGTGACTTAATGCGGACATATCTGTAACTTATAATTTCACTCGTCGTTGCAGATCTGTACCTCGGATACAATATGATGATGAGTTGTGTGTAGCTCGTAATTATTTATAGCTTCTAGAATCGGTTTATTACGTGTTCAGTGTTTTATTGTACTGTATATATTAACCTATATTCGCAATAAACTATTTGAATTTGTATAAATACTACAAGGGCTATATCAAATGCTCTACGCACTCCCAGTGCGTGCGGTAGCCGCGGCGCGGAGGGTTCATTCTGTGAACGAGACATTATGCGAGGTGATCCGATGTGTCGCTCGACGTCGCCAATTGGCGCACAAAGGCTCGCTATTGTTGTGCTGAGTCGCGGCGTCGCGTCGGCACATCAGCCGAACTCCCAAGCCATTCTTCCGTGGGGCCACGGAGCGAGGCGACCGCACCGCGAGCGCTATCCAAGTCTCCGAACGAGTCCGTCATTGAAGGATTGGAATTTTTTATGGTCGAGTCCACTCGATCGCAAAAAATAGCTTGCTCCAAATCCGGTTAGAGGTGCGATGCACACCGGTGCGGGTACGGGTGGACAGTAGGTACAGACGGTGCTGGACGTTTCGGCGCGTGATTGCCACTCATACATTATGATTAATTGCGTATTTAATCGAGAGGTCACTAGATTGTCGTTTGTAGATAAAGGAAACTGTCTGAGGTCGAAGCGGACTCCGGACTACACCTGACCCCTCCGCGGGGCTTCGGGTGCTCCTTTTTCCGTCGTCAACGGTTGTGTGGGGTAGAAGGCGGGCGCCGATGAAGCGGCGCGCGCTGCTAACTTTCGCGAGGAGGAAGAACGCGGCGACCTTGTCCGTCCTTGCGGCGCGATAACGCGGGTTCGGGGTCTCGTGGAAACGTGACGCTCCGGGCCGCGACCCCGCTATCGCGCCCTTTTAACCGCGTGTCGCATCGCCGGCGCATCATTCGCCTCGCACGCTCCTCGCGCGTATCACGCACCTTGTGTTCCGATAGTGCGTTACACGACAATATTCTAGCACTTAGCATTTGAGATTCAGTCGGCGCTAACATCGGGCCCGGGTGGATAATAACAAGCAATAGCTGAGGTGAGGTGGACTTTGGTTGCGGACAAGGTTGCCTCACTGGCGCTTAGTGGTGGAACGTTTACTGAAGCGGTGGTTGGTTGCAGATACGTGAAACAGCTGAGCTGCAAACATGCCGAGCGCCGTGATGAACGGGACGCGCGGGGCGGACGACGACATCGTGCTGACGGGCTTGTCGGGCCGCCTGCCCGAGTCGAACACCATCGAGGAGTTCGCGCAACAGTTGTTCGACGGAGTCGACCTCGTCACCGCCGACGACAGGAGATGGACTCCAGGTAAACAGCCTCACCACATCCCATCGATTTAAACTAGTAAACAGACAATTTATAAATAATTAATTCACATGTAACACTTTACCTGTATACCATAATAGTGTTTTGTATTACAATTATCACCTTCACTTACATCAATGACGCGTAGTAATATTTTGTGAACCTAACTAATTAGTAAATAAACATCAAGAAAATGATGTATTCACACATCACGGCTAACAATGTCAATGTCATCTACAATATGATACGATGATGAAAATTTATGATAGCTTATAATTTACATAAATGTTTTAAGAAGCAAGTGTCACCCCATTGCGGTACTACTTAGTATTTTGTTTACAGAAGAGTATTTTATTTCCATGCAATATTTTGTAAACCTCAATATTTTCTTATATATTTGCTTAGTCTGACACTAGGAAAATTCTGGTTGCGTCTAACTAATAATAAAACTGAAGAGTTGGTATGTTCTAACGCACTAATCTCATAAACTACTGGTCCGACTTAGAAAATATTTTTGCATTAGAAAGTCAGTTTATTGAAGAAGAATATATAATTAGGCTAGTATACTAAGGTCATATAAAAGTTGTTAGTAATATAAACAACATCAATGGTCAAACGCGAGTAAAACTATGAGTGAAACTACCTGTTTCTGAAGATAAACAAAGTTCCACTGTAAAGTCGACGTTTTCCGCAAATGACTTAGGTACATAATTATGTCATTGAATTATTATGGGGTCTTGCTATAACTAATAATTCAACATACAACTTGATGGATTTAATTTATTTTGATACAATGACTTAATTTGCCAATGTAGGAAAATCTAAATATGTTATTCACGTAGGTCACAAAGTTACACTTATGAACGTCAAGGTTACACTGATGATGATGTTCATGATAATCATGGTAGCTTTGTGTGAACTCCTTGGCAACTGTTTTGGAAAGTGACTTTCCCTGATTCTAAACAACTTACAGCTAACGAGCTATAAAATTAAAATAATTTTCAAATCGGTGTAATTATTCCCGAGGTTAACGCTTTCAAACATACAAACTCTTCGGCTTTATAAGAGAACATCATTCAAAACATGAATGATAGAAACAGAAAAAGACAGATAGAGAAAACCGTATAGCTAATTAATAAGACAAATTGAAGCTAAGTAAAATTATAGTTTATTTATGCTATTGTCATGTATTTTACCGATGAAATATAATATGATCGCTCTAAGTACCAAGTAATCGCGGTTTTCTGAAATGATGTAACTCTATGCAGTCTTAATGTTAAATTAATAGCAATACCACTGTTAGATTATACAAAATAAATCGATATATCCCAGTCAATCTTTAAATATCTGAGCATAATTAAAGTAAAAGTGTTTTGGCATGAAATAGATTTGTAGGTACAGCATTATAATATTTATCTCTCTTTAATTTTCTAATGTAGTACTTACATTTACATAACCATGCAAATTTATGTTTAGGAATTAATTAATTTATTTAAGGATTGTCTACATTACATACACATAATATATTCAATAAGTTCAATTCATAGAAATATATTTTAGTGCTGTAACTTTTCCAGAAAACCATATCATGCTGGTCAGAGTTAATATAAGAGAAAGATAACTTAATGCTTATAACATAATATGTCGAATCATTATAAAAATCGTTATTTATAGTTCATGACAGTTATATACAATCCATTTAAATATTATCTAAAATATTTTCATATCATAGAAACAATTTATTGTTAGCGATTCACGTAATATTAATATGATCGCATTGGGTTGCGCTTGCGCCGATTGTGGGCACTGCGCCACGCAGATAGCAGTCACCGTGGTGCCGCCACCTGACCTCTCTATGATATAATATCACTCGGATATATCGTCAGATTCATACATACTGATATCATAACATAACATACCTATACGTTACATACATGATATCTGTTAAACAAGTCTGTTTAAGTAATAGTAATAGTTCTTGCTTATTGATTACATAATATTTCAGTATAGTGTTAGCAACCAAATTATAAGTAAAATTTAACCAGCCTTTAGTCGGTTTCAATCAATAGAAGGATGAATAATTGAATATATTATATTAAATACTCTGTTTAATTAAATGCTTACTTTCCTGTTTTTAAAGTTCTGTTCCCTAATCATATTAGCAAAAGGAATTTGAGAAATTCCTGGCAGACTGGTAATTACGAACATTTTCCTCGTGATATTAGTTACCTATACTTACAATAATTTATACTGTTATAGTTGAAGTTTCAACTTACTCTCCACATATAATAAGTAGAAGTCAATGTGCGAGCAGCGATCGCTTCAATAGGAGTAATAGGCATTAATGGGTCAGTATTATAGCTTCATAATGGTATACAAGTGAACTGTAGTTTATGTATGTCAAACGTGCCTTTATTGAGTTAGTGTAGTTGTTATGTTTCGTTACGACAATAACATACAAAGCGTGTAACAAGAGATACGTTAAAGAGAAGAGACATTTATGAATGTTGTCCATCCATTCGTCTTTCTTTTTAGATTTAATAAAATGAGATCTTAAATGTATTGGTTATCCCGGCAGCAGCGAAATTAGCAATTTTTTACTAGAGCCAGAACTGTCTTTACGAGAAAAGTTTTCCAAATCGGATTGGTTTTTATGATATATATATTTCATATTTATGATATATGTTTCGTATTTATGATCTAGGTATGGATGTACAACTATGAGTTCTCATCGCCCCTAAGGGCACGAGGGCCAAGGCCAAATCATAGCCCTTTTTTACGTGGGGATATGCGCCTGATGCATATCCCACAAGGGGAGGCGAGAGGGTTATGTCCGGCTCTCCCGTACTTCGGGCCTACGGACCAAAATCCCACGGTGTGCCAACTCGCTGCCTTGTATAGTGGATGGGCCGCTGGAAAAGAGACTACCTCAGCGACCCACCCAGCAGACTACAACTCCTGAGCGACGCCCCGGCTCTACAACCGGACCAAGTCAGTCAAGTCGGGTGGCGGACCGACTCAATGGCTGGTGGGCGGAAGATCCTCGTTCTCTCGTGCGCGGCTTTCATTATGGCGGCCGCCAAACCTCACCTCGAACCTCGAGGAGGACATTCTTGCCTCTCAGATAGTCTGCCACCAGCCGCTCCAGGTAAAGAGGTCGGCGAAGACACCGCCACCAGAACACCGCCGCCGGCGACCGCCTCTTCGGCCGCGGCCTTCAGGCGCATTATGGCCCTCGAAGCAAAAGCGTCTCTATAGTCAGGCCATCTGTCGGGCGAAAAGTAAGATGTTGGAGGGTCTAGACCATGACCCCCAGGGGCGCCCATATTGCGCCCCCCTTACGGAGACCTTCCAGCCCAACTTCCTATCCGAAGCGGTCGAGGAGTTATTTCCTGGCTGGGTAGAGCACGTGCTCCCGATTATGGCAGTACGGCCCGGTAGTCCGACATCGGGAGGCGGACATCAGTGCTCCCCCGGTTACAGATGCGGAAATGGGGTCGGCTGTCTTGCGGATCCGCTTCAAGACGACCGCCCGACTGGACTTTACGGTGTGCCAGCGCGAGCTCTCGCGCTGGCCCTCGATCACCTGGATGTCCGCTATAGGGATCTTTTCGACAAGCACCTATGACAATCGTACGAGCATTGATACCAATGATTATGTTATTATATCAATGGAGACGAGATAATTTGTAATTCAATAGTTCTCCACGTTTGCTTTTTAGCACACACACCTTGGATATATTAAAGTCAACTTAACACCAACATGCATGTAATAAATCAAATAAACTTAGTGTTACTTAGATAAATGTTGGCTGATGGCGTTTAGAATAAATCTACCATTATTCATTGAAGGTATTGACAATCAATCACAATTATTCTTAACTTTGTTATGTGTACTAGTTGTATTGAATTTTGTAACATAATGATCAATACAACCTACAGAAAGACACACATTTTTGTGTGTTAAATTAAAATGGCGTAACTTATTAAGAAATTAGAAGGCATTGCTAGGATGGATAGTAGAGGGTAAGTGCATGAAGTGCGTACTCTAAACTAGTGTCTTTCGTGTCATATTATATCGAATGTCTTTGTTTCATATAGTGCCACGTAAGGCCCGGAGTTAGGGATCATGGCAAAGGTTAATCGTACAAGAGTGAATCTACGTCGTATTCGGATAATCGCGGAAACAACGCAGTTGCGCTCGGTTTGTTCATGGCGTCACAAATTGACGATTTGCGTGCGCCTGTGCCGATACCGATCGGCTCTATCTCTCTGATCGCATTGTCAAGTCATGATCGTTTACTGATGACAGCGGACTGCTCCGTTTGTCGCGTATTAACCGCTTCATCTATTTTTTACACATCAACTTTTTATACAGAAACACAAGTCATTGTATGCAGATATTAAATCGAACAGGAAGTTTTGTCTACAACTGATCTTGTTCTGTAAACATTTACATGTTTGCTGCTAATTTAACATGTTTAATTCAACAGGTAAAAATTCTAGAACAAATACTAGTTTATTATTAAATACTGGCGAACAAAAATGTGACTGTAATCTGCACAGAGATCTCTACATTTTCTCTGTTAACGTATCTAAGAACTATTCCTAACCATAGAGTGAATGTTAGTACACAGAAAGTCACAACAGATAGGTATTAGATAAGAAAAATAATCTTGTTATGGTTTCCGTCAAGTACTTATTTCTGGTACTTGTGTATTAGTAATGTAATGTACTCATTTTTATTTAATATCTCGATAGATATCGACGATCCAATTCATATTATTCATCAAAACGTAAACGTAAACGCAGTTCAATGATTCATTTTGTTACCAAATTTCATGGCACCATTTGTTTCTGGGAAAGGTCTGTGACGCCTCACTCCGATATGAGGCGATCGATGACGTTTGAACTGTCGATTTATATATTTATTGTAGGAATTGAAGTTATAAAGGCACTTATGTTAGTTATTTTAGTATTGTAAAACGCGTCACGTTGTACATACATACAAGCGGTATTGATTTTATCTCGGTCCACACAATACTCGAGACTGGATCAATAATACTGTAGGTATTAGATGGTGGCTTCTCTGTCAGAACAGATAACGAGTTTTAGTTGGATATGTTAATCTCCTAGTTAGGACAAAGATAGAGCTGACATTATAGTAGAAATGGATCCGTTTACTAATGGATTGCTAGTGTTGTTTTTGCTGTGTTCATATTTTTCATTCATTATATGGACAGCGTTTAGAGTGTTAGATTAGCTACATATGAAGTTAAGATAGCGGCAGTTCAAGAAAAGTGGACGATCGCCCACGTATCGCAAATGGTACGATTAACCAATTGTTGTACGAATGAATGACTAGTGTGAACGGCACGCCGCCGCCGCTCATCGTCTCGCAACAACAGACCAAGCTTTCACCGCGGTCGGGCATGGGCTCTCGTGCCGCCGCGAAACGACCGGCGCGCGCGCGCGTCGCCCGCGGACTTGCGCGACTCGCCGACTGGTAGCGTCGAGTGGCGTGATGCCTCATGCGTCACACATCGCGCTACTTATCTGATGCTAACAAAGAACACATTCGCCGAAACTATTATTATGTCATTCCCGTAAGAATTATAGTAAACACACATAGGATACTGACGTCACCAATTGACGTGTTTATCAAAATTCATCGAGATTTTCTAACATCAATCACATATTTACATGAGTATGTTTACACAATATTTAAGTACTTAAGTACATTTTGAGGTGACAATGTTTATTTGTCGTCAGGTTTGCATGGGTTGCCGGAGCGCAATGGCAAGCTGAAGGACTTGGCGCACTTCGATGCGACGTTCTTCGGCGTGCACCCGAAACAGGCGCATTTGCTCGACCCGCAGTTGCGCTTGTTACTAGAGCTGACGCACGAGACGCTAGTGGATGCCGGCTACAACCCCGCCGAACTGCGCGGCTCGCGCACTGGCGTGTACGTGGGCGTGTCCAACTCCGAGACTGAAGAGATGTGGACCTCCGACCCAGACAAGATCAACGGCTACGCGCTGACGGGCTGTTGTCGAGCCATGTTCCCCAACAGGTTATCGTACACGTTCGACTTCAAAGGACCTTCGTTTGCGCTGGATACCGCCTGTTCCAGTTCCATGTTTGCGTTGGCGCAGGCGGCGGCTGCCATCCGTTCAGGACACTGCGATGCGGCCATAGTGGCTGGTACTAATCTGTGTCTGAAGCCCGCCACGTCACTCAGTTTCCATCGGCTCAGCATGTTGTCGCCGGAGGGGCGCTGCGCGGCCTTCGACGCCAGTGGCCGTGGTTACGTGCGCTCAGAGGCGGCGGTAGCCGTGTTACTACAAAGACGTGGGGCAGCACGACGAGTGTACGCCACGCTACGTGGAGCGCGCATCAATGTGGACGGCGCTAAGGATCAGGGTATTACCTTCCCTTCGGGTGACATGCAACGCCGCCTGGCCGAAGAGACTTTCACCGAGGCCCGCCTGCGTCCCACCGATGTTGCGTACGTCGAGGCGCACGGTACTGGTACCAAGGTATGTCGTCACTCAATGTTTTCATTTGTTCCCAAGCTTTTGCACTCTATTGTTTATATTTATTTTTCATAACAAATTGCATAATGGATCGTTCGTTTGGCAGGTAGGAGACCCGCAAGAGGTGAACGCGATCGCCGACTTTTTCTGTCCAGGACGCAAGACCCCATTGCTCCTGGGTTCTGTAAAATCCAACATGGGTCACTCGGAGCCGGCCTCAGGTCTGTGCTCCATCGCTAAGGTCTTAGTTGCGATGGAACGCGGCGTCATCCCACAGAATCTTCATTTTAAATCTCCCAATGCTGATATTCCTGCACTCAATGATGGAAGAATCAAGGTAAATGTTGATAAAGATTGGAGTTGAATTTTTTTTTATTAATTTTATTTTTCTATATTTTCCTAAACCTGGTATCTTAATGTTGCAGGTGGTGGACCGCAACATGCCATGGGACGGTGGGCTAGTGGCCATCAACTCGTTCGGATTTGGCGGCGCTAACGCGCATATTATCTTAGAGTCGAACACGGCGCCGAGCTCGCGCCCGGCTAGTTCAAGTACTGCGCCGCGCCTCGTGGTGGCGTCTGGTCGTACCGAGGAAGCCGTGCGCGAGTTGTTGGGACTGGCCGCCAAGAACAAAGAAAATGCCGACTTACATGCGCTGTTGGACACCATCCACAGGCACAACATCGTCGGACATCCGATCCGCGGCTTCACCGTACTCACCGACCCGCCCGCCGAGGAGTGCATCGTAAGCCAACCTATAATCTGCATCATGTGAAATAGAATTGTTAAGAGATCCTTTCTGATCGTTTAACCGTTTCAGGAAATGGAAAGCGGCGAACCGCGACCAATTTGGTTCGTATTCTCCGGCATGGGATCCCAATGGCCCGGTATGGCGAAAGAACTTATGAAGCTGCCAGCGTTCGCAGCCAGCGTCAACCGCTCGGCTGCGGCCCTGCGCCCGCATAATATTGACTTGCTGAAAGTAATCACGGAAGCACCGCAAACTGCGTTCGATGACGTCATCAATTCGTTCGTGTCCATCGCCGCGGTGCAAGTGGCGCTTGTGGATGTGCTTCGCGCCCTTGAGATCCGTCCCGACGGCATCGTGGGCCATTCCGTCGGTGAAATAGGTGTGTAGTAGCTTAGATAATACTATATATAATTATTAATTAAATGGTATACGAGTATTAAACGCTTCGGTGTACAGGTTGCGCGTACGCGGACGAGACACTGACAGCGGAACAGGCAGTGTTAGCTGCATACTGGCGAGGCCGCAGTATCGTAGACGCTAAGTTGGCGCCGGGTGCTATGGCTGCCGTGGGCCTGTCGTGGGAGGAGTGCGAGGCGCGCTGCCCGCCGGACCTGGTGCCCGCGTGCCACAACTCCGCCGACAGCGTGACGGTGTCAGGCCCTGTGCCATCGCTCGAGAAGTTCGTCGCGGAACTGTCGGCAGCCGGCATTTTCGCGCGCCGTGTCAACAGCTCCGGCGTAGCGTTCCACAGCAAGTACATCGCCACCGCCGCGCCACTGCTACGCAAGAGTCTCGAGCGCGTCATCACCGACCCCAAGCCCCGCACCTCTCGCTGGGTCTCGTCTTCGCTAA
Organism: Catocala nupta; assembly: GCA_963675205.1. Lineage (NCBI taxonomy): Eukaryota > Metazoa > Arthropoda > Insecta > Lepidoptera > Erebidae > Catocala > Catocala nupta. Next base: position 9,005,459 of record OY776095.1, on the reverse strand, counting down.
CCAGAGACAAGTGGAACTCGGATCTTGGTGAGTCTCGTTACCGGAAGCTTACTCCAGGACGCGAATTATATCGCAGCTCGTTTTCTCTAACTGACCATTGGCCGTTGTATGCACAGCTAAGTTGAGCGACGCCAATTACCACGTGAACAACCTGCTGTCGCCGGTGCGGTTCGCGGATGCCATCCGCGAGATCCCCGCGCGCGCTATCGTGGTGGAGGTGGCGCCGCACGCGCTGCTGCAGGCCGTGCTGAAGCGCGCGCTGCCGGCGCCCGGCGCCGCCTACGTGGCGCTCGTGCGCCGCGACGCGCCCGACGCGCTCGTGCACCTGCTGAGCGCTGTGGGCAAACTGTACGGCGCCGGCGGCCAGCCCAACGTGGCACGTCTCTACCCGCCCGTGCAGTTCCCCGTGGCGCGCGGCACGCCAGGCCTCGCCTCGCACGTCGTGTGGGACCACTCGCTGGAGTGGGACGTGGCGCACTTCGGTGCGGCGCGCTCGGGCGAGAACGTCATCGAGTACGATCTGTCGCGCACTGACGACGGCTTCATCACCGGCCACAACATCGACGGCCGTGTACTTTTCCCCGCCACCGGCTATCTCGTACGTGCTTCATAATTGTTCTATCTAATAAAGTTGATTTAACGTAAATTAAAAAGAGCACCGCATTTATTACTTTTGTTACTCTGCTGACTAAATTATATTTGTTACTCTTTAGAACCGAGCTTATCAATATAATTCTGAATATTAATTTGTGATTAAAAGGAATAAATTAATTTTATTTTATTTAATCTTTTTAATTTTCTTGCAGACTCTCGTTTGGAGGACAATGGCGAAATTACACAACAAGAAGCCAGAGGAGACACCGATTGTGATGGAGAATATTCAGTTCCGTCGTGCGACTATTGTATCGCGAGACACGCCAGTGCGCTTCCTAATTAATGTGCTAGAAGGCACCGGCGAGTTCGACGTATGCGAGGGTGGTGCCGTTGTAGTTACGGGTACAGTGCGGCTGGCGGAAAACCCTGCCGCTGAACGTCTGCGTGACCTGGACGAAACACGCCCCGCGGCCGAGAAGGACTTGCTCCCGCTCAACACTGACGACATCTATAAAGAATTGCGTCTGCGTGGTTACAACTATGGAGGCATCTTCCGCGGCATCCGTTCATCAGATCCGCGCGGCATCGTTGGTGAACTCTCCTGGGACGACAACTGGATCTCATTCATGGACACCATGTTGCAGTTCGGTATCATCGGTGTGGACACGCGTGAGCTCTACTTGCCTACCCGCCTGCAACGCGCACTTATCGACCCGCAGGCGCAGCTCGCGGCGGTGGCGGCGCTGGGAGAGGGCAAACATGTGCCCGTGCGCATGCACCGTGACATCGACGTCATCAGCGCTGGTGGCATTGAGCTACGAGGCGTCAAGACCAGCTTGGCGCCGCGCCGTGCCAACACACAGGCGGCGCCGACCCTGGAGAAGTACGTTTTCCTGCCTTACGACAACGCCACCGTCGCCACAGAGGACACGTCGCGCTCTAAGCGCGATGCACTTACCGTGAGCCTGCAACTTGTGCTTGAAAATGCAGGCGCCCTTAAGCTCAAAATCGCTGAAGCTGCGCTGGACCGGGCGCCAGAAGCCATGCTGACACCGATGGCTATGCAGGTGCTGGAAGCTGAGCCACAGGTTCGCGTGGATGCTACTTTGGCAGCTGGCGCTACACCCGCGCCCTACGCCGCCGTCGTCAAGGACCTCGGCGTGAAGGTGGTGCCCAAGGACGGGCGCACAGTGGCTGTGGAGACTGACTGTCATCTTGTGATGGCGGCGGACGTGATGTCGCGCCACGGCGCGGCCGTACTGACCACGCTCACGAGCGCGCTGGGCGAGGGCGGCATGATGCTGCTGGAGGAGCCGCACAAGGCAATGGACGATCGTGCGGCCAAGGACATGCTGGACAAGGCAGGATTGATGCTGGTGTCGCGCCAGGTGGCTGCTAGTTGCGAGTACGTGCTCCTGCGGCGCCGCACCACTGTGCCTGAACGCCACGTCGTAGTGGATGTGGCCGACGACGACGCCTATCGCTGGGTGGATACGCTGCGTGAAGCCATGGCACGCGCTGAGACCGAAGAGATGCGCCTGTACGTTGTGGCGCGCGCAGCCAACAGTGGCGTACTGGGTATGGCCACGTGCCTGCGTGCCGAGCCGGGCGGCCGCGCGCTTCGAGTATACTATCTGCCAAACGCCAAGGAGGCGTTCAACCCGGGCGCGCCGGCATACGCGGCTCAAGTACAACGTGATCTGGCCGTGAATGTTCTACGCGCGGGCGTGTGGGGCTGCTACCGGCACTTGGGTCTTGGTGACGCCGCCGCGGCACAGTTGCAGGTGGAGCACGCGTACGTGAACACACTGACCCGCGGTGACTTGTCCTCGCTGCGCTGGATCGAGTCTCCACTGAGGCACGCACGCGATCAACCGCTGCCACCTCGCACAGACCTCTGCACGGTGTACTGTGCGCCACTCAACTTCCGTGACATCATGTTGGCCACCGGCAAACTGCCGCCCGATGCTTTGCCTGGCAACCTCGCCGGACAGGTCAGTAGTGTCTAACGCCGTCTATTTATGTTTTAATCCTAATTAATCTGTAAACGTAACGAGTTATCAAATAAATTTTACTTACGCCCTTTACGTTTTTGTTTTCAGGAGTGTATTCTCGGATTGGAGTTCAGTGGTCGCTCGTCGGACGGTAAACGCGTAATGGGAATGGTAGCGGCCTGCGGTTTGGCCAGCACCGTGCTCGCGGACAAAGGTTTCCTGTGGGAGGTGCCCAGCAAGTGGTCGCTGGAGGAGGCTTCCACCGTGCCCGTAGCTTACGCCACCGCATACTACGCGTTGTCGGTGCGCGGGCGCATGCGCAAGGGCGAGTCGGTGCTGATCCACGCGGGTACGGGAGGCGTGGGGCAGGCCGCCATCAGCATCGCGCTGGCGGCGGGCTGCACGGTGTTCACGACGGTGGGCACGCCGGACAAGCGCGCGTTCCTGCGCGAGCGGTTCCCTGCGCTGGCGCCGCAGAACATCGGCAACTCGCGCGACACGTCCTTCGAGCAGCTGGTCAAGCGCCGCACGCGCGGCCGCGGCGTGGACCTCGTGCTCAACTCGCTCGCCGCCGACAAGCTGCACGCGTCCGTGCGCTGCCTGGCTGAGGGCGGCCGCTTCCTCGAGATCGGCAAGCTCGACCTGTCCAATGACACCGCACTGGTGAGTGTCGCCGTCAAGCTCATAATTCATATGTCGCGTCCCTACATAGAGTGAGCGAAGATATTAAGTTTCTATCTTTCGTCGCAGGGTATGTCAATCTTCCTGAAAAATACAACCTTCCACGGTATTCTGTTGGACGCGTTGTTCGACGCGGGCGAGGAGAGCAGTGACAAGGCAGCGGTGGTTCGCTGCGTAACGGAGGGCATGGCGTCTGGCGCTGTTCGTCCGTTACCTTCCACCGTCTTTTCTGACCACCAACTGGAGCAGGCATTCAGGTAAGCTTTGTTTGCGCTACATAACTAGCAATGATATTATAATTAAACAAATATGTGACGTTGTATGTGTATTTGTGCGCAGGTACATGGCGACGGGTCGCCACATCGGTAAAGTAGTGTTGCGTGTACGCGAAGAAGAGGCGGCGGGCGCGCGCGCCGGTACCAAGCTGTTGTCTGCCATTCCGCGCACATACATGCACCCCGCCAAGTGCTACGTACTCGTGGGTAAGTGGGTGCTCTTAGCAACTCTAGCTAAACTTCTACCGGTTTTATACATGTAATTAGTTGTTCTAGTGCTTCCATTTCGTTTATCTTTATGTAACTTATAGCTGATCCCTGACGACTATAGAAACCTAAAAATATCACATTGTAAAGTTGCAAAATTCTGATTGATTATATTACCAACCGGATTACTTTGATCGTCTTTAATAACTTGTATGTTAAAAATATATGTTTATAACCATTGTGTGATGTGTAGGTGGTTTGGGTGGTTTCGGTTTGGAGTTGGCGCAATGGATGGTGAAGCGTGGTGCCACTAAGATTCTGCTGAACTCTCGTAGTGGTGTACGCACCGGCTACCAGGCGTGGTGCATCCGCAGGTATGTACTTTGTGTTTTGTTTTCACGGTAAGCAGGCTTAAGGCTGCTACCACTAGCGCTAGAAGTACGGTATTTTATGACAGATTCCTTGTGTTATAGTCTAAGGTAAAGATTTACCGACAAGGTGAACGATTAAATGGTTGCTTTTTTGCTACTTCGTTATAAAAAATGTACACAAGGTGTGAGCCAAAAATTATGCTTCAAATAGGTATATATTACTGCCATTAAAACAATGTATTGATATCTACAGATGGCGTGAGGCCGGTGTAAAGGTGGCCGTATCGACCGCAGACGCGTCGAGCCCGGGCGGCGCCAAGGCGCTGCTGCGCGAGGCCGCGGCGCTCGGGCCTGTGGGCGGCGTGTTCAACCTTGCCGCCGTGCTGCGAGACGCTTTCATCGACAAGCAGACCCCTGCCGACTTCCAGGCTGTCGCCAAGCCCAAGATCAATGGTATATATTCCACTTTTGATGTTACTGTATTAATTATTTAATTTATTTGTGTTTTTATATCATATATTGGGTACGGGAAACAGAATTATAGGATGATCTGATTTTAAATATGCAATAACCTAACATTGGTTATTAATTAAACGAAGTAGTCGAGTAACAAAGTAGGTTTGGGATATTTGATAATAATAACGAACTTTAGAGATGATAGGATAGGATACAAAGGAATTGTGGACTCATGTCTGCCTGTAAGCCTCCCAAAGGGTCAGATATTTTTCTAATGTAATATGTTAGGAAAATCTTGTGATAATAGAAACATAATAATGAACTTTAGAGATGATATGATACAATGGAATGTTCATATCTGAATGGATAAATACTTCTAAATAAAAATAGATAAAAATAAACAGTACCTTAAAATAAAATGTACTAAAGAAGCGCAGAAGTACACTACCCTACAGTATTTAACATTGTAATATATCTCTACAGCGACTAAGATGCTGGACGCGGCGACCCGCGAGATGGCACCAGAACTTGAATACTTCGTGGCGTTCTCATCTGTATCCTGTGGTCGCGGTAACCCCGGCCAGAGCAACTACGGTCTCGCCAACTCCGCTATGGAGCGCATCTGCGAGCAACGCCAGGCCGACGGCCTGCCTGGTCTCGCCGTGCAATGGGGAGCCATCGGTGAGAGATATCTCATGATGATAACCAGCAATACATACATATATAAATCGCGATTAAATATAGTCTGGAAAATTCTAGAAAATGTCAACTTCTACACTAGGAGTAAATCTTGTATAACATTCAAACAATGGACACAAAGAATATCCAAAATCGAAACAACTATTTGTGGAACCCATAATTTTTTTTATCCCGTGTTGGATTCCAACCCAGCACTCGGCGCAGTGGCAATGACAAGGTGTTGCTACTCGGGCTGTAAACCAATTGTAAAATGTTATGAGAATTAAAACATGATTAGCCTATTTCATAAAACGCCAATACATTACAACGTCTAAAGTGTGGATGCATCCTGAAAATCTGCATTTTTTAAATCTAATTGAATGCGTGACATGACGTCACGTGTCGTGTATAGGTCGGAATTAGAGTGTGAGTATGGTTCGCAGGTGAGGTGGGTCTGATCGTGGACACGATGGGCGGAGACGGCGAGACGGTGGTGGGCGGCACGGTGCCGCAGCGCATCGCGTCGTGCATGGAGGCGCTGGGCACGCTGCTGGCGCTGCCGCACGCCGTGGGCGCGTCCATGGTGCTGGCCGACAAGCGCCGCGCCGCCGCCGCGCCCACCACGGACCTCGTGCACGCCGTCGCTAACATCCTCGGTGAGTTACTCGTGCTACATACCTACACCCATACACTACACACTAGTACTGTCTGTTATCTATATTCTCACACGTAAGGGTATAATTTTGTATAAAACTAGTTTTCGCCGTGGTTTTGCTCGCGTAATAACAGTTATTTTTTCTGGATGAAAGGTATCGTATGTCCTTTTCTGTCCCTCTGACAACGTGTATGCGAAATTTTATGGTGATCGGTCATGTAGTTAAAGCGTGAAAGTGTAATAAATAAACGAACTCACATTCGCTTTTACAATAAACTAGATGTGCCCGCAGTTTCACCCGCATTTATGATTACTGCCCCGCCCCCCGTGTTCGTAGCGTAACGTTATATAGCCTATAGCCTTCCTCGATAAATGAGCTAACAAACACTAAAATAATTTTTCAATTCAGACCAGTATTTCCTGAAATTAGCGCGTTCAAACAAACTCTTCAGCTTTATAATATTATTATAGATGTAGTTAGGATTAATATTTGCACTCGATTACGTAACTTATTAAGAATTAATGCACTCAGTCACTAAATTAAATAAAACTAAATTACTATCGCGCTTAGTAAAATCCGAAACAACAAAGAGACGTAAGCCTTTATATTTAAATGAAGAGCCTAAGTTTCAACATTATTGTTTTGCTACAGGTATCAAGGATCCAAGCAAGGTATCCGACTCGGCGAACCTCGCGGAGTTGGGTATGGACTCGTTGATGGGTGCCGAGATTAAGCAGACCCTGGAGCGCGGTTATGACGTGGTGTTGGGAGTGGGTGAGATCAGGACCCTGACATTCTCGAAGCTTCGCGGCATGGCGGGCGGCGAGGAAGGCGCGGCGGCGGGTGGCGAAGCCCTAGCGGCCACTGATGCACCTGCCGACCTAGTGCAGTTTGCTGCGCTCGGCGAACTCATGCCGAAGCAGGTCATGGTCAAGCTTCCAAGCGCTGTTAAGGCTGATGCTAGCATGGCACCTGTATTCATGGTGAGTAATTTTTTGTACTTCTAACTTCTCAAATACGTCATCTAAACTTTATGTATTGTGTACTGATACACTAAAGAAGAATGAGTAGAAAAATATAAATAAAATACATCCACATACATTGGAATAACAAAATTGTTTTTCGAGAGGTACTAAATATAGTGCACGCAATGCAATAAAATTTTATGACGGCTTTAGTTTTCGCGTCGAGAACGCATTAGAACAAGAATTACTCGGAGTCGAAGATACATTTGAAACCACAATTCTTTTGTATTATTTAATATGGCGTTGAATAGAATTTAAATTTATTTTGACTTACTTATTTAATAAGGCACTAATATTGGAATGTCGTATTTCTTATAATTTGCGGCAATTGTGGTATAAAATTTTTGACTCCAAATTGATTATATCATTAGGTACACTGTTTACTTTTAGATTTTGTTGTCTGCATAACTTTTCACTGAAAACCGTACCTCATACGCGCGGAAAAACAGTATCAAATAGTACTTCGCACCTTTTGAAGAGTTACCTAGTTGGACGGCAATATAACACGATGTGATATCGACAGGTGCACCCCATCGAGGGTGTGGTGGAGCTACTGCGCGGCGTGGCGCTGGCCGTGCGCGCGCCCGTGTACGGCCTGCAGTGCACGGCAGCGGCGCCGCTGGCCGACATGGCGGCGCTGGCGCGCTTCTACGTGACGCACGTGCGCGCGCTGCAACCGCAGCCGCCATACACGCTGCTGGGCTACTCGTTCGGCGCCGGCGTCGCCTTCGAGATGGCGCTGCAGTTAGAGCAGGCGGGCTGCGAGGCGCGCCTCGTGCTCGTGGACGGCTCGCCCGCCTTCGTGGCCACGCACACCACGCGCGGCAAGAAGAAGCGCGCCGTGCGCACGCCGCAGACCGACGAGGCCGACGCGCTCGCGTACTTCGTGCAGCTCTTCAAGGAGGTCGACCCCGCCAAGGTGAGCGCACGCTAATGTAACCTTTTTATCGAACAAAGGTACAACTATGTACGAAAATATTTTAGATTACTCAAACAGATAAAATTTTACTACTTCTCTGGTTAGTAGCCGTATTTTGCAACATCGCGCTCTAGCTAGAAAAGTATAGTTGCTTTTTGTGTCATATAAGATTTGCTTGCTTGATCTTCTTAAAAATTGTCTAACCCATTCATAGTTTTAAAGTCTAAACAGAAAAATCGATTTACCAATTATTTATCTGTTGGCTAATCAATATATAATTGTAGCAAATTGTCGACGGTAATCCTTGAACTACAACATGTTCTGGTATGAGTTTGTTATGCGATGCAAATATGTAACCCTGTTATCGCGCACAGGTGGCGGCGGAGCTAGAGCGCCTGCCGAGCTGGGAGGCGCGCGTGGCCCGCACGACGGCGCTGGTGGGCGCGGAGGCGGGCACGCACGGCGCCGAGGCGCTGGCGGCGGCGGCCGGCTCGTTCTACCGCAAGCTGGTGGTGGCCGACACGTACAAGCCGGCCGGGCGCCTGCGCGCGCCCGTCACGCTGTTCAAGGCGCGCGACAACTACGTGACGCTGGACGAGGACTACGGGCTGCGCGAGGTGTGCGCGGGCCCGCTGAGCACGCAGCAGCTGGCCGGCACGCACCGCACCATCCTGGCGGGCGAGGCGGCGGGCGCCATCGCCGCGCACCTCTCGGCGCTGCAGGCGCACTAGCCCGCGCCGCCCGGCGCCGGCGCCGGCCCCGCGCGCCGGCGCCGGCGCCGGCGGCGGCGCGCTCGTCGCTAGCGAGCCTCTCTATTTGTTTCTCCGGGTAGAATTAAGTTAGAGGACGAGTAAACTGTGTATATAGCTGTAAGTTGATACTCTATTTATTGTTCGTATGTTAATGTTGTCCAGCCCGGCTCGCAGTTTGTGATACGCGACATTCCTCGTGCGCCGCACCGCGCCTACGTATGCCTTATGTAGGCGTGTGCGTGGCTACCTTTAGTTTTACACGCAGTGTAACCGTGACTTCACTACGCACTCGTAGTGGAACGTGCTATACTAGATGTGGTGCATGCATCGACACTGACTTGTGAAGTCGATCGTCCGCTCATCTCTGTAACATGTAACATAATCATCACAAATCGCACTAGTTGCCAACTGAGGGACGACGAAGCTGTGTTCGGCTGATTAGTCTGTAACGAGTGAAGATCTGCATATAAAGTATCGTTTGTAACGATTATCGATAACAGAGCTTAGTTTGTAACGATAATTTATCGATAATGGAGATCACACTTCCACGAATTTGGTAGTCGATTATATAATTATAATCTGTATATGAGTAGATGTAAGCACACGCGCGATAAGGCCCGCCGGTGTGCGCGTGCTCTCGTAGTGTTAAGTAGAACTAGTATCAGTGTATGGTTGTTGTGGTATTTATTTTGTTACTAATAACGAGCCTGCGCCCTGTGATTAAAAGTGCATTATTTTTACATTGCTGTTTTATTTTTACATTGAACAATACCCGCACTAGGCATAAATCCTGCGTTTTACCCGACTTGTAAGAATGCCGGACACTTATATACCTTTCCCTACATCCTATATTTGCTTCCCCTTTCCTAAGGTGTGATCATATATAACTATCAGGCGGCTCTATGCATAAAGTATAAAAAATCTTCAGCTAATATAATAAATTTTCATCATACTAAGATCAAGATTTTTATCTCTTATAACGATTATAACATACAAGATAATAACACAATGGATCATTCAATTCATATCTTCCTCGAGATACTTATAAAAACCAATCAGTCAAACCGCAACTGAATAATTACTATAAACATATATTTGTGCCTGTATATAAAATATTACGCAAGCACTAGTAGAGGGACGGGGGTGTTTTCTATGATTATTTTGGATGATACATTAGATATGTTTAAAAGGACTAAAATCTTGTTAACGTAGCGGTCCCAAATGGTAGGCAGAGATTACCCTTACTATAGCCCGCTAGCAAAAATTTTGGCCCATTTAATAACAGACCTTCTACCAAATCGTCATGGTTAAAGAAACTGCTTGAATTAAAAATCAAACTTTTGCTCGAGATCAAAGAATCAGACAATGGAATAAAGCAATAGAAGGCTACAACGACCTTCATTGTAGCTAAAGCTGAATCCAGAAGCGATAGATCGTCTTCTCTTGAAATGCATATGGCCCCTACTCCTGGACTCCCTGGTGCATCGTGCAACTCGCGCTACAAAACGTCAGTATGCGGTAAACCGCAGTGTGGAGAGCACGCGTTGTACGCAGACGCGTTGCCTGTCTCGCACGTTTCATCGTAGCCGCGATCTTATCTCCAAACGATTGTGTATTACATAAACACGCCGCGTGTGATGTAGTGCGACACTTGAATTTATTTCTATAGGTATTTTCAAAAGGCGTCATCTAGTTTCAGTGTCATTATTAAATATGAATGTGTGATTGGTTGCTGTGTTTTTTGGATATTTCAATAAGATGTATGGTGTCACTACAGTTTAATGTGTTTTTGGTAGGTACCTACATACAGAACATAGTCTCACGCCTATATCCCAAATGTTACGTAGAGCCTGGTGTCTCGTGTCCACATTTCGTCACGTATGGTTTTTTGTTCCGACGTAATAGGGAGCGAGCCTGTAGTTATCTGCCGTGCATAGTTCTAGACTCCGTGCTACTAAGAATTTCTTGATAGAAACACCTAATAACTCACAACGACCCGTGATCATAACCGAGTTCAAATGCACAGCAGTCGAATTCACTACAGCAAAGTGACTCAGTGGCGCAGTGAGGCACCTTTTAGCTGGTTTCAATTAAGTAAGCGCGTGAGCCACACGAATCGCGGTTCTTCGTTCGCTGTACATGTAATAAAACAACAGTTTGTATCAGTGTGTTTTTGTGTGTTAATCTCTAAAATGGTTAAACCAACTTGGATATCGTTTGCCACTGCAAACAAACACTTTGTTTGTTTAATTTTATATCGAAGCACAAATAGAACGTTAATATCGATTTTAAAATACCTTTGGATCTTGACGTTGTTGAATGATACATTGACATAATATTAGTGCGTATGAATCCTCAGGCTCAGCTGGTACGAGCATGACGGCTACGACAGGCGCGCGTGTCTCGCGAACGTGTTAAGTACATCATAAATTAAATTGCACCGTTCATGACTTTAAGTGACATGTGTTAACGCCTATCCTGTCGATGTGGAAATTATATTTGATATTTGTAATCACGTCAGTACTTTCTATTGACTTATTTACTTTACGTTGGTATTTGATCTTCTACTGAGATGTATATTTGCTTACTTAGTCTCAAAACTTGCGTCATTTTAGCAGTAGTTAAAAATAGTTCCTAAGGATTTAAACTTTATTATAAAAATAATTCCTGAACTAGGATTTAAAGCCTTTGCCTAGGGAGACTTTGCAAATATTAATAAACTACACTCAAACCTTTGAATCAATAATTTGGAGACCATTCAAATAATAGTTCTGTTCAAGATTCGAATCCACAGCAGTCAGCGCGATTGCAGTGGCGAGGCGACCGCTTGCTCACAGCGCCATCTATGCCCTATTCTAGTTACCTTGAAAAGAAATATCTCGGTAAAAGCTATACACAGTTACACTCACGGCTATAAATCCTTAAAGGAATAGGCAGAGGTATAATAAACTTATGTTTTGCCAACTATGTTTTAGGTTATGTACCTAAGAGCTCAATTGCCGTCCACTAGTTAGTTACTTGATTCATTGCTGGTTCCTAACCGGCAAATCTGATGACACTACTCAACCCAAGTGTCCAACCCGTACGATCAGTCGCAAATATAAACTTAAGCTTATGCCATACAGCATTAACCAGGCGGTATATGGCAAAAATCAATGAATTAAATGGTTCACGAGGGTTAGGGGACAGAGAGTGCACTTGTGTTTGCGCACATACTTGTGCACTATAATATCTCCCTGCGCAAATGGCCAGTCCCCGTAAGATTTGCCGCCGTGACCGAAACTCGGTCTGGAGGACATTATTATTATATCGCTTGTCCAGAAGTCTTGTTAAGTAAATGCAAAATGGACAGGATTTCTCAGCACTGTAGTTATGAGAGAAAAGCGTGAGAATGTGAGAGCGAAGCGCGGACGCACGGGCGCCCGGCGGTGTTCGGTCGCACGCACTCGCCTCAGTCACGGGTGACTGGACGATATACCAAGTGTAAACTCTGAAGTGCAAATCATATTAATGAGATTATAGATCACGTAGGACGGAGTTAAAGTGGTCGCGATTGCTCCAAGTACAACACTTGGATTGAACACTTTGATTCCTACACGTGACAAACATTTGTGTAAACCACAAATTGGGTGTTCTTTGTGTCCGTTGTTTCGATGTTAGTAAAGGCCAAGCGACACAGGAATAACGCTTGTCTTTAAAAACTTATATGTCCACATTACTATTTAATTAAGTATATCGATTGACTTGCAGGAATGTCGTATTTTTGACCAATTTGAAACCGTCTACTTTTTGTATTATTGTGCTCGCTAACAAAATTACACCAGTGCCTCATTGCTGTAGTTAAACCCACAACATAAGTGACATGTGATCCACGTCTGGTTGTGCTAAGTTTAGCTTTTCTTTATGTCCGTTGTTCAATGTATGTTAATGCCTTAAAGCCATTGCGAAAAAGTAATCATCCCTAGCGCGACAAAGACAAGTGTTTAATTTAAAATGTAAGAAGGAAAGAAACATCTTATTACAATTTTGACGGGAAGCGTCGGGCTATGTAAAACTAAGGTGTTCATTAGGTAGTGACGCGAACAGAGTAGATTCCTGCAGGTAGAGTGTGGGAGGCTGGGAGCGGAGAGATGGTGCGATCGCTGCGAATAAATCACCGCGTCACGATTCATTACACAATTAGCGGCGCGCATGCGTGGTGCGAGCGCGTGCGCAGACCCGCCCCCGTAATTGTGCCGGCCGCGCACCTCACCTCTGACCGACCGACGCGATGGCCCGGCGTCCCGCGCCCACCACACAACACGTACGAGCGACTCTCACGCATGCCATGTGCACCTTACCTGCGCTCTTAGCGAACTTAGGGATTAAGAGAAACAATCTTACTTAATAATACTGTAGCTTACGTGGAATAGGCACTTGGCACGATTCTCATAAAGCTATGAGCTATATACCTACATATTAGTATACTTGTAAGAATGCCTTAACGCGTTGTGCCACAGCACGTTAATGAAAATGACTACAGCTATGCATCAGTTCTCGTGTTTGATACCCTGGTTATGTTATTGAGATTTTCTGTCAAGAAATTCAGTAAAAGTAGCATAGAGTCCGACACTGTGCTCGGTTGACGGCATTAGGCGTTCTAGATTTTTTTTTTTTTTGGAATGCAATGACGCATATCCCTCCGCGGGGGCGGGCGGAGGGATTATGTCGGACTCGCCGGGGTAAAAGAAGATGGAAAAGAAATAATGTACCTCCCGGAATACCGACTAAACCTACCACGGTGTTCCTCAACAAAACCACTATCGGCGGGGCCGCGCGAATCGCTTTCGCATGCGGTCGCGACCCCGCCGAGGTTTCGGCCCGCCGTATGAAACGGCAGGCCACTACACAAAATACCTACCCAAACTAGGCACTTCCGACATTATAAAAACCCTACTGTCTCCCCCCTAGAGGGGAGACGGACTCGACACAGAGGCGCGCGTGGGAACACGCACGCCGCCTCTCGGACCTGGTGCTGAACGGATAGCGGGCAGGCCCACAAAGCCCGCTACCCCCAGGTCAAACCTCAGGGTGGCTGGAGGTCATCGCGCGCCCTCCGGCGCCCGGCTCTGCGGTTGGGGAGAGGGTTTAAACGCTCCCTCTCCCGCTCCAGGCGTTCTAGATTGAACTTAATTACGACATGTGGTTCTAACCTCTGTACGCTATTTCGGGAACACAGCCGCAAAACGATGCGATGGCATAAATAGCCTGCATATAATAGCTTATACATAATGTACATACTATATTTGTAGATAATAATAACAAAAAAATAATACTACATATTATGGAACAAGGCCCCCGCCGCGTCTGTATGTTTGTTCGCGATAAACTCAAACCTATTAAAAGGATTTTCACTTCATGAGTGATCCATTTTAGGTGTATAATTTGTTGAGGTTTTATACTACCTGTGCGAAGTCGGGGAAGATCGCTAGTATCGTATAAAATAAAGACTATGAGACTCACTTGGATGTCTGTAATAGCCATCATTCCTGGGAGTCAGAAAATAACAATTATCAATGCGCAGGTATGGGTCCTTACCCATTATTTTCATCAGTTTCACGCAACACAACCTTTTGTGTTGCGTGAAACTGATGAAAATAATTCCGTGTAGTGGTCGTTAAGCGCCTACACTGTCGTTCGTTGTTGTTAGAGTTGGTACACGTAAAAGCACATCACCATTACAGATCAACATAGTTGATGTCTTTAAAACGTATCTACAAGTTTTATAAAGTATTGCATCGTGTTTACTTCTGGATAGTAATTTGAATACTAACTATAATGAAAGTAAGTAAGCAAACTAAACTTGCTGATTTGCTTAAAAAACATATGGGTGAGTAACTGACTGTACCTCTTCTTCTCCCTAGTCTTTATTATTCCCAAGTCACTTGGGGTTGGCTTTTCTAGTCTAACCGGATTTGACTGGATATCAGTTTTTACACGGAGCGGCTGCAACCTTTTGTTTTTTTTTTTTTTTTTTTACTTGGGGGAATGCTGTGACGCATATCCCTCCGCGGGGGCGGGCGGAGGGATTATGTCGGACTCGCCGGGGTAAAAGAAAGATGGAAATAATAGTAAAGTACCTCCCGGAATACCGACTAAACCTACCACGGTGTTCCTCGACAAAACCACTATCGACGGGGCCGCGCGAATCGCTTTCGCATGCGGTCGCGACCCCGCCGCGGTTACGGCCCGCCGTATGAAACGGCAGGCCACTACACGAAAGACCTACCCAAAATAGGCACTACAGGAGCGGCTGCCACCTGACCTCCGCAACCCGAAGGCTAGCGATACCCTAAGGCTAGACCAGTGTCAGAATATTATAGGGCACTGACTTCCCAATAACGACTGCTATAGATGTTCATGGCAGCCGAGACCAGCGGCTTAACGTGGTCTCCGAGGCACGGAGCAGGCGATAATTGTCAATCAATACGCACATTATTTCGAAAAGTCATATAACTTACGAAAGTCAGAGGTGTGCGACGTGGGTTCGAACCCGAGACCCTCTGCATTGCAGTCTGTCGGTCTCCCTACTGAGCTATCGCTGATCTATATGTTTGTTATTATTTATTAGATTTTGCTCGCAGCTTCGCTCGGGTTTTGTCAATAACGCGATAGTGCTGTGCACGATTTAATTCATATTAAATTGAAAACGTAGAAAATGCGCTGAGTGCCATGTTGAGAAGATGTTGCGTTGTGCAGCTACATTCGAAAATAATTTAAGAGCGAGCAGCAGAAGTTCTCTATACTTCAACAACAGATATAACGATTCAAATTTAGGTACTGTTTACAAAATTTCAGAACATTCAAAATGTCAGAACAAGTCACATGGTTGCATCTAATACATGTGTAGCGATGACACATGCATGTACATTTTGTTTCGCTGACATTACGGAATTCAATGCATAATGTGCGCGAGCTACACCACTCCTATCGGCACGATAAGTAGACCATTACCTAGGCAGTCCGTAAGTAAGACACTTGTAAATTGTAATGTTTGTGCGAAATTAATATACCAAAGTATTTTGGGTGATCGACCAGAACTTTTTCATTTGACTATCCCAAAGACTTTAGACACATCGGTAGATATTATATAAAGGGATTAATTGGTAAACATGGATGCATAACATCTAGGTGATTTGCGAATGCTTTCAACATGCGGCCATGGGTATGCACTACGTATCAGATTCACTATTAGCAAGGATACCTGTTGGCTGTTACAGTTACATAGTTATTTACCTACCAGACGTGAAATGCTGAGTATCTCGCTGATTTAGTCGTACAAACTATTCATAGTTTGTTCCAAGTTCTATTAGGTGCAGTTTAAAGATTTTCCTGGTAGATGTCCATCCCTGTACGTTGGAGTTAATTTGTAATTTTACAAAAATATAGCCTATATTATGTTGAGTCAAATACTACATTCCGTACTCAGCACCTGTGTTGATATCACTACGCTTATAAAGTTATAATGTTCTTCTAGTTGTGGTTGATATATTTATTTATTTATACACTTTTATAATATCTTTACAGGATATCCTAAAACGATAATATAAGCTAAATATACATTATATAATATAAATAAGACAATAAGATAAAAATTTACACATTAGGTAAATACTTTGCATTTATTGGTGTACGCTACGCTCTACGTAAACAAAGGTTCGCTTTTATACTTATTACTGTGCGAGCGTGAGGTACTAGGTTTGATATCCTAGTCGAGCTAAATTTTATTGGGTTACCAAATTCTCGTAAGCAATACTGAATCTGCCCATATAAAAATAATAATGTTCTCCACGGAATTTCGGTCATCATGACGGCCAATTTCAACGGAGACTGGCCATCTGTACATTCGATATAATAGTAAACTTGTATTTGCGTAAATACAAGTGCCCTCACTCTTTCCCCTCGTAGTCAGATGGAACGGCAATCTGACACGACCAGAGAGAGATCAGGCGCAGGACCAACGGCTTAAGAGACCGATCCGGGTTCGAATCCGACACCTCACGCAAAACTGTCGCATTCACTATCGTAGTGCTACAGATACAGTGAATTATTTATAGTCGAAAATAGATAATAAGCGCGCCCCCTATAACGTGGGAACTAAAAAAAGGTGAAATGTGGAAGTAAAACAGCGTTACCAACCCCTTCACGGCAATACAGGAGCACGTCTACATTGCGTAATGTGCACGTTTATATGAGGTGAACGTAACTACGCTGGTGGTTCCCGTCTCCTGCGTCTGGTGTCACACGATACGTGACTGAGCCGCTCTACAACCTGATTGTTGTCGCGCCGCTGATTCACATGAATGCGATCTATTCGTATCTCTCAACGAATTATCTCTGTAATACTACACCAATAAACGTGTTTATAAATATCAACTATAGGGTTATATATCTAACACTTGTACAGCTAGAATCGTATATCTTGTTACTTATTTACCTTAGAAATTCGAATTTATTGTTACGAGTAATAAATTGGGTGTTCCTTGTCGTCGTCGTGTTGACCCTAATAAGCAAATGTTGATAATTTAATATAAACTAGCGGTCACATAGTGGTCGAAATTTGACCATAATTGATTTAAATTTATGATCACAGTTCATTTAGATTTCGATCTATACAGGTTATTTTGGCTTAGTAGTCGTTTCACACGAATTTGTTCGCACAAATCGTGCGCAAAGACACTTTTTTGAAATAATACTTTTTTTGTTGTCGTTTCGCACACATGGAATATATTTTCGTGCGAATCGTTCCCGTCTGAAAACGCAGGTGTCTATTAGCACGTTTTCTTTTTTATGCTAATAAAAGAAGAAGTATTGTACATTCGCGCATGAAGCATCACGCTACGACCCACGGGGGTGGCGCAGTAACCGAACGCGAGGAAATCGCGGGCACATCTAGTTTAATGTATTTCTATTGCATATTTTATAAGGCACAAGTGCGACCTTGCGTGGAGTACTGTTCTTATCTTTGGGATGGCTCCGCTAGTACTTGCTAGACGCTCTCGACAGGTTACAGCGGCGGGCTGTTCGTATCATCGGAGATCCAGAGGTCACGAGTTCAATGGAATCTCTGCAACTCCGTAGGGACATTGCCTCATTGGCAAGTTTCTACAGAATGTACAACGGGGAGTGCTCTGAAGAGTTATTCCACCTTATTCCGCCCTCCCCTTTCCTATCCAGAACAACGGGTGCTGGGCTCAGATGCCATCCTTACACGGTGGAGTCGACTAGAGTGCGTACCAACAAGTTTGGGTCCTCATACCTCTGCCGAACGATCAAGGCATGGAATTCTCTGCCAAGGCACGTATTTCTTTCTTACTTCAATCCTGGGTCCTTTAAGCGGGGCGTGAAAAAGCACCTTCTCAGGCCGTCAAAGTAAAGACTTTAACATCGCCTCGGCTGCTATGAGGACGATGTGGAGGCCACTGCTAGGATTCGCCACTCCTTCGCCATATAAACTTTTACTGTGCCAAATTTCATACTCCTCCGTCCGCACAATTTTCCTAAAAAGGGGTAGGTACAAAATTTTTGCTTCACGTATTAATATAATTATAGATTATTACTAAAGGCATAAATTCATTCGAATTGATTTTGACAACGCAATCCTCATTTTCAATGGTCGATGACGCAAATAACTTCATCGTTTGTGGGATCTATTCTGAGACCTCTACGTGGAAGTCAGTTTTCAGTAATCGCAACGGCGAGCGGCGCACCGCGGCAGCACCGCTGCAACAGCGCCGAATGTTGTGATTTTACACAAGACAAAAAAATTTGTGGACCACAAATATCTGTTCTAAGTCTGGGTGGTTTTTGTGTCTATTGTTTGAATGTTTGAAAAGTCCCCCGCGGAAAAGAAAATTATAGTGCGGGAGCTGTCTTTATTTTTGAAGAAAAAAACCCATACCCGGTTTCTGAAAGGCCAATCAAAGTCGTGTCGAAATCAAACTCATTTCAAGTAATTTGATTGGCTGTTGCTAATTAAGTTAGTCAACGACCGACGTCTATTAACAAATTTCTTTTGTTTAAGGACAAAGCTTTTACCGAAAGCTGTTAGTAGCAAATTTTTATATATCTAATGAAAAACAAGAGCGACTGATTTGTATGAGATCGCTTGTAGTTTTGTATCGATGCAAGTCGGTCGTTAGTATGATTGAGCCATATAAAGCTGTCGTGGCGACGGGTCATCGGAGATAGATGCGCCGGCAATGGATACTGTCCGTGAAATCTATGCGAAAATGCCTTTCGCTCTATGTACCGGTCATTTCTAAGATACATCGTCGGAGCAGTAGGTTACGGGTATAGTATCCATAATTAAATTCATATTATCGTGGGCATTAAACTAATAATTATAATTTCTTTTAAATTCATACCAAAGTTAATTTGTTTAAAAATTGTTATTATCAAATATGAAGCAATGCTACCCTACGTTAAACTAATCTACTTTAAACTGCATCGGCTTTAAACGAATTCATTAACGACTAATGCTCCATTTTTTATATTCAATTAGCGTTTAGACTGCATTACTTGCTGTCAAATGATTCGGTTGAAATTATTTTATTTAAAAGTGGGTTTTGCCGGCGACTTCGCTCGCGAAAATGTAGGTTAAGTCAGTACTTTTTCTGGATGAAGAATGAACACCGACAACGTCACCTATGCGAAATTCCATGATCGATCGAGTACCTAGTTAAGGCGTGAAAGTGTAATAAACAAACAAACTCACATTCGCATTCATAATATTAGTTAGTATTTAGTGTCGGACTTGTGGAGTAAATTTGGGTAAATGTCAGACTGTTTTACAAATAATAGACAGTCATTAGTTTTGCTGACATTGGACAATTATTATATATCTGGTATTATCATCAGAACCATCAAACCGGTTGTGGAGTCGCACATGTATAGACATTGTAGCAAGCAGAGCAACTAGTGAACCATGTCGTGTCACACCGTGAGTGAGTAGCGGATGTGTGTCAGTGTGTCGGTGGTGGAACTGGTGGATGTGTGCGAGACTCTCGCCGAATCCTCGCAAAAAGCTCCGCGCGCGACATTCCGCCCGTCCGGCCGGCGCGACCCCTCCCCCGCGCGGTGCGCGCGGCTGACGGATGTGTGTCGCGCGGCGCTCCTGGGGCAGCACGCAGCAGTCAACAACGCGGCGCGACAGCCGGACGTTCTGCTGACTCACCGCGCGTAATGACACGCTGTTTACCGCGAGTGCCGTCGACGTCGTGTTGTGGCGCGACACACAATACCTCATTAGTTGCGTGATTATGTTGTGGACGTAGTACTCGCGCCGCGTGCGCCTCACCGACGAGTTTTTGTAAACAGCGCCATGGAGGCACGTCAGACAAGAGTTTTAACAGTTAGCGGTATTGATGAGAGAGCCGTCGATGTGAGCGGTGCGTGTGTGCGGAGTGCGTAGTGCGTGGCGCGAGGCATGCTGCTGCCCGACCAGACGTACGAGGGCGCGGCGCGGCGCGGCGCCGGCGCACTGCTGGCGCTGCTGCGCGCGCACCGCGTGCCGCCCGACTTCTTCTGCGCTAACAGACACGCGCCGGCCGACGAGCGCACCAACCAAACTGCACCTCTTTCTATCAGGTAAGAAACAATAAGTCATAAAATAAAAGAAGTGTTATCGTAAAATAAAAGGTGATAACAATTAAGAGCAAAGTTTTCTTATAGTGAGATCATAAAAGTCGAAACCAAATTACGCCTAAGCACCCATCAGCGCAGCAACGAAGGAAGTGTGCCTTCGTTTTCGCGCTTTAGTATAATCTGCAGTATCAGATACGTGTACCGCACATTTTTCTGATACTGCAACAAACTATCAGTGCCTTAATATACCGGATTGAATTAAAAATACTTTCAATCGCAACCTCTGTGTATATAAAATAGTTGACCAAATTCTTACAAGAATACGATATGGTGTTAGCGATTACTGTATACTATGCATGGTGCGTTACCATGATTATTAGATAATCAGAAGCGCATTGCCAATCCTGGAAACCTTTTGAAAACCCCTATACTTTGCAATTTCTAAATAAATAACGTAGTTTGTATTAATTATATAAAGATAAGGCATGTTACTAAATATGTATATTGTAATAGAAAGACTTGGTCATATTAAGGGACTGTAACAAACATGTTGAAAGGACACAAACTCCTTCAAATAAAAATGTAAAATAAAATTTGCTCGTTATTATAAAGATAGGCATAAAAATATAATAAAGAACATTTTCGAGGATCACACTTAATGATTGATGCTTTACCTTCTACATATTAGTCCTGTAAAAAGGCAGAGTATTGACAAAATTTCAAGCACTTTCATAATTTTTCTATGTAGTGTCTATCGTAATCCATAGCTGGACATAAGCCTCTCCCATTTTATGCCACAATATTAGATACAAACAATCCTTACATATGACACACGTTTATACGTGTGTATAGACTACCATACATACCTACTATTCTATTTTATTCTATATAGAATATCATAGTCATGTTTTTATAAATAGTGACGCAGTTTGGTTGACGCAGGTCTTCGTCAGCGGCGGGCGGCGGCAGCAGACGGCGGCGGCGCACGCGCACTCATCGTGCCCGGCTCACGCACGGTCAGTACAATACTCGTGCTATGTTACCAACACTTACATATCCAGTAATACATTCTGCTGGCTATGAAGTATAAATACAGTAATAACTTTAAAGCTTTCGCGTTGCGTGACATGTATATGTATAATACGTAACAGGTAATAACGCGATCATGCATGTTGTTTACCTTTTTATGTATTTTACGCCAGGTCACACCAGCCGCGGTCACAAGCTGACTGGTGCGACGATGTCATGTCTGTTTTAAGTTTGCTAGCATACGTAATAGGGATACCCTGATTGTAGTGTGTAAAGATCCATGGACAAATAAAACAAATTCTGCGACATTTCAGCACATTTTACACCTATATATTGCAAAATTTGGCAGAGCACATTTCACACGTATTACCTAATGTCAGTTTTTTTATCATTTATTTTGATGTAAATACAGAGAATATCTCGATGGAGAAACCTACTAGCACTTCTCCTTATCGGTCATTGAACCCGGGACCTAATGATCGTTAGCTGTGCAAGCGCTATGATTTGTGAAACTGGCATAACGAGGTAAATATACCTACATCAAACTTCGTATTATGCGATGTATTTACATAGAAACTTAACTACTAACTTCTCTATGTTCAAAACCTACTATGTTAAAAATCGAAGTAAAGTCTAATAGGCCGTTGGAAAGTACACAGCATGGCCGTTATTTATGGTCTAATGTAGGTATTGTTTAGCTAGTGAGTGTCGTGTCAGGAGTATAGTTGGTCGAGAGCGCGAGCAACGCTGCGCAGGCAACATTGTTGCGTGTGATTGTGTGTCGATACCCCTAACACTTGCAGCGCGGGAAGATTTATGATCGCAAGCTATTATAGCGATACGTCCTTAATGGAATTATTATAATAATACATTAAGGTCTTGTGTTTTACCATTTAGACATCTGGATTTTAAAAAAAAATCTTTGAAGGTAGGTAAAATACGGGTATTTTATCTAGTTTGGCAGATTTTTTCGTCACGTGGGCAGTTACCATGTTTGACGTCCCATAGAACATCCAGAGTCGGCCAATGATTTGTTACAAATGTTTGTCCCCGTAAGGAACAAACCCACATTATTCAGCGCGTCAAGGCACTGGTAGTGGAGAGGCGACATCATTTAAATTATGGTGGCGTAAATGTTTGTGGGTGACATTTTATTTTATTTTAAAAGGCGACTCTTATGCCAGTTTCCTGTAAAGGTGGTAGTTTTACGGGCGAGGCAGTTTATTTGCACTTTCACCAAAGTGGTTATTTGGTGACAAATAACATGACAAATAACATTAGCAGTCAAAATGATAAAACGGTGGCGCGCATGGCGTAGTGTTTATGTAGTTATCACGCCAATGCCACTTTGACGAATTTGCGTGGTGCTATAGTGGTTCCGATTTCGGATGTTCTTCATGTATGTTATTTGAATGTTTCCAAAGTTCCCTGCGACACATAAATAATTCTTCCTTCAACATCACTTTAAAATAAATACACGTCCCTAGCACCTCGCATACATACAATTCAACAACGATTAAACAACGACGATTCGATCAAATATGCCGCAACCACGTGTACAAACGTCAGTTACATACATTCAACAAGGGCTTGGTCGCTGCAGCAATAAGCACTAGCGGTGGTAGCGAGGTGAGGACTAAGGGGACGCGATACAATAAACAAGTCGGCCGCTATCGCGCGCCCGTTAATTGGCGTTATCTGCACATGCGCCGAACCGCGCCGCGCCGCTACTGTCCGCGTGTCGTCGTCATGCCGTGTACATGTCGCACCGCCGTCGTGCCGCGCTCGTAGGACTGTTTTGTACTGTCATATACACCCTTTGCACCGAACAATGTCTCGACCACATACAATAAGAATAAACTGCAATCTTTCGCGTCCGCCACTTAAACGCAAACGCTCGAATCTCGATAACGCTTCAGCTACGAATGCCTATTTTTAGTTATATTTATTCCGCTCTCGAGTCTTAAGAAATTACATGTAAATCACACCGGGGTGAACGTTACTTTGTTGTCGGGATAAAAGTATTCGAGCTAGGAATAACTTTACAGGCCTATTTGATAAGTACTTACAGTGGATTCGTTTTGGGATATATCTATGCAACTTCTACATTTACTGTTTTCTCATCTTTGAGTATGTTTATTCGATGACATCCTTTTAAAATAAGAATCTTCAGAGTTCATATATTTAAAATTATATAGTTATATTAAAATATTTATTAATTACTTTTCCATTTCCTAAGATGTATAAGTGTGTTAATAGACATCATTGGCTTAAATGTCATCCCGTATTGTGTGGTAATTACCTCGTGCCTAGAATGTAACTAGCAGTTAATAACACTTGCGCGTACAGCCATTTAATTGACGTTAATTTATTACCTCTAAAGCTTTACTACATCTATGAACAACATTACTTTGTGCAATCAATTACCGTTAAAGTCTAAAAGTGTACGTGTGGAAAGTTTTATAAAATATGAAAGAGTGTACAAGTACTGGTCGTTCTAGATCCGCTCTCAAACTCGCTCATTGATATGTCACATGTCACGGTAGCGCGTGCTACGTCGCACTGCGCATGCGCACCCAACTGACGAGATACTTACCGCGAGCAGTTTTACTTTTAGTTGATAATTAGGTTTTAAATTTATTACTGTAGCGTATTGCCTTATAAGTTCATTTAGGCTTATTAGGTCTTGATGACCGGGGTGAGTTCCGTGTTGCTGGGGTTTTATGTAAGATAATAATATTCAACTAACAGTAGGTCTACTAAACCTAGTGGTCTAGGAGTAGCCGTAGCCGCTACCAAATACAGTTTTAAACTGAATTATGGAGAGACCGAAGTTGGAGTGCGAATTAGTGCTTCAAAATTTCTTTAGCCGGTGTTGGTAGAAAATTCTTCCTCTATATACCTAGTTATAAATATAGTTAATGTATACTACATGTACTTTTGCTTCTGCTTTCTAAAGACATACATGCTTAGTGATCTTTTATACGAGTGTACAGTGCTTAAACAAAACAAAGTTACGCACAAATCTTTCATTCTCATCAAAACTGTGAAATTCTTCACAAGGAAATGTACCTATTGTTAAATTAAATAGCAATCTGTTAACTATATTAGTCTTATCTAATAGATAGTTGTTCTGGCGCTGGTGGTTTATGATTAGGTCAATTAAATCAAACAAACACTTACACGATAATTTTCTTTTAAATCAGATAAAAGAAAACTAACACAATGATTATCTTTAAATAAAATTACCTAACTAGCGCGAGAAGCTACGTATGTTAAGCGTTCAATAAATAGATACTGTTAAGAAAGGTACGAGTACCTGAACATCAACAAAACTCTACAGACGTAGTACGTATTTCTGTACGTTAAAAATAAGTCTATAATATATAAAAAAATATGTCCTCAGAAAACACACGCCTGTTTTCCGATATATTAAACATGGACTATGGGATATCCATTTCTACGATTCTGCTTCATTCACTTTCTTTACCCTAAAATTGTTTATAAATTATTTAAGCATTTAAAAGGTACACATATTGAAAAGATCGCAGTAAGTATCTGAGTACATGTGATGGGCTTTACTCGGACCGTTACTATCTATAAATTGGGGGCACGTCCGGCTTATTTATTTTGAGATGCGGCTACGATCAGTTATTTTACAATCAAGTATTTGGTAAGATGTAACGTAAACACAAATAAGAATAACCTCCTATATTAATTAAATAAATAAGGTGGCATTGCTCGATATGGTGAATACGTTTCTTTCTCGGTACGGAGGTTTCTTGTTCTGGGCTCTTAACGGATTCGATTGCCACGCGGACGTACAGTGTTATCGGGATTTTCTGTCAAGGAATTCTCAGCAGCGGAACGGAGACTGGAAGTGTGTCCCGTAGATACCAGTAGGCTCGCCCTCTACAAGGGAATTCTCTAGTATAGTTACCGAAGTTTGAATCTCGTTCCCGTTGATGATTGAGTTTCAAATTTTTTAAATGTTTTTTTATTGTTTTCATCGGTGACAGACGAGCCAGCGGCCCACCTGATAGTAAGCTAGAACCATGGCTCATACACATGGCTGTGTTTTCTTCGCATTACAGAAGCAATGTCAAAAAAACACAACCAAGTCGCTGCCTACCGGGATAAGGGGAATGGAGCAGGATGGGGTTTGAGAAAGTAAGGGTGATTAGGCCTCCAGCGCTCTCACTCACCGAACGAAACCTAACAGATACTGTTATTTTACGTCGATCTTCTGTGAGAAGGTGGTACTTCCCCCGTCGAGCCGGCCGATTCATGCTGTAACCAGCGTGGTCCCACGTATATTTTATATTTAAGTATGTATGTTTTTTTATTAATAATTTATTATAAATATAAAGTTATTCTGGGTGGGTGAATAAAGGTAAAATGACTAAAAGATATTAAATTATATTATCAGTGTCTCTTAATACATAATATCTGTCTGATTGTTTTGTAAGTATTCATGTAGTTTGTGCGTACATATGTACTTACAAGAAATAAGACACAGTGGCATATCCAATCCACCTTACTTTTGAAGAAGGTTGACTTCGTAAGATACTTCTTATTCTCATACATGGGTGAAACTATAAGGGACAGTCTAATATTCTAATAATATAATAAATGCGGATGTGAGTTTGTTCGTTTATAACGTTTAACTATTCGACTCATCATCATAAAATTTCGCGTACACTTTTTTAAGGATACAGAAAAGGGCAAAAGAAAAGCGCTTTTTGAGTAAAGGATGGTGGTACCTTTACTCCAGAAAAAGTACTCTTCCTGAACAAGCGAAGCTGCGAGCAAATGCAAAAATATCGAAGAATTTCATTAAACAAGTTGCGCTATTAGTTTTTCTAAAGCACCGCCACTGACATTGCTCAGTATTCACTACATTGACAATTCTGTCTCTTTTTCATAAGGTCGATGATCCAATGACCCTATTCTTGCAACAAGAGTTTATTTGCCTCCTTAATGGTAGAAAACAGACGTAAATGAATGTTGCGCTATATATCTGTGGTTAACCTGTAACGTGAGGTCAGCATCATTTGTGGCGATCGTGCAGCGTCTTGTTCAGAAGTGATCGTGTAGAATAGGTACGCGACCCCACGCCTTGAATTTTTCGCTTCACTGAACTCAATTACTGCTTAATATATAGACATAATATCTCTATTTATTGAAATAAGTTTTTTAAGGTGACTTTATATAAAATGTCTTTAAACGCTAATGTGGCAAGTTTTTACTTTAAATAGCTATTCTATTAATTGAAATAACCGTAACACATTTCTTTTACTTCTTAAATATATATATTCTATATTCATATATTCTACCATATACACACAACATCATCTAGCCCAAACTCTTACGCCGATATCCTCGAAGGACTAGGCAAAGATACAAATGTAATACATTACACCGAAATTTAGCCGACTTTGCTTTTTAGGTCAAAAGCAGCCACAATTACAAACTGTGCTGCTATAGAGAAGATCTTGATAAAAGAGCCCAATAACACTTTGTTTGTCCCGAGAATACAAGCCGAGATCTCATGCGTTGCAGTCAAATTCGCTAACGCTGCGTCTCCGAGCTCCTTTACTCAAAAATTATATTTACCAAAATTTTACAATGTCAAACTGGTAGTATAATAATAGTATCAGGTTTAACTAGTTATGGGAGCAGTTCTTTTAAAGTCTTATTTTATTTGTTTAAGTTATGCTTGTTCTTTTGTTGCCCGTTGCAATGCCAATGCTGTATTAACAAGTAATTGACAATCAGTTGACTTGCTGCGATATCGCACGCATAGCATAAGCACTCGTCACAGATTGCTTTATTGACCTAGTAGCTAGCTTATACAGCTGCGGATATTAGGTCCTAGGTTCGAATCCCGGGTCGAGCCGAAAAAAGGTATTGGAATTTTCGGCTCGGAGTCAACTAAGTTGGTAGTGGTTCAGCCTCTTGCCTCGGTGACCACATAAAGCCTGACGCCTGAACCCTCTCAGGTCTCACCACGCTGTAGGTCGTATCAGATTGCCGTGATTTTCTTCTATGACAGTCTTCTTCTCCCTAGCCTTTATTATTCCCAAGTCACTTGGGAATAATTTTCTGGTCTAACCGGATTTGACTGGATATCAGCTTTTACACGGAGCGGCTGAACTCCGCAACCCGAAGGCTAACGATACCCTAAGGCTAAACCAGTGTCAGGATATTATAGGGCACTGACTTCCCTATAACGACTACCATAGATGTTCATGGCAGCCAGGACCCAAGGATTAACGTGCTCTCCGAGGCACGGAGCAGGCGATAATTGTCAATCAATACGCAAATAATCAAGTCATATAACTTCCGAAAGTCAGAGGTGCGCGACGTGGGTTCGAACCCGAGACTATGTATGGTATATATATGTATATGTCCCGCACCGATGGTCAGTCTTCGTCGAAACTGGCTACCATGATCGAAATTCGATCTGGACGATACATACACGCTCATGTGTGAGTTTGGATTCGCATGTTGTATTTATCATCTTTTCAAGCTATCAACTTTGTGATAGAAAGGTACAGATTAAACAGTAGACTATAGAACGGTTACAACTTACAAAGTAAAGAAAATAATGTATCAAAAACGACGGGTGATTGAAAGTAATATAATATAATAATATTCTACTACATACACACAACACCATCTAGCCCAAAAGTTTAGAGCTTGTACTATTGGTACTAGACAATGGATAAACATACATATATACTTTTTTTTGTAAATACATACATATTATACATAGAAACACCCAGACCAAGACAAGCATCCATGTTCTTGCACACAAATATTTGTCTTGTGCGGGAATCGAACCCGCGACCTTAGGCGTGGCAGTCGGTTACACTAACCACTGCCACGCCATCGAGCTACTATACTACAAGTAGACAAATGATAGCACTTTATGTGAAAGTGTAGCTGAGGCAATGAATAGTGAGAAATCTTAACACATCTTAACATCTTAAGTGTATGCTTAAGTGAGTGAACTTAAAAACAATGTCGTGCCAATGACACTTGACAAAGGAAAGACGAGATCTTTGCACTGAATCTTTACGTGATAATCTTTGCATTTAATGTTATTAAGCTAATGAGTCTGTGTGTATTATCGCATTTATCTCAGGAACTGCTGGTGCAAATTGTATTTTTTTGCATTAGTTATTTTATTCAAGATGATTATATAAAGGTGTAGTAACTAAAAGCGCCATTAAATGTCTGTAGCAGGACATAGCTAGTTGTGCATAAAAAGTTGTAAACCAAAGAAAAGCGTTATAATTCGTAAAAATATTTCATCTTTTATTTAATCTCTCTTACTGCCTTGCCTTGTCCTGTAGTAGTTACGCTTCAGTTTATCGCGAGGTCCTGGTTTAAATTTTCTTGCAAGACAAAGTGTTGTTGGGTCTTTAAGTATTATAATAGGCTATTACTATAAGCACTTAGTTTGGCAATATACATACGTAGTACAAAGCAATAAGCTTGCTGTATAATAACGAGAATCTAAACACACACACACACACACAACACGGCGAAATGTTGGTGGAGTATATGCATGTATGTATGTTTACTCATCTTCTCGAATCTCAGATATACAGGCATGAATCTAAATGGTTTGAACCAGAACACCGATACTTATACTTAAACGCTAAACTGCTATAGAAATTCTGTCATTGTTACGCCTATTATTGTTATTGCCGTATCAAATATAATTTAAGCGATCCTGTGTAAAGAGAATCGATTAAAAAAAGAATTTAGAAGAAATTTGGTATGGTGATGGACTCGAGAAAGATATAAATCTAATAATATTTTAAATTACTAATATATAGCAAAATAACTTCTCTAAATTTAATAATATATTCGCCTAGTGATCGAAATTCGTCCACATTTCATTAAATAAAACCATTTTATTTTGTAAATTTTACTTTCTGTGCAAGGAGCACTGACAGCAAAATTTTATTCTATAATAAATCCTAACTATGCCACATCTCACATTCCATAGTTCACCACGCTGCGCTGCCGCGAATGGTGACTAGTGTTTTGATATTTCTTTTTAAAATATAGTTATACCTACCACTTGTTTAAAACAATTGCTATAACTAAGAATTAAACCTAATTGCACATTAGCACTAGATACAAAGTGCATGCATTGCTCACTCCGCTAATGCGCAATACTTAATAGAATAAACTTAAGAGAGCTTGCACATCACGGCTACAGCGCGCATATTGTGAGAAACACGAATATAAAAAGTATATCTGCATACACCGTGTCCTTACTACATAATAAACATGCGTTACACGCACAGCTACGAGTGTAGCGCGCACGTGCCGCGCTTCTCGCGTGATGCGCGCTCGTTAGCGTCGCGCGACCGTTCAGCGATCACCATCAGTGAAATGGATCAGTCATCGATCGAGATCGCCACGCGAGACTACACACCATACATCGTTACTTGTGTGAATCGCTTAATATTCAGCAGTCGAGTGGTCAAAAATCCGCGATGATACGGATATAAAAAAATAAAGTGCAGTGCGCAGGCGCCGCCGGGAAAAGACATCAACGCGCCCTGCACCTACGTCGAGTATGTACGAGCCGCTGCCAGGTATGTCGACGCCTTTATGAATAACATATTACTGTGTACGTGCCGTGTAACTCGTTTGTAGAGCAATACTGCGCTGCGGGGGATGACTGTATGAAACTGCGAATGTATTTGAATATAGAATTGAAGATATCGCATGAAGCTAAGCCTTGAGTCGACCGTATCCGTCCGCAGCTATCGTTTGCGCACGCGCTTTTTATCGCGCGCAGACATTGTAAGCTCGGTCCGGCACAGCGCAGTCGGCGACCTATTTGTTTTGTTGTAAATCGATGTGAAGCGCACACTTTTTGTGAATTGTTCTATTGTATAATAAGTGTAAGTAACATTGTTTTAATCATTTTTGAAGCCGCGTTCAGCAATCATCTAGAAATGAGAGCAAAACACTCGGACACAGGACAGCGGGTGTACCTCCCACAGAACCGGCTCGACCAGAGGCGCCTTTGTTCACTGCCAGTTCACGTTAGATAAGAAAACAGCGAGAAAATACTTGCCCAAGTAGTTTTATTTTTAGTGAAATAAAATATATACGATGCCGATGTGGCATCTCAGTAGGCATCGGATACTTTTGCGAGCGAGTCAGTGGCTTTGGCGCGTTATCGGCTGGTAGACTGACTAGAACGGTACGGAGATAACTGTAGCATAATTTGTGCTTACGTCGATTGAGTCTCTAAAAGACGTATTTATCCCATTACGATAAACACTTTGGTATAGAGATAGTGAAGTTAGTACTTAAAATTACGTAATAAGTTGTTGGTATAAGACACTACTCGTATTGCCTGTTTACAGCAACAATACCTCAAATTAAAGGAGCCCTTTACTGCATACAAGGAGCTTGGCGAAGAAATGGTTTTCACCAAAGTTTACTTGTCAGTTAAGTTCATCATTCCTTTTTCAGTCGATTAACTCTAGACATTTAACTATTGTTTACAATTGTGTGAGGTTTGTTGAGGTGAGGTTGGTTTTCCCAACAAAGTATATTTTTATTCTATGAAAATTTCGATCTTAATTTCATAACAATTACACGTGTTATAAGTAAATACGTACTAATTTTGAACATTATGCAAAGATACTACTTTTATTTTAAACAAATTACAGTATCTTGATACTTTATTTCGGCAATACTTGAAATACATATATTATTCGAACATCTACTTTCAAGCTTGAACACATAATAAATTACCGCTAAGCCCACCTGTCCTGTACCTGCCCAGTGCTCTCTCTCACTTTAGATGTCCATTGGTAAAGAAGAGCATAGACCCATATTAGTTATCACAGTCTAAGTCACAGAAGGGACAATTACTACATTGATTGCTGCTGTCGGCACAAAACTTTCTTAAAAACCTGATAACCTAGTCACTTCAGGAATACAACACAATGTTGTGACTTGTGATCTTCTGTAAAATGAAGATACTTGTTCACTTTTTAATGAGTCGGTAATGCGCAAATTATTCCAACGCTTAGTGTTGTAGATATTTATATGCTACAGTATAATAAAAGCCTTCACGTAGAGAATAGTGGTGTCAATTTGTGCGATCCATAATGGCTATTCTGAGGCTAGATATTCTTTGTTTCCTTTGTTTCAATGTTAGTAAAGTCCTTCCGCGACGGTCACGGCCTTAGCAGGCTTAGCACGTCAATTACTGAGGCACATATGGTTTGTTTTGTCGATCGAATTTCGTTACAGCGTGTTCACACCCTTAGCGTAGGTCCTTGGATGGTCCGTGGATCTTTGTGAACAGACACTTCGAACTTAGGCCGTACAAATACGTTGATATAGCCTTTATTATTATGCGTATTCCAAGCGATGTTAGTATTCAAAGTTCTCTTGAACACATCAAACGTTTTGTTCTGTAGTAGAAGTATTGCTGGGCATATGCCTGCATTGTTACGTATGTGTTTGGATTTGTACTGTCTCGATTTTACAGTCTGCTGTTTGAGTTACCCAAAGTAGATTTTCATCGATGTAATTTCTAAGCATCTTATTTCACGCCGCGTGACAACGATATAGGTATTTGATGCGGCGATCTAACTATTGAGGTTCGTAGTAAGAGCGTTGCCTCATAGACTCAATCCGAAGTAGCGGATGTCACGGCGGGAGATAACGTTATATTCATTGGTTGTCACGGGACTCCCCAGCCACCACGGCACCGCGAATGAACGAATGAATGAAACAGAAATGTCACACCGAAAAGATACAGACCCGTGTCCGTCGTTTACACTAAACATAACAAGAAATCGCACTGATTTGTGTTTATATAATTTATATAGTTTATATAATATTAAAAGATAAAGTGGGAATACTCGCTTATGTTTTAATACGGCACTGAAAATAATCAACAAACTGTTCTTGATACCGTAAGAGTGTAAACGTACTGTTACTGATACCGTAGAAAGCTGAAACATGCGATAAGCCGGCGTGGTTACTCCAGGTTCTAGAATGTTTCTCGACTTATTATCGTACATTTTTATCTTTAGGTTTCAGTTTTTCCAAGCAAAGGACTTGAGACTAGCACTTTCGAAGCTTATTACAGTTAATCCAAATCGGATCTTCTATCTCATGATAAATTTACTATAACAGCATATTTTCAAGTCCAATTTCCAATTGTCGAAATATATATGATTGTATTAACAATTACGATCTTCCATAAAATTTTGAGTCTATGACCGCACCTTAAAGTTACACACTGTATATAGAATTTCAGCATGCCTCAGTAATTGTCTTATTGGTAACTAGTCTTCTTCGAAGGACCAGAACTGGCAAATCTATAAATGTTCTATATCTCTGCTTAGCTTTTCAAAATCCAACGGAACGAACGGTTTAATGTGGTAACTTCGCATTTGCCAAGACGCTCAGACATGCGACTGCTGTGCATGAGGTCTCGGATTCGAATCCCAGGTCGGGCCGACAAATAGTTATTGGGTTTATCAGTTAAGTAATCTCAATAGCAGTTCGGAGTTAGGAATTTGGCGGTGTTGGCGGTGCCTCGGAAAGCACGTAAAGCCGTTGGTCCTGCGCCTGTTCTCTCTCCGGTCGTGTCGGATTACCGTCCCATCGGATCATGAGAGTTGTGTTTGCGCACACACTTGTGCACTATAATATCTCCTGCGTAATCGGCCAGTCTCCATTAAGACTGGCCGCCGTGGCCGAAATTCGGTCTGGAGGATATTATTATATTATTCTTGTTTACCCCTCCAACAAAGCCAGAATGCTCGTATTAGGAGATGGTTCATGTCAGTAGGACAATGGGTGGGATTCGAACCCGCGGTCACTCGATCGCAAATCCAATACCTTATCCATTGGGGTAGCTCAATGGATAAGGTATAAGACCGCTTAATCAATTGATACCCTTACCAGGCACAATTTTATATGATTCATAGATAGCGATCCTGTATGCTTGGTGTGTCAATGTTTGTAAGTTCCCTAGCGTTATAAGATTTAAAACGGGCCATTTATGAAACAAAGTGAATTTCCAAAGTTTCAAGCTGATTCTTATGGCAATCCTAAACACAGTAATTCGGAAATTCATACTAAATTTTAACACATTACATTTTGATTGACAGAAAATGGTTCGAGCAATGTAGTCATTTTAAAATAAATAAATCCTAAAACTTATTGATACATTTATTTTAAAATTTTCTTACTATTAATGCCCTGGCCCGAATTTTCGGCAAGACATTTTTATCAAAATGTTTATTTGAGAATCGACCACCGGCCACTAGTTTGGTAGTGATTGTTTTACGGTCTTCAATTGTGTAGAAGCACATCAGATTTATTATAGTGGGTTAACTATTCTTAACTATTGATTTTCGTCTATAGAGCATGAGCCTCGACTATGAAGTTGACGTCAAGATTTGTTCTAAACACTTTTCATTTGGAACAAATCATGACGTGATGAAAGAATGTAACTAAAATCATACTATGTGTCGCTGACATTGAGTTTCATTTATGCAACATTAGTGTCATTACGAGACTTACATTTAAAAATAGCTAAATATTTGAGCATTTGCAATAAATAACAGTCGACTAACTGAACGACAGTTAATTTTTTACAGTTTAAGTATGTACAGCAGTACAGCCTTAAACTATAAAATAAGAAGGGCTTATGCGATAGATTTATCCAACAGACGGAAAAATATAATATATATAAGTAATAGTATGTATGTATGTTAGTGTGTAAGTGGTCATCGCTCCTCAAAGTGCGTGGTCCGGTCGAGCGACGTCGACGACACTTTTAGGAAAACCTCACAAAAACTACACTCTCGACTTTATAACTAATAAGGTAGTTATACTGCTAGCGCCGTCTGTCGCCCGCCTGAAGTAATGCGCAGCGCGCTAAAGCCTTCGCTCTATCTCGATCGTATACATATATGCGTAACTCCCTTGCTTTCATATAGAGAGCGCCACTGTGCCTCAAGCTTCGCAACGCACAACCTTGTTATGTTAAGTAAGAATTTGTAGATGGCGCTATGTAGTTATTTATAACATCACAGAAATGATTTTATAAAACCTGATGTAGTAAAACGATGTAAAAAATATTTTACACTACAAAAAAAGTATAAAGTTTATAAAGTCTTGACGACGCATCTGTTAAATAAATTATTTTTATAGGATAAAATTACATTAAAATAATTATATATAACAAATTATATATTTTATTTTGATTTTATTTATAGATATTAATTTTAATCGTGAAACCAGTTAGTTAAATGGTCAAAATTAATAATGTATTTAATAAAATGATTAGAATTAAGATTAATTTCCACCAGATATTAGTATATTTGGATTAGATTGAGTATTGAATTGGACCGTAAGGGGGCACGAATTTAGTCTCTACACAGAACAGAAATTGGTGGTCGACAGACAGTGCATCATTTCAATGATTATAAGTAAGTTTTTTATCTGTCAGGATTCAGGAGTGAACAAGTAAACAGAGCAAATTTATCAAAAAAAATATAGTATTAAATTTTGCTGTGTTTAGTATTAATTTTGTTTGATGGTTGTATGTATTTTTCGTATAAATGTACTTATCATTATATATCTGATGTTATACATTAGCTTATTATGATATCATCCAGTTTTCTTTATATTTTTATATATTAAGCTGTAAAGACATGTGTTATTTCGGTATATTTAGTAAAGAGTGTCGCGCGCAGGCGATGGTTGCTCAATTTGTTATTTATCTACACGAGTAAAAGGTTTGCAACTCCAAGTACTATTGTACAAGTCTATTCCATATAGATACCCTATATGGAATAGACTTATACAGTAGTCACAGTACAGATCAGAAAGGTGCGGTCATATAAGAATTATAACGTGTTTTTTTAATATTACTCTACTATTGTACCGAGAATATACGGAGGCAACCACGACAAATAAAAAAATTAAAAAAACATGCTTAGTCCCCATTAATTTTCAAAAATATAAGCAATAATTTAGAAAGCCATTTGGGTTAAATTATTTGAACATAAAACAGTGTATTTTCGGGCACGCCACGATCGTGGCGGTAAGTCCCGTGTTTGAGGAGTGGCTGGAGAGGCGGCATGGCGCCCTCACCTTCCGGCTGACACAGGTACTGACTGGCCATGGTTGTTTTGGCCGGTTCCTGTGTCGTATACGCCGGCAAGAGACGCCCGGTTGTCACCACTGCGGCGACTGCCGCGACGTTGTAGAGGACACGGCGGTTTGCCCCGCCTGGGCATCGCAGCGCCGTGATTTGATCGCGGCAGTCGGATCGGTTGCCCTCTCGCTCCCGGCCGTAGTTCAGTCTATGGTCCGGAGTGAGAGGTCGTGAAACGCCGTCGCCTCCTTCTGCGAGGAAGTGATTTCCATCAAGGAGGCGGCGGAGCGAGAGAGGGAGCGTTTAAACCCTCTCCCTAACCGCAGAGCCGGGCGCCGGAGGGCGCGAGATGACCTCCAGCCACCCTGAGGTTTGACCTGGGGGTGGTGGGCTTTGTGGGCCTGCCCGTCGTCCGTTCAGCACTAGGCCCGAGAGGCGGCATGCATGTTCCCACGTGCGCCTCTGTTTCGAGTCCGTCTCTCCCCTAGGGGGGGGGACAGTAGGGTTTATATGTGAAGTGAGTGCCTTTGGGTAGGTCTCTTCGTGTAGTGGCCTGCCGTTTCATACGGCGGGCCGAAACCTCGGCGGGGTCGCGACCGCATGCGAAAGTGATATTTTAAGTGTCTTTTAGTTTTAGTATCAAGCAAAATGTCAAAAAGAAACAATAAATGTCTATTACGAGTATAATGCGGTTTTCGTATTTAATAGCTAAGAGTTTGCTTTCAAACACATAGCCACATTTTATATAATTCTGTTAAGTAATGCTGGGCGTTTATGCATAGACGAACTGTTAATGTGTGTCAAAGTCTAATAATAAATAATCATGCCAGCCTTAAAAAGCGAAGTATTTAAACGAAAATTGACTTGATTTAAAACAGTAATTTTTGTAAATATTTACATTTCTTTAACCTCGAAGTTTATTTCACAAAGGAAATTTAAGTTAATGTTTCTTTAAAAATATATATTTAGCTTCGTCTTAACTTTTATGCCGATAATAATTTGTTCCCATGGGATTCACGCGGACGAAGCCGCGCATAAAAACTAGTATACAATATAACATGTATGCACACACATCATACATATTTAAGTATGATATAATACTACATATATTTAGCAGCGATAGCCTACTGGGAAACCGTTAGACTGACACGCAGAGGTCTCGAGTTCGATCCCAAGGCGATCTCTGACTTTTCGAAGTTATGTGCGTATTAAATAGTTAGTTATCGCTTGCCTTAACGGTAAAGGAAAACATCGTGAGGAAACCTGCATGTCTAAGAGTTCTCAATAATATTCTCAAACATATGTTAAGTCTGCCAACCCGCACTGGGCCAGCGTGGTGGTCTATGGCCTAACCCTTCTCACAGAGAGAAGAGGCCCGTGCCCAGCAGTGGGACACTTTAATACATGGCTGATATTATTATTATATTACTATATGCTATTAGGTTGGATTAAACACAATTGTGTATTTAACCCAGCCGCACCGTAAATACAATTTTATACTACCTGCCAGTTTTAAAGATATCATAGTTGACGTTCGGACACATAGTGAAATATGCTTAAATGTTGTGTCGTAATCCGGTCATTCTACGCTTATTGTGCAGTACAACTTTCGTATGTTGTAGTATAGCAATCAAAATATTAGGCAGAGAGGGCTCGCGGTGCGGGCGGGCCCGCGGGTCGCTCGCGCCCTCCGAATACTAACCGAGCACAGTTAGAGGCTCAAGGCGAGGCGCGGGCGCTGCGGGGAGGCAGCGCATAGCTTTCGGCGCGCGCGAGCTTACAAATAAATAAACCAGTTTCCCCGCGCTATCTATACCGCGGTGCGCCCCGCCGCCCGCGCGCACACCGCACCCCCGCCACACCTGCAGCCTCCACCGAGTGCCCGTTTAATGCACGAAATGAACTTTTGATACCCAAAGTGCTTAGCATACTTGCTCTCATTTATTCTGTAGAAGTTCATTTATGATACATGCGTGTAACAACTGTACTTTGCAGTACTTCGTCTGTTTAGCCATTCGGCAGTCCAGCACCTGGTAGAGTGTGAGGCTAGAGCAGCGAGCGCGGGGTCTCTCGTCGTATCTTAATCGAGGTCGTTTGCCGAACGCTCGGGAAATAACATTTCTAGTCCAAAAGTAGGTGTCGCTCGTGCCGGGTCAGGGGGCGGAGCGCGGGCGCGCGGGAGCGCGCGGGGCGGCGCGGCGGGCGGCAGTACGCGGGTAGACGCGCGCGCGAGTGGTCGCCGCTTGCGCAAAGAGCGGCGCGGCCGCGGAGTGTGATGAGAGCGCGCCGCCCGCCATGGCCACGCTCGGCCTCTCCAAGGTGTTCATCCTCGACAAGTACTTCACCGAGCTGCAAAAGTTCTGGGAGACGGAGAAGAAGCTACAAGGTGAGCGCGCGCCCCCCTCACCCTGCGAGCCCTGCGCCCGCGCCGCGCGCACGCTCGCCGCCCGCTCCGCTGTGATGATTATTACTTTTTGTGTCGTGTTCGGCGCTCGAAAGCTCCACATAGTACTTTGTGTGTTTGCGCGCGTGTGTATGTGTGTGTGTGTCTGTCTGTGTATGTGTCGAATGGCTCGTAAGCTCTTAGAGGATCCGGCCCAAGGAGCATGGCGGTGCTTAATTTTCCCATTTGCCTGTAACCCATCTTATATAAGGATAGTATTTTCGGATTGATATGGTGTATTAACCTAAAATTCATGTGGTTTACTTAGGATTTACTATTTGAAATCCAAGCTTCATATCTCTAATCTGAGCACTACACTGAGTATAGAAAATCTTGACAAACAATAGAAAACCTCGATAGGTGGCTTTAACGTTAACGTGTATTAATGGACAAGAAGCAAGGCTCTGTAAGGTGCATTAGGGTCGGGGCACCGCTCCGCTACCTGCTACTCGACGCATTGTTATCGACAACACCCTCGTCAAAACCCCGCGCATCCCTCCTGCCTTAATGTGACGTCATCCTCTCGGCCTTATCATAAATCCTTTCAGTACCATCATATCTTAATGCAGTTTACGTGCCACATAACGCTTTTTCTTGAGACTTTCCTAAAGCTCTAAAATTATTCCATCTTCCAAAATGGCGCTGATGGAAATTCTGCCTTTTGTTTACTCGTAATTGAATAAAAAAAATGTGTGGCATTTTAAATATCGTCAGATATTTTATGCCTCCTAAAAGCTCTTGTTAAACAGGATGTATTTGAGTTTTCATGGGATGTAGGTAATATTTTCTTGGACTTTTCCGGACACTATCTGATTTTATCTGTGCGGACAACATTTTCCCAATATATACCTGTTCTCAATATCTTTATTCCTAGCAGATCAACCAGGAAACTATTTTGAAATGTTGTATACCATTTAGACTTTCTTCAAACTTTACGAGAATATAAACCAACCGAACGAAAAATGTTCTTTAAAGGCATAAAATGCGTTTTGTAAAGGGCTATCGTTCGTCAGTAAGTAGTGTGTGCGTTGTGTGCAGGTGCGCGTCGATGCCTTCATCATCTGTAATTACAATACACGCGTACCAGTTAGTGCAGTTTCGTGACCACACTCACGACCATATTACCATGCCACTCCTACATATTCAACCAGCGACCGCCTTATAATCGCTGCAATGTTGAGAACGGTCAGATCACATTTGCGAAGTGTGCCCATTACGCACTAGAGTTCTACATCCAGGTACTAATAGCCCAATGATGATGCTGTATCCAGTTACTTCTTTCCTAGATCTTTGATGCAAGGTATTTTAGAGACATTAAATATTCACCTTAAACAATGCGGCAAACGAGTCTAAGTGTTATGCAAACCTGCATCTGTAGAGCGAGTGCGGCCGCAGCTGCGGCTAACGGCACGTCATAGATACGCGAGGAGGGGGCACGTAGGGGGGTGTAGGGGAGGCAAATCGTGCTGAAACTTGAAAGCTTTGTGTGGCGTTGTGCTGTGTGACAACGAATATAGAGCGTACAAGCAAATGTACAAGAACTAGTTAAGATCTTAGAGAAGAGATATATGTTTGTATAGGATCCTCACTTATGATTGTTTGAAAACTTAAAATGTTTGTAGAAAAATCTAAAGTAAAATTTCAGCTAAAGAAGGTTGAATACTAAATATTGTTCCTGTAATAACTTGAATACTGGTCAAATACATCAAGTATTTCGTATTACACATGGTGCTTCTAGCTTCTAGTTTTATACGCCGAGACGACATATCTACCCTTCAATTTATCTGTCATAGGCAATTCCCATGAAGCCTCCAAATAAGTGAACTTGTTTCAGGCAGCTGTGTACCATTTACTTTATGCCGTGCCCTAATCAGTTATAATGTATTAACCAAATGTAAACTTCTTGTTTACAAGCATTATGCAAACATTAATAAATCGGCAGTGCGTAGAGTTCAGCTTTAAATGCAACTAATTCTTTTTAAGATACTTTTATACAGAAAATAAGACTACGAGCCCGTACGCCCCTTGACATTCGCCCCTTTTATAGAAAGACGGAGCTCCACTTAGCGGGGCTCTTATTTTTGGTGGATTTAAGAAAAACCTAACAAATACCTACTAGGGGGCGAAACTTGCGGGGCGAAAGGGCTCGTAACTAATATAATATTTGTATCAAAATAATAATGGGTTACGGGCATGAGAAACGTTGAAATAACGGCCAGAGAACCAAAGATCTGATGACAAAAATGTTATCTCAAAACACCTTTTAATTTTCTTTCCAAAGATAATAAAACAGATAAGCGAGAGTGTGAGAGACATTTCATTGCAATTTAATTAAAACAGTCTAACTTTCTTAACCACACCATAGTTGTGACGTAACTACCTGTTAAATATATTTAAATGAGTGTATGTTTGTTTATAACTAAGTACAATTTGTCGCCAGCTCGGCGCCGCTACGCTTGGTGTCATTTACACTTACATTTTCTTGTGGTGCGCGTGCGCAGCTGTGCTGCTTCGTTAGTTCTGATGTATTACATATACTTAGTATCACTTCCATGGATACATTTTCTATTTAAATGCAATTAGTATATTACTATATTGCTATAAGATGACGTATTGGTTTAAGTGACGTTCTGTGTTGTTTTATTTCCACATAGCGCGAGTACAATTTATTTCATCTACAATTAGTAGTTTCATGTCTAGGTGTTGTTGGTATTAACTAGATTTTAGTAATTATTTCATCATTGTTTCGTATTCTACCATATTTGCAAGTCCCTCTGCGCCACAGGAATTAAACTTTGTAGTATAGTATGTGTAGAGTCCGTGGTGTGCCTCACACAGCACGTAGTACCTCAGGCAGCGGTTATCTGGTGAGATCGTGCACCTGTATTTTAAATACACTCATTAACATACGCGCGTGTGGAGGAAGCAGCCGGACGACCTTTTGAATGCCAACGAGCGTCCGCCACCGCCGCAGCAACCGCGGTCAGCCGAAGCGAGTCGGGATCATTGTATCGAATCATTCGAGTTTTTAATATCGAGATTTCGTTGTGGCGGTGCTAGAGGCCGGGCCTCGGAGGCTGCGCGGCGCGGGCCCGTCAGGTGCGTCACCTTGTAACCGCCGGTCCCGTTACGGCGGCTCCAACTCCACACATAACTCGTATAAAAACTGATAGACCGGCGTGTGTGTGTACAGTGCGGAGCTATGTGATCGGCATCCGGTGCAATTATCCGCGGCGGCCGCGCACGCGCACTAACGCTCAGTTTTTGCCGCACTACCTCACTGTGGCTAATCTTGTCTACTCAGATGGAATTCTCACTATATTACAAAGCATAAAGAAACACCATTAAGAACACATGCATTAAACGCATCACATACATCTACGACACGTACTTAAAGCTTACAGCTTGAAGACTTGAGTTATTCGATTGTTTTTTGTTCGATTAAAATTGAATAATAATTGTTGTTATTCGACTGTAACTTGGCGTAATACGCAAAGCACTTGCGCGGGGCGGCAGTTATTTACCTACTTAGTATCGCGTTTTGATTAACACGGAAAAAACCATCAATGATTATAATCTAGAAAAACATGATTTTCGGTCTTGTCTAGCTAGTTTCAAATCTGATTGCGGTTAAGCCATAAACACGACGTCCTGCCGCAATCAACAGTCACACCGAATTCCATTTCTAAATAACATTACGAAGTATAACGCCAAACCCCAAAATATAAAATATAAATAGTTGTCAATCAAATATAAGATTTCACAATTATAAATATATATAATTTTGATTATTATTAAAGCTGGCTCTACGTCCGCTTAGTATTGCGCTAACAAAAGAGTTCAACGCGTTAGGTAGAAATGTTATGTGCGCGTCCGCGTCGCCCGGCGTGTGGAATGGCGGCTCGTAATTTAACCGTTGGTTTTACATTGGATATAAACTTATCAAGGACATGTTACTGTACTTCTAGTTGCTATGATTATATATTTTATTAATTAATGGTATCCTACATACCATAGGACGTCATTAGAAGTACTTTCCTTATACCATTTTATTCTACTGAAGAGGCCGAGAGGAGATTATTGGTGACGTTACGAACGAGCCAGCTCGCTCAGAGATGTATCATCATTGAACGACAGAGTAAACTCTAAGGGAGTGTCGCATACATACTTTTTCCATGATATGTGTTATACTCTTTTCAAAATTTCCTCTTCTTACATTTTCTAGGATATTTTGGGTCGACAACGCTCGAGTGATATCCAATACCATCAGCGCCATATGCTTGTTTGTCCATCTGGTAGTACATAAATGATCGTCTTACGTAGGTAATCTTTCGCAGGTCACTGCAGTACATTGCTGTCTTATATCACAACACCTAGACTGCCGCCTTCTGTAATCAGCACTTATATTTTGGATAGCTATATAATAGACCCACATAATCTGCTTGTAACTAGTAACAAACTTGAAAGACTATCACAAAAACTCTTTGCCTGATCCAGAAATGGTATTTAAAAGGTTGTCTTCTAAATATATTTTCAAAAAATCTGTTATAAAATAAACAAAATGTGCACAAAACATTGCTTAGTCTTAAATTGGAGTCGCAACTGAACATTTATATTCAGCGCTAGTTCGCATCGTACTGACGAAGCGACTTCATTTAAAAGTATACATATATTTTGTAGTAGCGAATGAAAATTTGTATAAGTTTTAAAATCAGTATTGGCTGATTTTAAAACTTATACAAATGTTCAGTTTCTACTCCAATTTAAGACAAAGATATGTTTCATCTTAATCAGTTGAGTTTGCTTAAATAAATCTAGACCTTTCTATTATATGATGATGATTAATTAGTTTCTTTAATGGCGTTCGCATTGACAATTCAATTATTGTGTGTACAACTTATTATTTATTAATAATTATTAATACTCATATTTTCATTTTATTATGTTGGTATAATTACGTTCTACCTCTATCATTATTTTAATAATTTATTTTCGTATACTAAGGAATAGGGAACATAGATTTCAGAACTTGTATTGTCATTACTTACTATATTCGCTTTATCTTTTTTACCGTGTCGTGTTGCCAATAAATAAATGTATATTTCAAAATGGGAATGAATTTTAATAAAATAATAATTTTTATTTTAATAAAAATCTTGGCTACCATCAATTATATTTTTATATTTAAGTTTTAATCAATTTTAATATAAATGAAGTTAAATACACCTTACAAAACTTGTATTTTAATTATGTTTATTCAAAGAAGAAAAATTAATAAAAGTCACTAGGGTTTAATTACATATAAAATATTAGTTGAATTGATTTATTACTTTGCCAGCTGTGTCACCAGTTTCCCACGCGTAAAATAATCTGCGTCGCTTTTTTCGTTCGTATCTTAATGTTTATACAGCCTATAACATTCCTTAGCCGAATCAGTACAGGTTGCTCTATGTATGGGCAATTCTTACTGACTACCGAAGCCGAAAATATAGTTTAATTTATTTTTGCCTATATGTCAGTATGCCTGTATGTATGTATGTATGTACAAATGTCTAAGCTTCAAGTAAACTCTAGTAAGCTAATTTTGTTGAAATTTTACGCGGATAAATCCTCCATAGCTAGTTTAGTGGAA
This sequence comes from Catocala nupta, assembly GCA_963675205.1. Taxonomy (NCBI): domain Eukaryota; kingdom Metazoa; phylum Arthropoda; class Insecta; order Lepidoptera; family Erebidae; genus Catocala; species Catocala nupta. The sequence goes on along the minus strand of OY776095.1, from coordinate 8,961,946 downwards.
GGCTTTAAATTGTCACGTCAATTGTCAGCGTCAGTTGAGTAATAAAGAATATAAATGGCCATGTACGACAGCTACTATATACTCGTACATACATACACCCACGACGCGACAAATTCTCTTATTAACTGTTAAATTTTTATATACTACTGCATATATTTGAACAATTACCCGCTGTGGAGTTAGTTCACAATAAGTGTAATGAGTGACATAAAAATGTACGAATGTAAAGTACTCGATACCTCTAATATACCTATTGTAAAAATCAATCGTATTCCCAACCCAAAGACTCTGCAGTCTTTGGATTGGGAATACGATCGAATTTCGAAGCAGGATACTGCTATCCTGCTTCGAAATTCGATACGGAATATTGCAAGGCAGATAAAACTTGAGAGTCTATGACGTGACTTATAAAATATGAACAATAGAGAAGTTCGGTATTGCCAACATTTTTCTATTGCAATCGTTAGGTTGGCAATCCAAGGGTAGCCTCCTCAACAAACTGTATCAAAAGGGTTATTTTACAAACCATGCCATACGTAAAATGTTAAAGACTTGTCTTCTTCTACATTACGTAATAATATAACAGCCGTAATACAGCGTGTGACAAAGTTGTGAGGTCATGTGTAAATGCCGTAACGTGTACCTGCTAGATAAGTTTTCACATAACGTGAAAAGAGTGACCATGGGATTCCTGCCAGATTCTTCTCATGAGAACTCTATACCTCAAACTGGCTTTTTAATGCAAATTCTCCCTTCTTTATTTTATGATATAAATATATTATTAATTTATACGTTTATTGACGTGTCGAACAAAAAATATTTATAAATTTATTTTTAAGCTAGCTTTTGCCCACGTATTTGTGCGTATTTGGAAGTAGATATCCACATTCTAAATTTTAAATATTCGACTTCGAGGCGGTGTATTAAAATAAAACATGCCAACATTTTCCCTGGCTAAAATAAGTTAAAGTTAATTTAAGTAAAAGTTCCCTAAGCTCGCTCATCTTCTTAATCTTTCGCTTCAGTAAATTGTCCATTAACTATCTTTATATGAAATATTATCATGTCGATCCATTTGTCGGTTACTACGTGTAAGGACAAATATTCGAGAATTTATAATATTAGCATTAAACCAGCATTCCTAATAAACCCTTGTTGTGCTTTCGGAGCTTTATAAAATATATTGTATCAGTAAAATCATGAAATGACAGTCCCTCTGGAAATTACTGATTTACACTAGACTAGAACCAGTTTAGTAATACTTCTATGAGGAATAAGAGGAGATAAAGAAAAAAAACTCAGTACACAATAATTTGTTATGCATGGGGATTAAACCTAAACACATGATTCGTTGTTGCTAGCACACTGATAAACTCTTACATCATTCCATTCATCATTGGTGATTAAAATACCATTTATAAGGCAAGTCACTTTATCACAAATAAATAGTTTGTCACGGAGAACTTAAGAAACATTGAAACAAAGGACACAAAGAAAATTCAGACTCGAAACAACTATGTATGTAGATTTGTAGATTGTAGAACAGAGAACAGAGAACACAAATAAATTCCCGTCGAATCTAACGTACAAACCTCTGACTATTTAAACCATTGCACCATCCATACAGTAAAATGTGTATAATAATATCACTAAATTGGACTTTTCCACTTGGAATAATATAGATTACTTTAAAACAAGCAAGCAAATCAAATTGTCTTAATAAAATCCAAGAAACAGTGTAAATGTAGGCACTGGTCCAGTAAGTGATGTTTTAGGCTCGGCATTCCAATGGTTCAGAAAGAGAACAAACACGTCGCTCGAATAAGGAAAACACAATTGTTATTACCTCAGATGTCTGTTGCATATTTAACAGCGATACAGAAAATTACAAACAAAAAACCTCACAAATATAATAAGAACATTGTAGATAAAACGCAAATTGGTTTCAGCATATCGGTGATGCGAACAATCAGTAAACGAGTTTGTGAGTCAGTTCATGCGGTGCAGCTCGTTCTCATCGAGTTAGGATTCCTTTGTTCGGAGGAACTTTCTATCGTCGCCGTCGACGGTGGCGGTACGACGGGCGCGCGGCCCGCGCTTTCATAACACCAGTTGTCTATAACTACATAGTTCACAAGCTCAATTTAATGTAAAGGGCATTACTAACTTCCGTGTAAATCTAGACTGGTCCTCATGTTTAAGCAATGTTGCATCCAGCTGCGAGATAGGTTGTACAGTCTGAATCTACAGTTCGGAGCTCATGTTAAACTTTCAAGTTTCTTGCATGCACAAACAAATCTATAGTACTTTCTAGAGAGCTTATGATTGAGTGAACGTACATGAGATTTAACCATTAACTTAATAGCGTGGAAAGTGTAAGAATGTATTCCGAGACACATTCCCGAGTGCGCGTGCCACCGGATCCCACCGTCCTGCCGCGCGCTGTTCGGCACGCGGTGATAGCGCACTTATAATTCCCAACAGGGATGACGCTTACCAACTAAATATACATAGAATCATACTAGTAGGTACATAGGTGTGATATAAATACATATCGTTTTCTTACAAAGTCATCGACTTCAATTGGATACTTATGTAACGTATATTGCTGATGTAACCTTTGAGACATTCGATTTGAAAAGCGATGCATACATACATACATGATGAGCAGACATCGGCCAAAGTAATTCAATTTGATTTTGCTCTTAATAGAATATGATTGAATACGTCAATATGCGTGTCTGTAAAGTTTGACCATAGTAGCTAATCTTAAGATCTTATAATAGACAAGTGACGTTCCACGTGACATGTGCCCTTCCTGTTCTCTCAATCTTATTCAGTACAATGTGACAGTAATGCGACATGACCAGGGGGAGATCAGGCGTAGGATCGACGGTTGTACGTACTTTCCAAGGCACGGGAATCTATCTGCAATACCGCCAAATTCCTGAAACCGAAAATTTCTAAAATAGAAATATTACATACAATCGTCTGAAAGTAAGACGTTATTTGTCTTACACTGTTGAGATACCACACCCAGCGAAATGAACACACCATATATACAAAACGGTGTTACTGCAAGGCTGTCACAGCCCTAACTTCATCAGCTTCGCTGTTTCCACGACGCGTGTTCATACGTCCTATGTGCGTTTTTGCAATAGACACAGCGCGTTATCTTCCAGCACGATTAGATGACCGTGCACGGTGACGATTAATGGTCTGTCCAACACATGAGCCACTTGATGAACCTTTTTGTGCACAATTCTCAACATCAGTATTGCCAGCCTCAACTGGAAACCGGTTTACAAGGAACTTAGGAATGCCGTGTCGGTTATTATCTACTTATTAATATTTCTCTCGGGGCGCCTACGATTTAACAACATGTAATTTCAACAAAAATTTTGATAAGGAATTCGCGCTGCCCATTTGCCTTAAAAATCGATTTTCTATCGCCATAAGCTTACCTGAGGAAAAGATAGATTTTTATACTTTTAATTCTCACTTAGTTGTAATAATTAATAATAATATTCTACCACATTTGCAAATTTGCAAAATGCACAATTGCAAAATCGATGAAGATTTTTTAATAAATAATGAATCAGATAACTTATATAAGCGATTATTTTGGCAGAGCTTCTATGCATGAACGTCGAAATGCTAAATTTGCCTCGACTAAGAGCTAAATTTAGCGTTTTGATAGCTTTCAGATAGGATATCTGACATATTCTCCTCAGGTAAGCTATCTGACTATTAAAAAGTTTGACGTAAGTCAGAATATGTATTTTGTTTTGAGTCAGTAACATAAACGATTTTAAGAGTCTGCACAAATACTTAATATAAAAGTTTATGGTATGCTAAAAGCAATGTTGTGGGTAGTAAAGTCACATTCAGTAGGTGTTCGTTGATTTGCAAACCGTGACGTGCTCAATTTGGCCGAATGTTCCGCATCATTTGCGAATATCATATGTGGAGCACGCTGTGTGCATGCGCAGCGGCTGACAGCGCGGCGCGAGGCAATCACGCAGAGCACACGTTTTTTGTGCGCTGACTCAGCATCGATCGTTTATTCACTCAACATTCCCACGGTGAATCAGACATCTGAGGATTCTTTCAGTTCTCTTTTAGGATTCTAAGGATATAACTATGTAGAAATTACCTGTCGCATATTGGACCCTTGCTGTTTTTGTCGAACATCCAAAAGGCTCTACCTGAGTATGAAGTAAAATAACAAGTTGAATGCACGCACATCATAATTGTAGAATTTGTGCTCAAAGATTTATAGGTACTTACAGTTTATGCGCATGTTTTTGTTATGTCATGATTATCAAAAATGTCCCTCCCACACTAGAGATATTGCCTACGCCGCGAATAATTTTTGAATGTTGATGTATCGGACACAATAATTATCACTCAGACTCAGAACTATTTATTACATTTTAGTTTTGTATAGGAATCGCAACGGCATTGACGAGGTAAGCAACGAGGCGTCCATCCGTGCAGTTAGTGTAATACTGCATTTAACTACAAGGATTGTCAAATCATAATGCAGATGTATGAACGATGAGCAAAGATCTGTCGGTGGTCTGCAGCAGTGCTTGTCGTATTAACATTCCCGACGCGACGCGTGTCACTCGCGCAGAAAGTAAAAGCTCTAGGTGCTCAGGCGCATGCCGCGCACGCGCACTGCGCTCCAAGCACTGCGCACCGGGCGCGTCGACGTACATACCACAACATGGTTTTTTGCGCAGCAGCGGACTATGAAATTGAATCGCGCACCGTATCACATAACAAACTAGTCGAGTACAGGAATCACTCACTTGTATAGGAACTAAGCTAATGCTCTGCGTTTTTTGTTTACCTGCCTTGCTCTCTGCTCTTTATTTTTTACTGCTCACGATTGCATAGAGGATAGTCAAAAGGAGGACCTATGTTTTAATCTAGATTTGCAATAACAACAAAGGTTCCATCGAACAGTCTTTATGTTAGTATGAATATTTTTTTAAAGTAGATTATATCAAATAATGAACAGATAAAAAAGAAGCAGCGGGAGACCACTGGACTGTCTTAAGCTAATAGAAGGCCAGCTGACGGTGGATGATTAATATGATGGTGGTGTTTACATGTTATATTTACGTCGTCGTCGAAGTACTCGTAGCAGTTATATGTAAGTATTTATAGGGAGATAAACATATGTAACTCACTGAGGAATCTCTTTTTTACTGAAAAGCGTTGCCAAATAGCCTTTTCTTGTATTCCTGCGGTGCATAGGGTTTGTGGGTAGTGTAAATAAACCGTGATAGAATTTGTATAGAGTAGTTTAATTTTAATGTACAGTATTTGCGTATACACAGTAGCGATATTCTAGTGGGAAACCGTTGGACTGCCACGCAGAGGTCTCGAGTTCGATCCCAAGGCGCGCATCTCTGACTTTTCGAAGTTATATGCGTATTAAATAGTTAATTATAATTAACTATTCCTTATTTCCATCCAAAACATCTTGAGGAAATCTACATTTCTGAGAGTTCGCCATATTGTTCTCGAAAGTATGTGACGTCTGCCAATACGCACTAGGCCAGCGTGGTGGACTACGGCCTAACCCTTCTCACACTGAAAAGAGGCCCGTGCCCAGCAGTGGGACAGTTTAATACAGGGCTGAAATTATATTACATTATACAATATTCGCGTGAACGTAAGACAATATTATGTAAACCAAAGGTGTTAAGAAACCATCAGTGACATCATACAATGATGGTTTCTTAACATCTTTGGTTAAACGGTCAACTTTCAAATAGCAAGTCACTAGCTTTTGTTAAATAGTTTCTGAGATATGAAGCTGTGGCAGATGGACGAATGGACGGAGACAGTCGCACCATAAGAATTCCTTTCTCTTTTTTTACCATTTTGGTACGAAACCGCCAATAAGAATACTTATAAATAATTGGCGATTCGCCTCGGTGTCAATAGTGACTGCCTCAATGGCGTGGTCGGTTTAATGACAAAAAATTCTCAATATTACCTCAGCATTAGGAAATTTTCGATGTTGAATACCTACGCCAAATATCTCTCCGGTCGTGTCATATTGCCATGCCATTGGATTATAAGAGTTAAAGAAAAACCATGCTTAAGCCCTGCGTTGATCGCTAGTCTCCATTAAATGTGACTGAAATTCGATCTGCATTACCTTAGCCCTGGAGTACCATCCAGCATTATCAGGTGGGAATCGAAGTTGTAAACAAAAACATTGTAGTATTGTTAGTATGTTCATATTAGGTTCGTGACGTTTGTACATGTGTGTGTTAACATCATCTCCATGATGTTTGTATGTTGACATTCGTCAAAGTGATGTTTGAGTAAAAAATTTACCAACGTGATAAGTATTGTATGATATTTCAATGTAACATTGTTAATTATTAACATCGTTTTTTTAACTAGATGAAAACTAGCATATATTCAAATTGAACACTAGGTACTTAACGGTAATACCACATGCAAAATGCATTGTTATTTCTACGTGAAGCTTGAACAAACAAACATAAAGAAAAGGAAAATTTTGGATTCAGAAACCCTGAATTAGCTGGTTCGAGTATGATTTTTTATATTTGCTACACAGCCAACTGCTTTACAGTTATATAGTATATGTTAATATTATAGATGCGAAGAGGATCTACAATTCTACATTATCATTAAGGTCATCATAAAATTGACAAAGTCAAACAATTTCTTTTTAGGGATAAATTAACAGTTACGTACTTCTAACAGTGACTGTCTGAGAGACACACGGCTGACAACCTAAACCGCTGGTCTACTAAATCTACTTTGAAGTTAGAGACGTAAAAGTTGTCTCGAAACGGCTATACGGCTAGTATGTTTATAAATTATAAAGTAACAGTAAAGAGCTGTATATTAATATGCATCTAAACCGTTATCCACATGATATATAAGTGGTATCATAATTCTGAATTGAAAACAAATTATGTTGGGCCCAACTAACTGCAAACCATTAGGTGAAGTGGAATCACTCTAACAGGCAAAACAAGAGCTTAAATACATACACCAAAAGTTAGAACCAAATTTTTGAGAAACGTTCGATTGGAATCAATTTATCTACTCGGCAAAGCATTGACAAGTGCCTATAAATACCTAGGCCCGACATCCTCACCGTACTCGGAAAGTTGATTGAAGCCGATCATTCTTCATAGTTAGTTAAAAAACTTGTACGCGGACGGAAGCTGCCATTCATCTCCCGAATAATTCCCTGTAGAACACACACTGGTACATATCCGCCAGAAAAAAGAAGTAAATCCTCTTTTTTCTTGCTACATGGAACACATTTACAAGTGCTCCTTATAAATCATTTACTGTCCAGTTCCGTAAACAAAAATGCGCGCGCTACTGTTTTTTGTAAGTTCTGGGTTCATTTCAATGCTTGGGTAGAGCATGTAGATCAGTTTTTGGAGTATTTTTTATACAGAATTTACTGAAGCAGCGTACATACTGCGACTGTATGCTTTAGACTGGTCGCTATAAAAATAACTGACGGAATATAGTTATGTCACGTGTTTGACTAACTCTTGATGGAATAACAATAATTCAAAGTTTAACAAATTCTTGCATATAGCATTTATCTACCTACTTACAGATCGTTGTTTATTTATCGCGCTTCATACAAATATGTTGTACTTTGTTGTTTTCCGGTTCGTCGGCTCGAAAGTTGTTTCATATTTTCGGCGGTTTTTCCGGTTTTCGTGTTGTTGATGAGTGCCCATCGCTGCCCGTGCGGTGGTACGGCGGTATGACGGCCTGCTCAGCCTGCTCAGTGCCCACTGGCTAACGATAGCGGTAATTTAGCCGTGTTCAACTCGTATAACTGCTGAGGTATCTTGTCTAACTAGGAAATCTTCTATACCTATATATAATTATAAAACAAAGTCCTCCGGCGTGTCTGTATGTCTGTCTGTTCGCGATAAACTCAAAAACTACTGCACAGAATTCTAGGCTTCTATATATTTTTGATATAAACATGTCGCGATGTAAATACGTAAGAGTTACAAGCTACTCGTTGGATATTGATTATCAAATTTCAGTTACTTTATTTACTTCTTCTTCTGATCATTACTAAGACGCACGACATTTTATTCGCTACTGTGTACTACTTCTTGTTCTGATATGCTCGTAATATTTTCATAGAGTCATTATCGTCATATAATAAGCATAATTATGATCCACACATCTCAAAATGTGCCTCCTACTGACACACTTACGAGTAATTGCGTATTTCTACGACCAACAGTTACTTAAGCAAGTAACTGTACGTCCTAAAACTACCGCTTCAAATATGCCAACCAGATATATAGTACATGTAGATCAGATGTAGATTATACGCTGAATTATAGCCGTAATAGATTACTATTCTGAGATTGCTAATAAGGAAGACATAATAAATAGCAGACAACTTGTCTACGTTAAAGCTCACTATGTACGTGCAGGATGATGCGCGTGCCTCGACGGGCACCTGCCCGTGTTTTCATCACGTAAGAACAAACTTTCTCGAGCCGTCCTTTTCACTTGAATCAACGAAAGCTCTCTTAAATATTGTGAGATGCGGCGGGCGCGGGGCGAGCGGGCCCGCCCGCCGCGGACCGCGGGGAGGGGTGGTGTCCTTCGATCGCGCACTACCTAATAAAAAGGTTTTTGACGCTGCGCTTGCGTCCCGCGCGGTTCAATTTGGAACTCTATGGAGCGTAGTGAAAGGGTTATGTTGGGATGTCGCGTGCCCCGACGACCGGTTGTCTCTACCCTACCTCCGCGCCCCGCGCGTCGCAACCCGCCCCACAGCCTCCACAACCTATAATAATATAATCAGGTGATCATTCGTTTCCACGTTCGTTAACGTCAATATTTCGGTTCAAAAGATAACTTATAACTTTTCTTTTATAGTTTTATTATATTCGGCAAAGTATGTGAGAATGCGAGCTTACTTGGGCATTTGTGAAGTAACAATTTCTTTTCTCACAACATATTTGTGTAGAATTATACAATATATCGTATAATATGTATGATTCATGTTACATTCCATTCACGTAACTGTAGTCTGTAACCCGGATGTTACGGATAGCTAGTATTTATAAAGTCGTCATTTTACATGTCGAAGGTATGCGTTTTTAAGGATATGAAAGCGGAGGGAAGGCTCTTAAATCGCAGCTTTACTGTTGGATCTGAGCTCCGGTATCAGATGTCAAAGTTGAATGTACTGCAGTCGAATGCTATTGTGTTTAATTTAAATGACGTTGTCGTTATAGAACTCTTCGTTCCTGCGGAATGAGGTGTAAAAATAGGCAAGTAGGCATATACATCTCGCAATATGAAGACCTGTCTATCTAGTAAAGAAACTGGTTCCTTTTAATTTTGTATATTTTCCTAAATTCATATGTTCACACATAAGTTATTAAGATTAATATAGGTACTTATGTTGGTGGAGTTATGATTTCGTTCAGTATTAGTGATGTATACTAATACTGATTTATACTAATTTTTTGTCATCTCTGGAATAATTTACTTAATCCTTACTAATATTATAAACGCGAAAGTTTGAATGGATGTATGGATGTTTGTTACTCTTTCACGCAAAAACTACTGGACCGATTGCGATGAAACTTAGTATGTAGATAGCTGGAGACCTGGATTCACACATAGGCTTTTTATCCCGATATTCCCACGGGAACGGGACTTACGCGGGTGAAACCGGGTAAACTGAAGTTATAACAACCAACAAATGGATAGGTTCACAACTTGCTTCTTAACATAGTGTCATATAAAAGTATGATGGCAGACTGACTCACAACACATAATTTTTTTTGTACAAATCACGTAAAGGTCCAGGATTCGATAAAACACTAAGAGCAAATAATTTCCTAGTCTACAATAAAATGATTATAGCTCTTCCTAGAAACGTAAAGCACTATCTATCTACTAACACATACATTAATGTTAAATTTTGAAACTTAGATGTATGTTTGTGTTACAGACGCGTCATCGTCCAACGAGGCGGTGCACTTGCAGCGGCGGCTGCTGAGCCTCAGCTCGGAGCTGGTGACGCTCCGCAACCACCTGCACGTGGGCGCGGGCGGGGCGGGAGGTGCGGGCGGCGCAGGCGCAGGCGCGGCCGGCTCGCAGCCCGCCGTGCCGCCGCGCGCGCCGCACCTGCTGCCGCCGCCCGCCGCACAACCGCAGCCGCCGCCCGCGCCTCCCGCGCCACCCGCACCTCCTGCGCCGCATCATCCTTTACCACCTCCGCCAGGTACCTTACCTTTAGCTGTCTTAAGTAACCTCAGCGACCACTATAAGATTAGGTTGTTAACTGATAGGTCGAAACCCTTCTTAATCCGCGAAATATTATTCTGACTACTGCCAGACTATATGCTTTATAACTAGTCAACATTATTATTTTATTATATATTATTTTACTATATTCTGTAAAATTTGCATGCACCAGGGTGGAGTATGAGAAACTAAACATAATTGTGACATATTGACCACTGTACCCATATTCGCAAAAAAAATATTTGATTTGATTTAACATATTTCTTAAAAATATAATAAATGATAAACGAGGGAAAATACAATCGACAACGAAGACGAGACAACGAAGCAAAATCAATGCGTGACTAAACGGATGACATATGGATTTATGGCATCTCGCTACTGCCACTGCGCCGGGTGTTGTGGGTGTCCGTTGTTGGAATGTTTATAAATAACAGAACTATTCCAAGAGTTGTCTTTTAAAAAGAAAAATAACTTACTGTGACTTCGACAACTTAGGGCCATGAATGATTTAATCGGCAAAGCGACAGCCCGATAGGCCAAGTCAAGCCCTGCTTCATAAATTGCCTTATTCCTCGTTTATAAATTTATCAATGAACAACTTTCACTTTGTAAATAAGAAATTAGTTCTGAATAATGATTCTATATTATTAATTGTTTCATTTGACTGTTGTGTAATATGCAGAGACGCGATGGCGGAGTGTGCCAGCAGCCCCGCCTCCCGGGGCTCCGACAAACACGGGCGCTTCAAGCGCCAGCGGCGCTGGCGCCGATGTGGAGGACCTGATCCACCTGCGCGGCCCGCTCACGGAGGATGCCGTCGTGCGGGCGCTTCAGGCGCGATTTTACCACAACAAGTTTTATGTTAGTATCCTCTAGCAAGCTAGTAACTCTTATAGCCCAGTTAAGATGAATGAATATCATATCAAGAGAAAAGGTGTAAAAAAAAAAAAAATTTGTTCATGTCGGTCGCAAAGTCACACTACTGAACGTTAAAGTTACACTTATTAATGTGAATTTACATTTATATTTATCTGTTGCCATGTTCAGCAAAGTAAGGGCGTAGAACCAATGAGAAGAACTGGCAAGAAACTTTGTAATGCTTCTGACAGAGATGCGACTATTCTTAGTGCAAGCAAAATAAAATATATATGTATATGTATATATAGTGCCATCGGGTATAAAACATATATTACTGCCCAATCTGTGCAGATATGTAATTTATGAATAAACTACAAGTAGGGTCCTAGCAAAAATATCCGGCCATCCATTCGATCGTGGTTTTTGATGTTCTGAATGCTGAGTGATGTAGAGAACTCGGAACATACATACAATAAGTTCCATCCTTTTCTTTATATGATTAAAATAATGCATTAGACATATTAAGTTGTAAATAATGTTACAGACGATGATCGGGCCGATTCTGGTGGCGGTGAATCCATACACGGATACGTGCAACGCGCTGACACTGACGGCGGCGCGCGCGCACCGGCCCGAGCTGGCGCGCCTCGTGCACGACGCCGTGCGACACCAGGCCGACACCGGCTACCCGCAGGCCATTATACTGTCAGGTCAGCACCGCCAAACCAACGTACAATTAAATTAAGAATTAAAGCCGGCGGAGTATAGCTTGTATTGATTGGGAATAACATCACTATAAAGAAGAAATGTTGTATGATTTTAAGTAAATACGCTACTTCGCCACAGACGTATGGATGTACGTCGGGAAGTGAGCGTGCCTTATACAGCTCCGGCACCATACTGGAGAAATGGGAGGCGGCTTCTCCGTCGGCTTCAGCGAGGATATCGTTAGAAACTCCCAGAGTTCGCGAGTGGTGAGCGGCTTTATTGCTCCGACACCTATCTGGACAATAGGTAGTGCCACTTGGGCACGAGGTAGCTCGCTAACGAGAACCGGGTCTCAGGATTGTCCGTGTGACCTGTCTATAACTGGTCCCTGAAGGTAGGTGCCTTCGGGCACTGGAAGGTACAGCGGCTCTCACTTATATACCTAAAAAGGTGGGAAAGTGGGAACGCTATATCATAAACTTGAGTAATATGTAGAGGAAGGGTCTGCCAATGCGCCCAGTGTTGTACTCACAACACTGGGCGCATTGGCTTACACGTTCTGTTTGTTTTGATAAGCCTGTGCGTTTTTTGTGTTTGTTGTTATAATAATTGTAAAGCGTGCAAAATAACGTTTTCGATTAAAGCTCCCAGTCGTCTTGTTTTTCCCCGACATCTTCAACAAACATCGTGATATTTCAATTTACACAAAACCTTAACAAATTATACACTTGAATATTCCTCATGAATTACTCTGTCTATTGGTGAAAACCGCATGCAAATCCGTTCAGTAGTTTTTGAGTTTATCGCGAACTAACAGACAGACGCGGCGGGGGACTTTGTTTTATAATATGTAGTATAGTGATAGTGATTTTAGTAGCGTATAACTGTTAGTCAGTGCGTGAGGAAACAAAGGATCTTACTCGGTTTAGGCCTCACATCATGCAGTTGCGTAGCTGATATCGACCTATATTTATCAGACAATAATATATTATGCGCAGGTGTATCAGGGTCGGGTAAGACGTACGCGTCGATGGTCCTGCTGAGGCGGCTATTCGACGTGGCAGGCGGTGGACCCGAGACCGATGCGTTCAAGCACCTCGCCGCCGCCTTCACCGTGCTACGAGCGCTCGGCACTGCCGCCACGCCTGCTAACACACATTCCAGTAGAATTGTAAGTCTTATATTTTATACTATAAGTCATCAATTGAATTTAACCTGTCAATTGTTTGAATGCCAGAAATAATTGAAAATCTATAGCCGCGCATGTGCCGCTGACACTTAAAAAGTTGTACGACATGAATGGCTATATCTAGTCATTTCAATAGACAGTGTTCTTATATTGCAAACACTACTGTACATATACAATTTAATATAAAACGTGCAGTTAGATGACTGTTTTGGTTGCACGGCTCGTAACTCTTTATAAACCATATCCAAGATCCATCTATCAACACATTATCCATACCTTACAATACCATACCAATAAAGAATAGTTGTTAATAAACTAATATACTTACGTATTATGTTACTCCTTAGGGCCACTTCATTGAAGTGCAGGTGACGGACGGCGCGCTATACCGTACTAAGATTCATTGCTACTTCCTGGACCAAACGCGCGTGGTGCGCCCACCAGCTGGCGAGCGTAACTACCATATATTCTACCAAATGCTCGCGGGACTCACGCCCGAAGAGCGATCCCAACTTCACCTCGAGGGATACTCGCCCCAAGATCTACGGTACGTTTATCATTTCGTCGATATATATTCTAATCGGCAATGGTTCAGGTAACACCTAACAATGTATATTGTATCTCTGCAGGTATCTGGCGTCCGCACACCATCGTCGACCAGAGCCAGAGGATGCAGCACGGTTTCACGCGTGGAAAACATGCCTCGTCATCCTTGGTATACCATTCTTGGACGTGGTACGCGTGCTAGCTGCAGTGTTGCTTCTGGGCAACGTACAATTCACAGAGGGTGGCGACGGTTCCGCAGAGCCCACGAGCGAAGCGGAGCTAGCCGCTGCAGCTGCGTTGTTAGGTGTTGCAGCCCCTGCTCTGCTGCGGGGACTAGTATCTCGAGCAGCACCTCGCACCCGAGCGGCGCCCACACGCGCGCCCGCCACGCCACCAGCCGCGGCGGCCGCAAGAGATGCGCTCGCCAAGGCGTTGTATTGTCGCACTGTGGCAACTATAGTGCGGCGTGCCAACTCCCTGAAACGGCTTGGCTCGACGCTGGGTACGCTTTCATCCGATTCGAACGAGTCGGTCCACAATCAGGATGCAGCATCGCGACGCGCGTCATCTGCGGGCGGTAGCGGCGGCGGCGGAGCTAGAGGCCGCGCCGGTGCACGCTCGATGGCCGCGCTGAACGACGCAGTACGACACGCAACGGACGGATTCGTCGGCATCCTCGACATGTTTGGGTTCGAGGATGCAGCGCCGAGCCGGCTGGAGCACTTGTGTGCAAATTTGTGCGCGGAGACCATGCAGCACTTCTACAACACGCATGTTTTCAAGTCGTCGGCTGAATCCTGCCGCGAGGAGGGAGTGTCGTGCGCGCTGGAGGTGGACTACGTTGACAACGTGCCCTGTATCGATCTCGTGTCGTCATTGCGTGGCGGTTTGCTGGCAGCACTTGACGCAGAGTGTGCAGCGCGCGGCACACCTGAGCAATACGTCGCCAGGATAAAGGCGGCACACAGGTACTTACTGCTTCTAGCTTAACTTACGACTTCCAGTCCTTTTATATTCTATCAGAAATTTACTTTGAACTGTGTCTTCAGAGGTCACCCGAGACTTGCAGAGGCTCGACCACCACACCCGCGTCGCTTCGCAGTGCGTCACTACGCGGGCGAGGTGTCGTACGATGCGGCAGACTTCCTGGAAGCCAACCGCGATGCCGTACCTGATGATTTACTTGCTGCCTTCGATAACAGAACGTGCGAATTCGGCTTCGCTACTCATCTATTTGGGGCCGAACTTAAGGTTAGTAGAAAGCATTAGCAGTCCCTTTACATAACATCGAATTATTAGTTTTTTATTGTTATATACATTATAATACTGACCTTATGTGATTTTACAGGCATTGACAGCTCAAGGTGGGCCAACTGGTGGTCAGTTCCGTGCGTCACCGACAGTGGCGGCGGCGTTGGACGCCGCGGCTGCCTCAACGCTGACGCAGGACTTCCATACACGGCTAGACAATTTGCTGCGCACACTCGTGCACGCGCGCCCACACTTCGTGCGGTGTCTCCGAGCCAACGCCACCGAAACGCCGATGCTCTTCGAACGAGCCACAGTCGCACGACAGGTACCTAATACTACCTAATTTTATTTTTTCTTGTTTTTTGATAACGGTTATCTTAAATACGTTACGAAAGTTAATCGAGTTCAGTATTGTCATATCATTTATTGCACTTGTAACTCTTTGATTAGTTTTCTTAAGTCTTGACTCGTATATAATTTATGTTATCCAGGTTTGAACACTTTTTCACAAAGACTACATAGGTATAATTATGTGATTGTAATGTTTTTCAGGTGCGCGCGCTACAGATTCTGGAAACAACGCAGCTGATGGCGAGTGGATACCCACACCGTATGCGTTTCCGTGCGTTCAGTGGTCGGTACCGCGCGCTGTGGCGGCGCGGCGCCGAACGCGAGTCGGGCGCGGCATGCGCCGCCGTGTTGCGAGCCGTACAAGCTGCCGCCGCACCACCTGCACCCGCTTCACCTGCCGCCGTGCGCTGGGCTCTCGGCAAACGACACGTGTTCCTCAGCGAGGGCATGCGACAGGTCTGTGCCATCTATCTTTTAACATTCTTTCAGCTTATATTCAAAATAATCTGCATGAACTAATATGTACCTACTATTGTACACAGGTTCTGGAGCGCATGAGGCGAGCCCGGCGGCAAGCTGCGGCGGAGTGTATCCAGTCGGCGTGGCGCCGGTACCGCGCGCGGGCCGCGCGCGTGCCGGCCGCGGCGCCGCCCACGCTGCAGCCGGCGCGGCCGCGGCCGGCGCCCATCGCCGGCACGCCGCCGCCCGATCCCGCCGACAAGTGCGACCCCGCGCTCGTCAAGCGTACCTGCTCGCTCTTCGGTCTAGATCTGGTAAATTCCTTGTCTTTGTCCGTCTAGTTTATATAACCCTTGATCACGGGCGTCATACTTGCTCACTTACAAGTATCTTTGTCTGATTAGTGAATTAACTAAAATATATCGTAATGGTTTCAGGAGCGACCACCACCACTACCGCCGTCCCGCGCGTACACAGTAGCGGGTGGCGTGAAGTTGGGCTACCCGCAGCAGCGGGTAGTAGGCGCGGAGTGGACGGACGAGTCGGGCGCCGTGCGCCTGCGCGCCGGCGACTCCGTGCTGGTAGTGGGCGCGGCGCGGCGCGGCCACGTCGCTGTGCAGGCCGCCGGCCGCACCGTGTGTGTGCCGCACAACGTGCTGGCGCCGGCGCGAGCGAGACCACATCCACCACCGCCCCCCGCACCGCCAGCACCCGCGCCGCCCCCCGCCGTCGCCTGAACGACAACCATAGTAGTCGTAGGAGTCCTTCCAGAAGAGCCGCTGTCCGGCTGACAGTCTTCCTTAATGTAAAGTATTAAGTCGCAAA
Source organism: Catocala nupta (assembly GCA_963675205.1). Lineage (NCBI taxonomy): Eukaryota > Metazoa > Arthropoda > Insecta > Lepidoptera > Erebidae > Catocala > Catocala nupta. Next base: position 8,945,436 of record OY776095.1, on the reverse strand, counting down.
ACTCCATCTGTCGCAACCGCGGTTATCGCCGCGTCCCACGCGTTCCGTGACCTCTAGGATCGCGGAGTGGGATGTCGATGTTAGTGCCTTATTTTATAATCGAGTGTAAATAGTAATGTTAAGTATTTATGGTCGCCGTCCCATGGCACGGCGAGGCGACGTCGCGCAGCATGCGAGCGATAGGCGCCCGACGCCGCAGTATTATGTACAGGGCGACCATCGTTTTATTTATAATTCAATACAGACATTCATCCGCAGATCAGTATATAATATAAAAAATAAATTATCTACGAGCCAGCGTACGAACAGTCCGCCGCCTTCTACGCCGTCTGTGCCATAATACATGCTATTGTAGATGCCCCGAGGCGTCGCTTGTCACTGCATTCCTGCTCCTTCTACAATTGTTATTGTGATAAATATTTATACAAGAGATTATGTTTTGCAACTATTATTTAGTTTCACGCGACGTTGTTTAAACGCTGGCTTTATCTACAGCCCCGCGACCACACCACTCGACAACAACAATACTCTGTGATCCGTTACCACTTATACTCGCTTATGGTGATGTAAGGCCTAAAGCTACGAGCAGAGCCCCTAGCGCTTTTTTTGTAATAGGCTCTGACTACTTATAAACTTACCAAAATGATATATTAGTAATCAACGCAAATATGTCCCTAAACACGCACATGATCGGTGTGCAAGTACAATACATCTACACCATAGAAGACATCACTATAGAAGTCTAGTTTATTTGAAAGCGAGAAAACAGCGCACTTAAGACTGCGCCGAGCGAAATGTGCCAAAACAGGCGACCACAGTTAAGTTGATAATATCAACACTTTTTGTTTAATACAAATATAAAATATACATTTACCATAACAATGAATGTGTTTACAATTACTTCGTGTAAAAAACTTAAAATAATTAATATTTTCGCCTACAAAATTACGTAAACTTGATTTTACGTGATGTTTAGATTATAACAGTAGAAATCTATCCCGTCTTACAGCTTAAACGAAACAAAAATAGTTATATTACAATTTGTCCGTCCCAAATATTTAAGTTATTGTTTGACAATAAAGATAAATATTTATCAAAAAAGCACTTCAAATCCTGCATACAATTTTGCTATGGCGGCCGCGCGCCGATTTGAATATCGAGCTCTGTCATTCAGTCCAACCGCGTCTTACGCTCGGCGCAGTCAACACGTACGTAACGTACAGCTAATTTGAACCAACAATAGTTGACCATAATCTCTGTCGCTGTATTTACCGGACTATCGTCTTACTCCGGGCTTCTGCAACTTTGTAATTTGTGCCTAAGCAGTTGGAAACTCTATTTAACCCTTAGTACTGTATACAATAAATGAAGACCTAACAGGGACTATTCAAATTCGCCAGCTGATACGTGTAGTGATGGTCGCGGGTCGCAGTCTGCTACCACAGTGTTGTGCAATCGGTGCTATACCCAGTAGCGTAGTATAAGTACTATGTAGTAGCGTACGTTATGTGAAGTAACTCAGTATTGCGACGATGGCACAGCTTGCTTCTGTTACCACTTCGTCTTGTACCGCTTTAGGGTAGCTTGTTATTACGTGTCATATAGGACTGTTGCAGCTTTGCCGAGACGCCACCACGCGATACTAACGACATTCGATATTCAAACTATAGACATTGCAAACGGACTGGGTGTTCTCTATTCAGCCATGGAGTAGAAAATAAACATACAAAATGCTTTTAAAAATTTTGGTCAGTCATTGACATAATGCTTGCAGAACGGAAATACAATTTTGGATAAAAATATTCAATTTACTTTGATATTTGAAATAAAAAAGACAGGCTTAAGCTTTGTCTTTTTCGAGAATTGTCACATTTGTGAGGATTGGCCTAATCTTTGTCTATGGTTGAAACCAAGTAACAAATTATTGTTTATAATGAGAATTACGTATATTATGGCCATTATTACGTGATTAAGAGCACAAATGTCGGTTAAGTTATATGGTCGTGTGGTGCCACCTCGCGTCCATCGCGTAAAGCTGCAACACTTAAGTAACTGCGTGCGCGCGCGCGTGCTACAGCGAGAGCGCCCCCGCGCGAGCTTGCCAACCAGAGTCTGATTAATGGATATTTTTATATGTAATCTAATGTATTAATTGTGAAAATTTCAATCAAATGTATAATGTCGATAAAAGGTACAAATAAAATTATATTTTAAATAATCACTTTATTTTATTTTACAATAAATTTATACACAAAATACGTGAAAATCTGGAATGTGGAGAGCAAGGCGCAACCATTAGTCGTTACCAACGAGAACTGAGTATTATATAAAAATAATTTATGCGACAAATTACAAAAGATAAGTTCAATTACGTTAAGTTAGCATGTAAGATCACAGTTAAACAGTTATGACACTTTTTAATTATTTGAAAGTTGCAATATGGATAAAGTTCCGTTGTTACGTCGCAAACTGTTGCGCCTGCGCACACTTTTGTGTAACAATTCAGATGGCAGTGTTCAGAGTTCAGAGCAATACAAAAATTTATATTACACTTTATAAAACTATGAAACGAGATTATGTTATAAAATCTTACAAAACAAAAACTCTATATCAAATAATTTCAGTATAACTAAGTTTAGCAATATAATTTATAACAAGACAGTGCGTGCAAACTATTGATCGGGTAATTTAAACATATTATACTAACTACAATAATACAAATGACATATAACTACTCTTAACACGTATGCTAGTTCTCTCTTTTGGATCTATTAACAGTTTAATATAAACAGATAATATATGTAGCCGCGGACGTGGCACGTCCGACAGCGCGCGTTAATTGTTAATATTAATTATCTATAGATGAAGACAGCAGCGGTCAATGACAACAGTAAGTTAGTTAAGGTCCCACCAACAACATGTAAATGTTAACATTTATATGATTCGTTGTTATATCACAATGCGACAATATTATAATATAAATTTATACAATTATTATATAATTTTTATCTAAGAACAAGCTTCAAATGTAATAATAACAATTTCATTTATTTATAATATAAAAATACATGAATATATCGCCAAACAAACACATTGATATTTCATAAAGCTACTGAGGCGGTGAGGATACTTCTCCCCACATATGTACTATTCAAAATTTGGCAACACTCTCGTTTTATATACAAGTTATACATCGACATATATTGTAATACATTAAACGTTCTGTATATAATGTTTAACTACACATATTAATACTGTGGTATATATTAGTAACATTGAAGCATAATATTTTGTTGTTTAGACAAACTTATTCTACTCAGATCTACGATGAAGATAGAGAGTACAAATGTGCGAGTTCCCGGGCGCACACAACACGTAGACAACATTCTGTGAGGAATATTCACGCGTGACGGTGCTAACTCTGGCTGTGGCGTACAGAAGACTCGCTCTACACTAAAATTAATGTAAAAGTTTCAAAAACCTACAACTAAAGCGACCACGCCGCTGACACCACGCGGCCCACTGCTTCATACGACGCGACATAGCCATGTACTCGGCGGCAGTACAATACAAGGCAATTTCAACTCTACGCCTCTAGCTATAACGCACAAAATCTCTTACGTATATTTTATTTATAGAGTACATGGCTCCCACTAGACCAACTAAAAGGCAGTTAATTATTATTAAAATATAATAACACATACACATTGCACAGCACCATTAAAACTCAGTAGCATTAATACTAAAATATTATTAATGTAATAATAATAAGCACGCGAAAAGTTGGTGTTAATTTAGAGTGAGTAGTGTCGACATGGAGAGCACAACACTAGTGGTTCTTGAGTAAGACACGTGTGTGCACAGCACCAAATACCAAAGATATTCAAACTTATTTAAAGAACAGATAGCTACAGAAATATACAACCTTTGTGATAGTCACGGATAGACGTAATTGTGGGTATCACTATTTTTTGTTGTCCAACGCCAAGATTGCTCGACGTTTACTTTATAAGGTCTTGAGCAGCAGAGGCGGATTGGCCTAAAGGCAAACTCAGCAACTACCTGTAGCCTCTTCCGAAGAAGGCTTCGACTTCTGCTTCGAGGCTTGCATTGCCTTAAGATCTTTATGGAGCTTAAGCCGGTCATTTTAGTTTCCCTCATTGAGCGCGAAACGAAAAAGCGTGAAGCGAGCTTCGAGCTCGATCTTCTAACAACAATTAAATTGCAAATATCAGCGTTACGCCTAAACCGTTCACGTCGTATGTCACTTGTGAACTCATTCTGTATAATAAATGAATATAGTGTCCACCCACACATTAATCTGAGTTATAATAACAATTTAGATATCGATAATTCGATACGTGGCCTACACCGCCCACACTAAAGCGTACATTTTCAAAGCGAATAGAATATATACGTATAACAAGTAATCCACTCACACGTAATAATAATAACTGATGACTGAATGTCATCGAAGATAATGTAACATTGGGTAGTATATAGTATTGAACACACACTATAAGGCAGTGTTAGATACATGTACATAGTAATACACAGATATCAGCAACAGTTTGTACTCACACGTTACATAAACGATCCACTACATATTTATATCGTTCGAATGACTTCATATATATTTTATTTCGAGCGTCATGCACCAGACGCGGTTTGGTTAAAGGTTGCCACACACTAGCGTCGTCGCGACAAAGCTGCTGTCAGCTAACATTCCATGAATAACACACTGAACATTTAACCCCCGATTTCTTAAAGGCTATCAACATAAATAAATTTGAATACATGGTAAAACCCATGTCAACGGCTATGATTAGCTAACTGTATTAGCTAAAGCCAATGAATTCACATGCCTTGAGTTTGCTTTTGACATGACGTTGATTAGCCTTTCAGAAACCTAACGTTAGATTGATAACGCTCGCGACGTTACAGCGCAGTGTGTGGCGAGCCTTATCTCAAGTGTCGAACAGCGCCGATCGCAAACACAGTAAATATTCGTAAGAATATCGAGTGTTTTGGCGCATTTCCCATATTGATTACAAAATCATAAAAATATAATTTGGAATATACCATGGCCTCGCGCAGTACATTGTAGTCGAGCGATCGCTCTTTATACCGTGTTCGAGCAACAATAACGCACAGGCGATGCAGCCGGGCGACACTACGTCACCGAACAGAGATCGATAATTACACACCATCATGTCTAACAGGCGACCTAATACTACTGTTAATTTCTCGCAACTGAAGTCTAAGGTTAAAGGCATCGGGTATGATTTCCACCGAGAATCACAAACACGAAGGGTACTCTAGCTTCACTAGTGGGATAGTAGATTTGCACGAAGAAGACCCAAACGCACTGACAGCACTCTGAATCGCGATTCAGCTATTAAGTTTCTAAATATTCATCAACACGTGTAACTACTATAAGTCTGATATCAACTCGCGTTAAGATTGATAGCACCCTGAGTAGTAGGTTGTATCCGTCTCGTTGGAAAAACTGATAGATCAACCCTGAATGACTTGGCGTCATTAACAGTTGATCCATCAGTTTCTCCCTGGAGGTCGAACCCGCACTAAGCCTGTTGACTCACTAAGTAAAATACAGGTTCTCATTATACAACCTAACGCGGTCACTAAATCGCGCTACAGAAAGCTAGCAGACCAGTTGAGATCTAACACTATAAGAAACCATGGTAGATAGAGATAAACAGCACTATACCCAACGCTTAATGTTCGTAAGACAGCAGTAGTAGCTGCGCGTGCGCGGCACGCGCGGAGCTGGCGGCTAGTCGCGCGCGATGGGCGTGCTGCATGCCAGCGACGGCGCGCGCCGGTCCAGCGGTGACGTCATCGCTGAGCCGGTGCTGGCGCTGGCGCTGGCGTTGACGCTGACTATAGCGCTGGCTGGGGTTGGTGCAGCACTGGGTGCGCTGTCGCAAGCCTCACTGTCAGCACACAGCGATGTGAACACGCTGCTAGAAGACACCTCGCGTACACAGCGACGCTGTTCCGCTGTAAATAATCGCATTTTGTTTAAACATCAGTAACTATGAAAGAAGAACAAGAAACGAGCCGTTTTACCAACAGAATGTTTACTTGAACACATACTTTATGAAAAATATGTCAAAATATATATCCATAGCTAAAACGATTAGTTTTTCGATATAGGAACCGAGGCTAATAGGATTTACTAAGTTACTTCTGCTTTTGTCGCGTCTAATTTCTATGCTTCTTGTCACCTTCTCGACCTGGTCTAGTCGGTGACTAAAGGTTTATTGTTTCGGAACAATTAATTTAGCGAGTCGGTAACTCAATAATATCGTTCGTCTTATTGTTATCCCTCGGGATGCGTCGATCCCTTTGTAGATAAAATTTAATACTAGAGAAACTAATTCGCGTGAATACTGAATCTTAAATGAGGGTTACGCTAACTATGTTAATAGAAACAAAATAGACGGAAGATACGTCAGCTGTAGGCTATCGACCCTCGCTTCTAACTTCATGTTCCATTTTTGATTACTCAGTGGAGGAAAATTACACGCTGAATAGTGGCAATTGATGTACCGTTATGATTAATAGTGTCATCAGTCATCACGTTGATCAAAGCTCTTAAAATACGCGACGTACGTCGGCACGATACGACTTGTCATCGCTTTACCACCTGCATGGTGTCATTCGTGAACATGGAGATGAAATCATAGTCATTCGCTAGATATATATAAACACGGTGTTACGAGACGGGAAGCGCAGGGAGCACCGCAATAAAGGCCCACGCACAAGGACATGATATCACATGAGTATCGTCGAGCCGTGGCGCGCACCGCCGACATATTTTATACCCGTCATAAAAGAGTTTTATAGCGGGTGTCGCGCTATTGCTCACGTCGTACGTCGATGCGCCGCCGACGCTCACGGGACGGTACAAAACCACCGCAAACACCACATGTTGCTAATGCTCCAAGAAAAGTCTTGAACACCAATCTTACAATATGTTTTATATACCCGGTGCGTTGACGATATTATTACCGACACTAATACTTAGTCTTCTTTGAAGTTTATTTTCAAATCTCATTATATGAGGCATTTAAACGAGATTTGAAAATTATATGATACTCCCTGACACCTAGCATTAGACATACCACATCTCAAACCCGGTTTCTGAAAGGCAGCTTTACACAAAAAATATTTCAGTATTAGCAACAATCTGTCAACTATTGGGAATGGCTGCCTGAATTTGCAAAACTCAAACAAATCACTTGATATGAGTTTTATTTTAACACACCGTTGATGACAACCGGAGTTAAGATTATTCGACTCATTTACGTTCCAGTCCAACTGAACTACCTAAGCAGATTAGTTATTCATAGTCTGGAAGTCAAGTAAGAAGTCTGAAGAATCGAGACGAATCACAGTTATCTGGCAAACTTATGTTTAGCATGTATGTATGTGTTTACTCACCGATCAAGTTGTGCAAGTTGTCGATGACGACCTCGGTGTTGTAGGTAGCGTCGACGGCGCGCTGCAGGAACGCCGTCCAGGTGCTCAACTCAGCTTGCTGCACACAGACAAACATAGCGTTTAATAAAAATGAAAGATTAAGGGAAGGACGCCTGCATATCATTATGTATCTCTGAGAATATAGGCATAGAGATTGAATTTCGAATTACACTCACATTTTGTTAACTACGTACTTTGATTAATAATAAAATAAATCAAATAATAATTAAAAATTCAAAACTATAGGTAATAAGTAATCAGACAGTTCTAGCTTAATGGTGCTTATAGACGCGGCCTTCCATTTTCTGCTCTAAGGGCGTCTAGGAGGTTAGTCACCTCAAGGGCAACAAATCCTCGCCAAGCTGGTGTAAGTTGATAGACTATTTTCGCCAATTGACTCTATCGTGAATAGCCCGTCAGAAAAATAAAGCAGCACTTTTCCGAAGTCGGAAATCAAACACCTCAAGAACGGCAGTACGCGAAAGAGCAAGCTCAGATCGCTGCGCTGAATAGATAGCCAGTCTTCTATTAATGTTTATGAGGTTAAATGAGCAGCCATTATAGTGTCTTGTATACAATTGAAGAGACTTGCATATATTATGTTCAATGATAACTAAATCAGGGATGTCGCAAATCACAACGCATCCAAATTTTTGTGCCACCTTTGTTTAATTACAAAGTTAGTGTTATTTGCTACATTGTATAGGTAAAATGGGATGAGTAGATGCATGTGAAAAAGATCTCAGTTCTTCCATACTAACTGAAGAAGGTAAATGTGGGCAGTGAAAACAAAACCAGAAAGTGGCAGATCTGACTGCTATCAGGGCATAACAAAAGCCTAGAAAAAGATTATTGACAATTATGATGCATTCATTATTGACTTATTCATAATATAATATAAAATTTAAGCAACAACGCCTTGATGCTTATACAGTTTTTTTGCTGCAGCCATAAACTGCAACTTAAAATACTTACATACAATAATATATTATTAAATATTTATACGTAGACATTTGACCTAAAAAAAGGTTGATGTCAGTTACTTAGTAAGATATCACAGAGTGCTCACCGAATCAGAGAACCTTCATCCAGAATGTCACATATTTAATTGCCTGCATCTCAGATAATATTGGTAACACATTTGATAAATAAGAATGTTGTCACGTCATGAGGAAACCTAGATGTTTTATCCTCTGATGTTAGGTTTGTGATATCTACCAACGTAATTAACGAGAAGTATACCTACCTATAAACCTGGCAGCTTTAATAAATATGGACCGTAACTGCATAATATACGTCTTATTAACATTCGTTTGTTAAATTTGCGACGCTTTAAATGTCTATAAATAAAACAAATTGGCGATCAAATGGATTAGTATTCATTGTCATGATGTCCGATTTAACGCAGAATATAAAACCTACACCAAAAACGGTTACATTTCAATCTGAATATTAATGTATGCAAATGTTATTGGCGGGGAATGCCCGACGTATGCGAAGCGATTTTAACGACTTTTGGCAGTACATATTATCTAACATGTTTGTTTATAGTGTGTGTCTCCGGAAAGCGTAGGTGAGCAATAAATACAAACCGGTAACACATTTTTTGCGATAATGTATAAATTCTTCTGTTGCTACGAAGACTCTACGGAATTTTGTAATCGATTAAATCATATAGGTAATCCGTGTTGTATACCATTTTGAAGGTTATAAACATGTGTTTTTCCAAAAGGATCTAGCTAGCCAGGACCAGATATTTACTCTTCTACATTTTTGTAAGGGAGTAACTATTTATTTATCTATGAGCTCTAGCCCATAATATCCCATCATAAACAAATGGTTACTCCATAATTATGAAAATGAAGAAAAAGGGCCATCATTGCCAAGGCTAACTTGAGTGATGCCCCATTACCGTATTGTTATCTTCTATACACGGTTGTGACAGTGAATGGTATCAGAAAAACTAGTATCAAACATAAATGACGTAGTTTATAGGATATACACGAGCTATGAAATCCTCCTATCAAACGCTGTATAAAGTACTATTATCACAATAGACACAGCCAGGCTGTAAATACTTCTTACGTTGCTGAATTCTATGATCACTAGTTACCACATACCAATAAGAAGACCGCTACATCGTATAGTGGCAATAAAATTATACATATTCAATGATACTAATTGAAATCTTTCTTTGAAGGAGTTTCGGCAAGCCGTTGACGACAAAAACATCTTAATGCAGTGTTTCTATTTAATGGCACGTATTGTTTTCGCATTCCAAGAATACGTGCTGTTTTACCTGGTAAGAGCGATTAGGATTTAATTAAAATCCAACGTTTTGACATAGTGAGTCGGCACGGTATGATTAGTTTACCAATTTGATGTTATTTATCGGGCTATGAAAAGGGCTTTAGTTGAAATTCCCTGCAAGGTCGAAATTGGAACAAATTAATTTGACAGAGAACCAAAGATGGTGCTAGTCGCCTAATATATGAATATATACGAGTTATTGAGTGGACAGCAATCGTGTTTGTCAGGACTTGGCAAACACGATTGATCAGGACGAGCAAGTTCACCAAAAGACTGTGCTATCGTAAAGTGAGAAATGTCACGGCCCACGCTTCTGGGAAACAGGCGTGAGATGTATTCATGTAACGAAGCTAATCATATGAACGCCATATAAATGCATATTATGTTTTATCCGGGTAAGCAAGCAAGCTTTAATTTTACTCTCCAAAAATCGTATTTATTGGTATTACACAAGCCATCAGATCATGGGTTTGAATATAATAACAAACCCACTGTCACCTGCATTGATTTATTCATTTGCGTGGAAACTAACCCCTACGTGTATATCGTGTATTAAGCGAGGCCACATGCGATATTAAATTAAAAAGCCACCGATATCCTGTGTAGGGTTGTCAACAGGCACGGTTCGCCTCAAGTGGTGAATGTGAAGAGTAATGACTCAAGGAGTGCATACTCCAGTGAGCATTATACGCCGGCGACGGCGACGCCGCGTCTCGTCTCAAAGGATCATGCCACGATAATGACGACACGGTATTATGTATTTTTTGTTGCCAGTCTACTGAAATAGTTTTATACATACCTATATATTTCTGATGTTTCACGTTCAACCCACGTAATAAAATTATGCCTTTATTAATTATCATTAATATTGCTCTGATAATATTCTTGCAATAATACCCATTAATTTCACCGTCTCCAAAAATAAAATCCAAGACCTTAAGGGCCTGTGGTAATAAATGCGACTACTATTTTAATATAAACGTAAATACTTTTAACCGTACTATAACTTGCCTATTTATGTCAGAGTCACGATTATAACGGTTATTACCTGCCGCAAAAACACAATTGTAGTACTTTTAGTCCGCCTTTACATAGTAATTAATTATAAACGAAGTAGCACAACGACTATAATTCATTGTAATGAAGATAATCAATCATTGGCAACCCTACAAGGTGCTGTAGTGGTAACACAGGAAGGGACGTCGTAAAGGACACCACCACTATACCGAACACCCTCTTGTTAAGAGCCTCCTATATAAGGTTTCCAATACAACATACTCATATTTCATATTGTCAACTTATTTATAAATACGAGTCATTAAACCGTAACTAAAATAAAACTAGGCACACGCTATGGCGCATATATCAATTTGACTCGTCTAAAATAGATCAAATGCATTTGTTAAATTTAAACAAGTTCGTATTAGTATCACTCATACAGAACACAAATAGTGATGTTTCATGCTCCATCAAAATGAATTTTAATCCATTGCCTCGATGCAAAAAGTTCTTGAAAATTCTATCTGAACTCAGAAACTAGAGTAAATAAATCGGTTTCACTATATTTCATAATCAAACAAGTTGATTGCATAGTAACACATTTGTATAAAAAGAGGCCGGTGTGCGGCAGCAACACTGAGAAGCCTTACAAAAGCTCCATATAGATTTTATACTTACGATATACGTACAGCGACTTGTTTAACCGATATTGCTGTACGTATGTTGGAGCCGCACCGCTAAGCCGCGGATCCAGCCGGCTTTACTCACACGACCTATTCCGTGTTCCCTTAATGAAGCAAAATTCGATACGTAATTGAGGCTTTTGCTGCGAGCTTTCTTATTCGTTTATACATACACTATCATATGAAAAGTCGTACCATGGTTCTATACTGAGTCAGTACATAGTTATTAACAAGTTACGCTGGTGCGGTTGTTTAAATAGATACTCGTTTGAACAAGTGATATCAAGAGAGATAAAAGAATTCAAAGATAGCGACACACGGCTTTAGCGTGTCAAAGAATTAACGTACTCTTTATGGATGCATAATAATACAAAGTAAAGTGTTCAATCTCCACATGTTTTATGATAATATAACAAGAAGTAAACAAAGAGTTAAGCAATGAGATTATGTGGTGTGGACGTCCGGCGGTGTCGCGAAGTGTTTCGCTGGTCGACTTCCTGGTGTGTAGTTGTGTACACATCGGTACGTAACAAGTGGAGCGCCTGGCGACCGCTGCACGCACGTGTATAAATAGAGATGATGACGGTCAGGGTCGGGCGGCGGCCGCGCGGTCGCTGCACCGAGCGCCTACCTACTACCTACCGCATATATTATGTATGTACACACGCGCCTAGTCCAACGTGCTATGTTGCCACCGGGTACTCATCTTACAATATCCTAGCTCTATATTAAAATTGGGATAAGTCTGCCGATCACTTAATATTATAACTAGAATAACTGCTTTTGCTTTAAGAAATAGTAGCATGTGATGTGATAACCAAAGCTTGAATTTCAAACGTGAAGAATATCGGGATAGATGAACTACTTTTAATGCCGAAAAGTATCAAATAAACTTTCAAAGTAGGATGCGCACAGCATATTTGTCGTTCTGGAAAAATAGTAGTAGATTTCATATGGATAAGATACTAAACGTAACCTTTATTTAAAGAGTATTAATAAGTGCTTTTGGGTGCAAGCTATCTTGTGAATGCCTTGAATAACCGAGAAATACTTTTTGATAACATTATCATTCCATCTTTTGCTGTCGTAATCTTCGAACAGAATTCATCATATTTTCCAAACGAATACTTCACGTTTCACACAGCAATCACAAGAGAAATTGGGTTTCAGCAACATTATTTCACTCTGTTGAGTTAAGTTATTAGCAACTCTGACTAGAGTAAGTGGTGAATTGCTCTATTCGATCATTATGCCTCTACAAGACAAGCACTCTCTTCCTTTTAATTTTATTAAGCTAGGTTTGACCTTTATTTCTCCAGTATTAAACAATCAGGCCAATCGACTTCCGTAAGACCCACGCGCCTTGAGCTATGAGCTCATGGTACCACAAAAATCGGAGCGTCCCTTGAATATCGGGACATATAGCAACACTAGGAGAATTCCCGACCTGTTCCGGCAAAAATAGCGGTGACCGCATGTTTACGACACCTTGCATAGGCGGGACCATGACCCAACGCTTAACGTGCCTTATCTACTAGTTGAATCACCTAACTGCTAATTACTAATTATCCTTAGTTTATTTTTTGACCTCTCCAGTGATTTAATTAAGGCAGGCCTAAATGGCTACTTGTAGAGTCGGTTACGTCGGGAATTAAGGAGGCGTTTCTGTTGGCGCTGAGCCAAAAGTTCAACTCTCTCGAATAAGTCATCATTTTATTAAAGCGTACCATAGTAACCTAATTTGGATGATACAGACAAATACTATAATAGACGTAACTTGTAATCAGTGGAGAGATTCTGGTCCAATACTTATGTGTAGCAAGCTCACGATCGATAAATGAAAGGGTGTTGTCGGTGTCTCATATTATTTATAGTGAATTAATACATGAGCTTTCGAAGCGAATGGCGACTGGGCCGGTCGTACCAGTTGTATGTGGGTCGCAGTCGCGGCGCTATTGAGAAAGCTGAAGGATACAGCGAAAGGACGCTCACAAGATCATAATATTTTGATACGAGTACTTAACGGCTCGTGATCGCGTGTATATCGATAGATTGAAACGTGAGATGATGTCGCGTCTTCCGTGTACGATTGCTTGAAATATAACATGAACGTGCTATTGTCATCGCTCTGTTTTTCAGTGTGTGTTACGCAACCTCTTTAGCCTCAGAAACATGATACAGCTGCTATTTTTTGTTTCAGACTTTATTTTATATTAGAGAAAGTGAATATAAAGAATCAACGGAATCTTCTCGCGAAGCATCACGTTTAGATACCGTACACTTCAGCGTTAATGAATCCTGTGAATGAATACAGCTCATTAACCTCAAACAGTATACATATCGTAAATGTTTTTTTTTATATTAAAGATAATTATTACTGTAACTTTTGCTATTTTTTATCATAGAAATCATTGTTTTGTTCTGGTCAGTTGAAGAATAGAGGTTAATCGTCAGCTCAGGGATAATTCTGCAAAATACTTATTGTATTCTGATTAGGGTTCTAAGAAGTAGGTATTGTAGTATACTAAAGCTGCTAAAAATATAATGATTCGAAAATTGTAGAATAGCGTAATCGAATGTCTATTTATGTGTTGTTACCAATAACGACTCTAAACGATTAGATGACATTGATAAATTTTTCATTTTAGTATGACCGATCATGTCGATAACCATTTTGTTATTAATAAGACATTCTATTTTGTTACTGCTTAATGCTACGCGTGTTCATCGAGTATTTAAAGAACATTTATATAGCTTACTCGTCAAGAAGACACCACGAGTCGATAATCGACTGTACAAACAAACATAATTAATCCATTCGAGTAAAAAAAATATTAAATCAGCAATCACTCTTTGCTAGCCTGAAAAAAATTTCATCACGTTGGGTTAATATTTTATACATTGTTTATTTGTACATAATGTTGATCAAGTAACAGGAAAGTTTTATTTTATCACACGTAAGTTATTAATATATTCCTGTACAGTTATCACAAATGCGTAAAATTAGAGAACATACTATAAACGGCTAACTAATACTTTTTACCGTGTACCTATGTGTACACGGAGAAAATTAGATTACCTACCATTCTAACGTAGCGTATTAAATTACGCCATGAAATTGTGCTTATTTATGTTGTATTCATAATCAACACAAGATGCTGAATTACTACATAAATAATTCGCTCGTTGTAAGCCCCGGCGTTCTCGCGACTCTACGTATGTAGGTATCTAACATACATTTTAGTTTCTAAAGGAAAAGCCACACGCGAATGTTTCACAAGAACTAACAATGATAAACATCCACATATTGACTTAATAGGTTAGCGACTGATGTAAAAACGAGCACGAAAGGCGACGTCTGAAACATGCCAACCAACCACAACACGCACGAAATTAATACTTCGCCGAAATATTCGCTTAATGACCATGTGCTAATTAAACTTGTTATAGTTCGCAGAAATTAAAGATCGGGCCACTCATGCTTAAGACTAATGTTATACTTCTTTGTTAGAGTTGAGTGTACTTTAATTGGGTAATTCAACACTGGCCTGAGAGAAAACCCAAGATATGAATCTCAACAGATGTAAAACAAAAGAAAAACGTTAAGGGCATCTTGAAACAACGCTGCTCACCATTTTTTATTGTTATGTCCTTTCTTCGTTAAGAAGAGATAAGGAACGACGTCGAGCCCTGAAGCTAGGCATTTATACCTTTGGGAACAATTGTGAGTATGTGTACATCTGTCGTTTTTACGTACATTATTTTATAGGTGTGATGGTTACATAATGGTACACAAGGCGGTGTAGCAACGCGGTGGGAACAAAACACGGGTTGCTTCACTCGAGAACTCGCGACCTACAGGCACCTTCGTTTAGACATACTGACATTTACATTACAAAGGCATGTTTTACAAATCCATGATTTGAATATATCATAAGAGCGAGCGAGGAAGCGAATTCTTAACCAAATATCGAAGTCTACATCGAATATTGATTTCCTGGTGTATCTTTTATGTCTAAGGTTTGAGTGTAAAAAATTGTTATCACCATTGTATTCAATCGATCTAAAAAAGGCGCTGCTTCTATATATATATTTTTTTTAATTGCACCCGCCATCGCAGGATGTTGCGCAAATCTCCCCTAACATAATCAGGGACATTGTTTATTTAATTCTAATTACATACAATGGTTTTATATGATAAATTTGTCTGTCTGTGCTACTGAGCCATGTATATTTTATACAGCAATATTTTTACCTATATTATATACAATATTACTTACAATAATAACTTATAATTAATTATTTAATACACAATTTCTAATACCTTATATATAACAATATTAATTACAATAAATATTTTAAAATTAATAATTAAATTTACAATTTTTTGGTTCCCTGCATGGTGTCACAATCACACACACTACATATGTGGTCATGGCACCACGCTGCTTCTATATTAGGCACGTAATTTTTATGTGTATGTTCGCCCGGATTAATCGAAAAGAAAATATTTATTCTTTTATTATTTGATAGGGTTAACTTAGTCCTAATTTTGTGAAGGATTTTTATATCCGATCTAACCTCCTTGGTAATATTGAAATCTGTGTTTTCGTCACGGTTTCAAGTTACTCCCGACGCGGTTGGGTAGCTGAGTATAAGATGTCAGTGTTCCTGTTCCAATATGTTAGATGGCACGCCCACCGCCATTAGCTGAACATTAGTCGCGCTCAATACTGCTGATGGCCTGCTAGTGAATATTGGCGGATCAAATCTATTCCTGAGCCATTACTCGTAACTTGACAGCCGTTTAGATGACTAAGCGCCACAGCACTTTCCTTCACCACTGTCTCTATAATAAAACATAATGACGCGCATTAAGGTAAATCAACGTGCCTCTAAAATGATGACGATTTACACGCTTTTACTTCGATTATGCTGCACACGAAAGTGAATATGTGAACCCTCGCATATTACAACGACATTTATGTAAGTGCTTCTTTTCAATGCGCACAGTATTTATAATGTTTGTATCTTTTTGTGTGGATTCCAGCGAATGAAATATTAAGTTTACCACTCTCCTGCAAAGCACTGAATGAGCTTTACAATATTACTTACCAAAGGATATTTTAAGACTTCTGATTTTAGAAAAAAGTACGGTCATATATCTTGCGGAATATCGCAGTGTAATAAATTTGTGTCGTATTTCTGAGTTCAGCAGGAATTACAGAAGGTAGTAATATGCTATTAGCAGGGAGACCTAGGAAACCATAGGTGTCTTTGTCGCTTACGCTGACAACACAACGCCGACGCACGAATCGAACCCGGGACCACAAGATAGCTCAACGTTTTTATTACGGGACTAGCGAGGAAAATATACAACAGGTAGGTAAACATTGCTCGTTAAGCAGCCCACGTTGCCATCGTCCAGATTTTGGTCTTTACTTGCCGGTCACGTTTCAAATGCCTGAAGGTATCCCCACTAATTATATGTATATAGAGGGTATGGCTGTGCACGTTTCTTGTTCACGTAATGGTAACTTATCGCAGGCTGACCCAAAATCGCTTCAGCCGAATCTGACCCATAACATTATCTGAATCGGTAATTAGTGTCAATGGCAGCGATGATGGTGATGTAAAAACAATCGATAAAATATCGTTATCAGATGCGAGCACTTGCACGAGGGCAACGTAAACCGCATCGCATATCGCAACGCACTTCACTCGTGCACTCATATCAGTATAATATACTATCTTTTGAAATCGCAGTATCTTTACAGCAATCATCTGATACATTAGTCAATCGATGTAACAGCCATCGAAAAAATCGTTTGTTTATATTACATACTCACTTTTGGGAAATCGATGGTTATGAGATGGGATATTTTAAGTGTTTTCTTTTATACTACTAGGATGCTAAACAAACTATGCTTGTGTATATAAACTTGTGACGTTTGCAACTTCAAGAGTATCGCTCGCGTTTTGCTGTCTTTATAAGACTTGCTAGGCGTGGAAATATCGCATGGTTTAAAGAGAGGATAACGTCTAGTTGGCAGATTCGGTATGAATCATATTAGCATATTATGCATTATTATATGTAACGCGGACATTCGCTCGCTAGCCTTACTATGGATGATTGGTCATTAAAGATTCATACTTGATTGGAGACTATGTTTAATTTATTAACCGAACACCAGTATCTGGACCCACCAGTTACTAGAGCTGGTAGTGAAAATCCTACCACCCGCATATAAACAATTAGCAGTATTTATGTAATTACTATCTTCTGCGGTATGGAGATACTCCTAAACGGGCAGTACGTCCAGACGAGCACTGAGTTACACATCCCTTCAAAAAAAGTTGTTATATAATAATCAAAAAACCTTGACTTGATTATTCGTCACGCAAGCATTTTTGGCAGGTTCTATCAATCCGTAGTGACCCTTTATATGGATCATATACATAAATGTCAAGTAACAGTTATTGAACTATAAATATTGCGCAGGCGCGTGCCTTTCTTGTGGCTATTAGCCCTGCTGAACAAAGCAGGGCGCGAGCGCGCGTGTGCGCGGTCGCGGCGTCCTGCGCGCGCGCACTTTCACTATCATTACCGCAATCCGCGCACAATGCCACACTCATTAGAAAGCGAATTTCCATTTATATGCAAATCCTATATAACTACAAATATTACCATTGTTCGGGTCGATTGTTTTATTGTTAAACTTTTTTCCGTTATGTTCGACAAAACCTGTGTACACAACATTTATGTATTGTGTGTACACTGTACTTAACATTTAGCTGAACAAAAGAATGTGAGAGCGGGGTTCAGGCAATTAATTAATGTGTGGGCTCAGCCATAACGGACACTGTACTGACAACATTAGATCTGTCTCAATAGCAGACTAAATCATGAATAATCGTAAATAGAGGCACAGCACTGCTGGTATCGCTTAACGCTTTGCATACTAAACCTTCCGGCGTCATCGAGATATCAGTAGACCAGACGTATCACGAAAGTGAATGGTGCCAATTCTGTTGTCACAAAATTCTCTAATCTTAGCTAAAAATCTCTAAAATTTATTTTAGTCCTGTCACTTTTAGCGATTTCAGAATACGAAATGTCGTTTGACAGGACTAAACTAAATTTTAGAGATTTTTAGCTCAGATTAGAGAATTTTGTGACAACAGAATTGGCACCAATGTTTATAAATCTCAATACCCTTTCCGGTACCACATAACTTATCTTGCTATGTTTACAAACAACATGGCTGACCTAAAAGTATTAAATGTGTCATTACGTTAGCCTAATACGTTATCTGTTAGTAATCGGCTAATTTGTTTTTAAATAGGTACGCTAGTGTGATCCTATTCATTTGTCCGATAAGGTGACACGAATTAATTATCGGACTATTATCGTGTAAGTCGCGTACACTGTAGTACATGGATGTACAATGACAGACAGCTAGCGGACGCGGCACTGCGTACTGCTGTCGTCAGCGTCTAGAGGGCGAGACCAATCGATCACTATCGGTTGTCGGTCACCGCTGGGGGCCCAAAACTGTCCGTTGTGGAATTACAGGTCAGAACTACTTACAACAAAGCGAAAATAAATAAAACTAGCTCACTAATTACGCTCTAAATCGCTATTGAAAGTTAGCATGAACATTACTGATGAATCTGCAAACATGACTATGGAATTGATTTATGTTCATCCAACTTTAAAGTGAGGTCAAAGGTACGTATTAAGTTTTAATAATATATTAGTCTCGAAGTCCCGAGAATCGACAGTTGAATAGGTTGAAAAACCAGACGCTAGGACGGGTCGACGACTCCGCACCAGCGTCGGCGACGCCCCGACACGCGTTGTTGGCATCCAGACAGACTAGCGCCGGTCCACTGCCATAGCGCCAATATCATAAACTTTTAATGACAACCAAACGCGTACTTATGGAAATTAAACTACCAACAGACGTTATATCTGTACTTGACAGATTTTATGACTCGATCTATTTGCGTGTATCAAATACACACGTCGAAAAAAAAGTTTAGTAAAAAATGATGATGGACGGTACAATAGTAACAGTATCCACGACTACAATCTCTAATTCTCTATATCATATTACGTATTAGCACAGATAAGCTGACTAGGCAGGAGCTTTTTTGTGAACTTTCACCATGTACCAGATCACATAGTAGATATCGACTCATTAGCCACCGTACGTGTATCAAATTACTGGTTGTCGCCGTCGACGGGCCGGCTCGGGCGAGCGCGCCGCGTCCGTGCGGAAAATCTAATATCTTACGGCTGAAGCGTACTCGTTACTTTTTGTTGGAAAATCGTGCGGCCAACATGTAATGGTCGGTACGGTTGTGGTCGATGGATCGTGCCAAGTTGAAATAATAAAACCTGCATTTGAGTGCATTTGAGCAGTTGCACTCATAGGCGCTGACACAGAGGAGCGGTTGCGTTGACAGCAATCGCGTGATAGACCGACAGGTAGTACGGTTAAATAGTACAGCAGTGTGTTAATACCTACACAAAAATGCCATAGAATACCTGCTTTTTGCAATGCACTAAAATCTGAGAGGGGAACGAAAATATAATTGCCTATTTTCATTTGATTGTATTGCAAAAAAAATATAGATACAATAGTATTAAGAATTTTAATATAAAGGTAGATGCAATTTATTTCACATAAAAAATTGCCACGATAAAAATTTGTCTGCTAAATTGTCGCATGATGCCCAAAAATTTATTTGTTTATCAAACAACCGCTAAGAACACGAGGAAAAACAAAATAGTAGGGCAGATGAAATATAAATCATATTTGGATATTCCACAAATCTTATCACCTGTCAGATAGAGATAGATGGCACAAGCCCGTGTTGGCTTAAAAATGTGAGCGCACATTTGTTATTTGTGGTTAGACGCCACTTATACGAAGTAATGGTCGGATACAAGCCCATAAAGTTTGGGACGCTCTTATGCAGGAAACTGTTATTGGAAAAGAACGCGATGGCACTATTCCAAACTCGTAGGATGGGGTCACCGTAATCATATAAAAAGGTTATTAGGTCAATAGATTCTTATCTCCATCTAGTTCAGCAGAGATGCCCATATTATTTGCTGTCTCGATCGACGCCGCCTTCAATCTAATGATTTAATCGATCTATCAAATCTACGCAGCAAAGTTTCTTGTCAAATATTTAGAAGTAAACAGTAGGTGAGTCAACATAAGATGTCAACGAACGTATCGTGTGCCTAAGTAGTAAGTAAAAGTGGTTGTCAACAGGCAGTCATCATGGTGGTGCACATCTCGTCTCATTATTGCATTAAGGTCGTAATCCTCATAATTGTGTGAGCACGCGCTCAATTGGATAACGCGCTGTAATTGGCGGGCCTTGTGATTTCATCGCGCCCGATGAATGACACTGCTCGCTGTGACCCACCATACATCACACCGACATCGACATACCCTACTTATGTACATATACGTGTACGTACATACAGGATCTTCGCTATCCAGCCGTTTTCGAAATCACGACATCAGATGACTCAATAAATCACTGCCCTTCTTATCACATACTTTTTGAATAATTCCTTGTATTTGTAAGCGAATTGAGTACCTGAGAGTAAAAACAATAGTATTAAAATTATCGATATTTCACAAAGTACTTCCACATTGCTTGTTACGCCATGTCCAATTTCATTACCTACCTACGTGTAAACCGGTAAAATAAATCGTACACAAATCAGTTAAGTATTTCTAGAAAACAATCAGCACGGAAAACGCCGGTAAATAGATTGATTTGTAATGAGTAACAAATTGATCACGACCGTTGTGATTGATCTCCACGCTCGTTCCGACTGATGCAGGAAATTAGAGTTATTGATGGGCCGTTTCTCACAAGAACTTATATCTATATAGAAGTAATGATAGAAGAGTCAGGATGTTAGTTGAAGGCACGTGTGCGACCTGCCAGTTCGTGTGCTTGACCCCAGCGCGAGGGTTCCGCTCGGGCGACGAAAGTTCATCAAGCGCGGAAGCACGCGTTAAGTGTCAATACAAATGTCACGTGTCGACAAGAGGCCCCACGTAATGCCGCACCGGCTTGCTTGATTAAATAGTTAACACATCAAACCAATTTTCTCTTGAGTGAGGTCACAAGTAGCGCTGAGCAAACATTACGCATCAACTGATATTAAAATTGAGGAACACTTGGAGCAATTTCAGCGCATAATTTATTCCGATTAGCTAATCAGGTGTGATAGTTAATGTGCGGGGGCTGAATCGACAGTGTAGCGGGATAGCGGGAGGTGACCCTGATCGTGGTAACTCTGGAGCAGAGGTAATCGGCCAGTTCGCGTAATGAGGGTCGTCGGCCGCGCACCGCGCAAACCAGGTCGACAAACCGTACGACCTTATAATACCACTAATATACCACTCGACACTGACACAAATTTAATTATCGAACATTATTGTTTTTTTATTAACCAAACGTGTTGAGCACGATCTCATCGAGTTCGGCGGCGCGCGGCACCGCACGTCGCTAACATTACACGACCTGAAAATGCTTCACGGGTGATGATATCTCTGAACAAGTAATTACTTTCGTCAATCAGTATAGGGTGTTTTCGCATAGTAAAATTCTTCGCTTTTTATGCACGTCGTCTAAAACATATTAACGGTTGTATATAAAGAAACTCATTCGAATCTTTAACGATGTTATTGCGCCGATGGCTGATGATATCTAACCACCAAACAACAGCCGTAGGCGCCACTCGATATCTTAACATCTAACCAACTAACCACTGTGGAACTCATAGTGTTGAAAGTCTATTTTGCTGATGACCATTTTTTGTTGAGCTCGTATCCGGTACCTACCGCTTAATTAAAACATTAATACAGCAAACATCTTTTTCGAGCAAAGTGCTATAATTTAACGCTGAAAATGTAATATTAAAAGCTTAGCTGCCCGTTAAGACCTTTTATAAAATACTGTTTCTAGGTGTAATGATAAAGCGCGAGATCATGAGCTAGATAGATCCTGCGGCGCGGCGCTCAACGGACAAAGATTTATATTAATAAACATAAAAGAAAAGAACTTGGAACGGTTACGTAGAGTGAATTATAAATAGTAAACTGTGTTTAACGTAACTACGTACATGCGAGTATTATATAAATTATGTGTATTTTACATGTGCGTGTATTCTATAATAGGTGTTACAAACAGTATTACTTATTTATCTTGTTATTTGGGCCGCACTCGGGCTACGTCCGCAGGGAACCTAAGTAATGTACATACTGGGACATGTCACCTAGTTTTCGGTACTCATATTTTTTCATGTTACGCGTGGTAAAAATCGGACAGATCCCATTTAGCTTTATTATTAACACGATGTCAAAACATGTACTAATAAGGTTTCAAAACATATGAACCGTTAGATGTAGCGTATGAACGCAGACAGTATCACAATGTGTTTATATAAAAACTATAAACTAATATCAGTCCTGTCAATAATGCTTGCTTAATGCTTCTTCTCAGTTTGAGAAGGGTTAGGCCATAATCCATCACGTTAGCCTTGTGCGGATTAGCAGACATCACATATCTTCGACAACATTATGGTAACTTACAGACATGAAGTTTCCCTCACGATGATTACCTTAACCGCTAAAGCGAGCGATAATTTACTATTCTATATGCACATATCTTTGAAAGTTTTGAGCTGCGTGCATCCGGATCGAACTCGAGAACTCTGTGTAGCAGTGCAACGATCTCCTATTAGTCTATCGCAGAAACTCCTACTATGACTATAATGACAGCAATTTTTTTTAAGAATGGTAAGTTTAGTAAGTTGAGATATATCGGTGTGCACAATCTCTTATTACCTAATATTATTATCTTCGTCCATACAGTAATAAGTTCGTCGTAGAAGGATTGTCTACCATATGCTCATGGTCATAATCATCACAATATGTAATTACGGCATAACATACATGAACACGCAGGGCTCATTTCGTGAAGCAGGAAGCCGGCGCACGACCGTAGCCAGGGTAAGCAGTTGAGCTCATTAACGGTCAGCCTCGACACGCTACAATCTACACCTACCCTCTACACCACAAAAGTGGCCGCTAATCACGACATATTGCTTGAAGCCTTCGAAGTATTTTTGACATTAAGTTGTTTTTGTTGTTAATAAATAGCATGATAAGGGCAACTTGTTTGTGTTATTGAGAACGTTTGGGTGGGCGGTTGCCACGCGAAGTCGTGCTGCGAAACAATGAAGGTAACTCTCCCTACGCAGTGAACCGATTGAGAGGAAATGACGAAGCTGTTTGAGAGCAGGTACAAAAAGTTTGATTCTCAGATAGATCGCACGGCTCGTTTTGACCTCAGTCGAAGAGACAAAGCATTTCGCCGGAAAAAAAATAGTAGACACACTAATACACGGACTTGGTCGCAATGTTACGTATTACAATCCAGGTATACCTACATTTACAAAACGTTTCTTTTTCCTTTTCTATTTTTACTTTGTTATACGTAACTAAGTATCAGTAAATATACGAAGCGTTTTAGGAACGTCCGTCCTAGAGATCGTCGCAAGAATGTTAATTACTTTTACTCTTTAGAAGCTATCATACTAGTTTCATGACAGGATTTACATGTTTCTATTAGTAAGTAAGCTTGTATAATTAATCTGAGTATTTCAAAAATGTTTTGCCGATCTAATCAAAAGAGCATTCCTTGTTGTATTGGCATTGACAAGATAATCATTCAAACGACTGCACCAAGCTAAACTGTCTCACTACTTGAATCTCTCGCTAGATTAACTGGAAGATTTCCATCATACGACATCACTATCAGCAAAATCGCCGTCCTCGTATAGCTAATAATAATAAGAGTGTTTTAACATGATATTACGCTTATGACGTATGATATCGGCGAGGCTGTGATCGCTAATGATTGGCTAGAGTAGTCCCGCCACGCGTGGAGCTCGCTAGTGGCGCGTAATTAACGCCTGCGGCAACGCAGCCTTAGGGCCTGTGCACACCACGTTTTTTAAACGCGCCGTCAACGCGCTTTTTTTGCGATACAGATGCGATACGCACGCGAGTCAGACGCAGCCTGTAGACTTTTGCACACCTGTATAAATTCAAACACGCGTTTGAATCAATACAGAGGCGCGTGTGTAGCGATACAGACGCGATGCAAACGCGCGTGTGTATCGATACAAACGCTCTGGCATATTGCGTTTTTAAGCAGAACCTCGTCAACAGTAGCAAGATAGCGTCGATGGAGACAGCACTGATTGCATGCGCTTTGTTATTGCGCTAGTGACGCGCCGGTGTCGCGCGTTCGAATCGATACAAACGCAATGTTAACGCGCGTGTGTATTGATACAGACGCGCCAGTGTCGCACGTTTGAATCGATACAACCGCGATGCTAACGCGCGTGTGTATCGATACAAATGACAACAAACTGCTCTGTAGGATAAAAGCGCGTCGTCGACGCACGTTTCTAAAACGCGCGTCAACGGCGCGTTTAAAAAACGTGGTGAGCACAGGCCCTTAAACTGAAAGGACGGTGACCTCGGCTACGCCGTCCTCTTTTTGTATGTGATCAATTCTAACAACTGCGTATAACTGAAACCTCTTTATAGGTGATATCGCTGTCTACGTAATCATTATGTGGTCTAGTTCCCGGTAAATAAGAGTTAAGTTGATAAGCTAAACAGTATTATCATTTATATCTAGTAATCCCTTTAAACAACCTACAGTGTTGTATATTACCTCATTTTTTTACTTTTCTATTTCATCAATCAGAGACACATAGCGAAGACTTGTCAAAAGGACTATATAAAAGCGAAAAATATGTTCTAAATAATAGTTGAGACACTTTAACTTAGATGCATATTGCAAGTGAGATCTGTTAATTGATTTTCTGTCACCACAATTATTATTGTTGTTTGTCGTATTAGCTATAAGTATATCATAATTTATATTAAAACATACAGTACGGCATTCTGCCCATCCGGGCTTTAAATCATGAACATTTCTAATTTATTTAGGTACGTGCCTCGCAATAAGTACTTCGAAATACTTCATAGTCTCTAAGTATCATAAAACTCCACGCCTCTTTTGTTCAAAGAATTTATTAACCATCATGAAACAAAGTACGTGTATAAAAACAGGCCTTAAGTTTAAATTACTCTAGCTGTGATTTATTTATGCATATAGGTGAAGAGAACCATTAAACACGTAAGTACCGGGGCAATGTCTTTAATGTTAATTACGAAACAAAAATATAATGGTGGCGCAAATCATATTTTTTATTTAAGCGAGTTATTATAAAAGTACGGGATAACATGCTAGTTAATTATATTGTTATGGTAGGAAATAGTTGTATGCGATCGTTCTCCCCACATCTAGGGTTTACGACCAGCTCTCATGTATGGCCGCCCGTAAAAACGTCACCAATGTAATCTCTATTTTATTGATGAATGTCTACCAGCATTTTCGTTACATATCGCGTATTTAACTACATTGACCGAGCACTAAATAATACTGACTGTGGCGATAAAGCTATACCTATTATCGCTATCAATTTTTAAATGGATGACCGTTTACAAATATCTCTCATTCCTCTGTATCTTACTTATTTGTGAAGGTCTAGCGTGAACAGATATGTTTAGAAGTTAACAGTTGAGAAGAGTAATTAGTAAACTTAACCGTCCTAGCTCCGTTAACTCATGCCTATGGGTAGTCAAGGCCAGATGCCATATTGGACAATACGATAGAGCTATATCTATATACACTAAAACGAGTCTCAATACGCTTCGTTACAATAGGTAACACAAAAAAGGTTGCAAATAAAAAGCTTATACGATAGCAAAGCTTTAAGAACTCAAGATATCTAATTTTTGTGTCTGGCAAGCTACTCAAATAAAATTGGTAACCCTTATCTGTGTTTATGAGAGAGACGGTCAAGGTAAAGCAAGTCTCATATTTCGGACACGGAGTTAGAAATGTATCTAACGTTTCATAATATTCAGCCAAAGTCCTGCTGTTGACTTAGCTGGACATATGATGTGGCCTTGACGATTGTATGCACCAGCCGAAATTACTCCACACAATGCTAGACAGTAACAGCCTTTGTTAAACGAAAATACAATTCGCAAATTAAATACCAAATCAACGTCGATTTCCAGACAAAGACAAGTAAGAGAAATTAATTAATTTATTCGATTGAAAAGGCTGTGTTGCGAAATAGGATGAAGCTGAAACCCAACATGGTCAATGGACGTACTCGTTCGTAAGTACAACACGTGGCATCCGTCGTTATTGGCTAGCTCTGACTAACCAAACATCTATACAACGAACATTTAGGTCTTGGTAACAAAAACTTCAATTTAATTTAACAAAAGATAAATAATAACTAAGAGCGACGCGATCCATCATTAGCAAGACGTTCATCATTGTGAGACTGCCGGTACATGTTGATGGCGAGTTGGAGCGACTGTTACGGTTAAAACTATGATTTGTTTAATGATAATTGTCGGTTAAATAGATTTAAAGCTGTCAAGAGTCATGGCCGCACAGACACGCCATAGTTGCGTATACAATAAATTAGTAAAACTGTCTGAATAATACGCGCCTCTCAGCTGAACTTAGACATACATTAAGAAAACAATATTTCAGGAGAAAAGCTCCGGATTGCCCGCCCCGGGGTATCCTTGCGTCGATTTTCTCGAAATGAAGCGGGTAGCAGGTGCGCACAATGTTCCAACTCTCATCATTCCACTAAATTTAGGGGTTTTGAAGTGAAAAACAACAGGAAACGGATGAAATAATCGTGTCCCATAAACATCAAATTCGCTCACATATATCTTTACAACTTTTTGATGTCGACAAGTTTTTCTTATTAATATCATTTTATTGTCGCCGATTCAATTTTATTTAATGAGTTAGCGACTTCCCGTGCGTGAGTTGCGTCACCCGGGAAGCGAATGATATTACGAGGTGCAGTAGAGATAGCAGTGAGTGATTTAAGGTGTCGCTCGTTAAATTCGTCGCGGACAACCATTGCGAGTCACAATGATGTTGAAACAACAAACCGTCCAAATCATAGTGTCATATAAGTGGACATTGTCTCGTCAGTGTTGTTGCGCTTGTCATAAGTACACAGATAATAATATTTTTCTGTCAATCATAATCTCGGTGGCCCTTGAGCTGCGGTTGCGGAAGTAATTTTATGTATTCCTTTATAAATGGCAAGGCAAACGTACAAAAAGTGGTATTAAGTAAAAACCGTAATATTACATGGTATAATTGGTGGCGGGTATGTTTACAGCCGGCTCACGGCATTTGTCTGTAGTCTGTAGGTCATGTTTGCGCCCCGTTAAGCTAAATACACCTGTGTATGCCGTATCTCTTCTACGTGTATGAATATTTGACGAGACGCTACAGGCCGTGGCCCAACTCTGGCCATAGCTACGAAGAGATGTTTAAGCAATATCATTTGTAATTCATGAGTTGGTTTCATTAAGAATTCATCGATGTAAACACTGCGGGTTGTATACAATTAACGCATTATTGTATATACAAACATTTCTTAACATGGACGATTAATTTTATTGTATGAACATTGTGCGTATCATAAAAGTAAACATGTATTGTTGGCTATAAAGTTATTTTTTATCAGTTGTAAACGCACATGAATCATTTTAATATGTACATAAAATAATATCTCTTTTTGCGTACATAGTTGAAGTTCTTCGCTGTAATTTATAGACATGTTAACTCCGTGTCACTCTGTAGTACATGTAACAATAATGTCACTCTTGTTCAAATATTGTAGGGTATGGGTGCCCCTCAAAATATGTGTTCTTTGTTTCAAGCATGGTCAGCCATATAACCTGTAGGTCGTACCTACATAGAAGAGAGCCTTTAAGGTGGCAGTATAAGCCTTTAGTTCATTTCGCGTGTTTGGAATTTTCCATCAGCAACTTTTTAGCGCGTATTCAAGAACTATGCTAGGCAGTAGGCTCAACCATTGTTAAGTGAACCATAACTAATATACCATATAGTTAGCGTCATGTAGTAAGAGCAACCCTGCACACATAAACGCGTGATACTATCTTATGTAACTGATATTATCTTAAATGGGGACAAAAACCGATATTCCTTATTATCAGGCCAGCGCTATCCCTTATTGACTTAGCTTCATAGATACTACTATCAGACAGTGACTGTCTTAATAAGTACGCAAACGTTCGTAAATAAGTTTACAATATCGCTTTCTAATAGTATCCATACATAAATTCACGCCTCTTTCCCAGAGGGGTAGGCAGAGACAACGGATTTCCATTTGCTACGATCCTGACACACGTCTGTAGCTTCATTCACTTTCATCACATTCCTCATAGACGCTCTCCGCTTCAAGATGCTCTTAACCTGGCCATTGTCCAGAACGTCTCCGATCTGATAGAGAAACGTTCGCCTAGGTCTTCCTCTTTTTCTAATAGTAACTGAGAGATATATATTATTATATTAAATGTGATTCATTTTAGAGTTAGACCTTTACTATATTCATTATGCACGCATGCATAAAGCCGTCTAAAGGTATAAGGTAGTACTAATACATACAGCATTCATTTAAGTCATGTAAGCCGGTTAGGCTTCAATAGGGCACAGCGAACCCGTGCCCTTGTTCTTTTAAGAAATTACTTGCAAAGAAAGTCTAGCACTGTGTCTAATTCAAGAATCGGTGCCAGAAAATAGGCGATGAAACACGAGCTCACGCTTATGTCATTTATTCAATGAGGCATACATCAAACTCGAGACATGTTTATTCACATAATCATGCAAATACAATATAATGACCAAACATTAAATAGTCATATACGTTATAATATAAATAAAATGAAGACGTTAAAATCTTGAAAATGTAAGTTCTGTAAGGCTTTGAGGCGAGGTCGGCGAGGAGATTGCAACACGAGCCTCGAGCACAAAGCCTTTGAAACGCAAGGATACCGCAGGTGAACAATCATCTCACTGTGGGAAAATCTAAGTCAAATAACAATTATTTATAGTAGCACCAAGATTATATTGTTTTCGTATGTACCTGAACAGCAGAGACTTTGTTCTCAAACGTACCTATTTAATTATAAAATACAGATTTTATATCTTTAGTGGCAGTTTTACATAGAAATTGCTTTAAAACGAAATCATAGTTAAAGTCTGCCCTGTTTGCCCTACAAGTTAAATTTTTTTTATTACTACATTATAACTTTTATATTAGGACGACATTACACTACAATAAATCTAGAAGTAGGTTGAAACAAAGCAACATTCTAAAGGTTCCAAAGGTTTTATTGTTGCTGCCGACATGAAACATATAATAGGGTTTTTTAGTTTATGTAACAAAAATAGTAAAATTGTATAACTATGGTAGTTATCGCGTAAAATAATGCTATAATTTCTTTTATAACCTTTTGGAACTGTGCAATTATGTATACCTAAAGATACCCTACATGTGACTAAAATAGGGAAAGACACGATAAGTTAAATAGTTAAGTAAAGCGAATGAAAAAGATCGACATAAAATGTGTAAAGTAAGTTTCAAGGACAGTCAAAATAGGCGATTCCGGCGAACGCAACCTAACTAGGTCAGAGACATTTTGGAGAAAAGCCAGACGATAAGTCTCCTAAAACAATTGTGTATAGAGAATGCAATGAGAATGAATAAAGGGGAAAACATGCCTAACTATGCTTTCCCAACCAGGAATAAAGGTCGAGTATGTAGTAAATTGAATATGTTTTCGAATGTTGTTAATATTATTTTTAAAGTTTGACAAACACGCCATATAAATATGGTTCACATGTTCACCGCGTTTATTTTAAGCACAATAAGCAATCCATTACCGCATACGACACACGGTGAGAACATTCCATATCTATTTCACATGAACAGATAAACAAAAATCGCAGTCATGACCCATATTTTTGACGTTTTATCGCGAGATACACTGCAATAGGCACTCGTGCTAATACCGTTAGATAAATGTATCAAATTATCTACTTTCAGGGCCACAGTAACTCACTTCATATCAAAACTGGTACCGGTACAGATAATTACGAGGAAGCGGTTCATTTATTGAACACTTTATGAATAATATATCAATCCGACTGCACCGATAGTGTAGTGGTTTGTGTGGTTGTCTCGCTATTTTCACTGCGCCGAGTGTTGTGAGTTCGATCCCCACACGGGACAAAAATTTGTGAGATCCTCAAATAGTTAGTCCGAGTCTGGGTAGAACTATGTGTGTGACTATTCACGTGTTTATAAAGACCCCCGCAACACAGGATTTATTCGTAGTGGTGTTTAATTTTAAAATCAAATTTCTTTTGTTTCAAATAAGGGAGGAATATTTATCCTTATCCTAATGGTAATCATAAAATTACATAAAAAGGATTTCTATTACCATTGTTTGATTTGATAGTTCAAATAAGGAACCGCATTGCGAATATATTCGTAAGAACTATATATGAAGCGTATGCTGAGTTACTATGTGTATATAGGCATTAAATCCATAGAACTAACATTTGAGCAAGTGTGCGATTTATGAGAATCCTGAAGCACTCTCCGCATTTATAGCAGTGCCTGTAGCGATCCTGTCACAGATAACAAAGTCCCATCAAAAGAATCATTTCCGCTATCAACCAAGATTTAAAAGATATGTAGCTTAGTTATAGCTATTTAAATGGAAAAGAGAAAAAGTATTAACATTTTCTCAGAGACAATGCGTCGCACGCCACCCAAGTTTCACTAGTATTTATGATCGTATCTAGAGTACTACATTATGATTTTTTTGTCGTTTGAAGTGACGTAGCACGCTTCACGCTTACATAGCATTGCGCCTGAATAATCATCAACCTCGCCAGTAACATCCAAAAGGTGGACAGAGGAGTATCACACATAAAATATTTAAATATATTGCCAGCATTTACCTACATAACAAGCAGTGGGCTTATTACTATGTAAAAGGCACTCGTTCATTTACTTTTATTGCCTGGTAGAAAATTATACCATATTCGGATGGGAATAACTAAAGCGTTAAAGAGGTTTTATTTTAGATTTTTGTATAACTGTACTAATGAGTCATTCAGCCTGAGTTATTCAAATTGAAAATGATTATATGAAACCATTTTTATTTGTAATATGTATTTTAAACGAACAATGTAAAAGAGAGCAAACTTGAGAAGAGACTTTATCATCACCCAACTAATTTCTAAATTTTAAAAAAGAATTATATGTTTTCCCTTGATTGCGTTTATCTATTATTTAGTGGCATTCAGCCTTCATTTTGTAACATCGAGTCATTTAATTACCTATATCGAATACTCGATATTCGGGTAAAAGAAGTTAATGTTTGGAACATCGATATTTACTATCCCGTGTATCGTAAAATACCGTACAAGGCTACGGCGTATAGGATTACATGGATGTTTTATTGCAAATGAAAACTGAAAAGCCGTAGCAAGTATGAAGCCGATGGGTGAATAAAATGACTGGTATAAAGTATAACATTATTTTTGTTAAAGTCCCCTCCTGCAAATGGTATGGTTTGCGCTTGCCTGCTGTGCCATCAGTGCACTCAAGGTAATAAAACAGTACCTATTTTCTTTATTTCTTTGGCTAACAAGACCAATAAGAACTAGAGAAAATTAAATCAGTTTAGGTACAGAATAACAATTACTCTGAGGATAAAGATATGTGATAAAGAATAATGCTATCGTGTTCACAAGGATTACAAGACTTACAAGTGCTGCGATACTCGTTATACTTATGACTAGGGCTGCCAAACGCACACACGGCTACACATCAAGTTAGACACCCTATATACGCATAACTACGCTACATACAAAATAGAGAATTGTCGGAAAGGGACAGTGCATAGTGGTGTCGATGTAACGGTAAGGATAGAGCGTCACAAAAATATAACGCACTCTCTCGCACGATTCGCAGCGTTCAACTTCTAATAGTTCAAAGTCCAAACAGTTTAGGTTGACGTGTCGCTGTGTGTACCATATAATATACTGAGTATTTCTATATCTTCAGTCGATGTACCATACAAATATTGGGAAACGAAAATATAGTGAGAGATGTTTTAAACGCGTTGATAATATAATTATTTAAGGTAATATATAGGTCTAGCCTAGTGGGAGAGCGTTGGACTGCCACGCAGAGGTCTCGAGATCGATTTCAAAGCGCGCATCTCTGACTTTTCGAATGTATGTGCGTATTAAATAGTTAATTATCGCTCACTTTAACGGTGCAGGAAAAACATCGTAACGAAACCTGCATGTCCAAGAGTTCTCCATAATTTTCTCGAAAATATGTAAAGTCAGCCAACCCGCACTGGGCCAGCGTGGTAGACTATGACCTAACTCTTCTCACACTGAGAAGAGGCCCGTGCCCAGCAGTGGGACAGTTTAATACAGGGCTGATATTATAATATAAATATGTATTTATCACCCTTCAATAATTACCAACGCGAGTGGTACACTTAGGTATTACATTATGACCGTTGACCCGTTGTATAATACCGTTAAGTATAAAAATATAGTGCGCAGATACCTATACTGTACTTGCCGCCTAATTAAAATGTTAATTTGTGCATACGGTAAAGACAACAGTTTAAAAAAAAAAATAATGTAGTGATTAATTTCCTTAACCCATTGAAAACGTTGAGTATTAGAATATAATATTTTACGGAGAGTACACTTAGTATCTACAATATTTTCTTAATAGGCACTTCTGGTTTTTTTTAATGTATTCCTGTGTTTAGTGGAATTTTAGGAACCTTTAAACAACGGACACAAAGAACAATAATTATAAGTGGATTACACTAATTTTTGTTCAGCGTGGGCTTCGAATCCACAACACTCGACGCTGTGACCTTGGCAACGCGACCACTTAACCACTAATCCATCCGTGCAGTCAGTCAAGTTTGTTTAAAATATATTTTCACTTTACATATATTAAAAGAAGCAGCAGCCCTACTTAAAGTGTTTATAAAACACCCTACACAAGAATGGTGAAGCTCGCATACTAAACCTAACAATAATCAAACAGCAATATTTTTTACGCAACCATAGGCAAATATTGTATATTTGCTTACAGTCTACGAATTTATTTTGTTTTAAGAGCTCGTGTACATAAGTTTATTGACGATGCATAAATACTTATAATTTCCTACACACGCCACTTCGTGTTAACTACTCTAAAAATATAAACCCACGCTTAACCTTCAAGCTCTTTTTATTAGAATTGTACCTTCAAACGATTTTAATTGTTTAACTAAAACAAACAACCCTATTTGAATTCTAATTTCAAATGAAATTAAGGCCGTATTTCAAAAGGCATTATTCCTAAGTACGACTTAAAACTTCGAAGTAATTCGGAGGCAAGATTTTGAGTGTAATCTCAAAACGCCGATTGATATACATACAAATGTCTCTTTGTGAATTCGGTCGAGGTCGAGGCAGCAGAAAACTTCCCACAGTTCCGTGTGTGAGTATCAAATAATATGAATACGATACAGGGTGAGTCAATACACAATCGTACTCTCACTTTAGGCGCTAAGTACTACTTTTTCTTTAAAATACAACTCTCGCACTAGTAATAATTCTTGTAACGCGAGGAACTTTATCAACATTCAAACAGTGGATACAAATAACATCCAGAGTCGGCACAACCATTTGTGGATTACCTTTGATGTCTCGGAATATAACAGACAAGAGCCCACGATATAGGGAATCCTATTATGGGATCTAGGGCATCAAACTGTTATATTTGGTACATTTTGAACAATAAAATATTTATTAAATACTTATAACATGAATTTTGTCGCGTGTGAGATTCGAATCTATAACACTCGTCGTAGAGAGAATAGCGACGCGACCACTTAAAACAGTACGCCATACGTGCAGTCGAATATTCATACATCCTTCAAAACAATGAGAATAACTGTATTCTCATTGTTTCGAAAGATGTATACTGGCGTTGTACTGATACCGCCTCCCGTCGTGACTCGAGTATCGCGTGCCCACCTTGAGGCGCTACTCAATTAATAGTTATCAACACCACATATGAATAATGAACAACGCCAGTACGATAATGACGATCGATTCGTTACGTCCATACAATATTCATTCTCGCTCATTAGATTATCTTTTGTGAACACGTGATTAATGATTCGTTGCATTTCCTTGTGTACTCACTAAATTATTCCGAGAACTATGATGAATCCATTGCGGTCAGTCCTAGAAATAAATAAGTATGCGTACAAATTTACTGGTTGATATCGATTTATTTGATGTGAAGACAAATTAGGTATTACCTACTAATTGTTCAGTGGTATTATTTAATTGCTTCTGCTTACTGACGAGCATGTCGTCTCTTGATTGATACCTGGCTCGGGAAAACTTGTTTGTTTATTCTATTAGGAAATTCTTTATACCAACACGCGATCTCAAACTTCTTATTTAAAAAAGAAACCTGCTGCACTAGCAGTAATTTCTGTATCAAAGAGGACTTCACAAACATTCAAACCAAGGACATAAAGAACACCTAGGTGTTCACACCTAGAACACCGAGTGTAGACTCGGAACGACTATTTTTATACATATTACACAAATTGTTGTTCACGTATGGGATCGAACTCACACCATCCGAACACCTCTGCCTAACATTCGTTAATATGCAAGCGAGATGTTGTTAATATCGGAGGTCCTGTCGTGATAACTTTACAGTTCTCGCAACATCGCTCCGTTTAGTGAGTGAACTTGACAGATTTGTTTATGATGAATACTGTATAAACTGCATCCGACAGAAATAGAAGAGAAGCATACATAACATCATAACAGAGTCAGACACATCCGGTTAGGGTTGCCGAATTAAATACCTTAACATTACATACATAAATAGCCTCACGCCTATACCCACGAAAGGGTAGACAGAAGTGTATGTCGCGTAAATTTCGCCGGTTAGGTCCTAGTAATAGGTAGGTTGATAGCGACCGTATCGACGCCTACCAACACAGTTTTAGACTCTATACTGTTACCGATAATTTCTTGACAGAAAAGCCTGATTACACTATACCCAACCCGGGAATTGAACTCGATACCTCATGCGCAATGTCCTTTTTTATCTAATACATAAAGTGAATATTATTGCATCCGAGGAATTGCCTCGAACTCCTCGCTTATATTTGCGCAGCCAGTGAGGTTTCAAGGACTATTTCCGGGTAATGCAAAGCGTTACTAGTATGTATTTTCTTTAAGGACATACCCAATGCCCATTGAATATCAAAGTCCACTATTGTAAGGAAGAGGCGACATGTGTCAACTCTCTCTTATACAGAAGTGAGTCAATGTATCTATGTAATGAGGAGAAAACTGCTCTTCGAGAGACGCCAACAGCACATTGTTATTATACTGTGACTAGATGTGCCCGCGGTTTCACCCGCGTTTATGATTACTGCGCCACCCCCGTGGATCGTAGTGTGATGTTATATAGCCTATAATCTACCTCGATAAATATGGTACACAACAAAAAAAATATATTTTAATTCGAGTCAGTAGTACCTGAGATTAGCGCGTTCAAACAAACAAATAAACTCTTCAGCTTTATAATATAAGTATAGATAAACTGCGAGTTGGTGAACTCATAGTAATGAATCAACAAACTTGTGGAGAAATTTAGCATTTGGTCATTAGAGTATTACCACCACATATAATACAATTCGGCAGAATCCATACGACATCCGAGCATTAATTGGCAACCCTATTTCCGGTGCGAGTTGAAGATCGCGCGCCCTCGTTCAGGGCTACGAGCGCTGCGCGCTCTCTATGATAATAATCAAACAGGTGAACGATCGTAAAATGTTATTGCCCCACATGGCTTTTGCCTATTGCTGGGTATCTTATCTGCCGTGCTACTTCATAGATAAATATGTAAATACGTTACAACATCTATGGAACCTATATACCTACTGGTATATTTGTTTGGCGAACAATATTGTTTTATTTTCTTCGAATATAAACAATGCAATTAAATATTTTATCGTTTTCATGGTGGTTATGTTTTGTTTATAACTTTATATCGTAATTAGTCGGATACTTTTCACCAGCCATAGGAAACAAACAATAAACCGCAATGTCCATAAAAAAAGTTTCTAGTTAGAGTTCGAAAAACTCTTATACAACAGCTTTGTCCGTCCGTCCGTCTGTTATACAACTTTCAACTCAAGAACTGTAAGAGGTAGAGACTCGCGGTCAACGCCATTCGACTTAACATAGTCGATATACCCCGAAATTACTACTAACTTTGACCTCTGACCTCAAGGTCACGTTATACCTTTTTTTTTTCGAGCTCTAAGGTTTACGGCAATTTGTCGAGAACGTAATGTCCTACTAATTTATTTTGGGACCGTGCAATAAATGTGAACTGTGAAATAGGCAACCACCAATTATACTGCCTTATACTAACTTATATGTATACTGCCTTGACTGAACTTAACTTGCGGAATGAATTGCGTAGTGATTACATCGCCATTGCCAGTACGCCGAGTTTTGTGGGTTCAGTCCACACAGAGGACAACAATTTGTGTGATCCACAAAAAGTTGTTGCACGTCTAAGTGTTCTTTGTGTCCATTATTTGGATGCTTGTAAAGATCCCCGCGACACAGGCTTTATTTCTAGAGCGGTAGTTGCCATTTTTATTATTATTTTAAATAACGTCAAAATTTTAATCCTCTCATGAAACAGTTTTCAATTTATTTATTTTTAACAAGGATTTATTCACTCACTATACTTATATTATAGCGTCGTAAACATTTGTCATATACCTATATTCATCATCCGCTTAAAGTCTGAGCTTGATATCAATAGTATTTAATCGAGGAGACACAGTGCTTAAAAAACTTATACATTATTGTTTTGATCGGTTCACTTTGGACATATTATACTCGAAGATAGAACAAACTACGGATGTATGATACTTATCGCACCTGCTAATAAGTATAAGTAAGTATAAGTACATATATCAATTGTATGGGTACCAGTGGTAGTTTGTTAATTTGCACATAATGTATTGACCTCTATTCAGACAGTTATCCAGCCATTAGTACCTAGATACAAATCTATTGTTGACCTATTGTACGCACAAGTTAATGTTACGAAGCTTTGTTTGATGTGGCCGCTAGCACGATATCAATGTGCACCATAACGGTAGCACACTTTGTATTGAAATTTAGTAAGTGACACCCAAATGCAAAGTATCGCGTCATGTACGATACGTGATGTCTGGCCACTAATGCAATAAGCGTTAATGTTCACTTTGATACGTTAGTGATTCATATTCCTATTGAGTCATTGGCAAGACATTGAGATGAAATTCAGATTTTTGTTGGTTTGCCATTTGCTAAATAATGTTAAATAATGTAGAGATCTTTTCGATTATAAAAAGGAATAAATGTGTGGTCATTGCTAAGGAATAACATCTAAACCTAGCTTAAAATAATAATCTTGTTGTCTAAGGGGAAAAGACCTCTAGTTCCCTCGGTAACAATGCAGAGTTGTAAGGTCTTCGGCAATCGTATTCACTAAGGAGAAAGCAGCGCAACTTAATTTGGCAACGATAATTAGGGATTATAAGGTATTTTCCGAGACGATCTTATCCAAATTTAAGTGTATATAATTTAAATTTAATCCATGTATCAATAATTTTACTTGTCTCTGGCAGCATTAACGTACCTAGCTTAAATACTCGTTAAGTCAAAAAGAAGGTTACGTATCCACAAACCACACCGAAGGTTGTTCATCTTCTCACCGATCAGTGTGAACGACTCGCTTTAAGTGCTGCGCTAAATACGAAAATATAGTAATTTAGGTAAACCGTTAATGGCTTATAAAATGGAAACTGGATTAAGTGTGTACACATCAGAGCATTGGCACTAATTAGTGTACTAAACGTGCGGCGGTAACCGGTGCGAACATACGACCAGCCTTCCTAACTCACTCCACGGTGATTATACACGAGTTTCGGGACAAGCAAACCGATATTAGTTATCTTAGCTGTGAATAAACGTATCTACCTATATGACAATCTATAATTGCTGAAGAGTTTGTATGTCTGAACGCGCTGATGTGAGATTGATTGGTTGATAAGAAAATCTTTTGACGTTAAATATAACGTCAAAAGATTTTTTAAGGAAGGAAGCATATAGGTTGTATAAAAATCACGCTAAGAACCCAAAGAAAAGGAACTATTAACTATATACCTTATTTATTTTTAAATGCAAACACAGAAAATACTGTATGTCTAATATCTACACTTGCGACATATTTGTAAAAAATCAAATAGACAAATTTGATTAATCTGTCAATTGCTAGAATGCTAGACATGACTAAAAAGCATTTGTCTGGCCGCCGGCGCGGCGGGTCGCTGTAGCTCAAAACGTTAGGTATTTAATATTCTATAACATATTGATAACAAAGCTGAAACTGGAGGGAAGGAAGACCTATAAGCTATGGTATCGTAAAACTATCTGAACTGGCTACTGAAAGCCGTGGCGAATCAGGAAAATCAGATAAAAAATAGATACCTAGTGCTTCTAAATGTTTAAGAGACGTAAAGTTTAAGTCAAATTACTTTTTAACGAGAATCGATCTTTAAGATGCCGCGTCGCCGGCTCACTACGAATTACTTGCTTATTCTGGAAGCCATGGCGGTCTAAGCGTGGTTTGGTTCTTTAACGAGAAAACTCGTTTAAAGTTTGGCCTTCAAAGTAACTCCTAGCATAGCTTGTCCCATAGCTCGCTGCACAACTTTCAATTTGTAGACTAGCCCTAAGATAACAACCTACTTCTTGCCTATAAACATTACCTTTATATTATTAGTCATGTTTATCCTAACTAATATTATAAATGCGAATGTGAGTTTGTTTGTTGTGTATGTCGACCGATCATCATAAAATTTGGTAAACACGATATACATCCCATCGAAAAAAATAATTTTGTTTCCAACAGAGCGAAGTCGTGGAGAAAAGCTAGTAAAATATTTCTAAGTACGTGAAACTCTAGGAATTTTCAAAGCATTATAAAATAAAGCTTTTAAGTAAAATTACACGCTTGTTGCCGTTAATAGTTACAAAAACAACGTGTCTTGTAAGGCGCACCTAGTTTTACAAGTATTGAACAAAAATAACTCCGTAAACGGCTGAGTAACGATATTTAGGCCGTTTCACAACTCCTGATTAGTTCCACCTACCTAATGATATAAAACAAGCGATACCAACTAAAGCAGCTCTACCATATGTTTTACTATAAGTTAACTAATACAATTATATAAATTTACACTTCACTACATGGATCAGTGGCTGAAGTGCCCTTGGCAGTGCGCCGAATACCTTAGCTTTGATTAATAATATAATAATAATATCAGCTGTGTATATGAACTGTCCCACTGCTGGGCACGGGCTTATTCTCAGTAGAAGATGGGTTAGGCTATAATTCAACGCGCTGGTCTAGTGCGGCTCTACAGACCACTACTTTATATGTCTTCTCTCTTTCTGTCTGTCAACTTTGAAAAGTCAGAGGTGCATGCAAAAGCATCAAGCTCGAGACCTCTGCAGGACAGTCCAACGGCCTACCGCAAGGCTAAAATTTAGAGATCCCCAAATAGTGATTTTTCATTTTAATAGCACTTTCGGTAAGACAAAGGCATAAATGTTCCCTTTTCATGATTAAAAAAATAACTCTTGTAAAGAACATGCATCAAATCAAAAAAGTATAAGGCTTATCTCATGCCAAGAACAATTACTTAACAGTATGGGTTAAATAAATAATACGACACGGTGTGTAAAAAAACATTAAAATTACTTTCCTGTAAAATTACAACTATACTGTCTATAAGAGATAGAGAGAGCGAAACCGCACATGTTAGCTAATATTAAATAAAACGAGGCAATACTTTTATGTTCTAAAAAGCTTATAAAGCGCGTTAAAATAGCTAAATATATTTTACGCGCTCGGTTTCTGAACTGAGTGTGAAGTCGGCAATCTAATAAGCAATAAAGTATGCTTTTATGTGCATGTAAGAACGTATATATCATTCGTGCTTTCATGTACTACGGCTATGAAACTGCCACATCAAATAAATTCTTACATCCTTTTAAACGTGATATTTTAATTCTCGCTGCCAAGCTTGTTTCGTTCTATACATACGTATCCACATTAATATTGGTAATGCGAAAGTAACACAGTTTTTGACGTTTTGACGTCTATCAATGAGCGGATTTTGATGAAGATAGATTGCGCGCAATGGTTTATGTAGCACTTCGCAACTACACCGTGCTAAATGTGGCGGATTCGATACCTGCCTAGAATACCAATAATATAAGCAACAAAAAATTATGTTATCTATACATATTTGTTCCGTGTTGGAGTATATTTTGTGTCGTGCCTGTGCTTCAAAAGGTTAGTTTGT
The DNA here is from genome assembly GCA_963675205.1 of Catocala nupta. Taxonomy (NCBI): domain Eukaryota; kingdom Metazoa; phylum Arthropoda; class Insecta; order Lepidoptera; family Erebidae; genus Catocala; species Catocala nupta. Next base: position 8,904,380 of record OY776095.1, on the reverse strand, counting down.
AACCTATTGCCTATAAATGTCATTAGGCAAAATAATTGGTATGGAGTAGCGATGTCTATAATTATTGCTTTACAAATATTATTAAATATTCATTGACACTATACATGCACCGTACTTACTCAAGGTACGGTGCATCTATGACCATGCATAGCAGGTATCGATACCAGCTACTAAGGCATTTATAACTCAATCCAAATTTGACTACACGGATGGGGCAGTAGTTACGGTGGTCACCTCGCCGCTACAGCGCTGAGTAAGTAACGTTCGGGTTCGTTCCCCACACAGGACAAATATTTCCGGTACACTAATAGTTGCTCAGAGTTTGGTTGTTCTTTGTGTCGTATGTTTCAAAGTTTGTGAAGACCAACGCGACACTGGGCTTGTTGTAATTGCGGGAGTTGTATTTCAAAGAAGAAGGAAAAGAATCTTTCGTAAGCCGTCGGACGGATTTGGATGTAATTTGGCACACAGACCATGTTCTGGATTAATCTATGGAGTCGCAGCAGCATTCCGGCGGCCAGACACAATAGGTTTTTTTGTCTGACATTCCAAAACTTGATAGGTTACCATATAAGATACGAATTATCACGTAAGCATTAGCTAGCATTACATATGTCCTGATTGCCGGCATCTCGTGATTGTCATTCGAATACATTTGATGTTTAATTTTATGCAATTTGATAGCTATAAGCGTGACGGTGCTATGCAACAAGTTAACGACCGTCTGTCGTTCGTGTAGTCTGTGTGTCGGATTAAAGCATTATACATGTTTTACATAACGGATAAAGCGACACGCAGCTAATTATTTCGTTTTGTATTTTGTCTTGTAGTTTCCGATCGTTATGTTATAATACGTGAATGTGGAGAAAGGTGCAATAGTACATCAATATCGCCTTATTTTAAATCAGCTGGTCAATGCACCGAGTACCTACAGTGGGTTAATTTCTTAGATGAAACAAAAGTTGTGAAAGCTAGAAATAGATGCGAGAATGTATGTTCTTTCTTTTCAAATGTTTCAATGATAACTGATCGTCATCTGTTAGTAAGGCCACTGCGACGCTGTTATCCCTAGGATAGACGCTTTCTTGAAGATGACACGTTTGTATGCTTGAACGCCCATCTCATAATTTTCTGTTAGATAGCCGGTTTATTGAAAAATATTAAAGGCTGTAATATCACGCTACGAACTAAGTTTTTATGAGCTAATTTACCGCGTGTGAAACGGGCCCAGCTAGTTAAATATATTAAAAAATGCACAAAGCATTCAATCCAATGCATTGTTATAAGTTAGTAATCTACTGATTAACATTTCGATTTGCTATCTAGTTATAGGACGACATCGTTTATCGCACCATAACGGTCCACTGATATCCATGCAGGATAAACCGCGTAATATGTAGACGCGTCATGTCTACCGACTAATGAGGTAGTGTGACGAGTTTAGAGCCAGATTACGTCAAAGAAGGCAACTGCTTATATGCTCCCATGCTCGAAAAAGTAATTTTTGTTCCCAATTGTCTGCAGAGCACGTCACATTACTTCATTAGTCCTGTAGATATGATGCGGTCCTGCATGGATATCGATGATTTTAATTTTTATTTTTATTTTAATACGATTAGGTACTAGCAATTTTATGTTTCAAGTTACTAATATCTTTGATAACCCCTCCAACTAAGCTAGAATGCTTGTATTAGGTATAGTTTCACGTCAGTAGTGCAATAGGTGGTGATATATGAACAGGTATTGATAGAACACTGACCATTTTAGCAAGCATGGTGTCCATCTGCGGCTGGTGCGTAGCTGTGAGCAGTTGGCGGATGCGGCTGGCGTTGACTACGCATTGTGCCATGCAGCGCTGCAGCGCTGCTGCTTGGCGCACCAAGGCTGCGCTCAGCGGAGCTTCAGAACCCGGGGTGCCGGCAGTACCAGCTCCTCGCAGCACAGTCTCAAGCACATGCGCGTGCTGCGACACGTAGTCTAAGCAGCGACGCAACTCCACTGCTTCGCGACGTTGACGTTCTGAAATATACATCTTACTTAGTACATCAATGTATGCAAATATGCTTGTGTGTAATCTTTATGTACAGAGTGTGTATGGTTTCTGGCTAAATTGTTGCTTTGTTGTAATTACTTAAGAACCTTGTCATTGCCCTTGACAACATCTGTTATAGTAACAATTTCAGGTGGCTACTTTTGTTTCTAATTATGTATTACACACATTTATTTTTATATTTAATAATTAATTGATGGAAATTTTATTAGTGGATTTTCAAAATGACCGTTTATACATTTTAGAGACTAGATTTTTGTGGATAGGAGGGGTATTAGTTCTTTATTCACAAGAATAAAGAACTAATACCCCCCCTACCAATTATACCCCTAAAGGAATAAGCATAGTTGTGTTACATTTTTAGTGAGTTATGCTATAAGGTCCCATATAATGGAAGGCAGACCTATTTCTGTCTTTAGATTCTAGACACTATGCTGATACTAAAGATTTCTTAACAGAAAAACAATTGCATTCACAACCACTATGCAATCAAGGCAAAATCTTTTTATTGTTGATATTAATTGCTCTTTTGTTAAAACAATGTGTAAGCTTTAATTAGTGAAAGTGAGTGATTGATTCACACTTTTTCTTAAGCAATTATTGAAAGATAGTGTGAATTTCTGATTTTAATCTTTTTAATTTGATACATAATTATATTTTGACATGGAAAATTAATGCAATAATATTGCTTGCTTATACTTAAATATTGAGTGACCAACGCAAATAGAATTAATAAAAGGAACAGATTTAAGGATTACTTATTCAAAGATAAGTTTGAAAAAATTCATATAGTTTGGTATGTCTTTAAAATATAGCTTCTGTTACATAAGAACAAAGAAGTCTTTGACTATTAAATATTTTTTTAGTATTGGTATATTCGTTCCAGAGATTACCAACTACATACGAACAAATTATATTTTAATATAGAAACATTTATATAATATTTTTTAAAGCAAATAGCATTAAAATTATTGTATTTTAAATATGAGGATTTTATTGTAATTATAACAAGATACACCAAATATAAATATACGCCAAAGTATTAAATTAATCTTATATGAAATAAAAAATATTAAAGCCAAAGAAATTCAACCAGTTTTATATTACTGCATTTATTAAAGTTGGTTACATATAGAAACCAAATTAATATAAGAATAATATAAAAAATAACAATACACCTAACCAGAAAAACATATGTTTAAAAGAATACTTGTCTAATTAATGTCTAAAATTGGCACAGTTTTAATGAAATATGACAGGGCTTTAAGAGACTGTTAGATAATTATGTAAATTGTACGTTAATTTAATTACTTTAATTCAAAACTACTGGTTTGTAATCGTGAATTTACGATAATTGGCGCGATTAGTTTACCATGAAAATCGTAGATTCTTTGGGTCCTCCTCAAATATTTCTCTTCCTGCAGCCGCCTGTCGGCCTGTGCCTGTTTGTCACGAGCCTCCAGTGCATCCAGGACCGATGAAAACAACGATTTTCTTTCGTTGGTGTTTGTAACGGTTTCTTGCATCATGATTATAAGAATACGACGTTTTTTAAATTATAACTAAGTGGTGTGTGTATTTTTTGCAAACGTTTATGCAAATGGAACAACTATTTTCGAAATAAATGGCAAATAACAAACGATATTAAAAACGAAACCAAAATCAAATTCAAAATCACACAACCTCTACACTCGCCTCACTGACAACAACTGATCATAGACAAATGCGGATGAATGTTCAGTAACCCCAACCGAACTTCGTCATAAACAATACGTCATGTTATCATACCAATAAAAGTGTATAAATCTGCACATCTAAGACAATTGCCTCGCGTAAATTTCTGAGTTCAAGTATTATAATTATTATATCCTACTTAAACACACACAAAAACTTGATACACAAACTAAAATAAATGTTATGTATAAAGGACACCGGCAGAAATAGGCTTAACATAACTTCATATTACTCCAATGCCTTATTATTCAAAATTCTTTAGATATTTTTTGATGCCATGTCCTCTAACATTTTGTAGATTTACAATGGGATAGTATTTTATTAAATTAATAAAACTGCAACGTACTTTTATTTACTGGTTTCGGTTGACTTTGGATAATATCCTAAATTACTCTGTGGATAATATAGAGTGTTGCTATGTATGAAATAACAATTAGGCAATTGATATTCCTTTCACTTTCTTTTTTGTGTGTCTGTGTTTCTGGATATTGTTAGTATTACATACACAGATCAATTAATGCATAAAATATATTTTTATGCATTAATTGATTTAGGTGTAACTTACACTTTATTTCAATCCAATTTAATTATTTTTCCTTAGATCGATTGGAATCGATATTGAGACTTATTTTATTTAATGGCAACTCAAAAGTGATTTTGTGTCTGGCGTATATTGCTTTCACGAACGACCCACGCCATACCCACAGAGTACATTTGTATATAGGAAGATAGAGACGTCACTCAATGCATTGGCGATACTAGCGCTAAATGGCGTTCGTTTCAAGCAACTTTTTCAATTATATATACATAAGCGTGGGTACCTATATAATATATCTATTATGATGATGTAGTGATTAATTATGTGAATTTTCAGACTAGCGAATGTAATAGTTAAGAATGTGTTTACTTAACTATAAAATTCGCTAGCCTGTACATTCACTTAAAAATGAAAACCAAGATCAGGGCAAGCATGGAATTGTAAAAAATAAAACAAGGTCTTGAGTCTATTAATCAAGAGAGAATAACGGAATGATAAAATGTCAAATTTGACAACAGCTTTATCTATGTGACAGGTCCGAATCGTTCGAAAATAAATAACATTTATCAAATATGGTAAGCGATAACTTTAGAACTTCCTTTTTAAAAACAAAATTATTGTTTGATAATAGTTTTATGTATTAAAAGTTAAAAATTGTTACGATAATTAAAAAATTGGTAATAAAGTGAAATTTTCAGAAACTGATTTCCCCGTCATCTAGCGGTGGTCACATGCAACTTTCAGAGTATAATACAACTAAATTGAATATCACTTAGTTATCTTATAGAAAGCCAACATGGTAACCTATGTAATTTGATTACGTTATAATTCAACTGTTTTCTTCTAAGTTTTAACACCATGCCCACGCATTCTCTCAACGGATATTTGTTTCTTGTTTATTCGACTCACAACCGCTTGTTTTAACGGATTTCGATCACAATGCATACGCAACAAAATCATATGATGACATCAGTGCAAAAACATGTATTTCCTATATTTTTGTTGACAGCTCTCTTGTTGGTAAGGAAGCGATCGAGCAATATTATTGTAATGGTGTGGTACGTAAAAGAATTGTAGGTTGTTGTTGTCATATAATCATACAATGGTCATAATATGCCTTAGCTGGACAAGGTTTCAACATAATACTGCCTGCACAGTTTCTAAATGATATTTTAATTAGGTATCTATGATGATGATAATGATATGAGCCGATAATGATGATCATGATAAACTATATAAGTGTTTAGTTTTGATAATATAATATACTCGTATGTTTATGTTCCAGTACATAACACACCTCAAATAACTCTTAATTACTTGGTGATCTTAAGATCTTTGAGACTTTTAAATACATATGCATGTGTATTTCATTTTACTTTGACAATTGACAGTAAAAATCTCATTACTCCCATTGAGCAGCTAGATAAATATTTTCGTTTTGAAATGTAAATAATATATCTATAAAATAAAGCAAAAATCATCTGAGTAACACCAGGCCCAAAGATATATAAAAACTTGCCGGTCTCCTTTGAGGATATTTACAAAGTTTGAAGAAGTATGTTTTACTTTCAGTTACAGTGAATATTATGCATTTTATCCAAACTCCTCAAGAAATCTGGCATACGATTATTCGAGGTTTAAATGATATGAGGATGCATCTACAGGCTCCGATTTAACAGCGTTTATAATATAATTTGCTTTTATCCCAGCAAACGCCTACAGGTTCTTAAATACCAACCAGAAATTATTATTGATCACTATCTTAGATTAAGTACCTTAGGCTCTTCTCTAAGGTTACTGTGGAGCAATTATGGCTAAATTATATTATGATAATTAATTAGTTAATTTTAATTTTTCACAGTATGTATGTAATGCTCATTTATTTTCGAAATTTGGGGTAGCAATCGGACAAAATTATTTTCTCTATGGACAATGACAATACAGAGATGAGATTGGAAAATTGAAGTTTTGTTGTCTGTGATAAACAGAGCGGCTGTCAAAGGACATTTCATTTCTAAAATCTTAGAATATTCGATTTATTCTCTAAATAATGGCACGAGAAAGTAGCGCAGGATTTGACAGGCATATTACCATCTTTTCTCCAGAGGGAAGACTATATCAAGTTGGTAAGTTATATTATTTTTATATGTAATGACTTGCAATGAGCGGTAACCAATAACTGCCAGCATTTTGTATACGTTTGGTAGTTAATTCTGCGGTATTTGCTCTTTAAACATTAAGACTTAGACATAGTTTGTGACTTTCATTTGAATCTCTATATAAACATACTCTGCACTTTTAGTCTAAATGGATAATTTTAAAAAACGTACAGTCATGCCTGTATAATTTATTTGTGTTTTCACCATAAAATCCTATCTATCCAAATCCTATCAGAACCTTCGACTCCTAATTTTATAGCACTACTCTTATTGATAGAAATATAAGGACTCTTCATTTATTACACTGTCACTTAAAGTGATTACTAATGAAATGTTGCTGTTTCATTTCAGAATATGCACTGAAAGCTATAAATCAGGGTGGGTTGACATCAGTGGCGCTCCGAGGTGCAGATGCTGCAGTGGTGGCGGCTCAGCGCAAGGTGCCTGATCGCCTTCTGGATCCTGCCTCAGTTACACACCTGTTCCCTCTCACCAACCGTATTGGATGTGCAATGACTGGCATGATTGGTGTGTATACAAACAGTACTCAAATTGTGCTACAGATTGATTACTATTAGGTAACTTTAAGATTTAACTATGTTCAAACCATTGTGCCATTAATCCAATCCAGCATTGATATAAAAATAATTCTAAAAATAATTCTGTATAATTGCATTGGGTCATTTTTGCTATTTCATTTTTGTCATCATTGTAATTTTATTATAAATGTAAATACATTTTATGATGTTATCTTAGTAGTGATTGAGTAACTACTGGTTATTATCAAAGTAATAAACAGTGAACACTAATGCCCCCCAGTTATTGTTGTCATGGGTCAAATAAAATAACTTGGTAATAAACATGGATATATATTTAATGATACCAGTTATAAATAATATAAATACATAATTGAACTACAAACTGAGTGGTTGAGGGGAGAGGGCTGCCGCATGGGGCTACTGCATACTTGCACCTGACTATATACCTAAAGCATTGTCTCTGATCAGATCAAGAAACGTTCGCCTAGGTGTTCCCCGTGCAACTGTTCCATTCACACTAGCCTTATAAACTTTCTAGTCAGTCTTTTATCGTCCATTTTTTCTACATGCGCAAACCAGCTTAACATACCCTTTTCTATTCTCGTCACTATATCCACTTTCATGCTGCATCTCTCTCTAATCACACTATTCCTTATTCTATCGTTCAGAGTCACACCACATATGTATCGCAGCAGTCTCATTTCTACAGCATTTATTCTGCTCTCATGCTTCTTTTGCCATACCCAACTTTCACTTTCATGCATGAAGGTTCTAATAGTCCTCTATCTTTTACATAATGAATATAGTCTTAAGTCATCTTTTGAGTATAATACTTGATACAGTCAAATAGTAATTTATTTTTACACTTCAGATACATAGAGTTCATAGGCATCATTGGTGGATTTTCCTTAGGGCCAACTAGGCATGTGTCTAGGGGTTTGAGAGAAAATAGTGCACATGTTGCACCTAGGGCATTCTCGATAATTAATCTGCCTCTGATAGGCATGATATTTTAACATGATCAGTATAATATATTAAATTTAATGTCGACATTGTTTAAAAGCTTGCTAAATTTATACATTATATTATATTTTCAGCTGACAGCCGGTCTCAAGTGCAACGAGCGCGATATGAGGCCGCTAACTGGCAGTACAAGTTTGGCACAGAGATCCCTGTGCACATCCTGTGTCGTCGTATCGCCGACATCTCACAGGTGTACACACAGAACGCTGAGATGCGCCCTCTTGGTTGCAGTAAGTAGACAACTTTCAACTAATAAGTTAATGTTACCCTGGTGAGTTTTGGAATGCGAGACATAAATAAAGAACTAATTGTGCCTGGCCATTGCTATGCTACTGTAACTCAACAGGTTAAGTCAACATTTGTTGTCATTAAGCTTTGCTGCATCACCAAAGCAGTTGTCACATTAGTATGCAAACTTACAAAATCTGATTAGTTTGTGCTATGTCTTGCTGTCTCTTAAACCAGGTTTAATAATAACATACCTGATGCCTATTTTCGCACTAGGCGAAAGTGATGTAATAAATTCAGTTTATTTTTATTTATAGCTACAGTATCATTTATTTTACTATGTTGTTTGCTGCTTTATTACTAAAACAATAAATCATTTCAGTCACAACAACACACAAAATATAAAACAGAGACTATGCATCTGCGCAGGACATATTTTAGTGCACAAATTTGTGCAAGTACAATCACTATTTTCTTAATCTGAAGGCATGGTTACCTAAGATGACTGGAGAGTAACAGGCGCAGCACTAATGTACGTGCTTTTCGTGGAACTGAAGCAACTTCCAAATTACTGGCTGCTGTTGAGAACTTCTTGACAGTAAACCAATTAATTTACTTTTTGCTAACCCAAGACCATTATGGACAACTTACATTCAATACTGCTGTACCACCAAGTCAGTTGTTCGTAATGTTACCAATTATTACAAGTCAAATTAAGGACAATGTTTTTACAAACATTAGCAACCAATAAAGGCGTTAATCATAATATTTCCTGTGGCAGGCATGATGCTTGTAGCATACGACGACGAGTCTGGTCCGTGCGTGTACAAGACAGACCCCTCTGGCTACTACTGCTCGTACAAGGCGGTGTCGGCTGGCGCCAAGGCTACTGACGCTAACGCCTACTTGGAAAAGAAGCTGAAGAAACGCTCTGATCTGTCAGCTGACGAGGTGGTGCAGCTAGCCATCTCCTGTCTCTCTCAAGTGCTGTCTGTCGACTTTAAGTCTTCAGAGATCGAGGTTGGACTTGTGAGCAAGGAAAATCCTAAGTTCCGGTAAGTTTAATGTTATATTTGTGTTTAAATAGATCTTGCCGCCGAGTTTTTTACGCTTGATGCTCGGACCCATGTCCTACTTTCATCAACATCATTTTAGAACTGAAATAAATAAATAAATAATAATATTATTGCTTTTATAATATTATCAGTAAGTTAGCTATAGTATTAATTGTCAATAAATAAATAAATAAATATTATTGCTCATCTACCAGCTGAAATTAGAAGCTATAAGTGTAAAAACTCTAACCAGTCTTATACAGCATAATATTATTTAAAAAAATTAAGAAAGTATTGTAATATTCTTCAATCACAATTTCTATTTTTATATTTCAGGGTATTGGCTGAGAACGAGATCGACAGACATCTGACTGCAATTGCTGAGAAGGATTAAGGATTTGTGAATCAAATTATTCTATATATAATTTTTAAATAAAATAAAATTTTCTTACATGGAAATTTACTTGTGCTTACAATCTCAACTTTCCATAACAATTACTAAATCATAAAAGTTATATTACTAACTAGTACTTATTACAATTAATGTTTCAAAAATCTAAAGAAACAACTCAGTGAGCATGCCCTCATTGCCCGCCGGCACATTCGCAAGTCTGGGCATTTCCGTCACGACATCAGTAAAGTTCTGCATACTGCAACAGAAGACTAGTCCATAGACTGGCACCTCGTAATTCCGGTGCCTTCGCAGTTCGTGCAGCCATGGGACTTTACTGCACGCGCTCTCGCAGAATACTGCCTCCCTGATCTCACTCACGGCGACGAAGGGGTTATTCAGGACCACTATAGCCACAGCCTTGTTCGACTGTTTAGCGTGCACAACACTCCAGATATACTTGGGTACCGGAAACCTCTTCCCCGCTTTGAGATAGACGTCAGTGTGAGTATGCCCGGAACGTAAAGCCAGGACGCCGTGAGTGCCTGTGTACACGTCAATTTCGGCGTGAGGTCGAGTCAGCTTCAAGAATTTGGCGATGTCATGATGCATGTGGTGCAAGTTGCCTCTCGCAACACTCTTCCATACAGCGACTTTGTTGGACACAAAGTCTGTAGCTCTCATATTTTGGTCCTCGAAGTAATGGCTGCTTAGCAGCTTGGCAGACGTGAGCATCTGGTCTGCGAAGGAATACCTCTCGTGTTTGAATAGCTCGTGCAGCCGTTTGTTCATTCTGACGTCATCGGAATAGAGTTTTTCGGCGTCGTTTCGGGTCTTTGCGTCGAACATGTGGTTGAAGTTGCCAAGGATGCTAAGCGGCGCGCTGTCGTCGGAGTGTGGCGGCAACGTGAGCAGGTTATGCGCAGCGTTGCTCATGTGTAGGCTCACGGCCAGCGCGCGGTCTTCGTCGAAGCACACTGTGGCAAGGTGCCGCAGCGTGTGACGAGAGCTGGTTTCATGCATTTGGTATGCACGACCTTGTAGAGGCGGTGCACAACTGGTCACCTGGAAAATATAAGTTAAACTATCATGTAGGATGTAGGTACCTATATTGCCATTATAAACTGGATGCTGCGTTAATTCTGATTCGACCTAGGGTCGTTTTGCTATATCTGTTCACATGCAAGTACATACTGAATAGATAAAACAAGAAGTGAAAGAAAGAACTAGTGGAAAAATTGTGTAAATATATAACAAAACAAATTATTGCTGATGTTATTTTTTTATTCATCTTGGCATAAACAACTAGGTATGTACTGCTCCTACTTGGGGATCAAGCCTTTTGACACGGGTATGTATGGAGGTACAGTGTACTGTACCTACATAAAGTTAACAAAGTAAAGTCAGATGATTAAAAAAATACATAAGTGGTTAATTTGTCTAGTATACGAAAGAACTCATTATAACATCCGATGCGGCAGCGGCGAGGCGTCGCAACTTACAAAACAATTATGTCGTTCTAGAAGTTGTGTACCTGCAGTCTCCTAACAAATATGACCTTGGCCTCTTTCACGCTGAAAGAAGGTATGTGACTTGTAATGGGATCGTTTATAAAAGGGATAATTAAAGCATTGGCTATAAATAAGCGTTAGCTATGCTATAATGCTCGATCTTGTACCTACATGCTAATGCACAGGATTGAGACAGCTATATTTAGTACTCCAGCTACGCGTAGTATCGAGCTGTCTCTTCCTGGGGCATGGTGTAGGGTTTTTGCTGGATATTATAAGAATTAGAAAATTCACCTGATGCAAAACATCTTCAAAGATGCTCTCTTGGCAGCCCAGCTCGAGAAGGTGCCGGAGCGAGTTGTCGTGACGTAGTCTGTAGCGGCCCGCCTCGCACAGCGCCGTGATCGTGTCACGTAGCGGGTAAGCGAGGAATTTACCGCCGCCGCACGCCAGCGCCACCTCATCGCCCGCTTCGGCGCGGATGGAACCGTTAGCGGCGCGGTGTGACGTCACTAGCGGCATGTTGTCCGGCACGCACTCCGAACATTCTAGCTCCATGATGCATGGCGCTGCCAGAAATCATAGTTTACCTATTGTATCTATCTTCAAACAGCTGGTGTGAGTCCAGCTAGGTACTAAGTAGGGATCTAATGATTTTACCAAGGTGGCTTTGGCCATGCAGCTGAGCGGCTACCGTAACCTGTGGTAGTCAGCAAAATGACACTTTTACTCAGGTGAAGACGCATCTGCTAAGACTTGAATTATGCGCCTTTTGAAGAATATCATTATCTAGTTTCTGTGGGTAACATGTAATATACCTACCTAATTCTATTCTATGGCAGAATATGATAGGTACGTATCATCGATGCTTGTATTAAAAACTACATAACACTCTTATATAGTTAGGTAGGTACATCCGCTAATTCGGCTATATCTAAGCTGGAATTTGATATCAGTGTAGTTATAACTTGTAAGTGTAGGCAAGTCTTTATATTACTCCATCAGTACCCGCTATTATAATCAAGAACTAAAGATGTTTAGTGCACCTATATATCTTTTGTATGTAGGTAAGCATGTCGCTAGCAAATAAATAAACTGGAAAGACCTATGTCCAGCAGAGGACTGCTACGGGCTGATTCATTAAGTGATGTCGCTAGCAGGTCTGATTAGTTCAATAGGGGCACAAACACAGTGCCTGATAGAGCCTCGGTGCTGAAACATAGTGGCTATGTTACTAAAACAAGGTTAAAGATTTACCATTTTACTTTGCATCACTTGTAAATTATATCAAAAGCGCACAGTGATTAGCTTTAATTAAAAATAACCAGTAGGTACTACACACTGTGTCCCCAAGGGGATTTCAGACGGCCTTGGCTAAGGACGCGGTGACCAAGAACTTTAGAAAAAAGGCGGCGAGATTTCTTACCTTTTAAAATTACAGAGAAGAAACTATCGTAGACACAAAAATAGTTGATTTTGGTTAAGTGATGTAGACACAATGGGATCCCTATATAACCTAGGTTTTCGCCGAAACTAAAGCAGTCCGATTGGACAGGTAGAAGAGATCACAGGTGAAAAACCTTGTGTTGTGTTCATATTCATCCTACAGAAAATCGCAGCCTAACAATGTTGTTTTCATGTTCCTCAAGGAGACGCTGTGCTGGCAACAGGATTTTAGTGTAATATTGCTCTTTATGTGGACAGAGTACCTATAGGTACCTGTTGTGTGGTGTGGACGGTGGTAACTGCTTATTACGAGATGGGTCAAGTCAAATTTGGGTCAAGCAGACGTAGAATAAATATAAATACCTAACCTGCTGACTTTCGAATCATTTCACTCTGTGTCGAGTCATCTGTATCCAGAATCAACTAAGTAGGTAGGTAGGTATAGGTAACAGCTTTCTTACGAGATTAAAACGTTCACAAAAAAAACTTACGGTCAGTAAAATGTGCTTGTTTAAAACAAAACAAAAGTATTATAAACTTGATTAATGGCCCCATGTTGGCGTTTTGAGGATATATCTACGACTGCGTGCTATCGAAGGAGGCGGCGTGTCCGCTTGACATCGGCGGACGACCCCGCGTGATAACAAGGGCAGGTTGACGACACAATGTTTATTGTAATAACTGGAACAATAATACATCGGGCTTTTGAATATTGTTTACGTGTTGTTTTGGAGACGATACTCATGTCCATCCTAATTAAAGCGCGTACTAAGATGTTTGACTCTTCATATCTTTGAATTCTACCGAAACATGTGCTTTGTTCTTCCTTCAATCCTGAGTTCTTTAAGCGGGTCGTAAATAAAAGGACCGCCTCAGGCCATCGAAATAGAGACCTTGGCATCACTTCAGCTGTAAGAACATAGTGTAGAGGGCTCTGTTCATAGACTACTGCTTTCCAGCAGGCGGAGTGTAGATCTTTGATAGGCTACAATAAAAAAAATTTGAAGGCTTGTTATTATCTAGACACAGAGGACTATGCAAAGGTATGCCTTTGGATTCTATGTAGGTGCACCCAACTTTGTCAGTTATGTATGTAGGTATGTAGTCTCACTCTACGTAAAGAGGGCGAGCCTATTGCCGTCGATCGCCCTAAGTGCCAAGACTGCGTGCTCATAGATAAGACACTATGTGTGCTACTGAGAATTTCTTGACATAGAAACCTAATAACTCATGCATAGCAGTTCGTATTAGCTACAGCTATGCCACCAAGGCGGTGATTATAATTAACCTGTAAAAGAAATTCATGTGTTTTCCCCGGATCATGTGGCTATAAATCTGTGCCCCCTGTGATGAGTGATATAAGTAGAGTTGTACCCTTTTGGTAATTTTTACATAGTGAATCGGAAAACAATTAGGTTTTTTTTTTATCTAACTCACGTTCTTCTATCTATCATAGTGTCTAGATGTCATCACTGCGGTGACTGCCGCGATGTTGTAGTGGACACGGCGCTGCACACTTTGGCGGAATGCCCCACCTGGGCATCGCAGCGCCGTGAGTTGATCGTGGCAGTCGGACTGGCTGCTCTCTCACTCCCGGCCGTGTTCCAGTCTATGGTCCGGAGTGAGAGATCATGGAACGCCGTCGCCTCCTTTTGTGAGGAAGTAATTTCCATCAAGGAGGCGGCGGAGCGGGAGAGGTAGCGCTTAAATCCTCTCCCCAACCGCAGAACCGGGCGCCGGAGGGCGCGAGATGACCTCCAGCCACCCTGAGGTTTGACCTGGGGGTGGTGAGCTGCGTGGGCCTGCTCGCCACCCGATCAGCACCAGGTCCGAGAGGCGGCGTGCGTGTTCCCACGTGCGCCTCTGTCGTCTTTGTCCCCTCCAGGGGGACGGTGGAGGAAGTATTTTTGTGCAGTGGCGAAACCAAGGCGCGGTCGCGATTGCATGTGAAAGCGATTCGCGCGGCCTCGCCGTCTATGGTTATGCCGAGGAACACCGTGGTAGGTTTAGTCGGTATTACCGGGTAACTTTTTCCCGGTGAGCCCGACATAACCTCTCCGTCGCCCCGCGGAGAGGTATGCGTCAATGCATACCCATTTAGATTCCAAAAAAAAAAAAAAACTCTTCATAGTGTAGGAGATAATTTTGTGTAAAGTGATATACTTAACTGGCAGGATTTTTGCAAAAATATCGTGAATATTGATACCTATATTTCAAGTTGTATCCTCTATAAGTAATTGCTGCACCCATTATTTTTCGTGTTTCAAGATATAAGTGTGATATATACTTAATAGCACATTTAATTTTTCATCTTACACGAAGACAGCTTAAAATGCAATATAATTTAACTGTAATTGTATCATTTATCACGTCATTAGAGCAGGCATTAGAAAAAAAGGTACAACTTACAGGTTTTCAAGAAATACTTTAAATCTATAATATTGACAACAAAAATGTAAATGAATGGTGAAAGTGAATGAATTTATCTACAAAAAAAAGTACTCAAGTTTAACCAAGCCCGCTTAGAACGCGAACTAGATTTTTAAATCTTGTTTTTGTTCTCCTGTAGTGTTGATTTTTGACTTGTATCACTTTTCACAGGAGGCACAGAAAAATACATTACACACATCAATTTGTGTCACAGGTCTATAACTACAACACAACGGATTGCCGGTTCGTCTAATCTTTATATGTAGGTATAACTATTATAGCATGTTCATAATGGTAGGTAATTAGGTAGATACACCTACCTATTTAAATATAATAGTATCTTATATTTACATGGAAAAAATCCCAGATGGCGATATTATATTAACTAGCTATTGATGTAGTTAAGACATTCCACGGGTGCGATAAATATTGCAAGTATTAAATGATTTGCGGTCATACATCTGCACCAGCAGGACTACTATATGCATATATATATATAATAATACTATATGCACTATTTACCAGAAAGAGGGCGCTCTAATAGTATATAATAATAATATCACCATGTATACGAACTGTTCCACTGCAGGGCAAGGGTTTCTTCTCAGTGTCAGGTTATTCCATAGTCCACCACACTGGTCCAGAACATTATAACTACTTATTAGGTTTGTTAAAATTAAACACGGCACTTTACCATAAGTAATTTAATATGAACATAATATACAATGCTGATGTTTATTTATAAAAGCAGGTAAAAACCGACAAGACACATACACCGTACGATAAAATAGTATTTTATTTATTTCATCAACGTACATAACTATAGAGTATAATTACTTAAATAATTAACTATTAACTCGCGGTACAGCTCTGCTATAAAGATAAATAAGTTTGTAGCAAAACTGTCGCGAGAGCCCTCGCCTCCGCCGACCTAGGTACCTAGAACGATCGCCGACTCGCCGTGCGTATGCGCACATACCCAGAGTCGCGGCGGCTCGAGTAATGCACGCGCCTCGGGTATTGCTTACCAAGATATGTCACTGATCGCGCGTCAACCGTACAAAATATTATAATTAAGCTTAATGCCACTCGAGTAACCTATAACTTCTATAGCGATAATTAAGTAAACATGGTATAAGCGTGTGGATAACATCACTGAAACAATTATTGATACTAACGTCGGAGTAACATATAACTACTATGAACTTGCGGTTTGTATACGACTCATAGAAAACATACGTCGACTGAACAATATGATGAAGCATACGCGATACATACAATAATATAAAACATTCTGGAACAGTCACACGATGCATGCGACACGTGTCGAGACGCGGGGCGACTCGCACCTCACTCTGCATTATGTGACCAACAATAACAACTATTTCAATGACAACTTCATTAATCTTCAAAATATACGAGCGATACGTGTATTGCACATAATAACACTGCGAGGATAAGCATCTACGCAGCCGTATTTACGTAGTTCTTACCTTACTCCCGAAAGCTAACGAATGTGTGCGTTGCAGTAAATAAAAAATATATAAATCTCAACCATTCAACAGTAGAATGAGATGTTGTTGAATGATTGCGCCATAGCCTTCCGTGAGTGCGAGACATTTTACATCTAGACATTTAATAAAAAAAAGAATAACACTTCGAAGCGAGAAATCATAAAACCGATCACGCGATATTACTGTTTGAGACCAGATTTTACCGTTTTATTTGATTACGAGGTGTACCGGCGCGGTTTCTGCTCACTTTCAAAGTTTTCAATTGCACCCAGATTATTATGCGACTAGACATTCTACGGGTGACGATGGAAATTGCAACTCCACTGTAGTCTTAGCATACAACATAAAAGCGGTACCTCTAAATACCCACGATTTAAAATTTAAAAGCTAAAGATGAAAAGATGTTATGTAGAGTAAGCTCACCCTCCCGCGGGAAAACACATCGAAAATAAGACAAGCGAATGTCGTGGGACACAAGGCTCGCCACGTAATTTCAACACATTTCCTTTGAATCTTTGTGTCGCGATGAGACCGGAGACCGGAGGGGCCCCGCAGCCCGCCGCGCGCTGGCGCCGCCACACATCACACTGCCCGCTCCTCGGCTCATTCTCGAAGGTCGCAAATATTTATATAGGAAATCTCTAGCGTCCCTACTGAATATATTTTGCTTCCAAAAGTCGACCGGAGGAGCTGTCCGCCTTTAATTTTTTCTCCCTTATAAACTTTGGGTAGATGGGTCGCGCGACTTACCTATATACCTTAGAGTAGGAGAATCGCGCGAACCACTAACAGAAAGTAGGCAGTGTGCGTAAGCCGTAAGGTAATTGATGGGAGTGCGTGACGGGCGAGGTGGCGAGGTGGCGAGGTGGCGCGGCGGCGCGGCGGGTGGCGCACGTGCGCCGCTTACGTGCAGCAGGCGCGCGTGGGCGGCGCGCGCGAGGGCCGCCGCTCGACGGCGATGCGCGCGTGGTCGGCGTCCGCCTCGCGCCCCGACGTCTTGTCCAAGATGGCCTCCGCCAGCTCCGAGAACGCGCGGTCGATGTTGATGTTCGCCTTCGCAGACGTCTCCATGAAGCGGATGCAGTGCTCGCGCGCTATCTGTGCAACGAGAACATTGCTCATTATACAATCACATATGGTATGTTATCTAGTTCGAATGGCTCTATGAGCTGGGTGGGGCCAAAACAATGATTAAGAATTAATCGGTTGTAAATTCAATAGGCTATTATGAGTTATTGATGTATAGCAATAATCTTATCTTGTTGAAATTACCTATACATGGAGAGAATTACTTACTTCCTTCAATAATTTTATAAGGATAAGATCAAAAATAGGTAGTTAAAATGCCAATATCCATCAATAGCCTGTTTAATAAAAAGTTTCAGCAACAAGCATAGTCAAAGTCATATTTACGAGTGAGTAGTAACCGTAAATATAGGTACCTACAATATACGTTATTGTCGCAGCATTTGTTGTATCAATATAATTTACTTAATTACTAACATCAGTAGTAGTGCCAGGATATTGCCCAACATAGAAATCAGAAGGCGAGCACAAATAGTTTCATTAATCTGTGCGTGAGTCACGGTGCCGGGCGCAGGCGCGGTACGACGAGCGGCGCCGGCGCATTGCGCACATCACTTCTGAACGGCCTCTAATTAATGTCGATTTTCACTAACATTAACACATCTATGTTACATTTGGTAGGCCAAATACCAATCATTTATGTATCAGACTTACACATAAATGATTGCTTTGATTTAATTTAGATGGAATTTTGATCTGATTGTATAAATACTAAACAAAGAAAAGTTAGCTGCTATGTGTATATCAATTAACTGTGCCCTTTGCATCAGCATCCTACTAATATTATAAATGTTAATATTTGTGATGTTTCTTGCTCATTTTACTTATTTCATAGATGGTTAAACTAATTTGGATAAAAATTGCCAAAAAGATAAATCTTGGCCCAAAAGGGATACTTGTAACCCGGTATAGGTTACCGTCAGGATTAGGGAGTCCAAGACACGGACAGAAGCTAGTCAATCTATAAAATTGCTGTAAAACAAAACAAAATGGAATGCGCCGTGTAATGGTTGTTTCATAAAATAAACAGGGCAATCTTTGTAATGCTGATTTCATTTCTACAGAACTAATATATTAAGAATTATATAATTATGCAACTAGTTGTTCAATGTATAGCCACAAGTTTTATTGTAAGTTTCAATTGATCTATAACCATACCAAGGCTGTGTTCTTACTAATAGTAGAGCTGTAAATGATTACAACATTGAGTTTACCACCTACATAGGTTTAAACCAAGGTGACAGACAATAGCTGATATAATCTATATTAAGTATACTATACTATATCAAGCAGTTAGTGGATAAAATAGGTCAGGTGAACATATAGTAAGTTAAATTGACCTTACAGTTAATAACAACAAGATGACATGTTATTATATTAACCTATTGAGTGGCATCAGCACACCGGTGGCCAGATACAATAGATTTTTAATAATGCATAGCATTCCAAGAATTTACAGTTTAATGGTAATGGCTATTAAAATAATGAAACTTGGTAACTTTCTTTACTAGTTCATGTCAAATTTCTATCTTTAATAAAGATGCCACAGATTTAGTAGGTATTGGAAGTGGTTCTCAATGCTCATTAAATGTTGTTGTTGCCTGTATTTATAAATGAGAAAGGTTAATGTCATCATAGATTGTTTACTCACTGCTTCTCCACGCTCCTTGCTCACTACACGTTTCTCCTCCATATCACACTTGTTGCCTAAGATCATCTTCTCTACGTCTTCATTGGCATGCTGAAAATTCAAACATTTATAATGGGATTTAGTGCAGGATGAGGCTCTTAAAAATATACTCTATATAAAGGTATATAGAGTAACCTGATTTTTGCTTAGCAACAAAGGTGTTGCTAAGCAAAATTCAGGTTTAATGTATTTATTGTTTTGTTTACTTTAGATACCCAATAGTAGGCTACTCATGAATAGTTAAAGCTAAAAGAAAGATGTCTTTAGAAAAATAACTAAAATAAAATTTGTAGTCAGCAACAAATGTATATGTCATAATTTTATATGAATAATAGTCATCATTTTATTAGTATTTAATATCAGGGAGTTACAGCTTCTATCTTTGGTTAATCGGTTGTAAGAGTCATAGATTTTGAAGGCCTATACTGTAAGTATCAGTCATAAATGCTACGGCCAGGAACAAACCTTACCTCGTCTATATTTCGTAACCATTTGACAATATCATCAAATGTTTTCTCATTAGTGATATCGTAGACCAACATGATCCCCATCGCCCCACGGTAATAAGATGTGGTGATGGTGTGGAACCTCTCTTGTCCTGCCGTGTCCCAGATCTGAAGCTTAATTTTTTTGCCTCGCAGCTCCACCGTCTTTATTTTAAAGTCGATACCTACAAACGACAAATATACATACAAAAATATTAGTTATGCTACGCGTTATCTATATGTGATGATGTTCCAGCGGTATGCTGCATTGTTCTATAATTAAAATACAAAACATGCATAGCTTTGTACGAAGCAAGATATGATCCGATGATACAAAATCACATATACAAAGGTGGTTCATACCGATCGTAGATATAAACGTCGTCGTGAAGTGGTTATCTGAAAACCTAAACAAAATACAAGTCTTCCCTACGCCAGAATCACCGATAAGAAGAAGTTTAAACAGTAAATCGTAAGTTTTCTTAGCCATTTTAATATATTTTACGTTCAAGAAAAGTAAAAACTATAAAATCCCAAAATCATCCGACCCGAAGATGTGACAGTTTCGGTTACAATTTGCCAGACTAAAAAAACATGATGTCATTTCTATTTTTTACTTGGCATACTTTGCTGCACAAAAGTAGCTTCTTTTTGAGGAGATTAGTATTATTAACAATATTAGCATTTGCTTACCGTAACACTTCTGATATAACGTATGAAATTTTATGAAACGAATTTCAATATTTATTTTGCAATTAAATAATCGACTATACCAAATTTTCTATAATTTTATATCTATAATATATGACACTTGCAAATTGTAATGGCTGCCGGCGCGCGTCGTTGATCAATACTTGGTTGTCGTCTTTCTCTTTCATAATTTCGAGCTTGCCTTTCAATGGTCCGAAAATCAATAGAGTTTTCAGTGAGACATAAAAGGTCTTTGTGTAACAGACAATTTTAAGTTATGTGACCTGTGAGGTTTTGTTTTTAAATCTTTATTTTATTTATATATTTCTCAACACAATGCATCGTCGTGGCGGGAAACGTATCAGGATGGATGATCCTCCTCCTGAATACGTGAACCCCATGACCCCGGCGACTCCTATGACTGACTATGGTGGTCAGTCTATTCACGAACCAGAAACACCAAATGTGAACTACTCAGGATTTAATGTCGGTGCAGTAGCTAACTCGACTGCCACAGAAATACCACCGAGGGATGAGGCTGAGGAGTCTCATCATGAGGAAGAGGAGCCGAGGTCACCGTCCCCTACACCTACAAAACGGGTGACTCGTAGCCGCGGGCGAAGAGGCGATGGTGGCTTTGTAGGTCGGTTAGCAGAGTCACCACCTCCACCACCATTGCGCAGGCGTGGGCGTGGTGGACGCGGTCGTGGTCGAGGCCGAGGCGCCGCTCCACCACCTGCGTACTCACCACCACCAGTGCTATTACCTGGTGATGATGAGAATAGCCTTTACAATATACTAAGATTTAATAAGACTGCTATTAATGTAAGTAATCTATTATTATAAGTATGATTTTAACTTTTAACTTGTCTATCCATAGAAACTAATGTGCATTTTAATTTGTAGCAAGTTGTTGATATGTGGATAGAGGAGTATAAGACCAATCGTGAGGCAGCACTGGTGCAATTAATGCAGTTTTTCATCAATGCATCTGGATGCCGCGGTAAAGTCACACCGGACATGGCACAGATGGACCATACACTCATTATCAAGAAAATGACACAAGAGTTTGATGAGGTAATTATGATATTGTTTATAACTTGCTCCTTGTGTGCTCATTGTCTATACTAATAATATTATACTATCTTTACTATTATTTTTAAAAAGAGAGGTAAATTTTGATAGAATGTGGAGGGTAATCTCTGGAACTGCTGCATCTCTTTATAAACATCCAGTTGGAGATCTGCTATATATTATGTTCATTGGGCGAACTCAGTGGGGGGGTGCTAGTATCTGATATTCTGGGTGACAAATTTAATTATAAGGATATGCTTCAACTTAGGACTTTAAAAAGCTTATACATTGTCATTGGGTTGGTTGCTTAAATGTACCAGGTTGGATACAATTAAACAACTATTTTAATGACAATGTAAACATAACTAAATCTGAAGATAAAGAGGCTATTCAATTGATTTATGTGAATTTTTGTAAGTTTCCAAAATGGGCTGTAAATATTCAATCAGTTGAATATCATTAGCAAGCTTTTGTCAATTTATTGGTTTAGTTGGACATGACTGATTTCATTATAAAGGCACTATAAAACAAGAAAGTAAAAACAGAAGTACCTCAAGAGCCCCAATTTGCAACACTATTTTGGGCGATACAGTCCTCAGTCATGAGGATATGATGGAGAAGAATAAAATTATATACAGTTAAAACGTTTTTTTAACAGGAAAGTGGAGAATATCCTTTGATAATGACTGGACAGACTTGGAAGAAGTTCCGCTCCAACTTCTGTGAGTTCATCCAGACGCTAGTGAAGATGTGTCAGTATTCCATCATCTATGATCAGTATCTTATGGACAATATAATATCCCTGCTCACTGGGCTATCTGACTCCCAAGTAAGGGCATTCAGACACACAGCAACATTGGCTGGTAAGATAATTTATGTATTGTAATATCCTTAGGTGTTCAATCAACTACAGAGTCATTATTTTGAGTTTTCATTGCTATTTAGTATGATTAAATCATCATCTAAAATTCTTTTTTCATACAACATGTAATACCTCCAGCAAAAATAATCTATATCAACGGTGGCGTAGCGTGGGTGTCAGCCGCCTGGGGCAGAATAAGATTTTGCTGTCCTCTTATTTAGGTAATTTAGAAGACTATAATATAAAGTCGTTCCAAATAACTTTTCAGCAAGAACAGTCATCATTCATCATAATTGTGTATTGTAAATCTAGCAATTGTTCTTGTTCATCATTAAATGGTTAAAATATTTTACAAGACATTATTATTTATTGTGAAATTTTGCCGCGCCCTAAAAGTGCCGCCCGGGGCTGGCCCGCCCCTGCCGCCCCAATACGCTACGCCACTGTATATCAATATGTAAAGGGAAAACTTTATACTTTTTTAAGCATATTGCAATGGAGGAGGATGTTTGGTATAACTAAAGTTTAATCAAAGTGGAGTCATTAATTAAAAATCCAACTGTAACTCATTAACTATTGTTGGGTTGCTGGCATCTAGACAATGCTCATATTAATCATAATCTTAATTTAAAATGATGTGTGAGTTATAAAATTATTATGCACTGGACAAAACAATATTCTAATGTGAATAAGAAATAGAATAAAATATAGTTAACTATATTTTAACAATTTTAAAATCTCGTACCTTTGTTTTACCTTATTTTAACTAAATCATATTAATCATACAATTAAAATAAAGTGTGAAACTTGGCAACTCTTTACATTGAAGCTACTGTAGCCAATGTAAGAAATAATAAACCAATCTTAATCAAGAGCTTTTGTTGTTACTCATTGATACTGTCTCCAAATAATTGGTATTAGTAAACTATTCTATAAAACAACTGTATTTTGTACATTCTGCTTAAGAATTGATTTTTGTATAAATAACCTTGATTACTATTCCACAGTTATGAAGTTAATGACAGCATTAGTAGACGTGGCCCTACTTACCAGTGTGAACTGTGATAACTGTCTGAGACAATATGAGGCAGAAAGACTGAAGGCGCGGGACAAGCGCGCCAACGAGCGTCTTGAGGTACTCGTAGCCAAGAGACAGGAGCTTGAGGAGAACATGGAGGAGATCAAAAACATGCTCTCCTATATGTTTAAGTCTGTGTTTGTGCACAGATATAGGTAAGTGCAGTATTTAATATGACAAATTTAGCACCATTTGTTCATCTTTTGCTCAGATAAGTTACCTTGCTCACCATTTGATATACAGGTAATATTAAAGTACTTAATTTACATTGTTTTTAAAAAGTAGATCAATGTATTACTCATGAAGATTAAAAGTAGAATAAATAACATTTTAAATTAGAATTTGGCAACTCTTTGATGGGTGTTAGTATGGTCTTCTATACTTTGAGTAGAAGATATTTAAATTATTGGAACACAGAAGGAACCATAAGTTAAATTATAAGTTAAACATTTACAAGTAAAACGGTAGGAATTAAATTACATAATTATGCAGTGTTTATATTCAGAACAAGAAAACTATATTTATAGGCCGCTATCATTTTGTTAAGTATTAGACATTGATTAAGCTGTTTATAACTTCAGGGATACATTGCCTGACATAAGAGCCATTACAATGGCTGAGATTGGGATCTGGATGGAGAAATTCCCTGCACATTTCCTTGATGATTTATACCTGAAATATATTGGCTGGACATTGCATGACAAGGTTTGTTTTTATTTTCTTTTATAAAACATATCAGTGCTGTGTATATTACATGACGAAATCCATTTGTTGATTGAATGGCCAGTCTTTTATATTCTTTGTAAAAGCTTTGTCATTTAAAGGTTTAGTTTTTTAACCTATGGCTATTATCAAGTCTCAAAGTTCAGATGTTTCTCTTTTTCATAGTGCCGGGATTTTAGCTATTCAAGCTTTATTTCTAACGTGAATTGTGTTTGTTGTACAGGTGGGTGAAGTACGACTCCGTTGCCTGCAAGCTCTTCAGCCTCTATACGAGTGTGAAGAGTTAAAAGGCAAGCTAGAGTTGTTCACATCCAAGTTCAAGGATCGCATCGTGTCTATGACGCTGGATAAGGAGACTGAAGTCGCTGTGCACGCGGTTAAACTCGTCATAGCTATTCTTAAGTAAGTTACTCTACGAGAAGGATTGCTTACTTTTATATGGTCATCAACGTATTATAAAGACAATTTACAGATATTGTTTAATAGAAACAAACTTTCGCATTGCACGATATATACATAACGGGTATTAAACGTGATTTTGCATAATGTTTACCTGACGGTACATGGACTAATTAGAATATACGGAAAGTGAGGGTGGATCAAGATTCTTCTACTTCACAAACGATAACATGAGATCGACGCACGTCGCCTGACATAACCTGGTCGAAACTTCAAGCATTAAAAGGTAAACATTATGTATGATCGCGTTAATACCTGTTACGTATTATTATATATGTCGTTTAATAGAACTTCTATGAGACTTTTTGCAGTCTTTTGTCAAATAATCAGTGACCAATTAGTTTAAAGGGTAACATTATATTTCTGAAATAAGTGGTCGATCAGTGATAATAAAGTGGAGATGCGATACACATGTCCAGGATGCACCCCGACGTGCTGACGGACAAGGACTGCGAGAACGTGTACGAGCTGGTGTACTCGTCGCAGCGGCTGGTGGCGGCGGCGGCGGGCGAGTTCCTGAACGTGCGGCTGTTCCGCGCCGACGAGCCGCCCGCGCCCGCGCGCTCGCGCCGCGGCAAGCAGCGCCTGCCCAACACGCCGCTCATCCGCGACCTGGTGCAGTTCTTCATCGAGTCCGAGCTGCACGAGCACGGCGCCTACCTCGTGGACTCGCTCATCGACTCCAACCCCATGATGAAGGACTGGGAGTGCATGACCGACCTGCTGCTGGAGGAGGCCGGGCCCAACGAGGAGGCGCTCGACAACCGCCAGGAGTCCTCGCTCATCGAGCTCATGGTGTGCTGCGTGCGCCAGGCCAGCACCGGCGAGCCGCCCGTGGGTCGCGGCGCCTCCAGGAAGCACCACCACATGCTCTCCAAGGAGCAGGCTAAGGTACACATTACTATTGAATTTAAACTTACTCTTATTTCTTTTATTTCTGGTTTGATAATTGAAACCACAATAAGCATATGGATAGTTAAAAAAAATTGTATCACATACATAAACTAAAACAACAGTCTAATCAAATACGTTGATTGGTCTGGTGACCACAACAATGGGTATAGGGAGTGGTCTAGTACTATTTGCCAACAGACAATACTTTTTATTATGTATTGTTATGTAGGAATACATAACTAACAAAAATATAATATCTTTATTGTACAGGTGGTTAGCGACGATCGAACAAAAATGACGGCACACTTCATAGTAACCTTGCCGGCGCTACTGGACAAGTTCGGCGCGGATCCGGAAAAGCTTACCAATCTCGTATCCATCCCGCAATATTTCGACCTTGAGTTGTATACCACGCAGCGGCAAGAAGGGGTAAGTGTTCATTCAGACTATTATTTTTATGACACACTAGCTTTTGCTCGCGGCATCACTTGCGTAAAAGTATTATTATCCTTACAAACAAACAAAAAATCAAATCTTGCCTCTTTCTATTAGTATAGATAATATCAGAATTCGGGCATAAATGTATCTAACACTAGATAAATGTAGGTTCTCAATGAAAGATATTCTTTTCTGTACTTGTATGTAAGTAAAATTTCATGACGATCAGTTGTGTATTTGCATTAATAATATTAGTTAGCATTGATTTATTCTAGTTAATATGTAATGTTGTTTTGCTATAGAACTTGAGTCTCCTGCTGAACAAGATCCGTGAGGTGGTGAACGTGCAAACGGAGGCGGAGGTACTGGAGACGTGCGGGCGCACCCTGGAGTACTTGTGCACGGAGCAGTGCGGCGTGTACACGCGCTGCAACGTGGCGCGCGCCACCATCACCGATATGTGCGTCAACCGGTATAAAGAGGCCATCGACGAGTACCGCAGTCTTATTGAAGGGGTGAGTACTGTGCACCCGAGTAATAATAATAATATGCTTAGGGGTGGAAGTGTCATTTCCAAGGGCATAACTACGGGGACACCCGCTCCGGGTATCCGTTGTCACGAGACCCGTGATGGTGATACCGGCGCCGCACCGCTCGACACTTTTAGCCGCTCGCATTGGTGTTGCCCTCTACTTTGGCTTTTCCTTACTTCCTTATTTTTCCTGTATGCCTATGGTGGCTATTCAGGGGCCCCATCTAGTAAGTTGGCGAATCACTGTCTGCCCATCCGATTGATGCTATTCGATTATTCAGAGCAGGCGCTGTTTTTTATCCATAGATACCAAAATACCGGTCCATCAAACACCTATATCCATAGCCTATATACATACATTAGAATCCATACGTAGCAATAGTCCTATGCCTGCTGCGGCTAGTGCCGCTGTACTTGTTCCATCCCCACCTTTGATTAAAACTCTCGAACCTCTTCACATTGGACCTATGTCTCCGTGTAAGTGCCCTCCCAAAGGGCCAGGTATTTTCCTAATATAATATGTTCGAAAATACCTATGTTAAGAGAAATATAATAATAAATTTCTTCCATTATACCAAAACATTAAAACACCCATCCCCATAGACCTGATTTTTGTTCCATATGTAGCAATAGCCTACCGCGGCTAGTGTCTCGGTAAGTGTCCCATCTCACTCTAAACTAAAACTCTCGACCTCACACTAGGAAAATACCCGTGGAAGAGAAACAAATAATAATAATGTCATCCAGACCGAGTTTCGGTCACAGCGGTCAATCTTAACGTAGACTCATCATCATCGTAGAAGATATTATAGTGAAAAAGTGTAAGGAAACTCCAGAATCAGTTCTCAAGTATTTATTTCCTTTAATATTATTGTAACATAATTATATTTTATATTAATAGTTTACATAGTTACACAATATGCATACCTGATTTAATTCAATGCAATATCCGCCACTTAATATACTTTTACTTCACAAACTTATCCGATCGCCACACAATGCACGACTGCCCGTTATAGTTCCGCGCGTTAGTTTTATACTATCAAGAATAGTGGGGCAGTCGAGAAAAATCAGTGTTGCCAACAGAAAATAACGGATACAATTAAACATATTCAAATAATGCTTCTACATCGCTACATTTAACTAAATATTTTTATATAATAATTATATTCTACCTATAATTGCTAACACAAGTATGTGCGCAATCACGTGCACTCTCTGTTCCCTAACTCTCATGACCCGATGGGAAGGCAATCCGACACGGCCGGACCCCAGTAGATAAGGATTGAAATTACTAGGATACTGCAGGGTCGCACACTGCCTTAAAATCGTGTTTTAGCGACTGCTGATTAGAGGTGACGTGCGTGATATTGAGGTTTGGACTCGCAGGAGCTATTTAGCCGCAGGATAAGAGTTTGTAAATGAATAATTTCTAATTATTATTTAATAATATACTGTGATTAAATTAACTATTTCAGCGTGCTACTAGCCTACCATTAAGTATTACTACTGTAAAATATTAGGGACTAGATTTTGCCTGCGGCTTCGCTCGCGTAAATATAGGTTAGGTTGTCCTTTTTTGTTTCCCTAACAATGTGTATTTAAGGACGTGAAAGCGTTACAAACAAACAAATTCACATCCACATTTATAATATTAGTCAGGATGTTATCAATCTTGTTTATTGAGCAATTAAAATCTCACAAATGTACAGCCACCTGTAATAATGGATGGATACCTTTAGTTCCAAAATCCTGTGAACACTCGAATTTGAATAAATATGAATGAACTAGGTGGCGTTGTTTTATAACTATTGCATGCATATTCATTTTAGAAAATAGGTGAAATTTATTAAAAATTCTAATTTCCACCGAAAAGAGATTCGAACACAGGGACAGAATAATATTTGCGTACAGACAAAATAGCGAGTCATCGAAAGTATTTATAAAATAAACTACCCACTATAAATTTATAAATTCATTTGTAATTCTTTGCTTCTTGTTTTACTCTGAGAAGTGTTCTTTTTTTAAATAAACTATTGTGAACAGATTAATAAATTGTTGTAGAAAATTTATCAAAATTAAGTCAGTAAAAAATCTACTTCTTTTCATTTTATAGTAGTGCACCACCATCTATTACGATATAAATAAACTACTTAGCAGTTCTTGTATCGATTTCCGTTAGATGGCGTCAATTACCGACTTGTACCGTACAATGGGTATGCATTTTTGCAGCTCACTATACATCGACTTATCTTTTTGTATTAGGGCGAGACGCCAGACGCAGACGAAGTGTTCAACGTGATTAACTCGCTGCGTAAGGTGTCAATCATGTACATGTGCCACAATCTGAACGACACCAACATTTGGGACTCACTTTTTGAAGACCTGCCTAAGTGCGTCAAGGAGAATGAGACGCAGATGCCGCCGCAGGTATGTAACATTCATATTTCACTTATTTAAATTTCAGAACAGTGTGTGCCCGGATAGCCTTAAAAAGGCGATTGTACATCCCATCCACAAGAGCGGGGACAATCTGTGTCAGTAATTATAGGCCAATATCAGTCTTATCCTCAATATCCAGTCCTAAAAACATTCCTTCCTTAATAAATATCACATCATAGCTGAGAACCAATACGGTTTTCGACTGGGAGTTTCAACTGAGGATGCAGTCCTGGACTGACAGAATTTGTGGCTAAGAACTGGATAACAGAGTAAAATGTTTGGGCATTTTTTTGGACCTATTTAAGGCTTTTGACACAATTTCTGACCCTAGGCTTGTTGAGAAATTCGAACATTTTGGAGTACGGGGTATGGCTTTAGATCCGTTCAAAGACTATCTTAATAACCGTAGTCAACGCGTTAAGATTGATACATAACTGAGTGATGAACAATATATAATATACGGTATCCCTCAAGGAAGCATTTTAGGACCGACACTCTGCCAAATATTTGTCAATGAACTTTGCCAACTACCCCTTCCCGGCAGTAACATCTATACTTATGCTGACGACACTGCGATTCTCATTTGCGGATTAACTTGGCAGGACATAAAAATAAAGGCGGAATCAGCTCTGAAAGATGTCATGACATGGTTAAATGGGAACTTATTGACCCTAAATTTGACAAAAACTGTATACATACCTTTCGCACTATGAAATAACACTAAACCACCAGATACCTTCTTTTTAACGGTTCACTCGTGTACTGGTTCAAATTGAAAATTATTTTAGTGTTGGATAGCCAATTTATCGAGGAAGGCTATAGGCTATATAACATCACGCTATGTACCACAGGGGCGGCGCAGTAACGATAAACGTAGGTGAAATCGCGGGAACATCTACATACATACATACATAAATTCACGCTTGTTTCCCAGAGGGGTAGGTAGAGACGACGGATTTCCATTTGCTACGATCCTGACACACTTCTCTGGCTTCATTCACTTTCATAACATTCCTCATACACGCTCGCCGGTTTAAGGTGCTCTTAACCTGGCCTTTATCCAGAACGTCTCCGATCTGATCAACAAACGTTCGCCTAGGTCTTCCCCTTGCGACTGTTCCATTCACACTAGCCTTATAAACTTTCTTAGTCAGTCTGTTCTCGTCCATTCTTTCTACATGCCCAAACCAACTTAACATACCCTTTTCTATTCTCGTCACTATATCCACTTTTATGCCGCATCTCTCTCTAATCACACTATTCCTTATTTTATCTTTCAGAGTCACACCACATATATTTCTCAGCGCTCTCATTTCTACAGCATTTATTCTGCTCTCATGCTTCTTTTGCCATACCCAACTTTCACTTCCATGCATAAGTGTAGGCACTAATAGTCCTCTATGAACAGCCAAACGTGCCTTTTCGGATACATTTCGACTGTTCATAAAAGCGCGTAGAGCGCCATTCACTTTATTGCCAGCAATCGTTCTTCTTTCAATATCTCCCTCATGTGTACCATCCCTTGTAAACAACTATTGTCTTGTAACCTTGTAGGCAACTATTTGTGCTACGATGTACTCTAATACAACATACCAGTATTCCCATGCCAGATAAAAACAAAGAAGGAACTTACCGTTGGGCACCCAATATAGGACTACTTTTGCAAAGCACCACTATTATGTACTAAGCGTGTAACATGAACTCAATATACTCGAAATAAACAGACACACTTTAAAACTCGTCCTGACTGAATGGCTACTAATTAATCTAAACTCTACACTTAAACTAGATTACATTCGTACAGAATCATTGCTAACTTACATCGCATAAAAACAACAAATTAAATACATACACATACTTTCATTCATGAACAGACCCTCATACAACTTAACTCAACAGAAACAAACACACAGACACACACACACATACACCCACACGCATACACCCACACACATACACCCACACACATACACCCACACACATACACCCACACACATACACCCACACACATACACCCGCACACATACACCCGCACACATACACCCGCACACATACACCCACACACATACACCCACTCACACACCCACACACAACCACCCACATACACACACCCACACCCACACCCACACCCACACCCACACACACACACACACACCCACACACACCCACCCACATACACACACACACACACACACACACACACAGGCGCATACACACACACTTTATAGTACACAACAAATCCACTTGCACTAGGTACTTTTTTATATTGTATTTAATGTATGGCCGAACACTGTCTTTTAAGATACAGGTCTCATTTAGTTTAAAAGGCAGGGTTTTCACTATTTGAGCATAGATATGTAAATCTT
Source organism: Catocala nupta (assembly GCA_963675205.1). Classification (NCBI taxonomy): domain Eukaryota; kingdom Metazoa; phylum Arthropoda; class Insecta; order Lepidoptera; family Erebidae; genus Catocala; species Catocala nupta. The sequence goes on along the minus strand of OY776095.1, from coordinate 8,872,943 downwards.
ACCAATGTCTTTCCTGTAACTAAGTAAGTAAGTCGTAAGTTTATTTGTAAAATCTATATATCTTTTCTTTTGTGAAATAAACTTTATTATTATTCTCTTTATTCGAATCTTTTCAATATATTTTTCATTTTGAAATATACATTTAAAATATAAATATAAAAATACATTTAAAATTATAAAATATTTTATTATTATTATTAAAGCCTGATCTGTAGGCATTAATTTGTCACCCACTAGGTAGAAAGGTATTGTGGTACAAATGTCGTCTAAAAAAGATGTATCCTCGAGAGTTTAGACAACAGTACATAGAAACCCGGTCATATAGTAACTTGATAATTAGTGGTGATTATAAAAGTGGTTAATAAAAAAACTTCTTAAGAAAGGATATATTATTCATTATTTCTCAGCTACAGAATTATGGTGAAGTGAAGCCAATGAGGAGAGATAAAAATATAAACATGCAGTTAGCAGTTTTAACATTTTATGTTTATGATATCTACTGGTTTAATTTCACTGTTAGTATTTTCAATATATATCGTAAATTTTCAATTTTCTCCTTTTTTTAGACGACATTCCAAATTGGAATCATAGCACTTTTTTATATAGGTTTAAACCAATGAACCATCGGCTTTAACCTAATTTTAAGGCAGGGATTAAAAAGATTCCTAAAATGCCGGTCATAAACCGATATTTACTGGTTTCGCTACCAGAACTCGAACCGGCCTTTAAACTGGAACCTTCGTTCTTCCAGTTCTGAATTTGTTTGATACATGCCCATGGTAAAATTTTCCTCAAAGCTTGTGTGTTCTTTTCGTCCAAATCGATCGTTTGTCTTGACGCATGGTGTTTGTGACTTGTTGTCAGGCGCTGGTGTACGTGGTGCGCTCGTGCTTCTACTCGCTGCTGTGGGCGCTGCACGGCGTCGAGCAGCGAGTCAGCGGCGCCGCCGCGCTCCGGGAGCGACTGCACGCGTACGCCACGCACTGCAGGCACATCGTGGCGAGGGGACTCACTACTGACCTGAGGGAGGAGGTATGATGTACTATTTACTTCTACTCGCTGCTGTGGGCGCTGCACGGCGTCGAGCAGCGAGTCAGCGGCGCCGCCGCGCTCCGGGAGCGACTGCACGCGTACGCCACGCACTGCAGGCACATCGTGGCGAGGGGACTCACTACTGACCTGAGGGAGGAGGTATGATGTACTATTTACTTCTACTCGCTGCTGTGGGCGCTGCACGGCGTCGAGCAGCGAGTCAGCGGCGCCGCCGCGCTCCGGGAGCGACTGCACGCGTACGCCACGCACTGCAGGCACATCGTGGCGAGGGGACTCACTACTGACCTGAGGGAGGAGGTATGATGTACTATTTACTTCTACTCGCTGCTGTGGGCGCTGCACGGCGTCGAGCAGCGAGTCAGCGGCGCCGCCGCGCTCCGGGAGCGACTGCACGCGTACGCCACGCACTGCAGGCACATCGTGGCGAGGGGACTCACTACTGACCTGAGGGAGGAGGTATGATGTACTATTTACTTCTACTCGCTGCTGTGGGCGCTGCACGGCGTCGAGCAGCGAGTCAGCGGCGCCGCCGCGCTCCGGGAGCGACTGCACGCGTACGCCACGCACTGCAGGCACATCGTGGCGAGGGGACTCACTACTGACCTGAGGGAGGAGGTATGATGTACTATTTACTTCTACTCGCTGCTGTGGGCGCTGCACGGCGTCGAGCAGCGAGTCAGCGGCGCCGCCGCGCTCCGGGAGCGACTGCACGCGTACGCCACGCACTGCAGGCACATCGTGGCGAGGGGACTCACTACTGACCTGAGGGAGGAGGTATGATGTACTATTTACTTCTACTCGCTGCTGTGGGCGCTGCACGGCGTCGAGCAGCGAGTCAGCGGCGCCGCCGCGCTCCGGGAGCGACTGCACGCGTACGCCACGCACTGCAGGCACATCGTGGCGAGGGGACTCACTACTGACCTGAGGGAGGAGGTATGATGTACTATTTACTTCTACTCGCTGCTGTGGGCGCTGCACGGCGTCGAGCAGCGAGTCAGCGGCGCCGCCGCGCTCCGGGAGCGACTGCACGCGTACGCCACGCACTGCAGGCACATCGTGGCGAGGGGACTCACTACTGACCTGAGGGAGGAGGTATGATGTACTATTTACTTCTACTCGCTGCTGTGGGCGCTGCACGGCGTCGAGCAGCGAGTCAGCGGCGCCGCCGCGCTCCGGGAGCGACTGCACGCGTACGCCACGCACTGCAGGCACATCGTGGCGAGGGGACTCACTACTGACCTGAGGGAGGAGGTATGATGTACTATTTACTTCTACTCGCTGCTGTGGGCGCTGCACGGCGTCGAGCAGCGAGTCAGCGGCGCCGCCGCGCTCCGGGAGCGACTGCACGCGTACGCCACGCACTGCAGGCACATCGTGGCGAGGGGACTCACTACTGACCTGAGGGAGGAGGTATGATGTACTATTTACTTCTACTCGCTGCTGTGGGCGCTGCACGGCGTCGAGCAGCGAGTCAGCGGCGCCGCCGCGCTCCGGGAGCGACTGCACGCGTACGCCACGCACTGCAGGCACATCGTGGCGAGGGGACTCACTACTGACCTGAGGGAGGAGGTATGATGTACTATTTACTTCTACTCGCTGCTGTGGGCGCTGCACGGCGTCGAGCAGCGAGTCAGCGGCGCCGCCGCGCTCCGGGAGCGACTGCACGCGTACGCCACGCACTGCAGGCACATCGTGGCGAGGGGACTCACTACTGACCTGAGGGAGGAGGTATGATGTACTATTTACTTCTACTCGCTGCTGTGGGCGCTGCACGGCGTCGAGCAGCGAGTCAGCGGCGCCGCCGCGCTCCGGGAGCGACTGCACGCGTACGCCACGCACTGCAGGCACATCGTGGCGAGGGGACTCACTACTGACCTGAGGGAGGAGGTATGATGTACTATTTACTTCTACTCTTCTATAGCCGAGAAAGTTTTGGCCAAAGGTCAAAAGGTCTATTGCGCATTTGTGGATCTGGAAAAGGCTTATGATAAAGTGGTGAGGAATGAACTTTGGTCGGTTTTGTCCATGTATGGAGTGAATAGCAGCCTCACACGAGCTCTGAAATCTCTTTATGAAGATTCCAGAGCTTGTGTTAGGGTAAATGGGACTTACACAGAATGGTTTAACATTGAAAAAGGTGTTAGACAATGATGTGTAGCGTCACCTTGGCTGTTTAACCTATACATGGACAATTGTTTGAAAGATTTAAAAGATTGTGAATGGGGATTAAGAATGAATGAGTTACTTGTCAAATGTCTACTTTATGCAGACGACCAAGTAATACTTGCGTCATCGGCGGAAGAGTTACAGGCGATGGTAACTATTATGCATGGTGCTTTTGAGAGTAAAGGAATGAAAATGAATGTAAGCAAGACGAAAGTAATGGTATTTGAAAGGGAGGAGTGCATGATTATGTGCAATATTATGATTGATGGAGAACAAGTGGAGCAAGTGAAAGAGTTTGTATATCTAGGTACTTTGTTTACAAGGGATGGTAAACATGAGGGAGATATTGAAAGAAGAACGATTGCTGGCAATAAAGTGAATGGCGCTCTACGCGCTTTTATGAACAGTCGAAATGTATCCGAAAAGTCACGTTTGGCTGTTCATAGAGGACTATTAGTGCCTACACTTATGCATGGAAGTGAAAGTTGGGTATGGCAAAAGAAGCATGAGAGCAGAATAAATGCTGTAGAAATGAGAGCGCTGAGAAATATATGTGGTGTGATTCTGAAAGATAGAATAAGGAATAGTGTGATTAGAGAGAGATGCGGTATAAAAGTGGATATAGTGACGAGAATAGAAAAGGGTATGTTAAGTTGGTTTGGGCATGTAGAAAGAATGGACGAGAACAGACTGACTAAGAAAGTTTATAAGGCTAGTGTGAATGGAACAGTCGCAAGGGAAAGACCTAGGCGAACGTTTCCTGATCAGATCGGAGACGTTCTGGATGAAGGCCAGGTTAAGAGCACCTTTAAACCGGCGAGCGTGTATGAGGAATGTTATGAAAGTTAATGAAGCCAGAGAAGTGTGTCAGGATCGTAGCAAATGGAAATCCGTAGTCTCTGCCTACCCCTCTGGAAAACAGGCGTCAATTTATGTATGTATGTATGTGAAAACTCCTTACCATCTTTACTTCATGACTAATTTTAACGCCTTCACGCCGATCATCATGCAATTTTGCTTACAGATACCTTTCATCCAAAAAAATTTACTGTTCCCGAGGGATAGAAATTTATTAACATAATAATCGATATAAATGCGAGCAAAGCCGAATAGTAGTTAGGATTTACATCGTTTAACATTCTTATATCCATCGGCAGGCGTACACGAGCCTGTGCGACCTGCTGATCTTCTTCGCGGAGCACCTGTACACGCTGCACCACCACTCTGAGCCCGACATGAAGCAGCTCGTCTACGAGCCCGACACCGAGCTCTGCGACATGCTCAACGACTTCATACAGGAGTTCGTCTTCGTGCACCACAACTACGGTAACCTACTGCCTACTCACCTCACCCCACTCCAACACTTGCAACTCTGACGTAGCACACGTCGTGACGTTACACTTGCAAGTAAATGCAGACGACGATTTGCTTGATGATGTATAAAAGCCGGTTGTCTTTGTCTGCATATCTAGCGAAAGTTGATGAAGAAAATATATTTTCTGAGTTTGGAGAGGTGGGTTGAAATATCGAAATCTTAGTCTGAATTCTAGATATTACAGTGAAACTATTCCACCAAATTTATAGATATTCTAATAAATTCTAGATGATATATACAGGGTGTCCGGTAATTAATGGATAACCTGGAAATGTCTTATAGTGGAACTGAAGGCTGTTCAGAAAAAAATATGAAAAAAAGTCTAAAAGTCTACTACCTGAGATATGTATTTTTTTTTAAATTACCATTTATAACTTTCTTGTATACTACGACCATAAATTAATGAAATCCATCGGTTTTTTGTTGTTTTATTATTAAACACTAATTATGCTAATAGATAGACGGTCAAAAGTATGCTATGCTAATAAGCTATAATCTATGCTATAAGCTTGCACTTTTTAACACATTTTTTTTTTGTTTTCCTTTTTCTTTTTTCTGAACGGCCTTCAGTTCTACTATAAGACATTTCAAGATTATCCATTAATTACCGGACACTCCGTATATTAGCTACATAATCAGAAACAAATCATTTATAATAATCGTCGACTTGCTAACTGTATGTTTGGACAGATATCTTATGTCGTAGCATATTTTTATGTTTACAGTTTTTAATTGGTATTCTTACTTTGTGTCCGAAAAACTCATAAAACATAATATACTTATAATGAAAGACGTGTATAAAATTGTAAAAATATAAGTAATATCGTGGGTAAACTATTTTAGGGGTATTGTGCACTTTGGGCTGATTTTCCAAATTGGGTTTGTGTTTTGGTATTATAGAGTTTATCGGTGTGGTGCACTCTTTGGGTACTCAATATAGAGGTGGTAATTCTAAAATATGCGAGCGTTATTACTCGCTACTGAAGTACAAAGAAACAGCTCTTAAGTGCATTCAAATACGTATAAGTTTTCTAGGTACTATTGAAACGTAGCGAATAATGGTGCTCGCTAAATGTCGAGGTGTGCCTCTCAGTACACGTAAACGTCACTGCCGCATCGTACAAAACAAACAGTGACCGAGAAAAAATATGCATTATTTACGTCGACGTAGAGTCGGTTGTAAGAAGCGAAGGTGCCCCGTGTCACAGTGCCCGCGGCTCGATGCGATAACGGTGTGGTATGTTTGGTTGCATGTCACGCCCCGCGGGCTGTCGTGTCGCGTACAATCCGACGCCGGTAAGCAGTTCCGCACTCCGTTCGCACTAGATGACACACCGACGGCGTATTTTACCTTAGTAATGGCGCGACCTCCCACGCCGTGCGGCGCCGGCACCACCCACCCACACGAGCTACTGCGACCACGGACTTAACGAGAAGCCAGCCAGAAACTCCAATACGTTGAACGTTCACCACGCTTGGTTCCAAACACGACCACGGTGGCACTAGTATCTCTAAGTCCGTGGTGGCGGTAGCGCCGTGCGGGACCGTGGACGGCGCGTGCCGCGCGTGGCCGGTGTCGGGGGTCGCCGCCGCGCGCCAATAATGCATATTTTTGTCTCCACGCGACAAGCGGACTCTGTGCACTCGCTCTGTGTTATCACTTAACATTACTAAGGGAAAATTTGTCGCGCCCGCTTCATAGATGCGATCCGAAACCGACTGCGAATTAGAAATATATTACGAGTAAAATATTTAGTGTCCTTAAACAGTATTCAGGACATGGGTAGAAGAACATAAAACGCGTGGTATAAACGAGGATGAGTGAACGTCAACTGTTTAAAATTTAAATATCGAAACATACCATGTTGTATGGCCAGTGTTCGTTGGCGGTATCGGATTGGAATTATAAATCAATTAACACACTTGACGAGTTTGAAATTCAGCATGATTTGTGCAGTGTATATTGTTTATTTTGCATTTCATATTATAATTTCTAGCATTATAATTTTGCAAAAATAAAGAGTTAACAAATGATAGACATGAAATGAACGGCTTGTACTAAACACGACAGGGTGTGGTACTTTCCTGCGACTAATCGTGAATCGAAGGATTTATTATTTGAGCTTTTTTATTTCCATATGTAGCCTGTAGTGCCATGCATGATTCTTGGTTAAATGATTACCTCAAGCTGAACCAACTCCATATTTAATGTCCTTGATATTCAAAAGTATATTATGATAAAAATATATGTCATGGTATCAACTTGAGGTGTGTGATGTTTTAATGTCAAAAATATTTTTTTAATATTGTATTGCATTTGGTTGTCTATTAGTTACATCGTGAGCGTTTATTACATGCCCTGTGTAGGTTGTGAGACCATCCATTATATTGGCTGGAATCATTAAAATTTATGTTAAAATAGCTAGTACCCGCGATTCCTTTGAGTTTTATTTAAGTATACCGTTTGTCCTTCCTCAGGGATCCAACCAACTATCACCGTACCTAATAGGGTAGTTGACTAAGATTAATTTGTACATTATTTTACAGGCAAAAGCAAAAAGCAATCATAAGATCTAGCTATCTCCCTCGGACAGTTGCATTTAATAGCGTTTACGTCACAGTTTGTGTCATACATCCCTTTCTGTCATTTGAAATTTACTCCTACTACCAGATTTGGAATGCTTGTATCTTATTTATTTGTGAGCAGATTTAAAAATATTCGTCATTTAGAGTATGTGTAATGGAAAAAAATATCTCAAATACAATATATTTGACTTAAATAATAACAAAATGTGAGTCAACTACCCTATTCCACAAGGCTTCCCTTTGACTATTTAGCCGTAAAAGCATAATAAACAGAGTTTCTTTAGATTTCATAATCAGTATGAATGTTAAAGTAGCACAATGTGTGCGATGTTGGCACATACGACGTTCTTAGTATTCGGTCGTAATTTGGGCGTGTATTAGGCGCGATAAGTGTTCTTCATATTAAAACGACATAAAAACATCACTTAACACATTTAACTGTGTAATTTGTCGGTTGACTCTGAATGTTGTTATACTTATACAGAGATTATATTGTGACGTGGGTGTTGCAGACGGTCAAGATGAGAGACGCATCGAGGAGCTACACAAGCGTCGCAACTTCCTGGCGGCTTATTGCAAGCTCATCGTGTACAATGTGGCGCCCATACGCCGAGCCGCTGATGTTTTCAAACATTATATTAAGGTATTGTATTTCTGTTGATTTTAAGGAGTACTTTGAGCGCTAAAGAATACCAATGCGCATAGCGCTTACTGTTGCCTCGTGAAGTTATAAAAGGTTAAAGGTTGTGAATATAGTGGTTAGGAAATTAGAACAAAAACGATTTTATGAGTAATTTCATTTTTATGAATTACTTCAGAATTCCTTTTCGCTTGGCTGAATTTGCCCATGAATTTATTTATTGACAAATACAGCCAGCTTCATTTTCACCTGCTCAATTTTCCGTCTAAAAGTAGGAAATAAATCTGTGACGCACGAAGAATTTTGCAATAAATTTCAGATTAGTTTTCATATCCTTTTTAATATTGCGCATTATAGCTATTAAATACCTTTATACATGTATGTGTGTGCTCAGTGCTACAACGACTACGGTGACATCATCAAGGCGACGCTGAGCAAGGCGCGCGAGATCAACAAACTGAACTGCGCGCTCACCATGGAGCTTGCCATGCAGGCGCTGTTCGCCGACATGCTCGCGCGACACCGCTCGCCGCACCGACAGCTGCCGGAACTACTCGAGCTCAAGGTATACTACTATACTTCTACATAAACAGCTAACTAAGTAACGGTTCTACGAGGTACTTGTGGCGACTTCGCACAGACGAAGAAGTTCAGCCTATATCTAATAGATTGCTCTATATACAAAAGCGCTTAAAATGACGTTTCCCATACAATGCTGAATCGCACAAGTGAAGTTTACCCAGCGACTAAGTATATATACAAGTTCCCGACATCAACTGTCGGGCCGCGGTCCGCCAGGTACGATCACCCAGCCTTGTTGGAACATCCTCCCTTTGAGTTGGAAGAACATCACACCACGTTCCTTCACATACTTTACAACAATACATATACGCAAAAATATAGTTTAGGAAGGGTCGATCTACAATAGACGTGGGTTACATTTTTAAAGCATGGCTCATGGCAAGACGACATTGGCGCATTCTGTGATTTCTTAACAGCCTCTGACTGCGTTGAACGTTAAATGTTATTGCGAAAGCTCAGGCATTATGGAATTTTGAAATGCTGCACTCGTCCTCGCTGTTTTCTACATAAGCGATAGACTACAATACGTTGAAAGCAACGGAAGTAGATCTTCTGGATTACTAGTCACAATGGGCGTACCACAAGGCTCTATTTTAGGACCCTTTCTAATTAGAAACATTGACGTATGCTAGAGCGTACGTGAATGATTTGTTGTTCTTCGTTCAAAAGTTGTGCGACATTGTATTATTTGCTGATTAATCAACTTATTTTTAAAGTTGTACTACACTGTAAGGCAACAAATTTACAAGGTGTTAATTCTTTACTCGTGCAAATTCTGGACTGGTTCATGGCGAATTATTTACTACTTACCCATAAAATAAATATTAATAAAATGTAATTTTGAGAACGACCCCTTTTTGTTTTTGTTCAATTTTAATTCAAACCATATTTATGTGTAAATAGGAGGACTATTGTATTATACAATCTTTCCTATGTAATATACAAATATAGTTTCGAAATTGCGGTAGACCATAACGACACTCCTTCTACAGTTCGGTAGTACAAAAGTGTGTATTTTTGATACAGGAATTGGCAAAGCGGTTCTCAGTGATGTTCGGCTTAGACGCGGTAAAGAACCGCGAGGCGCTGACCGCCCTGCACCGCGCCGGCATCTCGTTCGCCGCGCTGGAGCAGAACGGACACTCGCCTCCACCCAACCTGCTGTTCCTTGAGCCGTTGGCAGAGTTCTCTAATAAACTGCTGCGGCAGGACAAACGCCAGGTGAGTGACTTGTTCTACCAGGTGGTCGCCGTCAAATGGACATAGTGACGTTTAAAATTTATGTGTGGTGTTATCTCGTGCAGGTGCTGAAGTTCCTGGACTCCCGCATCCCGCACGCAGTGCAGTGGGGCGACGACTGGGCGGCGCTGCTAGCCTACCGCGGCTCGCTCCTCACCGACGCGCCCGACGACAAACCCCCGCCCGCACGCAAACACTACGCGCGCAGGCCTCGTACGTAATCTTTACCGAGTTATACAAGCGACTATGTGTATACGTACCGCGACTCGCTCCTCACCGACGCGCCCGACGACAAACCCCCGCCCGCACGCAAACACTACGCGCGCAGGCCTCGTACGTAATCTTTACCGAGTTATACAAGCGACTATGTGTATACGTACCGCGGCTCGCTCCTCACCGACGCGCCCGACGACAAACCCCCGCCCGCACGCAAACACTACGCGCGCAGGCCTCGTACGTAATCTTTACCGAGTTATACAAGCGACTATGTGTATACGTACCGCGACTCGCTCCTCACCGACGCGCCCGACGACAAACCCCCGCCCGCACGCAAACACTACGCGCGCAGGCCTCGTACGTAATCTTTACCGAGTTATACAAGCGACTATGTGTATACGTACCGCGGCTCGCTCCTCACCGACGCGCCCGACGACATACCCCCGCCCGCACGCAAACACTACGCGCGCAGGCCTCGTACGTAATCTTTACCGAGTTATACAAGCGACTATGTGTATACGTACCGCGGCTCGCTCCTCACCGACGCGCCCGACGACAAACCCCCGCCCGCACGCAAACACTACGCGCGCAGGCCTCGTACGTAATCTTTACCGAGTTATACAAGCGACTATGTGTATACGTACCGCGGCTCGCTCCTCACCGACGCGCCCGACGACATACCCCCGCCCGCACGCAAACACTACGCGCGCAGGCCTCGTACGTAATCTTTACCGAGTTATACAAGCGACTATGTGTATACGTACCGCGGCTCGCTCCTCACCGACGCGCCCGACGACAAACCCCCGCCCGCACGCAAACACTACGCGCGCAGGCCTCGTACGTAATCTTTACCGAGTTATACAAGCGACTATGTGTATACGTACCGCGGCTCGCTCCTCACCGACGCGCCCGACGACAAACCCCCGCCCGCACGCAAACACTACGCGCGCAGGCCTCGTACGTAATCTTTACCGAGTTATACAAGCGACTATGTGTATACGTACCGCGGCTCGCTCCTCACCGACGCGCCCGACGACAAACCCCCGCCCGCACGCAAACACTACGCGCGCAGGCCTCGTACGTAATCTTTACCGAGTTATACAAGCGACTATGTGTATACGTACCGCGGCTCGCTCCTCACCGACGCGCCCGACGACAAACCCCCGCCCGCACGCAAACACTACGCGCGCAGGCCTCGTACGTAATCTTTACCGAGTTATACAAGCGACTATGTGTATACGTACCGCGGCTCGCTCCTCACCGACGCGCCCGACGACAAACCCCCGCCCGCACGCAAACACTACGCGCGCAGGCCTCGTACGTAATCTTTACCGAGTTATACAAGCGACTATGTGTATACGTACCGCGACTCGCTCCTCACCGACGCGCCCGACGACAAACCCCCGCCCGCACGCAAACACTACGCGCGCAGGCCTCGTACGTAATCTTTACCGAGTTATACAAGCGACTATGTGTATACGTACCGCGGCTCGCTCCTCACCGACGCGCCCGACGACATACCCCCGCCCGCACGCAAACACTACGCGCGCAGGCCTCGTACGTAATCTTTACCGAGTTATACAAGCGACTATGTGTATACGTACCGCGGCTCGCTCCTCACCGACGCGCCCGACGACAAACCCCCGCCCGCACGCAAACACTACGCGCGCAGGCCTCGTACGTAATCTTTACCGAGTTATACAAGCGACTATGTGTATACGTACCGCGGCTCGCTCCTCACCGACGCGCCCGACGACATACCCCCGCCCGCACGCAAACACTACGCGCGCAGGCCTCGTACGTAATCTTTACCGAGTTATACAAGCGACTATGTGTATACGTACCGCGGCTCGCTCCTCACCGACGCGCCCGACGACAAACCCCCGCCCGCACGCAAACACTACGCGCGCAGGCCTCGTACGTAATCTTTACCGAGTTATACAAGCGACTATGTGTATACGTACCGCGGCTCGCTCCTCACCGACGCGCCCGACGACAAACCCCCGCCCGCACGCAAACACTACGCGCGCAGGCCTCGTACGTAATCTTTACCGAGTTATACAAGCGACTATGTGTATACGTACCGCGGCTCGCTCCTCACCGACGCGCCCGACGACATACCCCCGCCCGCATGCAAACACTACGCGCGCAGGCCTCGTACGTAATCTTTACCGAGTTATACAAGCGACTATGTGTATACGTACCGCGGCTCGCTCCTCACCGACGCGCCCGACGACAAACCCCCGCCCGCACGCAAACACTACGCGCGCAGGCCTCGTACGTAATCTTTACCGAGTTATACAAGCGACTATGTGTATACGTACCGCGGCTCGCTCCTCACCGACGCGCCCGACGACATACCCCCGCCCGCACGCAAACACTACGCGCGCAGGCCTCGTACGTAATCTTTACCGAGTTATACAAGCGACTATGTGTATACGTACCGCGGCTCGCTCCTCACCGACGCGCCCGACGACAAACCCCCGCCCGCACGCAAACACTACGCGCGCAGGCCTCGTACGTAATCTTTACCGAGTTATACAAGCGACTATGTGTATACGTACCGCGGCTCGCTCCTCACCGACGCGCCCGACGACAAACCCCCGCCCGCACGTAAACACTACGCGCGCAGGCCTCGTACGTAATCTTTACCGAGTTATACAAGCGACTATGTGTATACGTACCGCGGCTCGCTCCTCACCGACGCGCCCGACGACAAACCCCCGCCCGCACGCAAACACTACGCGCGCAGGCCTCGTACGTAATCTTTACCGAGTTATACAAGCGACTGTGTATACGTACCGCGGCTCGCTCCTCACCGACGCGCCCGACGACAAACCCCCGCCCGCACGCAAACACTACGCGCGCAGGCCTCGTACGTAATCTTTACCGAGTTATACAAGCGACTATGTGTATACGTACCGCGGCTCGCTCCTCACCGACGCGCCCGACGACAAACCCCCGCCCGCACGCAAACATTACGCGCGCAGGCCTCGTACGTAATCTTTACCGAGTTATACAAGCGACTATGTGTATACGTACCGCGGCTCGCTCCTCACCGACGCGCCCGACGACAAACCCCCGCCCGCACGCAAACACTACGCGCGCAGGCCTCGTACGTAATCTTTACCGAGTTATACAAGCGACCATGTGTATACGTACCGCGGCTCGCTCCTCACCGACGCGCCCGACGACAAACCCCCGCCCGCACGCAAACACTACGCGCGCAGGCCTCGTACGTAATCTTTACCGAGTTATACAAGCGACTATGTGTATACGTACCGCGGCTCGCTGCTCACCGACGCGCCCGACGACAAACCCCCGCCCGCACGCAAACACTACGCGCGCAGGCCTCGTACGTAATCTTTACCGAGTTATACAAGCGACTATGTGTATACGTACCGCGGCTCGCTCCTCACCGACGCGCCCGACGACAAACCCCCGCCCGCACGCAAACACTACGCGCGCAGGCCTCGTACGTAATCTTTACCGAGTTATACAAGCGACCATGTGTATACGTACCGCGGCTCGCTCCTCACCGACGCGCCCGACGACAAACCCCCGCCCGCACGCAAACACTACGCGCGCAGGCCTCGTACGTAATCTTTACCGAGTTATACAAGCGACTATGTGTATACGTACCGCGGCTCGCTCCTCACCGACGCGCCCGACGACAAACCCCCGCCCGCACGCAAACACTACGCGCGCAGGCCTCGTACGTAATCTTTACCGAGTTATACAAGCGACCATGTGTATACGTACCGCGGCTCGCTCCTCACCGACGCGCCCGACGACAAACCCCCGCCCGCACGCAAACACTACGCGCGCAGGCCTCGTACGTAATCTTTACCGAGTTATACAAGCGACTATGTGTATACGTACCGCGGCTCGCTCCTCACCGACGCGCCCGACGACAAACCCCCGCCCGCACGCAAACACTACGCGCGCAGGCCTCGTACGTAATCTTTACCGAGTTATACAAGCGACTATGTGTATACGTACCGCGGCTCGCTGCTCACCGACGCGCCCGACGACAAACCCCCGCCCGCACGCAAACACTACGCGCGCAGGCCTCGTACGTAATCTTTACCGAGTTATACAAGCGACTATGTGTATACGTACCGCGGCTCGCTCCTCACCGACGCGCCCGACGACAAACCCCCGCCCGCACGCAAACACTACGCGCGCAGGCCTCGTACGTAATCTTTACCGAGTTATACAAGCGACTATGTGTATACGTACCGCGGCTCGCTGCTCACCGACGCGCCCGACGACAAACCCCCGCCCGCACGCAAACACTACGCGCGCAGGCCTCGTACGTAATCTTTACCGAGTTATACAAGCGACTATGTGTATACGTACCGCGGCTCGCTCCTCACCGACGCGCCCGACGACATACCCCCGCCCGCACGCAAACACTACGCGCGCAGGCCTCGTACGTAATCTTTACCGAGTTATACAAGCGACCATGTGTATACGTACCGCGGCTCGCTCCTCACCGACGCGCCCGACGACAAACCCCCGCCCGCACGCAAACACTACGCGCGCAGGCCTCGTACGTAATCTTTACCGAGTTATACAAGCGACTATGTGTATACGTACCGCGGCTCGCTCCTCACCGACGCGCCCGACGACATACCCCCGCCCGCACGCAAACACTACGCGCGCAGGCCTCGTACGTAATCTTTACCGAGTTATACAAGCGACTATGTGTATACGTACCGCGGCTCGCTCCTCACCGACGCGCCCGACGACATACCCCCGCCCGCATGCAAACACTACGCGCGCAGGCCTCGTACGTAATCTTTACCGAGTTATACAAGCGACTATGTGTATACGTACCGCGGCTCGCTCCTCACCGACGCGCCCGACGACAAACCCCCGCCCGCACGCAAACACTACGCGCGCAGGCCTCGTACGTAATCTTTACCGAGTTATACAAGCGACTATGTGTATACGTACCGCGGCCCGCTGCTTGTACCATTGATGGTTTTATTAATTAAAATCTGCTTACAGGTGGTCAGAATGAGGATGAGGAGGGTGAAGAAAACGCGGAATCCGACCAGGAGCAGCCCGGGTGAGACAACCACTCCGCGGAGTAGTCATAGTTAGACGTAACGGTATCATAGATGGTTCAATATTGTTGTACGTATTTTATTTGTATTATGTATGTATTAGTATGTTGGTGATCTTCAATATCATTGTTATTGTACCCTGGTTCCTGAAAGACATATTAACAAAACAATTTACTAAAAGTCAGTCAGACGCAGATCAATTGTTGTTGACATGAGTTTGGTTTTGACACCTCATTGATTAGCCTTACAGAAACCAGGAGTTTATGAATGATTTATGATGTGATCAATGTTTTATCAATGTCTTGCTCTCATACATTATAGTATCTAAAATTATGTATGTATACAAGCGATGGGACGATGAAACATTAAAGTATAATAACAACACCATTTAATTTAAAATCTATGTATAATTTTTAATCAATAAGATCACACGTGTGGCCTTATAGGTTTAAGTTTAGAGTAAGTAGGAGTACCTCCGACTCTCGGAGAGTCGAAGCTCACGTCGCGACGGTCTGTTACGTTGATTGTTATGTATTTAGTGTATTGTATGTGTAGTTAGTTATGTAAGTAGTTAGTTTTATATGCGCAGCCTACAAAACATAAACTCCTTACGTACTATGAAGCTCTCTGCGATGAGGCAACCCTATCTGGATTTACACAATTTAAATTTTTACTAGATTTTATATATTTTATCTAGCAGTCCGGCTATCTGCAGTGTCTTTGGCTGCTAGTAATTATATTATTATTGTAAATATTTATTACATTCACATAAATACATTATGCGTGTACTAATAGGTCGGCTGGGTCGGTGCGCCTGATAGGCAACTTGATAGGGAAAATCTCAATAAAATTAAGCTGCCAGATGGATGAATCAAAGAATCTAGTTTCTTTGGCCTATCGAATAGATTCGAGTCAATGCATGCTGAATATTTGGTTTCTGAATATTTTGTTGGATTATTTTGTTCCTTTTTAGCTTAAACTTCTCAAGATCGATGAGTGATCGATTCACGTGGGATCGATCTGATTAAACGTTTTACATCGATATGAAACACGGAATTAATCTGAGAAACCGAGAAATCGATCCTAAAACACCAAATATAAGTTTTATTAATTTTAGATCGATATGTTTAACGTCCAGATAGTCTTGTCATTGCATAGCAGATAAAGTGCCAAATCAAATTGGATGAGTCGTGGAGCGTCATCGTCCTAAATAATAAATGAATTTCTTAAAATTCTAATATTGTATGAACTGGTTTCGTGGGCTGTGCATCAAAAATCATGTTGGTTTGTTATATGACGAGAAATGTAGATGTTCGATATATTTTTATAATAAATGATATTTATTATATACGTACTTGTTTTATTACACCACACTGGAATACAACACATATTCACATAAAACACCTATGCTCTTTATAGTCATTCTTATGATCGGTTATACGAAAATGTTTGACTGCTGCTCGTGGATATGTTTTTGTTTATGAAAATACTAAGCCGCTTTCCACATTAAAACTCATAGATGGCAGCACGCGGGTTGATGGTAAGCTGTTACCGTAGTTTTGCATTAAGTCGCGCCTAATATGAAGGGGATGGAGGGAGGCGGTAGGAAAGGGTAAAGGAAGTCGAAAAGGTTATTGGCCCTCTGGTAGTCGCTAAACATCACCAGTCACATAAAACCAATGACACTTATTTAAATATTCAGTAAAATTTACAAAAAATAAATAGCCGGTTTTCGTAAAATTGTACTAATTTCAACATTTTTGTTATAACTAATAGGTTTTTTGTGCGAATAGATTAGCTCTTAATTGACTATGGGTATACATAAGACTATTTATGTATTCTATACGTACATAGTCTTATGTCGCTATCATTGAAGTTTTAGATAGAGGTGTATTCAACCAATATAGTGCTCATGAAATAGGAAGCGACCCTATTGTTAATACAGGGCATAGTTCCAGATAATGCATCTGGTGTCGAATTGGATTATCATGAAATGATACTAATCCGACACCACATGCACATAAATCGCATTTACCACTGCTGCATCGCCGAGACAGTCTGAGAATCTATATTTTTGCATAGAACAAACAAGTAGGCCAGGCCTACTTGGTTGCAATCTTTGTTGGCGCCTTATGGTAAGTAGTTACCGTAGCCTATGGTTGGTTGCATTGTGGATGTTACCTCACTTACGTGTTATTGACCACATGGAAACTAAAGAAATTAAAAATAAACCGAAAGGAAAAATAATAAAAAATAAAAATCTTCGATTTATATTTTTCTTTAGTAGTTATGGACCTTGTACCAAGAAAACCTTGTAACTTTTGAACCAGGTGGTTAATCGTGTTGAAACAAAAACAGTAATAATACGCAATGTGTAGACAATAACGACGGTATACTATTCACATCCAAAAAAATACTGGTGGCGTAAAAATAAGGAACATTTTAGACCAAAACTGAGTTTCGTACAATGTTTTGCAAAACCATTTTACGTCGTGTTCGTAGGGGTACATCTTCCAAAAGTAATGGGAGATCATCCCTTAAAAGTTGGCGAAATCTGTCTGCAGTTAATGTTCTTGGGAGTATTAATCAACATATCATCAATAAGAGCTGCCCAAACATTGATCGAAAACTTCACTTGAAAAGTGGAAGCTCTTTTTAGCTTCGAGTTCTCTCCTTTAGGACTCCAAAAATGTAAATTTCTACAGTTTGTAATACCATCTCTTGTAAATTGGGCTTCATCCATCCAAAGAATAGTTTTTGTAAACACCGGGTTATCTCTTGTTTGTCTCTGAATCCATGCGGACATCATGCTTATAGTCTTGTACTGATATTTGGATCAGCAAACAAATCACGCAGTACAGCTTTTCAATAGAGTCGTCGATTATGGCACTTGCCTCGCCAAGATCTCTACTTGGTCCAAGTCCAGTAGTAGCCAATCTTCTATGAACATCTTGAAAGTTACGAGCAGATGGTACTGGTCGCCTCGTTGGAAATGTAGCTAAATAAGTTGTACGAGCACCTCTTGCACTTCCATTACACAGTCCATAATAAAAATGCATATCGGCGATATGCGCCGGAGGAAAATCACTCAAAAGGGGCATCACAAAATAAGAACACACAAGTAGCAGCGGCGAATGATTCGGAGCGACTGATTCTTCCTGTAGAACTGGCCCGCAATTTATCCCTTACCCTGCACCTCAATCCCACCCCAAACTATCTGAGATAGATAATGCAATTTTCAAACAAAGATGCACGTGGTGGCGGCAAGGTCTTTGTTTAGCCCTTCATAAAAATTGTTTTGTTTGGGATACAGGTGTAGTTTTTATATTCTTTTAAAGCTTATTAGATACAGATTAACGTCAATCAATAAAAACTAGGGGCAATGTGGTGGGCAATCGAAGGTATTTTTTTCCAAAAAAAATATTTTTTTCCTAACGATAAAATTTTGTCTAGTTTCACTCATTTTCATATGTGCACTTTATGAAAACTCACACTGTATAGGTACTTACTTAAGTTAATACTCATGCGACGTGAAAATTAGAGAAAATAAAACATTTCAACGAATAATGATTATAGCTGCTTTAATTAAGTCCATGAATGGTAAAGTGTGCAAGTTTCGGTAAGTGTGCCGTATAATATTTAAGACACGTCGCAATTATTTTTAGGAGACTTATTTGGTTTCATACACATTTTAAAGTAATTAGCATAATATGTAAATTGTCACAAGTTATAGATTAGGAGACGCTGGTATCTTTTTCATTGAATATAATTGGCATTAATAGCTTCTATCTTGCTGTCCGTTTAACATTGTAGTGTGGTCTGATGTCTTTCCAACACAAAGATAGGATCTTCCAACCAGGCTGGGTGATCGTGCCTGGCGAGCCGCGGCCCTACTGTTGATATCGGGAGCTTGTATATATACTTAGTCGTGTGTAAATTTCACTTGCATGATTCAGGATTGTATGACGAGTGAGATTATAAGCGCCTATTGTGCAAGGCGCCATCTGTTGTTTTTCATCGAAACTTCTTCGTCTGTGTGGGTTCGCTAAAATGGTTTAAATGTTACTAACAATTTGGATTACCAATATATAATATTTGTTATAATAGTATCTTTGTTCTTGCTTCCAGCTAAGCTAATTGTGAGTAGAGTTTTAAGTCAGTAGGACGGACGTTACAGGTCCAATTCACGACGATAAATATACCAAGAGGATAAACAATTCCCTAACTTGAAGGGTTAGAGAGAGAGCTACGTACTACTGTACGGTTAGACTAATGGCTACCGGCGCTTTAGTAAACGCTAGCAGAACAACCAGTATTGTTAGAATACGTTTGCCGATTTTTGTCAGCTGGATTGGCTCTTGTCGGGATCACGAATAAAATTAACTTCTTCTCCCTCCCTAGCCTTTATTATTCCCAAGTCACTTGGGGTTGGCTTTTCTTTTTTCTAGTCTAACGGGATTTGACTGGATATCAGTTTTTACACGGAGCGGCTGCTACCTGATATCCGCAACCCGAAGGCTAACGATACCCTAAGGCTAGACCAGTGTCAGGATATTATAGGGCACTAACTTCCCAAAAACGACTGCCATAGATGTTCATGGCAGCCGGGACCGACGGCTTAACGTGCTCTCCAAGGCACGGAGCAGGCGATAATTGTCAAATCAATACGCACATAATTTCGAAAAGTCATATAATTGCCGAAAGTCAGGGGTGCGCGACGTGGGTTCGAACCCGAGGCCCTCTGTACTGCAGTTTGTTGGTCTCCCCACTGAATATGTATTAATAGATTGGTGTTGTGTGTCGTATTAACGTGTTATGTATGTTTCAGCCGTAAGCGCGTGCGACGTGCACGCATGGACACAACAGTCAGCAGCACAAGAGTAAGCACTCGCTATAGCGCCAAGCGCCGCAGGTAAGCACATACCCCTACAATACTATAAGAGCATGAACTACGCAAAAGAAGGCATACCCTATAGTCAGTCTATAATATTAACTGACTGCCTCGGTGGCCTTACCTTCAAGTAGGGCATGAAAAGACACCTTCGGCCGTCAAAGTAGGGACCTCGGCATCAGTTATATAGAGTAGGTACGTGATGTGGAGGGGTCTGTTCGCGGACTACATGACTGCCTCCCATCAGGCGAAATGTAGTTTTTATTACGAGCAACAATAAGAAAAATACGTGATTTTAGTACAGCACTGTTCATGACTGTCCCAAAATAGCTATAAGACATATTTGTCATAGGAACGCCATTATTGTCTAGAGGGAAATCGATAGGGTTGTGATGATGAGCAATTTTATCTTAGTCAGCTGTAAAACTAGTCACATGTGCACGGTTCATGCGTTAGTTATTGTAATATGTGTTATCGCCGCACGGTAGTCGTCTCGCCGCAGGCTATTACTTTTACTATGTATATTTTTATAACTGGTACCATAGGAGAAGAACACTTGTTTACTTCTTCTTATTACTTATTGTATAAGCCTTAATTAATGTAGAAACAAATCTTTAACGATATAGTTGTTTAAATTAACTAAGCTGCAGATAAAATATGAAATACTTATATGTATGTGTCGGAGACGGTCATTAGTACGAAACGCGACACGAAAGTCAAGATATGGCAGCACTGTTGCGATGAAGTCAACACGCAGCTCACTTCGTGTTACGACAGAGCCTACTTAAATGGAGGCGCGCCCTATATTCAACGGGATCTTTCTACCGTCGTCGAGTGCGGACCTCCTCGCTAGGAACTGTCATTCGTTTCGTGCAAGACATTCTTATTAATTTATTGTGAAGACAGTAAAAGTGATTAGTGTGCATTTATTGTTTCACTTTGCTCGATCACCCTTTTGTACGCCCGCATTATGTCAGTGGATGGTGTTACTGACGCATACACACTATATATCCGACATATGTATATTTTGTATTATTCACTCGAATTTCACAACTAAAAGCAAAATACACTGAACAGATTTTGTTGCTACCTTCTCAGTTCAGTAGTGCCTAAGTTGCGGATAAAGCTTGTACACACAGCGACACATCAACTTAGACTGTTTAGACTGAACTATTAGAAGTTGAACGCTGCGAATCGTTCGAGAGAGTGTGTTATATTTTTATTATGCTCTATCCTTACCATTACATCGACACCACTATCCACTGTCCCTTTCCGACCATTCTCTATTTTGTACGTAGCGTAGTTATGCGTATATAGGGTGTCTAACTTTGTGTAGCCGTGTGTACTAATAAAGTAGACAAGACACGGTAAAATGTTAGCTCCGACTGGAGATATTGTCAAATCATCAATGAAATCCAAGTGAAATCAATTCAAAACCAACTACTTTAAACATAAATCACTGTAAAATGTATAGGAAGATCAAAGTCAAATTTTTTACACCTTTAGCAATACCATATAGTGACATTGACCTAATAACACAATATTCTTTTGAGCAAACAATTAATTGACTTGATGCAGCTGTGGCCGAGTTGCATTAATTATGCTGTCGCACATCGCTCTTGAGAGAACACGAGTCACGAGATCTGTACTATGTATACGTGTCTATGTGATGTTGCGGTAGGTCGGCAACTGCGACATTGAGACATATATGTTTATACAAGTTGTAATTTTTCACACAGTAGCGCCTCAGTACGGCATGACAGTGGTTTTACAAAACAGAGTATTGCTATGTAAAACTTATAGGCGCTTTTTGTGGTCTTTGATTCGCGTTCAACAGGCAATGTTGTCCGCCTAGCTAACTAGATGTATTTGTACGTATACTTGTGTTCCAAATATGCTTAAGAAATATACTCAATTTAGATATAACAATGCCCACTTTAGCAAAGTGAAAGCAAAACATTGCATTATTTATACCTAAGGTTTGAAGCCTCATTTATTAAGAAAACTGTCATTTATTAAACAACTCTAATAGTATGTTTTATTATAGGCATACATATATAATATCAAATACTTGCAGTTCCTAGTTGGTATGGCGTGTCTGGGTTGTGAAAATCTTTACGCCATCATACTCGCCAATGAAGTATTCTTGTGTTTAACATATTACTAATAATTTCTGCAGGATAAGCAGTACGCCAGACACTTCGTTCTCCAGGGCATCTTCAATGATAGAGCAGGATACTTCTTCTAGGGAAACTACATTCACTACCACGTCTTAGTACGTTCACCTTGCACAATACTTCAAACTTATTTATTACTGTGATTTTGGGTACAATAGTTCTTAAGCTTCGTATGAGATTTACGCAACATAAAGTTAATGATTACCCAGTAAAAATAATATGAGTCCAAATTATCGTATTTTAAATTGTTCATATTATGTTTATTTTCAATGCTTTTTTGTTTTCATAAGTGTGGCCGTATTTTTTGTATAAATATAGCTTCATGACATTTATTTTTCTTTATTCTTATTTACATAATCAGGCATTAATAACTTTTAAACTTTCGCGTTGCATGATATATATATAATATGTAACGGGTATTAACGCGATCATGCATAATGTTTACCTTAGTTATGCTTGACGTTTCGAGCAGGTTACACAGGCTGTGGTCACAACCTGACTGGTGCTGCGATGTCATGTCTCCGTTTGTGAGGCAGAAGTATCTTGATTCACCCTCACTTTTGGCATATATTTGTTTGTCCATGTACCGTCACAAACTACACTCACGGTATCCCTATTACGTAAGCTAGCCGTCGTGTCCGTATTCAGTGTATTACCTGACTGCAAAACAGCGAAGTTGCTTATTATTAATCACGGGTTTCCACGTCGCGGATAATTTGAAACCATCTTCCCTATTGAAATTTCTATGTTTTTTGATTTCAATAGGTTCTCGCACTACTCTTGAATAAAAGTGGCGATCGGTGGAGAGAACTTTGAAATTCTGTTCAATGATTAGTACCCGATTCCAGTATATGTTCTGCAATTGCTGATTTGCTAGTCTACCGGTTTTTCACAGCGGCGATGTGTTCTTTGACCCTCTAAGCAATAGTACGCTTGGTTTGGCCTATGTAAGAACTCTCGCAGCTGCAATTTATTTTGTAGACACTTGGCGTTTGTAAAGGCAAAACGTTTTTTGGTGTGCCCACCATGCTGGTTACTTTGGCCTCAGGTGTATAAATAGTGTTGATGGAATATTTTTTAACACCGTTTCGATCTTATCCGTAATTCCTTTTACATAGGGCATATAGGCCGGTTGTCTGTTCACCTCAGGATGCTTGCCTCTTTTAGTCGGCTGCCTCTGTCGTCCATTCACTACGGAACCGTTATTCTTTAGTAGGTACTTCTCGAACATGATTGAGTTTTGACTCCAAATGCTCGGAGTCACAAAGATCATGAGCTCTGTTTTTTAATAATGTTATAACGGATTGTATGTGACGATGGTGGTGGTTTGGCGTTGCGTGCAGGTATCTATCCGTGTGTGTAGGTTAACGGTACACACAGTGTGACAAGGACCCAGTCGTTCTCGCGGTGATTTTGGCATCCAGAAATGACAAAGATCTGTCAGTCTCCATTTCGTAAGTAAACCTTATTTTTGGGTGAATGGAATTAAGGTGTTGCACATATTGTTCCACGTCTTGCTTAGTACCCTTAACAATGCTGAAGATATCATCAACATATCTTTTCCACAGGTCTTTGGGCCAAGGCTCAATGCCTTCTCTTCAAAATGTTCCATCCAGAGATTAGCACGTACAGGGGCAACTGGAGTTCCCATCGCGACGGAAATAATTACCGTCTAAGCAGTGTCGCAGAAACTCAATATAATTAAACAGCATTTCATTTTCACTCAGTCTATCTTTCACAACGCCCAAATATTCGTTTATTGGAACATGGGTAAACAGTGATACATTATCAAAGCTCACCATGATGTCGTCCGGTTCCAACGAAAGGTTTTTTATAATTTTAACAAAATTGCGAGAATCTTTTACAAAAGACGGGTGTTTTCCCCACAAGCGGCTGCAATACTGATGCGACGTGCTTTGCAAGGTCGTAAGTAGGTGATGATATTTGACTTACGATTGGCCGCAACGGCACGTCGCGCTTATGTACTTTAGGCAGGCCATATAATTTTGGTAGATGGTGTGCCTTTGGCTTATACAGTTTATCGTACTCGTCTTCTAAACACAGGTCCTTGTTTTCTTGAATCAAAGTTCGTATCTTACGTTTTACTCAAGCCGTTGGATTGTATGATAACGGTTTGTATTGTATTGTACAGGCAGACTAGCAAATCAGCAATTGCAGAAAATGTCTGAAATCGGGTACTAATCATTGGATAGAATTTCATCGTCCACCTCCACGTCCTCTCCACCGATCGCCACTTTTATCCAAGAGTAGTGCGAGAAGTTACTGAAATCAAAAAACATAGAAATTTCAAAAGGGAAGATGGTTTCAAATTAACCGCGAGGTGGAATCCCGTGATTAATAATAGGCAACTTCGCTGTTTTGCACAGTCAGGTAATACACAGAATACGGACACGACGAATAGCACACGTAATAGGGATACCGTGAGTGTAGTTTGTGACGGTACACGGACAAACAAAATATGCCAAAAGTGAAGGTGAATCAAGATTCTTTTGCCTGAAACGGAGACATGACATCGCAGCACCAGTCAGGTTGTGACCACGGCCTGTGTAACCTGCTCGAAACGTCAAGCATAAAAAAGGTAAAAATGCATGATCGCGTTAATACCCGTTACATATTATATATGTAATCAGGCATTGTTAGTCATAGAAACTAGGAAATGTAAGACTGAATGTTATACGTTGATAATATTATTTGTTTTGGTATATTGTTACTTACCTAATCTTATATAATATAATATAGTCTTCAGGGTCTAAAGAGTGATAATATTACAAGCGATCAACTTCTATGGTAGCCGCTAACACACGGGCAAATTTGTTCTCGTCATTAAAATGTCATAATATGCAATTGTATCATTAAGGTCCGGTTCCTATATCAAGAAACATATCGTTTTAGCTACGGACAGTAAAATGTTGAAATTTTTTTGTATGGAATATGTGTCAAAAATTAACTTTAAGGTAACTTTAAGGTAAAACAACTCTTTTCTTGATATAGGAACCGAGCCTTAATAGATGCATTTCACATACCTCAATGTTGTGTATGTATAAGCACGTGCTATGTTTGTTTAATATATATCACATGTTGTAAATTAATAGTTTATCTATACCTTGAAATACTTAACCACGAATGGCAGAAAGCTTTGTCTATTATAATAGAAAAGGCTTTCTGGCTACTTGCTAATAACATGCAAAGCATGAGTAGGTAAGTAAGAGATGTAACGTCGTGTCAATGTTGCGCCTCATGTGTTGCTTGTCGAAATAGGCACCTATTTTTTTCTAAATGTCTACTTATTTTTTGATACTATTATTGTAATTAAATGTTAATTGATTAATTTGTTATTATTTATTTTAGCCCCAAAGTAGCCATCTTGTTTTGATACCGAGTAACGCTTATGATAACATTATAACCGAGAATATATGTAGATGTTTGCTTTAGTCCGCTGAAGATATGGTCATGCAAACTATGAAATAACTCTGCGCGTTCTATCAAACATAAAACAATTTTCGGTATGGTAACGTTGGATATGGATTAAGAGTTCGTCTCACTTTGGCGCAGCCCGGCTGGAAAAATTACACTACAGAAAATCGCACACCAATAATGATTTGTGGTCAAACTACAATCGAGTCCAAAAAAATCGAGTCACTTTATAGAAATATCTCCCTCACTAAAATTAAATCCTAAATGTTATTTTATTTCATTTAGAAGTTTGAAAACAATAACAATAATAGACCTTAATTAGTTCAAATTTGATTAAACATTAGATTCTGATTTGTTTGATGAACAGCAATGTAATTAAATGGTTCCGAAATTCAGAAAGAAACGAATTTGTAAGTAAACCAGTACACTTACAATCAAATAAAAAGCTGTATCATATACCCTTGGTACACCTTTATAAAGACAGTAAATTTTGATTATGTGACTACGCAAAATGAAGATACAAAGAAATTTAATTATATGTTCTGATGTAAATGATCGAATACTCAGTTCCCATAAAACAAGGAAACATGGAATACTATGAACTAATTAAGATGTTCCATCAATAAACAATCCTGTTAATTTCAGCTTTAAATTACGACTATTATGAAAGTTATATCAACAAAGCGAATGTGTCAGCAATTCTTCTATAAGCAGACCAAATTATGAAGGCTACGTAAAAGCGATCGCACAGTCGCGCGTCGTAACGTTTTTGAGATCTGGGTAATGCCAAAACGTTACCGCAGCAAAATGTTAAATAACTTTAGAATCACAACACACACAAATTTTGCTATTCACAAACATTTAATACGCAACAAAAGCTTTTATGATAAAAATATTTTGCCAGGGTAATGTTTGAAACATTACTGCAGAAAATTTGTTTTCTCGAGTAACTTTACAACTACAATTTGAACAAATTTTGCAATTAGTGAACAAATTACTCTTCACGATGAACTAAATAATTATTTGTTATAGTACTCCTCTTTAAGGCAAAACATTTTGCTGCGATAACGCACACAAATTGAAAAGGAAAAGGAAACAACCTTAAATTAGTTTTTTTTTATCCTTTCAATGAGAAAGTATTGTGAGTCGTTTTTTTTTGCCCTAACGTTTTGAATACGGTAACAGATAGCCACCAACCTGACCATAAGCTAGTTTGCGCCCTTGTTGTATAAAACGCAATTGTCTACTCAAAATAGGTACCTAACTTCTTATAACTTATTAGTATACGACACAGATTGATAGATAACGTGATAATACCTAAATAACGTAAGCGACGGTAACCCAATGGATAAGGCATTCGACTTGCGATCAAAAGGTCGTGGATTCGAATCCTATCCATTGCACTACCGACATGAACCCATTGCTAACACAAGCATATTAGCTTAGCTGGAGAAATTAGCAAGAATATTATTTGTATTTTGTAATCCAAGCTGCGGAAAATGTTATATAAAAATATACATACATACATAAATTCACGCTTTTTCCCCAGAGGGGTAGGCAGAGACTACGGATTTCTATTTGTTACGATCCTGACACACTTCTCTGGCTTCATTCACTTTCATAACATTCCTCATACACGCTCGCCGGTTTAAGGTGCTCTTAACCTGGCCTTCATCCAGAACGTCTCCGATCTGATCAGGAAACGATCGCCTAGGTCTTCCCCTTGCGACTGTTCCATTCACACTAGCCTTATAAACTTTCTTAGTCAGTCTGTTCTCGTCCATTCTTTCTACATGCCCAAACCAACTTAACATACCCTTTTCTATTCTCGTCACTATATCCACTTTTATGCCGCATCTCTCTCTAATCACACTATTCCTTATTCTATCTTTCAGAGTCACACCACATATATTTCTCAGTGCTCTCACTGCTCTCATGCTTCTTTTGCCATACCCAACTTTCACTTCCATGCATAAGTGTAGGCACTAATAGTCCTCTATGAACAGCCAAACGTGCCTTGTCGGATACATTTCGACTGTTCATAAAAGCGTAGATAATAATAATAATATTCTACCACATACACACAACACCATCCAGCCCAAACTAAGCAGAGCTTGTACTATGGGTACTAGACAATGGATAAACATACATATATACTTTTTTTTTTGTAAATACGTACACATTATACATAGAAACCCCTAGACCAAGACAAAGATTCATATTCATACACACAAATGTTTGACTTGTGCGGGAATCGGACCCGCGACCTCAGGCGTGGCAGTCGGTTACACTAACCACTACGCCATCGAGGCCGGCAATATGACGATATGTGTAGTATTATTATTATACTGTCCGGTACCATAGATATGCTTGTAATTTCTCTTTTTTATTATCTGCTGATGTCTCTTTGGATTTTGATTGGTACCTTTTAAATACTTTATCGCGAGTAAGACCCGTTGTCTAACATTATATTAATTAAGAAAATAACTACATCGGGTATTTTCCTCCCAAAATTTTTATTGAATATTTCCTAATTTGAAAAATGTACCTATCTTGTAATCTACGTTTATTATTTTATTCCCCTCTACCATAAAACTACCTGCACAATATATAATTGGTTAAATTTAATAGGTGTAAAACAGCTTATATTCGCAAAGAAGTTTTGTAACATTTATCCGTGCTAAGTTGTTTTCCTAGAATACCACCTACATACTACAAGTGCATCATAATTTATCGGTAAAAAATTGCAAGAAGTTATTAGGCACGTCACTGGATTTTTGCAACAAAAGGCTAGGTGCCTTGTCATGTTCCATCGTTGCATAGCTTTTGCGGAAGGAAACAATGGCACGCGCCCGCGCGTTTGACACTTGACCTATGTCATACTGGTGGGAACTATCGACCGCGTCATCGACTAGACAAACACATGTGACTAACTATACGAGTAGATACTACAGGAAACCCACACGAGATGAAATTTGTAAAATGCCGTCGTGATGGTTTCCTACATATTTGTTATAGGGCAAATCTTGTGACGTCGATAGGGTTTAAACGTTGTTTGTGTTTATGATTTGTATTTACTAATAGGGTTTTATTTAAGCCGTGGCCGGTAATGAAGAAGTAGATACTCCAAAGATTATTTGGCTGCAGGGATGCTGTAGTGGTTTCAGTGGTCGCCTCGTCACTGCCGCCGCGCCGACTGTTGTGAGTTCGATCCCCACATGGAACAAAAATTTGTGTTATCGACGAATAGTTATTTAGAGTCTAGGTGTTCTCTATTTTCGTTGTTTGTAATTTTTTTCGCGAAATAGGAATTATTCCTAATGCGGGAATTGTCTTTTTATAATATTGTCTTATGTTTACGCGAATGTTATACATTGAAATTAAACACTTTATACGTATAAAGTGTTTAATTTCAAAATTGTCTTTTTAATTAAAAATAGGTACCTAACATTGTATGAGAAGAGAAAATTATCATATTAAGCTTTCAACGTAATTTTTCTGAAATCCTACGTACTGAAAAGTAGATAACTTTATCTCTTTGTTCATTGAATTTCGCAGCTGAATAATAAGGAATTGCTAGTTTTCTTCATGAGTAGCCATAGTTATTGTTACTCTATCTACGACTCATATATTTTGATTAGTTAATCAGTGTTCGCCGGAGAGGCTATTAAAAAACAAGTGGTCGAAATTCGACCAATATTGACTGAAATTTTAAATTTCATCGTTATTAAGGTTTTACTGTATATAATTATACCCTCATCATCACATTTCATTTAGTCATCTACTCCCCATACATATATAACCATCGTTACGAAGAATTCTACGACATCAGCCAAACAATGCCGAAATACTACTACTTGTGTGCGTGTAGTGTTTTTTCATTAATTTAATGTATTTATAATGCATATTTTATAAAAATATTAGGATTCGCCATTCCTTCTCCATATTAACTTTAACTGTGCCAAATCCCATAGCTACTACTCCGTCTGCGCAATTTTCGTAAAAAGGGGTACAGAGTTTTTGCTTCACGTATTAATATATAGATATGATGAGATGTCGATAGAGCAACGACGCAATAAGGGTATTGGTACCAGAAATTTGGACTAAAGTTAGTCACAAATAAGACATAAATGCACCGTTAAGATTAGGAATTGGTTGGAACTGTACCTACATATATACAGACAACATAGATTTTGAGCTTCCTAATGAGTACTCTAAATTATGTGAAGAACATTAATTGGATTTTATGTTTGTAGACATGGCATTCAAATTGTTGTAAGCATCCAGAGTGGTCAAAATATCTTAGCTATCAGTTGTCAATATTGTGTCAGCTGTCAGAGTGTCCATATTAATATTTTCGAATAGGTCGTTCAATGGTATCTATGCATTCATACTAATCAAAAATATCTTCACAATTGAAAAAAGTCCACGTTAATACCCGTAGCTAGAGTATATTTTGGAGTAAAATTGTTAATAATAAACATTTTGCTGCCCCTTTTCCCTTGAATACCCATCTCGGTAATTTCATGCATGACGTAACTGACATGTCTTTTGGTTTAAATGATTTTTGGAAAAGAAATATAGTATATTATTCTAACTGATTCTTGGAAAAGAAATATAGTTTAGTATAAAAATGCTTGGGATTGAGTTGCTTCCACTCACAGGTTATTTCTAATCATATTATTAGTGTTGTGTGTATGTGGTAGAATATTATTATTATTCTCTTTATTTAAATATTTTCAATATATTTTTCATTTTTAAATATACATATATCTATAAAAATACATTTAAAAATATAAAATATATGGTACCCCACCGGCATCGGGAACAGGGTCCAAGCTGCCGGTGGTTAGGATTCCAGAGATAGGAACCTCCTCACAATGCGTGCTGTATCTAAAAGCACTGCCTTCTGCATCAAACCCTTGATCCAAGCACCCAACGCGAGCCTCTTTAGATGGTGATCGAGGTTCTTGGCTATTAGACCATTGACAGATATGACTATCGGCACAATGATTGCCGAATCAACATCCCACATGTGGACAACCTCGCGAGCCAAATCAAGATATTTAATTTGCTTATCTTTTTCAGCTTTCGCGAGATTGCCATCATGCGGAATGGTGACATCGATAATCAATGCGCGGCGCTCTGATCGATCTTTCACCACAATGTCAGGTTTGTTGGCCACAACAGTCCTGTCTGTGATGATAGTTCGATCCCAGTACAACGTGACATGACCATTTTCGAGAACTGATTCAGCTACATACCTGTAGTACGGCACTTCAACATCTACAAGTTTGTATTTCAGAGCAAGTTGCTGGTGAATAATCCTGGCTACTTGGTTATGTCTGTGCAAGTACTCGCCGTTAGCAAGACGAGAACAACCGGAAACTATATGCCTGAGGGACTCACCAGGTAGGTGGCACGCCCGACAAATGTCAACCGTGCCATCCCTCAAGATATATCTCCGGTAGTTATTCGTCTTGATAACTTCGTCCGCAATAGCACAGACAAACCCTTCGGTTTCCCCAAAGAGGTCACCGAAACGTAGCCAGTTCACGGAGGCTAACAGGTCTACATCAGCTCCATATAGAGCCTTGTAGAACCTACCGTGAAGCTCCTTGCTCTGCCATACATCCCTGCGATCGTTAGTGCTAAGTACTACAGGCTTGCGCCAGTTCTCTTTAGCCAAACTGAGCGGGGTGAGTCCGATGTCTACAGCAACTACATCCCGATGCATACCCACGTCTGCCTGAAGAAAGTATTCTCTGAGGTTGCATACCTCGCGGTTATGAAGGGCCTTGGCATTCAGAAAGCCTCGGCCTCCACATTTCCGCGGGATATACAGTCTCATCACAGACGAACGTGGGTGATGCATACGGTATGCCGTCAAGAGTGTACGGACCCGCCGGTCCAGGGCATCCAGTTCAGTCTGAGTCCACTTAAGTATGCCAAAGGAGTACATGAGCACCGGCATGACCCAACCGTTACAAGCGCGCACCTTGTTGCCACCTGATAAAAGATTATTATTATTATTATTATATTATTAAATTAACTGTAATATGAGTTGCTGTGACTATTATTTAATTTGTTAATAATATGTATCTTAGATTCTACAAATTTTTACTTTTAAATCGTATTAAAATAAACTACTGTAACAGCTACACACAGCAACTCATATAAGGGAAAGAATATGACATTGAATTGTTTTGTTATAAACATTTGGCAATTGAAAAGAGTGGGCATGAGTTTCTTGCCTGCTTCTTCTCATGCAAGCTCTACTCCTCGGACAGGCTTTTTTCAATGCATAATTTTTATTGTCGTCTACTTTTTATTTTTATTGATATATTTATATTTTATTATTATTAATATAAATTAGTGAATTGATTTTGAATTTG
The DNA here is from genome assembly GCA_963675205.1 of Catocala nupta. Taxonomy (NCBI): domain Eukaryota; kingdom Metazoa; phylum Arthropoda; class Insecta; order Lepidoptera; family Erebidae; genus Catocala; species Catocala nupta. The sequence continues at coordinate 8,841,113 of OY776095.1, read as the reverse complement.
ACTTTTTAACTAATATCATATAATTAACATATTGAGAAAAAGGAATATGGTATTTAAATGAGATAGAACAATTCGAATTTTCTTGGCAACGGCAACTCTTTTGAGGAAAAACGCCATAATGTTCTACCTAAGTTATAATTTTATATCACGGAATGATGCCTCTCAACTGTGTAATATAATTATAAACTTACTTATTATTATATACTTTTAAGGGGCAAAGTAATAAACCGAAAATAATACAAGTTTGCTGAACTATACCGTGTGATATATCAAATAAAAGGGCTAGTTGTGTAGACTTCAAGTATAATTCTTTAATACTTTTAAAATAAATAATAAAATTGAGGGAATGGTCTTTCTAGTGCATTTATTAGCGGGTGTGTGTATTATAAACTACAATAATGGAGTCTGTTGCCGTTCGAAGCAATCAAAATACAGCTATTAGCTACATTTCCAGTAGAAAAGGAGCGCCAATACTAATACCTACATAGAAACAGACAGTACTGAAAGTTAAAAAAATACAATAGTAGATACTGGTAATGTGTCATGGCGATGCTTAATGACATCTTGTAGAGGGTTCCTACCGATAGATGGCAATGAAGATATAATTAAAATGACAGAACACACCTGTGAACTCAAAACAGTGCCCAGGCTGAAATAAAGAAAGCTATAGATAAGCTTCGACAAGAAGCTGCAGCCACCGACGGACCTATTCCAACATTTTACAAAAGCAAAATAAATAAATTACTCGATCAAGGACTCAACTTAGTACCCGATTGCCCAAATTATAAAAACATTAAATCTACTCTTTATAACAAAACATACAAGATTTATGGAGTTAGCCGGCTATGTGCCAAAACCGCGGGAGAGATACAAGTAAGTACCTAGTCTCTTTTCAATCTAGGAGTATTGTACTAACTGTCATAATTTATAAACAAATCCAAAACTTAATCATTTAAATGACGTAGGTATTTTAAAGATAACGTCGTTTTATGGCGATAACGGGAGGCTCCACCGACTTATCTCATTAATCAAATTATTATTAGGTAAATTCCATAGTAAATGAATTCGAGATACATTTAAAAAGTATTATTTTAATAACACATAAGCGCAGCATAGCTTAATTTGTAAACAAGCGAAATGTTCTAGCCTGCTGCTTATAAACATGCTTATTTTACACTTACCTATTCAAGTTTTTATAAGATGGTGATGGATAGTTACTATATTGAAAAATACCAAGTTCGATTTAAGCCTAGTAGTTGTTACAATACAAAAAATCTGCTTTAATTTATTTTAAGGTACCCAAACAATATTTGGAATTCCTGTTGGCTGATTTTTACGATGGGAAAAATCGAATTCTTCTATTCACCACAACAAGAAGCAGGGAAGAACTTGCCAGAACACGCCATCTGTATTGTGATGTGTGACTTTTAAATCTGCGCCGAAACCTTTTTTCAGATTTGTTGTATTCATGGTGATTACGATGGTGTCGTTAAGCAGTTAGCAAATGCTATGCTTCTAAAAAATGCCTACATATAAAACATTATTTCTACTAGGTATGTACTAAAATCTGTGATACCAGCCATGTAGGTATATAGATTTTTAACTAGTGACTTCGAAGAAGCCACAGTAAGAGGAATACTATCAGTACCTATTTCCCAACGTAGCAGTAAAGGGATGTTCCTTTCACTTTAAAAAGGCGTTAGAAAAGAGAGGGAGTCAGCTAGGCCTCAACGATAACAGCATACCTATATAGAAAGCACGTTGCTTTATGTACTGTGCTCCCTTATTTGCCACCGGGTGATTTGAATGATGCTTGGCTTTACATTATGAGTGAGAGTCCTCAAGATAAAAACATAACAAAATTTACGACTATATGATCACACAGTGGATTGACCACAAATTGTGATTGAACAAATGGTGCTGTTTTGGGTAAGCTCACAAGACTAGCATTTATACAGAGACTCATTATTCTGTCATTAATAATTAATAAAGCAATTAATAAAAATAATAAGAATGAAACTTCTAAATACCAACAACTTGCCGCAAAGAAGAACCAATTAATAGATAATATAATAGAAGAATATAAAAATGGTTTTATTTACCTTGGTCACTGCATTGAAAAGCTGCGAATTTAAAGGGGTCTTTGATTTTTTTTAAATTCGATTTTATTTTCTGTATTATAGGTATAGTATATGTTACAACTGCGCATACGACGGATAGAGGCGGACAGAATTTTTCGCGGCGCGCTCTTATTAGTACAACAGGTAATAAGTTTGCACTTTGTCCGCGCAATACCTCACGTCACCTGGCGGTATACGCAGACAAAGTGCAACTGTGGTGCAACCTAATGAGAGTAATAATAAGAGCACATCGCGAAAATTTTGTCCGCCATTGTCCCTCGTCTGCGCAGACTTTAAGGCTAATTTTGCAATAAACGTGATGTAAGGAGACTGATTGTGATATATTAAAAATAAGAAAGTTATTTGGTAAGATTAATAATTAATGTCATAGTGATTTTTATTATTTTTATTTTTTAATGTCTCCTAGACATATTTCGTATTTACGTAAATATGTGTAATTAAAAAACGATCTAGTGATTTTTATCGATATCTTTAATCTAATAACGTCCTGTGAAACAATTAATATCTACATCCCAGCACTACGCTGCTCAGTCGTAAGTGCTCTTCGTGGACAAAAATGTAAAAATAAATTTGAATCCACGAAGAGCACCTGCCAAAAATATTGATGGGTGCCTTTCGCGGACTAGGCTAGGTGCTATTCGCGCAGGTGCCATTCGGACGGGTGCCCTTAGTGGACTACGTCGATTACGGCTATCCTCTATAATAATTTATACTAACGTATTATAACGTTAAATTTAAATATACAAATTATCTACTACTTAGACGATAATTAATAATATAAGGCGTTGGTAGGTAACTATATCAAACAAGAATTATTTTCTTGTTTTTATTTTTAGGTTGCAATTTTATCCGTAGTTGGGTTTTGCTTCTGCAAGTTTCTTTTTCGATAACGGTCACGAGTCTCTTAGTACCTACTTACAGTAAACTTTAGACACGGCAGTCTGATGCTTATACGTACCTAATTGAACACATGTCAAGGAAAATAAGTACTGAAATAAAACAATCGAAGTCTAAATATGAGCATTACAGCGTAGGTGCCAACGTAGTATGCGCAAGCGCAAGGGAATGTTAAAGTTAAGGTTGTGGGCGGGGCTTGCGAGAGTGGGCGGTACGTTCTAAATAAAAGCTCATTTTGTTTACAGAAAACGTCATTTAGCTTCAGTTTTAATGGCCAATATATTTCTTTGTTGCATTATTTTTAATATTACATGTAAGTAATAGTTTTTACGTCATCAAGCAATAGGTATAGCTACAACCAATGTACCTAACGTGTAGTTACAGCTACTGTTAAAATTAGAAAAATATGCATTTGTTAGGTATGATGTTTGTTAGATAAGCATAAGTAACTCTTTTGGTATCGAGCTGATTCAGCTTGTTTATGTTTAGTGACATTTACCCACATTGATTTTACTGGCGCAGAAAGCGATCTAAGTTGATATACCTAAATCTACTCAACTAGGTACCTACCAATTATACTGTATTATAATTATTGTTGATATATGTACCTATAACTTAATAATGAATATTTACTTAGTAACTTAGTAATTTTTATTTACATGTTTGATTAAATTTGTATATTTTGTTCTAATTGATAAATTAAATAAAACGTGTGGAAAACTGCTTATCTATAAGTATTAGATATTCTAGCATTGTATTGTAAGCAAGGCAAAGAAAATTTATATTAAAATAGTAAAGAAGATTAATAAACGAGCATGCAGTGCGCAGTGCTGGGCGTCGACGCCGGCGCACGCGCACACCTGCCGCGCTCTGCCCGTCGCTCCGCCTCCCGCCCCTTGCAACACGCCTCTCGCTGAAACAATTTAAACCATTTTGGGAATCAAATTTTTCATTAGGTATACTCCGTATTAGAACTTGTGTTTTTATATGTTCGTTTTCTTATTTATTAGATATAACTATACCTATAACTGTGCAGTCTTCCTACTGTTATTGTAGCATATCATATGTTGTGATAGGACGCGGTTGGGTACCTAAACACCTAGGGCGCGAGGCAAGAAAGGTTGGGGCGCATCCTTGGGTGCTTCTTCGCATCTTACACAGTGTAATGGTATTGCTCAAACCGGCACTATATGACGGATAAGGAAAACATAGATACCTACACACTTAAATACGGAAAAACAAAATACAATACCTATATCTTAGGATCTCTGGCGTCATATTTAAGGAATTCCACATTATTTGTATGAGATTGTACGAAATAACTTGCCTATGATTCGTTAGTTAGTATAGGTACTTGGAGTCAGACAGGTAAATAGAGGCACGAGAAAAAGTGATGTAGGTCGGAGAGGCGCCGACGGCGACGCCATTGGGGGTCGTGGACGGAGTAACTACGTAGGGTGAGCGAGGCCCGGTAATGTCGCCCGACCTTGAACTTGTCGAACATACCTACCTACGAGAGAACAACAAATTAACCGTTAACTATCAAGATATATCAAAAAGATTTGAATTTGAAACTTGAAACAGATACCAAAACTAGTCAGACTCACTACGGAAATTCTCATGAGTCACACATATGTTATTAATTTATTATACATAACCAGTTTGCTATTGTATAATATTCATAGTGCTTTTACTTTCCATTTTTTGACAAAAACGTAGTATCTTTTGATAATCACAAACTTTTAAAACAAGGATTATAGAGAAAATCTAATCTCAGATCAATTATCTCCAGATTACATAAATGTTGTGTGTATATTTATTCCTCAACACTGGGAGTACGCGTGTATTACCTATAGTGGCGATAACGCAGTATAATTTGGTTGCTATTTACCTGTCTATTAATAAGTAGTCCATCCAATACTTAAGTGCTTTGCACTTGACGGTGTAACAATCTCCATCATTCTCTTTCCAATGCCATCTCTTTCAGTTCCTTATAAGTTTCAACTTTCACAACTTCTTTCAGTTGATTGGTGTACCTTCTTCTTGGTCTTCCCCTATTCCTTCTTGCTTCTATCTTCCCTTCCATTATATTTGTGATAAAATTATCATGTGGAATTAAGTGTCCTATCATTTAACCCCTTCTGTTTTCTATGTGTTTCAAAATTTCACGTTTTTTATTTACTCTTGTCAATATTTCTGTGTTAGTAACTTTATCTGTCCAGGGCACTTTCTCCATTCGACGCCAGCACCACCTCTCAAAAGCTTCCAACCTTTTCTGGTCTCTCTGTCGTTACGTTCCGCAAGCGTATAGGGCAATGCTCCAGATATAAGACTTAATTAGTTTTTTCCAGATATCTTTAAGTACTAATTTTTGAAGCGAATAGATGTCTCTTTTTGTGGAAGGTCTGTTTTGCAATCGCTATTCTAATTTTTATGTCGGCTGATGGTCTTGTATTACTTGTTCTATTGGGTTATGGTAAATTTCTGTGTACCTATTATTTTATGCGGCAATTTAGATGCCACGAGGACTTTAGTTTTATTAATGTTTATTTTCATATGATAATAAACATTAATAAAACTAAAGTCAAGTAAGTACCTATATTAAAATAACTAGGTAAGTGCATTATTTTTAATTTATTTACTTACTTACTAATTATGATTCGCCCCTATTCTACTAGTTAATATATTTAATATGTTAATGAATATTTTACTTCCATAATTATTCTATTATCATGATAATATAGGTAGGTATATAAGTAGGTATATGCTGTACCTAGTATATTTCACAGAAAGGATTAAAAATACCATATAATTTAAACTTTCTGTCTGTTAGATTATTGCCAACACTAAAAATATAACTAGAGGACTTATAATAACTAATCCTTACGGTATATGGGCTATGTACCCATTCATTTTTTGTGCACAGGTATCATTAACAAAGTAAAAAAATAAATTTTTGTTAATTGTTTCAATTTCATTTATTTAAACGTATCTAGATAACACTTAAAACTATATTTACATAAACCTAAATAGGGCCTTAGCAAACATAACTGGCTCATTCTTAAAAAGAAAAGACAAATACACACAATAAATTAAAATCATTCTATAGATACACTCGCGTTCATTTTCACTCAAACTGTAAAAATATTGAGATCGAACAAATCATAAGTTACTAAATCCTAAAAGGCCAATATAGAGAAAGGTCTTTGATAATAATTTACAGGAACATAACAATGAGTAGTTTATCACGAATCAACTAGCTAGCTATAAATGGGTTCATTGAGTGTTTAGTTGTGTGTTACACTTCCTCGGCTGTGACAACTTGGTGCATAATGCAGGAGCAGCCGACAGACACGGTCTCATGGCCAGGCTCGGCGTCCGTGTAGCTCACTAGCACAGTGTCCAACACCTCCTCGCAAGCAAACCCTCTGTTACGATGCGAGTTCCGCGCACAACATGACGTCTCACCGTCTCCCAGCGGGCACATTGTATCCGGGCTTGCAGTGCACTTCACTTCTTTAATAATGCGTGGTATCCTTTTCTCGTTTGTGTTGTATATCACTTCAGATTTACATATAGATTTGTCGGCTAAGTCCGCGAGTAAGCCGCTAGGTACGGCGGAGGTTGTGGGCGCGAGCGAGAGCGTCACCGCGATGCAAGCGAGCGCGAGGCACCACCTGTGGCACGACATGTTTGAATGAACAGTGAGGGGCAGAGGTAAGACAGCGCGAAAACTTGTCCACTCGCTGCGATTATCTTCACAGAGTGTGGTGATTGGCGGCGCTCGCCCGCTTATATGTGATTGTTATGTGTCATTACTCTGACGCTTCAGGGAAATTTAAATTGCAAAATTTTGACGAATAATTCTAAGTCGTCTGTTAGACTACCTCGTTGGCCCTTTGACATATGTATGTTCACGTTTTTGCCTATGGCCGATCGTGAGGTCCCAAGTTCGATTTTTAAAACTGCAACACTAGGTACCTACCTGTTTCGGTAGGAGTCATTGGGTTTTTCTATTAAAATTTCTCAGTAGCAGCTTTACGTCTGGAAGCATATCCAGTGGGAATAGGCTCGCCCACTGTACTGGTACAGGACATATGTACCTACGTAGTTGGCGAAATGTGGGTATAATATTAAACCTCTGCCTAGGCTTACTCCCGCAGGTATTTCCCGGAAAGGGTCCAGAATATATGGATCTACTGAAGTAAGTCAGCCACATACGCAATTCGGAAAGTCAGACAGCTTACTGATGTAGATACTGCGAGCCTAGTATATTTTCGTTATTTTCCCAGTGTCATGTGAACTCATGTCTTACGGTATATTAGTGTGGGGCAAGGCAGCTGACATTGAGACGATTTTTATTCTCCAAAAACGTGTAGTACGTAGCATTTGTAATTTAGGTCCATGAATTTCCCTGACAGAGAGATTTAAAGAAATAGGCATACTTACTATTGCGTCGCAATATATATTTGCAAACATTATGTTTATTAAAATATGTAATATTCACATATAATATACATAGGTAATTTAAACACTAGAAATAGGCATAAGTTAGTAGGTCCGTATCATCGATTACATAATGTTCACAATACATTTGCGGGACTTTGTACATATACGTTTCTTTAATAAATTACCCATTAATATAATGAATTTACCATTACTTCAATTTAAAAGGGCTATTATTCAGTCAACGACTACTTACTTGAATGACAAAAATTCATGGAACTAGTTGCTTGTTTTATACAGGATTAAAGTTTTGTATTACTTATAAGCCAATTTAGTAATGCAGAGGTACCTCGTGATTATTTGTGACGTTTTCAAGTATCGTGTTTCCAATTTCAATTATTATTGAAAATAAAATTAAACATATGAATGCACAATCGCATTTAGTCACGGACTGCCTTTGCATTGTCACAAAGTGTAAGTGTATGCGCCCTCATGCCATCCTACTGTCTATTACAGATTAATATTAAATAATTCTACTAAATCTTTATTATTTCATCTCCTTTACATTATTCAGTAATTATTTATTTAAAACTATTGTTATAAGTAAGTTTAACATTTATATAATCAGTAATATATGGCATAATGGCTGCAACACCTTCTTCATATGAGTTGTAAAATACTGAAATTAATTTAATTGGCGATTTAAAAGACTGGCCGTAAGTTTCTTGCAGGTTTCTTATTATAGGTTCTTTCTCTTTGCCTGAACCTAGCAACTAACCTAAATGTAGCATCAGTAACTTAGTAAACTCACTAACCTATATATTTTGAAGTTCATAAGTGTTACTTTGTAACCTAAATGAATGAATGATTTTGTCTTTGACTTTGAATATAATAAGAATAATTTTAGAAATTATAAATTAATTTTCAGTTTAATAAAATATAATTTTATTTTATTTAAGATAGTTACTTACACGATTAAGTATAAACATGTCTTATTGACACATTACTCTTATCCGTTAGTACAGAGAGATACACATGACTATTTAAAAAGAAATATTCAAAAAAGCACAATGTTTTTCAAGCAGTTATAATTTATGTAACCTACCTAAATCAGACAAATATTATATAAGTATATTGTATAGCAGAATCGTGTACTAATTTACAATAAGTATGAAAAGTAAGGTAGGGAGAACATTGAGGGCTTGGCGGGTGACCCCGCGGGGCGCCACGTAGCAACGCAACTGTAATTGATAATGATGAAAAAATACAAGCGATTTGTTCAGGTAGAGACTCACCGTAGACTGTTTGTACTCGCGGGGAGAATGGGACCTAACGAGCGACTCATTACGATATAACTATTCGGGAACTACGCCGTCTCACTAGTGTCCTAATTCTTGATTATTTGCTATTATTTCGACAAATAATAATATATAACAAAATTGTTAGCTACATAAAAGAATTGTGGATATTATTTTCTGAACTTCAACATGTCGACTGATAAAAACAGATCGTTTCGAAAGGCATTTGGTAGGTATATACTTAGATGTAGAGGTTCTAGAATAACTAGAAAGTGAGAGCCGATTCTTTAAAATTTTTGACATACATTATTCCTGAGTAACGAACACTATGTTTTAATAGAAGTACCACGCTAGCCAAGCTGGTAGCAGCAGCTAGTAAAATATAAGTAAATAAGCAATAAGCATTATTAAATATCAATTAGCCCACCGCAATCCACTGCTGGACATAGGCCTCGCCTATTTTACGCCACAACATCCAGACATCCGCCTTCCGTATCCAGTGTGACCCAGCTACCCTTTTTAGGTCATTGGTCCACCTGGCCGGGGGGCGTCCTACCTTACGTTTACCAATTAATAATATTAGAAGCTACTAAATCATTTTGAAAGGGCAAGAAATGTTTGGTACTTATATTAGAACCTAATGAAGGCGAAGTAAGGAGTTAGGTATGTTTCTCTTCATTATTCGTGGGTAAAATATTTTAATTAGTTTATTTGTTTTATTTTCTACTAGTTTTCCACACGGTTTCACCCACGTAAGTCCCGGTTCCGTGGGAATATCGGGATAAAAAGTAGCCTATGTGAATTCAGGTCTCTAGCTATCTACATACCAAGTTTCATCGTAATTGGTCTAGTAGTTTTTGCGTGAAAGAGTAACAAACATCCATATATCTATACAAACATTCGCGTTTATAATATTATTAGTAAGGATAAATGCGCACATGAAAGATTTGCGTTACTGATATTACATAAGTTAGTCTTTATCAAAACCAAAGTTATCTGATTTTAGCAAAATGTTATTGGTGTTATAACCATTTGACGTCTACAAGCATATTTTAAAAATATGTTCTTCCTCATTTTTATTGTTTATTTGTTGTCTCCTCGCAACCATAGGCGGTATAACTTGAATTGTAATCATTTTTGTAGCGATCTCGAAAAAAAAACCGGTGTAAAGATTTTTCTTATTGAATTTTGGAAATGTCAATTGATTTATTGTTTTTATGCCGTATACTTAAACATAATTTAGATTTTTAACGATTGCTTTGGTCGCAAACATATTTTAATCAGTGACGTTTATTATAAAATATTTAAATAACAAACCCAAAAATATGTTGCTTCGCCTGTATTTTTTTGCATTGCGTGACGTGTGGAAACTGTTATAAAAGGAGATTTAACAGACAGGTATACTATTTTCTTAATTTATGTAAAACTAGCTTAATAGTTTTAGTTTATAAGACATAGATACCTATCTATGTCTTATAAACTAAAACTATATATACCTACGGTGGGAACACAACTTACGAAAACATAAGTATAATACCTATCTACTGCAGTGCCCGGTTCGGCCAGCGTGGAGACTGCAGCAAAACATGACACCCTAGGACAGAAAGAAAAGAAACTATATATAAAATCACCTTGCTTATACTCTAGTATAACTTATTAGAATTACTTATTAGAATAGTCAAGTACCTCGGTGTTTATATAGACAATAAACTAAACTGGAAATCTCACATAGACAAGCTTACTGCCCGTATGCGTAAACTAATCTACGTTTTAAAAAAGTTACGATACTCCGCTGAAATGCAGACTTTAAAAACAGTTTATTTTGCCCTATGCCAGTCAATTCTAAGCTATTGCATATCAGTATGGGGAGGGGCGGCAAAGACTTATTTCTTGGAACTGGAACGGGCACAAAGAGCTGTACTCAAGGTTATGACCTGCAAACCATATAGATACCCGACATTTACACTCTACGAGGAATGTAAAATACTTACCGTGTGGCAGCTTTTTGTTTTCCATACAGTTGTTAAAAGACATGCCTCTCTAGATTATGATCATAGCAAACTACAGCGACGACGGTCTAAGCAAATATGCCCAGTACAGAAATTCAGAACCACACTTGCGAGAAGACATAGACATTATCAGATTATCGGGGGTCACCTCTATAATGTCATAAACAAAGCCTGCAGCATATATCCTCTATGTAAATACTCCTGTAAATCTGCTGTAATCAAGTGGCTTCTGACCAAAAACTACACTGAGACTGAAGACTTATTAACCTTATCTATCTTGTAGGTAAAGGGTCACCATATATTGTACATACACGCACACACATACATACACACACACACACATACACACACACACATAGACGCGCGCGCGCGCGCACACACATACACGTAAGCACACACGTACAAACACACACATCCATAACACACGTAAACTCAAACACATTCGCGCGCGTACTCGCGCATAACTATTTAAGTAAGTAGTCCCAATTGCATGTCTGCCACGTTCTATGAACAAAAATGGGAAATCCTTTGTGAGAGCGCTGGTACCCATAACACAAGTTTAATCTTATCTTGGGTACCAGAGTTCAATGCAACACTTCTATACAAAAATTGTTTTATTGTATTTATGTCATTGTATTGTGGCTATTTGGAACAATAAATTATTATTATTATTATTATAGAATAAAAATTTTAAGTTCAACAATATAGATTACCATTATTAAATATCACGGTTTCAGGAAAAGAAGCAATTTAAAAAAGCTGTATATTTTGATTGTTCGATAAACATGTTAGTGTTAACGACAAACAGTGTTAGTATCACGTACTAATTTATTCAAATATGTAGAGAACAATAATTAGGAAATCTGAGGATCTATATCTACTTTATTCATTTGTTTAGATATTCGTGTCAGCAAAGACAGCACAAAACAGAACCCACTGAATTTTGTTGTTTTTATTCACACCATTAAATATGTAAGTTATTTATTTATGTTCAATTAATAGATATTTATTTATATTCAAATGTTTTGTAGTTAAAAACCTGTAAAAAATAAATCAATATAAATAATAGATTAAAATACTATAAAAACACGCTTTATTTAAAAACCGAACTAAAATGTAGTTTTTTTTTATAATTCCATATAAGCATAGAGTGATTAATAAAATAAATCATTTTAATGTAAAAAAGCGTGGGGTGCTTTCTAAGATGATACCTATATGAAATGCAATATCAATAACGTATGTGCATCAAGTAGCGTCATTATCAAAATATCTTAGAAAGAACCCCACGCTTTTTACATTAAAATGATTTCTTTTATTAATCTCTCTACCCTTATTTTGAATTCTTAAAAATAATATATTCTACTCTTTAGTTTGGTTTTTAAATAAAGCATGTTTTAAAACTATTATATATTTTACATTTTTTATATTATAAAATATTCATGTGAAATATTAATTTTTCGAGCCGAGTGCTCGAATCAGAAGATTCGAATGCGCAGATCACGCGCTTGCTTTATCTCTCTCGCTCTCACGCAAAGGATCTGTGACAAAATCATTAATCCTGACGGTCCTACAGGATAATGAGATAATCTTATCAAATTATTATATTGTCATCGGTCCTCCATAAATCTACAACATTTAAATGAAATCTGACCGTTTGAAGTGGGTCAAAATCAAGTCCAAAGGAGTCGGTTACAAACAAACTAACAAACATACAGGTGAAGCATAATAAAAGTGTGTTAATAAGCTTTCTTTAAAGTTGTTTTTGCGTGACACCTTGGGCTCGTAATATATCGTATATATTATATATTATAATGTTTTTATATTCATCAATGTTGTTGCTGAGAATTGAATGATGCTTTGACTGCTGTTGATATAGTGCGGCAGCCTGAGATTTTGTAAATAAGCTCCCCTTCTCTCTCCTGCCTGCACTACCTTGTCGACGCCCTTGGGTTGCATCTGACCACAGAACAGTTAGGTTAGCCATCACGACAACATCGCGTGGCTATGATTCACCGTCGCCGCGCCGGCATCTTGAGTCACCAACGTCGACACCCTCAAATATATAAATTGAATAACTACATCCACATCACCGAATATACTTTTACTATATTAACAAAATTGGAGAGGTAATATAATATTAAAATAAATATTAGTAATCTTTAGTGTATAATAATTAAATTCAGTTGCCGAGCTCAATTACAATTATCTTTTAATCCGTGATCATAGGTAAAAATATAAACAATTTTTATCGAGAATATTCAATATGAAAATCAGAATAATTTAGTGACTTGTTGTATTTCATTTACTTTGCGTTTAGCTTCACGGCTGTAAATGAGTTGGCCAGCTAGACCTCATGGTTATGGTCTACGCATAATTTGGAATAAGACAATTCAATAACTGCCTTACCTACCGAGTTTGGAGAATAAACTTGAATTTATTCTACATCGAAACTAAGCTTCAACAACATTTTATTTTATATTCAACAATTTTCTATGCATTGCAACTTTATTTGCTAAATTTAAAAAGCTGCCCGATATGGATTATTTTTGTTATTAAATTATTTATCTTTATTTTTTTTCAGTCATTCTTTTCTTATAGATTTAATACTGATATAACCTATTAAGGCGATAATCATAAAATTTAAGAAGGTAAATATATTTTGTAAATAATTTATTTAGTAGTATTTCAGAGAGACATTCATCACGTCATTTAGCTAATACCTACTAAGTTTGTAATATTATGACAAGAGGAAATTAGATTATGTATCATACTGATTCATTCTTTTCTATCATGTAGGTGTATTTTCTATTATGTATTATGGTGTTGTGTAATATTAATTTGAGCTCATATTATTTGGTTATTGCACAATGTCATATAAGAGAATTCCTTAATATTTCAGTAATAAAAGTAAGTAGTTATATGCTCAATACATTTATTATTATGAAGTAATTTACACTTCTTTTTTTATAGTTCAATTACTTATTGATATATTTATTAACGATCAGTTATCGAAAAGGGAAAAATAAACTACAGTTTGGAAATAACACTTTTTATTCAACATGGTCCGATACCAGCTCGGTTTGGTTCAGTTTATGCTGCGCCTGCGCAGTCAACTTAAACATTACACAAATAAAACAAAAAGAACACTTGTCAACATTAAATAGCTACCTAATTAATACTAGCGGCTCAGTGCGGCTCAGCGCGACCGATCACAACCATCAAAATAAATAATAAATTAAATGCGAGTATTATCATCTCTCTGTCTCAGCGTGTGTACGTACACTCACGAATAAATAACAGTCACTGGTGGAATGCATAGGAACTAGTGTGGCGAGGCGAGCCCAGGCGCGGGCGGCGCGGTGTGTTCAGGGCACGTCGGCAGCCTCCGTGGTCTCCTCGATGAGGCAAGTGCAGCCCACTGGCACCTTTATCGTCTTCTGCTCCTTGGGCTCCTTGTAGCTCACTTGCACGTAGTCGTAGATCTCGACACACTCGGTGCGGTACGAGTGGTGATGGTGCTTGCAGCAGCCGTGCGACATGTGATGCTCGTTGCACATGCGGTTGGGACGGTCCGCGCACGTCAGGTACTTGATTCGCCGCGGTATCCGTTCCGGATCGTCGTCTATATCCACTTTAATGGGGCACATCGTCTTGTTGGCAACATCCGATACCACGAACTCCTTGATCCCGTGGGGTCTCGCGGCAATGTAGGCGATGGTCGCCGCAGCTACGAACGCTATCAGTAGATATCTGTCTGGAGACATGTTAGTCGTGTGGAATGGTTCTGTGTCGTGTGGAACGTGCGCTCACCGAAAGGTCGAGTTGCGAATTGTAGGTGTGGTAAGTTACGACGGACTTATAAACACGTAGCACACCCTTCCTCTTGCCGGCAGCGCGTGGCGGCGGCGGGGGCGGCTGTCTCGTGCGACCGGCGGGCTTCACTCGCGCCTTAACGCCGCGACGGACGCACGGCGCTCGCGCGATAATACCGCTCGCTAACTCTATCGTATCTTACGCTCGCGGAGAGCGCGCTTTCTACGGATTCATGGATTTGGAGATTATTTGAACAAAGTGCCGTGTAGTGTATATTTTGCTAATGATCGTGGACATTTTTATAACCCGGATGTTGGTTTCGGAAGAGCAGTGGGTGTTGATAACTGTTTGGTATAAGCTTGTGAGACGGACACGTTTGTGAGCAGTATTTATGTCACGATGTTTTCGTTATTGATAACGGCGATTTATCGAAGAATAATGGGTAGATGTTGTGACGCGTCCCGAGCTCGCTATCGCTGAGTATCGTATACTCGTAGGTACTCGCGGGCGTAAGCGCCGGTGGCTCGCGATTGGCCACAGTTTTCATATAATTATGTTATTCCTCGATTGGTCGAACGCCAACCAATAGTTTGTAAATTATTTATCAATATTTGTGTGTAATGTTATGTGATTGTGAGGGGCGGCTCTCTATAATGTGCAAGTAAATATTTAGTAAACATGTCCACGATACTAAGTCTATGTATTTCAGCCAACTTAGGCTCACCCATCGTTTGTAAAACTATATCATAAACTTCTTTCCTATATGTATACATAAACATGACAAAATATATTTTATCTAGTTACTAATAAAAATAAACTGCATTCGTTTTCAAAATATCTTTACTTGCCTACTTTTATACCAACTTTAACAACGTGTATTTTGTGGTACCATATACTTAGGTATAAATAGTTTCACGCCTGTACGTTTGGAACTTTGAAGTAGGCAAATATGTTGTTATACCCACATATCGCCAAACCATTTATTTCCTACGAAATAGGCAGTGAGCCAATAGCCGTCTACCGAGCACATTTCCAACGGAAGAATTGCTTAGCAGAATGAATCAATAGCACTGCCTGACCTTGAAATGGGACCCGGGGTCGAAGTCGATCATAAATATAAGCCAAAACTTGAGCCACAGAACAAACGAGGTAGTAGGTGATTTTGACCCACTTCAAACGGTCAGATTTCATTTAAGTGATGTAGACTTATCGAGGAACGATGACAATACAATAATTTAGAAGAAAATAATAATAGTTTTAAAAGTTTTTTATATAGAGATCTTAATATTGTCTTATGTTTACGCGAATGTTATACATTGAAATTAAACACTTTATACGGATTTTATCGCGTTGTTTATTTTACTTTAAACACTGGTATTACATAATAATTATGAAAACTCTAACACTACTATTATTGAAATTTTACTACTATTTATTTATATAAGCTATATATTTTCTAATTAAAACAATTTATAATTGAGTTTACACTTTTCCCCGACGTTTCGGTTGCTTTACAGCAGCCATATTCACGGGGAGACTAAGATGGTAGTTGTCCCAACGTTCTCAAGTGTACCTAGTTATTTTAAAGTACCCGAACATAATTTAATCTTTGGTGTTCCTATTTACGCAGAATGAGCTCAAAGTATCATGAAGTCTAGCTGTGTTTTGCTTCTTCTTGGGTTTGACTATTTGAATGACTGGATCCCAAGCTGGTGGTACATTCCAACCATCCTTTCTATTGAAATTAGGATGTTTTTAATTTCAATAGCCTCGCGAAGCATCCTTGGTAGGAATCGGTGTTCTTTTGCGAGTATATGTGGTTTGTCAAATCGTAGGTAGTGGTTGGTACCCTGTTGCACATGTTCACACAAACGATATGTATCAAAATGAATGGAGGTACTTCGCAACGTAAACAATGACAGAATGCACTCGACCACGGAAAACTCGATTTACACTCACAGACTGTTTATTCACACGCAAATGACGTTGTCGTTTTGTTGCCATATCAAATTATTTATAAATTAATTACTGGACCGATGTTTTGTTTTTCTTGACACTAGGAGTTTATTTAATTACGCCCATTTTTGTGTCAATTTAAATAACGTTAATGACCTTGAATATATTAGTTTATCTGAAAGGAAAACAGAAATTAAAGAACAGTTGTTATTTGGATAATGAATATTCTTAAGCACCTATTAAAGTTAACCAAAGTTTATTTAATTAGCTATTTAGTATGTTCCACTGCTGTGTTTCTGAAGAAAGATGTATATTAATTTAATAGACTCCCTTTGGTACCCTCCTAATCTGTATAAAATTATCTGTTCATAATAGCTAAGCTAGGAAACCTCATAACATATAAGTAACATACAGTATGTATACAAAACCCTCGCCGATTTATATACATTACGAGCTTGTTTCTCTCTTAACGAATATGCTAAGCAAAATTATAAAAAATTTCTAGGTATATCATCATAAAAAGTCTTCATAATATTTTTAAGTACAGTATTGATCAGCATTTTACTCTTAAATTACTGAAATTTTGTACAGTCTAGCGACACTCCACTAAACTTGACACAGACGCGGAGTGTGGCATACTTTTGACGGCATTTTTCTATAGCGTAGGTAGGTAGGCGCAGCGTAGTGCGGCGCGGCATCGGTGAACCTTTAAGCCTCGTATCCACTAGGCAAGAATTGACGCTCAACAAGATGATCAACGTTGCACAACAACGCGCGACGTTGCTAGCTGACGCGCGACATGACGCACGGCTTGTGCAAGTGCAGTTGAGCATCAAATGTTGACAAGTGGAAACGTGTAAAAGCCTCTGAAATCGACACTAGTTCCTTTGGCGACATGTTGTCGACGACTGATGCAAGCGAAATCATGTATCAATCAACATCGTTGCTAAACAAAAGTTCCGCGCTGATTTTCAACACGTTGAGCAACATGTTGTGCAACATGTCGTGCGCCAAATGTTGCCTAGTGGATACGAGGCTTTATGAACTTTAGTGATATCTAGGTATTATGATTAATAAGTTGTCGGTGTTGCCATGGGTAATCTATTAACATATAATTTTAAATAAATTATATGTTAATAGAGTAATGTATTTGATGATTTTTAGAAAATAATATCACTTACGTACTCATAATAACCGATCGGACAGATCAGACAGATCGGACAGGGTTTATTGTACACACTGTATATACATAGATTTACGTTTTAGCTGACTGGTAGGCAGAGGTTAATTGTACCATTTCATTGTTTTAGCTCCTGTCTAATTATTTCCTAAAACCGTCTTGCGTCTGAGAATTTGCTTATCTGAAATTCCCTATAAGCTTAGCCCCACTTGGGAATTTAACACAGAGCTTCACAATCACACTGTAACATAATTGAGCGTAAATGTAGGTATTCAAAGGGACTAAGAATGCAATAACATTACAAATCCATCATTACGACGTATTGATTATGACGAAATAACAGTGACGTGGGGACACTAGGGACTTCCAAAATGGTTTCTCAGAGACGTCTAAACACGCAATCATTCAAATCTTGTTAAGGATATACTAATCTTATAAATAAAATATTCACGTGCGACGCTGCTCATCGTGTTTTAATGATATTAACATATGTTTTATTACGTAAATGATACACGATGCGCGGCACTACATACTGTACACTTAGCTTGAATGGTTATAATTTATATAGATTTAAATTTAAAATTAGAATGACACGCGCGTTTTGTGAGTTAATTTTTTGCGTTTTATTGCGATAATAAGCATCTTTTAAAGTCAATCTGTGCGATAGATCCGTTTGTAATTTTATATATTTTATAGTCATTGGTGTATCCTTGGATATAACCATATCCTTGGATATAATCATACACCAATGACTGTTATGACAGCGGTTGCCTACGTATAGTAAATTGAGTTAATATGTACGACATACGTAGTACTTAAAATCAATGGTACAGACCTAGAATTTTAACGTGAATCTTAGGCACCCGCATAAAAGAACACACAGCTGACGTAAAACACAAACGCTTGTTGAAGTCTGCTGTGTGTGAACATGTACAACAGGGGACCAACCACTACCTGAGATTTGACAAACCACAGATTCTCGCTAAAGAACACCGATTCCTACCAAGGATGCTTCGCGAGGCTATTGAAATCAAAAAGCATCCCAATTTCATTAGAGAAGATGGTTAGAATGTACCACCAGCTTGGGATCCAGTACTTCAAATAGTCAAACCCAAGAAGAAACAAACCACAGCTAGACTTCATGATACTTTGAGCTCATTCTGCGTAAATAGAAACACCCATGATTAAATTATGTTCCGGTACTTTGAAATAACTACACTGGAACATTGAGACAACTACCATCTTAGTCTCACTGTGACCATGGCTGCTGAAAAGCAACCGAAACGTCGGGAAAAGTGTAAACCAAAAATAAATAGATTTAATAGTTTAAAAATTTTATTAGCTTATAAATTAGTAAAATAAAATCAATAGTAGTAGTAGTGTAATATTTTCAAAATTTTGTATTACAGTGATAAATAAAAAACGCGATAAAATCCGTATATAGTAGTTTAATTTCAATTAATAACATTCGCGTAAACAGAAGACAATATTATGTGAATCTTAGCCTTGTGGGGGTGGTCATAATACAATTTTGTGGTGGTCCACTTTATCCGAATTTTTACGCACTTTATGCGTCATTGCTTATAGTTTATGCCTTCTAGCATAGTTACCATAGCATACCTGAGATAGTCACAACATAATTTTTTATGAGGTCACAACAGTAAGCACACGACTTACACCAACACTTTATTAAATAGATTAGCTATATGACACTGTTATTATTTATAAGAATTAATACAAATAAATTGAATAAACTGTTCGGTACATATCTAACGTGGCCGGTGCTAGGTGCACTAGGTCCTATCAAACCATGCTCAAGACATCAGTGGAAGCGGCAGAGGTGCCCGAATAATAGGAACAAAATTATCCTTGTACCTAACTATAGGAGCACTTAACGCCATTCATAAGGTTTCTTCTTATGAATGGCGTTAAGTATGCCGTTGTCATGGCAACACACTGGCTTTGAACTATTCAAATTATAAAGTTAATAGACTACCATCGACTCGGACTAAAACATTATTTAATATTGTTGTATAAATAAATAACGTGCGAAAATCTAAGTTATAAATGAGAAACTTGAAAGGTTAGGATGTCTCTCACTCGGTTATATCTGAAACGCTGAACGAATTTTGATTAAAATTCGCGTGAAGGTATCATAAACCTTAGCAATATATATTTAAAAATAGTGAGCAAATTCGTGAAATAAACCTCTAGGTACGTATATCTATTACATTTCTTTGCATGTATAACAAGAAAGTAAACTTGTAAAATCTGGATTACAATTCGTATATTCGGACACAAAATAACACATTGACTAATCGTGCGGGTAAATAAATTTAAGTCTACAAATTAAGCTTATTTGTAAAGGGGCATGCCAGTATTAGGCCCAGAGGTGCATAAGAAATTGGCTATACTAAAAATATATTAATATTTATCCTAGTTTTGCCTTGTATTTATTATTCTATACAAGTCGGTAATATTTTCTAAAATACATAATAGAACTTGGAAGCAAGTACATTAACGTGAAAATGTTGCCATTACACAAAATATGTTGACAGGTAATTAAACGAAATAGCAATTTACCATTGTTATATTATATCATTATTATTTTAATCGTTCATTTCATTTTTTTATACAAAAATAATACAAAATCTAATAATAATTATTACTTTTATCTTTGCAAGATTGCTTTTGATTTTTTTAAATTATGTCTATTATCGATGTATCGAGGTTTCGTGTTTATTATGGCATCACCATCTCTAACTTTTATGACGCCGGAAAACGTAATGTCAATAACATTTGCTTGTATTGCAACTCCATTGTGGTTAATATTGACGACTTTTATCCACAAGCTATAAAACTGCAATCTATTCTGTTTTATTTCATTCCTAATAGATTGTAGTCATAAATAAATTAAAATAATGTGTAAAATAATATAGCACATATTTAATATAAATTGTATTGATGAGATATAAAAAGATTTGATAACTTTAAAATGCCAAGTTTTTGTAAACCACTTCTTATGCTAATTTATTATTGACATTGCTTACTATTATTATCATTAGCCTTTATAGGTGTGCAGTGTGGGCCCGAATTACTATGGCGTCTTGGCATGCCCCTTTATATTTAGGTACACACGGCTACACAACAAGATAGACATCCTATAGAGCAGCGATAGCTCAGTGAGAGACCAACAGACTGCAATACAGAGGGTCTCGGGTTCGAACCCACGTCGCGCACCCCTGACTTTCGGAAGTTATATGACTTTTCGAAATTATGTGCGTATTGATTGACAATTATCGCCTTCTCCGTGCCTCGGAGAGCACGTTAAGCCATCGGTCCCGACTGCCATGACCATCTATGGCAGTCGTTATTGGGGAAGTCGATACAAAAGATCCCACTGGGTCGAAGTGTCGCCGGTCTGTACTGACTAGCCCCCACAGAAGATAAGATAGACATCCTATATACGCATATCTACGCTACAAACAAAATAGAGAATTTTCGGAAAGGGACAGTGTATAGTGGTGTCGATGTAATGGTAAGGATAAAGCGTAACAAAAATATAACGCACTCTCTCGCAAGATTCGCAGCGTTCAACTTCTAATAGTTCAAAGTCCAAACAGTCTAGGTTGATGTGTCGTTGTGTGTACCTGTTCTCGCGATCGCATAACCAATGTTCGCATAGAGCCTATGAGAAGACCTAGTAGGAAAATCACGGCCACTCATCTATTATTTACTAGATTTTGCCCGTGGCTTCGCTCACAAAGACTACGTCTTTGTAGATGAAAAGTACTCTATATCCTTTGTATATCCCTGACAATGTGTATGCGAAATTTCATGATGATCGGTCAACTGAAACCGTATCAAGCAAACAGACAAACTCACATGTGCATTTATAATATTAGTTAGGATTGGTCATAGTTTAGAATTTTTTTATTGTGCAATTGTATTACACCAACTAAATCACGATGTCATAATTTGTTTACTAGGTTCTATAGGCGTTAGTCAACCTGTGACACTTATGTGTTCTCCCGTCTTAGTAAACGTAAATAGGGGAAAGAGATGACTCTATCTAAATAGCCGTCGTTTGCCTCATCAATCAGTTCCTGTAATGTAAAATTCGCTTTACGTCAGCATTACTTAGTAGTAAAACAATTAAATCCCAGATGAGGTGACAAAATATTGAATAATAAATGGCCATTATAGAAAGTGCTTTTCTTTATTACTCATATTATATAAACCACAACCGCAGTGCTCGACGCGTGGCGCGTGCCTTTATGGTCTCGTCATCTGTAGTTACTAGTATAGTTTATATTGTATTATAAACCGAATTTGCACTAAAATCAAACTTAATTTACTATAGTTTGTTTACATAATTCTTGCTAATCGGACTATTCATGTAATAAAATAATTTATGTGAGCTTATATAGCTTTTCCCTAAGATTTGCCTTGCATCTTTACTTCGATTATAACGTTTCTTTTTGTGTTTTAATGTGTTTTCATTTTATCCGTGGCAACAATTAAATAACATATCAATGCTTTATAGTTATGACATGACGCTTTAATATATAGATATAATATAGAATTATGAAATGTTATCTAGCTATATTTCTTATACAATATATTGAAATTAAATTCCAAACGACTACGCCTGCTGAAAAATAACCGAGACGTGATAAAACTATAAAATTAAATAATTAAAAATAATATAACAGTGGCCCATTTTTTGAAACGCGGTTATATCCGCATAAAGTATAAAGTAGTTTAATTTCAAAACATAAGATAATTGATATAAAATATAGCGCTGCCTTGTTGTTGTGTGTGTTGATGAATCACTTCGCATCACACGTGGCAGTAGCGCGAGGCATAAGCGCGCGCAGCGATGCAGGGCGTTTCGCACGCTTCGCGCAGGTTGCACTACATGAATGTAATATAATTATGCAACTCTCAAATAATATGCAAATTTAATCATATCGCTTTCTTGTCGCGTGACAACTATTAATTAATTAGGCTTTTTTATTATCAAACATAATGCCTTGTATGTAACATGTTGCCCTTATTACCTAATTGGTTGAGTCATCTAATTACTCTAAAATTTATTTATTTTCTTGTTTACCTTAATTTCAATTAAGTACAATTCACTGCTGGGCACGTTTCAAACTAAATACATTCACTGATGCTTAAAAGTATGGATGTTGTTCTTCTTGGTCCAACAAATCCAAGTGCAAAAACAGGTATTTTTGGGAGCATGAATGGAAATCATTACCTACCTTAGGCTTACTCATTAATTATTTCCATACCTTGCCATCAAATTATTGCAAAACCGCAGAATGTTTCAGCTTTATTTTATATATAAATAAAAAGAAAATACTTATCTACACAAAAAATCTCACAGGACACTTAAATGTGCCCAAGCTCAACTGGTTTATAAAACTATAAAAGTGTGAGCATTTATTTTCGAATAAGCACTTATTTTCTTTGAATTTCAAATTATAATTGTAAAATTAGGCACCCAAAAGAAAATTTATTGTTGAAATTTGAATATCTTAATAATAATATTACCTATATCACAGCGCCCGTCTACTTAATTATCCGTCGAGATATCATATTATACGTGAATTTAGAATTATTTTAAAATATATATTTTTTTAATGGCAATTAAATATATTTGTATACGTATATCCACTTGGGCGGCGCCAATACTAACGACCGCTGGGGTCGCACAAGTCGTTGGTTGTATCCGGCGGTTGAGCCTCGAATGGCCCTATCCAAGTCCGAGGCCGTTTGTTTCCACTGCCCTCGGAACCGGCCACCTCCAGGGGCCCATATCATGGTAGGAGGGGTCCGCATCGGCGTCGAGTCAACCCTAAAGTATTTAGGTCTCTTGCTCGACAGCCGATGGGACATTGCAGCCAATTTTCGTCGTTTGGCCCCCATTCTTCGGGGCCCTATATTGCGACCCAGTTTGGGCGGACAACCTGACGGCCCGTTACATTTCGGCGCTTCGTGCGCCACAGCGCGCCATGGCAGTCAGGTTGATTAGAGGTTACCGCACGATCTCATTCGAGGCTGCGAGCCTCCTCGCCGGATTGATGCCAAGGGACCTGGAAGCGGCGCTCCTGGCGTCGCTCTATCGTTGGCGCCAGGAGGTGCTAGCTCGGGGCGAAGGACCGGCTCTTCCCGCTCTCGAGGCGGCAAGGTCCGAGCTCCGCCAGGTCCTAATGGCGAATTAGAAGGAGCGACTTGTGCACCCCAGTGCCGGGCATGCTACGATCGTGGTGCTAAGTCCCGTGTTTGAGGAGTGGCTGGAGAGGTGGCATGGTGCCCTCACCTTCCGGCTGACACAGGTAATGACTGGCCACAGTTGTTTTGGCCAGTTCCTGTGTCGTATGTCGCAAGAGCCGCTCGGTTGTCACCACTGCGGCGACTGCCGCGACGTTGTTGAGGACACGGCGCTGCACACTTTGGCGGTTTGCCCCGCCTGGGCATCGCAGCGCCGTGAGTTGATCGCGGCAGTCGGATCGGTTGCCCTCTCGCTCCCGGCCGTAGTTCAGTCTATGGTTTAGAGTGAGAGGTCATGGAACGCCGTCGCCTCTTTCTGGGAGGAAGTTATTTCCATCAAGGAGGCGGTGGAGCGGGCGAGGGAGCGTTTCCCCAACCGCAGAGATGGGCGCCGGAAGGCGCGAGATGACCTCCAGCCGCCCTGAGGTTTGACCTGGGGGTGGCAAGCTTTGTGGGCCCGCCCGCCATCCGTTCAGCACCAGGTCCGAGAGGCGGCGTGCGTGTTCCCACGCGCGCCTCTGTGTCGAGTCCGTCTCCACTCCAGGGGAGACAGTAGGGTATATAATAGAGTGAGTGCCTTTGGGTAGGTCTCTTCGCGTAATGGCCTGCCGTTTCATACGGCGGGACGAAACCTCAGCGGGGTCGCGACCGCATGCGCAAGTGATTCGCGCGGCCCCGTCGATAGCGGTTTTGTCGAGGAACATCGTGGTAGGTTTAGTCGGTATTCCGGGAGGTACATTATCTTTTCAACATCTTTCTTTTACCCCGGCGAGTCCGACATAATCCCTCCGCCCGCCCCCGCGGAGGGGTATGCGTCAAAGCATTACGCTAGGTAAAAAAAAATATATATATCCATCTGGAAAAAAAGGAAACTTTTTATATTTAACTAAATGTTTTTCAATGAAGGGGCTATCTTGTTGACTTGGTTCTATGACTAGACTAGTTCTAGTTTCATATCATATAACAAATAACACGAAGCCTAGATCGACCGAAACTAAAGAAGAGCCCATACGCATACAAGTACGTATGATAAATATTTGTTTTTCTCAAGGAAATTAAGGACACTTGTGTTTTACTAACGCCATTGACGTAAAGAAATACGATTAAGAAAGTACGTAGATGATGAATTTACGTTAAACTTACCTTAACACAAATTACAAGACATTGCTTAATAGCGGGCCTAGTTTATAACATAATTTTACCTTATTCGTGAAACTTTGGGAAATTTATTTCACTTAAACAATTCCAACAATTCAAGACGCATTCATTATTACGAATAAATAACTAATGAATGAATTCTATAATTACTGTTTCCTGTTATACATTCCTAAGTAACCTCAGATTTTGTAATGGGGATATTGACATAGCATTCTTGTGGATCAATTCATTGACACTATCTGGACTGTGTATATTCCATTCGTTCAGTACTAAGTATTTCAATTGTGACGCAATAGTTAATACCAATTTGAAGTAATTTTAGTTAGAAGTACTTTGTCCTATAGGCTGATTTTCAATCACTACATAATCCCAAACGGAGAAATATTGAGAACGGCGGCAATAGCAGCGGCTA
Source organism: Catocala nupta (assembly GCA_963675205.1). Taxonomy (NCBI): domain Eukaryota; kingdom Metazoa; phylum Arthropoda; class Insecta; order Lepidoptera; family Erebidae; genus Catocala; species Catocala nupta. The sequence goes on along the minus strand of OY776095.1, from coordinate 8,815,521 downwards.
TGTCCTCCTTTTCCCACCTCTTTTTCTTCTTGTATTTGGGAGATATTGCCATTTGTAAAAAAACAGACTAATTAAAATCTACTCATAAAAATATGCATAAAATTTGGAATATTCCAAATTATGCTCACTTTCAGTATTCCAAATTAACGACATAACATCCTAACCTAAAATTTCATATCACATTTGAATTCTAGAAATATTCACAAAATCCAAGTAACATCATAAACTAACAAGGTCATTTAACAGTTTAAATAATTACAATGAATATTTAATGTATTACAGTAAATGATTATTACCGATTGCATTCTTACCGAAAAAGTTTTCAAAGCAGGCGACTCGTTCCCTTGGGGCTTGTAGCCGGAATGTCAAGATGGCGTCCTGTTTTTAATACTCGATAGTTTCGTGTGTCTTATCATCTTATGACGTTATGCTTACGGAAAAATAACACAGATGGCGTTTATATTGATTTAGATATCGAAGTTTTCCAAGTTACCTGCAGTATCCCAAATATCCTGCAGTTCCCTAATTGTTAACGTTGCATTATTTATATGTTAGTTTATATTAGCCGCAATAAATATAATTACTTTATTTTTGCAACATGGAATCACGAATGATTATTATTTATATTATGTAAGATGTGAACTGATTAAATAACATATACAATTATAAGATGGCTAAGAATATTTTCTGTGAAATACCATTAGTATACAGAATTAAAAGTATGATTTAATTTCATCGCAGTTAGTATTTAACAAAATGTAAACGGATATATTTCACTACATTTTGCCCGCGTCGTCGCTCACGCTCATATAGATTTTGTCAATAAATTTATATTCTTTGTGTACAGTACTTTTTCCTGAATGGAATATTAGACGAGTGGCCGTGACTTTCTTACTAGGTCTTCTCATAGGTTCTATGCGAACATTGGTTAAGTGATCGCGGGAACAGATACACACAGCGATACATTAACCTGGACTGTTTGGACTTTAAACTATAATTAGAATTGGAATGCTGCGAATCATGCGAGAGAGTGCGTTATATTTTTGTTACGCTCTATCCTCACCATTACATCGCCACCACTATGCACTGTCCCTTTCCGACAATTCTCTATTTTGTATGTAGCGTAGTTATGCGTATATAGGGTGTATAACTTGATGTGTAGCCGTGTGTACCATGATTATCGGTCTTACACAGAAATACTTTGGAGATTTAAGAAAATTTGTTTTAATAGTTTTAAGGAATATTTCAATCAAACAAGCAAAGAAAAAGGCATCTGGTATAAAACTATGCAATGTGAGCCTCCTCGGATCCCTTGGTTTTCTGAAAATAAAATAAGTAGAACTTATATTGTACTGGCGCATCGAATACGTTCTGGTCATATTCCATCACGAAAGTTTGGATATCTGATGAAAAAAGTCAGTTCACCTAATTGTGAAGTATGTGGCAAGATAGACGATGTCCAACACCTACTGATGGAATGTGAGAAGAACCAAAGGGAGAGGGAGTTAGTCATGCAGAAATTTAACATTAATAAATATGACGTTGGAGGTTTTATAAGGATTTTGTCAGAACCCTTATCGCCGGCAGCAAGGTGTGTTTATGACATGATATCTGCAGCACTGTCTGCCTCTCCCTTATAGTAATAAGGCAAGTTTATTATTAAAAGTAAGTAAAATGTAATTAAGGGTACGATGAGGCTGGCATACCTTTATAAGGTAAAAGCCTCTAAATAAAAAAGATTAAAAAAAAAAAAAAAAAAATGATTATCGGTCGAATAGTTAAGGCGTAACAAATAAACAAACTCACATTTGCATACCTATATATATATTATTAAGTTTATATTACTTATTATTCTTAATTCTTAATAGAAACTTACCTATTATTATAAATATGATTGCACGGATGGACGGTAGTGGTTGACGCCGAGTGTTGTGGGTTGGAATTCCATACGGGATAAAATTTGTGTGATCCACAAATTCTATTCTATTCTATATATATATTATTCCTAGTGCGGGGCTAGTATTTTTATGGAAAATAAAGACTCGATTTCACTTATTATTTTCAAAACTTAGTAGAAACTTAGGTATATCTATAAATATGCTGGCTGACTCGGCAAACGTTGTTCTGCCTTATAAATTCATCCAATAGTCACACTAATCACCTAGCGATATGAAACATACTTTACGACCTATTCTCTTACCTACCAAATATGCATAAAAATTTCATAAAAATCGGTCGAGCTGTTTCGGAGGAGTGCGACCACAAACACCGTGACACGTGATTTTTATATACAGAGATTTTATGTCTGCCTGTTTAAAAAGTTTATGATTGCTCAACGTTGTTTTAGGCTTCGTATTTAGAGATTCAATATCCGTAAATACATAGGTTCTTAGGGATTATTCTAAGAGTAAGGCAGACGTGTGGATGCGTATCATACACATTACGCCAGGTTACATGGTCTCATGGAATAAAGGCGATTCTATTGGCATCTATCGAGTACTGTTACAGACTGCGTGCTAGTACTGCCAAATTCTTGACGGGAAAACCTGATAACCTGTTGCCTGCATAAAACGAAAAAATAACTGCATAAAATTGTAGGTAGGCGCAAACGTATGTCACGGGACCAACAAGGTTATATATTTTTGTTATAAACAAACAATATATTTTTTTTTTTTTTACTTGGGGGAATGTTATGACGCATATCCCTCCGCGGGGGCGGGCGGAGGGATTATGTCGGACTCGCCGGGGTAAAAGAAAGATGGAATAATAGTAAGTACCTCCCGGAATACCGACTAAACCTACCACGTTGTTCCTCGACAAAACCACTATCGACGGGGCCGCGCGAATCGCTTTCGCATGCGGTCGCGACCCTGCCGTGGTTACGGCCCGCCGTATGAAACGGCAGGCCACTACACAAAGAGACCTACCCAAAGGCACTCACTTCTAATAGTTTAAATAATTTTATTAGCTTATAAATTAGTAAAATAAAATCAATAGTAGTAGTAGTGTAATATTTTCAAAATTTTGTAATACAGTGATAAATAAACAACGTGGTAAAATCCGTATATAGTAGTTTAATTTCAATGCATAACATTCGCGTAAACAGAAGACAATATTAGAAAATATATAGCTTAAATAGTAGTAAAGTTCAATAATAGTAGTGTTAAAGTTTTCAAAATTATGTAATAACAGTGTTTAAAGTAAAATAAACAACGCGACAAAATCCGTATAAAGTGTTTAATTTCAATGTATAACATTCGCGTAAACATAAGACAATATTATTATATATTAAGTACTTAATTAATAAAAACGGAAGTGCATATTGAATTCCAAATTAAATTTGACATTAAATTAACATAATTATTAGGTTAACATTCAGCACCAGTCTTGTATTTACAATGTGTATAGTGTTTGTTTTTAAGTAAAATTGCATCATACTTCGTAATTGCACTCACCGTTAAAGCAGTTATTATTAAACAATACCTATTATAATTATGCGCGGTCGCTTCTTACACGGTGTAAAATCCCGCGTGGCGCAAAAACGTGGCGTCGACTATTGACTCGTGCTGCGCACGCGCCGCAAATGAACACTCATCATAAAATTACACAACTAGTTATTAATCGCGATTCTATAGAATTAGAAGTTTTGCTATGTTAAGGCATTATTGAAGAGATTACCTAATCGGTTCCGAGGCATAAGTTTGCGCTTTTGGCTTATCATGAGGTCCCCCAACTTCGATTTCAACGTTCAACTTTGCTTCGTGGACTTCACTTAGCCCGTGTCACTTTGAACCGTATTCTCGGTTCTACTAAATATAATTAGGTGAAATGTGCTTAATAAGCCAATCTACTTAAATGATATCAACATTAAAATATGCTTTTGCTTGGCCAGTGCAGATATGTAGATAAAAAAATAATATTGTCTTGTAAATGACGATACTTATTTTATTAATGTTACGTGTGAATCTTACAGGAACGCATAGCGAAATTACAAGTAGGTACCTATCCGAAGTGTTGGTCCAGAACATGGTTTATATGTGTGGTAATTGACAACCAATTCGCTCAACGGTTTACGTGTTATTTAGTCACAAACTTGTTCAAAAATCTTTATAAATTTTCACACTCCACTACATCACATAATTATTTAAAAAATGTCCCCCTTCCGCGTCTGTTCACGATAAATGCCACCAATAGACAGAGTGATTCATCAGGAAGATTTAGGTGTATATGGTTAAGGTTTTGTGTAAATTGGTTGAAATATGGCGATAATTGTTGAAGCTGTCGGAAAAAAAATCAAGCCGACTGGGACCTTCGAAAACACTTGTTCCCTTTGAGATATAACAAAACAATGTATAGGGGAATCCCTCCATACATTGCTTTGTTATACCGTTCCTCTTTACAGGAAAAGCCGCAATGATGGTATGTATCTATCTATTAAGGAGAGCTTTCTACATCCATTCTAACTTCTAAAGAAATTGTCACGTACAATGCGGTAGTTGAAAATATATTTAGACGGATACAGTATTCATCCTTATAAACTTAAATACGTTAGTATCCTTAAGCATTTCATGCACATTATGACAGCTCTTTAAGACACTACAATTTAAATGAATATCTTAATAGAAGATATCGCAAAATCAAATCAAACGCGTGCGAAAATAAATTCAAGCGCGGATCTCACACCGACGCGATGACGGCACTCGCTTGATGCAACAAACTGATGCGACAATGATGCTCTGCTACTTGTGCGAAGCCAAGGCGAGTCGCTAGTATAATATATGTAATGGTGATTTTGCATTACTTCGATATACAGTTGTTATCACAAGTGTGTATCATTCTGTTAGTCTTATAATATTGCACGTTCTCACGTAATTTTGGTCGTATGTCACTAATCTTGTAGTATGACTTGCGTTTTTACCGACAATTGACTGTACTGCAACCTCAGTAAGGTTAAATTATTGTATATATACTAGCTTTTGACCGCGGTTTTCATCGCTCCGGAAAAATAATTTTTCATGGGTGAAAGCTACCGTATGTCCTTTTCTATACAACGACGTGTACTTATGTGAAACATGATGATCGGTCGAGTAGTTAAGGCGTGAAAGCATAACAAAGTGAATATCTGACGATTAGTTGTTTAATGTTGTTATTCGATTTATATGAGTGAGAATACTCGGTTGTAGTAACATATCTCAAAATGTGTCCGGTGTATGGCCGTAGCGTCGCGTCATTTTGCCTGAGATAAAACATAGCTGGACAAATGTGGGTGTAATACAAATCTTTGTATTGCTTCGGTGGTAATAAGCTTAAGGCTATGTATGTTTAAATGTGTTAATAATAAAAAAGCATAGGATCTATCCCGAGGTGTCTTTATAAATTTTTAATTAATTCAGACTTGTATGTATAAAATTGAACAATGGTTGTAATACTAAAATATACTTTTTAAGTTTATCAAGAAATTGTAAATATAAACATTCAAGAAATTCAAGTGTATCTAATTGTGATGATGTGTTTAGATAAGAATAACTTAGTATAAGATGACATCAGCTATCTATCATTGTATAAAATCCTGCCTGCGTTCAATGCATAGTGTTGGGAAGTGGAACTCGAAATCGTCCAACTAATAATGACTTTTTGGAATATGTCTTTTGTTCTGATTTGTAATAAATTTAAACTTTTATATTTATTATTAATTGTTCTTTAGCTCAATACTCTTGACATACGCTGTCTTTTGAAATTACTGATAACTGATGACTTGTAATTGGACATTTTCTACATAATATAACTGTAAGTTTTATAAAAAGATTATTAAAATATGCACATGTATTAAGTTATAACTATGTGTTAATTTTACTGTTAAACCAAATATTGTGTTATGAATATTCAATAAACGATTGTTTAAAATAATTCTATTATTTTTATTTATACCTCCCTTATCTAGCAATGAGTTCTAGAACACCACTCAAGCATTAAACTTATACGGATTAGGAACCATTCACAAGCAGCACAAACACAGGCTTCAGAGAGCCATTCATGTTGAACTTGACATATATACCATAAAGAAGAAGAAGTGAATCGCTTTTGTATAAATACAAAGGGAGACTAGAGGCTCACAGGAATACCCTGACCAGGCAATTAACGAACAGTGATGGAAATATTAAGAGTGTTAAGAGATGGCATATAATAAAAAAAAATAACCAGAAGTATGATTTATCAAAGCTTACTATCACGATGAACGTTGTCGTTTCATAAATATTTGTAGCCCGACGCTTACTAGCAGGATAGCACAACCGCGGATTTTTGTAGGACGAACAATAAGTCATATGTCATATAACTAAATAATTACTAATGAGGCTTTTAACGTAGCCGTAATTGAAGCGTTTGCTGCACAAGACCTTCTGTCTAAGCCACGGGTCGAACGAAGTGTTATTCGGTTTTATGTTTAGACATATTCAGTCCTAGATTCTGTGCTGCTACTGAATATGTCTAAACAGAAAACTAAATAATACTCCGCCCGACCCAGGGTTTACCCGTTCGCCCGACTTATTCCCGCCCCCGCTCCGCAATTTTGTTCCCAAGCGCTCCAAGACTAAAATAAAATATAATTATTATTTTGTAAAATCGTTCCCAAGGGCTCCAAAAGCTTATGTAAAATTATTTCTTTAAATCATCTGATCTCCATGACACAATAAATATTGCTAGTACAGAAGTGGTCTATTATGAAGATAAAAAATGAAGACATTTGTACTAAAATATAGACTGTTTTTTTTTCATGCATTTGTAATCTTATCTTTCACTTGTTTGTAATGAAAAGTGTGCTACGCGTCTGGTCTGATAGATATTGACACGTACTGCTAGTGTGAATTGAATGAAATGTTACTTGTCACTAGATGTGTCATTGTGTGTAAACATTTCAAGTGACGTTAGTCTCCCATTGATTAGCGTAAGGCTGAAAGGTGATGTAAGAGTAAAGTATTGTGAACTGATACAATCATAAGACATTCTCGCTAGATATTGTTTGGTTTTATTGTTCAAAATTATGTTAAATATTTAGTTTCTATAGCAGTAATACTTACTTATAAACAATAAATTAAATCACAGTTTAAAAAAGATATCAGTTTTTAATCCATGGAATACGGATACTTACAATTTTTATAATAGTAGTCAACATATTCTGACTGTACCTACATACCAGTTACAAATAAATCTATACTAATATTATAAACAGGAAAGATTTGATTTATTGTTTGTTTGGAATGAGTTAACTCAAAAACCACTAAACCGATTTTGAACATTCTTTCACCTTTAGAAAGCTATATTATCACCAAATAAAGTAGGCTATAGTTAATTGAAAAAATTACTGTTACATCTAATCCAACCTAACCTACTTTTACGCAAGAGAAGCCGCGAGCAGAAGCTAATACATAATAAAAGTACAAATTTATTGTATGCTTGTGGGGAGACAAACGACAAAAGCAGATTTTAATCATAGATGTACCCTGACCCTAATACTAATGTACGATTTACACCAAGCGAACGGCGCCGGAGCGCAGCGCAGCGCATCGCAGAGGATGCGCGAGCATACGCCGGTAGCCGACCGCGTCCGCCCGACGGGTACAAACTGCTGGCACCTGAGCACAAACGCGCGCGTGCTCGCGTATACCCGCGCATGCTCATGTATCCGCTAGCATGCTCTCAGCGACTAGTGACTTTCGTGACGAGACGAAGAGAGCTGCTGAGCGGAACTGAGCGAACGCGACGACAGCCGACCGGCTGCTGCGGCGTCCGACCGCAGCCGACCGGCTGCTGCGGTATACACGCGCATTCGGCTGGCTGTCGCCGAAAACGCGCGAATCTAACCGAGCTTCAAACAGTGTAAATGTCATGCAAATATGAAACTTAATTATTATGTAGAAGCCTGAATATCCTTTAGCACAGTGTGAAATGCGCTCCGACGCGATACGGCGACGTCCGCTTGGTGGAAATCGTATTTAAGACGTAAAAGTGTCCATGCTACGAAGATCAAGAGTGAGCTTAGGTACACATTAAATAATAATAATAATAATTTATTTATATTAGTATAAATTCTTAGTTTTACAATTGCAATAACATAAAGTGCTCTTAAAGATATTTGCCCGAACTAGGTTAAACCTGTGTTTCGAACGACAAACGGTTACATACTATTATCAGTATAAATACATTTACATTATAATAACTTTTATAATAAACTAAAGGTAAAAGTACAAATGAAAATAAGTTTAATATCCTACTTTAAAACTAAATTAGCAACATTTTATTTACAGATCGCAAGTAACTGCTCGGTTTGGTCATATGACTGAGTTTGAATATAAGTAGAAATTAAGTTTTTGCAGCTAAAATGAGTTAATTTATAAATGCTTAATTCTCTATTTAGTCTATTGTACAAAAATAAAGAACAATAGCGTACTACTTTTAATGTGAGTGTGCGTGATAAACTGATATTTACCTATCTACAATTAAGATGTCAATTTGGCATTGTGAGTCAGATGACAAGGTAACGTCTACAATGATAATATTTAGACGCAATTACGATTTAAATTTAAAAGTTAAAAGACTAAAAGTTACTACAGCAAGTAACGAAAAATAATAAATGCCATTTGCGTTAGTCTTTACATTCACGATGAGCTGTATCAGCAAAAACCAACAACAATAATTGTATATGTTTCATTTTACGTAAATCATAATCTGCATCAGCGCCAAAACAAAATCGGCATGTTTTTGTTTTTACTTATATCATAAGCTGTATCGTTAAAAAATAAAAATAAAAGGATCTGTTGACCTTAGTCCAAATACGTGGTGGTACAGTTATCCTTAAAAAGATACGGAATATAATTCCATTTAAATGTCTACACCCAATATACCTATACATTATAAAATATTGTATTAATTTATTATCTTTATGTCGTTATTTAACAATAGTTGCTTACAACGTTGTAAGCAACTATCAATGTCGTAATTCATAAGTTTGTACTGCCCCTCGTAATTATGAGGGGCAGTACAAACTAATGAATTACGATTTTCGGTAACGGTATCTACGTTAACAAAGTTTTGGAACACATGTTTACTTAAAAGACAAGTTACAATAAATATCATATTTGCAATGAACGAATACAATATTTTGGCATATTAGATAATATAGACATTTTAACAGAACTTTGTTCATTGTGTATGTGGTAGAATATTATATTATATATATATTATATTATTATCTAATTAAGGGTGACTATAACATGAAATTGGCTGCTACATATATGATAAGCCGAATCAGTAAACTGTTTCATGAAACCGTACATGAGTGAATGGACCGCTATCCTGATCTGAAACCGTTCTAGGCACGCGTACATGCATGTGTTTATTCGAACTGACACGTTGAATCTGTTTACATTTCATTTGTACCAAAACGTAACATTTATTATTTCAATATTAAATGAATTAATATGTAAACTTTTGTTAACATATAAAAGACATCAACGCGGTACAGATAAAGATTAAATAAAACATATTTAAATAATATTTTCGTAATAAACGTATATTATATAGAATATAATTGGAATATATAAATATTGACCAAATTAAAGGAAAATGTCAAAATGTTCGTTAATTGTCATCACATAATATTCTTGGAAGACATTTTGGAGGTATCTCTTTGCTACAATCTAAATTAGATAATTCCGATAAGATATTCTAGTAATTATATCGAATAAGGCATCGTATCGTAAATATTATGACAACTGGTTATAGCAGAATATTAATTAGCGATAAGCGAAGGTAGCGATTTGAATTAGTTCGACGAGATCAAGACTTCATCAGAAATCAGTAGGCGTACCTACTATTAAACGTCTAATCGAAACTTCGGGACAAACAAGCTGCTAATTATACTTACCAGCGGTCGCAAAGTGGTCTAAATCCGCCGATAATTTAATTAAATTTTATATTTGTTCGTTATTAAGGTTTTATTGTCTATAACTATACCCTTATCACATTTCATTTAGTCACCTATTCCACATACATATCTACATACATATGTATGTAACCATAGTTACGAAGCATTCTACAAAGTCAACTGAACAATGCCGAAATACTACGAACGCTATTCGACTGCTTGTGTCAAATGCATGGTTGTGTGCGTGTAGTTTTTTTTTATTAATTTAATGTATTTGTAATGCATATTTTATAAAAACTAGCGGTCGCCTAGTGGTCAAAATTAATTTATAATTGATTTAAATTTTAGGTTAGATTGTTATTAAGGTTTTATTGTTTATAACTTTACCCTTATAATCACATTTCATTTAGATTTCGCCAAGGCTATAAAGGTTAATTTATCAATCTTTTTCAAACAAATTATTAATTACTTATTCTTTTTCCTTTTTTCTTTATTCCATTAAAATAAGGTACAATTATGTTACCATATTTACGAAGAATTGTACAACGTCAGACGAACAATGCCGAAATACTACGAACGCGATTCCATAGATTTCGACTGCTTGTGTTAAATGCATGGCTGTGTGCCTGTAGTGCTTATTCATTAATTTAATGTATTTCTAATGCATATTTTATAAAAATATTAAGATTCGCCACTACTTCTCCAAATAAACTTTAACTGTGCCAAATTTCATACTCCTCCGTTCCGCAATTAGTGTAAAAAGGGGTACACAGTTTTTGATTCACGTATTAATATATAGATATTAGGATACGCCCCTTCTCCTCCATATAAACTTTAACTGTACCAAATTTCATACTCCTCCATCAGCGCAATTTTCGTAAAAAGGGTACAAAGTTTCTGCTTCTCGTATCAATATATAGATATCATGAAGTCTTGTGGAATATTTTTAAAGTACTATATTATAAAAAAATCCAAATATAAATGTTTATTTTCAGTAACAAAAAAGTACATTTTTACAATTTAGGTAATTGGAGTCACTTGTTAAGCAAACAATATGCTTGTGATAGGTGGCTCCGCTCCTCAGAAGAACCGACGACGGGTACTTATATAATTAACAAATTAGAGCTTTAACATTTATAAATGAAATCCGTTGTTCGTTTAGTCTTAAGTAGTTTGTCTTTTATGGCACGAATAGTACAAACAGTTTTCGTTTTATGGTAGACCAGTAGACCTTTCATATATTTCATTTGTGTTTGGCTGTGTCTGTTTGTTTCAGCTTCACGGCCGAAACAATAAACAGCCAAATAAAAAATCGTTTGTAAGAACTGGAACCAATTTAGTTTCTTCTAAAATATTGCCTATGTATACACAGCCTTGTTAGAATTCTATAGTAGTATACTTATCTAACCAATATTATAATATAGGGTGGCCTTGCCCACCAAGGTTACCCCTCAGACGTGTGGGGCCGTGCAAGCCGGTAGAGAGTCCCCTGACTCTGTACCAGTGATCCCACTATACAGGAGCGAGAAGGCGGGCAAATCGCCTCCTCCTCGCTCCTGTCCGTCTGCGCCGGAGAGGGTCAGCGAGAGGATTGTTCTCCCTGACCCTCTCCGCGGCCTCCTTCTGCGCCATGACAGCCTCACAGAAAGAGACCACTGCCTGCCACGACCTCTCGCCGCCAAGCATGGCGTTGATCACGCTCTCGGCAGGGAGAGATCCCCGCCTATTACGGCCGAAAGCGTGTGCTGCTGAGGCCCCCACGCGGCACACGCCTCCAGCGTGTAGAACGCCGTGTCTTCCGGCGCCCCACACTCGTGGCAGACCGGGGTCGCCTCCCGTCTCGCGATCTGGTACAAATACTTTCCGAAGCATCCGTGCCCGGCAAGCACCTGCACCAGTCGGAAGGTCAGCGACCCGAATCGCCGCCCTAGCCACCCCCGAAGGACCGGGCGAATGGCCTCCACCGTCCACTGACCCGGGACAGGTGGAGCCAGATCCTCCGTCCACCGCCTCAGCAGGGCGGCCCGCGCCTGTCGCCGCATGCGTGCGACCTCCTCCCACCCCGGGGGCTCCCCGCGGGACCTCCTCGCCACCACGAAGTGGTAAAATTCGGCGAGGATCTCCGCTTGTAGCTCCCAGGGGGGGGGGGGGGTCACTGGCCAGCACGCACGCAGCTGTCCAAGACACCGTCCGGTAACCACGTATGGCCCTCGTCGCGACGACCCGCTGCGGACGTCGCAGCAGGGTCTTATTGTCGCGACTGAGGGCGTCCGCCCAGACCGGTGCCCCGTAAAGGGCCATACTCCGGATCACTTCGGAGTACAGTCGGCGACATGTGGCACTCGGGCCACCCACGTTGGGCAGCAGCCTCCCCAGGGTGGCCGCGGCTCCCAGGACTTTTGAGCCTTTAGGTAGCTACCTTATTCAGAAGTAACATAGGCTATAACATCACGCCAAGAGCCACGGGATCGGCGCAATAGGCTAGTTTATGTTAGTAACAGTATTTTTTTTTAATTGAAAGGTATGGTTTTTTTCTGTTTCCCTGGCAAAGTGTACACACAATTTCATGATGATCGGCCGAGTATTTAAAGCGTAATAAACAAACATATATATGCGATTACATTCGCATTTATAATATTAGTTAGGATTCAGTATTGACAAAAAATGTTTAGATAGCTTTAAGCAACCGTTTATATCACGAGAATGATTGTGCGATGTGTTGTAGACAGTGTGTGAGTCACCGTCCCGCATGAGACAACGCTCTCAATTAGTTGTGTAATGTACCTGTCATCGCACCGTGCGTTAGCTAAGCGATAATAAGCACGCGACTGCTAACACGAGCCATGGATATGAATCCTAACTTACAATAAATGTGAACGTAAGTTTATTTTTTACACTTTCATACCTACTCTACCGATCATCATGAAATTACGCATGCACGTTGTGGGGGTACAGAAAAGGACAAAGGGTACCTTTCATCCAGAAAAGTACTGGTACACATAGCGACACATCAACCTAAACTGTTTGGAGTTTGAACTATTAGAAGTTGAACTCTGCGAATCGTGTGAGAGAGTGCGTTATAGTTTTGTTACGCTTTATCCTTACCATTAGATCGACACCACTATGCACTGTCCTTTTCCAACAATTCTGTATTTTCTATGTAGCGTAGTTATGTGTATATAGGGTATCTAACTTGATGTGTAGCTGTTGTACTAACCTAATTTACATTTACGTACACACAACAAAATATATTAACATAATGATAATAACATAACATATCAGCTTACTTGATATGTTTAAGGGCTAAGTAGAGATTTGTCACGTGTACAGTGAGCTGCAAAAATGTATACCCATGTCAAAACTAAAATGGTATAAGCCGCAATTGACGCCATCTGACGGAAATCGATACAAGAACTGTTAAGTAGTTTATTTATATCGTAATAGATGGTGGTGCACTTTTATAAAATAATGAGAAGTAGATTTCTTAAGAACTCAGTTTTGATAAATTTACTATAAATATTTTATAATATCTGTTCACAATAGTTTATTTAAAAAAGAACGCATTTTAGGGTAAAATCAAGAAGAAAATAATTACAAATGAATGTATAAATTTATAGTGGTTAGTTTATTTTATAGATACTTTCGATGACTCGCTATTCTGTTCGTACGCAAACATTATTCTGTTCCTGTGTGCGAGTGTCTTTTCGTTTGAGATTATAATTTCTTATAAATTGCACCTATTTGCTAAAATGAGTACGCCTTGCAATATTTATAAAACAACGCCATCTAGTTCATTCATATTCATTCTAATTCGAGGGTTCACAGGATTTTGGGCCTTAAGGTTTTTGACATTGCGCTACATTAACGGCCACTCCTACAATTAACAAGTAAAAGTTATTCGAAAGATAAATCGCATGCTGTCTCACTCATGTTAGGTTAATTTATAAACCATGTTTTCATGGAAGTGAATGTTTATATTTTACACGAGAATAAAATGTCTTTAAAGCTAAACCTAGATAGCAAGACTTTTATCTTATAGATAAATGCTATCTGGAGGCGGTAGGACAAGCCCTAAGGCTCGTATAAAAGATACTAAAAATAATAGGCCTTGCCGGCTTTTTTTCTGGGGTTATAAGATTTTCATTTGTGTATTTACTCATGTTAATTTAAAAAGTAATTATTATTATAAAAGTTATTTCATAATCCAGGGTAATATTGTTAATTTAGAAGGAATGATATTGCAGTAATAATTTATTTTCGATTATATTATATTCAATTATCTGCGTGAGAAAAATTGTATACTTGAAATAGTTATATATATATATATATATATATTACTTTTAACAAGGATATAAAAATTAGCTTAGCAGTAAAATGTTAATTACTATTAAAAAGTTGAGGTAAGGTATATAACACAGCCTTGCGAAGGTCGTGGCATCGGCGCACGGCGACTGAGTCGCGCGACGGCGCGGCGGCGCGTGCGTGCGTGTATAATTACTGCGAACTATGGGGATGCCCCGACTCACGCGTGACTAATACCGCACTGTTGGTCACCGGTACACCGGCAAAGGCGACGTACCTCTTCTCTTTTAAAAATTCTTCGACGACCTTGACTTAGTGTAGAATATGTTAAAACTACTATTTGTACTAAAAACTATTTGTATTTAGGTTTACACTTTCCCCGACGTTTCGGTTGCTTTTCAGCAGCCGTGGTTACGGGGAGACTCTCTATAAATACAAATAGTTTTAATAATTTTATTAGCTTATAAATTAGTAAAATTCAATAGTACCTAGTAGTAGTACTGTAACTGTTTTCAAAATTATGTAATAGGTACAGTGTTAAATAAACAACGCGATAAAATCCGTATATAGTAGTTTAATTTTAATGAATAACATTCGCGTAAACAGAAGACAATATTAAGGACATTACAGGTTTTTATTCAATTAATTTTCCTTAATTTATCTATGTAATACACAATTAATCAGTCTTGTTAAAGTTATTATACATTACGACGTACGAGTTGTCGACGATACACAGTATAATGTATTGTAGCTCGTAAGTCCATGACCGCGAGCGCGGTTGAATAATCGAGCCCGTGCGCTGCGCGCGCGCCGCCTTCGTCGCGTCCGTCGGCGCGCGGCGTCGCGGTCGTAAGCGTGCACGATACGAGCCAGGCGGGAAATACGAGATTTTTAATTCTAACTAATGAATGGTATTGCCGCACGGCGCGCGCCATTCTCTCAATAGCTTTCAACCCGAGTGTATTGTATACCCATGGGATTTACCTATAATTATTATCATTGTAAATAAGGTAAAAATGACTACTTTTGTAATACATCTATGATATGCAAAAAAGAGGGTTTTTTAAGTCATCATTTACGGTTTTGCATGATGGATTCACACGATTATGCATACCTGACAACAAAAACTTTTAAAATATATCTTATTTATTGGTTATTTGTATGTTTATTTGTTTGACACGCCTTATAGCCTAATGCATACATGTTTTTGAATAAATGAGGCGTTTGTCTAGACAGTAAAAGTGACATACACCGAAGGTATATTAATTCATAGAAAATAAATACCGTCAGTTCCATTTTCAAATATTTTTGCAATTTATAACTACCTTGGTCTTTTTTATATTTAGAACTTATTGTTTCAATTATTAACGTTTACCTCCATTACTATATTTTACAAAACAAAAATATGCTACAGCCTCATAACGGTTTTAAGATGAGTCCCAGTCATTGCTAGTGGCATTACCGTGAGCTGAACTTACCTATATGACGCAGAACGCAGCTTAACGAGAATTGGAGGCAGGCACGGGCCGCCGCGCCGCTCGTGGAGCCAGTTATCTCATCTGAGTGGCGGCTGCGCAGGCGCACGCCATGAGTCATACACCCCGCGGAATCTCCCGCTAATCAAAACTATAGCTCGTGCGAAAATGTAAGTTTATTTATTGTATGGTAAAATATACATAGTGTGTTATCGTAAACTTAGCAAAAATTTAAATTTAGAGCCTAGCATATTTCTATGTGGACATATGGGATAGTATTTAAAATAAATAACGGAATGCCGTTTGTGCTGCAGGCATTTGTTTTTTTTGTATGTACGTATTTGAATATATGTTAGTATTTTCCTTTTACTGATGTGGTCAAAGCCGCGGATTTTCCGAAACTTTTATCTACCTGGCTTATACAATAGTAAATCTTGCACACATTATGAAATACTAACGCTATTGAGTCATTACTCATTATGAAGGATTTTCACTGACGTGGTTCAAACTTTTTTATTGAGTGGTGATCTATTAGTATTATTACTCATGTTAAACATTGAGATATAACTAGAAATATTTACCTTAGGAAAAAAATACACTAAAAACAGTCATTCAATTATCACTGTATGTTTCTTATATTGTCTCGATAGTGGTAGGGCTTGTATTGACTCACTGGGTAAGTAATAACTTTTAAGTTGAAAATAAATATAGCGACGGTGAAGTATCAATATCTCATAACTTACATTTTAGCGATTTTTACTTTATTGCATATTCTGTCTGAATTTATATCGCTGTCCTGAAATATTTGATTGCAATCATTATCAACATCACAAGCGGCTCCTACTATTTTTTTAAATATAAGTAACTTTTTGATTCCAATATTAAAAAGTATAGAAATGAGCCTTTTTGTCGCGTTCGGTAACATCATGGTTTTGTAGTTATTAGATATTGATACTAAATAGATAGCTGGCGCAAAATGTGTGTCAATGCAACGGCAATAGCGTGCGTCTATATTTCTTAATGAATAATAGTTTAAAAAAACTAATAAACACGCTTCATTAAAAAAGCAGAAAATAATTTTAATGTAAAAAAGCGTGGGGTGGGGTTATCAAAATATCTTAGAAAGCACCCCACGCTTTTTTACATTAAAATTATTAAATTATTATCTGCTTTTTTTAATAAAGAGTGTTTGTTAGTTTTTTAACTATTATTTATTTTTATTTTAAACAATTATTTACTTATATATATTTTTCTAAATTATTGTGTTGTCATCGGTCCTCGATAAGTGTGCAAAGTTTTAAAATCAATCCGTCGGTTTGAAAGGGGTGAAAATCACGTTCAAAGATTCCGTTACATAAATTCATAGATACGTGGATACATACCAAGCTAATAAAAGCGTGTTAAAAATAAAAGGAACCTTTTTCAGGATCAGTATGCACTCAGCTTCCTAACTATTCTAACCTAATATTATTTATTTATTTATTATAAATGCGAATGTGAGTTTATTTGATTTTAAGATTTCACACCTTAACTACTCGACCGATTAATGACCGGTGACAACAATGAATAAAAACCTTACATCCAGAAATAAATACCGTGCCCGAGTGATATAAATTAATTGACAAAACCTACACATTGACACGAGCGAAGCCACTGCAAAATATTTTATTTTATTTTATTATTTATAGGAACACTTACAGCTAAAACAGTATGATAGAAAAACTTATAATATAAATAAGGCCAATTACAAGTGTTCACTTATAGCCTAATTAAATAGCTTAAAACTAACCAACAACATGCAACACAAATAAATATTAAATAAAATGGTCAACCGCGATTACTCCCAAAAAACTGCTTACAAAATATTTGTTTTAATTTGAATACAGAAGTGGTAAATAGGTCGACATCAGCATTCCGGCATGTCACGTTGTACATTCGGCTTGCCCTAACTAAGTACGAGTTCTGTCTATAATTTGTACTCACCTCAGGAATGTATACGAGATTCGATCTGCGTAGAAAAGCAGATGGTACGCGTAGACAAATTTTGCTCACAAACTCTGTTACATTAATACATCCATTCATAATATGATACTTTATATTTTGAAGCATACATCTAACCATAATAATATAATATTCTATCACATACACACAACACCAAGCACCAAGTATGCAGAGATTGTAACTATGGGTACTAGACAATGGATAAACATACAGACTTATATATATATATATATATTTTTTTATAGAAACGACATAGAAACGCTCAGTCCAAGACAAACATCCATGTTCATGCACACAAATGTTTGACTTGTGTGGGAATAGAACCCACGACCTCGGGCTGGCAGTTGGTTACACTAACCACTACGCCGTCGAGGCGTAATCTTATATTACTTTTATTATATGACATGTAGTGTAATACATGCTTAGTATTGTAATACCAAATTTTGCCAGCGGCTCCGCGTATGTGGCGGTTTTGTACATTTTCTTTCCTTCGTAAATAGTACTTTTTTCTTGATTTCTTGTTCTATGTAAGTACCTCTGATAACGTGTATACGATAATCGGTCGAGTAGTTTAAGCGTAAAAGCGTAACAAACAAACAAAGACATATTCGCATTTATAATTGTTTTTAATTTATTTATTTATTGTGGAAGACTTACATTTAACATAACAATAGGCAATAGATTTTACAGCCCATTACAAGTCTTCACTTTTAGTTGTCATAGTAAACTATATAACGGTATGTGAATAACATGTTCATTTTACGCATCTAATAATATAATAATATATAATATAATATTCTACCACATACACACAACACCATCTAGCCCAAACTAAGCAGAGCTTGTACTACTTAGTTAAGTTTTACAAGCTCTGCTTAGTTTGGGCACACAAGTCTTCACTTTATATAACGCAACGCAACCACACACAAGTTCGTCTGCATCACATAAGAGAATTTGCCCCGTTTTTGCAACTTTTTCCATTAATGCTCTGCTCCTATTGATCGTAGCGTAGCGTATCGATGTTATATAGCCTATAGCCTTCCTCGATAAATGGGTTATCCAACACTGAAATAATTTTTCAATTCGGACCAGTAGTTCCTGAGATTAGCGCGTTCAAACAAACAAACAAACTCTTCAGCTTTATAATATTAGTATAATTAAATAAGTGAAGTTAATCTTTCTTATTAGATCATAAGTCATAACATAACACTATAGATAAAACAAAGAATATTGTAGAGTACTAACTAATAATTAATATTAGTATTAGTTAAGATAGCAGCCTACCAGGAAAGGAAGGGTGACTTCAGGAGTAGGTTGCTATAATGCACCAACATTTCTCTAGCTACAAATTTAAAATCTCACGTACAGTATACATTCAATACTGTATGGCCCATGTAATTACAGGACGACAGTTTGTGATGCTACATTGCTTGCTGCAAATGCACAGTGCGGCCGCATTCACTACGACCATTGATTACTATTACTATAGGAGTCCACAAGTACCTACATCCAGACTTCTGCGGTTTCTGTGGCTTAAACAATTAACATAATGTTAATTGATTTCCGTCTCTTATTTGTACTATTTGTAAACGAGGATAATTCAGTATTTAGTTAATGTAAAACTATAACAAATGCATGAATGATTATTTATAATACTTTGAAGCTTTAGTCATGAGTTAACTTAACACACTAAAAATGTGAAAAGAAAAACGAATCGTGTAAGTTTTAATTATTAAGGACAAAATTATTATTTTTAATTATAAAAGAAGCACTCCTGTTCCTACTAATATTATAAATGTGTAAGTTTGAACTCAATCACGTGTGCTATACACGTGTTGCATGGCTTTAGATGCAACTTAATAGACAGATAGACCATGTCCTGATTAACAGTTAAAATAGTATTTATCTCGGTACAATTCCCGTGCGAATTACACCGGCGAGTATGCGCCAAGTAACTACTCGCAATTTAATATTATAAATGCGAATGGAGTTTTTTTGTTTCGTTTTCACACCTTAACTATTTGACCGATCATTATGAAATTTTGCATACTCGTTATCAGGGGTAGAGAAGGACATAGTACCCTTTCATACAGAGAAAAGTATCTACTGTTCCCGAGAAATAGCTTGTCTACTGCTATGTATGCTTATTAAATAGCGTTCAGTTAGAATGGTACCCTAAAACTTGTTCTATTATTTGTAATGTTAACTACATAAAAGAGCTTAAAGTTGAGGATCAAAAAATTAAAAACTAAAATTAATATTAAAAATGTTTTATTTCGGTATCACATACATAAATACGTATATCAAAGACCATTATCATATGCACAAATTACGAGTGAACCCTACACACGACAAACATTTGTATAATCTGCATACAGTTGTCAAGTTGTTTTAAATGTTTGTAAAGTCTCTCGCGACGAAAGTATTAATGCTAAAGCAGCAGTTGGGTTTTTAAAAATTGATAGGTAAGTGATAAGTGATAAGTGTGATAATATAACAAACGCGGCTTAAGTAGTACTTATGACATAAGTTTATACGCCATAATAGGAAGAATGATCGCTCACATTATTAGCTGTTTTAAGGAAAAAGTTACTAATATGTGTACGTAATGGGGAGCTATCAATGATTTTCCTTATCACAGATCACAGAGTAAAATATGCTTGAGTTTGTTGACGTGTCTTGTGGGTAACGGTTGATGCGTCAGCACAGAACCTGTATGTGACCTCATGTTACTAATGTAATATTGATAATCTTTAATTACTCATACATTTTTACCTATAGAAGTCATTCTTACCAAATGTCTACCTAGAAGCTTTTTTCTATAGGTGTAAGCTTTAAGTGATCATTTCTCCCAAGTATATGAAGGCTCTGGGGTGAACTACCGGTGATCTTGGGCACTATGGTTTGTCATTTTGTTCATCTGTCTATGTCGTGGCAACGATTGAAATGCTGGGCCTGAGGGTCTCCGTTAGCAAAACGGAGGTCCTCCTATTTCATGGCCCGCGTCGCGGTGCCCCCCGAGGGCTGAAATTAAAGATTTTAAACGAGGACGTGCCGGTGCGGGCCCAAATGAAATATTTGGGCCTGCACCTAGATGGAAAATGGTGCTTTGGACCTCATTTCGCCCAACTCGCCCCGAAGCTAGTAAATGTAGCTGCAGCGCTGGGTAGACTTCTGCCCAACACTGGTGGTCCGGGGTCGTCTTGCCGGAGGTTGTACAGCGGGATCGTGAGGTCCATGGCGCTGTACGGCGCCCCAATCTGGGTCGACGCTCTCACTGCGCGTAATAAGGCTCTGCTAAGGAGAGCTCAGCGGGTCATCGCGGTGAGAGCCATCAGGGGGTATCGTACAGTGTCGTGGACGGCTGCTACCGTCCTGGCGAGCGACCCGCCTTGGGAACTGGAGGCGGAAGTTCTTGCAGAGGTCTACCGACACCGCTCGGTGGCGCGGTCTCGGGGCGAGGAACCGGTCGTGGGTGAAATGCGGGCTGAGGCTCAAACTGCCCTCATCCGGCGGTGGAAAAGTGAACTGAGGACCCCCACCGCCGGAGTCGAAATAGTGGAGGCTATCCGGCCTCACCTTGAGGAGTGGCTGAATCGTCGGCACGGAGTGCTGACTTTCAGATTGACGCAGGTGCTTACCGGACATGGCTGCTTTGGTAAGTACCTGCATCAGATTGCCAGGAGGGAGACCTCACCCTCCTGTAAGTCGTGCGGCGCGCACATTGATACGGCGCGCCATACAGTAGAAAGTTGCGCTGCCTGGCAGACACAACGGAGCGACCTGACCGCCGTCATTGGCGGGGACCTGTCGCTGGGACGAACAGTGAGCACCATGCTGGCCAGCGACAGGTGCTGGCAAGCTGTTGCCGACTTCAGTGAGGCAGTAATGCTCCTGAAGGAGGCTGCGGAGCGGGAACGGGAGGCCGACGTCAGTGCGGACCCACTCCGCCGAGCAAGGCCAGGGAGGAGGCGACGCCACTACGCTCACCTCCTCCCCCCGCCTTAGATGGTTGTGTCTTGGGTCGTAGCCCTGCCAGGCTAACGTCTGAGCGCTGGAGAGAGTTCGGAACGGAGATCCTCCGGCGCTCCATGATAGACGGGAAGAGCGCCGCAGTTAGGTTTAGTCGGTATTCCGTAACATCCGGTGAGTCCGACACTACCCACTGTTGCCGGTGCGGTTTTCCGACCGCATCGACAGGAGTGGGTGTGCGTAAGAGCATTCCCCTGCGAGAAAAAAAAAAAAAAAAAAAAAAAAAAAGGCTTGACTTTGAATACCCTTGACCTCGCTCCACGAGTCCACACATACTAAATATTCTCCCAAAATTGATGAGTATTCATGAAAGAAAGCTGCTTTTCTTTTTAAAAGAAACACTTTTTATATTTTGCCACCTGATCTCTCCTAAGTATGTCTATTATTTACTGATCTTGCAGATCCTCACAATTTTATGTTTGTGTTCCTTTCGTGTTTAGAAAAATAGGCTGTGTCAATTCTGAGGGTTCAAACTGTCCATAAGGACAGTTTGAACCCTCAGAATTGACACAGCCCATTTATAAATGCGAAAGTAACTCCGTTTTTTATGCCTTCTGGTCTATGCCAGGCATCAGAAACAGATTTATTTCGCATTTATAATATATGTACCTATATTAGCAGGAATAATAGTGTATTATAGTGCCGATAAAAAAGAATCAGAATTCAAACACGTGTAATTGGTATTACAATGCCAACACATTCATTCATACCCCAATACCAACGCCTAGTACTATTATAGCAAGTAATATAAATGAAGTCAATACTCGCATTAGTGTTCTGGTCATATCCTGACATGTCGGGCATCCGTAACACCCCTCTATTGGCTGGCAAAATGTCCGGCTCGTGTTTACCAGTAGCGAGTGAAAGAGTCCGGGTTGCACCACAACAGCACCGCGCATGCGTCACACGGCTGTTACTCTGGTTACCTGTGTTACTTTCACTGCGCGCGCGCTCAGTGCCGTTTCATCGCGTTCGTCCTCTTTCACCGCGCGGCCTTGACCCCGCGGTAAGCGCACGAGCGCGCGGATGTCAGGCATCGTGCGCAAACGCAGATTAACCATAATAGTAGTTAATAGTAAAATCGAATAAAATTATACCAAGCTTTTAATTTGATTTACGGTTTTTTTATTGGCTATAATATGTTAACTTTTTTCATTTATCTGTTTATGATGTTAAAATTTTGTTGTAAATAACGGTTGTACTGCCACCGAGTAAATTATCAATGAAGACACAATTTAATCCTTGCAACTACGGGCATTTTTTGCTGGTACGACTATGTATTCAACTTTTGTTACCACTAGTTCCACCAATAGCTTATAGCAGTTTAGACCATTGGCCTTATATTGTCGACTATGAAAGTTTATGCTGATAGGTAAGTAGTTACTTAAAGAAAGTAGCGAAAGAAGCAATAGGAGGCCTGGGCCTCGCCTTATCCCTTAGCCTACGCACAAAAGCTATCAATTGCACTAAAACACGACCAGAGCGATTGTTACCTGACATTTCAGATTAGCCTTAACTATACTTAGAAGTCTGAAGGTTACGTAATTTATTTTAAATATACGTGTTAAAACCGTGTATATTAAAAAGTCTTTACGTAAACTCGAAAGATTTAGGTCAGATCCATTAGTGTCCGTTACCCAACATTTTCCTATATCCCAGATCGCTCATTAAAGATGACACAGCGCAGGTATATATGATTGTAGACCTTACCAGAGATTTAAGACATAGCATTTTAAATTTTATAATAATTATCAATTATCATTTCAATTTCCTTTTTTAATATAATTTATAATTACAAACTATGCATGAATTTCGTTTGTATGACTTTTTAATGGAATTAATCTCACTTTGTAATTTCACAAACGAGCTTATATAAATATATACATATTTTTTTTTGTTAATGCATGCCGTGGCAGCCTGTAAGTAAGGCAGCACTATGATATGTATCCGCATTTATGTTTCATTACGATGTTTAAATTAGTGTATGCTTTGTTGGTTGTCCATAAATAAATAAATAAATAAATAGCAAATGAAAATTTTCCCAAGGTCTTTAAGAAATTAGCGGGAAATAACTGTATTCTTAATATGCGAATGTTTGAAGTGATTTAAACAAATTATATATTAAAATGTAGATGATAAAATTGAATATAAAGTTGCTATATTACAAAAAGAAGTCAACCTATTTCATTGTCTAAATAATTTCAAAATTGGGTTTTCCTGTTCGCGTGCGTTGATCAACATTAAAAAACCAAAACGATTTAAATTTCATATTATGATAGACGTGTGAGTAAATATGGTTGGTCAAAAACGAGATTAGAGGTACTGGTTTGTGTGTTATAACGAGTTCAACATGTAAGACTGTACGATGCGTGAATACCAACAATATGTACACATTAAACATACGGTAAAAAGTTTTAGTAGATTGTTTGATTTACATAATATTGTCTTCTGTTTAGGCGAATGTTATTCATTGAAATTAAACTACTATATACGGATTTTATTGCGTTGTTTATTTAACACTTAATTACATCATTTAGAAAACCGTTCCACTACTATACTACTATTAGACTTTACTAATTTTAAGCTAATTAAATTATTCAAACTATTTATATTTAAGTTTACACTTTCCCCGACGGTTCGGTTGCTTTTCAGCAGCCATGGTCCCCGTGACCATGGCTGCTGAAAAGCAACGGTTTTCTAAATTATTTAATAAAGTGTTAAATAAACAACGCGATACAATCCGTATATAGTAGTTTAATTTTAATAGATTGTTTGAGTTATTTCAATATTAATAGCTAAAGCTTTTTGCTGACCTAGAATGTTGTGGATATTAATATTTTGATATGATAGGAATTTAGTATATTAGAAGTGAATTCGAAATCTTCGTCGACTACTCTTACCGTAATGCTATTTTAGCAACTATGAAGATCAGGTTAATAATTTAGACTATTAACTTATGTATACTTATAAAATTTGAATCCAAGCGATTCACAGGTTAGTTGCCCTTATTTGGAAACAATCCTAAGGCTCCACATTAAACTTATTGACTGCAGAGTTCTAGCTCACAATTTTATTCTGTAACATCACTATGTCATGTTGCTAGAACATTTTTCTTCGATTTAGACTTAACAGTTTCGTTTTATGACATTTCTATTGCGCATCTACTAATCACGATTTAAGTTTCCATATCATTGTGATATATTATAGTTTTAATTTGAATACAGCTTACTTTAGTATAATTCTAGGTCACAACTTGTGACCTAGAAAATACATTATGAACCTTTACTGTATTCGTCAAGTCTCGATTTTTATATTATTAGATTTAAGAATGGCCTAAGTTAAAAAGGCGCTAACTATATTAAACATATTTTCGAGCTAGGTTAAGTGAAAGTTTATCGCCAGAAAGCGCCAGATTATCGCCATGACATATTTCATGTTTACGTACTACACAGAATTACTAACAGTAATATCCAATTGCATTGTGCAACAACGGGACTATTCAACTAACCGTAAGCACAAAATATAACGTCGCTCGGTACCATCAAACCTTTGGTAAAATATAAAATAATGATATTAAAACTTTATTTCAAAGCTCTATTGACCTTATGGCCTGTTCCGATCACCCGGTCACGGATGTAAGTGAGATGAAAGTAATTAAAGTGAAATAACGTTGTGCAACATTACTTAACAGATGCTTGTAAGTGGGTACGTGCGTCATTGCACAGAATGTGTGTGTCACATCCTCAAGTAACGGTACTTCGGTACTCGGCCTGCGCTTGCGCCGCGCCTGCCGCCATGCCGCGGCCTTCGGCCTGGGTTCTTGAAACCTTGCATACGTAAACGATGTATCTTGAGTGGGTTTTAGGATCTGTAAACTACGGAAATAGTTTACATTTTGGTTTTATGAGGTCATTAGAGCCTATTCATGAATCAACTATTGAGCATAAAAATGCATGAAATTCCAAAAAAATTCAGTATGTTGAATACCTCTCACCAATTGCGATTACCACGATTATTTTAGTGTGATTTATATCTGACACGATAAACTTGAGCTATATTTAGAAGTTTGTTAACTGAAGCTTACGTTAACTCGATGGTCGATGAATATATTGGGGTCTCTCCGGTGGCGCTAACGGGGACGTTGACATTACTAAGGCTACACTCATTGGCGTATATAACAGTAGGTCAAGTGATTATCAGATATCCCAGGATTGTCTGGTGACACAATGGTAGGATTCAGTTCTAGGGTTGTATGTTAACAACTCCCATACTGTTTGTTTTTAATTATACCTACTGTTTATTTTAAATATTTTCATCCACCACGTAGAATAACTTGTGTGTCGCGGAGGACGTTACCAATATTCAAACAATGGACCGTACCGTGTGGAGTTTGCACCCACAACACTCGATGGCAGTGGCGAGGCTACCACTTATTTAATTTTAATAATAATAATAATAAGAATATCGGTGTTGCCCTCTGCTGCTGGCTTGTATGCCTATAGTGGCTATTCAGGGGGCCCATCTAGTGAGTTGGCGAGTCACCGTCTGCCCATTGCATTGATGCTATTAGAGTATTCAGGGCAGACGCCATTTTTCATCCATAGTTAGCAATATACCGGTACACCAAACACCCATACCTATAGCCCATATATTAGAATCCATACGTAGCAATAGTCCTAGCAGGTGTTCCATCCCACCTTTGATTAAAACTCTCGAAGGGCCTCTTCACGTTGGACCCATGTCTCCGTGTAAGCCTCCCAAAGGGCCAGGTATTTTCTAATATAATATGTTAGAAAGTACCTGTGATAAGAGAAACATAATAATATAATTAATAATAATAATATAATAACAATTATTATGATGTGATATCAGTATTATAATAAATAAAAGGCGAAAATATATGTTATTATTTGAGTGAAAAATAACAATTAGTAAAATATTACCTAACAAAAAACCAGTAAGTACGCTATATGTGCAATCAAGTCAGAAAATACTTACAAACTAATAGACAATAAAATAGAATAATATTTATTCGGGCACACTTCTAAATTACGTCACAGCAACGAGACGAATATAAAACTATACCGTTTGCTTTCCAAACATTGACTTTGTTCTACATAGTATGGATGGCGCAAGGGTCATAATTAATATGAACAGGTCGCGTGCCGGAGCCGCGGACGGTTTTCTGGAGCGGATCTGTGATGCGTGCGTGACGCAGGGCTCGTGCGCCTCTGACGTCACACGTGACGTACGCGCTTTGACACACGCCTACCATATGTGGCCTACAAACATCAGCGGGACCATATCAATACAAATAATAAATATAACCTATCCTGTGGAAAATCCTTTTTGTTACATCTGTGTTTACATGATGATGTAGATCATTTTATTAGCTGTTAGCGCGTCATTGAGTTCTTCAGAAGTTCATACAATTTTCAGTTCACGTCAGTAAGTGATGGATAAGGGAATCTCCCAGAGAAATAGGCAAATTCTTGTGAACTATGAGCGTATTGTGGTTTAGCATCTAGGAAGTGTTTTAGCATAGTTCAAACATTACTCATCATTTTCGGTACGAGCTATGTGAGTTCTATTTGTAGTCTTTTGTCAGCCAGTTCTACTTATGAAACTGCCTTTTTCAATACTAAGTGTATTGAAAAAGGCAGTTTGTTGATATTAGCATAGATATTAACCCATTTTCCATTTTATTGCAGGCATTTTGTGTTTGAGTATTTCGTTTATTATGCACCTTTATTTAAGAAACATCTTTAATTAAGTAATACGTATCCCTAAATCATTAATTACTTCAAAAAGATCTGTGTTTGATAATGGAGTTAAATGGAGAGGTCAATGGCTGCAAAGCGAGCGCGGCGGAGTAGATAGTAACAGATAATTATGTATCGTAGTAATACAGAGTCTCAATATTGTTCTCTTAATAAAACAGTATAACTCAAAATTTGGAATTAGGCAATTGGAATTCTAACTTGAACACTATTAATGTTCAAATTGCCTATCTTACACATTTCGAGTTGCCTCTGTTTAATAAAAAAACGATTTGCACAGTCAGCGACATAAGTTGCTATACATACATATATTTGCGAGATTCTGAATGTTTCGTAGTACTAACATTCTTAATTTTTCAAAGCAATATATAGTTAAAGGAAGTTTAATATAAGGACAATATATAAAAGCGGCATAAAAAAATTAAATTCATTAATTGTTCACCTTAGTTATTTATGTCGTTGTCTGTACGATAGTGAGAGTAAAATTTCAAAATATTTGAGAGAATTATTACGGAGTCAGCTGTGTCGTTTTCTAAACGAGTTTTATTAATTTTGTCATCGATAACATCAAAAAACATCGGAGTCTTTTTAAAATGTAAACAAAGATTCTATCCTACTTAATTATTTTATAAAATTTAATTTTAACTTGGCATAAGACCAGTACGTTCTATAACCTATTTTAGCTGTATAGAAATGTATATATTTTAATTTATAGTTATTCTCCCAGTTTCACCCACGTTGATAATTGCTGCTCCGCTCCCGTAGCTCACATCGTGATAATATATTTGTAGTTGTAGCTGTATAATTTTCCTAATTTTTTTAAATTTTATTATATAATTTATGAAATCCGACTAGTCGTTTCAGAGATTAGCGCGTACCTACGAACAAAAACAAACAAACTATTCAACTTTATTATAAGTACTTATACATTTTTTATAAATAGCAGGTTACAACTTTCAATGTACAGATAAATAATAAATTAGCGTTGGAATATCAACACACTACTATTTATACACATAGCACGTGCTACAATATCATGTATTTGTCAATAAGTATAATTATGTCTGTTGACTGCAAATAATGTAAAGTAACCAAAGAACATAAAGAAATTCAAACATAAATATTGTACTAAGTTTAAGAAATAACTACGAAGTGCGTAATTCGAGACCTCAATAATATTTTTGTCCAAATATTTCTGGACACAGTGACGGTATACACACGATGTAAGTACGTTAGTTTATGAGAATTAAGAATAGGTATTGCAACGAAAATTTGTTAAAATTTGTTTGATCAGCTAATGACGTGGGCCCTGTTTTGTTAGAACTCTTGAAATTTAATACTAAGTAACATGAAATTAACATAATGCTTGGTAATAATATAGGATATGGATTTTGTGTAACCACGAATTAGGATTGCTCTTACGCCAACAGTAGAGGATTTCTCATTCATTTTGTTTCGTTTTTATTATTTAATTTCATTTGTGATGTATGTATTGGACGAGCTCACCAAAGCATATTTAAAGTATGCAAGGGCTAAGATGTATGTAGACTATTGTTATATTTTATGGATTTTAGCATTTTAGTCAGAATGCTGAGTTTTAGGCTTGTATGTATACAGCCACGGTGACGGAGACAGCAGTCAGATCGTTTTTATAAAATGCCTATATAGTAACCAAACGAATACGTAAAAAGTATTCGCTTCGCATATTGCTATTTATCTTATGTGTATCTTTACTCTTTAGGACCATTGCCCAAAAAAGGATACTAGAAAAAAACATATAGTACACGTACTGATAACTACAAGAGTATAAAATACATGACATATTCATATCTTTGTACATTTAGAATTGTATCACTGGTAAGTCCCAAAGAAAGGAAGTGACGCAATTGTTTATCATTATTAAACGAGTGGTAAGGAGGAGGCTTGGCCGCGCCGCATCACTCGCGCCGGTGCCAGCCGGGTGCGTGTATACATGTGTGTGACCGCGTGCGACGCGCGACGGTCACGGACCTCGCACGATATTTAGGTCGTGCCATTGACGCCATGACATTTTTGACTATGATTGTGAAGAGTGATTGGTTATACTTATACGACATACGTGTGAAGCACAAACTATGTATCAATCAAAGTTTTGACTATGTTTTATGCCAATAAAGATTTATTATTTACAGTTCACGTTGGTGTGCATATCTGCATTTATACCTGCAGGCCAATGTGAAATACTTCCTTCCCCGGACTTTTCATTTAGTTCAAACAAACAAACAAAAATAATATTTAGTAGGTATAGATTACAATTTCTCGAGAAAAATATCATTGCAGTTCCCCGGGTAAATACAAAAAAGTTCTTAAATGTTCTGGAACATATAAATATATGTGTTAAAGAGAATTCCAGCAGGGCTTTAGTAGTTCGGGCACGCCACGATAAGTCCCGTTTTTGAAGAGTGGCTGGAAAGGCGGCATGGCACCTCACCTTCCGGCTGACACAGGTAATGACTGGCCACGGTTGTTTTGGCCAGTTCCTGTGCCGCATAGGCCGGCAGGAGACGCCCGGATGTCATCAATCCGGCGACTGCCGCGATGTTGTTGTGAATACGGCGCTGCACACTTTCGCGGAATGCCCTGCCTGGGCATCGTAGCGCCGTGAGTTGATCGCGGCAGTCGGACTGGTTGCTCTCTCACTCCCGACCTTAGTTCAGTCTATGTTCCGGAGTGAAGGATCGTAATCGCCGTCGTCGCCTCCTTTTGTGAGGAAGTAATTTTCATCAAGGATGCGGTGGAGCGGGAGAGAGAGAGCTTAAATCCTCTCTATAACCGCAGAACCGGGCGCCGGAGGGCGCGAGATGACCCTGAGGTTTGAGGTGGGGTGGTGGGCTGATTGGGCCTGCTCGCCACTCGATCAGCACCAGGTCCGAGAGGTGACGTGCGTGTTCGCACGTGCGCCTCTGTGTGGTGTCTTTGTCCCCCTCAGGGGGACGGTGGAGGAAGTATTTTTGTATAGTGGCCTGCCGTTTCACACGGCGGCGGCAGTTCGAAACCACGCCGGGTCGCGATTGCATGTGATAGCGATTCGCGCGGCCTCGCCGTCTATGGTTATGTCGAGGAACACCGTGGTAGGTTTAGTCGGTATAAAGATAACCCAGTATCTTTTCCTCGGTGAGCCCGACATAACCTTTCCGTCGCCCCACGGAAAAGCATTTCCACATGTAAAAAAGAAAGGAATTTAGTAGTTATTAATTTTAAATTATTAACCTTGTAACTACAGCAGTGGCGTAAGCACAGCGCTAGGTTCGTTTCCCAGGCTAGGTGACATTATTCTATTTTTAAAGAAATTCTCAATAACAGCCCGGAATCTTTACAGTTAATAGGCTATAATAGAGTCCCCGCTGGTTAAGCAGTGCTTAAAAACCATGTATGGTGCAAAGGTGTGATGCACCACTGTCTACTACATCTTTGGAGAAACAGGCGTGAAATAATTTTCATGGAAAAAGTTTTATCGTGACTAGAAAATAATTGTTGTGGTCTGCAGTCGTGAAGTCACTTCCATTTATTTATAAGCTATTGAAAAAGCTTTAATATCTCAGTTGCAGTGGCTGCAGCTTTGGTTCAAACTGCCCATTAAAGATTTCACACTTTACCAAAATACAACCAAGCAACTTGTACACAAACCAATTTTTCATAAACGAGCTTTAAAATTACGCATAACATTAAAATTTAAAAAAGTAAAGAGTAAAAATAATACACGTACCCCAAAGACGTCCAAAAAGACTACATTTCCACAAAATTGTGGAACAATGAGTGTGTTTAACGACGGATGCGGGGTCCAAATATTTTTTGTTCGCGCGTCATACAATAGCTGGCGCATGAGCTTTGACGTACTTAGCGCCGGCCTTTGTACTGAATTGCCGGCCACCCGTTAATTGCTTCCAGTAACACCACAGCCTTTGAAACAATATAGGCTTAAATCTCCCCAACTA
The DNA here is from genome assembly GCA_963675205.1 of Catocala nupta. NCBI lineage: Eukaryota > Metazoa > Arthropoda > Insecta > Lepidoptera > Erebidae > Catocala > Catocala nupta. The sequence goes on along the minus strand of OY776095.1, from coordinate 8,784,035 downwards.
TCACGCTGAGCCATTCACAAACCAATTCTGTGAACTATGCATATTGTTTCTCTTTTTTTACACAATTTGGGTAATTATGAGTGAATCAATGCTCAGGTAAGAATTTCTAGGTGTTAATATATTAAGTCTATTGATATAACACATTTTAGTGCCCATACAGAATATGTTAAGTACCATGAATGACAGTTTTTATTTACAGTTAACTTTGAGTCATTTCATTATACTCAGTAGGTACTCTTGTCATAAGGCTGGGCTGTAAAGTTTTGCACTCGGTCGCCTTGCTACCGCAGCCGCGGTTCGAATCCCACATACAAATGATTGTTCCTAAGTCTTGGTGAACTTTGTGTCTATTATTTATATTATATAAGGTTACATAATTACTTTATTCTAATAAATAATATTTTATATTGAATGCAAATTGTCACGAAACACAATAAACATCAGTGCACTCACAAAACGCGGACACTAGAATAAGTTTTGTCTAATGAATTCATCCTTAAGTTACTATATCATAAAAATTAGACACCCAAAGTTTTTAATGTAGTAAAATTGATAATAGCCTATATGAAGTAATGTAAAACCACGTGAAAGAACCTAATTTTAGAGCAGGCATACACCTAAAAAAAGTGTTTCTGGCAAAGGAAACGCAGGTGAAGCATTGGGTATTAACGAATGAAACCATAAATGATATGATTGTTAAGGCATAAAGCGAGCAACGAAGGAACTATGAAGGCAACTAAGTCATTACTGTCGTCAACTGAAACGAAACGACACACGTACAACCCGTAACACAGCAACTTATACACAAACCAATTTTTCGTAAACGAGCTTTAAAATTACGCAGAACAATGAAATTTAAAAAAGTAAAGAGTAAAAGTAATACGCGGACTCCAAAGTGGTCCAAAATGACTAAATTTCTTCAAAATTGTGGAACAATGAGTGTGTTTAACGACCGGATGCGGGGTCCAAATATTATTTGTTCGCGCGTCATACAATAGCTGGCGCATGCGCTTTGAAGTACTTAGCGCCGGCCCTTGTACTGAATTGCCGGCAACCCGTTAATTGCTTCCAGTAACAGCACAGCCTTTGAAACAATATAGGCTTAAATCTCCCCAACTGTCACGCTGGGCTATTCACAAACCAATTCTGTGAACTATGCATATTTTTTCTCTTTTATCAAAAAGAGAAAAAATATGCATAGTTTACAGAATTGGTTTGTGAATGGCCCAGCGTTATTTCTACTTTATTTCTTTTATCAAAAAGACAAAAAATATGCATAGTTTGCAGAATTGGTTTGTGAATGGCCCAGCGTGACAGTTGGGGAGATTTAAGCCTATATTGTTTCAAAGGCTGTGCTGTTACTGGAAGCAATTAACGGGTTGCCGGCAATTCAGTACAAGGGCCGGCGCTAAGTACTTCAAAGCGCATGCGCCAGCTATTGTATGTCGCGTGAACAAAAAATATTAGGACCCCGCATCCGGTCGTTAAACACACTCATTGTTTCACAATTTTGAAGAAATTTAGTCATTTTGGACCACTTTAGAGTCCGCGTATTACTTTTTCTCTTTATTTTTTTAAATTTCATTGTTCTGCGTAATTTTAAAGCTCGTTTACGAAAAATTGGTTTGTGTATAAGTTGCTGTGTTACGGGTTGTACGTGTGTCGTTTCGTTTCAGTTGACGAAAGCAATGACTTAGTTGCCTTCATAGTTCCTTCGTTGCTCACTGTATGCCTTAACAACCATATCATTTATGGTTCCATTCGTTAACACCCAATGCTTCACCTGCGTTTCCTTTGCCAGAAACACATTTTTTAGGTGTACGCCTGCTCTGAACTTAGGTTCTTTCACGTGGTTTCACGTTACTTCATATAGGCTATTATCAATTTTACTACATTAAAAACTTTGGGCGTCTAATTTTTATGATATAGTAACTTAAGGATGAATTCATTAGACAAAACTTATTCTAGTGTCCGCGTTTTCTGAGTGCACTGATGTTTATTCTGTGTTTCGCGACAATCTGCATTCAATGATCATTATTTATTAGAATAAAGTAATTATGTAACCTTATATAATATAAATAATAGACACAGGGTTCACCAAGACTTAGGGACAATCATTTGTATTTATTTATTTATTTATTTATTTACATTCAATTACTCACTACACTCACAGTTTCCCAACACGTGCAGTGAGCCATTACATTTGATTATATGTATGTGGGATTCGAACCGCGGCTGCGGTAGCAAGGCGACCGAGTGCAAAACTTTACAGCCCAGCCTTATGACAAGAGTACCTACTGGGTATAATAAAATGACTCAAAGTTAACCGTAAATAAAAACTGTCATTCATGGTACTTAACATATTCTGTATGGGCACTAAAATGTGTTATATCAATAGACTTAATATATTAACACCTAGAAATTCTTACCTGAGCATTGATTCACTCATAATTACCCAAATTGTGTAATAAAAGAGAAAAAAATATGCATAGTTCACAGAATTGGTTTGTGAATGGCCCAGCGTGACAGTTGGGGAGATTTAAGCCTATATTGTTTTAAAGGCTGTGGTGTTACTGGAAGCAATTAACAGGTGGCCGGCAATTCAGTACAAGGGCCGGCGCTAAGTACGTCAAAGCGCATGCGCCAGCTATTGTATGACGCGCGAACAATAAATATTTGGACCCCGCATCCGGTCGTTAAACACACTCATTGTTCCACAATTTTGCAGAAATTTTCAAAACACTTTGGGGTCCGCGTATTATTGTTACTCTTTACTTTTTAAATTTCAATGTTCTGCGTAATTTTAAAGCTCGTTTATGATAAATTGGTTCGTATACAAGTTGCTTGGTTGTATTTTGGTAAAGTGTGAAATCTTTAATGGGCACTTTGAACCAGAGCCGCGGCTACTGCATCTGAGATATTAAAGTTTTTTAAATAGCTTATAAATAGGTGAAGTGACTTCACGACTGCAGACCACAACAATTACTTTCTAGTCACGATAGAACTTTTTTCATGAAAATTATTTCACGCCTGTTTCTCCAAAGATGTAGTAGACAGTGGTGCATCACACCTTTGCACCAGACATGGTTAACCAGCACCGTTTAACCAGCGGAGACTCTAATAAAGCCTATTGACTGCAAATATTCCGGGCTGTTATTGAGAATTTCTTTAAGAAAAGAATAATGTCACCTAGCCTGGGAATCGAATCTAGCACTGTGCTTACACCACTGCTGTAATTACAAGGTTAATAATTTAAAATTAATAACCACAAGCTCTGCTGGCATACCCAGTAAAACAAATATATGTTACAGACCATTTTCGAAAATTTCGGCAGCGGCATGCACTAATCTGTCACTTTAATTCAATGGAAATTAAAAAAAGATTCCGGTTGCTTCTTATCGCTAAAGACACGGCTAGTAAAGCTCAAGATTACAATTGATTAGCATATTAAGCCCGTTTGTCAAAATAAACACTCAGTACAAAAAAAATATAAATTTTTATTTTATTTATTTATTATCTCGATACAACTATCTTTACAGGATTAACCCAATACAATAGTGTAGCTATCTATTATTTAAGAAATTAGCTTATTACATTTATATACTTAAATCTTAAGTTAATTCTCTCTGTTGTAGATTTCGGTTTGGCCGCACGCAATACAATGGAAACTATCCCGAATGGGACCGGACAAACAAAATGTTGTAATCTCATTCACTAAGCTTTCATTCATTGATCACCCTTCTTGGTATGGTACCTAGTATGACTCAGCGTCTGAAAACCCTTAAGTGTTCAACGAATAAAGCTTTTGACGCATAGTAAAACCGTTCATGGCCTAACTTGCCCGGGTTTCCCAACTATCGCAACACACGAACAAATATTTGACAATTCTACACATACATCATTAACTTTCGTTGAATCGAGCGTCAGACGCTATCGTAAATATCCTTAAGCATTTGACGTAAGACATAGCTCCGGCACGTGGGCAGCGCACGTCTATTCCATCTTCTCACTAACTATTATTGACTCACGCATCCTCTAATCAAAATTAATCGATGCTTCCTAAGATTCATTAGTCATCAAGCGAAACAATTGTAGTAACAATCAGTGAAAACTAAAACATGGAATTTTTCTCATCGCTAAAAAATGGTAGTACGTCATTAATATAGAGTAGGCGGGGCTTAGTAAAATTAAGCTGTGTCGCTATAGTAACGTATAGTTATATCAATGGATTTACGTTCTTGACATTGATAGCAAATAAATAAACTGTAAAACAAATCAGGTAATAGCTATCAAAAATGGACTTTAGGTACTGTTAATGAGGCAACTCATTAACAGTACCTAACGTTCATTTTTGAAGTTATCAATTAGAATTGGGTAAGTAGCTGCGGTGTCAATAATAAACTGTGGTTAGTACCTATGAAATGTACAGCATCCCTGTTTTATATACTTTCACTGGTAAAACTTGATACACATTTATGATACCTACTTGTAAAAACGACCTTCTTACTGGTTCATCGACCGAGTGGTGTGCAATTAGCGGAGCACAGGATTGCTACGTGCACAGACCTGTATCCCGTATCCCATTGACTAAGGCTTTCGGAATGCCTCTAAGAAACAAGACGTCAAAAAACACCGCCTGTCCGTCAATGGGCCGCGCAGAAATGGTGGAAGGCCCTTTGCTACACCGCTTCATTAACTTTTTGTATGGATTAGGGTTTCGGCAAGAGTACGGAATGTTGTGAAATAATTCCCGAAATTGGTTTTCGTGAGGGTGTCAATTTTAGAAGTGTAGTATGAGTAATAGCCGGTATCAGAACGAACGGAGCGTGGCAATCACGTAGACCATTGTGAGCATGCGTTAATATGCCACAGCATTGTCTGCGGTCAATCCACACATACATATACATGTAGCTGTGGTTAGCCTGCCCGCATGTATGAATGAATGTGATCCTTTTTTATCAAGTAAACGTTATTATACTTTATATAGTATGAATACGCGCAGTCTTCTAATATATGATATAGATGGGTTGTGTTTTATGATTGGACATGAAGGTAATTCTGCGGTGGCTTATGAAACGTTGTTTATTTATTAGTTTAACTATCAATTATCTTGTTAGTAGCCAACTACTTAAACTAAAAAGAAGTCGATGTTTAATTTTGAATAGGTAATTGATCTGACTTGAGAAAGTCTATTTTAGATGCAGGTGTAAATTTTGGTTAAAGTACTGGATAAAAGATTTTATAACAACAACGTTTATGACTAGAAATAATTATAATTTATCAATGATTACAATTGTTATCTTCTTTATAATTAAGAACTTTGCGGTTGTCGATGGAGTATACGCCATCTTTCCGATTTTCGTCGAATACCTTGACCTTCTTATAATACATGACTTTAGCCTACTTATTCTTTTTATTGCCATTGGTGGCAAACAAGCAAGTGGCCCACCTGATGGTGGTAAACGCTACTCACTACTTCAGCAATGTCAGGATACAGCAAAGCCGCTGCCTATCGTAAAAGAAGTACTCTCTTTAAACCTCGTTTGAAGAAGGACATATCATAGCGCTCGGGAAACATCGAAGCAGCAGAATTGATCTGTGAATGCCCTTCTGGGTCTGACCCTTCTTTTCTTTCCTTCTACTTTTCCTTCTATGATGTAAACCATAAAAATTACAGAACAGGGCTTAAGAATCAAGATTTTGTTTACAATGTTCAAAATTATTCTGAATCAGTTAAATTGCCCGCACTAGGCCTGTCCTGCGGGCATATAGTGTTAGTTCGACCACATTCGAATTCAACTGGGATTCCTAGCCATGTACTCGATACTTTGGTGGCACAACGGTAGTGAATGCGACTGCTGAGCTTCGGGCAAAGTGTTATTACACAGAGTCTGGGAATGTGCCCGGTAGAGGGCAAAAGGCTACATGGTACCTAAAATCATAGTTTCCGAAATGTGAGTATATTACACGTCTGCCTTCGAGGATAACGAGAAGGGTTTCAAGGATAACGACATGAAAGTATGTATGAACGTTACGGCCTGGCACTACTAACCAGTTTCGTATCAATCGCCTGTCAGATTGGCAGACAAGCACCACAACACACATAACGAGCTGTTGTAAGAATTACGCATTATTACTCATACCACTTTCTCCGTCACTGTCTCGAAGAACATTCTAGAAGCTTGTGAATGTAACGAATGAGGTCATTGTGACATCTTGCTTGTCATGCGGTCAAGTACTCATCAGAGACGACAGCTGACGCCGTGATACACGTCCCACGTATGTATGTATATGCGTGAGTATTTGGACGTGCAAGAAATTAGGTCATGTCCGTAATTTTTTATACTCATAGAAATAGACCAAGGTCCGACGCCCAAAGGTGCCATCTCCTCAAGTATTTCGTAAATGGTAAGTAGCTGTTATTAAAAATGGCGCCGATTGCTTATGCTTATGCTTACTATCTATAGATACTGTCTGAAGTCCTTGGTCAAGCAATGGTGTTGGACTTTGCTAACAATTGTATTTCTTAGCAGAGCACGAGCCTTAGTGGGCGGTAGCTAGAAATTTTAGGTCGGATATTAAAGGTTCTATATACATACTCCTGGTGTGAGGCTATGGGGCTATATGCCCATAGGGGCATTGAAGGAATCCTCGCTAATAATCTTACACCTGGACTAGCCAGGTGGCAGCACGAGAGTGGAAAATTTACCAAAGTGAACCCAACCCCGATCTGGCCTTATTAAAAGAAGTCGGTTATTTACCTATTTACGATTATAACTAACTAACTAGACTACTTTTATAGCTTGTAAACTTTGCGGATAACATGTGCGAGTACAAAAATTGATGCGAGCCTTATGAGCAAGGAACCTAAGCGATTAACTCGCGCATGAAGCCCGCGCAAGTAGCTTGCGCATGCAGCTCGCGCAAGTAGCTTGCGCATGCAGCCCGCGCTAGCTACATGCATCGTGTATACCTTGACGGAGCTGAGACAAGAATCTCATACGACACAACTGCGTCTGACACAAGTACATGCAAATGAAACGACGTCATTTAGCTAAATACGAGACATATCCGATATGTAAAGTTATGCAGCGCCGCACGTGCCCGCCCGACGCTCGTACAAGACTTCCAAACTAATTGATACGAGCATCGTACGGGTGACCTTGGTATGTGTTGCGACACTATCGAATAATCGGAGATGTCATCACCTATCAGAAATGGCCTGGCAACAGTAGTTTGTTAATAGATATTACTAATAACGACGTGGAATTAGAGAGCTATTGGCACAGCGGAACTCTGCTTATGCCTGAGGAAAATCACTCAACAAAAGATGATTGGTGTATCTAGTTATTCTTCAGAGTGGGCCTCTGCTCTCTAAGGGCAATAATCTATATACCACTCTATAATTTTAAGGTAAAACCTCAAATCCTAGGGTGAGCATCAAAAGCGGCAGCATAGGACCCTTTCCTTCCAACTAGGGTAGGTTTTGTCAGGGCACGATTGCTTTGGCAAATACCTGCACAAGGTCGCTAGGAGGGAACCGACTCCCTTTGCCCGCGGAGAGGTATGCGTAAATGGAATACAATTCATTTTACATCAACCAGGCTAAAAAAAACACCAGAAATTTCTGTGGTAACCACGGCTCACCTGCCCTCTTCTCTTATATACCTACGCAATGCCAAATATCAAAGCCAAAAGCATATTGGATTCCTGTGAAAGTAGGGGATCTCATAGCCTTATTAGATTCCTATAAGATCAATGACATTCTTTACATCAGCAAAACAATGACTTTATTTTTACACGATTAGGTTTGCCGGTGTAGCAATCATTGGGATGTATGCTTGTTTGCAACCCTATTAAGATTTTTAGGCCTTCTTATTTCTTTTTGGATTTACATATTTTTATAATAATAATATAATAACAAATTTAAACATATTACACCGTCAATGCCAGTTTCATCGTAAACTAAACCAAGTTAAAATTACAATATACAAGACTGAAAATAAGTTAAATTATTTAGTGACGGTACGAGACAGCCAGCGCGCCAGGGTAGTTCCACCCTTTAACAGTAAACTGACGTAGGAGCCACTGCAGTTCGCCGTCGAGTAAGAGTCAGAAATACCATGTACCGCTTTCATGGAAGACTCTTTAATTTCGAGGTGTCTAAAATATATTTAAACTTCAACTTCGACTTTTTCACTTAAATCCTTCCATGCCTCCATCGTTTATCGATAATTTTGCCAACGTCACGATAGACTAAATTAAAAAGTAGAAGAAATACATATATAAAGAGATAAGTCTAATGGCTGATCGGTATTTAATATCCTAACTTAATATTATAAATGCGACTATAATTACTTTATTAATTTAATTCTTTGTTTTTTATGTTTTCACGACTAAACTACTCGACCAATCATCATGAAATTAATGATATACTTTTACTCAAGGAAAGGTACCCTACCTCTCATTAAAAAAAATTACTGTTACTATCCAAATCTAACCTAAATTTAAGCGAGCGAAGCCGCGGGCAACATCTAATAAAACAGTAAATAAAATATATGTATTTAAACTTTGACAGTTGTGAAATACGAGATTATTAATCGTTCAGTCTTGTTATTGTTGCGATGGCATAGGTATATATTATTCATTGTGCAATACATCATAGTTATTTTATTAGTGCTTATTCAATGTTTTGAAAATCACCACGCTCACCAGTAACCGCAAAATCATTAATTTAAACAACGTGTACGTGTTTATATTTTATATAAGCCGTCTGCCATGGTTTCACCCATGTTTATGATTATTGCTGCGCTCCTATGGCTAGTAGCGTGATGTTATAATGTCTATGTTACTTTTGGATAAAGTAGTTTTTAGATGGTGAGAGATATATTCAAATCGCATCAGTAGCTTCAGAGTTTATCGAATACGAAATCAAATCTTCCTGCTTACAATATTAATATAGATAACTACCGAATAGTAATAATGAGGCAGCAGCGTTTCTTTCATAATTGCCAAATTTGCCAAAGATGATACATTATATGGGTCCGGGATCGAGCAATGTAGTATTAACTTTTTCCGTAACAAAATCTAAATAGGTTCTCTATAAATAAAAAAGTAAAGCAAGCCTATCGCTGTCTTCCGGACAAAACGCCAGACTGCTTGCTGGTAATCTGGCCTACACCTGCCTAGCCTGTCCTTCTTGCTACTCAAATCAATTTTGTGGAAACGATAAGTTACAAAGGCTTAGTAGTCGTTCCGCACGAATTTGTTCGCACAAATCGTGCGACAAGACACTATTTTAAAATAATATTTTTTTGTTGTCGTGTCGCATACATAGAATTTATTTTCGTGCGAATCTTTCCCGTTCTAAATCGTTTTGAAAACGCAGGTGTCATTTCGAACGTTTTGTATTTTATAAGAAAAATGCCAAAATAAAGTCGTGCACACACTACTTTCAAGTGCATCTAAGTAATATTTATATGTTCTCTTATAATGTTCTCTCAATAAAAGCTCAGTTTAATATAAGTAATATGTATACAAGGCACTGTTTTGTAAGAAAGTTGTTTTTAAAAAAATATTATATATTTTGATTTATTGGTATACCTTGTTTTATTAAAAACTATCACCTTCGTGCGCGAATATACAATACTTCTACTATTATTAGCATAAAAAAGAAAACGTGTGAATGAACACCTGCGTTTTCAGACGGGAACGATTCGCACGAAAATATATTCCATGTGAGCGAAAGGAAAACATAAAAAATATTATTTAAGAAAAGTGTCTATTCGCACGAAATGTGCGAACAAATTCGTGCGAAACGACTACTAAGCCGTTACAAAGAACCATATCATATTATATGTAAATAATTTTTCTGTATTGCAATATTTTTAATTAGTAACAAGATGAAGCAGACGGGTTTACCGCATTTGTAGAATGTAAAATGTTCTAAAATTTAATTTGATTGGATGGCGTAGTGGTTTTCATGGTCGCTTTGCTATTTTTACCGCGAAGATAGTTGTGGATTCGATAAAAAAATTGTGTGATACACATATGTTGCTACAGGTCTCGGGTGTTCTTTATGTCCGTCGTTTAAATGTTTGTAAGTACCCAACGACGCTAAAATTGTTCTTAGAGCAAGCGATATCTTTAAGAAAATTATATTATTATTAAAAATACAAAAATGACAATAGCATTAATTATGCAGGAATGCCCACGTCTTATACCGAACTCACATTATAATATGAACTTTAAAACACGTTCTTCGGGTAATTTTTTAAATACTTAAATAAATGATCTTTGAGTTTTGAGAATTGGTACCTACAATATTATAATATTAATTAGTACATTTACAAACAGGATTCAAACACGTGCCAAAAGAATTATTACGAAAATGGAATTTCGATCGATCAATTGTTACTGGGATTAGGTGTTACTGCAATCAAATTCCATAACAAAAGTTTCTGCTAATGAACTTAGGTAAAACTAACCAACTTGCTACCTAATACGTGCATTCCTGACAACCAGAATGGATTTCTTTACCTGACGTCACGAAGAAATGTGGCTTAGGGTCCCTCTGTGTGTTTTAAGTACCGTCCTTTATGGGGAGTTCTTTAAACTACTGTTTTTCATGATACTCTCGACACCGTTTTACCATCGTACCACTTACTACTTGGCATCTTAGCAGTTTTCATTCTTACAACATGGAAACGGTAATAATAATATAATAATAAAGTTTATTACTCCATAAGAAAAACACTTAATCTAGGTACAACATTTAGGGCTTAAGGAATACATAACAAACTGGAGACCCTTACTTCTAAACTAGGTATGGCCCTGTATCTTAGAAGCCAGTGCTTCTGATAGTTACATTTATATTTATAATGTTCAGCACGGTGCGTTTCCAGTGCTAATTTCTTCTACATATGTACATTTAGGCTCTGGAATAAAGTACCTGCTGCAAGCGTTTCTCGAGCGCTATGGGTTGTCCTTCTACAAAAGAGGCTTACAAAAGTACTACTATCATGGTAGATAGCCGCGGCTTAGCTGTGTAAATTCTTGACATTCCTTAATTTCGCGGTGGCGGTCACCAGATACGGTGGTACGTAGAATTCCTGTCAAGCAGATGATCGCTCGTTTGCCACTAGAGGCATAAAATAGCCGTTATCATTTTTCATTATAATAATTTGGTGATTTTCCGATAGGTTTGCATTTTATTGTTATAGAATGTAAATTACCTAAATTATCGACTCATTCTTTTTAAAATAGTAGTGTATAGCGAGTAAAAACCGTCGGACTGCCATAGTCGAGTTTGATTCTACAGCACGTAAATTTGATTTTTCGTCGTTTTATTAGTATTAATCACAATGCATTATGCAATGGGAATGGATATCGGTATAAAAAGTTATCTATAAGTCAATGCAGGGTATGGTATATCTATGTATGTGGCAAGGTTAATTTAAATCAGTTCAATGGTTTACGCATAATTGAATAACAAACATCTAAACATCTTCACGTACTTTAACATTTATAATAAATATTATTAGAATTAGATATATATCGCTATATTTATTTATCGCTTCCTTTAATAATGAAGAACGACATCGCCACCTACAACCTACATATAGAACACCTTTTTTATACTTTTTTCGGCATTGTCTGATATATGTAGACTTGGCCAGCGTTTGCATACCCCCTCGCCACAGGGGGAAGCGGAAGGGTTATGTCGGGCTCTCTCGAGACTAGGCTGCTTCCTTTTTTAATTTTTTTATACACCTATAGTGGCAAACAAGCATACGGCCCACCTGATGGTAAGTGGTCACCGTACCTATGAACGCCTGCAATACCAAAGGCAGCACTTGCGCGTTGCCGACCCTTTAAGAAAAAAGGAAGTGGGAAGGAGAAGGAGCGGGAAGAGGGTGAATGGGCCTTCGGCACTCTCACTCACCAAACGAAACACAACAGTAGGAACACTGCTATTTCATGTCGATATTCTGTGAGAGGATAGTACTTAAGATATTCATTTAAAACTATTAAATCTACATAATTATAGTATAAACTATCACGTTAGGCACGTGACATGTGTTTGTACGTAATCGTGACAATCGAACTCGGTTTAGGTTCAATTCCTGGATCGGACAAAGTATTAAGATTGTCTGTAATGAAATGTCTTCAACGTACACTTACGACGATACTCGTAACTTAAGTATGTATAAATAATAAGATAACGCGGATAACCGCGTGCGTCTATTTACGAGAGTGTGATCTAGTGATCGTCCGCAAATAATAAAATAAAAAAGTTTACTTTCATATAAATTTTAAGTAGCTGTCGGCACTTTTTCTCCATTTAAACTTTAACTACGACAAATCTTACATTCCTCACATCTGATTCTCTTACATATCCTGCGCGCAATATGCTTGAAAAGAGGTAGATACAAAGTTTTCTGCTAGCATATTAATCTTAATCCTAACTAATGCAAATGTGAGTTTTTTTGTTTGTTACTCTTTTACGCCTTAACTACTCGACTGATCATTATACAATTTCGCATACATATTGTCGGGGGTACAGAAAAGAACATACGGTACTTTTCACCCAGAAAAAGTACTGTTCCCAAGGGATAAAAAAATATATTCACTAAATGTAGCTTGCTTCGCTCCCCTAAATTAACGTTACAAGGGTAAAATTTAGTCCGTCCCGAAATGTCATGGCTCTCGAACATCTAACATGGACAGGCGTAGTAACGATAGAAGATCTATTCCGTTTAACAAGAGATAGGGAGAATTTGCGTAGCTGACTGCCTATCTACAGTATTGGAGAGGAATTAGAAGAAGAAGAAGGTAATACTTAGGTACAGATTTACTCATTAATTAGTCTATAACGAGCTACAGTTGCCTACAGCCTTAAGGTATCGTTAGCCTTCGGGTTGCGGAGGTCAGATGGTAGTCGCTCCGTGTAAAAACTGATATCCAGTCAAATCCTTAGTTATATCCTTAGTTAGACTAGAAAGCCGACCCCAAGTGACTTGGGAATAATAAAAGCTAAGGAGTAGAAGGAGAAGAGCTACAGTTGATAGTTGCCTGTATAAATTAGCTATTTATAAACGATGCATTTTTAAGAATTGCGCAAATAATGAATATTAAACTGGTTACGAAGGACGCGTTTTCTTAACGTTCACGTCAGTACCAGTTCATAATAGCCGTACAAAACTGGTTGTTGCTATATGTTTAACGACGTTCATTTTACACGTTCATGACGATAACACGATTTATTTTCGTCATGGGTTTGACGTTATAAATGTGATTCCCGTACGACATCGTTGCTACGTAACAGAGTTAGCAGTTTTTGTTGTTATTTGTCGTATTTAATACACAAATGTCGCGTACTGATAGTAAAATACAACATGTAAAGACCCATTTTTATGTAGGTATTGTCTTTTTCTGTCATCTCAATTTATTAGTGAATGTACATATAAGCAGTAAATGTATTTTAGGTTTTATAAAGAATTTGTTTATTTACAAAACGAACAAGTGAAAACAATGGTCTATACAGTAAAGCCCCGATGGTTGATCGGGAATGGCCTCTGTTTGATGTAGGAGGACATAGGAAGTGAGGGAGAGATTTGTCCGTGTAGTGATTGATGGGTGACTGCACATATTACATAATGGTTTAAATGGTTGCCTTGCCGTTGTCAGTGCGTCGAGTGTTGTGAATTTGATCTCCATACGAAAGAATGATTTATGTGATCCGTTTTGTTCAGAGTCTTCTTGTCAGTTGTTTAAATGTAGTAAGAGAGAATCTTAACATGAATTTTGCCTACTGGTACAATGAATAATAAATGACCTTGGTTCGATGCTCTTGACGAGCAAAGAGATATTAGGTTTTATTTAAGAAAATCTTCATTCCAGGCTACATTCTAAAAACGTAATAACGTGATGACTAAAACTATAACTAGCGAAATGTGAATATATGTATACTTTTGCCTATCCTATCCCTTCAGAGATAAACAAGCGTATTTTATATTTTAATAAGTATTTCGAAACAAAACTATCTCGCGCCGCTAGCCACTCACACCTACAAAATCAAACACACGTCACACTTGTACTCAATTTAGTCGGCAGTCATTCATAAGTTCTATGTCAAACGCAGCTTGCCCAATACGAAGGCGGGTGAATGCCACGGTCGCGATAGGCCCCTTGTGAATAACTAACGTGCCTTGTGTATATGCTACGCCGCACGTACGCCACTTATCCACTGACATCACAAACCTAAAGAAACACGTGTGTGACGTGTTACATATATTAAAATGCGGGATTTTTCGACGTTACTGTTCTTAATGATTTGTCTATTCTTGTTAACGGTTTGCATACAAATGCATTCTTTGGAAATTTAAATGATTCTAAAAACTAAATGCTTGTTTTGACGTCAGCTTTTTGGATGTGCTATATTTTCTTCCTAGAGAATATGAAGATATGTTCATTTTAAAGGTTGCATATTTAGAAGATATTATTTGGCTAATCCGATTTGTAACAAAAACTTTCTTGTAACCCCAACAAATTTAATCAGAAGTATACTATATGAGAAATAGCTAAAAGAAATACACACATATTTAGGGGACTCTCAAGGCTGACATTTTTGGGCCACGCCATCTTTTAATAAAGTATCGTCAAATTCAAAAATCATTTATTTATTTTTATCATAAAGGAACATTTATGAAAGAAAATGTTCATGAGTTAAGTAAAGTTGTTGAATATACATTAAGCTTAGTTAATAGGTCCGGGCACGCCACGATCGTGGCGGTAAGTCCCGTGATTGAGGAGTGGCTGGAGAGGCGGCATGGCGCCCTCACCTTCCGGCTGACACAGGTAATGACTGGCCACGGTTGTTTTGGCCAGTTCCTGTGTCGTATACGCCGGCAAGAGACGCCCGGTTGTCACCACTGCGGCGACTGCCGCGACATTGTTGAGGACACGGCGCTGCACACTTTGGCAGTTTGCCCCACCTGGGCATCGCAGCGCCGTGAGTTGATCGCGGCAGTCGGATCGGTTGCCCTCTCGCTCCCAGCTGTAGTTCAATCTATGGTCCGGAGTGAGAGGTCGTGGAACGCCGTCGCCTCCTTCTGCGAGGAAGTGATTTCCATAAAGGAGGCGGCGGAACGGGAGAGGGAAGCGTTTAAACCCTCTCCCCAACCGCAGAGCCGGGCGCCGGAGGGCGCGAGATGACCTCCAGCCGCCCTGAGGTTTGACCTGGGGGTGGTGGGCTTTGTGGGCCTGCCCGCCATCCGTTCAGCACCAGGTCTGAGAGGCGGCGTGCGTGTTCCCACGCGCGCCTCTGTTTCGAGTCCGTCTCCCCTCTAGGGGGAAGACAGTAGGGTTCTATAATGTGAGAAGTGCTTCTTTTGGGTAGGTCTCTTTGTGTAGTGGCCTGTCGTTTCATACGGCAAGCCGAAACCTCGGCGGGGTTGCGACCGCATGCGAAAGCGATTCGCGCGGCCCCGCCGATAGTGGTTTTGTCGAGGAACACCGTGGTAGGTTTAGTCGGTATTCCGGGAGGTACATTATTTCTTTTCCATATTTCGTTTACCCCGGCGAGTCCGACATAATCCCTCCGCCCGCCCCCGCGGAGGGATATTATGCGTCACTGCATTCACCCACGTAAAAAAAAAAAAGAAGCTTAGTTAATAGGTTCCGCCTTATGAAAGGTTACCTGCAAGAAATTCACAGCTACTCTGTTTTATTGTTTAATAACATTTACTTTGAACTACCATTCTATAGCATCGCATTACCGATAATGCGATCCTGTGGAATTTTTTCCGTGATAAGAAGTATTTTGAACTTAAAATAAAATATATTTTATTTATCAAATTATTTATAAAATCTAGTGAACTGAAAAAAAAAAATTAAAGACGGAAAGTCTTTAATTTTTTTTTTTTATATATCTTTAATTTAATTATACCGTTTACGCATAAGTATAGTTGGAGGTGCTTGGAGTAATAGAATTTAAAAACAAACATCGAAACATTTTCACAATCTCTAACATTTATAATATCTATAGGATTACACGTCTATGTAGTTCACATAAAAATAAAAATAAATGCCAATATCTCTTCAATTAAATGCCACGCTCAGTTCGATCATGAGGTCTGCACTTCCTTTGCAGAGTCTATTGGATTTTTCTTATGAAATATTTCAGTAGCAGCACAGACCCTTTGAAAACTCCCTATTACTTGAGATCCACATAATTATTACTGGCATAATTTTAATGAATTGCAACTTCACCTTGCCCTTCGGGGATGTACCTACATAAATAAAAGTTTTTATTACGTATGTTTAAGTATCATCTACTGTTAACTACGTAGAAATAACTGCATATAAACATTCAAACGTAATCCGATTCATAATCACAGTCATTAGTTAGCATGCCTGCATTTATGTCACACGGGATTTATTACTGTAATGTCATAATATCCATTAAGTACAATTGGCCGCATTATAAATAATGTTTTTATATTACAATTAGACCTGTCTAATTGTAATTAGTATTAATTAATTATTTATATAAAGTAGGTGCCTGTAAAGCCTGCTTTACAGGTGTCTACTTTATGTACTACCAGAAGGTCTGTAATTGCAATCTTCTGTAGCTTAAAGGATGTTTCTAGACCTTTAGCTCGTTGGCTCGGCGATAGTGGTCGATAGGTAGTACTTTTCTCAATTTTGTTTGTGCATTAATCTATACTAATATTATAAAGCTAAAGAGTTTGTTTGTTTGGTTGAACGCGCTAATCTCAGGAACTACTGGTTCGAATTGAACAATTCTTGTAGTGTTGGATAGCCCATTTATCGAGAAAGGGTAGCTATATAACACCACACTAAGACCAATAGGAGCGGCGCATCAATTAAAAATGTTGCAAATACGGGAAACTATTATCTTATGTGAAACAGACGAAGTTGTGTGGATCAGCTAGTCTACATATATGTATATAAAAATCTCGTGTCACGGTGTTGGTGATCGCACTCCTCCGAAACGGCTCGACCGATTTTAAGTAATTTTAATGTTCAGAAGTTAGACTAGCAATAGTATTAAGTAATTCTTTTGGTCAAAATAATTATTGGTAATAAACCTTTTAGTACCCTTTATTCGTTTCTGTACTCCTAACAACGTGTAATTGCATGATGATGTGTCGAAAAGTTAAGGCGTGAAAACGTAACAAATGAACAAACTCACATTCGATGTTTAAACACTGCACATTGGCGAACTTCAAACTAAAGGTTGACTGGTAGATTATTTGCCAGTCAAACTTGTGGTAATTTTTTCATTATGACCGCGTTGAGTACGAATCTGGTAAAGAGTTATTGTGTTTGTAGAGCAGCGATAGCTCAGTGGGGAGACTAACAGACTGCAATGCAGAGGTTCTCGGGTTCGAACCCACGTCACGCACCTCTGCCTTTCGGAAGTTATATGACTTTTCGAAATTATGTGCGTATTGATTGACAATAATCGCCTGCTCCGTGCCTCGGAGAGCACGTTAAGTCGTCGGTCCCGGTTGTCATGAACATCTATGGCAGTCGTTATTGGGGAAGTCGACACAAAAGATCCCACTGGGTCGAAGTGTCGCCGGTCTGTACTGACTGGCTGGTATCTGATAAGATAAGATAAGATATTGTGTTTGTAAAAATATTGTCTTTAACAACAAAGATTCTGGTGCTGTGGCCGGTAAATGGAAATAGGATAGCACGCTACTATGTGGCACCGAAAACCATAGCTGGTGAGCCCTCATTTGTGATCCACCAAATTTGTGGAACATACAATTTTTTGACTTTTGTGGCGACCTCTTCATGTGCTACATCTATGTGTAAACCAGTGTTCGTTATTATCATTATGATATAGTAATCGTTACTTTGCTTAATCAAACAATGAAACGATTACTATATTACATAAAACCTAATATTAAGTAAAACGGTTAATCTCGGCGTAAAAATGGTCAGTGTAACCGACCACGCCTGAGGTCGCGGGTTCGATTCCCGCAGAAATCAAACATTTGTGTGCATGAACATGGATGTTTGTCTTGGTCTGGGTTTTTCTATGTATAATTTGTACGTATTTACAAAAAAAAAGTATATTTGTATGTTTATATATTTCATAGTACCCATAGTACAAGCTCTGCTTAGTTTGTGCTAGAGTTGTGTGCTAGGTGTTGTGTGTATGTGATAGAATATTATTATTATATTATTGAATTAATTTATGAATATTATTAATTATTGTATATTGTAATTGAGAATTCGTTAGTGATATAATCTATGAGCAATACATTATCATGTTTCGGAAAGCCCCAGCTTATTTTTAAGCTTCGGCAAAGTCTTACTTTACTTCAAATAATCTTAGTAAGGTAATCATTTTTTACTATGGCGACATCTCTCAAAAGTGCGGGATATAACGAGAAAATCATGTTTAAATATTATTTTTTCGGCCCGAAATAACAGTTTGTGGTTTAAAGTATTATAATAATTACCTTTTTTTTTGTTATTTGTATATTTGTTGTTTATAACATTGCATACTGTTAGGAAAATAAATCAGTAAAACAAGTACCAGCATCGTTAATGAATACCCTAAAACGTTGTAATTAAAACGTCGTTGTTTTCCGTGCGTTATCAACTTGTTTCACTTAGACTGACCCCTGCATGTTTGTTTACAATATTAGGCGTCGCATGGTGTTCAGTGCATATATACGTTTCATAAGAACCTTTAATATTGTTGTTAAGTTTTTTTTTTCTATATCCCATGGATTCTTAAGTTAAATCTAGTTGCTACTCATACAAATTTGGTCATCATCTTTTATTCCAAAATTTGAACTTATCTTTTTTGTTGTTTATGCGATTGCAAGTGACCATAGGCTTCAGTAAGCAAGGCCTGATACAGGCGAAAAGGAGGTTAGTCTCAAAGGAACACGCAATCAGTAGGTCATGAAACGTAAATGCCACAATTTCGGGCCGACTGTTCGTACTATGATACAAAATTATTATAAAATTTGTCCGGAATTTAGGTACTTAACCTGTTAATTGTCCTACTCCCTTTCATGAAGCAGTCCGAACAAAGGAGTAAGGTGATTTTTAAAGAAAGAAATCTGAATAAACTTCGCTGCAAGAGTCTTTCGTTCGGCCCGAAGTTTCAGATAAATATGTATTTTCATGGTAGAACTGCACTAACACTTGGCTACAGGTTTAACTTCTTAATTTTTTGAGCTGCAAAGGGTTGCCGGCACACAGATACAATTGTTTTAAATTACATACATACTCGTACATAATCTCAAACGCCTATATCATCAAAGGAGTAGGCAAAGAAACTATGTTATACGGTCTTAAGTAGTAGGGAGCGAAACGATTGCCGCTTTTTGGGCACAGTTCCACACTACGTGCTGTTACGGACAATGACAATTACGTGACAGAAAAATCCAATAACACTTTGCCTGACTCCGGAATCAAACCCAAGACCTCATGCACTGCAGTCGTACACTCAGCAACTTGAGCCTTATCAATACTTTGATAGTTAGACTAAATATAAAACAAAAACACATACAAACACATATTAAATAAATAAACTACTGCTCAATTGATTTAGTAATCGTTATTGTTGTATTTACATTGATCTTTAGCAGCATTTTATTTTTAAACTGAGTTTTTAGATAAAAAGACACATCAAGATTGTTTACGTAACCAAAGATTGTTTAAGTACCTAACCAAATGGAGTATAGGTATTATGATTAATAAGTTGTCGGTGTTGCCATGGGTAATCTATTAACATATTATTTTAAATAAATTAAATTTACCGGAGTAATTTTTTGAGCGATTTTTATAAAAGGATGTCACTTACGTACTCATAATAAGCTACCGTATAAATTCTTAAGGATCGGACAGGGTTTATTATACACACTGTATACAGGTGTCCGTGTTCATTTTTTCTGAACAGCCATCAGTTCCACTATAAGACATTTCCAGGTTATCCATTAATTACCGGACACCTTGTATACATACCTGTCGAAGGATCGAAGGAGCAAACGAGTTTTAGACCGGACAACGCTCATTTGCAAACGCAGGGTACAAGTAGAACGCTCCCTGCCAGGTAGTAAACTAATGACCTGAAAAAGGTGGTTGGATTTGAATTTGTTGATTTGATGCAGAAGACAAAGAACAGACTTTGTTGTGTGGAATGGAAAAAGGTTATCTCTAGCAGAAGATTAATTGAAGAACCAGTAGTCAACCTTTTGGTTCGGCACCATACAATGAGACTTGCGACAGGTATTCCAGTGACCCCAGTGACACGAAAACCACACTGCTGTGCTATTCTGTTAGTTCTCACTACCAAACTCACATCGAGTCGGCTGTTATAATTGGGTCGGGACCCGTTGGTCCCCTAATATTCGTCTCCCAGAATAAAGGTTGTATATTCGGCACCTATATAGGTGCCCATTGGTTCCCTGGTAGGAGACCAATCAATATTAATTTATTTTTAAGGTACCAACTCGTCCCCTGGAATAAAAGTTATAGACTCGGCACCCACTCAGGAGCCCTTTGGTTCCCTGATAAAAAACAAGCCATAGCAGAGTGAATGGGAAATATAAATGATTTTTAAACAAATAATATATTATGGGACGAGTGGGCGCTTCAAATATTTGAGGGGACAAATGGACACAGGGTGCCAATTTCAGGGGACCGATGGGTACCCTTATAATTTGAGTTTTGCTACAGTAACCATGACAATAGCACTTGGATACTATAGTTAGTGGCGAGGCGAATTTATATATGTAACTAAATACATAGGCAGTTTTGATGTTTATAAAAGCATATAACTATTCATGATTATTTATCAATATATGGTCTTGTGGAACCAAGCAGCGATAGCCAGGTGGGGAATCGTTTGACTGCCATGCAGAGATGTCGAGTTTCATCCTAAGGCTGAGACCTTACTTTTCGAAGTGATGTGTGTAATAAATATATAATTATCGTTCGCTTTAATGATGAAGAAAAACATCGTGAAGAAACTTACACGTCTCTGTCTGAGTTTTCCATAATTTTCGAAAAGATATGTGAAGTCTGCCAAGCCGCACTGGGCCAGCGTGATGAACTATGCCTAACCCTGCCTAACAGGTAAAAGAGGCCCGTGTAAGAATAATAAATTATGACGACGAAAACAGGATATTACGTTCTTTTCAAAATTTTGTCTTTTCCTATATAATGTTAAACATGAGTATTCGGAACATTATGAGCATTTTTACTGCGTATGCGCATCGGTGACTGGTACGGATTGCGTCGCACACTCACCCACATTTTCCCACGACAAGTCACATACACGTTTCGGCGTAATTTATCTCGGAATAAATCTCAAACTATTATTATTTCGTCTTGATTTTGCCCGTATACATTCACTCGTTACTCATTTGTCTATTAGGTGCAATATGTGCCTGTTATGTGTAGGCAGATAATAGACAACACAATATTATTATTACTATTTTATTGATAGGAATATACTTTTTAAATTCTGACGGCCTCGATGGCGTTGTGGTTGGTGTAACCGACTGCCACTGTCTTGGTCTGGGTATTTCTATGTATGTATTTACAAAAAAAAAATATATATATATATATATATATATATATATGTATGTTTATCCATTGTCTAGTACCCATGGTACAAGCTCTGCTTAGTTTGGGCTAAATGGCGTTGTGTGTATGTGATAAAATTTTATTATTATTATTCTTTCCTTCTTCCCGCACTTGGAATAATTCCTGTGTAGCAGATGAATTTACAAACATTCAAACAACGGACACAATGAACATCCGGACTCAGAACAACCGTTTGTGAAACACACAAAGTTTTGTCCCGTGTGGGGACTAAACCCACAACACTCAGTGCGCTGCAGTTGCGAGGCGACCACTTAAACCACTACACCATCCGTGCAGGCAGTATATTTTTATAAATATTAAAACTAACTACGTATTAAAACTACCTACATATTAAAACTACCTACATATTAAAACTACCTACATATTAAAATTACCTACATATTAAAACTACCTACGTATTAAAACTACCTACGTATTAAAACTACCTACGTATTAAAACTACCTACATATTAAAGTACCTACGTATTAAAACTACCTACGTATTAAAACTACCTACGTATTAAAACTACCTACATATTAAAACTACCTACATATTAAAACTACCTACGTATTAAAACTACCTACGTATTAAAACTACCTACATATTAAAGTACCTACGTATTAAAACTACCTACATATTAAAACTACCTACATATTAAAACTACCTACATATTAAAACTACCTACATATTAAAACTACCTACGTATTAAAACTACTTAAGTTACTTATAATTATTCGTCTCACCTCGATTTTAAAATGGGCGGCTTAATACGTTTTGTTAGCCATCAAATGAAACTCACTCTTAGTAGAATTGTTTGGTAATGCCTTTAGAGTAACGATTAAAGTACCGATAAGGCTCAGCAGGACGAGCGACTGTAGTGTATGAGGATTCCGGGTACACTTTGCCTGCAAAGTGTTATTGGATTTTTCTGTCAAGTCAAGTAGGTAATTCTCGGTAATAGCTCGTAGTGTGGACCTGTGCTCGGTAAGTGGCAATTGTGTTGCCCTCTATTATGTTAGACCGTAAAACATAGTTCCTTTGCCTACCCATATATGAATATTCATAAATGAGTAAGCAAAGTAACTATGTTTTACGGTCTCACGTATTGGCGTGAAACTATGTACATATGTGTGTAATTGAAAAACAGTTGTGATGTGGGTGCTGGGTAGCCGCCGCATCTGAAAAAGTTAAGAAATTCACTCTATGGCCAAGTTTAATGTGGCTCTGCTGTCTTACAGAGAAATATTATAGCTCTATGCGGAAGCTAAAAATGAGCCTGGCCATGCCGAGTCCATAAAAGGGATAAGAGCAATCTAGAGGTTACGTAAAGAAATTCGGGACAAATTTAGGTATAAATTTGTTTCAAGCTACGAACAGTCAGCCCAAAACAGTTACGTTTCGTTACAGGTACAGCTTTGGCTTCTTATAAAGGAAGATGCGGCTCTATGCCGAAGCTTAAAAATGAGCCTGGCCTTTCCGAAGCATGACAATGAAGTGCTGTCCATAGATGATATCACTAACGAATTCTAAATGACAATGTACCTACGGTGACTCATAATATTCATAAATTAAGTCAACAATACTATGGGAGGTCAGTTTTCCTTAATATTATTGTATTATATAGTAATCCTTGTATTGCTTGATTAAACGCTATTTCTCATGCACTGGTTTACATAAAGGCGAACAAAACACGAGCGTAGCATCGAAATAGAGTAGCGTTGACAAATGCAGCCTTAAACGAACAGATAGTACGAATTGCGTAATGCTTTTGGTGGTCGCCTCTCTACTGCTACATCGCCGAGTACTGTGGATGTGACACCCCACACAGGTCTAAAATTGATGACGTATGATCCACGGATGGTTGTCTGGGTGGGTTAGTACGAGAGTTGTCTTTTAAAAACAGAAAACAGAAACAAACAGTACAGAAATGGTTGTCTCAAGTCGGAGTGTTCCTCGTGTCCGTTGTTTAAATGTTTGTAAAGACCTCCGCGACACAGATATATTTCCTAGTTATCTTTTAGAAATAAAGAACACATACCTATACCTATATCTCTCTCGGTGAGTGAGAGTGCCGGAGGCCCAATCACCCTCTTTCACCATTCCCACTCCTTCTCCTTCCCACCTTCTCCTTTCCTAAAGGGTCGGCAACGCGCAAGGGATGCCTCTGGTGTTGCAGGCGTCCATAGGCTACGGTGACCATTTACTATCAGGTGGGCTGTATGCTTGTTTACCAACCTTGGGCAATAAGCTCGTAGTCAGGGAATTTCGCCAACTAAAGGCTTATTGATCAATATAAATATTTGTTATGATATTTGCGTTTGTTGTTGCTATCAAAACGACGACGTATTCAGTTCGGCTAGTATACACTCAAGTGGAACACCAGCTTGATAATTAGCCGGAAAAGACAATTAAAGTAAATAACTTAGTTATCACACTTACAAGTTAGATGTAATTTAATAAATTTGGAAACATTCCGTATTTAACTTGTCTAGGGGAACCAACATCGTTTTGTCAAGTACAACAATGCTTGACGCGAGCTGCGTTCAAAACCTACGATAAGGCATCACGTGCGAACGACTGTTAACAAAAAACAGTCACACAAACATATACAATAACATTTTAATATCGGTACATTCATTATTCAGTAGCTATCAATGTGTCATTCACGACAATCAAATTACTTACCTACTTGCGTAGCTACGATAGTAAATCTTGTTATAATGACATAGCTATGATTCATAAGAGCTAGGCGCGCTTGACGTGTCACTGTCTCGAGAAACGAATTAATTGTCGTATTATTTCTTCCATGTAGGTACATGCATCTATCTTTATGTATCTTATTAGTTATTACTATGAATAATAAGAATAATGTAATATTTTGTAGTGTTAAATTAGACAATACATTTCAGTCTTAACTGAGGCGAACGTTCGCATTGAGAACGTGAGAGCCAACGGCGCGCGCTTCTGTCTAATTGCGTGACACAAGGCGCGGCGCGCGCGCAGACTGCGTGGCGCCAACGGCGGCGTCTGCGCACCGCCCGCCGACTGAGCTAGCGGAACTACGCGACGGCTGACGAATGAGCACACTGAACACACCTGTCTGTTTAGTAAATGTAATGCTAATGTTAGAAACAGACTTTTATATACATTATTTTATATTATGTATAGCTATTTTAATACTACTAATAATATTACTAAACCTAAAATTGAATAAGTTTATAGATTATTATTATAAGACTACTAGATTTTGCCCGCAGTACTTTTTTCTGGATGAAAGGTAAAAGGCCTTTTCTGTACCCCTGATAACGTGTATGTAAAATTTTATGATGATCGGGCGAGCAGTTCAGGCTTGAAAGCGTAACAAACAAACTTTATGACTATTTGCTGTTTCAATAAATATTTGTATTCCCTTCCTCTTTAATGTTGCGGTAAAATAACCAGGTAATGTTATGTTTCTTACTACTTATCATGATTCACTAATACTCCGATAAACGTTTATTATTCCGGTCGGATGTTTGTTTAGTGTTTCATGAATACTATCAGAATATATTTGGGGAAATCCATAGTATACACCTTGTGCGTGCGGTACATGATACTGAAATTTAATAACGGCTGAATTATAATCGATGTATAATTTCTGATTTTATTTGGATGCGGTTCCCTTGTTTCTGAATGTATATGGTGGTGTTATGTGTATATGTACGTAAGTAAATAAATTATGCTTGTGACATAACTGTAAGTACTTATAATAATTACTAAATGTACCAAGGTGGTCTGATGTCTAGGATAGTTGAATTGTACAGCTAGGACTCGGCATCGGTGGCACAATGGTAGTAAATGTGACTACTGTGCATGAAGTCTTAGGTTCGATTCCTGAGTCGAGCGAAGTGTTTTTGGATTTATAGTCGAGAAATTCTCGGCAGCAGCATGAAGTCTGACAATTTGACCAGTATACAGCAATAAGTTTGTCCCCTATAACGTGAACCTAAACTTATAGTAATAATAATTATAATAATATTCCATCACATACACACAACACCATCTAGCCCAAACTAAGCAGAGCTTGTACTATGGGTACTAGACAATAAATAATCATAAATATGTATATACTTTTTGTAAACACATGCATACCTATTATACATAGAAACACCCAGACCAAGACAGACATCCATGTCCATGCACATAAATGTTTGACTTGTGCGGGAACCGAACCCGTGACTTCAGGCGTGGCAGTCGTGGCACTCTATCTTATCTTATCTTGTGTGGGGGCCAGTCAGTAAAGACCGGCGACACTTCGACCAAGTGGGATCTTTTGTGTCGACTTCCCCAATAACGACTGCCATAGATGTTCATGGCAGCCGGGACCGAAGCGAGATGACTTGATGTGCTCTCCGAGGCACGGAGCAGGCGATAATTGTCAATCAATACGCACATAATTTTGAAAAGTCATATAACTTCCGAAAGTTAAAGGTGCGCGACGTGGGATCGAACCCGAGACCCTCTGCATTGCAGTCTGTTAGTCTCCACACTGAACTATCGCTGCTCTGTCGGTTACACTAACTACTACGCCATCGAGGTCGTCAATCGTCGTCAGTGTGTTGCTGTGTTGTGAACGAAATATTGGTGACCTATACCTGTAGGTATAGGTATAGGTCACCAACATTTCGTTCACAATGAACTTTCCCTAAAAAGTTATAGGTATCCTAGATAGAGACGTAGACAAAGTATACATTATATCTTTATCAGCTTCAATTCATGGCGTCCTTGGCAAGCTGACGTAACATTACCTAATGAATTTTAATATCTGTTTAATAACAATCAGGGGTATGACTAAGATAATTATATTTTTGCGTCAGATTGGCCGACTCATAACGCGTGACCGTCGGTAGAGTAGCCAGTTAAATAAGGATATATGCAACAATTGTGGACACGGCGCGGCGCACTTTGGCGGATTGCCCCGCCTGGGCATCGCAGCGCCGCCATGAGTTGATCGCTCGCAGTCGGACTGGTTGAATGACTCTCACTCCCGGCCGCGGTTCAGTCTTTGGTCCGGAGTGAGAGATCGTGGAACGCCGTCGCCTCCTTTTGTGAGGAAGTAATTTCCATTAAGGAGGCGGCGTAGCGGGAGAGGGAGCTCTTAAACCCTCTCGCTAACCGCAGAACCGGGCGCTTGAGGGCGCGAGATGACCTCCAGCCACCCTGAGGTTTGACCTGGGGTTGGTGGGCTGCGTGGGCCTGCTCGCCACCCGATCAGCACCAAGTCCGAGAGGCGGCGTGCGTGTTCCACGTGCGCCTTTGTGTCGTGTCTTTGTCCCCCCCAGGGGGACGGTGACGGAGTTATTTTTGCGTAGTGGCCTGCCGTTTCACATGGCGGGCCGAAACCCCGGCGGGGTCGTGATTGCATGTGAAAGCGATTCGCGCGGCCTCGTCGCCTCTGGTTATGTCGAGGAACACCGTGGTAGGTTTAGTCGGTATTACCAGGGTATCTTTTTCCCGGTGAGCCCGACATAACCTCTCCGTCGCCCCGCGGAGAGATACGCGTCAAAGCATTCCACCACGTAATAAAATAAATAAATAAATTTATATATGCAACAAAATGCGTCTGAGTATAATTCCGTAGGTATACATTTAGTAATTGATTGAATACCTGTTAAGTTATTGTACTAGAACATGTTATCTAATGATGTAAGGTAATTAAAATATTGTAAATAGAAAGAAACTATACAGTTTGTTGTGTATTTGTTTTATATAAACCAGGCTAGAAAATCACATGTAGCTTGATATTATCGGGATGCCAGGAATAACCTTCTTCGATACGGCGAAATATAAAATTAAATGGCGTAATGTCGACCAAGAGGTCCCATATTTGATACTCGTTTCGGGTTAAAAGGTTTCGGTTTGTCATATCGTCAAATAGAGCACATTGTTTGAAAAAGCACCTACACCACTACTTATTGAAACATATTGTCAAACTAGGATAAGCTGTTAGACCTCCATATATAAATAACAATAAAATACTTACTATGGTTAGTAGCGAGGCAACAATCGACTTTGAGATTGAATTTTAGCAGAACTGAGCTGCAGACTCAGGACTCTTTTAAAGAGAAAAATTAACTATTAAGTATTAACATAATTGTTATTCAACCTGTGACAACCATCAGACATTGCGTACCTCATAAATTCCCCAGGTGGATTACGAAACCTTGCAAACCAGGTCGTTCTACCAGATTTCAGATTTTTGGTTACACTAGGTATGAATGATGGAAGGGGCAAACCCCGGGTGGCGTGACCATCGCGTGTCCACGAATGATGTGGAGTATGTAACATATGAACTAGTTGTGTAAAGCCGTTTTGTAAACTCACATTGTAACGCGTGTGGGTCACCGATGTAGGTGGCAAAACATCCGGCTTCTTTCGCGGACACTCGCCTCAAAGCACTCGGAATTTGGGTATACTTTCCCTAGATAGCTTGTTTATTTTTAGATAACTGCGCAGTAGAAGGGAAACTGCGCAGTATGATCTATAGTAATCAAGAGCTCTGTTAGAATGGTATGTAGGTCAGAGCGGTGCCAGATTGAACTAGCGCGGCGCTTGATCTTTGAAAATGATTTAATAATATAAATAGGCATCTCTGACTAAAGGTCACACCCACACATCCTTGCCGAGTATCCCTTGTACGTGTCTTCGGTACGGCCAGCAGATTCACAAAAAGAACTTCTACAAGCAACTCATAAACAAAAAGACCAGGAAAGCTTTCATTGAATTTTGTTTACATATAGCAAGTAAAGTTAACACTAAACACAAAACATAAACATACATAATCGCATACACATAACTAAACCTGAAAATAAATAAGCTATAAATATATTAAGATACAAAAACATATAAAATATATGACAAAATTTTAATCGTAATAACCGTTTGTGTTGACATATATTAAATGTAACTAGAGATAAGTATATCTATAAGCGTGATAATAATAAAAAATTAAAATTAAATGTCAGAGGAACTAAGCACAACATTCTGTCATGACGGGGGATTATGTAATAAAAATAAAATTGTCATTTCATTCAGCCAATAAGTACTCAGTTGTAACTTTTAATCCCATGGTCCCAGTCCTGTTGGATATTGCCAGAATAAAATAAACGTTGTTGCCTTTGCGAAATATTTAAACCAGTGATGAATAGACTCTTTCGTTGTTTGATAATTTATGAGCTCAGAAGGTTAACGGCACATAATTTTGAAAGCAATTGACATTAATACAAAGTTATTTTACTTCAAATTTCTGAAGAGAGCCCCGTTTTAGCCTTTTCATTGTAAGCTTATCTTCTGAAGATTTAAGTTAAATAATCTAGGGCGGTTCTGCGGTATTATTACTCTTTAAGAAATCCCTGTGCCGTCAGCAGGGTCCTATGTCCCAAGAGACAGACAGTAAATGCAGTTACAGTGCCGCTTGCAGTACTGTAACTCCATTGTAAAAGATCGTCAACACGTGATTCGTGCTTTCGATATGATAATAATTGTCCATACGCTACATTAACCGCTTACCATGGGATCGTATGTTTGTTTGGCAGCTTGGTTGAAAATAAACTTCGTCTCCATGCAACTGGAGTGCCAAGTTAAGCACATTGTAAAGCAAATAATTTTTATTAAATAATAGTAATATTTCCATCCTAAGTTATTCAAAAACAGAACGTAGAAGAACGTAACAATAGAAAACCGTTAAGCAAAATGGTGAAACTCATTAGTACAAAATCATAGACGCTAACGTCATATCTACCTACCTACTTAACATTTTTGCGTTCAAAAGCTTAAGAAAGTTAAATCACGAATACTATATAATGTAAACAAACACACGAGTTTGTATGTGTGAATTAACATGTCGCTCACACGATCAGTAGCTCGTAAACATATCGTTAAGCGCGTGAGTATCGCGATTACTCACAGCGCGCAGCGGCGGCGGCGTGCGCCTGCGCCGCTCAGAACGCACGTGTTTACCACTATAAAATAAAACTATACATATGCAGATTTGCGGCTTTTTATTACACGCGGTGTAAAACTACAGTTCAATGGACTGCATGGATACACATTGGTTAAAGTTATAAATTCGCCATTTTGTTTTATGCGGTGTAATGCCATTATCTATGCCAGTATGCAAAAAAAGTGTGGAGACAAAAGATATAAAAATGGTCAATGTTTATGTTTTAAGAGCTAGAAAGAATCTCTAATACAATTGTAGCTTTCCTGTCGCGTAGAACTTTCTCGTAGACCTGCTACGTCATGGCAATCATAGATCCTATTGGACATACAGGTTGTATGTCATTGCTGGTATCTCTTATATATAGTTATACTGAATTATATACGAATTACGAGTCCAGAACCTAAGCGGAGTTTTGTTATGAGCGCATTGGCTGCCGCTTCTGTCGCGCTGAACCAAATAACACATTTACATTAAATTCAGTGGGTCATTAAGCTCAGTGGGTCTTGGGTTCGAATCCACGTCGCGCACCTCTGACTTTCGGCAGCTATATGACTTTTCGAAATTATGTGCGTATTAATCAATACGCACATAATGAACGGAGCAGGCGATAATTGTCAATCGACAATTATCGCCTGCTCCGTGCCTCGGAGAGCACGTTAAGCCGTCGGTCCCGGCTGCCATGAACATCTATGGCAGTCGTTATTGGGAAGTCAGTGCCCTATAATATCCTGACACTGGTCTAGCCTTAGGGTATCGTTAGCCTTCGGGTTACGGAGGCAGCCGCTCCGTGTAAAAACTGATATCCAGTCAAATCCGGTTAGACCAGAAAGACCGACCCCAAGTGACTTGGGTATAATAAAGGCTAGGGAGAAGATTAAATTATGTACTTATACAATTGCTGCTCTGAAATACAAATTATTTTTAAATAGTTTATCATATTATGTGAATGGGAGCTACTAGGCTTGTTACTATATATACCTAAGATATGCAAATTATTATAACCTTTTTATAGCGCTTTTTGTATACTTTTTAGTTACGCACAAGCTAAAATTAAAAGATATGATTAAAATTAATCGTACTACCTACTTAGTAACATGTTAGCAATAAATGGCGTTTAAAAACGGTACGTAAGTATGAGATGTTTTTGATTTTGTAACTGTTTATTTGACAGGTAATCTATGATATCTAATTTATTTAATTACTTTTGACATTTAATGGCGTTAAATAATTTATCAAATGAGTTTGAAGTTTGAAATAAACGAAGAGTTTTAAGGAATTAACACCAGGAAATTCGTTTCTAAATTACTCCAATTTTTAATATACCACAGTTGTATAATATACCTACAACGATTAAATATTTATAAATATCTGATAACTACAAATATTCACAATTATTTACATTCACATTTGCACTTACCCGTATTTTACGTGTTCTAAATGTGCTCCTACATTTTGTACACAGTGCTTTGTGCATCGTGCATGCTTGCTTCTTACTCTAGGAACACACTGCCGATTTAACAGTGGCATATACCATAATTTCTTAGATAGGTATTAATAAATCGCTATTTTCACTTCTTAGTAATAAAATAAACATCTGTCAAAAAGTCTAATGGCCAGCTTCCTCCATCGCAGAATTACTACTGGTAGATGCTTCGCTCACAGCACTCACTTAAATTAACTGAAATCCAGTTGATAAGCGCGCGTAATCACAAGAGCTGTCACAATAAATTGAACACGTCGAGCACTTGACCCGCCGACCTTAGTACTAACAATTATTGTAGATAAATATTTAGATATACGTGTTTATATATAGCCCGTGATACATGTGTCATTCGCGCACCCCGCGGGGCGGTGTAGGTTAGGCAGCGTAAGCGCGGGAAATTCGTTTGTGCGTACGCGCATGTTGGGACTTTGTACAAGAATCAGAATTTAGTTGTGACTAACAAGCATTCGTTACTCATTGGTAAGCGGTTACCGAAACCTGTGATCGCTTGTAACAAAGAATATGATGCATGCAAGTAACACCCCATCACACACACGCTTCAGTTGCGTGGACAAACCGTAGCCAGGGTAGTCATTTACGGAAGGATCACATTATTCATCGGTTTCTATTGAGCAGAACGAGATAAAACGGGCCTTGGATAATATTTGAACTTTAAGTTACCAAAACGCAGCTTCGCTTAATAGAGACAAAGACGTTATACATATAATTAGACCTATTTAACACTTTGACCTAATTAATGGCAGCGATAGTCTAGTGGGAAACGGTTGGACTGCCACGTAGAGATGTCGAGGTCGATCCCAAGGACTTCTGGTGGTTATGTGCGTATGAAATAGTTAATTATCACTTGCTTTAATGCCGAAGTGGAACATCGAGAGGAAACATGCATGACTAAGAATTCTTCTCGATGTTCTCGAGTATATGTAAAGTCTGCCAACCTGCACTGGATCAGAGTGGTGAAGGTCCACCACTCTGATCCAGTACGGCAGCTTATATACAGAGCTTATTATATTATTATTATATAATATTTTGTATATGTTTAATTAATTATTTATTTATATTTGAAGAAAATACTGACTGGCAAACAAAATGGAAATTAGATTTAAAATTTCACTCTTGATGTCTGCAAATAATGCCTTTACAATTTTACAATGTGGATTGCGTCTGTGAGCTTGATCTTAATAAACTTTAGTCTATATAATAAACTATATAATAAACTTTAGTCTATCTCTCCTAACTAATATTATAAATGCAAATGTGTGTACGTTTGTTTAGCTTTCACTCCTTAACTACTAGACCGTTCATCGTGAAATTTTATATACACATGGTTAGGTGTACAAAAAAGGACATCGGGTAACTTTCATATAAAAAGTATTGTTCCCAAGTAAGCTCAGCCAGGAACAAAAGTTGCTGAAAAAATATACACCTACTTTCTCAATGTGGACTTTGATCATCTTAGTTACGGAATCAATGTCAGTCTGTGTATAACTGAATATAACTTTGGACTTTGACTCGACATAGGCATTTATTTACTTGTAATCTCGCAATGACGAAAAAATATTCACCTACTTTCTCAATGTGGACTTTGACCACCCTAATTACGGAACCAATGTCAATCTGTGTATAACTGTGGACTTTGACTCGACATAGGCATTTATTTACTTGTAATCTCGCAATCTTGTGTGACGCATCTTTGAGCGGGTCCAAAGTCACAAGCATGTTACCATACATATTTGTGACGTCATATTATGAGCGTTTCGTAAGATTAGTTCATTGATTATGCATTTCGTTCATTAATATTCATAGCAGTATATTTATTGCCACATATGTATAAGAGATGATAAATAATTGTAATTTGATTCCTGCTAAACAGTGAATAAGCGACGAAAAATAAACAGTTACATGTGTACAGGTCATTACAGGTAATATATTTATGCTTACTACTGACTTCGCTGGTTTAGCGACCCAAATTGCATCTTGGCCTCCGACACTAAAGTGCGCTATTCCTTTCTATTTTGTGGCAAGTCAGACTGATCGAGCTCATTTATCTCTTTCATGTCTTTAGCTATTTTATCATTCCAACGGTACCTTGGGCGACCCACAGGATGACGCTTGGTGGGTCGCCCGAGATATGCTCTTTTGGCAGCTCAATCCTCTCCCGTTCTCTCCATATGTCCGAGCCAGGGAAGTCGGGCAACTTTAATGATAATCGGCTCAGACACTAGATCTTCATAATTTATTTATAGTCAATTAAAACTGTATAAATCAATAACATGTATGTACCATATATACATATGTATGTATGAATCTTCGTACCTACATATTATTGATTTATACCGTTAAATGTGCTAAACATAACCGGTCTTTGAGTGTCATACCCCTGTGAGTGCTCTGGGAATTACATTTAAATTTGGACACATTGGCAATTTGTTTAGAACATTTTCAGTTTCAGTGCTGTCGCTAAAAGTTTCTCAATAGAAAAACTTAATAACACTGTCGTAGAATCAAACTTTTGAACTCACCGTAAATAAAAGCGCAGACTTTTGCTACGTGACTAAAAGGCAATCGACACAATACAAAACCATAGTATTTTAATTAGCCTAGTGCAAATAATGTCTTAGTAGTCAAGTAGTGGCTTAGTAACAAATCGTGCGAAAAGACACTTTTACAAAATATTTTTTTTATTGTTGTTGTTTCGCACACATGAAATATATTTTCGTGGTACGCAGGTATCGTTTCGCACGTTTTGTATTTTAATAAGAAAATTATCAAAATACAGTTGTGCACACACTACTTTCAAGTGCGTATAAGTAATATTTATATGTTCTCCTAAAATGTTCTCTCAATAAAAGCTCAGTTTAATATAAGTAATATGTATACAAGGCACTGTTCTGTAAGAATGTTGTCTTTAAAAATTATTATATTTTTTGATTTATTGGTATACCTTGTTTAATTTAAAACTATTACCTTCGTGCGCGAATGTACAATACTTCTACTTTTATTAGCATAAAAAAGAAAACGTACGTAATCGTTCCCGTCTGAAAACGCAGGTATCCATAACACCTGCGTTTTCAGACGGGAACGATTCGCACGAAAATTTATTCCATAAAAACAACAACAACAAAAAAAATAGTTTATAAAAGTGTCTTTTCGCACGATTTGTGCGGGCAAAGTCGTGCGAAACGACTCCTAAGCCCAAATAATACATGCTGAAATAAGACTATACAATACATAAAAAATTATAAGTAAAGTGAGCCGTAAATTATAAGTATAACTAAGGAAAAACACAATCTGTCCATAAAGCAGGACTTCATCCTGCGATTTGACAAACCGAGTCTTCGCTCTGTCAACTGAGCTATTCATAAATCTTCATCAGGGATTAAATTTTGCCTCTGTGTTTTGCTTCTAAGGCGATTCTAAAGTAAACCATAATCCAACCCGTATCTATGTCCTTTTTTCGTTCTGTTATTCAACGCATAATAAAACCTTGATCGTTAGTTAGTTTTAGGCGTAGGTATATGTACCGCAATCAGCTACACGGTACGGTCATTGTTCTAAAGTAATAATAATTATGTTGTTTTATCCTCCTTACAAATTATATATAAACAATAAAGTTCACATTGTGCCACTCGTATTTTATTTTAGGTATATTAAATTGCGGTTTATTTCCTACATCTAATTTCGTAGTTTCTGTACGAATACCAATGGTTATTTTACAAATTCATATATATTTCGAGGATCGAATATATATATTATTAATAATAAATATCAATAACCTTTTATACAATTCTATTTTGAGTTAAATATATCGGGTAGTGTGCGCTCGTAGGTATTCTTTGTTTCATTACGCCATATTTACATGATGTTTGATGTTTTTGATTTAAGACAAATATTGTGGCTTAAATACAAGCAATACATAAAAAATTAAAGGTCAAATTGGCCATTCAAAAAATTATGTTGAATTAATTCGTATAAAATCTACAACGTTAACGATTTTCTTCGTACAAAGCGACAAGTTCAGATTTATATATTTACCTGTATATACGTGATAAACGTGAGCCTGTGTCGCAAACGTGACCATAACGTGTAACTTGTAAGTGACCGACACGAGGATGTACACTGCTCAACTGACCAGCTGAGTTGAGTAACTACTCATCTGAGCCCTATCCAGAAAGATAGCAGAGAATCGATGTTGAACCGTGCTTCCTTCATTATTTTAGATTGGTGGGTAGACTTGTCCATTGGTTGCTCACACTTCTGCAGTGTACAAGCATATGATCCGGTGTCTCCTCGGTCTCCATATAGCCTGTAAATAAGAAGTAATACCAATGATAGAAAGGTGGTTGAAAATTCGTTGGTAAGTACAAAAGGTATCCAAATCACTAAGGCAATTACACTTTTTTTGCTTTCTTATAATACATACATAGTCTCGTATATCGTATTGTTATACCCCACATTACACATTTGTAAACTATGGTTTTTAATTACCAAGTACCTAATAAGGTGCAAAATTATGCCCGTCTACCAAGCACAGTACCAGATTCCGAGCTGAGCTGACCTTTTTTTAACAGCAATACCCAATACCAGTTTGCCTAAACCGGGGTCCCTAGAATTCACACACAGCAATTGCATTCACTACCGCTGCGCCACCGGCGGCAAAGCTTTCTTATCATTATAAATATTTTATATAATTCTAATTTAAATTCAATTTATTGCATTCCATAATGTACATTACATACACAGGTGGTAGGCTTCAATATAAGTAACAGATTATGGACCCTGTCGGGCACAGCATTATCTATTAGGAGAGAGGAAGAGCTGTTTAGCTATGCTATTTAAATTTTATTTTAAGAAGAAGTAATTATCCAAACTGTTCCAATTCACACAAACATCATGTTTTGCTATGATGTTAAGCTGTAGCTTAACATCATAACGACAAAACATATCACAATCGTGCATAGCATGCACGACTATGACGTTAAGCTTTAAGAAATGATGGTAAGGACCCAGAGCTATGACTCCCAAGTTGGCAAACCAGTAGAAACCGTTCCAAGACCTTAAAATAAAAATTTCTTCAGTATCATTTAGGGGTTCATTACAATTCGGTTTATTTTTAGAGTATGAAATACCATCGTGCACTTTATAAACATGTCAACATTGAAAAAACAAAACCCATAAACCCAATTTGTATACCGTTCTTACATTTCGTACGGTAATAGAAAAACCATTTGCATTGTAAAATCTTCAACAAAATTTTCCCTGCTTTGGATACTCCATCGTGTGAAACCCAATCAAATATCAGTATACCAGTTGTAGCCGTTTAGATGATTTCACGTGTGCTTGATAATTTATTTGGTACATGGTATTAATAGAAAAACTAACTTTGTTTTGTGGTTGGTAAGTAAATACATCTTGGTTTATGTGTGTACTCGAATTAGATACTTGGCTGTCTGGTTCAACCAAGGGCGTAAGCGCGATGAATCGAACACGAGACTAACAATAGGCAGCTGCTAACATATTATGTAATTATTTATACATTTTAGAAAACAAATTGGTATAGTTTTTTTTTTAAATCCTCTTCTTTCATTATAATAATAATAATATATGTTAGAAAGTACCTGTGATAAGAGAAACATAATAATATTCTACCACATACACACAACACCATCTAGCCCAAACTAAGCAGAGCTTGTACTATGGGTACTAGATAATGGATAAACATACATATATACTTTTTTATTGTAAATACATACATGTTATACATAGAAACACCCAGACCAAGACAAACATCCATGTTCATGCACACAAATGTTTGACTTGTGCGGGAATCAAACCCACAACCTTAGGCGTGGCAGTCGGTTACACTAACCACTACGCCACCGAGGCCGACTATTGTTGATTGTTAGCCCGATATGACCGGTATCTTGACCAATGAGAATTCTAATTAGTATTATAAATGCGATTGTGAGTTTGTTAGTTTATTACGCTTTCACACCTTATCTATTTGACCGATTATTATAAATTCTACATTCACGTTCTCAGGGGTACAGAAAAGGACACACGGTACCTTTTATCCAGAAAAAAGTACTGTTCCCGAAGGATAGAACATTGACACAACCTACATTTATGCGAGCGGAGCCGCGGCCAAAGTCTAGATCTAACTAAAACACTTAATAGTGCAAACAAACTCAAACGAGCTCAATTCTGAAAAATTCAGCTTTAGAATACAATAAATATTAGTTTTTAATTTACAAGCAGTTAAATATCTAATTTATTGAGAAATAATGTGTCATCTTCTTCTTGCATGCGGCCCATCTGATGATGGTATAGATTACCGTAGCCATTGACTGCTTGTAATACCAAGTGACCACTACCTTATAGCTTAGCTAAAGAAAATGGGATTAAAGAAACGGGAGAGGTAGGAATATGAGCCTCTAGATCTATGAAAATAGTAATTTATCTGTGAACTGTACGATGTTGGGTACCTTGGATAACTTAGAAGTTCCATTGCTTTGTGCTCTCGCCATTACACCACGACGCCCTCGAAGCTATTATGTGTTGGTATTCCCTCATTCCCCTTATTCTTCAATAATTACTCCAGAAAGACATCTCCTCAAAAAGTTATTAAGTATTGAACGTGGGTGTTAAAGGTTAAGCAGTAAAGTAAGTGTGGGAGTATCTAAAGCCACCGATGACGCCGCATTGTGCTGAAAGTTTGTTTACAATATAATTATGTGATGTAATAAATTAATGTAGCGTGATGTCTCTGTTATAGGAATTTGGGACAGCGTCACTTTCATTGAGTGATGTAAGCAATGACTAAGGAAACATATTGTGTGGGCAGTAGGCTAGTGAAAAAGGGCGGGATATGTATTGCGAGGGGTGGGCGCTGGTTGGCAGCGGCGCGTAGGCGTAGACGGATGACGTTTTGTCAAGGTAGGAAGGACTATTAGAATACATGCTTATCAAAAAATCGCTAGTCCTTGCTGAAAGGAATAATTCATGTGCATTGGTGGCGTTGAATAAATGTGTACTAGTCGATGACTAGTTAAGGAAACGCCTACGGATCGCCACCTCAAAATGCATTATCAAAGAATAAATCTAATCCTAACCTTGCAGCACCCTGACTACCTCTAGTAGAAATTCATGATTGCGGGGTCACAATACTAGTTTTATATTGTGTCATTACGATAAGTCATTGTTCGAGCGCCATGCTTTCACACGATATGGAGTGATATTTGTCTCATTCGCTGGCGGCGCGGTAGAGTCAAAAACACATCCAACTTGTATTGTAACGGATCCACTAAATGCTGGGCTGGAAAATTTTGACTGAATTGAATTGAAAATTAGACATATTTACTAATGTTTTTAATTTAATTTAAATTTAATTCAACAGATTTTTATTTAATTTAGTACAATAAGAGCGTGAGCCGCCAGAATGACCATACTTAAAAATCACAAAAACACTTTGGTAATACTGACTAGTTAAATATAAGTAATTTTACAAAATGTTTTTATCTGCGATTAAAACTTACTTAAAAGCTTCGATATCTCTGTGTTAAAAAAGCGTCGACGTCATCAATCTATTGTGCCAAAATAAATAAGAAAAGTCAATTAACGAACAAATTTATGATTATATGACGTAGCACCTAGCTACCACATTTTTTTGACGAGAGGCGTTTTTGTGAGGCGGCTCGAACAATGGCCAACTTGACGCCACTCTATCAAAAACCCGGGTGTAGTGGCGACAAGCGTCATCAGCGTAACAAAGAGCGATTTGGGCGTCAGTTTGATTGATTTGTAACTAGTTATTGTTTTACAATGGGTTTAGCTTTGAACCATGTTGTTGTTATTATAGAGCTTTGTAGGTTTTCGTCACAAAAACAATTTATAATTATACGCTTCCTATAGAAGCTACATACTATTACTTTTCTCTGTAAGTATAATATAATAATAGGTATTATACAGATAAAAAAAAAGTGTTTTGATATAATAATCTCAAAAATTACAGTAACAATTTTAATTATTCTTTCAGCATTAGGAATCTGCTTTATCCAGAAATAAGATAAGATAATAACATCACACTATATGGGATCGCAGTAGTAATTATAAACGTGGATAAAACATAACACAGGCATAAAATAAATTTAAGGTCCTCTAAACCAGCGCAAAAGATGTTACAGTTCACATGTTTGTGTGAAAGCACATGTACATTTTTCATTCCTTTTAGATAGTCCAATAGGAGGGATATTCCACACGACCGCAAGACCATTAGTTTAGTATATTCTCAAAATGTCAAACTTATTATGTGGAAGAGTCCCTACTATTGTCAGTTATTTGAACATCTTACTAATCAGCCAGTTCAATTAACGAAGTGACACATGTTTACCGCAACGCTTTTAATGAGTATTATCACAGAAACTGCCTTTCATTTAGTAAGTATGAGTTACATATGTAGGTATTCTTTCCTCGCATCCTTTATACCTTATACCTGTTCCCTAGATTTGGTAATGCGCGTGTTATGCCCATGAACTTGTAGGCAATCGTAGATAATTGTAGACGCTTGCCTATATCCGATAGCTCAAAACTATAGCGTAGCGGTTAGTGGTCATCTTGCTACTGCGGAGTGGGTGGGATAAAATATGATTGTCTCGCGTGGGGACGCGGGACAATAAGTTGTGCATTCCACTTATGATTGTTCCGAGTCTTAATTTTCTTTATGGCCAACACAGGAATTAAGCCTAGTGCGGCAGGCGTCATATAAAAAAGCTGTGTTTGACGTAACTGGTTTAACAACACGGAACTTAATCTTCTCTGGTGCCTTGTATATTGATTAACTCATATAACAGTAGGTCAGTGAACGCAAATAAATCAGTAGGTATAAACAAAAAACGACGAAACGTCACATTTTTTTTGACAATTCGGCTACCACGTGCCTTTTTAAATTTGATAAGTGCACGATAGGCTGCTACTGACTGTCTTAATGGCGCAGCGACTGTTGTGCATGAGGTTTCAGGTTTGATTCCCGGGTTCGACAATGTGTTAAGTATGAGATTTTCAGTCAAGAAAATGTAGGTAGCGGCATGGTGTCTGCAACTGTGCCCGATGGACACCATTAGATCTTATGACGTGGGACCTGATACCATAATACAATTGTCGTAGTGAGTGAGTCTTACTTCCTCTTCGGGCATCTAGACGAGAGACTGTTTAACTAAGAACCGTCTTTAATTCCTAATTATTAACGTGTATTAATATTATGTAGTTTACTGACTCATTTCCTTCTATTTACATCTACGCGTATTTATAATACGGCGTTCTATCAAAGTTCATTTTGCACTCAACATGTAATCACTCTAAATTAATGTAGGTGATTAAAAAGATCATAAACAAACCGCAACTCAAACCTTCTATTATTATAACTTCTATTAATATAAATATGTTGTGGGAAATAACCATTGAGTAAAAAATATAATCCTCGAGACTTAACCGCAAGACTATCTAAACACACGTGTTATGCTAATAATATCAATCATTGTTTAACTACGAAGTTATTTTAAAATTCCGTCATCATACATACATATCACGTTTATATGTACAAACAACAAATGTATTTTATAAATTAATTAGTTATTTATTATAAATTATTGTATCTATTATTTAAATAAATATATTATTATTATTGTCGAGTAAATACATCGAGTCTTATATCCACAAAGGGGAAGGCAGAAGGGTAACATACATCTCTTCAGCTTTGGTTTTGGGTCTCATGTAATTGCGGGTAAGCCTCAATATGTCTATTGATTTAAACTTACCGTAATCAATATAATAATGCCTTCAGAGGACTAAAGATTGCCGCTTCTCGCGGACACGCGCCTCCACATCAGCATCATCGATGTTTTTGGAGGCGCGTGTCGATTGTTTTTATGCAATAATGCGAAAGCTATGTGCATCTTTGGTGCACTAGATACGTGACAGATCAAACAGTGTCCTGGCTATGATAGCGGACAGACTGGACTGTTCGTTTATAATAACGAATTTAGAAAATAGCTGCTAGAATCCCGCACAAGACAAATATTTGTGTGCATGAACATGGATGTTTGTCTTGGTCTGGGTGTTTCTATGTATAATATGTATGTATTTACAAAAAAAAAAAGTATATATGTATGTTTATCCATTGTCTAGTACCCATAGTACAAGCTCTGCATAGTTTGGGCTAGATAGTGTTGTGTGTATGTGGTAGAATATTATATTATATTATTATATTATTATTATTAACTGCAAGACTTTCTCAACACACGTGCTACGCTAATAATATCAATTATTGTTAACTACGAACTTAGTTTAAACTTCCGTCACCGTCATACGTAAATATTATCACGCCAATATTCCAAAAAAGCTTAGTGGTCGTTTCGCGCGAATATACTCGCAGTCGTAACGAAACTTTACAAAATGCTATTTTTATTTCTCGGTTCACACACGTCGAAATAATTTAAGTGCGAAACGATCGCGTCTGCACTAGTTTTGCACTCAAATTATTTCGATGTTTGCGAGACGACACCAAAAAAATTTTTTTTTATATTGGTTTTTCCCTCGGACCCTCAAAAAAAATGTTTATTTGGAAAATAAGATGAGATACAAAAAAAATATTACAAAAAAGTGTTGTTTTATGTATACAAAAGGTACTGGTCCTGTTTCCCAAACTAGCCTGTAGCCTGTATTTTGGGAGACAGCGCTCAGTCAA
This sequence comes from Catocala nupta, assembly GCA_963675205.1. NCBI lineage: Eukaryota > Metazoa > Arthropoda > Insecta > Lepidoptera > Erebidae > Catocala > Catocala nupta. Next base: position 8,742,163 of record OY776095.1, on the reverse strand, counting down.
AAAGTTTTACGCTAGACGCAGTGGTGGACGTGGTTTTATTGATGTCGGTAAGTATAAACATATTTTATATCTAAATATAATTAGTAATTACTATAATAAGATTCTACATAATATGCAGTATGTGTGTGCGTGGGTATGTTTGTGCGTATGAGCGAGAATGTGTGTGTTTATGTGTTCACACAAAAATTTAGTTTAAATTTAGTTAGAGGATCTATGAACTTTAAGAGCAATTCCGTTTCATTGTAAGCAGGCTGGAGTAGCCAACTGGTTGTGATCGACCTAACCTTATGGATGTTGAGTCCCACAATGTTTTGATTTTTGTTATGTATGTTATATGTATAGTTTGCAACCAAGACCCTTATACTGACGTCTGACAACGGCAGTTCTACAGCGAGTGTTCGAGCAGACCTTGCTTGCTACGCTTTCTTGGATCCGCAAGGGGAACCACTTTATGCATTCTTAAGATTGTTCTGAGAATAAAGAGTTGTCTAACAGTAAGTACTTTGTTGTCAGCGTACAATTGTTTGGTAGGGTATCGGTTTTTTATTCATAACTTTCAACACAGCTCTTTGTGCCCTTTCCAATTCAAGTAATTGTGTCTTTCGGGAACCCCCCATACCAGAATGCAGTATTGGACGATGGATTGGCATAGGGCAAGATAAAATTAATACCAATTGTAGAAATATTTATACACAATTACATCCTACGCCTATTGCATACGTGTGTCCCTAAAAACTTCCCTTATCATTCATTATATATGTATGATGAGTCTCACGCCTATATCGTCGAAGGTGTAGGCAGAGATGTTCTACATCTTTATTTCACTAGTTACAGTCTTAGGTATCTAGTAATTACGTCGAGTCTATTGACATCTAGCGGGTACTGTTCCATACATTGTGCTGCTACTGAAAATTGACTAACAGAAAATCCCAATAACTCTTTGTTCAACCTGGGATTAGAACTCGAGGCCATATGGCTTCGCATATGCAAAGCAGTCGCACTCACTACCACTGCGTTATCTAGCCATCATTAAACACACACATTTGGTTTAACCAGCCATCTGAGTAGCTTATAAAGACTAGGCATCTTTGACCCTACGAATAAATCCTATATCTTGGAGACTATAAATATAGACATCACAACCAGGAGTACTGAATCACTCTACAGTTGCAATTATTTGTGCATTACACCAGTGGGTATCGAATTCACAATAATTGGTGCGTTGACGGAGGTACTAGTATTGTATTATATTATCTGACGGAGGCGACATGATCATTTAAACCAATGTGGAAGCCAATGGTGTGTGAGCCAATTGACATCCGTTCACAGAGATTGTTTTTTGTCATAGTGATTAGGCAGGTTATTGCACTGTTTACAGACTTACACGAACCTGTTGACTGTAAATAACTTATTTCATTATATTTAATAACACAAACGATTTATATAGGTACTTCGGCCGGATTATAAAAAAGTTGATAAGGTACTAATTAAACCTTTACGTCGATAAAAAGTATGTTGTTTATAAATATTGCTATCATGGATTTATTATTTGGGAATGGGTTATTGTCGTGTTAAGCCAGTGTTGTTCCAGTTCTTATTTTTTTTTAATATTTTTACAGCCTGACTGACAGTTGCAGTATTAAAAGTATTATTTTTAACAAAGCTGTAAAATCTGTCATCAGCCGTGTGGTGCCGGCAGAGTAGAATAGCACCACCCCATTTCTTCCCGTGGGTATCGTAGAAGGCAATTAAGGGACCATCCGAGAGGTGGGCAGCAGCGCTTCTTGTGTAGACAACACAGTCCATACCAATACACTGCGGTCACCAACCCGCCTGCCCAGCGTGGTGACTACGGGCAAAACCCCCCATGATGAGTCCAAAAAAGAAACGGCCCCCAGTTCCCGGCCGCCCTACTATTCCAGGTCACGGCAGCGGCCTTGGTTACGGTAGGGTAGGGGGTGCTTCCCAGGCTCGACTGGTCCTCGAGGCCAAGTGGGGGGAAAGGCTGGCCCAGCCCCGCTACGGGGTGAGGACAGTCGAGGCTGTCCGTCCGGTGCTAAGGCAATGGACGGATAGACGGCGCGGACCGCTCACCTACCGGCTTACTCAGGTGCTCTCCGGACACGGCTGTTTCGGAGAGTACCAGTGCAAGATAGCCGGTAGGGAGCCGACAACCAGGTGTCACCACTGCGAGGAGTGCGACCGGGACACGGCGCAGCACACGCTGGAGGAGTGTCCAGCGTGGGCCGAGGAGCGCTGAGCCCTGGTCGCCGTGATTGGCCCCGACCTCTCGTTGCCGACCGTCGTATCCATGATGGTCGGCGACGACAGGTGCTGGGGTGCAATGAGGTCCTTCTGCGAGGCTGTCATCTCGCAGAAGGAGGCGGCGGCTTCAGGGAAGGGAGCCAAAAATCCCAAGGTGGCGTGGGATTTCTCGTCAACAAAGCCCTTCGTGACAACGTGGTGGAGATCTGCAGCGTCTCGACCCGGGTTGCGTACCTTGTACTGAAACTGACCGAGAGATACTCTCTCAAGGTCATACAGGTATATGCGCCGACGTCGAGCAGCTCAGACGAAGAGGTGGAGGCCGTTTACGACGATGTGTCAAAGGCCATGCATCGTACCACCAAAACCCATTATACAGTTGTCATGGGGGACTTCAACGCCAAAGTGGGAAAAGAATGCGGTGAATCTTGTTTGGGACAGCATAGCTATGGGCGCAGAAACCATAGGGGCCAAATGCTGGTCAACTTCCTTAGCATGCAGGGGCTGTTCTGTATGAACACATTTTATCAGAAAAAGCCCCAACGGAAGTGGACCTGGAAGAGCCCCGACGGTGTGACGAAGAACGAGATTGACTTCATCATAGCCGACAAGAAGCACATTTTTTAGGGATGTCTCGGTGATCAGCAGGTTTAATACCGGTAGCGATCACCGGCTTGTACGAGGCACCCTAAATATCAATTTTAAGCTCGAACGTAGTCGCATGGTGAGGTCTGTTCTTCGTCCAAGTGTGCCCCAAGCTGGACATGATGCGTTCCAATGAGAATTGCAAAATAGATTCGCCGCACCAGAGGAATCTTTGTCAGATCCCCAGTCACTCCACAAGAAAATCAGGAACTTGGTAAGACGCGACCTTCGCAGCTGGAACACTCGCCTAGTACACGAGGCGATCGAGCGAAATCGGGGGTCGAAGGTCTTCACCAAGATACTGGGGAGGAGTCATCTGACAAAGTTAGCTACCTCGAATGGTGAAACCGTCACATCAGTCCCGGGGATACTCGCTGAAATTGAGGACTTCTACGGAACTCTGTATGCTTCGCACGCACCGAAGCCTCCACCAGACGCGAGAGACCCTAGAGCCCCACTTACCCGCCACTACACTGACGATCTCCCAGACGTAGATGTCAACGAAATCGAGGCGGCTCTCAAACAGCTTAGTAATGGGAAGGCTCCCGGTGAAGATGGAGTAGCCTCTGAGCTCCTCAAGGCTGGGGGTAAACCTGTTCTTGGGGAGTTGAGGAGGCTCTTCAACTCTGTAATAACCAATGGGGCTACCCCGAAGGCGTGGAACAGAGGTGTAGTGGCATTGTTTTTCAAGAAAGGAGACAAAACGCTCCTTAAAAACTATAGGCCGATCACGCTTCTGAGCCACGTCTATAAGCTGTTCTCGAGAGTCGTCACGAATCGTCTGGCATCAAGATTTGACGCCTTTCAGCCACCGGAACAGGCTGGGTTTCGTAAAGGCTATAGCACCGTAGATCACATCCATACTGTTCGGCAGGTTATACAGAAGTCCGAAGAGTATAACCAACCGCTGTGTCTGGCGTTTGTGGACTACGAGAAGGCCTTCGACTCCATCGAAACCTGGGCTGTTCTGGAGTCTTTGCAGCGATGCCAAGTCGACTGGCGGTACGTGGAGGTGCTGAGAAATCTCCACCAAATGGCGACGATGTCCGTCCAAGTGCAGAACCACCAAACAAGACCCATCCAGTTGCTCAGAGGTGTAAGACAGGGTGACGTTATTTCCCCGAAACTCTTCACCAATGCTCTGGAGGATGTCTTCAAGACCCTGCGGTGGAATGGAATGGGCATCTCAATGTCAATGGTGAGTATCTCACACACCTCCGCTTTGCTGACGACATAGTTGTAATGGCAGAATCGCTGCAAGACCTGCAGACAATGCTGTTTGGTCTTAATGCTGCCTCGAGACGCGTTGGGCTCGGGATGAACTTGGACAAGACTAAGGTCATGTTCAACGAGCACATCGTCCCTGAGCCCGTTTTCGTCGAAGGTGTAGCCCTTGAAGTTGTCCAGGGGTACGTCTACCTAGGACAAAAGTTACAGCTGGGTAGAGACAACTTTGAGGGTGAAATCACCAGAAGAGTGCAGCTTGGCTGGGCAGCGTTTGGAAAGTTGCGTCACATCTTCGAGTCACCCTTGCCACAATGCCTGAAGACCAAGGTATTCAATCAATGCGTCCTGCCGGTCATGACATACGGAGCCGAGACGTGGAACCTAACAGTGAAACTAGCCCACCGATTGCATGTCACTCAGCGAGCTATGGAAAGGTGTATGCTCGGAATCTCGTTAAGGGACAAAGTCCGGAACGAGATTATCCGACAAAAAACCAAAGCTACTGACGTAGTTCAGAAGTGTAGCAGGCTGAAGTGGCAGTGGGCCGGTCACATCTGTCGTAGAACCGATGAGCGTTGGAGCAGACGGGTTCTCGAGTGGAGACCACGACTCGGCAAGCGTAGTGTAGGACGCCCTCCGGCCAGATGGACCGACGACCTGAAAAAAGTGGCTGGTGGTGACTGGATGGCGAAAACGGGAGATCGGGCCTTGTGGCGCACCCTGGGGGAGGCTTATGTCCAGCAGTGGACTGCAATAGGCTGAAATGATGATGATGATGAAAATCTGTCGGGGTAGTACGCTATGTTTTAGAGCAGATGTCGCTGGGGTATCTATTAATAATAATAATAATATATTTATTTGCTAAAAATATGATTGTAAGTTTTACAAATGTAATACATGAAGTTTTAAATACCAATTACAATAAAAATGGCTGTAGTACTCTTCTCCTAAATAGGCTTAGCCTGTGATAAGGAGGTACAGTGCCGGTTCCTTTAACAGTTGTAGAAAAGAAGTATATTCACCCAATAGTGTCTAATTTTGCATTTAAAAAACCACAAGATTAATTAATTTATTGTAAAACTTAAGATTAAAAATAAAAAAAGGTGTGTGAGAATGTCCTTGTGCTTGTGTACGTATGGTTATGTGTTTGTGTGTGAGTGTGTGTAGGGATGTGTTTCTATGAGTGATATGTCAATTGTATTACCTATGTTAAGAATTTTTTAGTGTCATCATAATCAAGTTCAAGAAGGAATGTTCGGACAGTTCTCTTGCATGTGTGTTAAACCAAAAATTGGACAATTGCGATTTATTTTGTTATAGGTAGAAGGGGCAAGGTAAGTACGTGGATAATCTTTTCAGGAAATAATTACGCGGAGGTAGAATTATGCAGATTCTGTCTTTACGACGCTTTGTGATTTGACGATGTGGTGTTTTGGAGTTTTGCAAAAGGATTATTTGTAGATTTATAGAATATATTGTTGCCGTATAGGTATTAAGAACATTGCAGGATTTATATAGTTCTTGAGTTGGGAATAGTATCGAGCGGAATGTGGCAACTTTTAGTATGGTTCTATGAGCAATCTCTAGAGGTTGCATCGTTGTTTTCGTAGCGTCTCCTCAGCAAGCTTCTTTGTACATTTGATTGTAATTCAAACCATGAGTTACAACTAGTAAATGTAACGGGTATTAAATTTTGTATATATTATGTAACGTGTAATTTAAAAGTTTTATGTCGCTGAGGACTTATGGAAGAGCAACGTTCCTGTCACATCCCTATTTTACTTAGTTTATTAAGGAATAAAATAAACTAAGTAAAATGGGGATGATGGGATAAACACGGATGGCGTAGTGGTTAAAGATAATCGCTGCCAATACGCTGAGTGATGGATGAGCCGACACAGAGATTAACATAGGAGCAGAATTCGCCTCAAAAAATACACTAATTGCAATAATCATTGTTCGTCATCAAAATCATATTCGAGCAATTTACAACATGAAAACAAGGGATACATTGAGAAATAAATTTAAGGAAATATATTAACAGTAGCCAGCCAATACATAGGTATATATGAAATTTTTAATTTATGTGTTTAAGAACATTGATTTATATTATAAGAAAAGCGATATACATAATATAAATACGAGAAACAAAAACAGATTACTAGTGCCGGCTTCAAAAAATTAATAAGTCGTTTATAGGTCAATGTGTGCGCTTTTACAACAAACTCCCAAGTGACATTCAAAATCTAAGTTTTAATCAATATAAAACAGTTGTAAAACGTAAATTATATTCGAAAGGTTATTACTCAGTCACTGAATATATAGAAGATAAAAATGCTTGGGATTGAGTTGCTTCCACTCACAGGTTATTTCTAATCATATTATTAAGCTAACTGTAATATGAGTTGCTGTGACTATTATTTCATGTATTACCTATTAATTTTTACTTTTAAATCTTATTTAAATAAATAACTAACAACTACACACAGCAGCTCATATAAGGAAAATAATATAGCATTGAATTATATCTAAACATTTGGCGATTGAAAAGAGTGGCCATGAGTTTCGTGCCTGCTTCTTCTCATGAAAGCTCTACTCCTCGAACAGGCTTTTTCAATGCTAAATTTTTATTTCCTTCTATTTATTTTCATTATTATTTTTTATTAATATAATAGTGAATTGACGTGTCCAAGAATTGTTTGCACATTTTTATGGAAATAAAGAATTTTGACTTTGACTTTGACTTTGAAAATCGCATTGCAATTAACTAAATAAATGGCGTAAAAATTCAGGTACATTTTCTAAAACCGTCTAAGTCGTCAAGAGACATTGCTGGCTAGCTACGGACCTGGCTCATGCCTGCCGGCCTAAGAACATAGTCTTGGTCTATTCTGCCTTTATCTAGAAGACCGCGCGAATAAACACCTAGATTTCACGCGCTTTCCTCTCAAATAGAAGCCGTGCTGTATAGTAATTATAAAGTCTGTTTGGCATGTATTTTATAAAAGTATTTTACAGTAATAAACACTCCTGAGAAGTCTCTTGTTGTTTTTTATTTAAGTGCCGTAGAGTTAAATCAAACAGTTCGAATGAGCCAGCTCGCACTGGGATGAATGTATGTATATAACTCGTTGTTTCGTTTCGTTCGGTAAGAAGAATGACGATGGTTCAATTACCTACTTCTATTCCGTTCCTTTAACTCGATTTTCTCTAGGATCGTTATAGCCTATATACATACAGGTCGAAGAAAGTGCCCCGTATGTCCTCTGTGAGCATTTTATATAGGTAGCTAACTCCATCATGTCAATGCGCGAAGCAAAATTTGTAAAGGAATATGCTAAAGGTAAAATGTCATACTTCGTCACAAGTCTTTATTGCTGTTCCCACGGTTCGTTCGTTCCGTGTTGATCACGGTAATCCCGCATTCTCTTTCAACTTTCTCGTACGTAGATGCAAGTGTTTAGTTCCCATACTACGAGTGTGGAGTCATACTGTCTGCGGCGCTGGTAAGGAGTGACTCAACGCGGATCTCCCACGGCGGCGCGGGCGCACCCGATCTATTTTCCATTCCCGCGTCGTATCCACCTGACAATATTTCATCAATGCGCGAACATAGGGTTGTCAATACTCTAATGTATCCTTTTATTTGTCGGTTTCGTAGTATTAGACTGCGCTTACGCTTAAAACGTGGTCGCTCGTTAATAGTATCGGCAACACGAAATAAACATATTTTGCTTATCCTCCGGCGGTTCGGCCACCACCATATTTATACGAGTTTTTATTCGAGGAGTCTGCTTTATGGACGATCTTGTTTGCTAAAGTTAACAATATAACAACTATCACTTAAAATATGAGAAAAGTAAGAGGTGGGTACCTCTTTCTTTACTATTTTGAAGGAGGCATCATCAACACAAGGAATATATTGAAATAATTGATTCAAAGAACATCCAGGCCCAGAACAACTGCTTGTGGATGATGCAGTTTTTGTCCCGTACGGTGGCTCAGCATACTGAAAGTGACGACCAGTTAACTAACATATTAAAAGCTTTGTAAGTGATACCATATTACATTTTTATTTAATTAGTTCTCATATATACAATATGGTTTACATAGTGTGGTTCAACCCTGTCGCGCGCACGCGCATACCCGCCGCCCACATCGCGTTTGACGCATCGACGTTCTCGCGAATCTTCACATTGATCTAGTAAAGCCGCCGCCAGTGACACACCCATTGTTCTTCCCGAAGACTTCACGTAAGTATTCCGATGTCACTATCTACATAATGAGCTCATTTAGTTATGTTATCGGGTACCCACAGTATGACACTATTTATTATTATTAACTGACTAACTGCATTAACGATTCTATACGCGGTAACATGTATCATCTACGATTGCCTTAATAAATTTTAAAATTGGCTAATCGATTTTATTCGTTGACTGATTTTAAGAAACATAAACTACACATTTTAGCCCATGATTACCACGTCCAAATTGGTTCAGCCAAGTACCAAAGGTTGCATAGTTATTTTTTATTTATCGTTTCTACAGGAATATATACAGAATTAGTTATTTAATAGCAACTCAGTAACCACTGAATTTTTAATATGCCTTTTTTCATATAACAAGTTGTTTTTACAAACATTTCGTATCTTTATTATTTATCAAATGTTTCTTACATTTAGGTAATAAGGTGAAACGAAAACATGTAACATGTTGTTCCTAAAATATTGTATTGGTGCATGAACAAAATACATATTAAGTTTTTTGTAAGTTTGTCTAAATTAATAAAACATTTTTTCTTGTAATTATATTACCAGCCCGTGATTGCCATTTTCCCTAATTTAAAACTCATTGGCGAAAACCATAAGTATAAAACCCCGGATAGTATTATACAATGTCACCCATGGGCATGTGACCGCCCATAATTTTCTGAATATTCATGAAATATGACGAAAATATACTTTAAAAGAGGGGTCTATCTATAATATTGTTCATGTTATTCAATTTTTAATTTTTTCCAGAGAAAGTTTCTGAGGTCTCTCGTTTCTGAGATCTCGACTTTAGAGCACACCAGCAGTCCGAGGGCTACTGTCACCGTTGCAAAAGATACCATTTTGTACCCATGGACTATAGACGGGAAGTGAACGATATATGCCTGCTTATGAATATTGCTAAAGGATATGTAGACTGTCCCGAGCTCATTGCTAAAATAAACCTTCGTCCTAATCTAACCGGTTTATGTTAGCGACCGATATTACATGTGCCCTTGACACTGACTAACTATAGGCGTAATGCATTTATGGTGAGAAGTCCAAACAGTTTTAATATTCTGCGTAACTTAAATAATATAGACCTTTATTGTAGTAGCGCAACCGATGTATACGTAAAACGTTAAATAATATATACTTTAAAACTAATAATGTTAGCGTTTAGCGGCACCTAACTTTCTTAGTATCTGTGTGTATGTGTAAAACTGCTTTTATTTATTATTCCTGTTTTTATTTAATTGCGTATTAAATAATACAATTGGATACCTAATTGGATGGGAGGCTTGTCATTAGTATCATAGTTACATATATAATTATGAATATTTGAAAATGTTATTAGTCTGTAAGCTTTCTTCCAAAATCAATAAAAGAAAAGAATTTCTCAATTCGAACCAGTAGTTCGTGAGATTATCGCATTCAACCAAAATTCGGTCCGTAGCATTGGGTTTTTCATATCCTGTTTTCAATTACTGCGCTGAAAGTTAGCGTGGTTTTACAGTTCAGTGAGCACGTAACGCTTAGTAAAACATTTGGACAGTGAGTCACTCGTTAAAAGAACTGCACAATTATCTATAACTTAGATGATTAAGATTCACTTAAATATTGACAGGTCTTTCAAATGTGGCTATCGCAAACGTAAGTAAGTGTTAAGTTGTTAGTAAGAATGGTACAGAGGATTTTTTAAGCATGTAGTTGCATGATAAACAGTATAAATTAGCATTTGTAAATTATAAACGAAGGAAACGACAATTTATTACGCAGTTCTTGAACCTGTGACTTCGACAAACATGTCATCGCTTTGACAACTAAGCTATTTATGCTCCTACGGACTCCTACATTAGGGATCGAAGTATGCCACTGTTTTGAATGCGAATTTTGAAGGTAGTGCTATGTATCATCTCATCTATGGTATAGTCACAGAACTATGCGAACAGCTCTACAATATAAAAATTAATTTAATTTACGCGTCATTTTAAGCTAATTATTTTAATTTCAGACTATTCGTGTATGAGATTATAGACAAACTTATATTACCTATCTAATATTTTGGTGATTTCTTCATAAAATTTGTGTGAGTCAAGCTTTGTAGACAAACACAATGTGTAACGTAAGAAATACTTCATATTCACAATTAAATTAAAAACACCAAACAATAATGCTGAAAAAGGAAAATTTCTACTAAACCTATTTTGTATATTTTCTCATTACATTAATGTAGCCTGACTATATAATCATATATCATTTTATTTAAACACCATTCTGATTTGACTCAAAATCTATACTAATATTATAAAGCTGAAAAGTTTGTTTGTTTGTTTAGGTATTTGTTTGTTTGGTTGAAAGCGTTAATCTCAGGAACTCCTGGTTCGAATTGAAAAATTATATTTGTGTTGGATAGCCCATTTATCGAGGAAGGCTATAGACTATAAAACATCACGCTACAAACGATAGGAGCGGAGCATTAATGAAAAATGTTGCAATAACGGGGCAAATTCTCTTATGTGAAGCAGACGAAGTAGCGCGGGTCAGCTAGTAGGTTATACTTAGGTATATGGTCTAACTCTTCAAATATTAAGACTCGTGCCCAGCAGTATATAAACAGCACTGATATGCCCCGTAGCAGTATGGCTACTAAACTATATCCCAAACACAGTGGAAAATATAATGCAAAACAAATGGTAATAAAATCTTCAGTATAATAAAACAGTTTTTTTTAAAACGAGTTATAATAGTAAGAATATTTCGTTTTTAATTGGACGTATTCGTTTACTTGTAATAATAAAAACATAATTAATTCTGCGAATGAACCTTGCTTGTTAGATGAAGATTTTTCAGAACAATAAAAAATAACGAGTATTTCTTTTTTACTCAACAATTTGTATTCCGCACGAGTCAAAATCAGGTGTTTCCACAGAATAAGTTTGACTTTATTACGTTTACGAGTGAGGTTATCAAGTCACGCCCACCCGCCTTGCGGTCACATTTACATCGTACTAACACACGAATTTAGGTCGCACCCTACCTCAAAACAACTGACTTACGCTAAAGTTCACCATATCCTGCCTACATTACCTTTTATGTCTTCTTTTAACTGGAAAATCACACTGCAAGGCAGCAATGGATAACTATTTCAGTTAATAAGTTTATGCCTTCGAAATCTGCAGTTATATCATAGTCTCGTTCGAAGCTTGACTATAGAATCGGTGTGTAAGTCCGGAAATGCCATAGATGCATTTCTACACTGTACGTAATACATTGACGGTTCATTGGTGAGTTGGATAACAGTATGGGCATGAATACGTTTAATGTATATGGTTGTAGAAGGGAGTTGTCGTAAGGCTTTGCAGTTTAAAAGGAACGTGGGAACACGGTGACGCACCGGAAGCGCTACGCATACCGCTACGGCGTCGGCGCATGCGCACAATAAAAAGAAAAGTCCGGGATTCCTTCTCTTGTTACTGCTAGGAACAGGTCATGCCCGGCGGGACCTTTAGTACTAAAGTCATCGCTCTTTCACTTTTTTTAGATTTATTAGCAATTTCTGTTGCAAATGCATACTAATATGCTTGTATTAGAAATAGGTTCACGACGTTAATAAGGATCCATCGGGATAAGCTACGGTCGATATCAGACTACTACTAATTAAAATCGACGCTAGCTCGATGGCGAGCGACGCTTTTAATTACATATAACATTATATATTATCCGTAGTCTCTGCCTACCCCTCCGGGAAACAGGCGTGAATTTGTGTATGTATAACATTATATACAACATTACATTATTTACTCGGTATTAAGGTTTTACATGTTAACGTATGTACTTCGAAAATTCACTAACTAATCATTGTTATACAATGAACGTATTATGTCAATTGTATTTTATTAATTTATGAAATTAAAACCCAGGTCATTACTTGCAAATTCAATGCGACAGAGAAGTATTATATCGCAGACAAAAATATGATAAAAAGTAGACAAATAAGATACATAATCATATTGTCTTACGTTTACGCGAATGTTATACATTAGTACAAAGTAAACTACTTTAAACGGATTTTAACGCGTTGATTATTAAAAAATTTACTCCATAATTTTAAAAATATTACACAGTTCTTGTACCTTTACTACTATCAAAGCTATTTAAAATTATTAAAACTATTTAGGTTTACCAAACTCGGAACAATCATCTGTAAATAAAATCAAGTAAACACACATTTAACTGTTCGAATAGAGTGTTGTTTTTGCATGTATCAGCGCTTGATGCGCACTTCTTTTTATAAGAGTATGCAACTATTGTGTTTGTAACACGGAAACGTTATTGACACGTTTTCCGACGTTTGGGTTGCTTTTCAGCAGCCATGTTTACTGGGGAGACTATGATGGCGGATGTCTCACTGCGCCGTGTAAGTATTTCAATGTATACTTTTAAACTAGATCTAGGTGTACTTATATTATAAAAAGCAAAGATTTGATTATTTGTTTGTTTGTAAAGATTTAACTAAAAACTACTCAACCGATTTTAAAAATTCTTTCTCCATTAGAGAGCTATATTATACCCAAGTTACATAGGCATTATTATATTTTATTTAAGAAGTTTTGTTACTAACGTAACCTATCCTAACCTACTTTTATGCAAGCGAAGCTGCAGGCAAAAGCTATACTTTATATAATAGTTTAATTTCAAAACTATATAGTAGACAAATAATGTAGAGTCACCTTCTGGAATTCCGCCATTGTACTTGGACATATGTCAACGTTTTGTAATACCCGTTACGTATTATATAACTATATATCATGCAACGCGAAAGTTTAAAAGTTATTATAGTATTTTGTAAGACGCTAAGTCTTAGTATAACACGTACAAATTTTAAGATATTTGTCCAAGAAGTTTATTTAGCTAGTTTTTAATAAAACTGATATTCAATGTAGCTAACACGTGCTTTAGAAATTGTTTAATATACTTTATTTTAAAGAACGACCTTTGTCACTGATAACTTACATACTGAGACAAAGAACATCCCGATTCGTAATAAATATATGTTGATCAGAGAAACGCATTGGTAGGGGTAAAGTCAATACCACATTTGAGTCATCTGTGCAGATATTATTTTTATTTTTTTAGTAAGACGAACAGTTCGGTTATTAGGAAGGGCTTTCTCTAGCCTATGGATGCAAGGCGCACCAGGTATATCATAGCAGCACCATTAGAGAAATGTAATATTGCAAGAAGCAATTGTGGCACTTTTACTGCGAAAGAGAAATATTAGCAACCCAAAATATAGTGCCGTCAACGGAAGTCTACTTATCCCAATAGGACAACATAGCCGGCACAGAAATGGTAGTGAATGTGTTCACTTCGCCTCTGTCTGTGAGCCAAGGGTTCGATCCGACAAAAACTGGTGTGTTCCACAAATAGTTGTTCTTACTTTGAGTGTATTTGTACTCGTTGTTTGAATGTCTGTAAAGTCATTCGCGATATAGTATTCATAACTAGTGCAGTGTTGTCATTTTTTAAATCTATATGCAACCTGAATAATCCTATTTTGGTGACGACCTTTGAAGATGGCTGAGTCGAGCTTTTTAGGAGGATTTAAAATATTGTTTTTAACCAAAAGGTTATGAAAGAAAATGTGCATTGATTGTAGAATAAAATTGACAAAATAACTACATGAAATTTATTTTCTTTTTTATGGTAAGCATTCATATGTTTACAATAACAAAGAAATTTAAGAAAATGAAACACGTGGCCATTTTGTAATTATTTGTAAAACTACGTATGGTACGATAGTCATTAAACATTAAAACAGGACATATCTACCTATATTTTTTTCTGTTTCTCGACTTATATACATAGTTTTGCCGTGAGGCAGAAAAGAAAAAGGTAGGTAGGTATATTAAATAAAATATTTCTTTTTATTAAGTATCATTCATTTTATTTATGGTATTTACATGTGCACAAAGCAGCAATCATAATTTACACCTTAACTAATATAAAAAAACCTAAGTACTTATCAGTAAAACAAAATAAAAAGGAATTGCAAGCAAAACACAAGACGGTAAATTAAAAAAAAGAAATGTTTGTCTTAGGCAGCGTCGTATAATTATTGTTTTATATTTTCTTTTTATAGTTTTATTGATGAAAAGGAATTTTTTACGTTAATTTAATATAAAAGTGTAAAATTCCGTTTAATTTTTATTATACACAGTAAAAAAGGACATAGATTACTCAATTATACATAAATATAGAAAATAATTTGTTATATTCTTAGAACACATTGCTAGAGCGCGAGACGAATATATCAAAGCCTTTAACAATTAACTGGCTATTATTAATAATTGTTGGATAAATTTGGCGATTACTTAGCTATCAAACGTATAGTATTATTAATAAGAGTAAGTCGGTATCATTTAATAGGTGGAAAAGCCCACGCCACAGTACATAATAGTATTACCGTGCCCACGCTGCGGCATAACAGTGTGGACGACAAAAGTAGCGTAATGCTAATAGGCATGCCGCGTTACTGGTCATATGAAATTTATATATATATATTTTTCTTTATTTATTTAGGGGCATATGTCCATCAAGGATAGGTGAGCCCCAACGTTTCTTAAACAGTACATATACTACATACTACAATAATATATTAATTTTAATTAAGTAATAAAGGTTAAAGAATCATCTGTTATAAATAATCTTTTCTATAATAAATTTTGCAGCTTCAGAAATCGGTTCGGCTAATATGCTTAAAAATGCTCCTTGATCATATTTATTAATATTAAAATATTGCACTAATTATTTTCTAACCATGAAATTAATATACGACCGACAATATCAAGTTTACTACTTACAACTTTAAAACTATAGTAGGTACACTAGATTTCGTTGGCATAAATGTAGATTAGGTTACGTTAGATTTAACAGTAAATTTTTCTGGATGAAAGGTCCACTTGTCTTTTTCTGTTCCCCTGACAACATGTATGTGAAATTTCATGATGATCAGTCGAGTACATAAGGCGTTACAGCGTTACAGACAAACTCACTTTCCCATTGATAATATTAGTCAGGATATTATTGTAAATTATAATAATTAACAAAAAGGAAAAATACCCTTAAACACGCTAATCTACATAATTGTCTCCCTCTCTACCTGGCTACTTCGCCCACATGGTGTTGGAGTCAGAATAATATTATTATTAGTACCTAGATTTAAAAAAAAACATAGTCTTTTAATCAATTTGATAAGACTAACTATTTAAAACCAAAATAGGGACCCGTTGTAAGCATGTAAAAGTGCTGAGCGTATTTGAAGGTTGTAATTTCAAAACCTCCTAAAATACACGTTAAAATCAGCCTAAAAGTAATGTTAGTTGCAAATGCCGCTAAAATATCTAATGCTACAATCAAATAATATATTCAATAATATCGCTTTGTGCAAAATTTCCTCAGGATAATTTAGTGGGTTTTGAATTTACACCCCTCATTTATGTTATTGAAACTTATGTGAGTACATGTAAAAAGTGTTTTAGATACTTTCCTGCAAACTTACTTCTTGCTTATGAAGCGGCGTCTAAGGTACCATCCGACGTTAACGGTTACTGCTTGTAATACGTATTTATTTTTATTTATATTTACAATGATATTTGTAATAATAAGACACTTACATTATGTCTTGGTGATATCTTTTTAATGAACATTTGGAGTCCGCATGTTCTCGCTGTTAGGGTCAAAGTGTTCTAGGGATCGAGAGGCGGTTGAAGTCGGCATGTGTGTGTGTGTTTCTTGCATGTGTGCGTGATCAATGCAGAGTAAGCGCAGTGCAAGTGCGTAGCATTGTTTTATGTCCCACGTAATAGGGAGTGAACCTACTGTCGTCTATTAGTCACTGGTCCAGACTCCGTGCTTCTCGTGAAAAATCCAATAACACTTTGTCTGACCTGGCAATTGAACCCTATACCTTACGCACAATAGTCGTATTCATCCCGCCGGCCGTGAAGAAAACGTTTTAATTTGATATACATATCTTTGTGCTTTTGTAGTTATATTGACACTGATTTATGGAATACATCAGAACCGTCCTTAACATGTAAGTCATTTACTTCGATTGATTAATATGACTAATTAATATTCTATGCACATATCAGGTAAACTCTGTATAATGTGTAAATAAGATATACATAGTTGTATTACATTTTGTACTCCATTTAAGTACCTATACCTTTTATCAAACTCAGTAGTTCCCCTCAATCCAGCGTTGAGCACTGTATAGTTATATGAACATATTATAATCCTTTATGAATTGCTTTATTTCCTAAATATATAACACAAGGTATGGCAATCGAACGCAGCCGTCGACTTTTCTTAAAATGTTGTTCTTGGGTATTCTAGTGAACATTGATTTCTCAATCAATATTATTTTATAGTAACATTTGCTTGCGATCTTGTTGGCGAGAACCACTGTTCCCTAGATCTCCTGGGACAGTTATATAAGCTATAGGAGGTTATGAGTGAAAATGAATAATACTAAGAGGATTACTTTAGGTGTGGAGTAATTTATTTATGCTGAGAGCGATGAAGACATAACATTTTCTTTTTTTGCGAAGGCCTATTTTTCTGGACAAAACCACAGATACTAAAAATATACTTTTTCTACGATGACATTTATATTCAGTTTACCAAAAACAACACTTAGATCCACTGTGCTCCATTATAGCGCCGATTATTTCATACATTTCCGGAAAACTTACAGCTAGAAAAGCTTTTCAAGAAAGAACATGTACAAAGAAAATGGCCGGTTAAACTTTTCACAGCTAGATATTACGAAGAAGAAGTAGATAGGACTGACAGATATAAAAAAGATTTTAACTGTTTTGAAACAGTCTTGATAAAAAATATAGGCTAGCCTATTAATTAAACTATATCAAATAGAATAAAAACTATATAAAGAAATTGTTGCACAAATTCCTTTTTAATTAGAATACAGATGTATTAAGTTGTTAGTTCTAGTAAACGGTATTTTTAGTAAAAGCCGGGATTTTAATTTTAACTTAAACATAAGCTACCAAACTGCGAGAACTGAACTCATCCAAATCCATTCAGTATAACATAACATAAACTACATTGTGTTGGAACAAGGAGACAGAGATAAACGGATATCGCTTTTGCTTAAATGATGACATCGCCTTGTCAAAGGACCGAATGATGTGGAGTGATGTGGTGTCTCGGTTTTCACATAATACAAAATTAATGTAATCTTCAATTAGGTTTACCAAGTCTGCATGTTCCTTATGTTTGTTATCAACACCCAGGCAAATTCATAAGCACTTCTCTTCTTTACATAGTTTAAAACAAAGTCCCCCGCCGTATCTGTACGCGATAAACTCAAAAACTATTGAACGTATTTTTAAGGGGTTTTCATCAATAGACAGGGTGATTCATAAGAAAGGTTAAAGTGAAGGTTGGGTTAGGTTGTTATTCCGCCCTGGGGACTCTCGAGGCAGACCCGTGGGGCCGTCCGTACAAGGCGGTCAGGGGCAAGTTGCGCCCCTGGGCCCCACCGGTCACCGAGAGTCTCCAGCCCCGGCAATTAGAGGAGGTGGTCTCCGCTCTCTTTCCTTCGAGAGCGGAGCACACGCCTCCCGAAATGGCGCCGCCCGATAATGAGGAGGGCGGTGCCGATGCCGGGGCGCCAGCGGTAACAATGGCGGAGCTCGGCGCGGCAATGGTTCGGCTCCGGGGCAAAAACACCGCCCCGGGGCCGGACGGAATTCCTGGCCGCGCCTGGGTTTTGGCCTACGACGCCCTAGGGGACCGGCTCCTCAGGCTGTTTAACGCCTGTTTGGAGTCGGGACGGTTCCCTGCCATGTGGAAGACGGGTAAGCTGGTCCTCCTGAGAAAGGAGGGCCGCCCCGCGGACTCTCCCTCCGCGTACCGCCCCATAGTGCTGTTGGATGAGGTGGGCAAGCTCTTTGAGCGTGTAGTGGTTGCCCGCCTCTCCAAGCACCTGGTGCGGGTGGGCCCCGACTTGTCCGAACTGCAGTTCGGATTCCGAGAGGGCCGATCGACGATTGACGCGATCAGTCGCGTCAAGGCCCTCTCGGATGAGGCGGTCGCCTCGCGCGGGGTGGTGTTGGCGGTGTCCTTGGACATCGCCAACGCGTTCAACACCCTGCCGTGGGCGACTATTAGGGAGGCGCTCCGATTTCATGGAGTGCCTCCCTACCTGCGCCGAATAGTCGGGGACTACCTGCACCAGAGAAGTGTATTCTGTGTGGGGCGGAACGGAGAGACGTTCCGGAGGGAGGTGTCGTGCGGTGTTCCGCAGGGTTCCGTTCTTGGACCGATCCTGTGGAACATCGGCTACGACTGGGTTCTGCGGGGTGCCCTGCCCCCGGGCGTCGGCGTAACTTGTTACGCCGACGACACGCTGGTCACGGCCCGGGGAGAGGATTACGGGGCAGCTGCCCGTCTTGCCACGGCAGGGGTGGCCCTGGTCGTCGGTAGAATTAGGATGTTGGGACTGGAGGTGGCGCTGGAAAAGTCCGAGGCCCTGTTGTTTCATGGGCCTCGGCGGGCGCCGCCACCAGATGCCCACATCATAGTTGGAGGGGTCCGCATCGGGGTGGAGCCGAGTATGAAATACTTGGGGCTCCACCTCGACGGCCGCTGGAACTTTCGCGTCCATTTTAGCCGCCTGGCTCCCCGGTTGATGTCGGCGGCGGGAGCGCTTAGCTCTCTGCTGCCGAATATCGGGGGGCCGAGTGTCGTCTGCCGCCGCCTCTATCTGGGGGTGGTGCGGTCGATGGCCCTCTACGGGTCGCCCATTTGGGCCGGCGCCCTCGATCGCCGAAATATCGCCCTCCTGAGGAAACCTCAGAGGGCGATGGCGATCAGGGTGTCGCGGGCGTACCGCACCGTCTCCTTTGAGGCGGCGTGCATCCTGGCGGCATCGCCGCCCTGGGATTTGGAGGCGGAGGTCCAAGCGTCGGTGTATCACTGGCGCGTGGACCTCCGGCTCCATGGTGAGGAACCCACTCACGGGGCGGTGGAGACGCGAAGGTCCCAGGCTCGACTGGTCCTCGAAGCCAAGTGGGGGGAAAGGCTGGCCCAGCCCCGCTACGGGGTGAGGACTGTCGAGGCTGTCCGTCCGGTGCTAAGGCAATGGACGGACAGACGGCGCGGACCGCTCACCTACCGGCTTACTCAGGTGCTCTCCGGACACGGCTGTTTCGGAGAGTACCTGTGCAAGATAGCCGGTAGGGAGCCGACAACCAGGTGTCACCACTGCGAGGAGTGCGACCGGGACACGGCGCAGCACACGCTGGAGGAGTGTCCGGCGTGGGCCGAGGAGCGCTGTGCCCTGGTCGCCGTGATTGGCCCCGACCTCTCGTTGCCGACCGTCGTATCCATGATGGTCGGCGACGACAGGTGCTGGGGTGCAATGAGGTCCTTCTGCGAGGCTGTCATCTCGCAGAAGGAGGCGGCGGAGCGGGGGCGTGAGGAAGATCCTTACGCCCCGGACATCCGCCGCCGGAGGAGGGGGCGCAGGAGACGCGCTTATGTCGCTCTCCTGCCCCCCACCTAAGGGTTCAGGGTGGCAAGGCCTCAGGGGACCCTGCCACCCGTGAGTAAGAACCCACAGAGGGCGCGCGCGGTGTTCCCGCGCGCCTTCTAACGTCGAAAGGGGAGAGCGGTGAAATTGCTCTCCCCCGGGGACGAGAGGAGGTCGGGTCCGATGGACCCGGCCGGCACCCACACGGGGGGGCCTGCTATGGATGAATCTCTTCAGACTCCCAACTGGCCCCCCCCATTGGGTGAGAGAGGGAACACCCCAGGTTTTTTTAGTGGGTATACCAGCAGTAGGCTGGTGAGTCCCACACGCCCCGCCGGTGCCGTCCCCTAGCCGGCGGGTAGTGCATCAAGCATTTTTTCCTGGGTATCAAAAAAAAAAAAAAAAAAAAAAAAAGGTTGTTATTCCGCGGGCACGCCACGATCGTGGCGGTAAGTCCCGTTTTTGAGGAGTGGCTGGAGAGGCGGCATGGCGCCCTCACCTTCCGGCTGACACAGGTTCTGACTGGCCACGGATGTTTTGGCCGGTTCCTGTGTCGTATATGCCGGCAAGAGACGCCCGGTTGTCACCACTGCGGCGACTGCCGCGACGTTATTGAGGACACGGCGCTGCACACTTTGGCGGTTTGCCCCGCCTGGGCATCGCAGCGTCGTGATTTGATCGCGGCAGTCGGATCGGTTGCCCTCTCGCTCCCGGCCGTAGTTCAGTCTATGGTCCGGAGTGAGAGGTCGTGGAACGCCGTCGCCTCCTTTTGCGAGGAAGTGATTTCCATCAAGGAGGCGGCGGAGCGGGAGAGAGAGCGTTCAAACCCTCTCCCCAACCGCAGAACCGGGCGCCGGAGGGCGCGAGATGAGCTCCAGCCACCCTGAGGTTTGACCTGGTGGTGGCGAGCTTTGTGGGCCTGCCCGCCATCCGTTCAGCACCAGGTCCGAGAGGCGGCGTGCGTGTTCCCACGCGCGCCTCTGTGTCGAGTCCGTCTCCCCTCTATGGGGGAGACAGTAGGGTTTTATGTGCAGTAGTGCCTATTTTGGGTAGGTCTTTCGTGTAGTGGCCTGCAGTTTCATACGGCGGGCCGTAACCTCGGCGGGGTCGCGACCGCATGCGAAAGCGATTCGCGCGGCCCCGTCAATAGTGGTTGTGTCGAGGAACACCGTGGTAGGTTTAGTCGGTATTCCGGGAGGTACATTATCATATCATATCTTTTTTTTTAACATCTTTATTTTACCCCGGCGAGTCCGACATAATCCCTCCGCCCGCCCCCGCGGAGGGATATGCGTCATTGCATTCCCCCACGTAAAAAAAAAAAAAAAAAAAAAAAGGTTGTTATTCCAGTCCTATATTTTGTGCCACTTCATTTTGTTTTACTTATAAGTTGTAGGTTTGTTAATATTGGTTGTAAATTATAAATATTGCTTTTGTTCATGTAAATAAATATTCAAAATACCTATAAAGGAAGGTTTAGGTGTATTATTTGTTAAGGTTTTGTACTACCCGTGTGAAGCCGGGGCGGGTCGCTAGTTTGAATAAATGTGTCGTCAAGCAAAAAGGAAGTGCCTTCCTATATTGGTTTTCATGGTGTATGTTTGTTTTATATTATGTACATAAGTAACTATCACACAAGATCCAGTTTATTTATTTCTAAGGTCATTTTGTGGTAGCCCACAAACATTAATGTGCTATGTTAGTTCATCTATGATTTGTGCACTCTTCTATATTTAGTCTTATATATTTGGTTATAAACCGCAACTGCTCACACCGAATTCGGAATATTTTCCAATATATAAGGTACATATAGGTACTACTTATATATAGCGTGTGACCTTAAGGTGTGGTCATATATTAATTCGTCAGATTAAGCGTATTGAAAAATAATAAATAAAATGGTTTTGTTTAGTTGCAGGCGTACTCCGATGGACAAATAAATCTCTTATATCGGATTAAACTATCAAACTTACGGTTTCTCTGTAATTTCAGTCGCTCTTCAGCAGCCATGGCACGGGCAGGCTAAGATAGTGGTCGTCTCGTTGTCTTGAAGCATAGTTATTTTAAAGTACCCGTACTTACATAATTTTATTGTTGGCTTCTCGTTCGTATTTACGAAAAAAGTTAGGTATTGATTTGCTTCTTCTTGGATTTGAGTAATTGAATTATTGAATCCCGAGCTGCTGAGACTTTCCAACCAATCTTTTTTGTTGGAATTAGTATGCTCTTTGATTTCAATAGCCTCACAGAGCATCCTTGGTAGGAATCGGTGGTTAACTCATACTGATATGCAAATATACGAAACAGTGTATCCGAATTGCATAACTTCGTTGGTAAATGACATATTGACTATGTATTGCATTCTAAATATCTTCCTAAACCGCATATGACGTCAGTGGGGAAATATTAAGTACTATAAACTTTGTTTTTTTTATATTACCTATACTACGATTATAATTACGTACTTACATACACAGACTTACGTCTGGCTTCCTGAGAAAACGGTGTGAGGTCAGCAGGGTGTATGATCTTTGCTCGTTACGCTAGTATTATAGTGACTCCTTTTTTGAATCATTGGCCATGCGTGAGTGATACTTTCGATGTTGCAAGCACATATGTACGTTGCGGTACTCGTTTACTATCAGGCGAACAATATGTTATACCGTGAAGCTTATTTTTCAAATAAGTTACAGCCGTTGTTTTATATAATGAAACAACAAAATGTTGAAGAAGCAGAAAGAAGTGTATTCAAGATGATATTTCGCCAGAAATGCATTTCAACCACTGCAAAACTTTTGTAACAGTGGTACAATTGCGATTTGACTTTGAAAACCCGGATTATATAAGATCTACGTAATCCCTTAAAAGGTTTAACTGTCTTTGAAGCCGAAACAAAGGAGACTGACCGGGTCTGGCCCAAGTGTTGCCCAGAAATGGAAATACTTTTATTTTTTCCTTACAAGTCTTATTTTTAAGTTTTCTTACATTATTTTCTGTTTTTTGAAACATTTACATACAAAAACAATTGTCTGCATTCAGATGGGGTATATGTTTGTCTCTTTCGCGCAAGTATTGCTCGTCTTTACCTAAGTTGCACACGCACCGCTGTTTTGAATTGCACTTCCCGCAATTTAACATCACTCGTAACGTGAACGGTTGTGTACTGTGCGCTTTTCTGTTTCATATTTATTAACCACTCGGCATTTCTTCTGGCAAGTCATTAATTATGCCATGAACCATTTTTTACAGACCTGAGAATCGCTGCAGCTCTTCCAAATGGCTTCCACGTTGATATTATAGATAGCCATTATGCCCTCGAATTCATTCATATAGCCAGGGAGCGGCTGAATGTCACTTGGCAGATTATGTAAATCAAAGAAGGCTAAACCAAAGTAGAGCCAGTTTCGAAAATGTTTCAGTAGTGGAGGATAATGTTGCTACATTTCCGGTGTTAGCACCAAAGGAGTTGACTCTATTCGCTGTAGGAACCTACCAAATCAAACTGGCGCCAAACTTTTACAGCAAACATGAACGCATCACTGTGTCATTCATCATTATACAAAAATATAACAGCCAGTTTAATGACCTTTCAGATTTTTCGATGCTTTCTAATAATGTCCAACTTGTACAAACGCACATAAAGAGTAGACACACGTACCCTAAAATCTACCATAGCTATATTTTAATTAACGAGGATAATCTCTACTACTACTGAGGCTAGATTGCATCAAACGCTATTGCTGGTCTTCTTTTAATGGACGAAGAACGATTGGCAGCTGTGCCCACTTTATGTGCGTAGTTTGGTATTTAGGGTAGGCTAGGCACCAAGACGTTGTTAGGCGTCCTGCTCTATTTCTCGACAGAATTATTCTCGATGACAATGATGACGATCGATAATTAGCTGGCGCAGAGTTCGGTGGTGCAGCGGTAATAAGTGCGACTGCCGTGCACGAGGTCTAGGGTTCCAATCCCGGGTCTGGCCAAAAAGTGTTCTTAGGTTTTTCTAAATTCCAATAACAGCCCAGAATCAGGAAGTTGGCGGTGTATCAGCCCCGTGCTTCGGAAGGCACGTTAAACAGTGGGTCTTGCGGCTCGCCTCTCCCCGAACGTGTCGTCCCATAAGCAGTTAATTATGATTTTTGTTCAGTTAAAAATCCGAAGAAAAATATTTTCTAAATACATCTGGGATAGATTTTGATTTGCTTTGGGTTACAGACTAGTATTAGTCTAAGGAACATTATGCACTATGTGTCAGTGTTGGGCAACACTACGACCAACTTCCATATATAAATGGTCAGTCTCCTTTAATCAGAAGTGAAATAAGATTGCTGTCTGAATACTAGGAACAGGGTATAGGCAGTTATTGGGTTACCTGTTAGCTGAAGGGCAGCGATAGCTCAGTGGGGAAACCAACTGACTGCAATGCAGAGGATCTCGGGTTCGAACCCACGTCACGCACCTCTGACTTTCGGAAGTTATATGACTTTACGAAATTATGTGCGTATTGATTGACAATTATCGCCTGCTCCGTGCCTCGGAGAGCACGTTAAGTCGTCGGTCCCAGCTGCCATGAACATCTATGGCAGTCGTTATTGGGGAAGTCGACACAAAATATCCCACTGGGTCGAAGTGTCGCCGGTCTGTACTGACTGGCCCCCACACAAGATAACATAAGATACCTGTTAGCTGAATTTGGTACCTAAATACCTACCTATTTTTGTGTGGCTTCCAAGGCATAAACTTTAGCAGAATTTTTGTAGAGGTTTTAATAATAAAAGTAATTATTTTGTGTGTATTATCATTATATATATATTTTTGCTTTTAAACAACATTTACAATGCTTTTGCAATTTTTGTTCGTCATAAACGCAACTCATCACATACATCGAAATAAATATATTTTCGTACTTTGCTTATTTTTACTATTTCTTTTTTAAGACGTATCCCACACTATAATTAACAAGATTGTCAAGTCCAGGAGTCCACACAGGAGTGTCACGTGTTCTTGTACACAACGAACACAAAACACAACCATTTTTTTGTTTAGGAATGGAACCCACAACACTTAGCGCGACGGTAGTGGCGAGGCGACTACAAAACCACTACGCAATTGTAGAACGTGTTCGTGTTCCATATCTTACCATTATTGCTCATTTTATAACCCGACTTTTGCCGTTTCGACTGCTCGGACAGTGTTGTAGAAAATAAATTACTACATCAAAATTACGAAGGCATTTGTAAAACACAAATTCGTAGATCCAATATTCAGAAAGTTGTAAGGGTTTAACATGGCCGCGCGGTCGAAACGTGGAGAAGCGCGGCCGCGCAGTTCTCTTAAACGAAGATTAATAGAGGTCCCATTGTTTTTGCTAACCACTGAAAGGATTTCGAAGAAAATGTAGACAGTATGAATAAAGTCCTAATGTTGGAACTTCACGACTTACAGAACTTAAAACCTATAACACAAGTTGAAGAATGGAGACCAAGATTTAGGGTGCATCAATCAGACATTTTCAAAAGCGTCGTTTTTTATCACGTTCGTATAATTACGGTTAGTTAGATGGAGAAGTATTTATACGAAAACATTAACGCCGTAGTCGTATTAATACTAATTATTACATTTTGTTAAAGAAAACACTTATTTAATCATACACTCATTTATATTTCTGTGAATTAAGTAGGTATTGAACATCATACGATTTCTATACAATTATTTTGTTTTATTTAGCTATCTTCTTGACCATAAAGAAATTGACACGCTTTAGTATTTTTGACAATGATTCTATCAATAGGTATAGATGTCGGTATCAGAGTTGAAGTGAAAGGTGAATTTTAATAAAATAAATTAGTCTGATATCAAAATGATTACGCATCGTACTCGTTGCGATATTGTGTGCGATAGCGTTATCAATTATCATTGACCTCAGCTCTGGCACCGATACGTACTTAAACTAAAAATAGTTTATAGTAAAAATATAAAGAAGCTCGATTGCAAAGCTAAGTCATAAAATTTAACAAAAACAATAAAATATAAAACTTAAAATTAAATAACGACAACAACAACAACATTTTTTAACATAAAACTATGTACTAATAAATATAAAGTTTTATTAAAATAGACTCTACATCACATATTTTAACAATCACAATTCGTTTCATACGTTGTTGTGTTTACTGAAATTATAACGCAAGCTCAGATATTTTTTCAACAAAAATACGATTAAGTCCCAACTAAAAATTCTGTACTTTTCACTACAAAAGGTACTTAGGAGATTTTAACATACCTAATATTGATTGGTCAAGCGACGGCACCTACTTGCAACCCTTGGGTTTTTAAAAAGATCTTGCTCCCAGTTCGCGGATGTCAAAATAATCAAAATATTGTTCTGTTCCTTCGTCCGTAGCTCATTAGAATACTGTTCGCAAGTGTAGTATCTTATGTATGATGTTTATATTTCAAGATTGGAATCTATTCAGCGAAATTTTACATGATATCTTCAGTATAAGTATAAAACCTGCGACCATGATTATGTATCGAGGTGCAAAAGGTACCATTTACTACTACTTAGGGAGAGAAGGAGTATATCGGATATCTCATTTCTCCCACCACTTCTCTCCAAGATACAGTTACGTGCCTCTACTAGAACTGTCAGGATACCTTTTCTTATTCTTAATGTCCCCCAATGCAGCACAAATTACAGACAGAATTCTTTCTTTATAAGATCCGCTAAGTGTTACAATAAATTGGTTGACTTTTCTGAACTTGACTTATTCACTACTAAGCCGCATGTATTTAATCAAATACTTTTTAAACATTGGTACGAATTGGTTCAATAACTGTTTGTATGGCACTTCATGACGTCCATAATTTATTTAAATTGAAATTTTATCGTTATTATAGTTTTATTGTCTATAACTTAATACCCTTATAATCACATTTCATTTAGTCACCTACTCCACATACATATGTATGTAACCATAGTTACGAAGCATTCTACGAAGTCAACCGAACAATGCCGAAATACTACGAACGCGATTCGACTGCTTGTGTAAAATGCATGGTTGTGTGCGTGTTTTCATTTAATTCTAATGCATATTTTATAAAAATATTAGGGTTCGCCCCTCCTTCTCCATATAAACTTTAACTGTGCCAAATTTCATACTCCTCCATACGCGCAATTTTCGTAAAAGGGGTACAAAGTTTTTGCTTCACGTATTAATATATAGATATGTGGTGTAGTATTATTGTTATAGTGTATTTCATAATTGTAAACATTCTTTTTTATAAGCAAGCAAGCTCTTTATTGTCTTTAAATGCGAAAACATGTAATTGGTAGTTAATTGTACTATTTGTTTTTATCTTTAAGTTGTTAATACTGTTTGTTTTCCGATTATAATAAAATAAATAAAATTGAAAATGTTTGATTGAGACACCATAAATGTTGGTCACCCTTCTTCTAACTTGTATTATAGGTTTTAAGACTGCGCCGAGCGAAATGTGCGAAAACAGGCGGTCACAGTTAAATTGATAAAATCAACACTTTTTGTTAAATATAAAATAAACATTTACAATAACAATGAATGTGTTTACAATTACTCCGTGTAAAAAACTTAAAATAATTAAATTTTCGACTACAAAATTACGTAAAGGAGACCGGCAAGTTTTCATATATCTCTGGGCTTAATGTTACTAAGATGATTTTTGCTTTATTTTATAGATAGGTATATTATTAACATTTCAAAACTAAAATATTCATCTAGTTGCTCAATGGGAGTAACGAGATATTTACTGACAAACAAAAATGAAATACACTTACACATTTATTTAAAAGTCTCAAAGATCTTAAGATCACCAAATAATTAAGAGTTATTTGAGGTGTGTTATGTACTGGAACATAAACATATATTATATTATCAAAACTAAACACTTATGTAGTTTATCATGATCATCATTATCGGCTCATATGATAGTGGGAGCATAAATAAAATACCTACTCGTTGCTTTCTACACTTTATTAATCACTAATCATTATGATCATCATAGATAATTAAAATATTATCTAAAAACTGTGCAGGCTTTATTAAGTTTTGTTGAAACCTTGCCCAGCTAAGGCGCCATATTATAACCATTACATGACAACAACAACCTACAGTTCTTTGACCTACCACACAATTACAATAATATTGCTCGATCGCTTCCGTACCAACAAGAGAGCTGTCAACTAAAATATAGAAAAATTTGTTTTTGCACTGAAGTCATCATATGATTTTGTTGCGTATGTATTGTGATCGAAATCCGTTAAAACAAGCCGTTGTAAGTCGAATAAACGAGAAACCAATATCCGTTGTGAGAATGTGTGGGTCGTTCGTGAAAGCAATTTACGCCAAAGTCTATAAAATATCGCCAAAATCGTCAAAACAGCACAGTACATAATAAAAACACACAGTACGAGAAGTATTCACAATGCGAGAGCAGTAAGCAGTCAAGTAGTTTGACAATAATTGACACTGTTAAAATCATTTTTGAGTTGCCATTAAATAAAATAAGTCTCAGTTAGTATCGATTCCAATCTAAGGAAAAATAATTATAAAGCGTTCAAAAAAGTGTAAGTGGTCTATATTTTTGTGCATTCATTGATCTGTGTATGTAATACTAACAATATACTGAAACATTGATACTCAAATAAAAAAAGTGAAAGGAATATCGATTTGCCTAATTGTTATTTCATACATAGCAACACTGTATATTATCCAAAGTCAACCGTAACCAGTAAATAAAAGTACGTTGAAGTTTTATTAATTTAATAAAATACTATCCCATTGTAAATCTACAAAATATTAGAGAACATGGCTTTAAAAATATCTAAAGAATTTTGAATAATAAGGCATTGGAGTAACATGAAGTTATGTTAAGCCTATTTCTGCCGGTGTCCGGTGTAAATCGTAAGCTCGTGTTAGTGATTTTTAGATTTATAACCTAAAAATCACCAGTAGCCAGCCACAGTCGAGCGCCAACCTGCTATACTGCCTTATGTAAGGGGTGTCACTGACAAGATTGGCTACATCTTGAAGCGAGCTTCAATCAACACATACTTCAAGCCGCCAACGAAGATAAGTCAATTTTTACCATTCGTCAAGTGCCAATTACCTTTACAAGATGCAGGGGTCTATAAAATAGATTGTGACTGCGGACTCTCATACATTGGTCAAACCAAGAGAAGCATAGGCACCCGCATAAAAGAACACATAGCTGATGTAAAACACAAACGCTCGTTAAAGTCTGCTGTGTGTGAACATGTACAACAGGGGACCAACCACTACCTGAGATTTGACAAACCACAGATTCTCGCTAAAGAACACCGATTCCTACCAGGGATGCTTCGCGAGGCTATTGAAATTAAAAAACATCAAAATTTCAATAGAGAAGATGGTTGGAATGTACCACCAGCTTGGGATCCAGTACTTCAAATAGTCAAACCCAAGAAGAAACAAACCACAGCTAGACTTCATGGTACTTTGAGCTCATTCTGCGTAAATAGAAATATAGATAGAAATATAAATAGAATCATGCCTACAATTAAATATATTGAATAATATAATTTTAGGTATCTATCGTTCACCATCAAATACTAATTCAGAACCATTTATAAATTCTTTGGCACTCCATTTAGATAACCTAAATTCTCAAAAACGAAATATTATAGTTGCTGGTGACATCAATATCAACATAAGACCTAAACACACTGAACAAACATACGAATTTAAAAATAGAACATCATACCTGGATATGTTATCGGGTTATGGTATTCTCGCTGGTCATACCTTAATTACAAGGGAAACCAATTGTCTCGATCACTTTATGTTAAAAATAAACAGGAAACGGTATTCTGCATTTATTGCCATCCTACGCACTACTGTAACAGACCACCGTACAACCTTCCTATCGTTGTCTAAAACAAAAACTGACCATACTACACCAACAACTAATACCAAAATTGATTTTGAAAGTGCCTTACAATATTTAAAAGAAAAAATTTATCGACATTACTTTTTTGTGAAAATCCTAATTACATAACAGAATGTTTAACACAAGGTCTTATTGAGTCACTAAAACTAAATACTACTATTCACAAGATCCCTAAAAGTAAACGAATAATCAAGCCCTGGATCACTGAAGGCATACTAAGATGTATAAAAAATCGTAATAAGCTCCAAAAACAATCCCGAGACGATCCCCATAATGAAATAAAAAAAATTACATATGCTCGTTACAGAAATCATTGCAACAAACTTATAAAAAAACTAAAAAGAAAATATGAAAGAAATCTTATCAATAAATCGTTAAACAACAACAAACTTCTCTGGAAAAACCTGAGAACTATTACATATACAAATAAATCTACTAGAACTAATTCTGAATTAACTAATCTAAAAGCATCACCTACGGAATCAGCAAACTTCATAAATACATATTTCGCAAACATTGGTAACCAACTGGCAAATGACGTTCAACAAACCGTAACCCAGAATGACCTAAATCTATACCTACGTTCCTTACCTAGTCGCTCTAAATCTTTTGTTCTGCTGGATACAGATATCAATGAAGTAAATAGTATAATAAACTCTCTAAAATCAGACAGTGCACCAGGATGGGATAATATCTCCACTAGGTATCTTAAACATGTAAAACATGAAATAATTCCAATTATTACACATTTAGCTAATCTTTGTTTTAAACTAGGCACCTTCCCTACCTCTTTAAAGAAATCAATAATAACCCCCATATACAAGGGTGGGCAGGAGGATGATGTTAATAACTATAGACCAATTTCTGTTATTCCGGTTATAGCAAAAATATTAGAAAAACTTTTAAATTCCAGATTAATAACCTATCTTCAAACCAACAACATCTTATCTCCATCTCAATTTGGCTTTAGACGCGGTATCTCTACGGAAGACGCTATCACGTCTTTAACTACAGTATTAACAAAAGAACTCGATAAAGGAACTAGGTGTTTATCGGTCTTTATAGACCTATAAAAGGCCTTCGATACGGTCTCTATTCCTATCGTTGTCCAAAAATTAGAAAAAATTGGTATTAGAGATACACAATTATCTATATTTACCGATTACTTGTCAAATAGAAAACAGAAGGTTTAACTAGATAATTGGGTCAGTGAAGACGTTGATGTTACATGCGGCGTACCTCAGGGTAGCGTTCTGGGTCCTACCCTATTCTTAGTATATATAAACGACTTATGTAATATGACAATCAATAACGCAAAAATATTTTCTTATGCCGATGACACCGCCATCGTCTTCACTGGCTCAACCTGGGCTGTAACCAAAACCAACGCAGAAAAAGGTATGTTACGAGTGGCTTCATGGCTAAAAACAAATCTCCTTACGTTAAACACAAGCAAAACTAATTATATCTGCTTCTCAATTTATAAAAATGTCCAACCAGAACCCAATTTCAACATTAAAATACATGAGTGTAGGAGGATGGTTGATCACGACTGCAATTGTCCAACTATCGGTAAAGTTAACCACGTCAAGTATTTAGGTATAATGTTGGACCAAAGCCTGTCCTGGTATCCTCAAATTGAACAAATTACTGCGAGAATACGAAAATTTATTTGGATTTTTAAATCGTTACGACACATAGTCCCAAGGAGTGGCTTAGCGAAAAATCTTCTCAATGAAGTGTATATCTCGTTAGTTCAATCTATAATAATATATTGTATCTCCATTTGGGGGGGCGCGCGTAAAACACGTTTCCTTGATGTTGAAAGAGCGCAACGGACATTAATAAAAGTAATGTACTTCAAAAAAAGGACCTTTCCCACCTATGAGCTATACCAAACGAGTAATTTATTATCAGTCCGAAAATTGTATATTCTTCACATAATACTTAAAAAATATAAGACCCTACCCTTAGATCCCAATGTATTAACTAGAAGAAGGAAACACAATATTGCTTCCACCCCTTTTGTAAAAACAGAATTTGCAAATATTCAGTACGACAAACGCTCGTCTTTCTTATATAATAAAATAAATAAACAAATAGATATACATACTAAACCGTTTAAAGAATGCAAATCGCTGCTGATTAAGTGGATAAACAAGCTATGCTATGACGAAGTAGAGAATCTTCTGTTAAATATAAGGTAAACCTCAACCGTATAAAAAAAAAACCACACACTCTCATACGCATACACGCACACACATACACATACACACACACATACAGACATACACACACGCACGCACACATATACACATACACAACAACAGACTATTAAAAAAAAAAAAATATATATATATATATATATATATATAAATAGAAATAAAGATAAAATAAATTAAATAAATTCAAACACTTTTGTTAAGTAACATGTTACATTAAAATTGTAAGATATAAAAGAGCGGCGTCTCCTGGCACAGGCATCTATATGCTTAAAAGGAGACGCCACCAACTGTATAATGTACAACGTGTAATAATGAAATAAAACATTTTTGATTTGATTTTGATTTGAATTATGTTCGGGTACTTTGAAATAACTACACTGGAACATTGAGACAACTACCATCTTAGTCTCCCCGTGACCATGGCTGCTGAAAAGCAACCGAAACGTCGGGGAAAGTGTAAACTTAAATACAAATAGATTTGATAGTTTTAATAATTTAATTAGCTTAAAATTAGTAAAGTTTAATAGTATAGTATAGTAATAATAGTAACAGTAATATTTAACAGTTTCTAAATGATGTAATACAGTGTTAAATAAAGAACGCGATAAAATCCGTATATAGTAGTTTAATTTCAATGAATAACATTCGCGTAAACAGAAGACAATATTACAGATTAGTCAAAATACTTAAATTAAAAGTAGAGCTTCGGATTCAAGTAGAGCTTTTTCACTTAAGTCGAAAACAGGTATATTATGTAGGTACATTTGTGTTGAGAATCAATGTGAACAGTAAATGTATGCATCAAGTAGAGCTCATAAAATTCCCTGTGGTCGGTCTGTTTGTTCATGTCTCAGAGTTGCGACAAAGGCTGCCGCGTCAACGCTCCCGGACTCTATGAACTCTCTAATGCCGAGTTATGTGGCACATTAGAATAGTCTGTCCACAGCGCGTCTCTACGTGTGTCTACGTGCCCACCGCGGGCCCTTGCCCTACGTGACGTTGCGCACGCGCCACCCTTAAGGCACGGCCCTTTCTTTCGTCTTCTTCACTATAATCGAAGGCAAAGACTTGTTCATTATAACGAGTTAAAAGGCAAGGAATCTCAAACCTGTTCTTGATGAATGGTATTTGTCAGATAAAAACTGTATCGCTTTTATTTCACAATCAATAGTTTCCTAGTATTTAAGGGTTTATTAAAAAGCTAGCTATTATTTTAATGACTTTGTTAAAAAGGTAGCCAAAATAATAAAAACATTTTATATACATATACCGAGACCGTTGGACTGCCACTCAGAGGGCTCGAATTCGATTCCAAGGGCACACCTCTGACTTTTCGAGGTTATGGGCGTATTCAATTAGTTAATTATCACTTGTTTTACATATCACTGTAGGAAAACATTGTGTGAATACTGGCATATCAAAGAGTTCTTCGAAGATATGTGAAGTCTGCCAATCCGCATTCGACCAGCTGCAGTGGGTCAGTTCATATACAGGACTCATATAATTATTTTATATGCTTATGCCACGAAATTAGGTAAATACATACATATATGACATACGCGTACGCGACTTCGAAAGTTCCGCCCCGCTTTGATTCCTAGAACAGCCAAAATGTTATGAAGTTTTCCTGTCAAAAATTCTAAGTAGCCGGATGAAATATGGCGCTTTACCCAGAAAACGGCAATAAGCTTGCTCCCTACTACATGGAATCTAAAATCATGGGTAAATTATTGGGTGAAGTTCAGTTGAACTCCACCCGTTAACTCAGGGATATAATCATATGTATTCATAGGGTAGGGTATTTAGTGAACGCTGGTCCTTTCGCATCCGCGCGACTTTAGAAATACCTTTCCTCTTAGGAGGTATCAATCAAACATTGCGTTGTGCCCTCAGGGTCATTACAATGTTCTATAGCTGCTCTGAAGACCTTAAGTAGATCCTGAGTGAGGAAACTGCCGGATCCACCAACGCTACCTTTTGATAAAAACTAATGTGAGCATTGTTAGCAAAAGTATTCCATACATATGTTTTGAATAAAACGGTTTGCCAATTACTTTAGAACAAAAACATATAAAATATTTGTTATGAACCACAATCAACTCTGAAAACCTCGTCTCGACTATCCTGACAAACATGTCTACGATTCTTTTGCGAACACATAGTATCTAGGCGTAAGCATTGCTGAAAATACTAAGTAATAGCTTTTTAATAATTTAATGAAAATAACAAGGCCTTAAGTTTCAAACTATGCGGTGTTTGGACCACTCTCATATAATAACCAGCTTTACTTAGCGAGACGCGCAGCTCACGTAAGCAAGAGGGCCTGCGGCGCGGGCGCACTGGCGCGCGGCGCGTACGCAGCGACGATCGCACTAATGAGATATTGATAACGACACATTTCTGCCTGTCAAGTGTACGAGCTTAAGATAATAACTGATAAGAAGGAAGAGTATGTGAAGATTAACTAATATGTTTTAAGTGCTTTATTGACTGTGTTTTAAGATACTGAATATTTATCTTCTTGTACAATAGAAATTCAATATATAGGGCTTATAAAAAGCCTTATCCCTTGCAAATTGGCAATACCTAAGTAAATAACCTAGGAGGGTAATAAGGAATATTAGAGACATCATTACAATAATATAATTATATAAAGAGAGGTCGCCGTACTACCAACTTAAGGGTATGAAGGGCACAAATATTCGCTCTAACAACAATAGCTTCATAACATTGGCGTAACTATCTGGATTATGTTTCACAATCAGCCTGGCCAGTGATAGTCTTCATACAGTCCTAGAAACGCACTCAACATTTGTGCAAGACTTGATATAAGTGGCCGTAAACATGGATAAATGTGAAAAAGCTTTGACGCAGCAACAAAAAACCGGTCAATTGCTAGTTGGACTAGCACACGAAAGGTTCCGTACCACCGTGCAAGAATATTGGTTTCATATTATTTGTTGTTATAATGGCGATAGAATTACGCATTGTGAAAATGTCAACTCTCTGCCTATTTATTATTGTTCATGAGATACAGCCCGCTGACAGATTGATTGACGGATGGACAGCGGAAGCTTAGTAAAATGTTTTTTTTTTGCGAGAATAGAAATTAAAAACATGTGTATAATCCAACAGGTAAATAGTCATATTAAATATGTTTTTTATGGTAATCAATAATATTTCTTTATCTCGAGGAGTTTTACAAAATTTTATGCAACGTATACAAATAACTTATAGACTATCTAGGAATGACATTTTGTGTCCCGTGTATGTGTCCACGGGCTGTGCTGCGCTGCACAGCACTTTATGCTAGACAGTGGCGACCGCCTAAACCAATGTGCCAGGCATGCAGAGTTTATATTATACCAGAAACACTTTTTTTTTACGTGGTGGTATGCTTTGACCCATACCCATATATTTGACCCCTCCGCGAGAGCGGGTGGAGGGGTTATGTCGAACACACCAGGTAAAAGCAAGATGGTAATGATGATAATGGACCTCCCGGTAATACCGACTAAACCTATCACGGTGTTCCAAAACCGCAATCGTCGGGGTCGCGCGAATTATTTTCTCATGCAGTCGCAACTCACGCGCAGGTCACTACGCAACAAGACTACCCTTTGGGCACCACTACATTTAAGCCCTACTGTCCCCCCTTAAGGGGAGGACAGGCATACGACATAGAGGCGCGCGTGGGAACACGCACGCCGCCTCTCCGACCTGGTGCTGACTGGGTGGCGGGCAGGCCCACGAAGCCTCAGGTCAAACCTCAGGGTGACTAGAGGTCATCTAGGGCCCTCCGGCGCCCGGTTCTGCGGTTGGGGAGAGGGTTTAACTGCTCTGTCTCCCACTCCGCCGCCTCGTTGATGGAAATGACTTCCTCACAGAAGGAGGCGACGGCGTTCCATGACCTCTCACTCCGGACCATAGATTGAGCCACGGCCGGGCGCAAGAAAGCAACCATACCGACTGCCGCGATCAACTCACGGCGCTGCGATTCCCAGGCCCAATCCACCAAAGTGTGCAGCGCCGTGTTTTCAACAACGTCGCGGCAGTCGCCGCAGTGGTGACAGTGTGTAGTCTCTTGCCGGCTTATGCGACACAGGAACTACCCAAAGCAACCGTGGTCAGTCATTACCTGTGTCAGCCAGAAGATGAGGGCGCCATGCCGCGCATTCCTCAAAAACGGGTCTTACCATACCTAAATTTCGCATAGGTACACCTTGTCATGGATACAGAAAACGACATAGGGTATTTTTCATTCAGAGAAAGTACTTTTCCCGTAAGATAAAAATTAACATAACCTACATTGGCTATAATTATTATTCTATAATCCGTCTATAGCAGAAAATATACAACTTACTACATTACTTCCCGTAACGCAAATAAAATACCAAGTACCAAATGTAACGAGAAATTGTATGAATTATCCTGTAACGTAACAAATTACCTGCTTTATCGCGATACGTCACTTTAATTCATATTATTGTTTACTAATAAATTACGTCACCTTAAAATACGTAACGTGGACGTTTCTACATATTTGTCATTTCAACTAGAAGTTGATTTTAACAGACAGCGGGACGTCAGAAATGACGTATTTCGTATTATGTAGAAGTAGCGAGACACCTCCGTAGCTTTCGTCATTCTATTCATAATGACACAGTCTCGCACCTATATTCCCCAAAGGGGTAAGTAGAGGTAATACACTCATACTTTACTAGCAATGGTTTTTGTCCCACGTAATACGTAGCAGGGCACAGATTCTGATGCAGAGATTCTCTTGTCATACTTAATGTCATGAATTATCTTTAATTTAATTATAATAATTTACATATTTTTTCATTATTTAATATAAATTAATTGTCATTTCAATTTCCTTGTTTAATATAATTTATATGTACACTATGCATGCAGTTCGTTATGATTATTGCAGATTTTTTATTTTTATTTAAATGCCATTATTTGTTTGTATGATTTTAATGCAATTTTCTCACTTTTTATAATTTCTCAAACGAGCATAGATAAATCTTATATATAAAATTCTCGTGTCACAATGTTAGTTACCATACTCCTCCGAAACGGCATGATCGATTTGTATGAAATTTTATATGCATATTTAGTAGGTCTGAGAATCGGCTACTATCTATTTTTCATACCCCTTAGTGATAAGGATTGTCCACCCCTAACATTTTTTTAAATCTTTTGGTCAAAACGTTTTTTTATGGTAAAACAACGTTTGCCGAGTCAGCTAGTATATAATATATATTTTTGTTAATGCATGCTATGCCAGCCTGTAAGTAAGGAAGCACTATGTTATGTATCCGCATTTATGTTTTATCACGATGCTTTAATTAGTGTCTGCTTTGTTGGTTGTCCATAAAAAAATAAATGAACAGTACCTATGCCTGACTCTGGAATTGAACTGGAAACCACATTACAGCAATCGTATTCACTAATCACTGCATATGTATGTATGTTAAATGAAAACAGTTGATACTACTATAATAAAGCTGAATGTTTGTTTGTTTCTTGTTTGAACTCTTTAATCTCTCGAACTATCGGACGGATTTGTAAAGATTAACGTACATTTAATAGCGTGATTCTTTTGGAAGCCTGTATATCTATCTGTATGTGTGTATATAAATTACATCACGCTATGAGCCACGAGAGCGGCGCAGTAATCATAAACGTTAGTAAAACAGTTAGATAGTATTCTCTTCTTTTTTTTAATTTGCTTGTCAAAATGACCACTCTCCGCCTGATGGTAAGCAGTCGTGTGGTCTAAGAGCAGTGGCCTCCACACTGTCCTCATCGCAGCCGAGGTGATGTTGAGGTCTCTACTTTGACGGCCTGAGAAAGTGCTTTTACACGCCCTGCTTAAAGGACCCAGGATTGAAGGTAGAGGAAGGAAGCACTTACTTATAAACTGAAAAATATAGTATAACATATGTATAATATTTGCATATTCCTAACTAATATTACTAGCGATCGCCTAGTGCTCGAAATTCGACCAAAGTTTGCCTGTAAGATATTGCTGATATATGTCATTATAATTGATATATGTAACCATAGTTACGCGCTTCGACTGCGTGTGTCAAATGCATGGTTGTGTGCGTGTAGTGTTTTTCATTAATTTAATGTATTTCTAATGCATATTTTATATAAATATTAGGATTCGTCACTCCTTCTCCATATAAACTTTAGCTGTGCCAAATTTCATACTCCTCCGTCCGCGCAATTTTCGTAAAAAGGGGTACAAAGTTTTTGCTTCACGTATTAATATATAGATAAATGTGAAGGTGAGTTTATTTTATACGCTTTCACACCTTAACTACTCGACAGATCATCATGAAATTTTGCATACACGTTGTCGGGGGAACGGATATGGACATAGGGTACTTTTCATTCAGATATAAGTACTGTTACTAACCTACCGTAACTTTACCCAATCTACATTTGTGAGTGCGAAGCCGCGTGCATAATCTAGTCGCTAATATATTATGTCTGTGCCTGTTGTTGATATGTATTAATTCAATTATACAAGGTTGCTATGCTCCATGGACATTAAAATGGACAGAGTATTCCTTAAAGGCTCAGTGTTAATTCGAAACGGTTAAAAACTCGATATAGATAAAAAAAGAAAATCACTTTTTTCAAACAAATTAAATCAATTTAATACGCAAACACCATATTTTATATACATCTGTTGTCTTCCATTGTTTCATTGTTGTCACGGTTGTATTTATTGCTTCCTTGTTTGTGTTACAAACTAATGGTATAAACTAGTGGTGAAAAGAACAAGCATAACATATGCTTGTGTTTTCGTTCTTATTGCGCTAAGATTAAGACTCACTTTCGCGTGATTGTTGGCTACTGTAATAATGTATACTAAGTATCAGAGCGGCAACGTCTCCTACATTTTTGTCGCTTTAAGGTGCATGACCTTAGATAGCTATGCTTAGACTCTTGGTCAGCTGTTAGGGCAGATACAACACGTTGCAAACTAAAAATCTATCTTGTGGTTACCTGCTGCTCCTATTGAACTGAAATTTGGTGTAGACCTTGTATGTGGTACATACTATATGTAGATAGAAATAAAGCCTCACTGTTTAATTAACCTTGTATGACATATGTTAAGACATACGTCCTCTTACTCATGTAATGACACAATGGACCAGAAATTCCTGCGTGTCCCAAAAATAAGCTGTCCTATTGAATCATTACGTCAGCACACATTGGGATTTTCCGCTGGTATCCAGATTGTAACCGTCATATGAAGAGCACAAACTCGGTCATTAATACTTCAGTAGCTAAAAGCGACACAGATAAAGATCGCATTAATTAACACAGAAATATAATCTTAACGGTAATTGTACATTGAATGCATTTGGTGCCTGCTGCGGTTGCGCAGCGATACTGCGACTGCTGTGCATGAAGTTTTGGGTTCGAATCCTGGTTCTGGCCAACAAATAGTTATTGGGATTTTTCTTAAAATCTCAATAGCAGCCCGGAGCTAAGAAGGTGGCGATGTTGCACATCCGTACTTTTAAAAGCACGAAAAGCCGTTGGTCCTATGCCTGATCTTTCTTTGGCTGAGTCAGATTGCCGTCCCATTGGATTATGAGAGCTAGGAAAAACAGCGTGTACTTGTGTATACACACACATTTGCGTTTAGTTGGCAAAGCGATGACATGGTTTGTCGAGGTCGCAGGTTGCTTGATGAATTTTAAGAGACTTGCTTCATGAATTTTCTTTTTCCGGTATTGTGATTTGCATCATATTATAACTAAATAAAGGAATCGACTGACATAGATTACAGGAATTAATCCTTTTAGCGAAGGTGCACTGAGTTTACTCTCTATATATCTATCGGTATCACTTTATATATGTAAGCAGAAATTTTCGGTTCGCGGATTAGACAAAGCGTTATGCATAAATACACAAGTGACCTACTCCCTACCACTGCTTTACTGTAAACAAACGGACTCCTCTATTATTGGATTTTAGTAGTAGCACGTAGTCTAGAACTGTAGTAACCTTTTTTACGCGGGATTTAAAATGATAGTTTGATAAA
This sequence comes from Catocala nupta, assembly GCA_963675205.1. Classification (NCBI taxonomy): domain Eukaryota; kingdom Metazoa; phylum Arthropoda; class Insecta; order Lepidoptera; family Erebidae; genus Catocala; species Catocala nupta. The sequence continues at coordinate 8,701,940 of OY776095.1, read as the reverse complement.
TGCGAGTGTATGTAATTTGTAATAACTAATATTGTGGTATCATTAGACGAATTCTCGCAATTAAAATGTCAACGGCTGAAATGCCAGAAACAATCGAAAAGCAATGCATCTAACCGTCTCGGCAGGCTGCTGCAATATCAAGTCTTTAAAAGTAAACAGAAAATTTCCACTCGCATATCTACATACGTGTGACATTAATGAAAGTAGCTGTTTGTCTCACTCGCACATGATTATTCATTGCCTGAAGCCATATGTGGTAGTTTCCCATCGATGAATAAGAGCTTAAACGGTTTGACTGAGTTCATATGAGTGCAATTCATGTATGACGACACTCCAGGCACTAACGTTAAGTGGGAGTCTCCTCTGATTCAGCTGGATTCAAACTGCAAAGTCTTGTGACGTCATCAATTACTTTTCTTGTGACGTATCTATCTTTTAATTAATTGAGCAATGAGTAAAGCGATGGTGCCATTAGTCCAATTAATGAAAAGAGATATCTGGTTGATTCAGCCCTGTATTAAACTGTCCCACTGCTGGGAACGATCTTCTCAATCAGAGAAGGGTTAGGCCATAGTCCACCGCGTCGTCCCAGTGCGGGTTGGCAGAGTTCACATATCTTAGAGAGCATCATGTAGAACTCTTAGACATGCAGGTCTGTTTTCCTTCACCGTTAAAGCGAGCGATAATTAAGTATTTAATACACACATAACTTCGAAAAGTCAGAGATGCGCGCCCTGGGATCGAACTCAAGACCTCTGCGTAGCAGTCCAACGTCTCCCACTAGGCTATCGCTGCTTTTTGAATCCTGACTATTGCATTTAATAAAGCCTATTAGATTTTGCCCGCCGCTTCGCCCACACTAATCTACACCTTGTTTTTTTTCTATGCTTGGGAACAGTAGTTTTATTGCCGGATAAAAGGTACGTTATGTTCTTTTCAGTACCCCTTACAACATGTATGCGAAATTTCATTATGATCGGTCGAGAAGTTAAGGCGTGAAAGCGTAACAAACAAGCAAACTCACATTCGCATTTATAACATTAGTTAGGATTAGTATACTTACTAGTATATTGTACAGATGAGGTAGCCTTTTTTTCGTAAAATAAGAACTGGAATATATCTTTTCTATAGTACCTCGTTGATCCCGTATGAGTTTAAGTATGATTTAAGATCTCGAATTTGATTTTCGATACCCGAGCCAACTAAGTTCCATCAAAACTATTCAAATTGTTTAACATTCAATTACCTAAGCTAGCGTGGTAAAACTGGCTCGAGCTTTTTTACCTATATGAGAAAATGCTCGAATCCAATTCCAAATTAATTAATTAAGTTTTTCGGTTTGTCTATCGTCAACTTTTATCTGAGGAATAAACATAGTAGTTTGACATATTTTCTATACAAAAGCTGTCAAAACGTCGAACATTATCTCCAGATAAATTAAACTGACAATTGAAAAATCGGCCTTAAAATGTAAAAACAGACATATATTTTGAAATTAAACGAATTACATAATATTGTCTTCTGTTTACGCGAATGTTATTCATTGAAATTAAACTACTATATACGGATTTTATCGCGTTGTTTATTAATCACTGTATTACATAATTTTGAAACTATTACACTACTACTACTATTGTCTAGTCTCCCCGTGACCACGGCTGCTGAAAAGCAACCGAAACGTCGGGGAAAGTGTAAACCTAAATATAAATAGATTTAATAGTTTAAATAATTTTATTAGCTGATAAATTAGTAAAATTCAATAATAGTACTAGTGTAAAAGATTCAAAATTATGTAATACAGTGATTAATAAACAACGTGATAAAATCCGTATATAGTAGTTTAATTTTAATTAAACGAATTTATACGGTTTTTACCGCGTTGTTTATTTTATATAAAATACTATTATGACATAATTATGAAACTTTAAATGTATAACATTCGCGTAAACGTAAGACAATATTACAGACATATATTTGCAAAAAAATTATGTCATAAATCTAATTTAACTCCTGTCAGTTCTTTAATAAACTGAAAACATGTAAAAAAAGGACGCATATAAGCTGATTCGCCGTATTCAAAAGCTATAAGCGAAAGTTGTAGTTATTTTATTTGGGAAAAAGTCATTAAATTCAAATCCTTTCTCCGTATCCGAAATGTATTCAAAAAACAATCCCGGGCTGCATTATGGCACGTACACGGTGTTAGACAATGAGTCAATGTTCCGGGAAGCGCAGGCGCATGCCGGTGGGCGATATTTACAGATTGCACCACCATGCACCTAGTTCGTGCAGCCGGGCCTTTCAGCGACACGCAAGAATATTATGGATACGCTCGACACGCACAGGTTTGCGTTTGTAAAATCAAATTTACTTGCTACAAAGTCTAGGCAGACCTGTCTTAATACTAGACATAATTAAAATCTATATAGGTGAGTAAATGTAGCCGGAATAATAAGTAAGTACAATTGATTGATATTTTAATTATGGTCTAAAAGGTTATTACCTTTTAGTAGACAATTTTATTTACATTATTTATTAAAAGTTTCTTGAAACTTCTGAAAAAGAAATTAAGACGCCGCGCGCTGCCCTGAAAAATAAGCTATTAAGCCGAATCAAACAATTTAGGGTCATTTACCGTGCCACTAAGTACACTTAAATAATTGTGCAGAATGTTAAATATTTCATAGGTCTAGCGTGGTAAGCGGTTACCATAGCCAATGAATTGCATTACCAGAAATTTCACTCCCACGTAACCGAAAACCAAAAAAACATTGTTTTGATATTTCATATCGATATTTGTGCAATGCGTTATTAATGTTTGTTGTGATGCATACATGTGAAATCAATGCTTTAGTAGGAATAACCAAAGGCGGTCATCCCAAACCGATGCTTCCACATAAAGCATATACATACATTATCTGTATTTAAATTGTGAACATAACACGTACAGACATTTATTTGACTTTTTCAACGAAATGGTCAAACGTTTGCTAAAATAAATATAAACAATTATCGTAATTTTGCATCTTATATTAATATGTAACTAGTTCGCCATGTTAGATACTATTTTTACAAAACATTATTACATTATTATTATTTATAAACTTACCACACACATTTAAGAACATCCATACTAATCTTTCTATCCTTCAGCAACAATAGGGCGGCACTTCCAAAGCTTCTTGACAGACAGAAATTAAGGATCCCTGAAAAACTTCTCCGAAAAGAGGCACCACCTTATGCGTCCTCGGGGACTTTTGGATGGGTTACCGCGAAATAGCCAATTTGAGGAAAATTGTTGCTTATTATTGACAGAACATAAATTATGGCGGTAGGCTTTGTCTTTAAATTTATAGCCTCAGCAGATAATAAACGTTGGGCGGGAATGTTTATACAATTTCTTCGTAAAGTATATTAGGTTTACGCCCTAAAAGAAAAAATATTACGGCAATATATAATTTGAAAAGTTTCGGCTTGTAACGATGGATGTCGTGTCATGCGTGCATGCCGCAAAGGTCAATGGGCATTTTGTTCGGAGGTTTGACCCATGGCGTACACGAACCAAATATGGCAGACTATGCAGAGAATTGTCTTTGAAACACAATGGTATAGGTCGCACTCTTGCAGAATACGGGAGAATTGAAAAACAGTAGAACAAAACTCAAATATTTACATGGGAAACATTAAACAACATAAAAAAAAAAAATAATAATATTCTAGCACATACACACAACACTATCTAGCCCAAACTAAGCAGAGCTTGTACTATAGGTACTAGACAATGGATAAACATACATATATACTTTCTTTTTTGTAAATACATACATATTATACATAGAAACACCCAGACCAAGACACACATCTCTGTTCATGCACACAAATATTTGACTTGTGCGGGCATCGAACCCGCGAACTCAGGCGTGGCAGTCGGTTACACCAACCACTATGCCATCGAGGTATCAATGGAATAGTATTTAAATTAAACTGTTTACGGATTTTGCTTTAAGCAACCGAAACGTCGAAGAAAGTGTAAACCTAAATATAAATAGTTTTAATAGTTTAAATAACTTTATTAGCTTATAAATTAGTAAAATTCAATAGTCGTAGTAGTGTAACAGTTTTCAAAATTATGTAATACAGTGATAAATAAACAACGCGATAAAATCCGTATATAGTAGTTTAATTTCAAACAATGGTATAGGTCGCACTCTTGCAGAATATGGGAGAATTGAAAAAACAGTAGAACAAAACATAAACATTTACATAGAAAACATTTAAAAATATATAAATAATAATAATAATAATATAATTTATTATAAACATTATCATTTAAACTTAAACATTTACATTTTGATGAGAGACATATAAAAAGCGTTAATAATGACAATTATTCAATGTTAAACATATTTTTCCCCCGGCTGATATAAACAAAATAACTTTACGGAATGAAAGGGATGATAAATAAAAATTATTTAAAAAACATTTTTGTACGCAATCTTTCATCAACCGGGTCAAATATGCCCAAAGACCTTTGGACAAGAACTTACAAGAGAGTTGATGCTATTGGCTACATAAATACATTACTACATAATGCGTAATTGCATGGGTATTTGCAATTGAAGCACGGGCTCTGCAAATATGTACGATAGACGGCAATAGGATTTTTCCGAAATTGTAGGTCCTACAACGTAGTTGATGAAATACGGGCATAATTCACCTCTTTTTCTATCTCGGAAGACAACATACATATGTACAAAAAAAAATTGTTTTGCCTGGTTGCCAGAATTTGCTGTTTAGAAACCAAATTGCACATAATATTGTCTTCTATTTACGCGAATGTTATTCATTGAAATTAAACTACTATATACGGATTTTATCGCGTTGTTTATTTAGCTCTGTATTACAAAATTTTTAAAATATTACACTACTACTACTATTGATTAATATAAAATCCGTATATAGTAGTTTAATTTCACCAAATTGCACAGTCATAATTCTAGGATAGGATAAAAATGAAAGTGATAAGACGCTCATGGGTATTCATATACTTTTTTACATATGCAGTAATTCTTACATGGCAAACTAATATGATAACTAGCTCATCATGCGGATGGTAGATTCTAAAAGTTTGAATATAGATTAACAGTATTTTTATAAAACCGATAATATTGTCTTGACTCAAGCCAAATAAATGATTTGACTCTTTATTTTAATACAAGGAACTGCACTTAATTCTGTATGGTATTTTTTTTTAAATTACAATTTTTTTATAGACTATACGTAAAGTTTCCATGTATTTACTTTCTTTGTTCTCTAATTGCTTGTAATTTCTATTTTAGCACGTTGTGATCTCTAGTAATTCAGAAAACATGAGATTTTATTTTAATTATCATGATTAAGACATTGTATTTCTTGAAAGAGATCCCAAATAAGTTAGTAAATGATCTAATGTCGGCAACGCACGAGTGATAGAATTAGAATGCACTAGCGCAAAAATTCAAAGTTTAGCTCTCTAATCTACCCTTACCATTAATCTGCTCGTATGCTTGTTTGCCACTTTGTTAATATAAAAAAACGAATACTAACCAACATGTCATTGGTTAGGTAGCTTATCCCATTCGCACTCCTGTATCTTTAACACCTTGTGGAGGCAGGTTCACATGTGGTGACCATACAAAACACCGAGTTTTGACACTCGTGTAGTTCCTGGGAAAACTAGACTGTTGTTGAACCCACAACGATTTTAATCAGAAGTATATAGGGAGAATCGGAATATGAATTCCAATTCCCTCCTTAGCAAAGCGGACGACAAAATTTAGTATACCTATTTATAAGTACCAGAAAAGATACCCAAGAGAAACCACCAGCGAAAAACCACGGACATGAGCATTAAGGGGTCTAATTGTGAGCTTGATTTAGTATTATTTATGGTAGAAAAGCTTACATGTCACAAGATCGGCATTAGCACAAGAAGTGATTTGTAAATTTTGAAACATAATATGACGTAATATTGTCATAAGTTTACGCGAATGTTATACATTGAAATTAAACATTTTATACTGATTATGTCGCGTTGTTTATTTTACTTTAAACAATTTATTCAGGTCTCCCCGGGAACATGGCTACTGTAAAGCAACCGAAACGTCGGGGTAAAGTGTAAACTTAAATAGAAAAAAGGTCAAAAAGTCTATTGCGCATTCGTGGATCTGGAAAAGGCTTATGATAAAGTGGTGAGGAATGAACTTTGGTCGGTTTTGTCCATGTATGGAGTGAATAGTAACCTCACACGAGCTCTGAAATCTCTTTATGACGATTCCAGAGCTTGTGTTAGGATAAATGGGACTTACACAGAATGGTTTAACATCGAAAAAGGTGTTAGACAAGGATGTGTAGCGTCACCCTGGCTGTTTAACCTATACATGGACAATTGTTTGAAAGATTTAAAAGATTGTGAATGGGGATTAAGAATGAATGAGTTACTTGTCAAATGTCTACTTTATGCAGACGACCAAGTAATACTTGCGTCATCGGCAGAACAGTTGCAGGCGATGGTAACTATTATGCATGATGCTTGTGAGAGTAAAGGAATGAAAATAAATGTAAGCAAGACGAAAGTAATGGTATTTGAAAGGGAGGAGTGCATGACGATGTGCAATATTATGATTAATGGAGAACAATTGGAGCTTTATTATTTATTTATTATACTTTGTTTACAAGGGATGGTACACATGAGGGAGATATTGAAAGAAGAACGATTGCTGGCAATAAAGTGAATGGCGCTCTACGCGCTTTTATGAACAGTCGAAATGTATCCGAAAAGGCACGTTTGGCTGTTCATAGAGGACTATTAGTACCTACACTTATGCATGGTAGTGAAAGTTGGGTATGGCAAAAGAAGCATGAGAGCAGAATAAATGTTGTAGAAATGAGAGCGCTGAGAAATATATGTGGTGTGACTCTGAAAGATAGAATAAGGAATAGTGTGATTAGAGAGAGATGCGGCATAAATGTGGATATAATGACGAGAATAGAAAAGGGTATGTTAAGTTGGTTTGGGCATGTAGAAAGAATGGACGAGAACAGACTGACTAAGAAAGTTTATAAGGCTAGTGAGAATGGAACAGTCGCAAGGGGAAGACCTAGGCGAACGTTTCTTGATCAGATCGGAGACGTTCTGGATAAAGGCCAGGTTAAGAACACCTTAAACCGGCGAGCGTGTATGAGGAATGTTATGAAAGTGAATGAAGCCAGAGAAGTGTGTCAGGATCGTAGCAAATGGAAATCCGTAGTCTCTACCTACCCCTCTGGGAAACAGGCGTGAATTTATGTATGTATGTATGTAGCATAGTAAAGTTCAGTAATAGTAGCGTTAGAGTTTTCAAAATTATGTAATAACAGTGTTAAAAGTAAAATAAACAACGCGACAAAATCCGTATAAAGTGTTTAATTTCAAACATAATATGACGTTCACTTTACTACACTGAACATAAAATGTGATGGGCGGATTGTTCAGGTTGGTTAGTTAAGTATTAAAACAAATACTTATGACAACCGCAGAAAGCACTTGCCTCTTGTAACTACAACGAAACTAACTAACCAATCCCGGATAAACTGGTTACTGAACATTGCAGCCCAGAATTATTATGTATGGGTTATCAGAAGTGTTCTTGTATAGGTGTCCAAATGAAATGCTTCATATTAGATATGATATATATTTACTGTATCAGTTACAAATAATCTAAATACATATTAAGCTACGACCTAACTCAGTCGTTGCGGAGAGACGACTGCCGCGCGGGGTAATATTTTTCTTTCTTTGCATTTGCAAAAAGAATAAGGTAAAATCAAACTGTCCAACCTTCAAACAAATTTTTGCTGCTACAGCTTCTAGGCAGTGTACAAAAAATCTTCTGATTTGTACTCGACTACTAGTTAGTGTATCAAGATGTAACATGCACCAAATTTTAAGTTACACCTTCAGCAGTTTTATGTTATGCACGTACAAACATACAGGCAGAGCTTCGTTAGCTCTTCTAAAGGTTCATCACATACATTATTCTTAAATATCTCTTATGTACAGACATCAACCAGTTACAATTTATCACTACATAATTAAATTTTAATTAGTAGAGCCTCGCTGATTTCTGCATGAATGAGTCGGCTCAACCGGGGAAGGACTAACCTAAGGACCTCTCACAAAATATCGACGCGAAATAGCCGTATTCTTACTGTTGTGTTTCGTCCGGTGAGTGAGAGTGCCGGAGGCCTAATCACCCTCTTTCCCCCTTCCCATTTCCTTTATCTCTTCTTCCTTTCCTAAAGGGTCGGCAACGCGCACGTGATGCCTCTGGTGTTGCAGGCGTCTATAGGCTACGGTGACCACTTACCGTCAGGTGGGCCGGATGTCTGTTTGCCACCTTAGCAGTATAAAAAAAAAACAAGGTCGCCGCCACGTCTGTCTGTCCGTCTGTTCGCAATAAACTCAAAACTATTGAACGGATTTTCATGCGGTTTTTAAATCAAATCAAATCAAATCAAATCATTTATTTGCATAAAACATGGTAGGTAACAAGATGTTCAGAAAAATATGTATACAGCATGTTTTGCCGTGGCACACGGCGCGCAAAGTAATATTAAATGAGATAAATTAGATAATTTAAAATTAATTAAACATTACAGTTTATAATCAAATTAGTATTATATAAATAAAAGTAAAGTAAATCTCAAATCAATTAGACATTAAAATCAAATTATAAAAATCAACTAAACATTATAATTATAGATTTTTAATATCATTAGGGATTTTATTATATATTTTTGGCGCCATACATAACACGCTTTTTCCTGCCAGAGTTGTGTTTGCCCTATGTAGACACAGTCTATTACTATTAAGTTTGCGCCTGTTCCGTTTTACCGCATCAGATAATTGTTTAAATAGATGTGGGTTTTTATGGACAAACAGTGCTATCTCTAATATGTATAGTGAAGGAAGTGTTAAAATTTTATGTGATATAAAGAACGGTTTACAAGAGTCAGTGGAGTCCAAGCGAAACATGGCTCGTATACAACGCTTTTGGGCCTTAAAAACCATCGCATTATCTGTTGAGTTTCCCCAAAAGATTATCCCATACCGTAAGACAGAGGCAACAAGACCGTGGTAGGCCGTGAGTGAAGCATCGATGTTTACCATTGGAGCCAATCTGTACAGAGCATATGCAGAACTGCTGACTTTCTTGGATAATTTTGATATATGCGCCTTCCAATTCAGTTGCCCATCGATGGTTAGTCCTAAGAATTGCGCTGTTTCTACCTCGTGTATAGGATTATTGTCGTGATTTACATTAAGATTATGAGGCTGAGCTCTCTGGCTGAAGTGCATGACATGAGTTTTAGATAAATTTATTTTAAGATTGTTATTATCTAGCCAGTTAATAATTGAATCCAAGCAATTGTTTATATCGTCTTGATAGAGTTCTTTTGTCCTACATTGTACAGATACAGTACTATCGTCTGCAAATAAGGACATTGGGTGGGTGGTAAATTTAGGCAGATCATTTATATAAATGATAAATAAAAGCGGGCCTAGTACGCTGCCTTGTGGTACACCAAAAGTAATTTTACGCGACTCAGATAAATAAGATGCTTGATGCTTAGTCATAATATTGATCCTAGATATAGTTGTCATCTGAGATCTGTCAGAGAGATATGATTTTAGTAAATCCAGAATATTGCCTCGTATACCATAAGACTCTAATTTGTTTAATAATATTAGGTGGTCCACATAATCAAAAGCCTGGGTCATATCGCAGTATATGGCACATATGGGAGTCCTTTTATCAACGTTTGTAAGCACTGTTTTGTAAAAATCATATATAGCCAAATTAATACTTTTGTTTTTTCGAAATCCTTTTTGCTCATGACATAGTAATTTATTAGATTCAAAATAGGCGTAGAGTTGGTTATAAATATACTTTTCAAAAATTTTGGAAAAAATAGATAACAGTGCAATGGGTCTATAAGCTTGTAATACCAATAGATAGTGATTCATGAGAAAGGTTTAGTTGTATAAATTGTTAAGGTTTTGTACTACTCGTGCGAAATCGGGACAGATCGCTAGTTACAGGTATAAATTAAAATAAGTTACATTGAAAGATGTAATAAAAGGTATTTTTAAATTTTTAACCTGTATAAACGAACTTGGCTGTACTTAATACTAAACAGTAACGTATTGTAGTGGTATTTATTGGCCATTGACGTTAAGGTCGGTGACCGCGTAACGGGCAGTTTATTAGAGTAGACTTACCTACTTAATTAAACTGTTTGTTAACTGATGACGTATGGGTAAACGTTAATCGTGATCTTGTATTATAATCATATACGTAGTTTCGAGATTAGCCTACATATATGAGTAAGATCAGCCTAAATATGCCTATACGGTTTCTCAAAAGAAATCGGGTGTGCCTATTATATATTTTTGAATACTTGACTTGATTTTAAAACATTAAATCGGAGTCGCAGAACGGTATATTATTGTGAATAATAAATTACAATATAAAAATAATAACGCACATAATAATAAAATATGCACGTATAAGTGCATATTTACTATTTACAAAAATCAATTGGTTGCTAGCTACCAATTGATATTGCTTTTTGTAAAGGTACATTTACAGTTATACCATGTTTAAATTTTTTCTAGTTTTATAGACCTATACGAATGTCGTGAAACTCTGTAATTCGATTAAGAATTTAATGTCATTGCTATAATTCCATGTATACTGTGAAAAAACTGTTAAGTTTCCTATTAATATATAAATAAACAAATAAATAACTTCACCTATTTAGCGCAAAACGAGTCGGATTAGCAGGCCACCTACCGCATATATGAAACTCGTGATTAGTTAATATGATTTAGCTTGTGTAATGAATAATTATTAATCACAATCAAAAGGGCGCATAAACTCCAGAAATTATGTCCTTTACATTTATTATATAAGTAACGTATATAATTGTGTGTACTCCTTATAATTGAAATGAAACGCGGTAAAATTCGTATAAAGTTATTTAATTTTAATGTATAACATTCTTGTAAACGTTAGACAATATTATACTAAATTTAATTTTGAAACGATTACACTAATGTAGTAGTTAAATAGTTAAAATAATGTTATTTCAGTGATTTCAAAATAAGCATGCCGATAGTATCCGTAGAAAGTAGTTCAATTTCTATAACATTTGTTTAAACGTAAGACAATATTCTTAAACATCAGACACAATAACTGGATCGTCATTGTTTACACGTGGAAGAGTTAGACAAATGTAGCATGAAAACGGCCTATTAGTGCCGGCGGCGACGCGGGCGCAAACAAGAGGATTCCCCGTGAAATCGTCGATTGTCGCCAAATCAATTATCGGCAAACGGTCCGAGACAATGAAACGGGCATCGAGCGCGAAATGAACGGAAAGTACGCGAATTACCCACCTGAGGTCACTAGTGCTGGGAGTCACCGTATCCGTGGAGATAACAGGCTTGTCTATTATCAAGTCATGCTGCTTTCAAACGCAGTCACTTTTATATACAACTGATTTCTTCCCGCTGCTTCCTCCATGTTAATACCACGGCTAAGTACACATTGTAATTCAGGAACTGGTCTGGATCTGTCTACCAATAAAAATATCACACTTGTACATAAACTGTTCCACTGCTGTGCACGCGCCTTTTCTTAGTTCTTTAAGAAAAGCTAGGTCATGGAACAACACACTGGCCCAGTGCGGTTTGGTAGACTACACACATCTTCAAAAACTCTATGGAGAACTCTCAAAAATGCTGGTATCCTGGATGTTCTTTTTCTTCGCCGTTAAAGCGAGCGATAATTTGTTTAATACGCACATAACTTCGAAAAGTCATAGAACAAAATCATCGACCATCTCGCTAACTTCTTCATAAAGTCTACTTTAAAATAGTTATTTATTTATTATGTTATTTTGTACTTGTAAGTTAGTTTGACAACATTTCATTTACCGTTGGGAGTCCATTCCCCTCGCGTGTTTGCGACCGATCATCAAACCCGGATTCATTTTTCGGGTCGTGCTAAGTGTTGCGTTATTCTTTTAGAACATTTCAGAAGCAGCATGAAGTAAGTACGGAAATAAGCCTGATAAACGGCAACAGCCTCGCCGCCTATAGCGCCGGACTTGAAACAGCTGGCATATTTAGGGTTTATTAACTGACTACTGTGTATGAAGTCTCGGGTTCGATTCCCGTGTCGGGCAAAGTGTTATTAGGATTTTGCTCTAGATTTTTTAATACTTATCAATCACACACTTAATTAACTGCTGCTTGCAGACGCAAATAAATCCTGACCTTTTAAAAATAGGAGTTATACTTCTGATATTTAAAATAATAGTCGTGATGATATCTACAATTCGATAATTGTTGATGTATGGTAAATGATATGTATAGATAAAATCATAGAACGTTACACTGGTAGTGAAATAAACACCTTTTTACAGAAACACAATATATTAAATAGGACACAATTTAGGTTTTAAAAAATAGGGGTACAACACAATTACTTCGTGAGTTCACTGAAGAGGTGAATGGAAACCTAAACGATAGAAAGGATATATTGGCATTATTTATTGATTTTAGCAAGGCATTCGATGTGCTACGTTATGATGTGCTTTGTGACAAATTAGAAAGTAATCATATTTATCGTATTTTTTTTTATCATATAGTTGGCAAACGAGCAGACGGATCGCCTGATGGTAAGCGATTACCGCCGCCCATGGACACCCGCAACACCAGAGGAGTTACAAATGCGTTGCCGGTTTTTTAAAAAGGATCACGCTCTTTTCTTAAAAGTTTGTATGTCGTATTGGTCCGGAAATACCGCAAGCGACAGTTCATTCCACAGTTTAGTTGTGCGAGGCATAAATCTCTCTTCTGGAAAAAGCACAGTTGTGGACTGCCAGCCATCTAAATGATAGGAATGGAAATTCTGTCGCGTAGGACGATGGCGAAAAGAGGCGGCAGGGATCAGTCCGAACAATTCCCCATAGAAAAAGCGATAGAAGATGCATAGCGAGGCCACATCTCTACGCAGCGCCAAGGAGACCAGCCGATTTCAAACAACCCCTCTTCTAGAATTACTTAAAAACTATCACAGTAATAAACACAACTGTATAAATAAGTAATTAATTTATTGTAAGAAATACGATAACTCAGGGCACGGCTCAAGGTTCTATTTTGGCCCGACAGAGTATTTGTTGTATGTAAATAATATGAGCAATATTATCATTACATGCTCAGTGTATCAGTTTGCAGACGACACATGCATACTGGTAGCTAATGAAAATTTTTGTGAGACTCAGAGAGCCATACAAATAGACTTTGAGCAACTGAGTAAATGGGCTCATGACGTTGGTTTAGTATTAATGTAACAAAACTAAAATAGTTCACATACGTTCATCTCACATGAAAACCACTGCAAAACCAATTATTAAAGCCCATGAACACTGTTGCCTAAAAAACTCAGTTATCATTTGCTAGTGTCATCGTTAGAAATAGTAGATAAACACATGTATATTGGTTTGATCATTGAAAGCCGTTTCTGTTGGAGAAGTGAGTTGAAGAAGTGATTTTGAAATCGTGTAATTCCTTTTAACCACGCATTCTACTGGTGATATAGAATAACCCTGACCACATATTTTTTTTAATTAGAATAATGTTTTTGGAAAAATTAAAGTACTGATTTTTTTCATGAAATGGTTTCAAATAGTCATATTTTAACCACCCGAAAATAATAACATAACAATAACTGATGTCGTAAATAATAAAGGGGCAATAAAAAGGATCGCCTGTTATTATTTACGACATTAATTATTAATATGTTATTTTATTTTAATTAGTAAAATATTAAAATTGCCTCATCACATATGACTATCTGACACCATTTCATGGAAAAAAAAGCGGTACAATAACTTTTCAAAAAAATAACTCAAATAAAATAAAAATATGGTCAGGGTTATTCTATATCACTAGTAGAATGCGTGGTTAAAAGGAATTACACGATTTCAAAATCATTCTGTATAGATTAGACGTCCGGCAAAAGATTTTACGTAAATAAATTAAATAGTCAATCCTAATGAGCAGTTCGCAAAGTGTAAAACCCAACGCGTGCGCAAGCTTATAATAATGTAATAAAATCACGACATGATAGAGCGATATGAAATGAAATATATATCTATATAAATAAAATTGAAGTATCTGTCTCTAATATCAAAATAACAGTAGATGAAAGCACATGTATGATTTAAGTCGTTGGTATCTACCGAAGGTTTAAATGACTATACTCAACATCGATTGTTTTTTATTGATTGTATAGCTTGACTATACTTTTTCGTTTCTAAGAATTCAATGTCTTGTAAACTTTCACATGCCACTTGTAGCAAATAGAAAGACCATGTACCAATCGGACCACCTAATTGTACTCTATTTTATGTGAAACTAACTGTTACCCGCGACTTCGTCCGCGTGGAAATTAACATAGAAAAAGTAAAATAAAAGTAGCCCAAATTACTCCTTATAACATCAGCTATCTGTCAGTTAATAATGTGACAAAATCGGTCCATCCGTTCAGAGGTTAGCCAAAACAAACAGAAAGACAAAAATTTTAAAAATTCTCTTTTTAATGTAAGTACTGTATATAATATACTTTCATATGCATTTAGTAAAAAGCTGTTATTTTGACACTAACTAACCCGCGCAACTTCGTCTGCTTCACATAAGAGAATTTTCACCGTTCTTGCAAAATTTTTCATTGATGCGCCGCTCCTATTGGTCTTAGCGTGATGTTATATAGCCTATAGCCTTCCTCGATAAATGGGTTATTCCTGAGATTAGCGCGTTAAACCAAACAAACAAACTCTTTAGCTTTATAATATTAGTATAGATTATGAACAGATATTTGTGGGACTCGGTATACGCTTTTTTAATAAACTACCGATTGATATTATAAATTTACCTTTATTCAAATTTATAAGTGCTGTTAAAGTCAGCTTATCCGGAAAAGCTATTATTTAATCAATGATTACTTAAATGATAAAAGCTCATGGAACTAGATGCTTGTTTTATACAGGATTCAAACAATGTATGTATTATATAAGTCAATTTAGTAATGTGAACGTACCTCGTGTTTATTTTGTGATGTTAAAGTATCTTTCTTTTCTTTTAAACAAACGTTATAAGTATTAACGTAAATTTTGTTTTAAATTCATTTAGTCGCGAACTACCTTTTCATGTCACAAAATGTAAGTGTATGCGTCCTCATACCCTACTACTGTCTATTACAAATGGCTACCTACTGATTAATATTATTTCAAACCTTAAATGCTTCTTACTTAGTACTATTAACATTTTCTTTATTTTTAGTATTTAGTTTTATATGGACAATGACATATGACATAATGACTGCAACACCTGGTACATAAATGAGTTGTAAAATACTGAAATTATAAGTTGATGGCGATTTAAAAGAGTGGCCTTGAGTTTCTTGCAGGTATCTTCTCATAAGCTTAACTTTTTGCCTGAACCTCGCAACTAACATAAATGTAAATTCAGTAAATTTAATTAACTCACTAACCCCTTTGACGTTCATAAGTGTTACTTTGTGACCAGTGTGGATTTTGACTTTGACTTTGACACTTAAATTTTATTTATTTTTAAGTTAAATATCCTTTCATTTCATATCGCTCCGTCGTTCGTCATCCAGATGTTACTACTTCCTATTGATTGACAGTGGTTTTTATTTACGTCGCGTCATGGTTTTAATTAATTATTATTAATGTTCGCACGCGTTGGGTTTTACATTTTGCGAACTGCTCACTGGGATTGACTACTCAATTTATTTACGTAAAATCTTTTACCGGACGGTTAATCTATCTAACGTTTTCCTTTGCCGATCACATATTATTATATCGTAGTAATTATAATACCTTACGGTACAGACGTATAACATCAGTGTCGCTATTTATAAACAACGTGTTGATATTCTGCAGATAATTAAAATAGTGTTTGTTACGCACGACGTGTTTTGCATTTGTATTTTAATGATTAATTTATTTATCTTATTAGATTGATGACTCCTTCGTCCATATAATTGTGGCACGTGGCACATTAATAAGTCTGCGCTAGCCGACGGAGGGATGAATTCTATTTTCAGGAAGTGCAAAGTTTTATTGAAATTATTTGTAAATAAATTTTCAGTAGCTGAAGGAAACTGGTACTGTGGTCAATGTACGCTAAAGGTTAGGGCAAAATGTAGGTAACGTAGTAAAAGTATCTCATATCATCAAAGTCAAAGTCAAAAATCATTTACTTATATAGGTCACAAAGTAACATTTATTAATATCACATATAAAGTGAGTTTACTAAGTTACTGAAGCTACATTTAGGTTAGTTACCAGGTTCAGGCAAAAATATGAGTCTAGGAAAATATACTTGCTCATAGTCATTTTAAACCTAATTCTCATATCAAGACGGTGTTGCAGCCATTATACATTGATCCATATACTAACTACCGACAAAGAGAGCTTATGCTTAGGAAAACTCAATTACCGTTTCAGTAGCTGATAGATGATATTATAATTATGCGAGCAATAAAATAAATAAGTGTTTAAAATAAAATTGCAGTTTCCGAAAACCCAAAATAAAGCAAATACAAACATAGATATCGTACGATGAGTAGTTACATAGGGAAATCCTTATAAAAATGAAATTACCGCGCGAATCAACTAGTAAAATAAGCAAATTAAACAGGTTTTCAGATCAGAAGATTTCTTTATTTGATTTGGCACTCGTTAACCAAATATTAGATATATATGTACACACCCACACTCGAACTCGTGTGATACCGTAAGTACATATAATATCATTATGATGCTTTACATCACCATCACCTTAATGGAAATATTGATTTCTTTTTTGTTCATCATCATTGTACATCGCCTAACGGCACAACCTTCAAAGGACCGTCCTTAGAAATATTCTGTTTTTATTTTAATTTTATTTGGAATCTCCAACAAGAAATACACATTTATTACAAGGCTAAAATACACTACACTAAAATAGGACATGTGTTTCCTCAATAACAGGAGATCACAGCATGCAAAATAAAGAACATACATATATAACAAAAATATAACAATGTCAATTATAATAATTAAAAGTATATACATGAATTAATAGAAAAACGTATTAAACTTACAATACTGTGAAAGTCAATGAAACAAATAAATTATGAAAGCAATGGATTAGAAAATTTAAAATTACGTACAAAATAGGATTATAATAAAATACATATAAAAATTTAAATAATTAATCATAATATTTATATGATTATGATTATTTTCTTGACGCTTCGACATATACATATAATAAAATTAAACACAAAATTATATCAAATGTCAAAGGTATAATTAAAGAGAAAGAATAATAATTATTATTATTATTAATCCCTCTGGGACAGTCGTTATCTCATCATGAGACTAACGCGATATCGGAGGGCACAGTACACAAGCTTTTAAACTATCACCTTCGCCTTGTGATATAAACAAAAATGTATCACCAGGTTAAATAAAAGCGCACAAACCGCAGGGGAGCTTGTGGTGAGCTGAATGTGATTGGCGTCACTGCGGTCCTGAATGCCTCAGAGAGTCGATTAAGGCCTCGGCTTGCCGTTACTGGTTGGCTGGGGTGGAACTTCAAGAGCGATCGTAGGACTCTCAACTTTGACTTGTCTTGATCGGCCAGAACGGGGCCGCTAGAGCTATATGCTTGGGGGTGGAAGTGTCATTTTCAAAGGCATAACTACAGGAAAACCCGCTCCGCGTCTCCGTTGTCACGAGATATGTGATGGTGAAACCGGCGCCACACCGCTCGACACCCCTAACCACTCGCACCGGTGTTGCCCTCTGCTGCTGGCTTGTGTGCCTATAGTGGCTATTCAGGGGGCCCATCTATTGAGTTGGCGAGTCACCGTCTGCCCATTGTGTTGATGCTATTAGAGTATTTAAGGCAGACGCCGTTTTTCATCCATAGTTAGCAATATACCGGTCCACCAAACACCCATACCTATAGCCCATATATTAGAATCCATACGTAGCAATAGTCCTACGCCTGCTGCGGCTACTGCCGCTGTCGGTGTTCCATCCCAGCTTTGATTAAAACTCTTGAAGGGCCTCTTCACGTTGGATCCATGTATCCGTGTAAGCCTCCCAAAGGACCAGGTATTTTCTAATATAATATGTTAGAAAATACCTGTAGTAAGAGAAACATAATAATTAATAATTAAGGTGCATTAATAATTAAGGCGATAGCCTAGTGGGAAACCGTTGGACTGCCACGCAGAGGTCTCGAGTTCGAACCCAAGGCGCGCATCTCTGACTTTTCGAAGTTATATGCGTATTGAATAGTTAATTATCGCTTGCTTTAACGGTGAAGGAAAACATCGTGAGGAAACCTGCATATCTGAGAGTTCTCCAAAATGTTCTCGAAGATATGTGAAGTCTGCCAACCCGCACTAGGCCAGCGTGGTGGACTATGGCCTAACCCTTCTCACAGGGAGAAGAGGCCCGTGCCCAGCAGTGGGACAGTTTAATACAGGGCTGATATTATTATATTATATTATATATATTATTATAATAATTAAGGGATCCTCGAACGTTCTTGTAAAATAATTAAAAACTAGATGTTTGAAAGTAGCAAGTGAATTGCTAAAGATGTCTATGTCTGCCGAGGTACCTGATACTTCGTTATACTGATCAACGATCCTAACAACCGGTGAATGTTTCCCAAGATTAGTTCGCTATCGAGGAGCTCTGAACAGCGAGCACGGATAACGAGGGAGTCTAGAGGTTACATTGATACATACTTTTTCAAGCAAATGTGAACAGTCAATTTTATTGTTGAGCAACTTATATAAAAATAGCAAATCAGAAAGATTACGACGTGTTTCTAAAGTTTCATTTAATTTTAGTGAAACTAAAACATTCCGACATTTTGTATAGATTTTCAGATTGAAAGGAGGTTTTATACAGCCTATACGAGTATAAATTGTCGTTATAAAAATCTAAAACATGGTGTTTATTAGAATCATTTTAAGTATGATTATAAAAGTCGTGTGTGTATTAATTTTAGTCAATCTTATTCACGGAAACCAATGTGCAGTAGGACAATGGTGAAAAGAGGTATTTTATTCGCCGACTTTAAAAAAAAGAATCTACAAAACACATATGAATTAATTAACAACAATTCTTAACTTTAACAATCTTATCTTATCTTATCTTGTGTGTGGGCCAGTCAGTACAGACCGGCGACACTTCGACCCAGTGGGATTTTCTGTGTCGACTTCCCTAATAACGACTGCCATAGATATTCATGACAACCGAGACCAACGGCTTAACGTGCTCTCCGAGGCACGGAGCAGGCGATAATTGTCAATCAATACGCACATAATTTCGAAAAGTCATATAACTTCTGAAAGTCAGAAGTGCGCGACGTGGGTTCAAACCCGAGACCTTCTGCATTGCAGTCTGTTGGTCTCCCCACTGAGCTATTCCTGCTCCCTAACTTTAACAATTCTTAAACAGTTTGAAGAATTATCTTGATATAATTATTTTTTAAGAAACCGATTAGATTTACACAAAAGTAAGTATATCGAAATAGAGATATATAAGTCACTAGCTGTACTGACAGACGTAGTCTTGTAAAGGTGAAAAAAAAAAAAAACTAAACCATCCTCGAATCCACTTGAACACACACAAAAAAATTCATTCAAATCGGTCCAGCCGTTCAGGAGGAGTTCACTGTTAACACACGTACAGAAGAATTATATATATAAAGATACTGGGTACCTACATGGCAGTCTACTGATAAAATATTTTAGTAACAAATTATTTAACTGCCGTAACGATAGCTACATAAATTGTTTCTTGTACAATTTATCTATACTTATTTCCCAAACTTCTTATACTATCAATGTGACCATGAAATTTCGCGTGCTCGTGGTCAGGGATACAGAAAAAGGAGTGCATTAGGAGTATTTCTGGAAGTAAAAAAAGGGTACAAAAAAGGACCTAAGGGTACCTTATATCCAGAAAAAAATACTGATACTAATTTATCCTAACCTACATTTATGCGAGCGAAGCCGCGGGCAAAATATAGTAATTAAATAATAGCATCACTGGGCAAAATTGTTTTACCCATGCCCTTAGTATTTACATAAGACATCATAATAATTCTTACTAGCTGTTGTTTCCTTACCGTAATGTGATTCGGAACTGCTTCACACGTCAAGCGTAATCCGAACACTTACGTGACGCGTAATCAAAACAGCGACATGTATAACCCGCTAGTGCCACAAGTGCGTAATAACGTTGTGTCATCGAACACACACATGCACACTTCACTGCGAGTTGAAGCGTAGCGTGTACGACGCGCCACATGACGTCACGCAACCTTGACCTTGACCGACGCTAACCTCGACCTCGGAAGGGCGAGGTCACGCTTCGACTCGCTACTGTGACTGGTTAGGACATAACGTTAGTGCGATCACACACCTCTGGGATTCCCTGTATCTAACTACTTTGTTTACTCACAACGATTTATTTATATTGCGTAACTATGTAGACAACACCTGTGTTGGCTGGTAATTAGAATAAGTGCGATGTTTACGAGCGAACTTATTGACCCGCATGATAAAATGATTTTAATTAGTGTTGCTAGGATTGAGACTGTTGTGTGTATTGTAACAATTAGTCAGTCTATTATGAATTTATGACTTATGACTTTGAATGATACACTACATATTATGTGTGTTTCCAAGACAGCATAACAAGTAAATAATTCTCATTCACATGCCGATTATTAGTTCAATCATTATTTAATCTTAGTAGATTTTACTTGGCGCAGATATCCTATCTAATATTATAAATGTTGTTGTTGTTACGCTTTCACGCCTTAACTACTCGGTTATCATGAAATTTCGAATACATGTTGTCAGGGGTAGAGAAAAGGACGTAGGGTCATCATTCAGAAAAAAGTATTGTTCCCGAGAGATAGTTAGTAGTAAAACAAGTGTACAAAGAACACTAAAACACAAAACAACTGTTTGTGATATTGAATCGAATTAAGTGTTATTTCGCGACAATCCATTGTAATAAAATTATTGGGAAGAGAGGAATTCGCCATGCACCCTCGAATATCTCATCACAACTATTACATTTAAAGAAGGTGAGTCGTTTTTTGCCAAACTGTCTTGAAGATGCATTGCATTGAGACGAAACAGGTGTTGATGCATAGAAAAATAACCAAGCAGAATAGGTACTGCAAGTTGTTGTACGCCCGAACCCCGCGTCACGGCTGTCCCTATCTAGAGTTGTCAACATTTTTCTATTTCAAAAGTTGGAGTGGGCAATTCCTCTCTTCCTAATAATTTTATACCTATTTGTGTGGGTCACACACAAATTATTGTGCCATATGGAGATCGAACCCAATCGGCGCAGTGGCAAGTGTTGTGGGAAAACCGGAATTATTGGAAGCTGTTTTTAAAATAGGTATATATTTTCCAGTTTATACCTGAAATGAGTTTGTTTCATCAGTAACATGTGTTTAGTCACAATTCATTGAAGATAACGGTATTTCACGAATGAATACCTACTGTAGGCAGTGAGCCATCTAGATAGCAAGAAGTTATTAGTCACTTTTGAGTGACTTATTGACTTATTAAGGTCGTAAAGAAACCCAAAATATAGGTATCCATTGTTACCTGGAAACTTTGAAAAGGGTGTTGCAACGCATGCCAAACATTCGGCTAATTTGATATAATCTCCTAGCTGTCTCCCACGGTTTTACCCACGCTTATGACACTGCTCTGCTCCCGAGGTTTATAGCGTAATGCTATATAGCCTAAATACACTAAAAACTTCTTCTTAAACTATAAACTTCCTGAAGAATTGGGCTATTCAATGCAAAAAGTATTTTCAAATCCGACTGGAGTTCCAGAGATTAGGAAGGTAAAAAAAGCAAAAATGTAGCTTTATTATTATAGGTTACAAAAAAGCTTTGCCTGAACATAGCCTTTTACAATTTCATGGGATGCATTCCCATAAAATTGTAAAAGGCTATGTTACCAGAATAAAATCCTATGTTACTTCAAGACATGGTCTTCCTGTCTACTATGTTCCAATCAAATACGTGTACGCGGTCGATTAACTAAAATCTAAGTATGCTCATTAACGATGGCTTTTTATTACACTCGGTGGCATAATCTAAATGTTCTCCTTAACTTTAATGTTTAATACATAGTGTATTGTTCAGATCGAATTTCGGTCACGACGCCAATCGTAACGGAGACTAGCCATCTGCACATATGTATGTATTATAGTGCACAAGTGTGTACGCAAACACAAGTGCTCTCTCTGTTCCCTAATTTTCATAATCCGATTGGATGGTAATCTGACTAGACTGGAAAGAGATCGGGCGCAGGATCAACGGAGTTAAGTCCATGCCGAGACACGGGGATGTGTAACATCAACTTCTTAACTCCGGGCTGCTACAGAATATTTTGGACCTGGATTTGGAAACCGAAACCTCATGCATAGCAGTCGCATATACTAACGTTTCGTGGTACTAACGAATAGGTACATGTTATAGAACAATACTGGTTAAACAAGGTGCTTATTGAAAGAAGGTCTTGAATAATCAATACTTGTTCCAAATATACCTTATTTAATGAAACGGCAGCGGTCCACATTTGTTTGCCGGCGAGCTGTGGAACTGAATGTTCTGAATATTCAACTCAAAGACCGGGTTAGGAATACAACAATCCGTTCCATCACAATCATCGCTGATGTCACTAAAAGAACTAACGAAGACCTAAAGAAAAGAACTGCCATGCTGAAATGGAGCGGTTTGACATATCTGTCGCAAGTCAAACAAATGGATCCCAAAGGGTATGTAAATAAAGAGCATGATCGAGTTAAATCCCGTTTTCTATTACAAATACTTTAACATAACTCTTATGAATTAATTGGACGATTACACTCGCAAAGTTATTATATGAAATGACTAATGAATATCATTATGGTACAATGTACGCCGATAATAATAATGATCGTTGACGGCACGTGCTAAAACCGAACACCGCGCGTCTCACCGCAACCCGCACAACTTACAATGCATTGTGTAATATCCACGTAACGACAATTCTCCCGCGCTGACGGCAGGTAAAGGCTTTTAGACCCTGACATCATCACACAGTAAACGGTTCATCACCTATCCCACTAGCCATGACAACTCTCTGACGGCGAGATTATAGCAACGGATGCAACGTTCTAAATTTAAATCGACAAGTTATTAACATATTTATTAGAATGTTGTGGTATACAATACATAAAATAAATGTGCAAAGTGCAGATTAAACTATATTGACGTGGGCGGGATGAGCCCGCATACATATTCTGTAGGTGTAAAAAATTACTAACGCTGTACTTCATAGGGAATTCCCAAATGACTTATGCTAAAGAATTTACAGAAGTCAACAACTAAATAACGTTCATACTGGGTACATTTGTGTTTTCGCTGTAGATTTTGAATTTCGCAACTCTGTTCTCGCCTTCGTATTATATAAAAATAAAACATCACTCATGCTTTGCAGGTTGCCATGGTAACATGTAAGATTTATTAATTAACCACAACATAATTATCAGCACCTTATCATACAGATAATTCTCGGTAGTGTGTTTATATCAACATAACTAGCAGTAGAAATATGTACCTACCTAGGTATAGGTATGAATAAATACATAAGTAGGTATTAAGTTGACTAATCAATTATAAATCTATTTAAATACTTACTTGCCGATATTGTTTACTTAATATAATCCTAACTAATGTGAATTTGGGTTTGTTTGTTGTTTACTTTCACGCCTCGACTATTTGACGAATCATCGTGAAATTTCGCATACACATTCGAATTCATTTCGAATTTTAATGATATTTTAAAGTCGTAGGTCAAGATTTGTCGATGAGTAACTAAAAAGGTAAGAATGTAAAAGACACCATGAAGATTTAAAGACAAATAATAAGCTTACTGCTTACATTACATTATTCGGTATAACAAAAAAGATAACACAACAAACTAAAACAATAATACTAATTGTTTTCGTTTCAGTTAGTGTGTTGAACTATGGTAAGTAATATCGTGAATATATTTTACGAATCGATATTATGAATGTTGACATCTGCCAACAAACTGTTTTGCAGTTAGGCAGAAGTATTTGTTGTAGTATACTTAATGTCGTTCACTAGGAAAAGCATTTCTACTTCTTCTTTCTTTCTTCTTGTGAAGATATTTGCAGGTTACTTATTCACTCATAAACTATAAAACAAATTAGAAAAAAACATGCCAGAAATAGACTACTACATTTTGTCAATTTTGTATCCCTTGGGAACAATACTTTTTAACTGGATGATAGGGAGTTCCTTTAATCCAGAAAAAAGTAGTACTTAGGTGTGTTTTCTGCCCATTTCATTTTATTTGCATTGTTTCATTTTATTATACCCCTGACAACGTGTATGCGAAATTTTATGATGATCGGTCTAGTAGTTAAGGCGTGAAAGCGTTACCAACAAACATACACACATTCGAATTTATTATATTAGTTAGGAGGTCTTGGATTAACACATAATTTTTATCGCAGTATGCGTTCCCGTGGGATTCACGCCGGCCAAACCGCGGGTTGAAACTATCAATAATATACATATCTATATCTTTACCTTTATAAAATATCAGTCTATATCATAACAAAGCGAAGATAATTTTCCGCGTACTTTTTTAAGACAAAGTTGGAGGTAAATCTATGATTCTTGACGCAACAAAGGTTTCTATGACGATGTTCCAATCCCCATTACGTTAGACGGGCTGATGTGTTTACTCGCCTGCCTTGTACCCTGCCTTTAGGGAATGTGAGACAATACGCGGTTACTCATCTTGTAAAACACATTCTTAAGAACGAAGGAAAACCCAGCGTAAGGTGAATGAAAGGTGGGCTGGTAACTGTGCATTGTGGTAGTATGTCTGTCATTTGCGTACGTGTTGTCTTTTTTTACTTCCGCATTTGTTTGCCTACTGGAAGTATTGATATACTTCCTGTGTTGTGGGAACTTGCAACAATATACACTCAAGAATAATCCAATCTATCCAAAATATATAAAAATGTAGTATACATATATAGATTCACGCCTGTTTCCCAGAGGGGTAGGCAGAGACTACGGATTGCCATTTGCTACGATCCTGACACACTTCTCTGGCTTCATTCACTTTCATCACATTCCTCATACACGGTCGTCGGCTTAAGTTGCTCTTAACCTGGCCTTTGTCCAGAACGTCTCCAGTCTGATCGAGAAACATTCGCCTAGGTCTTCCCTTTGCGACTATTCCATTCCTTCCTTGTTTCATTTGGACCTCCTGAGGTCGCGGATTCGATTCCCGCACAAGTCAAACATTTGTGTGCATGAACATGGATGTTTGTTTAGGCTAGACGGTGTTGTGTGTATGTGATAGAACATATTATTATATTATTCACACGAGACTTATAAACTTTCTTAGTCAGTCTTTTCTCATCCTTTCTTTCTACATGTCCAGCTAGCTAAATGTAGTTTGAAAGGGCTTGTTCTGGGTACCAAGACAGTTCGACTGTTCCTGGGATTTCACGAGTGTCAAAATACGGCTACACATGTGGGACAGTGGGCGTGCGGGTGGTATTAAACCCAACCAATAAATCGAAAAGAGTAGGGAAATATTATACTTATATCTATCTGAATTAAAAAATTAAAGCAGCGATTGCCTAGTGGGAACCCATTGGACTGACTCCAGTTCGATCCCAAGGCACGCATCTCTGACTTTTCAAAGTTATGTAGTACTAGATTTTACCCGCGTAAGTCCCTTTCCCGTAGGAATATTGCGATAAAACGTAACCTATGTGTAAATCCAGGTCTCCAGCTATCTACATACCAAGTTTCATCGCAATCGGTTCAGTACTTTTTGCGTGAAAGAGTAACAAACATCCATACATCCATGCATCCTCACAAACTTTCACATTTATAATATTAGTAAGGAGTAAGGATATAAATAGTTAATTATCGCTTGCTTTAACGGTGAAGAAAAACATCATGAGGGAACCTGCATGTCTAAGAGTTTTCTCAATAATGTTTTCAAAGATATGTGAAGTCTGTCAACCCGCACTGGGCTAGCAGTGGCAGTGGTGGACTATGGGCTACTCAAAATGAGAAGAGGCCCGTGCCCAGCAGTGGGACAGCTTAATACAGGGCTCATATTATTATATTTATCTTTATTGGTTTTAGATGTCACAATAGCAGAAGAATCTACAACCGGGCATCGTTCCAGACTCTGTGCTGCTATTCAGAATATCTTGATACAAACCCAGTAACATGGTGATCGGCAACCAAACCTGAAGAGCCTGAAGACTTTATACATAGCAGTATCTTTGCCTACCGCTGTGCTAACTAAGACAATCTACATCATTTACATTATAATTTATCGATAATAGACTAATACTGAGTGCAGTATACTAGTGAGAACTAACTCCTGTATGCACCTGTAACTTTACAAACACTAAAACAAAGGACTTTAAAAGCACCTAGACTCGATTAAAACAAATATTTGTCATAATTTTAATGTCACCACAATAATCTTATATATATAAAAATCTCGTGTCACGATGTATGTTTGGGATAAAGTCTGAAACTACTGAACCGATTGTGATCAAACTTCGTAACTATCTGTAATTTGGTCCAACATAAAAGATAGTAGTGTGTATTTATTGGTTAGTTCGATGAATTGGCTCTGTATGTTAATTTATCGAACGCGCTAATCTCAGGAATTACAGGTTCGAATTGAAAAATTCTTTTAGTGTTGGATAGTCCATTTATCGAGGGAGGCTATAGGCTATATAACAGCACGCTACAACCAATAGGGGCTGAGCATAAATGAAAAATGTTGCAAACACGGGGAAAATTCTCTTATGTGAAGGAGACGACGTTGCGCGGGTTAGCTAGTTAATTAATTATAATGATTTTTACTTCTGTTCATTAAGAAATGTTTGCTCTTACTTTAAATAAATGTAAATCCAAGCTAATAATAATAAATGCGAATGTGTGAAGTTTGTTTTTTACGCTCTCCTTTCACGCCTAACTACTCGAACGATAATTATAAAATTTCGCATACATGTAGTTAGGCGAACAGAAAAGGACATAGGGTAACTTTTACCCAGAGAACATACTGTTACTTACCTAACCTTGATTTTCGCGAAGGGAGCCGCAGGCAAAATCTACTATTAAATAAATCAAATAAACATCAACTAATTGGATTGTCTTACTCTTATTTGCAATTTACGCTCTAACAGCTGCTACTTTACGCCATTTAAATTGTTTGTTACGTTTTATTATCTATACTTCCCATGAATGTCTACCTCGTGGCTTAATGATTTAGTTACTGCGGATTGTCTAACAGAAACACAATATCAACAAAATTTGGATCTCATCCACGCCAAAATAAACGACAACTTATGTCACGGAATCGTGGAAATTAGCATCAAAACAATTTATTCAATTATGATTAATTGTCATGTCTTTAATGATTGTCTGTAATTTGAGTTACAAATTTCTAGTACCTATACTTCTTAAGCGCTCCAGCTAAGCCAATAGTAGTAACTTCCCGTCAGTAGTGTATAAAGTCGGATTTAAACCCACGACCTCTCTATCGCGCGCAATAATATTACGTAATATATTTTATTGTTTAATTGCAATCTATTTTAAATGAAAACTGTAACACATTTCAAAGATAATGATCTATAGAGCGAAGGCTGCGTGGGCGCATGCGACCAGTGGAAATGCCTGCTAGAGGAAAGTGTGTGCCGCGGGGAATCCGGCGCGCGTGCGCGGAAAACCCTCCGTTACCGGTTTTACCGACGCGATGACCCTAATGCAGGTGCAACGACACCTGTCTGTTTGTTTATAAACATTACACCGCAAGGGTTACAGTTCGATTTCCATTATTGTATAATATCGTGTGTTAGAAGATAGACCAAGATTGAGGCTTTCTAGGATATTACAGAAGAAAATACCTGGTCTTTTGTGAGGCTTAGGTACACGGAGACATGGGTCCGACGTGAAGAGACCCTTCGAGAGTTTTAATCTATGGTGGAATGGAATACCTACGGCGGCACTAGGAATGTTTTATCATCATGTCATTAAGCTAGGTTTTTTTAATTCACAAAACTGATATACCATCACACTTTATCAAAGGACTAGCTGAAATACATTTAAGATTTAACGCGAACGCGATCGATTAGAAAGTTAATGTTAATGGTAAGCGATCTCCGGGGTCTGTGGTTAAAATAGGGGTTCCTCAGGGTTCAATCCTCGGCCCGTTTTTATTTTTAGTTTATATTAATGACTTACCACACTTCGTGAGGGATAAACATAAGATAGTACTGTTTGCGGATGATACCTCACTATTATTCAAATTAAAACGCCAAGAAACGGTTCTGGATGATGTAAACATTGATATCTCTAAAGTAGTTCACTGGTTTGATGTTAACAACCTACTTTAAATGGTAGAAAGACCAAATGTATACGATTTTTAACCACAAATGTCAAACAAGTGAAGACATCTATAAAAATGAAGTACGACGTATTGGATTTTGTTGATACCATCCAATTTCTAGGGATTATACTAGATTCAAAGCTGCAGTGGGGCCCACAAATTAGTAAGTTGTCGAATAGGCTCAGCTCTGCAGCGTACGCAGTCAGAATAATTCACCAACTTACTGACATAAATGCTGCTAGGCTAGTTTATCATAGCTACTTTTTACAATAAACTCCCAAGTGACATTCAAATATAAATTTTAATAAATTTAAAACAGTTGTTAAACGTAAATTATATTCGAAAGGTTATTAGTTATTACTCAGTCACTGAATATATAGAAGATAAAAATGCTTTGGATTGAGTTGCTTCCACTCACAGGTTATTTCTAATCATATTATTAGCGGGGACTCCTAACACAAGTATTTTGTTACTTAAAAGGAGTACCTCACTTAATTTATTGTGAACTAGCTCGTAAGGAAATAAAAATAAACGTCAATTTTTTTTTAATTTTAATTATTAAGTTAACTGTAATATGAATTGCTGTGACTATTATGTTATTTGTTATTAATATGTACCGTAGATTTAACAAATTTTTACTTTTTAAATCTTTATTAATATAATATGTAACGGGTATTAACGCGGTCATGCATAATGTTTACCCTTTTTTATGCTTGACGTTTCGACCAGGTTACACCGGCTGGTCACAAGCTTGACCACGGCCGGTGTAACATTGTGCATGATCGCGTTAATACCCGTTACATATTATATATATTGACTTGTCCAAGAAATGTTTGCACATTTTTATGGAAATAACAATTTTTGACCTTGACTTTGACGCGTTTTTGACTTTCGGTGCTCCGATTGGCCCGCTTTAAGCTCTTAAACGGACAGAGGGCTAAATGCGGTAAACCTTTTGATCGCGTTAACGTAAAAACAACTTGCATAGGCACCTTGTATCGCCCGTTTGAAACTTGGCATGACAATACTATGCGTAATTAACAAGTTCTATGAAAAAGGGTTTGATTACAAGCGCAATACAGATTCACATCGTCAATTGTATGAGTCAGTGAATAACGATGAGATGTTGTGACAACATTGGAACTATGAGTAAGCTCAGTATACTGTACTAATTAAATAGAGGAAAGTTTGTTCATATATATGACATTGATATAAAAAGCGTTTAAATTGTATTGCGGCATGTGAGTCACAAAACGATAGGGTAGATTGGAATCTATTTTACATTCGTAATAGTAAAGGCAATAAAACAGTTGATTACTTACTTGTTACGTCATATACTGTATTATTATATACTTTACAAATAACAATATAAATAATAACAAGTTCAGCATAAAAAAAAATGAATTAGTCTAGTTTATATCAAAAACAGCTTTTTGGTAAAGGCTTACAAAAGTTTATTTCTTTTGAAATTAAGATTCTCTAAAAAGGCATCTTGTTTTATGTCAAAAAGTTGAATAAATAAATTACAATAAAATAAAGATTTTTAAATAGTTTCATATCCAATGAAATCTGTTGACTCCCGGAACTCTGTCCTAATTGCTGAATCGTGTTGTTTAATTATGAAATTGAATCTTCACGCGGCGCAGCGTTACGTTAGTAACTATTACTACAAAATTCAGATATTGTGAATCTCTAATATAGCTCTCAATTCATAAATAGAGATTTTACTGTAAATATTAAAGATTTTTTGTAAATATATAATATTTAGATAATAATCATTTTCTTTCTAGTTTTACTAACTGGAAAAATAAAAGGTCCCCCTTTTATTTCCAAAGTTCGAACACACACATGCGCGATGTAAATACTAATTTTATTTTGAAATTTTGTCATAATTATGTCGACAACTATATGACGCAAAAATATAAATTATAACTTATATATATATATATATATATATATATATATATATATATATATATGTATATATGTATATATTTGGTAAATTAGATCCTTTAGTTATCCTCCAATTGACCTAGGCGACGCACTCCAAACTTAATTACGTAGCTAAAGTGATATTTGCAGACGTTAGTGACACAAAAGCCCTGAGCCTCATCTCCAATGACGTTTGCAGTTTTACAAGTAATAAACCGGTATAGTGACATCATACGTAATAAAGAACTCCAACACTTCACTGTCCTTAAACCTTACCGGTAAATAAAAGGATTGCGATACAACTGGAAATTCAGGTTTGTGGATAAAATTGCATCTAAAAATTACAGTAATAATATATTAATATGTTTTAATCGCTGTAAAAAATGGATATTCGTGGGTGTGGCTCCGTTGTGCGGTCGGTCAATTGTGTATAATTTCAACGCTGAGCGCTCGTTGACCTCGGAAAAACCTGGATGTTACTGTAAAATTGATTTTTATCAGTTTCGCTAAGCGCCGGCGCTGATCGACCGAGTCGTGCAGTTAGGGTTCCATGGCCGAATGTCATTCAATTATATGTACAAACCAAATGTTTAGCCTGCCAAAGTTGTAATATTAGAAAATGTAATGTAATAAAATAAATTTCATGTCTTAAAAGCGAGCTTGTTGAAATTTTCGTTGATATTATAAAACATTACATTCATCCTTACTAATATTATAAACGCGAAAGTTTGTATGGATGTATGGATGTTTGTTACTCTTTCACGCAAAAACTACTGGACCGATTGCGATGAAACTTGGTATGTAGATAGCTGGAGACCTTTTTATTTCGATATTCCTACGGGAACGGGACTTACGCGGGTGAAACCGCGGGGACAAACTAGTTACATATATTTCAGTGATCATGTTTTGAAGTGTGATTTTATAAGACTTGCAACAAGTTCATAATTAACGTTATCAAATGTATAATATCTTCTGTTTACGCGAATGTTATTCATTGAAATTAAACTATGTACTATATATGGATTTTATCGCGTTGTTTATTTATTACTGTATTACATAATTTTGAAACTGTTACACTACTACTACTATTGAATTTTACTAATTTATAAGCTAATAAAATTATTTTAACTATTAAAAATATTAATATTTAGGTTAACACTTTCCCCGACGTTTCGGTTTGTTTTTCAGTAGACATGGTCACGGGGAGACTAAGATGGTAGTTGTCTCAATGTTCCAGTGTAGTTATTCCTAGGAAACATGCTTTATGCACTTTCGTAGTTAGTTACGTAGTTTAAATTCAAAGTTATCAAATGTAATTTTTAAATATATATTAATAAATAGTATTGTTGTGACGTCAAAAGCTCATCATCTCAGTCTATGCGACCCGAAATCTTGCGCGGGCTTTGGGCTCCACACAATACAGCTTGATATAGCTCCTTTATTAAGGAACTTAATATAATCCATTTCGCCGTTTATCTTTAAGTTACAATATGAGAGGATTAATCTATTACGTTGTACTTAGGTGATAAGTTAAGTAGTTAAGTTACATATTTCTAAAATGTGATTTAATTTTCCAAGTGTATCTAGGTGAATGGCCAAATTTAAATCAATAAGATAAACGCAATGTATCCAAAAAGGTCCCATAATCGATTTTCTAGTAGACATTGTTTTTGGGGAAAATATCAACAGTGTTATATGATCCGATAGTGTCGCTAATAAGGATCAAATTCTAAGAAGTAATTACAGCGTGACACCAGCGCGCAGCGTGGTGAATTACGACCTAGCCCGTCTCGACTTGAATGTTTGTACGTGCAGCAATGGAATAATTTGTAATCAGGGCTCTACTCGACTAATAAGTATAATGATGACATTTATTTTATCTCAATCAGCTCTTTCATCTTCTAAAAGTTACGTCGTTTTACTGCCTTTTTACCAGGTTTTGTTTTAAATTCTATCATGTTGCTTTATGCTTTGCTATATTGCTATGTTAAACATAGCAATTAAATGAGTTACTACTCAGATGAAATCATGCATCTCATAACTTCGAAATTAAAGAAAACCAAAAACTTTCGCTGTCGTGAAAAAGAAATTCTAACGTAGCCAATATTAGGTATATACAGTAAAAATGTTATCTATAATATCTTAGAAAATCGACATCGTTTAATTTTTATCTTTAGGTAATAATAGATGAGGTCATTTAGTTGTAATTTTTATGATGTTATCCGTCCGATACCGTCTATCAAAATAAAATATTATACCAATGTTGTCTGGAGAACGTTTTTTACCAACATAACTATGTTTTACCACAAGACCGTTACATGTGAATGTTTCTCATTCTTAAAACCATTACTTAAAATTAATGGTTTTAATGTTTATTAGTTTCTATATGACGTAGAATCTATAAACGATAGATGAAAATTATTTAAATCGTTCCATAAATGTTTAAACATAGATAGATAACATCAAAATATTTTCTTTTAATTATTCAACTTCTAAACCTTTAATGTGGTTAGTCGATTATTGCACTATTTATAAAGCTAAAGCCACAAAACGCTATAACAAAAAAAAATACAAAAAGAAAATGCGTTTGACTATGGTTTTATTGTCACTTCTTGTCTAGGACCTGTCTGATAAACCAAGATTGTGTTTACTCTGCAGATTAAAGATGGAGAGTTAGTTAATTGATTGTTGACGCGGGAAAACCCATGGTCGGCCAACAGTTCTTTGGCCTTGTAAAACTGGAAATGTACCGAGAATGACCTGAATTGAAATATTTTTTTTTACTTGTCCATATTTCGTGAAACGGTGACTAAATCAGTATTATTGGCCATGACAGCTACACATATTATTATGCACTTAGTAGATAGTTATGATTCAGAACACACATGTGCGCAATGACTATCTGTACGATCATGCTGTATGCAGGATGACGTGCATGATTTTCCAGAGAAAGTAAACCTTAAACATGTTTACTTTAGTACCTCCAAAATATAATTATTCTTACTAAAGGAATTTTACTTTCAGATATTAGTTAGTCTATTATTTATGTTACAGTCAAGACACTTGCCCAGTTAAAACTACTTTTAACAAATGGAAAGAGTCAAAAGTAGAATTGACTATAATTATTAATTAATAGGTTTTCGACGGTGTTTCCAATTTCTGGGTAGTAACAAAAAAACCATTATGGGCTAGCACCGTCTTTGCTTTCTAGCTTAAAATATCTAAATCGGGATGCTAAGCGTAACTTTTCTTACGTTAGATATATTTTGCATTTGATTATTAAATAACTGCCAATAAAGGTTTTGTAAAATATTCAACACATGTTTTCCAAAATACTAGTCAAGAATAGTGAATTTTTCGACCTGAAGGAAAACTACTTTTAATCGATAATTTTATATTCAAAACTTCTATTAAGTCATAGTATAAAATCAAAACTACTTTTTAGAGTCGATTTTTCAATGGTCAGATAATTTTTATCTGGGGAATATGTGTGACGTTTTGACAGCTTTTGTATGGAAAATATGTCATACCGCCATATTTATTCTTCAGATAAAAGTTATCTGACGATTGATAAACCGGCCCTAAGGGTCGATTTTTCAATGGTCAGATAACTTTTATCTGGGGAATATGTTTAACGTTTTGACAGCTTTTGTACAGAAAATATGTCATACCGCCATATTTATTCTTCAGATAAAAGTTATCTGACGATTGAAAAACCGGCCCTTAGTCAGTTATACTTTATTCGTCAGTTAAAAGTAGTTGTGAGTGGTAAACAGACTGAGTGTAACACATACATAGCTTATGTATATTATTTTGGAGTAAGCAAGAAACAAACAGCGTTTTAATATCCTTACTAATATTATAAATGCGAATGTGAGATTGGTTGTTACGCTTTCACGCCTTAACTACTAAACCAATCATTATGAAATCTTGTATACACTTTGTCATACATCCAGAACAAAGGTATTGTTCCTGATTTACAGAAATTTATTGACAAAACCTGCATTAACGCAAGCATAGCCACGGGCAAAATCTAACACAAAATAGTTAAAACTCTTATCAAAAGAGTTTTAATACTTTGTAACCAAAACCAAAGATGTGTGCAAAATACCAAGTCAAAATCATGAAGGAAAAAGTGGGACTATTTGAATAGATTTGGTTCAAACATACTAATAAAGCAAAGAGACTTATCCTGTAACAATGAGATAAATCTGATGAAAAGGATGTAGAAATTATGCTTATATAAACATATCCGGTTAGCGGTTAAGCTAAATGTATTTAAACTTTAACTTTTTGCCACCTAACCAACTTGTGATCTTTGAACCGTAACACTTAAGTCTACTTATCAAATAACAAAATGCAATTTTCTTTTATACAAACTGCATTACAATGTTGACTGTAAGAGATGTTGTGGTTAAATCATAATGGTTCTAATGAAGAACCGCTTATTTCTGTGAAATTACAACATCCTAACTAATATTATAAATGTGAATGTGTTTGCTACGCTTTCACGCTGTTATTACTCGACCGATCATCATGAAATTTCGCATACGCATTGTCAGAGGTACCAACAGAAAAGAACTTTCATCAAGAAAAACGTACTGTTCCCAAGGTATTACGTGAGCAAAGTCACTGGCAAAATCTCAGTCAACTCTCAACTCAATCTCATCACAGTCGTGTTGTGGTTCAAACTATAATTTCAATAAACATACATTTAAGACTTACCGTTCTAATTATCGGTTTCGTTTAGAAGTAGGTACGCGCGCAACACTAATTTTTTTAACGGTTATTATATCCGTGATATGGCAATAACTGTGTTAATTATGCGGATCCAAGAAAACATTGAAAAGTAACTTAAGAGAAATGGCAATAAATTTGTTCAATATGTGATCCATTCCGCTGCAGAGAAGTTCGAAGACTATAAACTTGTTTAATAGGTATTATCGGAAGACCAGCATCATCACACCTTTGAGGTGTTACGTATATACCTTTTTAACGACACCCTTATAAGTGTGTCTTTCTTTTTGTTTTGTTTTATTTTGTATTTGCATGAGTTTGTCGTTAAATAAACTTATTTCTTTCTTTCTTTAACTACAGCGGCTTGTTGACATCAATGCAGGCACAATTTATTTCAATAATGTCAGGCATTCCAGCGTTTAAAATGATTACTAGGACGTATTACTCGCTAGTTATAGCTTTAGATACCACCGGTGAGCCTGCCGAGGTTTTACCACAAGACTACATGGTATGGGTATGGGATTCTTCAAAAAGGGAGTTAAATGGTTTTTACAGTGTCGGCAAAGCGCAAGTGATGCCTCTAGTGTTGCAGGCGTCCATAGGCTACGGTGACCACTAACCATCAGGTGGGCCGTATGCTTCTTTGTCACTTTGGTAGTATAAAAAAACAAGCCTATTGTCCTCTACCGGCTACAATATCAGACTTTGTGCTATCAATAAGAATTTCTTGATAGGAAATCCCAATAATCTTTTGTCCAGAAACCAAAATTTTATGCATAGGTATTAATCGCATTAAATACGTCCATGAGACTGTTTAATAATGAAATAAATGTATAGCCCTGATTACAAGACTATATTCGTCCTGTAGCCATCTACTGCTGGATGGAGAAGTACATTAGTATTTTATTTTTATGTTTTTGGTTCACCAACTATTGTATACGCAATTACTTTCACTTGATACAGACTTATAGAAAATAACATTGTGTTACAATTACTTATAGATAAACACCACGTGAGTTATATTTACAGTTATCGCATATTATTGTGATTTGTCAGTCTGTATTTACCTATTTTGTCCTATACTTTATTCTCGACCATTTCATTGATATTCATAACTACGTTGATATTTATAATAATGATAATTACCACCAATCTTACCCAGATCACAGAATCAAGATATGTAGCATATTAATAACTACAAATTGCATGAAATAATCGTAAAACGTCGTTAAACATTTTGATTACTAACTACTAATTGTAGTTGCAATCATGATTACGAGATTACTTTTTATAACTATAAAATGTTGCTAATTAAAAATCAGCAAACACGAGTTAGAGCATCGCCTAAATACTTTTCATAGATATCCAGAAGTGAAAATACTATTTATAAAATATATAATAACACAATACCCCTTTGCCTTCTTCGGCTCCAGTGAAAATACTGTTTTCATATGCAACTATGATAAACTATCCTAAATCTCACAAGTCCCCAAGCTGTCGGATAAAATGTTCGAAAAACGTGTAGTGTTAAAGGCTAATTTCAATGATTAGCCCAATCGTCTTTTTTTTATTTCATTCTTAAATAATTTGGTTTAAGTTAATGTTTGCTGAGTATAGTTGATTTTTGGATTACATGTCAATCATCGCAATCATAATAATAAACATAGGTACATATCTATGACTTCAAACCTTGTATTCAATTATTCATGTCATTAAGCATACGTGAAATAAACTGAGGATTTTTTTTACACAGTCTAATTCAGTTTTTATATTAATTTTAGAGCCATATTCAGTTTTAATAAATCTATAATTACAACACATTACATGTTTATTTAATTGCAAAACAAAGATGGCGTAGTGGTTAATGTAACCGACTGCCACGCCTGAGGTCGCGGGTTCGATTCCCGCACAAGTTAAACATTTGTGTGCATGAACATGAATGTTTGTCTTGGTCTGGGTATTTCTATGTATAATATGTACGTATTTATAAAAAAAAGAAAAAATAATTATCTATGTATGTTTATCCATTATCTAGTACCCATAATACAAGCTCTGCTTAGTTTGGGCTAGATGGTGTTGTGTGTATGTATTATAACATTTTATAATATTATGTAAATCTAGGTTATGGTATTTATCTATGGGCCTATGCAGCCCGAAATAAATGATTTGAATTATTTGAATCAGTAGTTATAACTACTAGATTGCAGCAATCAAATTAACAACTACTTCATGTAGTTTGATTACTGTAGTTAAGTTACATGTAATCGTAACTACATGTAGTTAATTATATTTAATAAAAAAAAATTGTTAACTACGCCTTACACTGATTAATGCGATTTTTGCCAATCAAACACTATTGCTATTTTGTGCTATGTATACCTGATATAATAAAGCTAAGCAGTTTGTATTATGTATGAGCGCTCTAATCTTAGGAATTACCAGTGCTATTTGGAAAAGTATATATGCGTTAGACAGCTCGCTTATTGAGGAAGATGTATAAGTACTTTGTCATAAGATTTCGTGAACAAGAGTTATTAGATACAGTTATGTCATGCGTCAAGTAATGACGTCAAGGGTTTGTTGAGGAACGAGGAAAATTAACATTTCACATTCCAGTGAAAGTAGTGCTTCAAGGTCAGTTAATGCGCAATATATGGTCCATAACTACATTCAGTTCTCTTGAACGACACTATAATTATAGAGTTTAGATTTAATCATTTCTACCATGTCTATGAATCGTATCACAACCTGGCATGTTCATTTGGACAAAAGTCCCTTAAAGATAACAACCTGTTATTATGAACTCCGCTTTGTATAACCCTTTATACCAAATAAATGTCAATGTATATATATCACAGTATCTACTACAGCCGCGACAATATTGTAAGTCTATGATTTACTAAACCGATTTTTATGACCCACATGTATATTTAATGTTACGCCGATAAATAGACAGACAGCACAGTGACAGAAAAATCAATTGTTTAAATATGAACCTTATGTTAATGTCACTAAAAGTTGAACAACACGCTCTTGTGATTTACCAGAATTATACAATTCTATTAATTGTATAAGTAGATTTACTTAGAATTATAGATCAACATAAGCCTGCAGATAATTATAAATTGTAGGTATAAAGGTAAAGAAATAAACGCTTCAAAATATATATGGTAAAATCAATAAAACATACCTAAAGACGAACAAACGAATCGGATTGTGTCAAGCACTGTGCATATTTAGGGTGGAAAATCATCAAATAATCCTCTCTGGTCGGGGCGTAGCGAAAATATGCTGCATTGGCTTAACTAGGCTTATCTTCCAGGAAGGGCCTTGCTCCTATATATTTTTAGGCACAACTACATACAGCATTAAAATTGTGATTTGTAACCTAATATCCTGGCATTTCTGGAATGGGCACGGGACCCTTATATAGCATTAGAGTTCTTTCTGATTGCTTGATCCGAGACCCAAGAGATCCCCGGGCCGCCATATACAAGTGGCATGAAACCTTATCGTAAATCTTTTAAAGCGATGACTCAACACCGCCGCCGGACTTGAAACCGATCTTTGAGTCCACATCCGTGGTATACTATCACATGACAAGTTACACGTGCCAGCGAAAATTATTGACCCACTTGAACTTTTTACTATCTAGTTATTAGCGGTTGCCTCCGTGGCATGGCGCAGCGGTAGTGAATGCGACTACTGTGCATTAGGTCTCGGGTTCGAATCCCGGAACGGGCCAACAAAAAGTTATTGGATTTTCCTGTTAAGAAATCTCAATACGAGCCCGGAGTTAGGAAGTTGGCGGTGTTAGACACCCCCGTGCCTCGGAAAGCACGTAAAGCCGTTGGTCCTGCGCCGGTCCCTCTCCGGTCGTGTCGGATTATTCGTCCCATCGCATCATGATAGTTAAGGAACAGAGAGTGCACTTGTGTTTGCGCACACACTTGTGCACTATAATATCTCCTGCGCCGATGGCCAGTCTCCGTTAAGATTGGCCGCCGTGACCGAAATTCGGTCAGGAGGACATTATTTTTATTGTTAGCGGTTTAACCGTAATTTTAATATTAATGTTATGATTTCTTGCAGAATATCGAATCTTTTAATCAGATTGTTGTCAGACAGCCGTCTGCCGGGCATAGATCCAGACTTTATTAAAAGGCTACACCCGCACTACGAATAATAATAATGTCACGCAGGACTTTTCAAACGTTATATTGAATCAACGGACACAAAGGACACCCAGATTCGGAACAACCATTTGTGAATAACACTATTTTTGTCAGTTCCCCGTATGGGATCGAGCCCACAAGACTTGGCGCAGTAGATGTGGCGATGCGACCATTACGTCATTCGTGCAATCAAGACTTCTTACTGCTACCAAGAATTCCTTGCAAAAAATCCAATACACTTAACCTAACCCGGGAATCGAACGAGAGACACACGGTACACCAGTCGTATTTACTACCACTGCGCGACCGAAACAGTCTCAATGGTGTAATGCAGTTCAAGCGAAGTTTACAAACACGTTTACACGAATCTACAGAATTGTTTCGTATAAGTTTAGGAAGTAAGTTGTTTAGGCAGACAGTTCATAACATGGTCTTTTGAACCACATAGCATTTACAATCAAATCAAAGGTCATTGGGCATATTTGACCCGGTTGATGAAAGATTGCGTACAAAAATCAAATGTATTTTAAATAAATCTTATTAATCAGCCCTTTCATTCCGTAAAGTTATTTTGTTTAAGTATAGTTATTTTCAGTCGGGGGAAAAATATATTTAACGTGGAATAATATTAAATAATTGTCATTATTAACGCTTTTTTGTCTCCCATCAAAATGTAAATGTTTATGTTTAAATGTTAATGTTTATAATATATTATATTATATTATTATCAATTATATTTCATTATTATTTTGTATTATTGTTTTTTATTATTATGCTTTTTTATTTCCTTTCCTTTTTTTCTACGTTTCCTCTTTTTTTATTTTTTATTATGTTTTATGTTTTTTAATGTTTCTCAAGTAAATGTTTAAGTTTTGTTCTACTGGTTTTTCAATTCTCCCATATTCTGCAAGAGTGCGACCTATACCATTGTATTTCAAAGACAATCTGCATAGTCTGCTATATTTGGTTCGTGTCCGCCGTGGGCCAAATGTCCGAACAAAATGCCCATTGACCTTTGTTATGGTATTACGAAGAACGTGAGCAGCGCCATCTATTTGGAATCTATAAGTACGTGCTCAATGTCGCGCACGCCGCTAACACTACCA
Source organism: Catocala nupta (assembly GCA_963675205.1). NCBI lineage: Eukaryota > Metazoa > Arthropoda > Insecta > Lepidoptera > Erebidae > Catocala > Catocala nupta. Next base: position 8,661,302 of record OY776095.1, on the reverse strand, counting down.
TGTTGTTGTTCCATATAATTAATAAATAAACCATGTAAAAGCTAATAAATACTTTTTATTATCCTATACCTACCCCTTCAGGTTACGTGCCCAGGGTCTGCCAGTGAGTGAAATAAAAACTGATAAGTGAACAATTGCAGCGATTTCGACCAAAAAAGATCGTCGTAATTAAAGTAATAAACGCGTCTACGCAAGTTAAGGTTTAGTAAAGGTGATTAGTGTAACGGGCCTCACAAGTTATGTTCGTTATTTGTTTACATCATTTTAATTACGAAGATTTGTATTCATTGCTTTTGTTTTGGAGTTGAAGAAACTTAGAAATGGCTACATCTATCAAAATAGATCGATTAACTGGCGATAATTATGATACATGGAAGATACATATGCGGGCAATTTTGATTAAAAATAATCTATGGGAATAAGTATCGGGGGCGTTGCCAAAACCACAGCTAAGTGATCAGAAATATGCCGATTGGCCAAAAAGGGATAGAAAAGCTGAGTCGGACAAATTGTTATCGGTGAGTCCAAGTGAGTTAGCTGCATTGGATGGTTTGGACAGTTGCAAGACTATAAGTGATAAGCTGAAATCTCTGTATCAGTCGAGCGGTCCTGCCAGAAAAGCCTCGTTATTGAAAAAGCTTGTTCTGACTCGTATGCAAGAAGATGATGATTTGTAGAAGCACATCGCGGAATTCTTCGATGCAGTTAAGAAACTGAAAGAAATCGGTTTGATGGTTATAGACGAACTACTAGCCATATTATTGTTATACAGTTTGCTGGATTCATTCGCCATGTTAAGAACGGCAACGGAATCGCGGGATGATTTGCCATCAACGGAAACCTTAAAGTTCAAGATTATCGAGGATTATGAAGCTCATAACTCCAAGACAACTGACCAGGGGACTCTGCTGGTCAAATGTGTCAATAAAAATAAAAATGCCAATCTGAAGAAGAATAATGACAACCACGCCCATAAAAACAATTTTTTTGTCATCGTTGTGGTTGTCGTGGGTATTTCGCGAGAGAGCGCAGAACTAAGTATACCAACAAGCATAAACAAAGCGTGCAAAAGTTGGAATATTTTAAGAACGAGGAGTTATTAAGTACTACCGCAGAGGTTATGTTAGGTGAGAAAAAAAACCCTATTTGGTGCATCGACAGTGGATGCACTGGTCATATATGCAATGTCAAGCAAATGATCAAGGACTTTACGGGGCTAGACTCCTAACTAAATTTAGCTAATAGCGATAGAACACAAATGACTGGCACTGGCATGGTAAGCATTTCAGTAGACACAGGCCATGAAGAACGCCAGATGGACATAGAAAAAGTGTTTTATGTATCCAATCTACGAACAAACTTATTATTAGTGATGATGCCAAGATGGCAGATCGCGGGTTCGTGGTTCGTTTCTGGAAAACTTATGCAATTGTGATTGATAATAATGAAAAAATTCATATGCGTGCAGACAGAGTCGGCAATCTATATCATGTACGGATGAGTCATAACTCCGTCAATAATGTTCAAGATGCAAAGAATTCCATAGATATGTGGCACCAATGTCTCGGACACCTCAATTAACGTCATTTGAAAGCTATGGCGAAGAGTAGTTTAGTACCCGGGCTAACATTCAAGGATGACGAAAAGATGTATGAATGTGTGATTTGTATTAGTGAAAAGCAGACATGCACACCTTTTTCAAGGAAAAGGGAAGATCATACGAGCGTATTACTAAAGATAGTTCATAGCGACGTTTGTGGTCTAATGAATCATCAGTCTTATGGCGGTAAAAATATTTTGTTACGTTCATTGACGATAAATCCAGATGGTGCAAAGTCTACTTCATAGCGAGTAAAAGTGATGTCCTAAGTGTATTTAAAACCTACAAAGCCTATGGCGAAAATTTAACTGGAAAGAGAATAAAAAGTCTTCAGTCTGATAACGGACTAGAATACGTAAACAATGAGTTTGATAAGTTCTTGAGCAAAGCAGGAATCAGAAGAAGATTGACAGCACTGTATACGCCCCAACAAAACGGGATTGCTGAAAGAAAGAATAGGACATTGGTTGAGATGGCATGCTGTATGATGCGTCAAGCAGGAAGTCCACTTGCATTTTGGGCAGAAGTAGTTAATACTGCTAATTACATAAGGAACCGGTGTCCAACTACAGTTTTAAATGGTCAAATACCTTTTACACTATGGAAAGGAAAGAAACCTACTATAATATATATGCACGTGTATGGTTCGAAAGCTTATTATAAAGACAAGGGAAAACCGAAAGGAAAATTTGGGTCACCTTCACAGTTAGGAATATTTGTGGGTTATGATATTCAATCGAAAGCATATAGAATATATGATTCTACGACAAGAAAGATTATAATAACCCGTGACATAAAGTTTATGAATGAGACAGCGTTTAGACATGAATATAAAGAGATGCTTGATGAAGAAGAAGACACCGATGAAGAACAAATGAGAATAGAATTTAATAATAGAAAAGAAGATAACCGGAGAATATTAAGAGCCAGGAGAGATAGGCGTGGAACAAGAAAATCACTTGAAGGAGCTAATGAACCAAGGTCAAGTCCATAGAAAATGAAAGTCAACTGTTTCGTTGGAAAATGTAATACAACTTTTTAAAAGAGGAAAAGGAAAGCCTCGCCTAATACGTACTGGTCATGGGGGTACGCGGGTAGACCGCGAAAAGAATATCGTACTGTAAAAGGAGATACTACAGATAAAGATGAAAATAAATCAGAAGATGAACCGAATGAAGAAATGATTGCAGCAAGTGACGTGAGTTCTTAGAAATCCGCTCTAGAAAATGCGTACATGTCACAAATTAAAAACAAAGCCTGGGAAATTGATGAAACCTGAATATGTTAAACATGATATAATGGAACAGTATCCGTATCAAAGTTTGATTAGTGCCTTGAAGCATTTGGATGTATCAACAAGACCAGACATCTTGTACGCCGTCAACTATTTAAGTCAATTCTATATAAATTACGATATTGAACATTGGAAGGCTGCTAAACGTGTGATAAGATATTTAAAAGGTACATCAGATTATGGACTAGTGTATGAAAGAACTGGTTTGCCTTTCTCGCGTGGTTGATGCAGATTGGGGTGGGAATATGATAGATTGTAGATCCTATTCCGGTATTGCATTTATTTTGGCAGGTGCTCCAATCAGCTGGGAGGCACGAAAGCAACGGACTATTGCCTCGATGGCGTAGTGGTTAGAGTAACCGACTGCTACGCCTGAGATCGCGGGTTCGATTCCCGCACAAGTCAAACATTTGTGTGCATGAACATGGATGTTTGTCTTGGTCTGGGTGTTTCTATGTACACTATGTATGTATTTACAAAAAAATGTATATATGTATGTTTATCCATTGTCTAGTACCCATAGTACAAGCTCTGCTTAGTTTGGGCTAGATGGTGTTGTGTGTATGTAGTAGAATATTTATTATTTATTATATGGCTATTTCCGAAGCTATTAAAGTAGCCATGTATTTGCGCGATGTTTAGAGTAGCCTTGGAATAAAGTGTGAGTGTGTGACGCTGTTCAACGATAACCAGGGTGCAATTAAACTTGCTCAAAGCAAGAACTATCTACCATCTTCGAACAAAGCATATCGATGCACGGCACCACTTTATTCGTGACAAGTGCGAACAAGGTGTAATCGATCTTAAATATTTGTGTACTGACCTAATGCCTGCTGATGTTTTGACCAAAGGCTTGAGTGGTACGAAGCATAATCTTATCTTATCTTATCTTGATCCGGGGGCCAGTCATTGTAGACCGGCGACACTTCGACCCAGTGGGATCTTTTGTGTCGGCCCCGAGGTTTATCCCTGAGCTATCTCCCTATGAATGTACTGCATCAGTCGCAGCGTACACTTCAGAGGGAGAAGCCTGAAGTCTTCAGGGTTCGGATATGCCAATCCCATCAGACCCATCCTTAGTCCGGCCAACGCGTCACATTCACACAGTAGGTGTGATATGGACTCGTCCTGTTCACCAGAGGCTCTGCAGATCGAATTGTTTGACAATCTCAATCTGCACAGGAAGTCGTTGGTGCCAAAATAACCAGTAAACGCTCCTGTGAGTAGGCGTAATTGGCCCTTGTTGTACCCGCAGAACTTCCGGGTAAAGCCCGTGGCTCTGTTTGCAATGAATTTCTTGGAGTGTTCCAGACCCCTAAGGGCCATCCACTCCAGCCTGTGTTTATCATTGCCATGTGCATTCAAAGCTGCATTGACGGTACTCTCAGAGAGACCTACGAATGGCTCGGGGCCCACAAATAGTTGCTCCGAGCCCTTTTTGGCTAATACATCAGCCTCCTCATTACCCTGCACCCCTGCATGCCCCGGAACCCACACCAGCCTGACTGTGTTTTTCCTGCCAAGTTTGTTAAGGGCTTTAACACAATTCAGGACCAGTGCTGAGTCCACCCTACAGGAGTTCAGAGCCTTAAGAGCAGCTTGACTGTCACTGAGAATATAAACAATCTTGTCAGTGACATTGTTGTTAATATTCTCCTGCGCACAGGAAATTATAGCATAGGTTTCCGCCTGGAAGACCGTTGCATATTTGCCCATGCTTTGGTTCACCTTGCAGTCGTTGGCATAAATACCAGCGCCTGATCCTGTTTCCATTTTGGAACCATCGGTGTACCAGATGAGACAACCCTTGTCGGGGGATCGTAGACCTCGTCTCCATTCGTCCCTTGTGGGGACCTTTATTTTAAAACGAAGCATCATGAATGTTTGCGTAATTTAGGAATGATGGATGAATGTATTTAAATTTCACAGGTATGCTCACTACTTCGAGGGGATGTGTTATGGTATTACGAAGGATGTGAGCAGCGCCATCTATTTGGAATCTATAAACACGTGCTCAATGTCGCGCACGCTGCTAACACTACCATATTTTTGTTCCATATTATTATTAAATAAACCATGTAAAACCTATTAAATATTATTTATTATCCTATAGCCCTTCAAAATTACGTAATGATAGTGCACTGCGTAACTTAAGATAAAGTTCAATGTGGAGAACGGATCCAATAGTACAAAAAAAACGTTGTACGACCTTAACCACTACATAAACCTTACGTAATATTGTTTACACACAAACATCGCCAAAATAAACATATAGGTACAGGGTGTCCGGTAATTAATGGATAACCTTGAAATGTTTTATAGTAGAACTGAACGCCGTTCAAAAAATTAAAGAAAAAATTATAAAAATATATATATATATATTAAAACGTGGAAGCTTTATAAGCATAGCATACTTTCGACTGTCTATCTATTAGCATAATTAGTGTTTAATAATAAAACAAAAAAAACCGATGAATTTCATTAATTTCTGGTCGTAGTATACCTACAAGAAAGTTATACATGGTAATTTAAAAAAAAACACATCTCAGGTAGTAGTTAGGATAGATTTTTTTTCATATTTTTTCCTGAACGCCCATCAGTTCCACTATAAGACATTTACAGGTTATCCACTAATTACCGGACATCCTGTATAAAAGAAATATCATTATATCTAATAATCATTTTCATTATGGTCGAATATTTGTCGTTTTATTCTGCAAAATCTTACCTCGAACTCGATTGTCGCCTCGCCATTGACCATAGGAACTAACTGTTATTGCCATGACTACAGTAGGAGAACTCAAATTATAACACCCGACTCGTGTGTGACTCTGTTGGTGAGATTTAACAGAATTACACAGTTGAACACACACAGATTTATAAAATAGATGCGCTCCATTACGTTTGAATATGGCCACCTTTCTGGATTGCTAGCAAAAAACAATGCCAACATCTAAATTATAAATATAGCATTACCACGCACACTCATATTAAAATTGTACACAATCGTTCTCTATCTAGTGTAAAAGCTCACTCTTCTCAGTATGGACTTCATTTTGTACGACCTTAGTAAGTACGGTGCGGACACATCATAGATTTAAAATTTTTACTGAAACTTACTACTGACCGTAATTCTCTTGGAGCTAGATAACTATATATCTGATTGTGATACATATGCTACACGTGTATTAACCAAGTGCGGTTTAAACATGTCGACAGTTATGTATTTATAACAGGACATATGGAAAGCAACTTGACAATCGGAATATACATTTTTTGCAAAGCAATTATAAGCTGTCGGTGATTGTATCCGGGTTCACAATCAAGATCCGGCATAGTTCATTTACCGTAGAACGTTGTAGAGCAGACCTACATAGGGAGCTGACCAGGCGCATGTTGATTAAATAACTCAAAGAATAATATGGCTGTCCAGAGCTAAAATCTTTTATTCTAAAATTTTACACCAATCCCAATTTTTGTCTACAAAAAACGATGGCTGCTGAACAGCAACCGAAATGTCGGATAAAGTATTATAAAATAATTATGAAGGTATTTTATTTTAATAAACCGCAAGAAAATCTGTATAAAATATTTTAATATTAATTTAACTAATCCAGTAGCAAGATCAACTATCCTTTATCTTATTTTTTTTTAAATTATGATGGCAACAATAACGGTCGCGTAAATGTGGGTCAGATTAATTTATAAAGTAACATTACTTGTTTCTGGTAGGAGGGTACTCTATGTCCTATTCTGTAACCATGACAACGTGTATGTGTAATTTTATGATGATCGTATCAATCGATCATCATAAAATTATAGTTAAGGCGGGAAAGCGTAATGAACAAATAAACAGACAAACAAACTCACATTATCACATTAAGATTATATCATTTAACAAAGACAATTATCTAGGTTATAAATAAAAAATCTATAAATCGCAGTCTGTCTGGCTAATGGTATTAGAGCGATAATAATGTTTATTAACGAAAACGGAGCTTTTTAAAGAAGCTTGTAATAAAAGATGAGAGTGTCATGCAGTCATATAGTAAGTAAAATAGTGTGCTTCGTGTAAGATACCATGACAACCAAACAGCCAGCGCATTTAGCGCATTAATTAGCGAGCGAACCTCTGTTGTGTTTCCTGAGACGTTGATTGGGATCTTTAGTAATTACTAACGACCCACCCTGGTTTCACGGGTAGAACGAAAAACTGACTGCCACGCCTGAGGTCGCGGGTTCGATTCCCGCACAAGTAAAACATTTGTGTACATCCATGTTTCCTGAGACGTTGATTGGGATCTTTAGTAATTACTAACGACCCACCCTGGTTTCACGGGTAGAACGAAAAACTGACTGCCACGCCTGAGGTCGCGGGTTTGATTCCCGCACAAGTAAAACATTTGAGACATGAACATGGATGTTTGTCTTGGTCTGGGTGTTTCTATGTATAAAATGTATGTATTTACAAAACAGAGCCCATGTATAGATAGTCTATGTAGCGCCTTCATCGCCTCTAACTCCACAACAATGTGTAGCGGCGTTAGGTCCAGCAGGATCCACCAGGATCGCAGCCGTTGGCGTAGTAGGGAACGCCTCTGTTATAGCCATGCAGGCTAATCGCTGCCTAAGGCTTAAATCAAAAATCAAAATCATTTATTTGCTGTAAATAGGGTTACAAAAGTTGTTACACAATATATAAAGTTGTACAAGCCCATTTAACTATATTACATAGCATGCAAATATTCAATATCTTAAAATTAAAATTAACAAATTTGTCACAGTCTACTTAAAATTTATTTTTTGTCTACTTTGTTATTTGAAGTCGTAAAACTCTTTTATGGTATAAAATACATGTTCCCGTAACCATGCTTGCAGTGCTTTTACAAACTTGGGAAATGGCAGATCCCTAATATGAGTTGGGATTTTATTATATATAGATATACACATTGCATAGCAGTTCTTTTGAAACCGACAACTTCTCGGTATCTTATCTAATACCAGTCTGTGAGGATTACGCATATTGTTTCTCTGGTTGATATCTTTTGCTTGTATAAAAATATTATAATGTTGTTTGACAAATTTACCAACCTCCAATATATAGAGACAGGTTAGAGGTAGTATTTTAAGCGATTTAAAGTACGGGCGACATGATATATCCGGTGAAATGTTGCAAATTGACCTTATGCATCTTTTTTGGGCAACAAAAACTTTGTTTATATCTGTACCATTTCCCCAGAGTAATAAACCGTAACGCAGTACAGATTCTACATATGCAAAATAGGCCATACACGCCGTGTGATTACTTGCAACTTTAGTCAGTTTATATAGAGCATAAGAAAATCCATTTAGTTTGTTGCTTACTTTTTTTGTATGTTCTTTCCAATTGAAATTATTATTAATATTTAATCCAAGAAATGTCACTGTATTAGTATTTTGTACATTATATCCGTTATGAGTAATGTTAAGAGTGTGATATTTAAAATTATTGAAATTAATAAGATTCGTTTTTGATAGATTTATATGTAGATTATTATTATTTAACCAATTAATTATCAATGTCAGTGTATTTTTAATGTCATTTTCGTGTTGTTTGAATGTCATGTTTTTGTGAGTAGTTATTATGAGAGAAATGTCGTCAGCGAATAGAATTGTCTTATGTTCTGTAATGTCAGGAAGGTCATTAATATAAATTAGAAATAGGAGCGGACCCAGTACACTTCCTTGCGGTACACCAAATTTATTAAGTTTATAGTCAGATTTAGTCACTTTAATAAGTCCCTTTTCGTCTTGTTGGGCTATTTCAACACATTGAGACCGATTTTCTAGATAACTACGAAGCCAATTTAGTGTCGGTCCTCGGATGCCATTATGTTCTAATTTTGTTAATAGTATATCATGTGAGACAAAATCGAATGCTTTGGTCATATCAATAAATGCTACGGTTGTATAGTTTTTGTCGTTTGTGTTTTGCAATATATCATTGACCAAAAAGAAGGCGGCATCTCTAGTAGACCTGTTCTGGTGAAACCCATATTGATTGTTATTTAGTATATTATATTTATTAAAAAATGAAATCAATTTATCCTGCATAACTTTTTCAAATATTTTAGAGATGACCGGTAGTAATGTAATTGGTCTATAATTGCACATGTCAGACTGTTTTCCTTTCTTATAAAGTGGTTTTACAATGGCATATTTTAATTTCTCAGGAAATTGACCTGTTTCCAACGACAAATTAACAAGGAACGTTAGTAATGGAGTAAGCTGCTGACTACACGCTTTTAAAATGTTTGTGCTTATAGAGTCATACCCTTCAGATGGAGTGCTTGTAAGAGACATTATGATTTTGTGCATATACATTTCGTCTACTGGAGTTATGAAAATAGTAGATGACTGTTTACTTTCGAAATTTGTTTTCTGAATTCTGTGATTCAGTTGATTAGTTGTAGTTATGAAGTACTCATTAAATGATGTCGCTATTTGAAGTGGATCTGTAGTAACTATGCTGTCTTTATTTTTAATTTTAGTTATGTAATTATATCATATTCCTAAAGAATTGGGTTTTAGAACACCTCTGAGGCTACCTTAAATAGCTCTGAAAACCCAATTCTGTGCTGTGAGGCCTTTAAGCGAGATCCTGAATTTCTTGCGTTCTACTTTCTAACAATCTGATCTCGTTGTCTTTTAGCAAAGTTAGCGGACACCAGACGATCCGTATGCTTTTTTACCATGTTAGTAGTGTAAAAAAGATGGGGTCAGATGATATCTAGAGATCCACGTGTAAGTCGTCCGGCGGTGAACTTTTACTAGGTCATCCACTGCGTATCATCATAATACCTACTTATTATATATAATATATATATATATATCAAGCCGGTCAAGTGTGTATTATTACAAATTAACTTATTGAATTTATGGTGACTCCGCCCCACTTTGGAGGAACAGGGTGTGATGTCCCTCTAACACAAAGGGAGGATCCTCCGACCAGGCTGGGTGATCGTGCCAGGCGGGCCGCGGCCCAGCCTGGTCGGAGCATCCTCCCTTTGTGTTGGAGGGACATCACACCCTGTTCCTCCAAAAGCTATTAATAAGGATAGGTATGTACCTAAATTAGTATCTATGTAAATGATCGTTTCAAATGTTGTTATGATACACAGAGCCACGAAAAGTACACTAAAATTTTGAAATAATATCTACTATCTGAGGTTTCATTTCACAATGTTTAAAATAACCTCTAGGTTACGCCTAGGCATCGCAGCGCCGTGAATTGATCGCGGCAGTCGGATTGGTTGCCCTCTCGCTCCGGGCCGTAGTTCAGTCTGTGGTCCGGAGTGAGAGGTCGTGGAACGCCAACAAGGAGGTGGTGGGTGCGGGAGATGGAGCGTCTAAACCTCTCCCTAACCGCAGAGCCGGCCGTGAGAGCGCGAGACGACCTCCAGCCTCCCTGAGGTTTGACCTGGGGTTGGTGGGCTGTGTGGTTCTGCCCACCATCCGTTCAGCACCAGTTCCGAGAGGTGGCGTGCGTGTTCCCACGCGCGCCTCTGTTTTGAGTCCGTCTCCCCTCTAGGATGGGGACAGTAGGGTTTTATTGAGAAGTGACCAAATGGTAGGTCTTATCGTATAGTGGCCTGTCGTTTCATACAGCGGGCCGAAACCTCGGCGGGGTCGCGACCGCTTGTGCAAGTGATTCGCGCGGTCCCGCCGATTGCGATACTGTCGAGGAACACCGTGGTAGGTTTAGTCGGTAGGTATTCCGGGAGGTCTAATATCATCATTTCAACATCTTTCTTTACTCCGGTGAGTCCGACATAACACCTCCGCCCACCCCCGCGGAGGGGTATGAGTCAATGCATTCCCCCACGTAAAAATAAAATAGTTGGTTTACATAAGGGAACTACATATATTGTACAGTTTACGACATATCTAATTCGATTTCAACATATTAAAGTGATCATCACATATTGTTTACCTTTGGTGTATGACGTTCCAGACAGGTTACATCAGCTGCCGTGGTCACAAGCTGACTGGCTCAACGATGTCATAGCTCCCCTTGTTAGGCCGAAGAATCTGCATCCACCATCACCTTTCATTGATTTACGTAAAAACTTCTAATACGACATTTATACTATCCGATAGAGCGTCAATTACCGAGTGTTTTGATGTAGGTAAAATGTACCTATAAGGGATTAGTCAATATTCGACCACTTTTCGAATTTATTCATGGAGATATTTAGATACGTATAACCTTCACACAAATCTTTCACTTTTTTCTTATTTTAAATTATCCGTAAACCAGCACACACTACTCTCACGATATTTTCATTAATAATGCTAGCAGATGTATAAGTATTCTGCGATGTAAGTACATATCTGAATGCGCAAACAAGCTTCTACCTAGCCTTTATTATTCCCAAGTCACTTGGGGTCGGCTTTTCTAACCGGATTTGACTGGATATCAGTTTTTACACGGAGTGGCTGCCACCTGACCTCCGCAACCCGAAGGCTAGACCAGTGTCAGGATATTATAGGGCTAATAGGGCACTGACTTCCCAATAACGACTGCCATAGATGTTCATGGCAGCCGGAACCGACAGCTTAACGTGCTCTCCGAGGCATGGAGCAGGCGATAATTGTCAATCAATACGCACATAATTTAGAAAAGTCATATAACTTCCGAAAGACAGAGGTGCGCGACGTGCAGTCTGTTGATCTCCCCACTGAGCTATCGCTGCTTTGAATGCGCAAACAAGCAATTATGTATAATTGCAGTCAGTTCAGTATCAAATAAAAAAGTGAATAATGTGAGAATGGATAAAAATTCTCCAGCGTCACAAGCAGAGCCGTGACATCGCCGATACAAAGTAGTTACATACATAATAGATTCGCTACTAATAAATCATAATATGATTTTGTACTAACTAAATCACAATGTGATTTAGTATGTAAGTACCTACGTACGTTACATGTGTAGACTTTATATAAGTAGGTCATATATTAGAATAATTAAAATAGGCATTGACATAGTCTTCTTGAAGACGATTTATGTACCTTTGATTCAAAATTAAATATTAATCATATTTTTATATACTGCACGGATGACGTAATAGTTTAAACGGTCATCTTGCCGCTGTGCTGCACTGCGCAGTGTTGTGGGTTCGAACACCATACGGTAAAAAAAATAAGCTGTTCCGACTCTTGTGTCGTTGCTTAAATATTTGTAAAGTCTGCCGCGACACAGGTATTATTTCTTGTGCGGGAGTAAAGCTCTCGGACATTATAAACCAAAATAATTATTGTTTTGAGGCAATCAGTTAGAGAGTTAAATGCCATCGTTTACAAATAAAGTACAAGGGCACTAACCTAACTCAGAGATCACATGCTCACAGAGACCTAACTCCAGTTTTAGTAGTTTGGACGCAATACTATATGCAATAGTTGACAGATTGTTGTTGAACCTAACTCGATTTGTAGATTTAGCTCCTGCTTAAGCATACACTGCCATCTAGTGAGCTAAATGGTAACTACACAGTATTAAGATTTAGTTCTGTCAAAAGCAAACAGATGACGCTGTAATAAAAATATATCAAAGTTGTTAATCTATGAAAAGATAAACAACCTTTTAAATTTCTTTATTGGCACAATATACAAAATTATTAACGATAATACTAAAACATGAATAAAAAATGGACGGTATACAATGTCATGGTTTTTTACTTACTTACTAATCTTATTTCTTTCTTTTATCTTAATTTTTTTTTATCTTATTCTTTTTCTTTTATCAATTCACACACATGCATTTACAAAATACGTACTAATTAAATAAAAAAACATCAATTCATCACTATATTATTTAACAAATACAACCAATGCACGATTGTGCAAACTATAACCTTAGATACGGATAGAGACACTACAGAATGGAAGTCCCCAGCAATGAGACAGTTATTATTTAACTTTATTGTCATTCTTTAGCGATCATTGCTTATCATATCACCCACACAGGATTGCTTATAATTTTTGTAATTTAGTTTTAAAGAGATATGTGTAACTGTGTATCCCAATGGCAATCACCTAAACAAAATTGTTGTCATTTAAAATATTCAATTTAAATTTGGAACTATTATATCTTATGGAATAGTGACGGTCCAAAGACAAATTTAGGTAAGTTGACATTCCTTGCTCAATTACTTTTTTATTAGTAAGATGATACTTCTACCCATCTTTCTACATGTTGCTGACCGTTCCTTTCGTTATATGTATGTTAGAGCTGGTCATGATAAGAGACGAAATATAGAAATACGTTAGTTATGTTTATAAGTGAAGACTTCGTAGTCCCTGACGGTGAAGTTGTACTCCGTGGCGAGGCAGGCAGGCGCGATCTGGTCACCATACGAGTGCAGATTGCTGTAGCTCTCGCTGTTCGTGTTACAGTTGCTTGAGATCAACAGGTCTGCGCCCGCACCGAATATTGGTCCGCAACTGTTGATTAATATTTTCAATAACTTATTACAGTAAAGTAACCTATATTTATAGTAGGTACCTTATTTTCACAGGCTGTAACCGTTCTCGCTCTGCCGCCCGCACACTTACTCAGGATGGTAGCACAGGGCGAAGGCTTTCTTCAGCAGCGTGTACCTCGCGGGCGGGTCGCTGAGCGCGAACAGGAAGGCGCGCTCGGCGGGGATGTAACCTCCCGCGCCGCCCGCACACTTATACTTACTCAGGATGGTAGCACAGGGCGAAGGCTTTCTTCAGCAGCGTGTACCTCGCGGGCGGGTCGCTGAGCGCGAACAGGAAGGCGCGCTCGGCGGGGATGTAACCTCCCGCGCCGCCCGCACACTTATACTTACTCAGGATGGTAGCACAGGGCGAAGGCTTTCTTCAGCAGCGTGTACCTCGCGGGCGGGTCGCTGAGCGCGAACAGGAAGGCGCGCTCGGCGGGGATGTAACCTCCCGCGCCGCCCGCACACTTATACTTACTCAGGATGGTAGCACAGGGCGAAGGCTTTCTTCAGCAGCGTGTACCTCGCGGGCGGGTCGCTGAGCGCGAACAGGAAGGCGCGCTCGGCGGGGATGTAACCTCCCGCGCCGCCCGCACACTTATACTTACTCAGGATGGTAGCACAGGGCGAAGGCTTTCTTCAGCAGCGTGTACCTCGCGGGCGGGTCGCTGAGCGCGAACAGGAAGGCGCGCTCGGCGGGGATGTAACCTCCCGCGCCGCCCGCACACTTATACTTACTCAGGATGGTAGCACAGGGCGAAGGCTTCCTTCAGCAGCGTGTACCTCGCGGGCGGGTCGCTGAGCGCGAACAGGAAGGCGCGCTCGGCGGGGATGTAACCTCCCGCGCCGCCCGCACACTTATACTTACTCAGGATGGTAGCACAGGGCGAAGGCTTTCTTCAGCAGCGTGTACCTCGCGGGCGGGTCGCTGAGCGCGAACAGGAAGGCGCGCTCGGCGGGGATGTAACCTCCCGCGCCGCCCGCACACTTATACTTACTCAGGATGGTAGCACAGGGCGAAGGCTTTCTTCAGCAGCGTGTACCTCGCGGGCGGGTCGCTGAGCGCGAACAGGAAGGCGCGCTCGGCGGGGATGTAACCTCCCGCGCCGCCCGCACACTTATACTTACTCAGGATGGTAGCACAGGGCGAAGGCTTTCTTCAGCAGCGTGTACCTCGCGGGCGGGTCGCTGAGCGCGAACAGGAAGGCGCGCTCGGCGGGGATGTAACCTCCCGCGCCGCCCGCACACTTATACTTACTCAGGATGGTAGCACAGGGCGAAGGCTTTCTTCAGCAGCGTGTACCTCGCGGGCGGGTCGCTGAGCGCGAACAGGAAGGCGCGCTCGGCGGGGATGTAACCTCCCGCGCCGCCCGCACACTTATACTTACTCAGGATGGTAGCACAGGGCGAAGGCTTTCTTCAGCAGCGTGTACCTCGCGGGCGGGTCGCTGAGCGCGAACAGGAAGGCGCGCTCGGCGGGGATGTAACCTCCCGCGCCGCCCGCACACTTATACTTACTCAGGATGGTAGCACAGGGCGAAGGCTTTCTTCAGCAGCGTGTACCTCGCGGGCGGGTCGCTGAGCGCGAACAGGAAGGCGCGCTCGGCGGGGATGTAACCTCCCGCGCCGCCCGCACACTTATACTTACTCAGGATGGTAGCACAGGGCGAAGGCTTTCTTCAGCAGCGTGTACCTCGCGGGCGGGTCGCTGAGCGCGAACAGGAAGGCACGCTCGGCGGGGATGTAACCTCCCGCGCCGCCCGCACACTTATACTTACTCAGGATGGTAGCACAGGGCGAAGGCTTTCTTCAGCAGCGTGTACCTCGCGGGCGGGTCGCTGAGCGCGAACAGGAAGGCGCGCTCGGCGGGGATGTAACCTCCCGCGCCGCCCGCACACTTATACTTACTCAGGATGGTAGCACAGGGCGAAGGCTTTCTTCAGCAGCGTGTACCTCGCGGGCGGGTCGCTGAGCGCGAACAGGAAGGCGCGCTCGGCGGGGATGTAACCTCCCGCGCCGCCCGCACACTTATACTTACTCAGGATGGTAGCACAGGGCGAAGGCTTTCTTCAGCAGCGTGTACCTCGCGGGCGGGTCGCTGAGCGCGAACAGGAAGGCGCGCTCGGCGGGGATGTAACCTCCCGCGCCGCCCGCACACTTATACTTACTCAGGATGGTAGCACAGGGCGAAGGCTTTCTTCAGCAGCGTGTACCTCGCGGGCGGGTCGCTGAGCGCGAACAGGAAGGCGCGCTCGGCGGGGATGTAACCTCCCGCGCCGCCCGCACACTTATACTTACTCAGGATGGTAGCACAGGGCGAAGGCTTTCTTCAGCAGCGTGTACCTCGCGGGCGGGTCGCTGAGCGCGAACAGGAAGGCGCGCTCGGCGGGGATGTAACCTCCCGCGCCGCCCGCACACTTATACTTACTCAGGATGGTAGCACAGGGCGAAGGCTTCCTTCAGCAGCGTGTACCTCGCGGGCGGGTCGCTGAGCGCGAACAGGAAGGCGCGCTCGGCGGGGATGTAACCTCCCGCGCCGCCCGCACACTTATACTTACTCAGGATGGTAGCACAGGGCGAAGGCTTTCTTCAGCAGCGTGTACCTCGCGGGCGGGTCGCTGAGCGCGAACAGGAAGGCGCGCTCGGCGGGGATGTAACCTCCCGCGCCGCCCGCACACTTATACTTACTCAGGATGGTAGCACAGGGCGAAGGCTTCCTTCAGCAGCGTGTACCTCGCGGGCGGGTCGCTGAGCGCGAACAGGAAGGCGCGCTCGGCGGGGATGTAACCTCCCGCGCCGCCCGCACACTTATACTTACTCAGGATGGTAGCACAGGGCGAAGGCTTTCTTCAGCAGCGTGTACCTCGCGGGCGGGTCGCTGAGCGCGAACAGGAAGGCGCGCTCGGCGGGGATGTAACCTCCCGCGCCGCCCGCACACTTATACTTACTCAGGATGGTAGCACAGGGCGAAGGCTTTCTTCAGCAGCGTGTACCTCGCGGGCGGGTCGCTGAGCGCGAACAGGAAGGCGCGCTCGGCGGGGATGTAACCTCCCGCGCCGCCCGCACACTTATACTTACTCAGGATGGTAGCACAGGGCGAAGGCTTTCTTCAGCAGCGTGTACCTCGCGGGCGGGTCGCTGAGCGCGAACAGGAAGGCGCGCTCGGCGGGGATGTAACCTCCCGCGCCGCCCGCACACTTATACTTACTCAGGATGGTAGCACAGGGCGAAGGCTTTCTTCAGCAGCGTGTACCTCGCGGGCGGGTCGCTGAGCGCGAACAGGAAGGCGCGCTCGGCGGGGATGTAACCTCCCGCGCCGCCCGCACACTTATACTTACTCAGGATGGTAGCACAGGGCGAAGGCTTTCTTCAGCAGCGTGTACCTCGCGGGCGGGTCGCTGAGCGCGAACAGGAAGGCGCGCTCGGCGGGGATGTAACCTCCCGCGCCGCCCGCACACTTATACTTACTCAGGATGGTAGCACAGGGCGAAGGCTTTCTTCAGCAGCGTGTACCTCGCGGGCGGGTCGCTGAGCGCGAACAGGAAGGCGCGCTCGGCGGGGATGTAACCTCCCGCGCCGCCCGCACACGTATACTTACTCAGGATGGTAGCACAGGGCGAAGGCTTTCTTCAGCAGCGTGTACCTCGCGGGCGGGTCGCTGAGCGCGAACAGGAAGGCGCGCTCGGCGGGGATGTAACCTCCCGCGCCGCCCGCACACTTATACTTACTCAGGATGGTAGCACAGGGCGAAGGCTTCCTTCAGCAGCGTGTACCTCGCGGGCGGGTCGCTGAGCGCGAACAGGAAGGCGCGCTCGGCGGGGATGTAACCTCCCGCGCCGCCCGCACACTTATACTTACTCAGGATGGTAGCACAGGGCGAAGGCTTTCTTCAGCAGCGTGTACCTCGCGGGCGGGTCGCTGAGCGCGAACAGGAAGGCGCGCTCGGCGGGGATGTAACCTCCCGCGCCGCCCGCACACTTATACTTACTCAGGATGGTAGCACAGGGCGAAGGCTTTCTTCAGCAGCGTGTACCTCGCGGGCGGGTCGCTGAGCGCGAACAGGAAGGCGCGCTCGGCGGGGATGTAACCTCCCGCGCCGCCCGCACACTTATACTTACTCAGGATGGTAGCACAGGGCGAAGGCTTTCTTCAGCAGCGTGTACCTCGCGGGCGGGTCGCTGAGCGCGAACAGGAAGGCGCGCTCGGCGGGGATGTAACCTCCCGCGCCGCCCGCACACTTATACTTACTCAGGATGGTAGCACAGGGCGAAGGCTTTCTTCAGCAGCGTGTACCTCGCGGGCGGGTCGCTGAGCGCGAACAGGAAGGCGCGCTCGGCGGGGATGTAACCTCCCGCGCCGCCCGCACACTTATACTTACTCAGGATGGTAGCACAGGGCGAAGGCTTTCTTCAGCAGCGTGTACCTCGCGGGCGGGTCGCTGAGCGCGAACAGGAAGGCGCGCTCGGCGGGGATGTAACCTCCCGCGCCGCCCGCACACTTATACTTACTCAGGATGGTAGCACAGGGCGAAGGCTTCCTTCAGCAGCGTGTACCTCGCGGGCGGGTCGCTGAGCGCGAACAGGAAGGCGCGCTCGGCGGGGATGTAACCTCCCGCGCCGCCCGCACACTTATACTTACTCAGGATGGTAGCACAGGGCGAAGGCTTTCTTCAGCAGCGTGTACCTCGCGGGCGGGTCGCTGAGCGCGAACAGGAAGGCGCGCTCGGCGGGGATGTAACCTCCCGCGCCGCCCGCACACTTATACTTACTCAGGATGGTAGCACAGGGCGAAGGCTTTCTTCAGCAGCGTGTACCTCGCGGGCGGGTCGCTGAGCGCGAACAGGAAGGCGCGCTCGGCGGGGATGTAACCTCCCGCGCCGCCCGCACACTTATACTTACTCAGGATGGTAGCACAGGGCGAAGGCTTTCTTCAGCAGCGTGTACCTCGCGGGCGGGTCGCTGAGCGCGAACAGGAAGGCGCGCTCGGCGGGGATGTAACCTCCCGCGCCGCCCGCACACTTATACTTACTCAGGATGGTAGCACAGGGCGAAGGCTTTCTTCAGCAGCGTGTACCTCGCGGGCGGGTCGCTGAGCGCGAACAGGAAGGCGCGCTCGGCGGGGATGTAACCTCCCGCGCCGCCCGCACACTTATACTTACTCAGGATGGTAGCACAGGGCGAAGGCTTTCTTCAGCAGCGTGTACCTCGCGGGCGGGTCGCTGAGCGCGAACAGGAAGGCGCGCTCGGCGGGGATGTAACCTCCCGCGCCGCCCGCACACTTATACTTACTCAGGATGGTAGCACAGGGCGAAGGCTTTCTTCAGCAGCGTGTACCTCGCGGGCGGGTCGCTGAGCGCGAACAGGAAGGCGCGCTCGGCGGGGATGTAACCTCCCGCGCCGCCCGCACACTTATACTTACTCAGGATGGTAGCACAGGGCGAAGGCTTTCTTCAGCAGCGTGTACCTCGCGGGCGGGTCGCTGAGCGCGAACAGGAAGGCGCGCTCGGCGGGGATGTAACCTCCCGCGCCGCCCGCACACTTATACTTACTCAGGATGGTAGCACAGGGCGAAGGCTTCCTTCAGCAGCGTGTACCTCGCGGGCGGGTCGCTGAGCGCGAACAGGAAGGCGCGCTCGGCGGGGATGTAACCTCCCGCGCCGCCCGCACACTTATACTTACTCAGGATGGTAGCACAGGGCGAAGGCTTTCTTCAGCAGCGTGTACCTCGCGGGCGGGTCGCTGAGCGCGAACAGGAAGGCGCGCTCGGCGGGGATGTAACCTCCCGCGCCGCCCGCACACTTATACTTACTCAGGATGGTAGCACAGGGCGAAGGCTTTCTTCAGCAGCGTGTACCTCGCGGGCGGGTCGCTGAGCGCGAACAGGAAGGCGCGCTCGGCGGGGATGTAACCTCCCGCGCCGCCTGCACACCACGCCGCCTCGCAGTAGCCGCCGATCACCTCTCCACGAGACAGCTGACGTACACATCAACTGTATTAGTAACTAATAAAAATGCTCGTCTTAGTATTAGAACTGTGTTACCGAGAAAGGTTTGGCATCTTGAAATCGTAACCACATTTCTTTAGCAACGACGAATCATTTTCGTTTTTCTTTACTTAACTATTAATAAGATTACCTGCACAAGGAGTAACACGGGTGCAATACCATCGCAGTGTGAGTGGAACGCCTGCGCCGAGTAGCCGTGAGTCGACGCACGAAACATTAGTCGCCATGACTGCTTCGGGGTGCCGCACCTACATAATGGATACATTTTATGAGAGTAGTCCACATTATAACCTATTCTTTCTCTTCTATTTAGATTATGATTTCTTGCCTTTGTAAAGCAAAACTCAAGATATTATAGAGGTACTTAGGTATATATTTACCAGTTATTGATAACAGCTTGAAATGCGCTTTTATCCTGCTGCAGAATTAACGATCCAGTAAACATGTTCACGGCCAATCTGAAATATAAATAGTACCAATTAGTTATGATAGTTTTTTTAAAAGGCAGCTTCCTTAGAAGCCTTTTTTAAACCATAGTCTAGTAATCCGCAAAACTGTGACTTGCCATTGAATGGCCAACTGACCGATTGGCAGTCGGCCTACATAATATATAAAAACCCAGACCTCAAGTTCTCGAGCAGAGGTTCCCTTTCGGGTTAGATAAGTATCTGCCTGAGGGATAATGCATCTGCATATATCTATATGGGTCCGATTTCGTCCAGTAGATACATTAAAGCTTTGGTAAATTATGCTGCTCTGACTGCATAGTTATAAACGCTGGCGTATCGCTACTATACTGCCATACACGGTCTTTGTGCAGCGAGTAACAGTTTCATCGACACCACACTGCATGTATTTACGTGTATGTGGGTATGTGACGTGTGCGTACCTCGGCTGCGTCCTCTTGTCGCTGTGGTGCGGCGGCGGCGGCGGCGCGGCGGTAGCGCTCCAGCGACAGCTACATCGACACCACACTGCATGTATGTACGTGTATGTGGGTATGTGACGTGTGCGTACCTCGGCTGCGTCCTCTTGTCGCTGTGGTGCGGCGGCGGCGGCGGCGCGGCGGTAGCGCTCCAGCGACAGCTACATCGACACCACACTGCATGTATGTACGTGTATGTGGGTATGTGACGTGTGCGTACCTCGGCTGCGTCCTCTTGTCGCTGTGGTGCGGCGGCGGCGGCGGCGCGGCGTGTAGCGCGGCGCGGCGGTAGCGCTCCAGCGACAGCTCCATCGGCACCGCGCCGGTCGGCTCCACCTCCTCCGCAAACACAGCGCTATCTACACCAAACATTTTGTACCAAGAACTTATAGTACTAATAAAAACCAAAAGATGGCGCTATGTAGTCTTTAGTTACAAAAACAGATGGCGCTAATAGTCACTTTATACCAAATAGTTATACAAATACTTAGTAGATGGCGTTACTGATATTATTTGTTCCAGTCAAGTAATTGGAATAACATAAAAGACTTTAATTGTCCAACATTTTCTAATTTATGATAATTGAACCCAGTTATCATACTCGATGTACATATCTCAACATTATAAACAATTTGAAAATACTTATGTACTTATATTAAAATAAGGTCAAATGACCGTTCTTATAATAATTTTTGTAAGATGGCGACATTTTTAATAATAATTGCTCAGCAATTGCTGTGAGAAAAATTGCAGAACAATGAAAACTTGTATGGTTATGAACTACCTCGTGTTTATAATTTAGCTTACTAGCTTATATAAAGGATCTACATAAGATAATTGTTTTAAAGTTCTATTTATAGTCTAAGTGTTCGTTTATGCTTAACAAATATGTATCTATAAAATGCTACTTCTTGATGGTTGAACTATATAGCTACCTATGAGGAGTAATCGCACATGCTGCATAAGCGGCGCTAAGTGATGGCAAACACGGGCACGCTCCTCCTCAGTCCAGTGAGCGGTGGGCTGAGTCACACCAGCGCGCTGTTTCGCCCAGGCCAGGGCACAACGCCATACTTCCTCTTCCTCGAGGCACAGCTGCGAATGTGTTCAAGAATATGTTTTACACTTTTGACTACATAGGTACATAGTCTCATGCCTATAACTAATCCCTTATAGAGATGTCTGCAATTCGCCCGCTATTGTTTTAGGTCCCATTTGATACGGGCGTGCCCGTTTCCGGCAATTGCACATAGCTTACGTTTCATCTTGCAATTTCTTGACAGAAAATCTACGTGACTGACCCAGTTATCGAGATCTTAGGTACAACAGCCGCATTTTGTATATTCTTGGAGGATTTACTTGTCTAGACTAGGGATGTTACGGAAGTGGTTATATTGTAACCGAATTAGGAAGCGGAGTTTTTTACTTGGTTTGTCGGAATCAGAACCGAACTCGGAATCGGCATCGGAGGCGGAGACAAAAGAGAGATATGTTAAGGGTAGGTCTAAGAAAATGAAATTACACACATTATCCAACAGTTCTATTATTATTAGTTCAAAAAATAATACAGGTAGGTTATACCTGGGTGTTGAAAATAAAAACAATCGAATTTAAAATCTTTAACATTACTAGTGCCTAGTGAAATTAAGTAATAACTGAAAAATCCGTGCGGATAATAGGCACAAATTAAAATAAAAATATTTAGGGGAACCTGTTGCACCTTGGACAGCTTTTTACATTTCTAATTTTAATTGCTATTTGACGTACTGTACAAAAACTATATTATAGGCGCGGGAGGAGGGAGGTTCCCTGCGTGACAAGTATAAACCTGTCTGTACCTACCTGTACGCGCCGTATTAATATAACATCCGATTTAAATTTAGCGGAACTGAAATCGGAATCGAAGGTGCAAAATCAATCGAAAGTTCCGAACTTTTGGAATCGAAATAATAAATAATAATAATAATAATATTTTATTGTCACAAAAAGATACATACAAAGGAATAACCCATGTGGTTATAAACATTTAAACATGTACAATAATTTTGTTGACCACTGGTACCCAAAGTAAGATTTAACTTGTGGTATAGGTACTAGGGCTCTCACAATTAATTGCAACAGGTAGATATGTGAAAGTGTAGTGTATCGTAGATGCATATGCATGTGCTGAATTGCTAAGGTAAGAATAATATATAATTATATAAATATTCATATTAATATTATAATTATATATATCGTATATATATGTATATTATATATATATATCTATATCTGTGTGTATGTGAATGTTCGTGTTTGTATGTGTGTGTGTGTGTGTGTGTGTGTGTGTGTGAGGGATACAATTTGGATTTATAGTATACTTAGCTTAATCAAATTTTCTGTGTCTTCGTAAGATTTGGACAAGAGCCATATGGTAACTTTTTTCTTGCATTGCGATCTATTTAATGAATAGATGTTGCAGTATTTATTAGCAGTGTTATATAAATGACAGCTTACAACAGTGTGGTGACGCGCTGCTAACGCACTTCTGAAGCTATGAGCCTGGCAGACCTTATATGCACGGCGCTTTCGGCGAAATCGAACCTCCGTAACATCTTTAGTCTAGACATAGTTAATGTGCACAAGTCAGAGTACTATCACCCATATGTTTTTAAACGGTTACATGCTTAGCATGGATATAATTATTCAGATTTACTTAGGAAATTCTCAGAAGCTACATACAGTATGTATATATGTTCGATAGATGGCAGTATTTTCAATTAATATTTTCTAAATTCTTCGCAATGTTAATTTATTAGTTTGGGGGCTGGCCAACACCGTAATGCCCATAAAGTACCTATCAGCGTCTGCAGTAGTTAGATACTTAACTATACTTAGAAGAAATATAATAACGTAACATAATAATAACTAACAAAGTCAGAGGAGATGAGTTTGATGAGCGCTTCTTTCGGCAGGTTGAGAAAAGCGTTAGTCTTGACGCAGTCGGCTGCATTGTCGCCAATGAACGCGATGCACCGCTCCATAAACGATGACGCACTCTTACCACCTGCCAATAACAAACCCACAGTATAGATTAGTTTACTATTTATAAATGCGAACGCGAGTTTGTTTGTAAAGCTTTCACGCCTTTCCTCGACCGATCATCATGAAATTTCTCATACACGTTGTTAGGGCTACAGGAAAGGACATAGGTACATATTTATCCAGGAAAAGTACTGTTCCCAATCCCATTAACGCGGGCGAAGCAGTAGGCATAATCTAATTTACCATAAATGAGCCACTACTACTAGTCGACAGCATGTAGGCGCGACGGTTTAAATAAATGCTTCGCCACTGCTAGTGATCCTACTATGGGTTCAATCCCATATCAGAGAATTATCTCTAATATCTTTTGTCAGATAGTAGTGAAGAAGTATATTTGAAACATAATAAAATGAATAATAATTTATAATTATGCAACTTTTTATATTTCATAGAAATTTTCTTATTATCGACGCTTCTCAGCAATGGAGTTTAATAATGTGCTTTCAGCACAGCTGAGAATACCAGTGTTGTAGAACAACCATTATGTTTTTCTTTGTTACACAATGGAACAAAACGGAATTCTATATTGAGACTAATAATTCATAGCAATATGAGCTTACCAAAGCATTTTGCTCATTTACAGGCCCGACTATCCACAGCTTGCGATTTACAATACACTGTACACTTGCTTACAGATATATCTAACCCCTCTTTAGTTTAGTGTACTGAAAGTATTTCCAGCTATCATGAACTTCTATAACTATTGATATGTGAAGTAAATCATCAAACATTCCAAGAACTGTTGTAAGTTGTTTATTTACCCATTAAGTCGCAGTGGCACACCATTGGCCAGACACAAGACCTTAATTATGTCTGTTATTCTAAGACTTGATATGTTAATTATTGCTACTAACACTGTGGTTGAAGCTATGTATAACTGTAATAAGAATATTAGCAGGTCCATGACCGGTCTAAATCCCTGGTTATCAGGTATGGATATGGAAACACAACTCTTGGAATCACACCTATATCTATGGAAGCACACCTAGTTTCAATAGTGATAAATGGATTTCATTTTAATAATAGTAACTCTGTTTCTTTATTATGACCACTGAAATAATTTTAACAGGTTATCTGTCTGGTGAATCATATATGATACAATGACATAACAATAGATTTTCTATTGTGTCTATTACCAGACAGGAAAGGGTTAGTAATATTGAATACAAACTGTATATGTTAAAACTATTAATTGCAGGAATGAGAGAATAAAAATTATTACTGATCAAGAACCTTTGCTTTAACTTGCATTTTTCAGCTCAGCACACAGTAACTCAGCTACCTTATATCCTGTACTCAACATCAGCTTTGTGAGAGAGTCATATATAAACATTGAAACATCACCAGAAAGAACACAATATTGTTAGATCAAAATAAAGACAATAGATAAAATAGTTCTTTATTGTAAGTATCCACTTGAAGAATAAGTTATATTACAACCACTGCTTTAGCTTAACATAACTTGTCATAATACCAATGCACTTAAAAGTACTCTGTCTGAACTCTTTTTAATCAAATCATTAGTTTTAACAATTAGATATGTATCTTATAGCAACAGTTAAAGATTAGTGAACACACTACTTAAGCAATTCAACAATATATACTCATCGGAACATTTAGGAAGGTAATTAATCTTATATTTCAAATAGTACTATTCCAAAATGTATAGGGTTGAAAATAAAACTCGGTAATCGTGAAGTACACTTAAATTTAATGGTGATACACTGGTGTACAGAACTCACAAGCGATGGCTTCGTAACACACACTGAGGTTCTTAGTTCCCCGGGAATGAACTTATTCACTAAAATTTATAACCTAACTCACACCGACGCGTTCGGGTTTACGTTCTGTATTAACGTAATATTGTCGCCCTTCATCATTATTCTGCCAATTTGCTTCCTATTCTTGGTCTTCATATGAACTTCCTCGGCTTCATCCAGAACAATGTTCATGTATTCGTCGAAGCCCACGATGTGCCCTTCAATCCTTAAATTCACGTTCTCGTACAACCAAATTTGTACACGACTTCTATTTTGTAAGTATCTGAAGATAAGGTTGATGGGTTGCACCATCACCTTCTGTACTTTCGGTGGGCCTTTGTATGCCATTTTGCTAAAGTATTATTTTGCAAACGAAGAATTATCGCAGAAAACAAACGCTCAAACTTTAAGCCCGGCTTGGCGGTCTGTCAAACAATTGTTTGTCTATGGTTTAGATAAATGACGCCGATTGTTTAGAGATGTTCCTGTTTATCTTAATTAGTCGACTTTCGTATTTTATTGTGTTCATTTTTTACTAATTTTGTAATATTATTTTGAATTCAAAATACAGTTAATAAATTATATAGAATTTACTATTATTCTATAATACGATAGAGTTATGTTACTTTTTACACATTTGCGATAGTTTAGCAACTTTTTATCAAGCCATACAAATCATAGTATTTGATAGGTAGACAAGTAGCAGGCTAATTCCATAATTTATGGTTCATGCATACAAAATAGTAGTAAAGTTTAGCAGAAGCTGTTTCAAAATTATGTACATAAGAGATAATACTGATAAAATAGTGTTTATAAAAATATAAACCACACGACGAAATTCGTTTATAAAAATTTCATTTAATGTAGGAAATAATAACATTTGCGTAAACGTAAGACATTAAATAAAAGAAGTTTGAAGATTAAATTTTAACAATATATAAAATAAGTAATTCGATACTTGATATAAATAAACAGGTATTTTATTGCAAGCAACTTCATATAGACGTTATTGTATTTTTAATTAATGCCTTGTTTTAAAATAAAACAAAATTAACTCTTGTTATTTTACACCTTTAAAGTATAGTGAAGATTGTCATGAACAGTAGCTACATCATAAATAAAAGTAAGCTCAGCAAAAAGTGTGCGATGGCCGGGAATCGAACCCGGATCAACTGCTTGGAAGGCAACTATGCTGACCATTACACCACCATCGCATCTGTCTAAAAGATAAAAATAATTGTTCTTATAATATGTTTCAATAATATTTATCAATTTTGTTATTTAATTGCAGAAATCAAATATCCGTGCGTCAAAGATTACAAATTTTCATGAACTCTTAAAAAAAACATTGTAGTTTATATGATATACCCAGCTCCACATTTATGTTAAAGATATACATGTATATGTATATGCCAATATAGTTAGTGTATTTTGTTTTTATGTGTACTGTGTTATGATTGAACAAAGCTCGTTTTATCTTATTGTGGGTATATCTACTATAAAAAATACCTGGCCGATCTTGAATTTCCATGGCGGCAGCGAGTAATGTGCAAGCACTTTCCACGCTAAGTGTAGATGTAACATGATCTTCACAAGCTGATCTAAGGTCTTCTACTCCTAAATCAGCCGCTAAAGTCATCATCTCGAATACTCCAGAGTCTTGCAATAGTAACTGTAAATAAAAAATGTTTTACTAACCCGAACAAATATTCATGTATACGCGCCATCTAGTATTTTATTCTTGAACTCAGTTGATAAGCCCCTGCTTTGATATCAAATTTATTTATCACAAACACACTAGATGGATTTATAAAATAACATACGTTTTATTTTTAAAGATTTAAAAGAAAAATAATAAATGATAAAAAAAACAATGAATTACCTTGCCCGTATAAACGTATTGAATGAAAAGTCTGAATGTTTCGACTTGAACGTGAGGCATACGGATTGGTATGGGTTGTCCGCCAATAGATGGTGTTACCGTACACCCCGGAATCCTGCATACCTCTCCCCGTTTTGTGTTTTGGAAGCTCTTGCATCTGCAATAGATATGTAACAGATTAACTTACAAATTGGTACCTACTAAAACAAGCTGGTAATCGGTTTAGTTGCGGATTCATTTGGCTTGCTGAGCTAAATCTATAAAAATATTATAAACTAGCTTTAGCTCGTGGCTTCGCTCGCGTAAAAGTAGATTAGGTAAGGTTATGTTATCTTATCTTATGTGGGGGCCAGTCAGTGCAGACCGGTGACACTTCGACCCAGTGGGATGTTTTGTATCGGCCCCAAGATCTATCCCTTAGCTATCTCCTTATGAATGTACTGCATCAGCCGCAGCGTACACTTCAGAGGGAGAAGCCTGAAGTCTTTAGGGTTGGGATATGCCAATCCCATCAGACCTAAGGTTATGTTAGTAACAGTCATTATTTTAAATAATAAATAGCCTATGTTACTCGGTGGTAATATAGCTTTCTAATGGTGAAAGAATTCTTAAAATCGGTTGAGTAGTTTTTGAGTTAAATCGTTAGAAACAAAATATCAAATCATTCCTCTTTATAATAATAGTAGGTACCTATAGTTAAGTAGAGTACATATCTACGTAACTAATATAATGAATAGGTACTTAATGCTACACCAGGCCTTATTATTATTTCGTCAACTTTTTATATGTCTCACTGCTGGGTAAAAGCCTCTACCTTCGACATCCAAATTACTCTGTTAGTGGACAACCCCTGCTCTTTTAAATGCGTCCAGGACATCCCGCCATCTCCGTTTATTTATATAATATTTATAAACATGGCGAAAGCTTTAAAAAGTTAAGTATTTAGAGCTCATCTTACAGTAAGAACCTGCTGTAACGACGGTTTTAACATTCTTCTTACGTATCATTAAATCTTGCTTTAAGTACAAGATTTAAAACACTGCTGAACTATCGCTTGAAAGTACTTCTACTCAAAACTTATCAACAAACTAAGAAGTTTAATATTTCACAAAGCTCGAGGCAACCGTGCACCCGTAATTAAAAACCGATAATCTCATCAGAAGAAATTATAAGCGCACTTGGAACAAGCTCTTGGGAAAAACTTAAAGTTGTCAAGTGTTCACTTGTAAGTTATGCGAAAGTTGGGAGTGGCGCCCTCTGGTGTTGAGTGCTCTCCAATATTATATGAAATTTCGATACACGATATTTTATTTGTTTAATGGTAACTAGCTGTAGGTAGTTGTAGGTTAAATATGTGTACACCAGACCAGACATGGTAAAATATAAGAGACGTATTATGAATATTCTAATAACACCGTTATTGTAACTATACTCTTACAAATAAATGATTCTTTCTTTCTTTGTTATTTTCGACTGGATTTTTTTGGATAGGGAAAAGAAAATAATTCTTCTACCTAGATTTTATCTAGGATAGGTACCTATGTTTGAAATACTGATATTATTTAGATTTTAAGTTTTTAGTTTCATGGACATACAAAATAAAAATAAACACTGAGTGTCTTAAAAAATTGTTGTCACCAAGCTTACTGAAAATGTTGTTATGGCGCTTTAAATAGTTCCAAATACGAACACTATAATAATGATAAAAAATGAATTAGGTATTGTATTTGCGTGCGATTCAATCGAGATCGGTTGTAGAATGGACTCCCACCCATTGGGCTATCGACTTGAAGCCACTCCTAACACAAGCATTCGGATTTACTAGCAATAGCTGGACTATTGCTAGTAAACATTTAAAACATTATAACATTGATGTATTGAAATAAGTCCGCCATTTAGTATCAGTTTCATTGAAATCTATTCATAAATTAAAAAGTAATTATGTCAGTTTTCGAGTGTTCTATGATACGTACGATATATAATTTAATAGGTATTACATAATTGCGCGCACGAAATCGCGGCACGGCTACTAGATAATACCTACCGATATCCTTAAATTAATAGATTAAATTTAAATTAGTATCATGTATCTATTAGTGTAGTGACACATTCATTATTAGAACATAGACGGATAGTTGATTATAGTGTGGTCACACTGCAGTAGGCGCCTACCATGAAACGTACATGTCGAAGTTTCGGACCGACTAGCGACTAGGACTGTTCGTATTGTAAAATACGCGAACAGTCGGCCCTTAATTTCGGTGCGCAACCTCTTGATTATGTTAGGACATAATAATAAACACAATTTAATAATAAACACTTAATTTCATGAAGGAGTTCAAACAATGCAGTAATGTTGAAATTAAACAATTTTATACGGATTTTATAAAGTTGTTTTTTTTAAACACTATCTATTATTTTAGGTACCTGCATAATTTTGAAACTTTAAACCTATTGTTAAACACTTTTACTAGTTACTGATAACTTCTATTAAAGCTAATTAAATTTTAAAAACTAGTTACCTAGTTTTAATTTTACACTTTCCCTGACGTTTCGATTGCCACATAAACAACAACAACACATTCGCGTAAACGGAAGACAATATTATGTAAACGGAGTAATGTCATTTTAATGATAATGTCATTTTGCTGATGACATCACACTAATCGCCGCACACAAAAAACTCACCACACTTCAACACAACATCGATCAATGCCTGCACACCATTCACACCTGGGGCATCGCCAATAAACTCACCTTCTCACCGGAAAAGACAGTCGCCATAGCCTTTACACAAAAAACTAAACTCCTCCATATCACAATGAACCATACACACATTCCCTTCAGCCGCACCGAGATATTGGGGGTGATCATTGACGACAATCTTCATTTTACCCAACACGTAGACTATATCACAGACAAAACACGAAAACTCCACAACAGACTCACAAAATTTGTCCGCCCTACTTGGGGCATACACTCAGAAAACATTTACACATTGTATAGGGGGGTAATCGAACCTATAATCTGCTATGCCTCCAGCGTATGGAGCCGGGCATTAGATTTCAAGGTTAACAGAAAAAAGCTACTCTCTCTACAACGCGGTTTTGCTCTGAAGATAATAAAAGGATTCAGAACTATAAACACCACAGACGCCATAGCCCTATCCACCCTCACACCGCTCGACATAGAAGTTCTCGAATCGGCAAACGTCGAACGAACCAGAATCACCGGGGTCACCGATTACCTCCCTGACGATTTATCACTCGACACACCCACTCATCCACCACACTTACTCCACCCATCTCTTCGCAAGCCATACTCTTTTGACACCATCACGACACAAGACGAACTAAACACCAAACTTAGCAACCACTTACACGCGCATCACATCTACACCGACGGCAGCAAACACGACAATCTCGTGGGGGCTGCCTTCATCGCACACACTCCACAGAACACTATCATCACAAAAACATTCAAGTTACACTCCACATGCACAGTATTCCAGGCGGAGTTGGTCGCCATTGAACAAGCCTGCCAGTGGCTGCTACAACATCACACCGAGGCGGCAATCATAATGTCCGACTCCAGGTCTGCCCTGGAGGACATAAACAATACCCTCAGCACTCACCGCGTCACCACCAACATACACCGTACACTGCACAACATGAATACACAGGTCACATTCATATGGATAAAAGCTCATGCAGGCATCCACGGCAATGAGGTCGCGGACATTGCCGCCAAATTCGCCGCTACCTCAAATAAACCACCAACATTCCATTTCTTCCCTCTCAGCTACCCCAAGAAAATGGCCAAAGCAGACAGCCTCACACAATCAGTCGATAGATACACTAACAATCCCCAAGGTTCTACAATGAGAATCTGGTGCCCCACACTCACACACATACATAAACTCATCAACAAAACAGGCCACACTTTCGCACTTACACAACTACTCACTGACCACGGTTACCACAAAACGTACCTACACCGCTTCCATATTACAAACAACGACACATGCTTCTGTGATGACACAACACCACAATCTTTTAAACACCTCTTGACACAATGCCCACAATATACACGCACCCGCTTCCAACACGAACAACTCTGCCACAATGTAAAATTGTTAATACACTTAAAAAACTCAACAACACATAACATATTCACAATCACTACTCAAATGCACATCACTTACTAACAAACACAACACAACACACACACACAC
The DNA here is from genome assembly GCA_963675205.1 of Catocala nupta. Classification (NCBI taxonomy): domain Eukaryota; kingdom Metazoa; phylum Arthropoda; class Insecta; order Lepidoptera; family Erebidae; genus Catocala; species Catocala nupta. The sequence goes on along the minus strand of OY776095.1, from coordinate 8,630,015 downwards.
ACACACACACACACACACACACACACTTTTCTGTATCAAATAGCAGAATTAGCGCATTACGTCGCAATAAACTCCCCTCCAGGGCGGTTTTACCCCTGGGTGGAATTCTAAAAAAAAATGTCATTTTAAAAGAAAGAAATCCGTAGAATTTTCTTTGTAAGGTTTTTTTTCTATGTCTATTCGTTATATCGTTCGGCTCGAAGTTTCGGATAAATTATGTTCATGGTAGGCCTGTTGAGTGCACGAGAGGACCCGCTACCCGCTAGCACGCCTTATCCGTGTATGGCCACTGATTGGATCTGTATTGACTAAATTCAATTTTAAACTTTGTTAGTACCGGTCATTTATCACGAGATTTACGAAAGCGGACCTATTTTAAAGGCGTTTTAGTTAGAGAGAATATACTTAAATAAACGGAAGAGTGCGTTTTAGGTATGAACCATGAGCAGCTTATAAATGTAATTATAACCACTTAATTTTAATTTGGCTACATTTGAGTGCAGGTATAGTCCCAGCCTCGCTACTCCCGCCATGACGAGTGTTGCGAGTTACATCCCTAGGATCAAAATGTATGTGATCAACAAATAGTTGTTCCGAGTCTGGGTGTTCAGTACAGGAATTATTCCTCGTTGAGACTTGGGAGTTGCTTTTTTAAGATGTACGCTTTATTCCTCTTTGTGTCTAATAGATAATAAAACAAATATTATACAGTATCGACAACCATATTTAAAAGCAAATGGAAAGAAAATTTACATTTCTTTTTAAAAAAGCTGCTCATGCTCGGTGCGAAAATATTGTAATAATCATTATTCGTTAAGTTTCTGTAATCCATTATTATCTACAGAATTTGTATTAGTTTGTATTTTGGAGCATTTTTATGAAGAATATTTTTCAGATCCTTTTCTTTATGGGTTTAATAAATATGACAGTAATCATAGACATTATTATAAAATAGGCGCGCTAAGTTTTTGACGGTGCAATGTCGTGTATACCAAGATATAGGATTTAATTTAAATTGTCTACTGCTACAACATTTGTGTACAACAACATTGTACATGATTTATATAGGGACGTGACAAGACGTTGTGACACAGTTTTACGATGCCTGTGTCAGAGTACGTTTGGTGGCGATTGATTAATTGGTATAATCAATCAATGTGAAACGAGACTAGAACCAAATTGAATATTATGTATTTACTAATTATTTTACATATTTGTATATTAAATTTAAATTGTTTTATTGTGGTACAGAGGATGTTACACAATTACATTATAGATCAGTTGTGTTCCACCATTTGAGCATACCATAAAGTCCTAATTTAAAATATGCAAATAAACATTGTCATACAAATAAAAATAAATACATAATTATAAATTATACTATACCTACTGCAAAAACATAAGTGAAAATAACAATTAAGATAACATTAAAATACACATCCATAATAAATTAAATCATTTATTAATTATATATAGTATTTTAATACCCTTTGAACGACAGGATAAAAATAATTAAAGCATGCTCTTGGCGCTTATGCACCTATGCGATGCATATGGCGCGCAACGAGTTAAATAAAATTCACATCTAAAATTAAGTACCTCCTTCTGAAGGTATTGCTGTGCGTTCTTCTATAATATCTAATTTCAGAATTAAAAGATATGTTGAATTCAAAGAAAATCTAACTTGTCTATGATTGCTGCCGTCGACAATTGACGTGTCTTCTTAAGGCACGGCGCCTAAATGTGTTAGCGACTTGATATATTTATTCAAATAAAAATTTGATGAGTTTCCTGTTAAAATAATATTATTAGATTCCAACGTAAAATTAAATATTCTCAATGTATACACAAATGCAATGGAAAATCTCGATCTAAGTCTGATGGCAGTTTTAAGTTTAAACAAAAAAAATCCCAATTGTTTTTGTTAGCAAATCAATGGTAGAATCGGTCATTATTACGTAGGTACTTTAAAAAAATGGCTGGAAAATTATTATTCGTATAATATAGGTATTTCTGCTACTACATGCGCATGGTGTTTAGGTCCGACGCAATAGAGAGCGAGCGTTTTGAAGTCTATGGGCATACTAGACTTCGTGCTGTCATTGAGAATTCTTTTACAAAACCTAATAATGACTTTTGAATACTCGAGTCGGTAATCGAACTTCATACCTTATGCAAATCATTCATTACTGCTGCGCTATTGAGATTCTAACCATAATTGGTATAAAACTATTATTAAACAATCGTTTATAATATGATAATGTTTATATTGTTGAATTAGCTTCCGTCGCTTAAATAGTATTAATATTGTATAGCCTAACATTAGCCCGTAGTGTTACGGTAGTTAGTGGTTACGTTACGGCTCCCCGGAGGCTGACACGTCACATCTCATGTGACATGTGAATTATTTAACGTGTTTTGTCCTACTTAAAAGCTTTATATCTTTAGAGAATTCAACCTATCAGTACATTCTTATGTATCTAAAGTATGTGTGTATTTATAAAGCAGCATAATTCTTTGGTAAATCGAGGCGTTGAAAAATTACTTTACGTGCTACTAGATTTCTGCGATCGTTTAAAAAGTTTATGCTAAATAATTATTTGCCTTCGAACGAGGTAACACTAGCTCTTTAAAAACATTAATATAGAGGTAGGTTTTTTTTTTCGTAAAGTGTTTATATTACTATAAAATTAAACAAGAATTAAATACTGGCCAAATTAGAATTAAGATAATTAATAAAAACCATTAAACAAGAAAAATAAGTTATTAATTAATGGCGTCACAAAGTTTTTTAATAAAAAGTGGCCTGTATTGCTGATTAGATTCTATTGCCAAGAAGTTTTAACTTGTTAGAGTAATTTAATATGTACCTACTATCTAACTAATAACCTCGAAAGCAAAACATTTAATCTTTTTCCTTATTATTATAACTTTGTTATTGATTATTTTCACACATTTCGTACAGGCTTTAACAAAATAGTAGAATTAAATTCTTCGCCTTAATATAGCTCAGTCTTGCACTATTGGTATTCCAAGCAGTGAGACGGGTCTCAATTAATTGTAAACTTAGTGTGGCGTTCATTAGCTGATTTATTTGCGGGTGCTACGTCACGGGTACCCCTTGAATACCCAGGATTACTGGCACTATCGATCTCTTCGGGTGCACCACTGTCTGTTGTTTTGGTATCTATTCGGTTAAATTGGTCTTGCGGTTACGTTTATATTCTGTGATAAAATTGATCACCACATCGCCATTTTACTGAACAGTGCCAATACACTGTTATAAATTTATTTCAGTTGTTTGGAGAAATATGCAATAATATTGTTTGTTTCATATTATTAATTTATATTTAAACTCGATAATTTTATTTATTAAAACTGTTATTGGCCGATGTTTGTACATAGGAGATATTTTAGAAGAATAATGGGAGAGGTCCTTATAAGTTATGGAATCCAAAACAATATGTTTTGTCAGTATGTATCTCTGTATACGCGTATTACACAAAAACTAATGCACGTAATTGAATGCGGTTTTCGCTTTAGATTTTAAGCTAGACCTCCAATATAAGTAATATAACTATACAGGCGGTCTAACTTAAAATCTGAAGCGTTTTTTTTTTGATACGCGGCGTCTAGAAGTAGAATAGGTATTAAGAAATAAAAAACTAAAGGTACCTACTTCCAAATTCCACTTGTACGACGATGCGGGTAAAAGTTAGAATATTCTTGAATTTTGTCACAGAATGGGGGCACAAGCAGTCACAAACACAGTAGGCAGACCACCAACCCGATAGTCCGAATCATCGACAAAATGACGTGCTCTTACTGAATGCAGCTGGCACAGGATTAACGTAATAGAGAAGATGCTAATACCCAGCAGTGGGCTGGAGAGGCCTGTCGATGATAATAATGATGTCTAATTAATACAACAGGCTTATTATTTGATACAGATATTGAGCTGTACTATGATTAGTTCCACATAGTTTTAGACTACGGAAATTATACTGACTTCTAATGCAACAGACATGTGGACTGGTAATATTAAACTTGTCACAACACATGCCTTCACGGATAAGATCAATGAGTTATTTAAGTAATTCGTTCTGCAATCTGCATTGGCACATTCGTACGTGGCATTAGCGGTCCTGGTGGCGATTTGTTCGCTATTAATCACAGTTTGAGTCTCGTCCTTTATAATTAATTCAGTGGCAGAGCTGCGATTGGTCCAGGAATCTCCGCAGATATCATTAATCTTGGTCGGCGAGCCAGATGAGCAAAGATTATAGTGAAGATGTGACAAATATTTGTTCTTTACTAACGGTTTTGAAGGAAATTTACTTTTCTTAACCCAGACTCTGAGTTTAGATTATTGCCTATCGATTGTAATTTTTATCCTAACTAATAGGTACTATAAGTAAATGCGAATGTGAGTTTGTTTGTTTTTTACGCTACGCCTTAACTACTGGACCGATCATCATAAATTTTGCATACAGAGAGGACAAAGGGGATGAAAGTTATTACATACAGACAAAAAAGTACTGTATCTGAACGAGCAAGCGAGCCTTAGGCAAAAGTTAGTTTGGTATATATATACAGGAGATGCGACGTAGGTATATATTTCGTTTCGTAGTTCAAATGTTTGATTTTCTAATAATATTATATCTCAATAATCTAATGTACCTAGTGTCTACATAAATGTGATGGTATTGCATTACACCCCTGTACGTACATACCGGTTTATTGTAAGCGGTAGCTGCTTATAGAAGCTTGCAAGATCTTGAGTAAAAGAAGTCGCTTCTTTGCCAATAGTCCTTCGGAAAACAGTGCTCGTAAAAGCTTAGGACACCCTATTTACTCCCCCGTAGACAAGACGTGACTAGTGGGCTACTATTCTCAGAAGGGTTGAGGTAATTCGCCAGGTTGTTCTAAGTTAGAACGTATGTATACTACTTGGGAGTTTATCCGTAAAGTGTCGCATCTGCAAACTGCATCAGAGTTGTTCTGTGGTCAGTCGCGGTCCCAGCCGTCTCCGTCTTGTTGACTAATGGAGCGTACAGCGAGCTTTCACTTACACCTTTTTGCCGATTTCCATTTAACACGTGCAAGCAGCTCTTCTTGCCAATGGAAGGATTTTAATACGAATGTTCTTATGCCCAGTCAGCGTTTTAGCAGGTATCTTCGTTCTTTTATAGCGTCTGCATTAATGAGGCACTGTGGGGATTCCTGAGCCAATTTTGCAATGTCTTGTCTGCGATTTGATTGAGATTAGTCTTCGTTTGTTTCACTTGCTTAGTTGCTAATCTAGGGTAAAAATTCGTAAGTTACGTGAAGCCTTCGGAATTGGGTTAGCCTTTTCAAAATAACCTATCTTCATCATATTGCGTTACTGTTGTTTATGTGTCTAATATTTGTATTAACTCACAAAGCTACTAGTAGGTATTGGTGTCTTGCTGACTTAAGTATATTGCCTCGCATATTATAATACACCAAGCACAGCTCAAAAAAGTTACCTAATAATTATATTGGTGAAAAGTTACAATTATTCAATTGAATAACTTTTTACAATTACTCATCATCATCATACAATATGATAAAGAGACACGTATATCACCAAACGGAAAGGCAGAAGCTTTATGACACGAACAAAGAATGGCTAATGAAAAGTAAGAGCTTCCTTCTAAAGTTCACCTAGATCCAATATCCAAAGTCCTAATCCCTCACAGCTAATATGTCAGGCCACTCAATTTTGCCTGCAGCAGTAGGCAGCTGTGATTAACTAGATCGCATTTCCTGTCCATCCCTGACATGTGGACAGTACTAATTGACGCGTCAGACCCTCCTTTGAGCTCCAATCAGAGATTAGTTTTGCTCTTGTTATTATTTGATGGCGTGTGTAGAAACAACTACGAGTATACATGGTGAATGTGAAAGGATTTTGTGTGATTTTAGTCATTGTTTGTTGTGTAAAATGACCTGCGTATTATTCAAATACCATAATTATTATCACGTGGTTATGTTTTTCTATTAAAAGCGATAGAGTGTCACTCAATCGCACATTTTAAAAATTATATTATATTTGAGATTAATCGGTTAATTGCTGATATGCTAGTCATAATTGGAAAACAAATGTGGCTGGCCGCTGGCATACAGCTCGAAAAACTAACACGTATAGATCGTTGTCGTATCGTCAATCAATTAGAAAAGTCTAATCATAGCGAAAATCCTAAAACGAATGCAAAGAACCGACTTTATGGAATCTGAGGCGAATTTTCGCAATCGTACGACTTGGTGATTATGAGGAATATTTCGCAAAAATCCAGGACGTTCAAAACTTGAACGCTGTTTGGCTTAAACAGTAGCAAGTAAAAAATGCAACAAAATGCCTGTAAAGTCTAATGATTTTGGCAATAGAACTCTTATGTGTTATGACCACCGATCGCAATAGGCACTATGATCAGAGAACGGATAGATCTTCGCTCACTGAGGTGCTTCTAATCCGAGTAAATTTTTAGAGAGATACTACAAGCGGATTTTTCTAAGTTTTAGAATACATACAATGAGAAGATTCTTATAGACTCATCCTTTTGTACCTACTTTAAGTTTACTTAAACTCACTGACCACAAAACTATGACTTGAGTGATAGGTATTTTGTGACCCAAGCAAGTAAATTATATTTGACAGTCTTAGCTATCTAAAATATTACCGATATCGCTGTGATTGTGTAATATGTAAGCTTGTTGGCAATATACATTTGCAATCTGCTCACGTTGTATTTCTATCTGTTTAATTATTATCGGCCTGTCTCTTAATACATTTCGTTGTTCACTGACGTAAAGATTCACCGAATATTTATTCACCTCACTCTAACTAAAGATATCCAACACTTACACCCAGAAACATTCAAAATGTGCCAAACAAAGCATCTGATACTGTTAAACTATTTAGAATGTATTACATTGTACACAGTAGTCTCGGTGAAAACATTATTGGCTTTAATCTCAGCGTTTAAATAGTGTGGTCGCAACATTGTTCGACGGTTTCCGTCCAACTTTTAATAGCGTTCATGGCGTTGCCTCGCGCTGTCGACAAACATCTCGTGGATATTTGAACAACGTTTAAACTTTCGGGCAACACACACTATGTGACGTCACAACACGTATTATTTCGTATCGTGACAGTTTGATATAAGTCGGTATTGTTACAATTGAGTTTAAGAGGGTAATTGATTATATTTTGCTTTTCAATTTCTGTCTGTTTCATTTTCATAGGTACGAGGTACCTACCTACGTACCTAACCTACCCATAACTAGCACAGTTTTAACATGTGATATAGATTATATATAATAATACTAGATATGTTATTTTGTTATTATGTATAAACAATAACAGTGTAAAGTTGTATCAAAATCCGTTTAGCAGTTTATCCATCCTCACAAACTTTCACATTTATAATATTAGATGGATTAATAATATGTTTTCATTTTTACTAGATTTTATAACAATTGGGTGTGGAGAAAGGTTAGCTTAGCCGTTTACGTGTTTTATAGTCAACGTATCACTACTAAATTACAACGAACTTTTCAATATTTGTTTTCCATGAATATTTATAATAATATGTTTATGGAAGAACAGATTGATAAAATAACTGCGGGCTACTAAAATATTTACACTACTATACTAAATTAACCTATTTCAAATACCCAGAATAACCTCAACGTAAGGATCACATTGCAGCAAATTTCAGTTAGTAATAAACCTTTACAAAGTGAACCTTAACTGCATAAAAAATCTAATAAACATTACACTCAAGTAAATTAAACATGAGACAGGGGAATCGTCAGCACTTAATAAAATTAATTTTGTAATTTGTTGTGTTAAAAAACAAGGGTCTGCATAATCTGTATCAGTACAGGCGCCATGATTGATGACGTTCACCGCGCGACACGCCGCCGCGACGCGACATCGCGAAAACGTTGACGCGCAATTTGTGACAGCTGACGTGGTGACCAGATTTGATGAGTTTTTAACTTTGGAACCAGTTATTTAAACTGTGAATCTCTGCGAAAAATCTGTGTAAACCCAAAGAAAGGATACATTGATTTTGAAGCAATAAAACTGTGAGACAATCTTGGCGGTGATAATTGGTGACGGCACCACGAATGCTCGCCCGTGATAGTATGGCCTACAAGAAACCGGTGCGACGTAATTGTAGTAAGTACTTAATACTGTTACTGCGTATTGCCCGGTGAGTAGGTAAGATATCTACCTCTCCCATTCCTGTCATCCCAACTTTATTTCCTATTCTCTGCCGCCGGCAATACGAGAATGATACTAAATATCAAGCATCAAGCTGGCAAGCGAACATAGGCTAACGTAGCCACTTACCATCAAGCAGGCCGCATACTAATTTACCACCTCAGTAGTATAAAAAATGACAGCTTTTAGTGATAAATGGGTATAAACAGGATTGTCTCTGGTCCACAGACACAGCGAGTGTCAGTAATGATCACGATTAATAGTAGGCTCGCCTCAGCCAACGAGCCGCGCGCCGGCCATCGCTCGTCTCCGACGTTGATACGATGCACATTAATCAAACGAAGCCCTTTTTGCTACGTTTACTCGAAATACTACACCACTTCAATTGAGAAATTAGATGTGAGAGCTTTTAACGTCACGGCCTTATGTAGTAGGCTTACGCTTACGAGCACTTTACATATTGTTGTTATTGGTATGAAAAGACAACTCCCGCGTTAGGAATATATCCTGTGTCTCGGGGGACTTTACAAAGACACTAAGAACACCCATATAGACACTTACGCATGTATATATCGACGGTGATGTATCAATATCCAATAACTAACATTTTATCGAATTTCACTTTATTGCATATTCTATCTATATTCAAATCCTTCATTAACCCCCGACGCAAAAACGACGGGGTGTTATAAGTTTGACGTGTCTGTGTGTGTGTGTGCGTGTGTGTCTGTCTGTGGCATCGTAGCTCCCAAACAGATGAACCGATTTTAATTTTGTTTCTTTTGTTTGGAAGGTGAATTAGTCGGGAGTGTTCTTAGTTATGTTTGATGAAAATCGGTCCAAGATGGCCGCCGTCACAAAATGGCGGATTACATATTTTTCACAACTCCCTCAATGGATATCACATAAATTTTGTGTCGGGGTTTTTAAATTTTTAATTTATACCTGAAATATTTAATTGAAATCATTATCACCATCACAAGCGTTTCCTACTATTTTTTAAATATAGGTTACTTTTTGATTCAAATGGTAAAAACTGTAAAATAAACTATTTTTACGTCCTGTACCATCTTGGTTTTGTAGTTATTGATACTACACCGTCGTATTCCTCATAGTATGCAGATTGTATGTTATTTCAAATTTTAGTTCGCTCAGAAGATGCATGTATTTTTCCGAAGATATTCACAATAACAGCACAGAGACTGGAACTATGCTCTATAAACCGTTATAAGGGGCGAGCCCCTATTATATTACGTGGTACCTAAAACCATTGCTGGCGAAATCGTAGGACACCGCTGCTTATTTCCCAAATATATAGAGATAGACGTGAGAGTACATAGTCTTACGTTTATATCCATACTAGCTATATATTTACATATGTATGTTAATTCAGCATATTATGTAAGGACACCGTAGGCTATGACTATTTGTCGACCATAATGGTGATCGGTCACAAACAGGCTGAAAACCAACTTTCTAATTAAAAATTTGCTTGGTAACGAAACAGAGTTTTTAAATCAAACACATTAGGTTTTAATAACCTACTAGCTGATCCGACAGATGTTGTCCTGTCTTAGACGAACTGTTAAACACGCGAGGTTAAAGTAGGCGTTAAGTTTTCTAAAACTATCCAATTTACTGCGCAATTTTCTTAACTTTTCTTTCCGTAAGAACATTCTACAAAGTATTAGAAAATTTAAAAAAGGTGAATGAAATAGGTAAAGTCATTCCCAAGTTATGGCGTGACCATGGCAAACAGCGATTCATTTCAATATATAGATATACAATTAAGTCAGTAACTGTAACTGACTCTGACATTGTAAAGACGTGTTCTTAAATTCGTATTTCTGAACAATACACCACCTGTGCTTTAGCAATTAAAAATTATTTCTTTACATCTCTACAGCGCCCTACATACGTGTGCTAAATTGTATGAAGCTTTTGATGAAGTTAAACCGTTGAAACACTAAACATATTTGTTGGATTAAATGAGAAAAGTTGGTCGAGTGCGCCAAAAAACAATGGTGTTGTTGAAACCAACGCCATCTATCGGAGAGGTAAACAAACCGACGGATCGTAATTACAACTCGCGCTTCCACGCGAACCGCTCGTTTTCAGGTGACCAACCGTTCTGAGAAAACTTTAAAGAAAATTTTCCGTACAAAATAAATCTAGGTCGAGATTATTTCATAGTAGCAACACTTTAATTTTCTGCAAACTTGTGTAATTACATGGTATTTAGCGTGGCACGAAACGCTGTTCAAGTGTTCACAATAGCAACGATGTTATTAGGTCACATTGTTTTAGTTTAGTAATTTAGTACATTATAAATAATTTTAGATGTTTTATTTAGAAAAACTGGAGACTGTAAACTTCCAATACAATATTGACTAGGATGTGGGCCAATTCTCGTAATAAAACTGTTCAAATAGAGTTCCAATCTAGTCTTAGTATCATAGATATCACAAATTGTATTTTCACAATTAAAATAAACGACAAATGTGAACATTAAATGCATTTCAGTTCACGTTTAACGTGTATTAGAGTAGGTCGCAACTCCATTTTTAACATATTTTTACCCGACTGCGTCGGAAGGAGGGTAATGTTTTTCGAGCGTATGTATGTATGTATGCCCATTTCTTTGGTACGACCTACAGCCCAAAGGGCTTGACGGTTTTTGACATATGAGGTGTCGTTGAATTCATACTAATTGTGGTAGTGACTTAGGCTATATAAATTTTCAAAATGGCGCCTGCAGAGAAAGCAGGGAGGCCTGTTTTTATTTTTGTCTGTTTTTATCAAATGAAAGATTGTGAAAAGACCATTTCAAAAATATATGTCACGTTTATATTACTGTTTTAACACAAATTGTCAAAAAGCGTACCAATTATAATATATCGGGACACCCGAAGTATCATTTTCTAGCAAGAATGTATTCAAGTCAGGATTGTCAGGAATGACATTGCCTGTACTTAGTGATATATAAACAATACTTTGTTACATATGGGCAAAGAAAGATCTACCAAAACTACGTTTGTCACCGCATGCGACACCACAAAGTGTTTAATTTAACTAATTTAAATATGCATATGTAGTTATTTCATTATTTGATAAAGTAAGCTTACAAAACAATGCATTAGTCAGTTACTTGTTTTTCTGTTTTCAGTTCATTACTTTTAAGCAGTCGGGTTTTTTATTTCTATAATAATAACTGGCCTCCAGAAAAATATTGCTTAGGTATATTTAATTTACTCCACTCACTTGACACTCACGATAACACGTAGATACCTACGTAAATAATACAACACTGCTTACCTAAATAATAATAATTGGCAATACCTTAGTTAAAACATGTAAAGGTAAGTATCAAAATAATAATATTTGGTGATATCTTAATTACATAGATAGACTAGCATCTACATGGCTAGGTACTCAGTTATTTAATGTTATCTAGTCTATCTTTATTTGATAAAGGTAACGAATTTAAGCCATAAACAAGTATAAATTAAAATCCTTATGTCCATAATTTCCCACAGAACATAGTCACATCTATGGCAAACAGAACGCGAGATTCAAATCAGTTCAACAATGCTAAAGGAACAATACACCGCGTAGCGACAAAACGCACAATACAACATCAATTATTTAACACGTAACATTGTTGCCAACATTAAAAAAAGAATGGAATTGAGAACACGTTGCATTTACGTCACGTTCTTATTTTAATTAAATATTTATTCATGCTCATTAATTCATGTACTTAGCGTAGATTTACACGTACATTTAGATAAATTTACTTATGATTTTACGTGAAATGACGACTAATATATTTTATCACAAACCTCATTATTTAAATTTATTACTCTTTACTAGCTGTTCCAATGAGTATACATAAGTAGCTAAAGGTGTGATTGTGAGTGCTTAGGTCAGGCAGTGCTTTTTGTCAGAACTTTGACAACAGCAGATCTTATTTCTGAGTTTGATATGTGTTTTTATTTATTTATTTATAATTATGTTGTGTGACAGCAATAGGCATGTGGGACCTTAACATCGATATGTTACTTTGCGTACCCTGTTATAAATATTGTTACAAGGAAAAATCTTTCCTTTTTCTATTGCATAAAACATTTTTTACTGTAATGTGTGTTAGTTTATACATTACTATTATAACATTAAAAATATATGAACCTCATTCAAAATGATCTCCATTGGCTTTAATACAGTCCTTAAACGGTCAGGTCAGTTATAAATAGAAACACGCACTCTCTCCATGGGAAAATTCTTCACTACCAATCTTATGGATTGTTTGAAATTAAACTACTATATACGGATTTTATCGCGTTGTTTATTTATCACTGTATTACAAAATTTTGAAAATATTACACTACTACTACTATTGATTTAATTTTACTAATTTATAAGCTAATAAAATTATTTAAACTATTAAATCTATTTATTTTTGGTTTACACTTTCCCCGACGTTTCGGTTGCTTTTCAGCAGCCATGGTCCAAATAATTTTATTAGCTTATAAATTAGTAAAATTAAATCAATAGTAGTAGTAGTGTAATATTTTGAAAATTTTGTAATACAGTGATAAATAAACAACGCGATAAAATCCGTATATAGTAGTTTAATTTCAATGAATAACATTCGCGTAAACAGAAGACAATCTTATGGATTGTTTTAGGGATTCCACATTATCATGGCGTTTAGAGCATGCTATACTCTCCAAAACTGACCATAAATTATAAACCAGTGGATTAAGATCGGGACTAGATGATGGCCAGTCTTCAGCTATGATTAAGTGCGAAACGTTCGTTTCCAACCACGCTTGGGTGGATTGAGCTTTAGGACTCGGTGCTGAGTCTTGCTGAAAGGACCATTCTTGATTATGGAACATGGTGGTGTTGTTAAGAGGCTTAACCACCTTCTCAAGAATCGTATCTTGATACACATGTGTCGATGTTTTGACATCATTTCAACCAAAATATGGCTCAGTCACTCCTTGATAGCTAACATCCCACCAAACCATCGCATAAGTCCGATAATGTCCTCTGTCGACCAATTGGCAAGTTTTTATAGAGCTTTGAGCATAAACTCGGTCATTCGACTTGCTAAAACATTGCTCAGTAGTAAAAAAATCTGTGACTGTGTTTGCGTACCGCTTAAGAAGTTTATTAGAACCATATACATTTTTAAATTAACAGTTATATAATGACCAGTGCGTCTCTTATAGGCTGCAAAGTCCTAAGTCATCTTTTAAGATACGCGACATGGCTTTAGGTGTTGAATTCATTTTCCGAGATAAAATATTTTGCTTTCGGACAGTATTTCTGCGAATTCTTTCGTTCACTGCTTTAATCGCCCTTTTCGTACAAATACTTCGTGGACGGCTAGATCTTTTTCTGTTACTAACAGAGGAGGTTTCATTGTTTCAAGAGCCCGATACACAAACATTCGACTAATACCAAGCGAATGGAGAGTTTCAGAAATTGCATTTGGCTCCATACCTACTTTGTGCAATGGTATTGTTACGTGCTGGGCTCGACGGATAAGAATATAATAATAATAATAAATAATTTATTTCTCAAATTTACATATACATTTATACTACATTACAAAGTAAATTATTATATAATACAGTGAAATTGGTTAAAATTGTAGATAACAAATGAGACATGCATTTATTTTAATTCCCTTACAAACTAAAATGAAGAGGGAAGGTAATTGTAAAAGATCTGTTTAATAAAAATATTAACTCTGCCCCTTAAAATAGGTTTAGCCTGTGTCTTAAGAGACAGTGATCGGTATAAGTTTTACAATATATAATGGCAACACTGCCCTCTTAGCGTTAACATCGATCTTATAAACTTTATGTAAATAAAAATAGAAATAGTAGTTAAAGGAAGTCAAAAAGTGTAAATAATATAAGTTAAGTCTATAAAAAACACGTGGAAACATTAGCACTCTAATACAAAGTGAAAAACAACAACAAAGTGAAATAAGAAAATTTGGCAAAAGTGATAGGTACATAAACTTTGAAAAATAAGAAAAAAGTAAGCTACATTTGTGATAATGAAGAAATATTTACTTATGAACTAACAGGAACATCGTTTCGTGAGTAATTTTCACACTATTTAAGACAAACATAACTAATTTAATGTTATTGGGTCCGTTTTTTATTCAAACATAGAAGCATTACGAAAGACCGAACATTAATAAATAATTGTGGAGTATTACGAAAGACCGAACATTAATAAATAATTGTGGAGTATTACGAAAGACCGAACATTAATAAATAATTGTGGAGTATTACGAAAGACCGAACATTATAATTGTGGAGCATTACGAAAGACCGAAAAATTTGGAGTATTACGAAATACCGAATAATTATAAGCACAAGAACATAAATTACGTTCCGTTCCAAGTTCACTATATCTATAGACCAGATTTGACAGGTGCCAAATACTGATATCTTGGCCACATAAAAATTACGTTTCATTTCACGTTCAATACATTTCTACAATACATTTCTAGAATATCTACGACTGACCTACACGAATGTTACACATAGCGGCCGCAAGATGCCAGCACTAGTAGTATGTTATAAATGCAAAAAGTCTGTTGACGTGAAAAAAACTGCGTTGTGTTCTGTTTGTAACAACAGATTCGAACTAAACTGCGATGGATACCCGGAACAAACATATCGATTAATGAGCCAAGATTCTAAAAAGAAATGGCGCTGCAAAACATGTATAAGAAAAAAGTCTTCTTTTAGTTCGTCGGATATATCCAACATAACAATGCGGAAAAAAATTACGGAAACCACAAAACGATCACCTCCAGAATATCATGCAACGAAGACCACTCAATCATCCCCCAACCAGGATTCACATATACTCACCGATTATGATACTTCGTACGAAATCGATATCACGCCGAATAAACTCTCAAAAAGTGTGGACGGCACAACGAGCAATACCCTATGTACATCGGAAATGCAAGACACAATAGCACAGCTGACTGAAAAATTGAAAAGTACAGAAAATGAGTTAGAAAATACTATATTAGAAAACAACGATTTAAATAAGCAAGTGAGCAAGTTGACTTCTGAAATTAAAATATTAAAGTCTTTATGTCATTCTTCCACAACTTTAGAGAGCAGCCCAATGGACGATAACAAAAAGAAAAGAAGATCTCTATTGAGTTATAATACCTCCTTCACATCTTCCTCGCCGCGAATCACGTCAAACGCAGATATCCATATTAAACATATCCAATTACAGGAACAAATTAAAACCCTGCAAAAGGATTTACAAGAGGCAGAGCTGGAAATAAGATCACTGACTACAAAATTACAGGTTTTGAACCAATCTATTGGAGCTACACCAAAATCGAAACATAGCTTCTTAGCAGAAAATAGTACACCAAACCTAATGACCACAGACCAAAAACAGAGAGAAACTGGCAAAAGAATAGTGATCTTTGGTACCCAGCAATGTGTCGATTTAGCTGCTGCCCTTATTGCTTCGAGAAATACTACGCAATATGAAAGATATGGGGTCTTCGCCCAAACTATGCCAAACGCACGCAGCGATACAATAAGAAGAAGTTGTGCCAATATCAACCTGAGAACCGACGACAAAGTTGTAATATGTCTGGGCGAGAACGACAATAACATACAACATGTGATAACGCAGCTAAAAATTATGTTGAAAACGTTTTATAAAAACACTGTAATTATATTAAAAGTCTTTAAAAATTACCAAATAGATGTAAAAAAATTAAATTATCGCATAAATAATGTTTGTAAACAGTAAAATTAGGGAAAGTGACACATTTTTTCGAGCATAGTAACACAACACCTACACATAATTTTAGAATACTACACCAAAACATTGCGAGTGTATTGCCTAAACAGGAACTATTAGAGTTAACATTACAGGAGATGCGAGTTTCACAAAATGAACCACATGTAATTTGCCTCTCTGAAACATTTATTAAAAAAGGTTACGAGAACTATCTTAAGTTATCGTCATACCAAATGGCAACAAATTTTTGTAGAGAAAAACAACGGGGTGGCACTTGTATACTGGTCAAAAGGGGTATAATATTCAAAGAATTATCATTTGTAAGTTATGCATCAGTAAATATATTCGAAATCTGTGGCATTGAGCTAACAGATGAGAAATTAATAATAATTTGTGTGTACAGAACACCTCAGTCAGATCCCAATCTATTCTTAAATAAGCTAGATAATCTTCTACATGATTTATCTAAGAAATTTAAACCTAAGACTCGTATTGTTTTAACAGGTGATTTTAACATAAACACATTGAAAAAAGGTAAAATTACAAACGATTTCACTGACCTAGCACACAACCATAATATTATAATCCACATTAATGTAGCTACTCGTAAGTCCTCTTGTATAGACCATATATTAAGTAATATACCAGACGCAATCGCCAGAGTACTACCACTTCACCTATCCGATCACGAGACAGCACAAATGCTCACCTTCCCTTTGATATATAAAACAAAAACGTCAATATACTATACTTACAAAAGAGATTATAATCTGGATAATATACGTAAATTTAAAGAAAGCTTACAAAGTTTATCTTGGACAGATACATATATGGAAAACGATGCGAATTTGGCATTCGATTGTTTTCATGAATTAATATGTATATTTTACGATCTCTGTTTTCCAAAGCTGAAAGTGACGGTAAATTTAAACAATAAAAAAAAACAAACTTGGATCACTAAAGGCCTCAAACAAAGTTGTAAGATGAAACGAACCTTACGATACGGTTATTATAAAAATAAAAGTATAGGGAACAAGATTAAATACACAACATATTCAAAAATATTACAAAAATGTATCTACAATGCTAAACGAAATGCTAACATAAAGTTTATGAATAATAACAAAAACAAATGCAAAGCGACATGGACAGTCATCCGCAACGAAATACATAATTCAAATCATAAGGACAATATTGAATATATTCAGATGGATAATGCTATACTTACAAAACCTACAGAGATAGCCTCAGCGTTTAATAACTATTACGCAAACGTAAACCTACAGAAACACCCACAGAAATGTGTCAATAGTAGTAGTTTTTACGACACCCCTAACTCAATGTTCCTTACAGCAATGTCTGAAAGTGAAGTAAGACTACAGATATTATCATTGAATAATACAAACTCTGAAGGCTATGATGGTCTAAATACTAAAATTATTAAGATATGTGTCAATGAAATAAACACAGTTTTAACACATTTAATAAATTTATCGTTTTCGCAAGGAGTCTTTCCCAACGCTTTAAAAAGGTCTATTATTAAACCGATCTTCAAAAAAGGAGAAAAATCTAATATGAGTAATTATCGTCCTATCACGTTAATACCAATCTTGTCTAAAATATATGAAAAATGCATGTACAAAAGACTAATTAGCTATTGCGATAGGTTTAATATAATAAAGAAAGAGCAATTCGGTTTCCAAAAAAATAGGTCGACGACTTTAGCAACTTTTTCTCTTCTGAAGGAAATATTAGTAAACATTAACGACAATCGACTGACGACAGGGCTTTTCTTTGATTTGTCAAAAGCTTTTGACCTGGTTTCACATGAATTACTTTTACAAAAACTGGAAGCCATCGGAATCAGGGGATTACCACTTCAGTGGATATCGACGTACCTAACTAACAGACAACAAAGCGTCACTATTTCCAAAATTGATGAAAATAAGATATTGACGCCATATTCATCCGAATATAAAAACGTCAAAATCGGTGTGCCCCAAGGCAGTATAATTGGTCCTATCTTATTTTTGCTCTACATAAACAATATAGTTGACATCACCAATCATAAAAATTTTTCTCTTTGCTGACGACATTTCTATAATTGTAACAACTGACAAGAAACATAACTTTTTAACTGATCATGAAGCAGACATAAATAATACAATAGACAATTTAATTAATTGGCTAAATAATAATAATTTATCTATTAATCTCAATAAATCTGTATATATTCAATTTAATAAATCTTATAATAATAAATTCAATTTTAAAATGAACATAACTAAAATTACCCAAGTACCACATACGAAGTTTCTAGGTGTATTCATAGACGAATACATAGACTGGAAAGCGCAGATTGATAATGTATGCACTAAAATAAATAAATTTGTATACGCCCTTAGACAGATTAACAACCTTACAAATATAAAAACAGCAATTATGACGTACCGTGCATACGTGGAGTCCTCGCTCCGTTATGGACTTACTATGTGGGGGAATAGCACCGACCATGATAGAGCATTTAAGGCACAAAAGAAATGTATACGGGCCATATACGGGATTGCACCTGACGAATCATGTCAACCTATTTTCAAAAGGCTTGGCTTGCTACCGCTTCCGTCATTATATGTATACGAAGTGTGTATGTTTGTACGTAAACATAAAGACATGTTCAAAACAGCCGAAGATGTAAGTTCTCGCAATCGACGTGATAAACATAGACTTGTTCTAGGTGTGATCCCTCGATTGACAAAATATAATAAGAGCTGCCTGGCTATGTGTGTACGAATTTATAATAAATTACCAGTGCATCTAAAGACTTTAAATTGCAGACTGCTTAAAATTAAACTATACGAATGGCTGAATCAAAATAATCTTTATAGTATTAAGGAATTTCTTGAGCATAAATTATAGTTCGTAATGTTCACAATTTTTTGCATGCTTTTTAGCCAAACATGTTAGAACTATATTGTAACATAACATCTTTGTATACCATGTTTTAAGCAAATAAATATATTATTATTATTAAAATAATAAGATTTGTACAACGATTTAATATGATATAATTAAAGGAAATCAACATAGAAAAGGACTAAAATAAAGTGTGTGCGTGCATGCGTGCGCTCTTTTGCGTGTGTGAATGTGTGTGAGAGTGAGTGTGTGTGTGAGGATGCGTGTGTGTGTATGTATGTATGTTAGAGTGTCATACACTTTCATTAAGCGATATAGCAGAGTAGGTTTTCTGTGGCGGTGTAATCCTGAGCTAGCAACCAATCGGTTAATTTACTTTTTAGCGAGTGAGTGTTTAAATCTAATATAATCTAATATATATATATAAAACAATATTACCGACTAAAACGTTTTATGCTATCACACAATTAACTTTAATACACAACAAACACTATACTACACTTTTCCACTGTAACTACTTCAAACTCCGTAGTATTTTCGCTTCCGTTCGCTTCGATGAACACTTGACCGCTTACGATAGTAAACTGACTCGGCGGTGCGCGTGCGCTGTATTTATACGCGGGTAAAGCGTTTCTGGAGTTTTCTAGAAAATGTCATACACGGTACGTAACAGCGCGATGATTCGAGAATGTGCCAGCGTTCTCTCTACACGACTCGTAACGAAAAATATGTATTTCCATATGATGTCAATATATGGTGCTGTAATAAATTATTAGACGGGACTGCCGAGTCTTCCCCACAGTGCCGTCAGATGGCACTAGCCGTAACAGTATCATAGCAATTTGGTTCTTTTTATAACCCCACTCCATTTTAATATCACAAAAATATTTTATAACGATTGGCGCGAAAATGAGAAAACACAATGAATATTATTACAAGAATTACAGATTCCAAATTCAAATGTAATATAATGTTGTTTTTTTTTTAATTGTAACAGTATTTATGGCCAGACTAAGTATATAGAATTACAGTAAAATATTTTAAGATGTATTATTTCAAATTTCAGCTATGTAAATTTAAGTAGTAGCTATATAATAATGGATATAACGCGTGTTTCTCCTTGTTGCACCTTAAGGTGCAAACACTGACACAATAGAAATAGCGTGCAAATATTCTGGTTACTTATCTGTGTTTGCTATCAAATAAAAATAACTTAAAATATATCATCATAACACTAAAAAAAAAAAAATTGTAAACGGAGTCGTGTTTCTGCGTGTTTCGATATTGTACAACACGAGCGTGAGTTAACGTAATAAGAAAACACTCGAAAGGCTCTGTGATAGCATTCATTAAAATAGCTTAAAGAAAACGTGCCCATACAATACAAGTGTGCAGAATGCCGGGCAAGCGCGGGAAATACAAGCTGCCAGTATTAACATAAACGTTTCTTGATAGCCAACTTAACGATGCTAATTATATTCAGAATAATGATCAACTCGACGACTGTTTGGGCTAAGTAAATAAAAAATTCTTAAAGTAAAATATCAGGGCTGAACGAGATTTAAACTATAGGTAGGTACTTATAGTTATGATATTTATTGACATAACTACTTACAACTATTTTTTAATATTCGGCGCGTGGTAATCTATATTTATATACAGAGGTAAATAAACGATTCTAAAAGGTCATTTGCTAATATATAGCTATGATATCCTTAAATAATGTAGGCCACGTTTTTATAACATACCACGCGAATAAAGCTGGAGAAAAGCGAGTCTAATATATACCTGACCATAAACAAGATCTTTCATAGTTAGTGTTTCTGTATATGATACAATTCTTTTTTATGTCGTTGGTTAGAGACATATTTGTGTAATCCTAATGATCAAATGGTAAATAAGTACTGCAGATATTTTTACCCACATTGACGAAGAGCAGACGTAATAAAAGATACAAAAATAATTCACCGCATTCTTATTTTATAAATGAAAGTTTGCTACTTTAAAATTTATATATCCATGTCAAATTTACTAAGTAACATTCAACTGCTAAAGTAACCTCTCATTCCGTCGCGTCAGTCATCACTGG
Organism: Catocala nupta; assembly: GCA_963675205.1. Taxonomy (NCBI): domain Eukaryota; kingdom Metazoa; phylum Arthropoda; class Insecta; order Lepidoptera; family Erebidae; genus Catocala; species Catocala nupta. Next base: position 8,608,944 of record OY776095.1, on the reverse strand, counting down.
AGGATCCAATAAATGGCGCGATAGCTCATAAACTAGGGCGTCTCGTGTCGCCATGTTGCGATCTTGAGTGCATTATAAAATACTGATTTATGTCGCAATGTTGCAACTATAAATTCGTATGTCGTGCCCTCACCTAGCTGGTGGCTTAACATCAGTAAAATAAACCTGCAATATATATTTATGAGATTTTTATCGCTAAATCCGGAAATTGTAAATTTGAAAGACGAGTTCTTTGTTGGTAGATTTTAAAATGTTGCAAGGTTTATTATTTATTTGCACTTTAAAATATGTTCTAAGTTTAAGTGCAAAAGTTAATTGGGCAGTGCAATACTACACGTGAAGTCATATTTTGAGTATTTTAAATTGTACTCAAACGTGTCTTTGCAGTAAGCGGATTGCTCAATCGTATAAGTAAATAATCTAGTAGAGTTGTCTCCTCTGGCACTTATTATTAATATGTTCCCCACGGTTTCGCCCACGATTAAGATTACCCACTGTTCCGCTCCCGTTGCTTGAAGATGTGAAGTAGTCTATGTAGTATAGAGTAGCTATCTAAAAAATTAAGAATCTATGCTAATATTTTAAAGCTGAAGTTTGTTTGTTTGGTTGAACGCGCTAATCTCAGGAACAAAGAGTTCGAATTGAAAATTATTTTAGTGTAGTAAAGCCCATTTATCGAGGAAGGCTATAGGCTATAACATCTCGCAACGACCACAAGCAATGGGAGCGGAGCATCAATAAAAAAATGTTGCAACATCGGGGTAAATTCTCTTATGTAAAGCAGACGAAGTAGCGCGGGTCAGCTAGTTAACTAATGAAATCGGTCTAGTACTTCTTAATTTTATTTATTACAAAATCAACAAATATTTTATCTGTACGTGTTAGTCTTGTCCATATTAAATAAAGCTTCGACAATTCGCATTTCGTGAGACACAAAATTGGATTGGATTGGATGTTTTGACATCCTTAAAGAAAAACAAATCAATATTGATCATCTTCAGTAAATTAAATCGAGAAGAAGACTTGTAATCACATTTCTTGTTATAAGTTTACTGACAAAGCGAGCGACTTATAACAACACAACAACAGCGGCGCGCGGCCTGGCACACGTTGCGCTGACAGCTGAGCGAAGCGGCAGAAGCCGCGTATTGTGAGCGCAACCGCAAATTGGAGGCGAGTAGCTGCAACGCGGCGACCGCGCGCCTGCCGCTGACGCTGTGTCGCCGTACGCTCATTACCGCTTTATTATTTGTACAAAAATGTCGCAATAATCTCACTGCGCGAACGCCCTCAGCTGACAATCTTGTTACACGTAAGCTTTTGTGTAAAAACTCTATACAAAGCTTAACACGTCCAAATTATGCTGTGTTAAGCGGCCTTGTTTTCCACTAGAAAGAGAGCTGCTCTGTAATGGTGTGTCCTTTGTCTGAACAGATAGGTGTGTAACTTAGCAGACCTTGTTTTGTTTTGTTTATCATAAAATTTATTAGTGTCATAAAGTGTGTTTATTGCTTTGATTGTCTTTCACGCAGTTACGGACTGACGTGATTTTTTGATAATGTTTATAGCTTATTGGTCAGCGATCAGTGACATAGGATATGAACTCAATTAATTTTAATCATTTTATGAGAGTGAAGCCGCTTTCAAAGCTAGTAGGTATATTACAAGACCATTACAAAACGAAGAACACCACTTTGCCCCCGAAACGTTAAATAAGAATTTTTTAATAAAGTATGTTCCACATCACTTATTTTCATCATACAAAATCATTCATTGACGTCGTATTTCCCGTTCGCTTTTCATTTATGCCGAAGGAAACATTCAGCTGGCGTACAGTGTAATTTACAAGATTGAATAACACCAATCAGGATTAACGAGTCGATTTATACGCGCTGACGATACGTTCAAAAATAACATGAAAAATACAAGTTACCATGGTGTTCATTAGCTTTGACTTCCGTAATTTTAACGGCGAACGCGAGTAAGTCGCGTGCTATGAATGCAGCGAAAATTAGAATGTTGGTAGAATCGCGTGCAGATTACAGTATTTAGAATGCAGTTGGCAGCACTGAATTCTCGTACCAACTGAATTAACTAACTAGATATGGCTGGCTAAATGTTATGTTTTTGCTGCCCTATTATTTAAATATGAATTCTACGGGTTGAGAATATTATAAAATTAATTTCTTTTAATATTAATTTTATCCATTTAATCTATCAATTTATACATAAACGGCTGGATGAATATTAATTATTTATTACTACCTAACTAAAATAATTTAATCTCTTAAACTGTTTCCTGTGTAAAAGTCAAATCCGGTCCTTTGGGCCTTCATAAGATGATCGTTAACACTACTAACTTGAATACCTATTTCATTGGCTCAATATATTATTCTTGCCTAATTTCATTTAAAAAAAAACTCTCGCACTAGGAATATTTCCTGTATTGCGAAGGCCTTTACAAACATTCGAAAAACGTATACAAAGAACATCCAGACCCGAAATAACTATTCGTTGATCATTTTTGTACCGTGTGGGGATCGAACCCACAGCACTCGGCCTAATGGCAGCGGTGAGGCGACCTCCTAAATCACTACGTCATATGTGCAGTCATATTATTATATACTAGTTTTTCCCCGCGGTTTCACCCGCGTAAGTCCCATTTCCGTGGTAATATCGGGATAGCCTATGTGTGAATCCAGGTCTCCAGCTATCTTCATACCGAGTTTCATCGCAATCGGTCTAGTATTTTTTGCGTGAAAAAGTAACAAACATCTATACATCCATACAAACTTTCGCGTTTATAATATTAGTAAGGATTTTTTAATTAGATATCTTTATCGTTTACGTAATGAGCATAAAATTAATAATTATCTAAGACCTAGCGAACGTCTAACATGGAGCCTTATTTCAATTAAACAGTGAGGACGTATTCCATCAAAATTCCTCTAAAACCGAGCTGTCGTCGTACATTGCAGGCTAAACTAAAGTTGTATAGGTGTATAGCCTATAATGGTGGAACAAGCGAGTGCTCGCGATAAATTCAGTGCGGGCGCGGGCCTCATTGAATCATCAATCACTCCCCCGCGCGCTGCTCACCCCCGCACACCCGGTGCCGGTGTAATTAAGTCCCAAATTATCCCTGTATGGGGTGGCCATGGCTCCTTACATTAAGTCTCAAATTACGCATTTCATAGAATAAATTGAGTTATATTAAAAAATAAGTTGTAAAGAATAAAGACAATCGCTCACGAATTCGTACTGATACGATATTAAAATAATAATTATTTTGATATCTTTGTTTATAGCTCGAATTTGGGTCTAGCAGATGCTTGCCACAGATTTTTTTAATGAGTGAATACGTATAATAAGCTTTAAGCAACAATATATTGAACACTGAAAAGTTTATCAAATTCTTTTTGCTATTGTATTTGCATATTGAATATTGAAGAATTTGAATAAGTGTGTTTAGGTATTCATTTTATGTTGTAACCGTGATCTAAGTATAAAAGCTCGAACGAGTGTAATCTTCGCTTTTTAAGATCATTTTACAATACTAATTTCTAAAGATAAAATTATTTTACTGATAAAAATGTCTGCAGTTATCCTCAAGTTTAATCAAACAACATGTTGATCCTACATAACCCTGTACTGTGACGTTCGAACCAGTAACACCAATTACCAAAATTCGTCAAGATTTCTATATCCACTGTCCTGCTCAGATTAATGGTGGACGTGTATGAGTGACAGAGAGACGAGAATTTGCGAGCGCCATCGATGTTAAGTGTGAATAAGTGTATCTTGATGAAGTAAGACAAATTGCTCGTGTTAAGGAGTTAAAAGGAGTGCTTAGCTCGCGGTACTTTTGTTTAGTTAAGGACGTATTGTTGCGGTATTTTTGGTTATGGTTCTCTTGGGAACAAATACACTTAAACTATGTACAAGACGCTTTAAAGCATTATAACTACTTAAGTGTCTTACAAGATGACGAATATTATGCAAATAAGATCTACCAGGATCTTATTTGAAACATTTATATTTCTATCTGTAGCACGGAATATTAGAAATATTGTATACCGTTTGTCGGTAAGTAGCATTAGAGTTCACATATAAAATCTTGGGCAAAAGATTTTGGAACGTTTAGGCCATAAGGCAAACCAAAACAGGCGAGGAAAGTAACGACTAACTACTTAACAATCACACGTCAATGGTCATTAACAGTTTTTAAAGACCCAGCATGTTACAATCTAATCAACGATGTTAAACTCATGTCAAGTGATTTGATTGGCTGTTGCTAATTTAGTCAGCCAATCACAGCAGCTGACTTGCCTTTGACCTTCCAGTCTGCTTACTTTTCTTTTATTAGATACGTGTGTATATGAATCAGCATATTATAACTAGAAAGTTTAGCCACAGGCTAGCTTAGCCTGAACTTATATTTTGCTACAATGTTTATAATCGTACGTAAGAGGTAGTCTAAAACTGGTGGCCATAGACGAGAAGGTGAAAGGAAATCGTTTGGCTTGGTATGGACATGTTATGCGAAGTGATGATACGTATGTAGGTAAGCAAGTGATGAATATGAGGGTAGAGGGACGAAAAGGGAGAGGAAGGCCAAGGAAAAGATGGATGGACTGTTTGAGGATGGATATGAAAGGGAAAGGGGTAAATGATCAGATGACGGGTGACAGAGAAGTATGGAAGCGAAGGACATACTGCGCCGACCCTAAATAAATTGGGACCAGGACAAGAGGATGAGAGGATGAGATGGTTATAATCTACCTAGGTTCTAAGCAAATGAAAAATAACAATAATATGTGAATCGTATTACACCTGTATTCTGGAACGGATAGGCAAAGGTGTATACCCTCATATTTCGCTTACTATGGTTTTACGTAGGTACCACTTAATCCTGGGAACCGGGCACAGAGTTCTAGACGCTGAGATGATACTCAGAATTTATTACCAGAAAAGCCCAATAACACTCTGCCCGACCCTGGAATCAAAATCGAGATTTCATGCATAGGAATCGCATCTACCACTACGATTTGAAACAATCATAACCTATTTCACAAAAACTTCATTAGCGCAAGCTTAGTTCTCTAGCGCAACTTCATCAGATTAGAAAGTACCAAGTGCTTAGCAAACTTCAATTTTAAGCGAAAACTTGAAGATTAACAGCGCGTGCTGGCCGGCTTGATTAAAAACAAAACAGGGACCAACAAAAAGTGCCATGACTATAAACAAAATTAAGCGCGGGCCGAGAGAAACTTTGTAAGTTTGCTATAATGGCGACAACAAAACTGTACATTATTATTATAGACATTTCTAGTACAACGGTATACATTTTAAAAGATATTTCGAGTATTTTCGAGTTTGTGTTGAGTGGTTTGGGGCTAGATAAAGTAAAAATTATGTCCTTTATTTATGTCTCGATTTTTTTCTTTAGGCATTAGCAGTGGTTTTGCTTCTTCAAAGTAATTTAAAGCCTTACAGCTTTGTTGTATTTTCGGATGATCAATATGGCCGGCGTGGTTTACTAAACAGTTTAGTCTGAAAATGAATGCGATATTTTACATAAATTTGTAATTCGCAATAGCTTAGGGATATGTTTCATAATGACTCACAAGTTTTCTGTGCTTGAGCTGGTTTATTATTTCTGTTTATTTTATTTATTATTATGATATTTATTCATATTAATTTTACTCAATTTTTTAAAGTCAACTGCGTAGCTTAGTGTAGCATTGACGTACGATAACGATTGTACTTAAGTCATACCTCGTATCTTAAAATTAAGTTGACCAAAAATCTTTCACTTCTAAATATAAAAAAAGTCAAATGAATTTCAAAACAATTTTGAAGATGAAATACAGTATTGTCGTAACTCGCAAATATATACAGTAGTCTATCCTAATATAAAAAAAAGTTTGTTGGAGAGATTTTTTATTTGTTTGTTTAAAAGGATTTAACTCAAAAACTGCTCAACAGATTGTTAAAATTATTTCAACATTAGAAAACTATATTATCACTAAGTAACATAGGCTTTATTTTATTTATAAAAAAGTACTGTTACTATATAACCTAACCTATTTATATACGAGTGAAGCCGCGAGCAAGCTCGTTGATTATAAACCTAAGGTTTCTCACTCTGAATGAGGCACTAAAGATGTACCTAGTATTTATTTATTACGTTTAATTAATATTAAATAGTAAAGTATGTATCATTAGGTAATTAAGCATCGATTACGTAAACATAAGTTTGTATTAAAACGCAGCAATAGCAAGTGATCGTGGATGATTGATTGCGACGCAACGGCCGGTGTTGCCAACTTCGTGAATCAATCATACCGAGTGCTGTGGCAGATGTGCCGCTGAGCCATGAGCTGATTGTATTTTGTGGCGAGTAAACTTAGTTCATTAGCGTAGACAATGCATATAGCTCAGTATATTTTAAGTATACTTAGACGATGTAACGCAAATGACAATAGTTGTTGCATATAATTATGGGCACGTGATTTCCAAAGTTAAATTGTAAGTTACATACAGATCTTTCTTGTATTCCTTATTGATACTGGTACTTACCATACGTACATCATACATTTTCAGAACAGTATCAATATTAATTGTTTTACTGGTAAATTATTATAAACAAAAAAAGTACTAGACTATAAAAAAATGTGTTTCACTAATTATACGTACTGTACTTTTAATTTATACCTTCATAAAATATACTAAAAATGCTTTCGAGTAACATAAAATTTGCATTGCGTACATTTTAAAATCACAACTTTTTATGTAAATCCCGCACTGTGCTAAATTTAAGCAACGATCGTTATATCGTCAGTTAATTTCTCATTTAAAATGCCGTAAAATCATTTTGTTTTTACTGGAATAGAAGTAAAGCAAAATTAGTAATGGCGAGAAAAGGAGAAACTATCATTGATCACGAAAAAGTCCGTAGATATGATGTGCAAATCGTATTGGTAAGTACTTATATGAATTGGCGTATCTGCGATCATTTTGCAGAAGGCGGTTTCCGAACAGCAGTTTCTAACATACCTACATAGGTACAATCCTAGAATTTTGAGTTGAACACTAAAATATCGGAGTGTACGTGAGTACATGGTACTAATATGCTGCAAAACGACTCATCCTCAACATTATTTTTTCTAATTATTTTGTTCCTTGACTTAACGAGTCGCACCGAATTTGGCTAATATACGAATATACGTGTAAGTATATAATTAACGGGTGCAACAAACTCACGATATAAACACATATATATAAGTACTATATACGGCATTCCGCTGAAACTAGGGCAGACCGATTGGCAGCACCTCTAACCTACTAAGGATCGCAGCCAAATAACGTCTTATTGTGTTACTATTGTGAGGAGGGTATCCAGGACCTTTATGAAAGTGCTGTGCTGTCAGTAGAAACAGTAATCTTTGTTCCGTTTGCAGCGTGCTAATTTAATGTCCATAAGTGTGTATTTTTTGCGTAAGGCGTAAATATATCTAGAGCCGTCAAATAAAGTATGAGTAGCGCATTGCCAACTATTACAAAACGCAAACGCATAAGACAATAATCACCTTGATGATCTACTGACTCCACTATATCCGTTCAAGGAGTTAGTCACTGTAGGAACACAATATAAGGTTTGGTTGCCGTCTTCCATAGGTAGGGGAGGATACACCAACTCAGTCGGGTTTGTTCAAACTGGAATACAGATTATGAGTTTCAGCAGAATATATTTTAGGAGAGGATCCCGCTATTTATTATCTATCTTTCGCCTATTTTAGCATAGATACATAACAAACCTATTGAAGATATGAGATCGTAAGAATGTGAAAACTATTTAAGATGGATCCATGTTCTAATATGTAGCATATAAAATACTGTTCCTGTCAAGACATAAAATTTATTAAAAGAAAAGTACGTCATCTAAACTTGTGCGCTTGGGATACTTAGTTCTAATTATCCCACAGCGTATAAAGTCCAATCTAAAACATATTTTTTTAATATGCATTTTTATATATCTAAGTTGACTAAGCCCAGTAAGTTTTATATGCTTATTTGCCAACTCTTTACATAACATATAATATCTAATAAAACATACTATACGACAAGTAAAAAGTACGATGTTCTTTTCCCGTTATAAAGCAGAACATAATAATAAAAACGCGAACTGGAGTCGTATATCAATTCGAAGAGGAAAGTTCTCGAAGCTAGAACCGCGCAAATAGTGAGTTATTTTTCCAATTTGCTCTTAACAAACACATTCGGCGAGTGTTGCGAACTTTACGCATAACTTGACAGAGTTAGTCTCGGCATGCCGTTTTTCCGCCCCTTCGACTGGACGGACCACATGTCGGCAGCAGAACCCAAGCCTATTTACATGCAAATTGCTAACCACGACAGATTTCTTTTCGATGTCCCCCGTCTTTGGTTTGAATAACTTTCATCACTATACATAATTCATTCGGAACGGACCGCGGAGATCTTTTTTATTAGTTTCCTATTCAGATTTTACTTTGGAGTACAGGCAGTCGTTGAAAAGATTTTGATGTGTGCAGATGAATTGAAAATTGATTCTTGCGCCATCTGGTAGTGCGATCCCAAACTAGTTTCTCATATAACGCGATAGATGTCGCTATGTGTCGTTATTGCCGAACTAAATATAAAATGTAAAGCAGTTTGTGATGAATATTAATTATTGTACTTGTGCAGTCATTATTTCCTTTTAGCGCATTATAGAACTTGGGGCCTCATCAAGCAAATTACGTCTTCACATCTCGGGACTAAAAATTAATTTGCATTTGAAACAGTGAACGGTGCTGCAGCAGTGAAAGGTCCGTAATTTGCTCCGCGAGCGGAGATAGATAAAATTAGTAACAATTTGAACATAACTTTGGCGATTTCGCAAATTACACGGTTTGTTTCGTGACGTTGCAAATTTACATTTTATTTACTACTTGGCAACTTTGTTGAAACAATCTAAATATTAAATAGTAGTAAATATCAACGTAATTCATAATTAGGGGTCCTCGTGATAGTCATTGTGGAATACATTAATATACACAAACTTACCTATAATAAGTAAATAAGGTCCTTATAAATAACTAGCTACAAAAAATGTAAATAAAGAGTATAATCCACTGACTTTTTCACATTTCATAAGTTGTGCATCTCTGAGGTAGTTGAAATGGAATAGATACAATGCGATATTTAAAAAAAATAATAATAAATAGATTTTACAAAACTAAATTATAATATAAGTCACTATTTAAACACAGAAATCATATCCCGTATGGTCTAGTGGCTAGGATACCTGGCTTTCACCCAGGAGGCTCGGGTTCGATTCCCGGTACGGGAATATCTTTTTGTAATTCTTACCTTGCAATTAAAATTATTTTGTGAGCGAAAATTTTTTCTTCGGCATTGCCTAAGATAAACACAATATCGGCTGAGTCTTGATCTTCGGATAGCCTTTGTAAATCTCGGAGCAGGCCTGGCAAACCCGCCCTCTCAACTGACGCAGTACAGCAAGTGCCGGCTACTCGGTTTGCCATTGGCACCGACAATTTCTTTTTAGTAGGATAAATTTTGACGTTATATGTTTACAAGAGTAGAAATTCAAGAGAATTACACGCGAAAGTCACAGAAACTGTCACAAAAACAATAAGTTCACTTTTTGATAACCTAAACACTTCTAAACACAACAATAACAAGAAAACAAATCGTTAACTTGTACAAAAATGACACAAATTTGCAATATAAAATGACTTGAGCGCACGAAATCACTAATACAGCCGGACAACGCACAAAAAAGCATTAATTCTATATAGAAACACTAGGTTTTCGAATGATAAACTTAAATCTTAGCTAGCTTATCAACATAACCTCAATCACATAACTTCCACTTCGAATAACTTGAACTTGACTCACAAATTGTTTTCCAACTAAAACCTGTTTACTCACAGATTTGCTTTGATAACACAACACAGTGTATATTGTGTTTAGGGTTAAAATTGCTCGTGCAGGTATAAAACTGGTTTTCATTTAACTCGGGTGAGCTGCTTCTATTAATATATCTATCTTTATCACACATTACTGTGCATAGATTATAATTAACTATTTCACTGAGCATCACAAGAGCCTCCGTGGCGCAATTGGCTAGCGCGTTCGGCTGTTAACCGAAAGGTTGGTGGTTCGAGCCCACCCGGGGGCGTTCTCTTTTTGAACTGTAATCATAAGTGCGCTACAATGAAATAAATGTGTATATAATTCATCAGAAATACGACTATTTATCATCTTTATATTATTTTAGAATAACAATTTTATTATTTTATATAACTATCACATAAAATATATATGTATGTATGCTAGTTATCTTTCAAATTGTTTCGCTGCATTGCTGCTGTGAATAGTGGCATTCAAACCATTCTAGTTTACGTTGCATCCATGAACTACGAGCATCGTTGATAATACAGCCGAGCTTAATGATCAACCGATAATCTGTGCTTACACAGCACCTAAATGCGGACATATTGTGGAACACTACAGTTGGAACGGTATGCAGCCATGTCGTTCTGTTCTGAATCCCGGCGATATATTTTAGCACTAGGAAGTCAACGCGTCAGCTTGACAGTTCGGAAATTGCAACCCAATGCCGACGCTCTGTGGCGCGACCCGAGCGCCATCCGTCGGCATACGTCGGCCACGACCACGTCCGTCACACTTCGAATTTCGAATGCGTTTGGTATAATTATTGCGTTTTGAATTATAAGTCTTGTAATTATACAGATTAGTAATTTCATATATTTGGTTGTTTGTTACTTACTAAAATCCAACCAGATTCGTATGTATTGCGAAAACATAATAATCACTGAACATAAATGATAAAAGATTGAAAATTAATCAAACAAGACAATGACCTTGTACTCTTAAAATGCCTAATTTTATATGCATTTCATAAAACAAAAGATAAAGTAAAATAATGTATCTAACAATACAGGTAAAAATAAAAATAGAATCTTCGGGATTGAGCCGAGACGTAGAGTTGACGACGACCTGTTCGAGTTTATTGTATTTGCACAGAATACATAATTTTAAGAAGGTATTTTAGAGTTGCAGGTGATGGTAGCTATTGGTGCTAACATGGTGCTTTTGAGAGTAAAGGAATGAAAATGAATGTAAGCAAGATGAAAGTAATGGTATTTGAAAAGAAGGAGTGCATGACGATGTGTAATATAATGATTGATGGAGAACAAGTGGAGCAAGTGCAAGAGATTGTATATTTTTTTGCAAGGGATGGTACACATGAGGGAGATATTGAAAGGAGAACGATTGCTGGCAATAAAGTAAATGCCGCTCTACGCGCTTTTATGAACAGAACATAAGGAATAGTGTGATTAGAGAGAGATGCGGCATAAAAGTGGATATAGTGACGAGAATAGAAAAGGTTATTTTAAGCTGGTTTGGGCATGTAGAAAGAAAGGACGAGAAAAGACTGACTAAGAAACTTTATAAGGCTGAATGGAGCAGTCGTAAGGCGAACGTTTCTTGATCAGATCGGAGACGTTCTGGATAAAGGCCAAGTTAAGAGCACTTTAAACCGGCGAGCGTGTATGAGGAATGTTATGAAAGTGAATGAAGCCAGAGAAGCGTGTCAGGATCGTAGCAAATGGAAATCCGTAGTCTCCGCCTACCCCTTTAGGAAATTATTTATTTTTATTTATTAACGCCACACTTTTGTTAACGGATTTTATCGTGGTTAATGTTGTTTAGGACTTTTTATGTATTCTAAATATACATACATGCATTCCAGTATATCTCGCAAGGGATTAACTAAACAATATCGCTCATTATGTTTCAGTTTGGCTATCTATCGGGCTCATTTGCAAATATTATTTTGCTAATGAAAATTGCCTATCGGAATATCTTATAACACTAACTCGACGCGGCAATCGAAATCGGAACCACGCTATCGGTCTTAGTGTAGGTATCTGCCATGAACAGTACCAGCGAGACAAGGTCAGAAAAAAGTTATGAAATTCTAGACTTTAAGTAGACCTCGTTGTTAGTCTGTAGAATGCATTTTACAGCGAGATAATGTAAAATAAGCAATAATTATTTTACTTTTAAAACTACATTTAGTGTATTTCTAAGTTTTGTAGTTACATACTGTATAGATACTTAAATTTGTATTACTACTATCTGCTTTTTCATACGTCTGGCCGATTTCCAATTAAATTGAGGTTGCTGATTTATTGCTAAGATTTATTGGTCGCCAAATGTCAGCCGCAAGTTTTGCGGCTTTCTGCATTTGTAAAAGCAGCCAAGCGATTGAGAGCGTTTCATGAGCTTAATCGTGCGACGAAATATTTCTTAGCAATGCCTCTGAAAGCTTGACAGTTTGCGTCTAGTATTTTTGATTTTAACCCGTGCATGCTAAAGTTTATCCGGTCTCAAGTAAGCGCTTACTGTAATTTATGTACACACAGCGACGCATCAACCTAGACTGTTTGGACTTTGAACTATTAGAAGTTGAATGTTGCAAATCGTGCGAGAGAGTGCGTTATATTTTTGTTACGCTCTACCCTTACCATTACATTACACCACTATGCACTGTCCCTTTCCGACAATTCTCTAATTTGTATGTAGCGTAGTTATGCGTATATAGGGTGTCTAACTCGATGTGTAGCCGTGTGTACACGCGATTTATTAAAGGTAGATCAATAAAGAATTAATTAACCAACGGTGAAACGTGTGTAAACTGTTATAAGCGGCTGAGCGAAATAAAAACAGTCATCAAAATCATTTGGCACAAATTTTATTCTGACTCGTCGTTGATTAGCTTGTCATGAACCGAGTGTTAGCTACTCAATGCATTTTCTGCATATGAGGCAACGTTCAAAATGAGGATATAAACAACAATCTCATATCTTCAATCAGTATCAAATATTCTTGAAGGAACGAAGTCAAGCGACAAGGTAACAATAATAAATATGATAACAAGAAACTTTATACACCACTATTATACTTTTTTACGTGTGTGCATTCGAATAGAACAGGTTGTTCAGCTGTTAATGTTGCCAACTCAGAAAATATTGTATTTATTCTACAAAAAGATTGATTATGATTAAATAGTTATAAAAATTGGTAAAATCGTTCTAGAATGTCAACATGCATGAAGGCACATCAAGTAGGTAGTCAAGCTATTATACATTTGAATCTAGATAACACAATATACATTCAAAATACGATTGAATTTAATAGTTAAATCGCATCAAATAGTTGGACCATTAATACGATGATGACGCAAATTACAAATGCATTCACGTCAGTTTTACGCAAACGTTGCACCCGCATATTAGTTTAGCGTATTACTATTGTACGCACCGCGGCTTTCACTGTCCGGTTTGTTAGGAACGTGTACACAAATGATGGCTGTCGTCCGCGTCAGCCTAGTGGATGGCTACCCCGTCATCCGCACGGACGGCTGCATTATTCAACTGTCATATAGTCATACCAATTCCACCAGAGCGCTACGTTAGTTTACATTACATTTAGCCCAGCAATGAACAAACAGAGCCTAATAAAGCAAAAATTCCTATTTGCACTCTATGTCGAAAATGAAATTTAAAATGCAGTAAAAATAAAACTTTTGTTGCGGTGTGTTTTTTTTAATTTGATTTGACTGTTTGCTTTGACAAAACTTTTTTGATTGGTGTATGAACAAAAATTAGATCTCTGTAAGCGCAAATAAAAATGGTTTTATTTATTTAAACCGACAGATACTTTATAATATCGGTCTTGTTTACAAACTGTCTGGACACCAGCCTCTGCTTCGTATAAGAAATGTCAAGCAAAATTTCATAGACACTTTTTAGAGATACAAATGACGTTCAATTTTTAAATTATTCAAAGAGTTCTTATTGAGTAATTAATTGCGGTATTTTATCTAGCCAATAAATATAATTGTGCAATAACCAGATCTGTACATAGAGTATCATAATTTTCCTGAGCGTTTATTTTAACAGATGTAGTGGCGATACATCATTGTGTAAACTGCCTCGCTAACAGATATATTGTTTCGAACAGTCTGGTTTCTGTGCACGTCACCATACATTAGTACAATTTACTAAATAATGGTAAATTAAAAGGGCCATACGTCGATAATAATTCTCTCAGTTTGTTTTCATTGCACTGGAGAGCTGTGTCGAACTGTTTTCCAACTGCTCCGATGACGTCTTAATGTATTCCTTTTGATTAGTATTTTTATTTGCTCTTTATTTATGGGTGTCAAGGTTAATGTTTTGTGTAACACTGTGTTCGTTTTAAGTGTAGTTTATGTAAACAGTTTAATGAAAACAATGAACGATTGGTGTTTCTCAATCGCGGCCGTCTATCGCTTGATATCTGTATCGTTTGCGACATGAACCAAATGTGATAAATTAGACATACCTAATGTTGTTATATCTACTAAGTTCAGTTAAAAAATGTTGGCCCATTTTTTATGATACATAACACAGTATTAAATAAAATCTACAAAATTAAATTTTAACCAATGCCCAGCTTTATTTTTTGGATATAGATAAATGTATTTTTAGGGAAAGTGTGGATGTTGTTGGTTTTTTAAAAGAACGTGGTTATCAAGATATATTTTGTCTTGACTTTTGGAATAAATAGCCTTAGCTAGTCAATGATATATAAACTATAGATACGTTGCCCTCGCTCTGTAGTGGCAACATGAATGCAAGGTTTACCAGAAGTCTATTTAGTCACGTACGAACCAGTGCCGCGGGTGTACGTGACATTAAAATAACTAAAGAGAATAACTTCTTCAATAACAAAAAAAAAAAGCCTGCCTGTGTTTTTAGGAAATGTAAAAATTATACTGCAACTGTGAAAGATAAAAAGTATCATTTCATACGGTATCAAGAGAAATGAATTTTATTTTATTTTTATTAATGTCTTATAATGGCGGCTGGCGCCTGAGGTAAGACTATATGTATTTATGCTGTTTTCGAGTGCCGTGATGTTCATGAATGACGCGTCTATTTATATTACGTCATTGTAGCTAGTACGGCTTTAAAGGATACATAAAAAACGAGCGGAAATAACAACACCAGAGTAAAAATACCCCAAATCTCATGTCCAATAAAAATCAAACACGGGTTATCACAACCGGAGCCAGTACAAACATTGTACGATTGTATCAATCACTGTCGATCGGTGATAAAATTTTATTATTTGTTCACGATAATGTCGTGAATAAGTGGATTATGGTTATTTTGATGAACACTGTGTTTGCCTACACGTGTAGCCGTGGTATCGCGGGCTTATGTCAACACTGCCGTATATGCTTACGGATTAAGGTGATCGTTCATGATTCAATATCTAACGGTTGGTATTACTTGTTATTATTATTATGTTTGTTTTATTTATGGCATGCTTGTAGTCACGAATTTATTAACATACTGGACTGTAGACACACGCTTCTACCTTCGTACATGTCTGATTTTCGTTTAATTTTTATTGAATCGGTTAGGATATAAAACTTATTGTCAATTTAGAATTGTGAGAAGAATTGTAATTATGAACTTCAAATATGTCACTCTGACGATAAACATTGACTTATGCCTGTCTTTCCTTAAAGGGTAGACTCATAGTTCATATTTCGCTATGGTTTAGGTAACACGGAAAAGTTTGTGACCCTCTTGCCATTTACTGCACATATTGCCAGACTCCGTGTTAGTGGAAATTGCCTAAAAGAATATCAAATTATATTTTGACTGATTGGGGATCGAACCCGGGACCTTTGTTTGGGACTGTTGCACGCAAACTTATGGCACGGGACCAACGAGGCAGATACCATAGTACCTAAGCATCTATTATTACTATTAGTATCTGTTGAGATTATATTTAATTTTGATTTCAAGATAAAATGTTTATAGCACTTTTATAGATACTATAAGTACATTTCTAACTTCTTTTCATTGACACCACTTTTCAGAAGGCCAGTTCTTATAATAAAAGCTATTCAAAAAAGAGTTTAGATTTCGTCCAATAAACATTAAAATTAAAATGAAACTGAAATATATGTATATTTCCTTTTGACGTTTATTTTAACTTGGGAGAATATAATTTGTGATATTTATGTCACAGATTAGATCAAAACTCTATTTTGAACAATTTTTATTACACGAATTGGCTTGTCTAAAAATACTGGCTCGGATTCAAAGTAAACATTACGATCTGTCTTCATATTGCCTTCGTATACTATTCTTTCTATAACTATGAAGTTGTAAATAACATTTATTTTCATACGAATTTGCAGACTTATATTCGAAAATTGTAGAATAGTTCCCGTTGACTTCGAAATTTGATTATTGATCCTAAAAGTTAACATGAGGCAGGTAACTTTGTATTTACCATAAAAGTAAAACGAACTAGAGAGAAAAGTAACGCAATATAAAGAACATGACCCATATTTGTAACCAAACCTTACTATAAGATCTTCTATACATTAAGGAATGTAAAGAAGTATGAAACTGAAACTAAAACAGACTTTTGCGAATCTATATTAGTAAGATTATTATGTTACGTAACATGTGGGCCAAACTATAATAGATACTTATTACAACATATTCTAAGTTATCAATTCGATATATTTAAATTTTCAGGAGTTACATCTGTGTAGCCAGGTTCAGCAATGGTAACCATGGTAAACTTCGAGTTTTGATACCCGATAAGTTGGAAATTGTAACTTTATCAGAAGCATTTAAGATGTAGTTGGAAAAATAATTCAGAAGTTATATACAAGATAATGTTGCTAGAATAAATAATATGACAGTAAAATAAATAATTAGCTGAGATCTTACCCAACAGCTTCGTCAATTAAACGCTAAGAGACAACACCAAGTATGACGAGGGATCGTCATTGTCCTGAAATAAGAAAACCAATTAAAGGCCGCGTACTAAACGTCACCTAACCGTTGAATATGGATGGTGGGTCGTTCCGACCCGCCACGCACTCGGCCCACTCGTCCCGATGCGATCTGCCCGCAATTATACCACAAAAGAATCAATTACAGCGTGCGCCGGCAAAGCGGAAAGAAAACAATATTGCACTCACAACGCTTAGGCTCTTCACCGTTTCTGTGCCTTACCTTGTGTTTCAACAGGGCTATGAAACTACAGAGCTGCATCTTTTTAAATTACAAAGTAAGAGCAATAAAAAATCTTAAATTAATCTTAAGAATTCTATTGAAGCGAATGGTGCAAGACATTTATGTTCAAAAGATTTACAAATCACGCATTTCATTCATAATTAATTGTTATTTTCATCTTCTAAGAAGATAAAAATAAACAGCTCAAAGCTAAACTAGTACGGGAATGAAGTAGAAATACGAACAAATGTCCGAATAAAATGCGAGTTGTACGTGTATGCTCGTTTTTGCGAAATCACGCGTTGAAGTTGTAGACAAACAGTTGAAGGCATAATACAGTGGATATACAATATTGGTTTACGCATTACGTTTTATATTTCAATAAAATTCTGGATAATGTAAAATGTTTTTTAATAGGTTATATGTTTAATCACAAAGTACACGACGTTTTTGATGGAGTACGATTTCATTAAGTCTTCGTAAGCTACTGCTTTCACACCCTTCACATATTAATTTAACATACACTTTCGCATCACCTACGTCTGTAAACTTTCGTATGACGCAGTAAAATCACATTCTGCCGTTGAATTTTATGCTTCCTCATGCATTTTATAACGACACGTTCGCGGATATCGTTCACACATCGGCGCCTCTGTCGGGTCTAAATTTTTATGATAACCGCGCTACGTCTCGCGAGTTTGGCCCTCGTCTCTTTGAGGCACAGATCAAAGCATACGCGCTTCTATTAGCCCTGATTACAGCGGCGCACTCGACGGAGTCCCGGCCCCCGCGCGGGTAGGTCCCTCGCGGGGTGCATTGTCTCACGCGACCGCCGACGGGTTAAGTTAAGAAGCGTTGTAGTGTCATTGCAAGTTTAATTAGCTTTGATAGTGAGCGTTTGATGTCTCTAGCACACGATAAGTAGCCGCTCGCGATACTACTGCCTACTCTAGTGCTCATACCAACTGTTTTAAAGTTGTCTACCTACGTTTAAGTCACAGTTCATTGCTTTCAATCTTGTCTTTGTTATGTGAAGCTTACAAACTAATGACATATCATTAGTCCCATTACCTTTTTACCTTATAGGTGGATATTTTAGGTATACTTATTAGACAGTTATATATTGTATTATTTGCCACGTTTGCTATAGCATTTAGAAGGAGAAAAAGAGTGACAAGACTTTGTGGTCCTATTTATTATTGCGCAGCATATAAAGGTATACTTACATTTTATAAGATGTTAAGTATGGCGATATTATCATGTATTGTTTTAGTTTTTATGGTTGTAGTTTAATCTTTCAAAATTAAGTACCTCTTGATAGTGTTTAAAAAAAAATAAACAACGTGATCAATCGGTAGGGACACATACCTACCTCCTAATTTTGTCAACTATTTTTAAAATCACATTGCCGTGCTATTACTGAGAATTTTGTGACAAAGAACCGAAACTACTTTTGACGAAAATATAAACATAAATGTATGCCACGCGACCAGCGATACAGTCAATATGTATACATAATAATATGATTATTTATATCTGCGAACTAATATTTTATCAGTGCCAAAGTTAGTTCGTTATCATTGTGTGCTGCCGAAATATATGTAGTTATATTAAATATAGGTAGTATATCATTGTTGTCTGCCTCAGTGGCGTGACGGTTGTGCGTGCGACTGCTGTGCTAGAGATCTCGGGTTCGATTCCCGGGACGTGCAAACTCAAACTTGGCAGAAAATTGTGGTTTCTCTTTCAAGAAATTTTTAATAGGCTCGCTATTACTACGTTGGTTCTAAAATATACCTATAAGGTAGATACTTTGGAAAAATAGTCGTGATGTTATGTATTATGTACCTATACAGGGTGATTTTGAAATCGTGTAATTCGTTTTAACCGCGCATTCTACCGGTGCTATACAGGATGATTTTGAAATCGTGTAATTCCTTTTAACCACGCATTCTACTGGTGATATAGAATAACCCTGACCATATTTTTTCTTAATTAGAATAATGGTTTCGGCAAAATTAGAGTACAGATTTTTTTCATGAAATGATTTCAAATAGTCATATTTTAACCACCTGACACAATATTAAGATTTTGCTAATTTAAAAATAATAACATAACAATAACTGATGTCGTAAATAATAGGGGGCAATAAAAAGGACCGCCCGTTATTATTTACGACATTAATTATTAATATGTTTTTTTATTTTAATTAGTAAAAAATTAAAATTGCCTCGGTTGGTTAACATATGACTATCTGACACCATTTCACGAAAAAAACGGAACATAAATTTTTCAAAAAAAATAATTCTAATTAAATAAAAATATGGTCAGGGTTATTCTATATCACCAGTAGAATGCGTGGTTAAAAGGAATTACACGATTTCAAAATCACCCTGTAGAATAACCCAGACCATATCTTTTTGTTAGAATTTTTTTTTTGGAAAAATTAATGTTTTATTTTTGCGTGAAATGGTGTCAGATAGTGATGTTACTAAGAGTATCACGAATGTATCACGGCTTTGATACTTAAGTACGGCCTTTGTACCAATTATGGAGATTTCTGCTCAAAACTAAACTGTAATCTTAATGTCCGGAACTAACAGAGTTGCTCTCTATTACTCCATAAACATACATTGTTAGTGGCAAGTTTATGTTATACTCTACCTAGCCCACAATAATGTATGTGTGTGAAACGACATAGTGCTGTGTCATTACATAGTTCAAAGTATCGGAATGGTAATTCTATTAAGATACTGTGTTTGTACCATTAAAACGCAACACAAAAAAAAAAAAATTTAAAAAACTATAACCCGACTACGTAAAAAAAGGGGTATAAACGGGCCAAATTTAAAATTTATGTAGCCTATGTCACCCGGGCCATTATTACGAATCTATTGATACCTCATTCATTAAAATCGGTTCAGTAGTTTACGCGCTACGGTGGAATATACAAACATACATACCCAGACTGCCAAAATCATTACCGTTCCTTTTGGCTTCGTCGTAGTCGGGTAAAAAATAAATTAACAAAAAAGAGAACCGACTTCAACTAGACAAGTTATAAAATGAGAATATAATCAATATAGCGAAATCAACCAAATACGCACTGAAGCTTCAGTTTTAAAATAAAAAAGATTCATATAAATCGGTTCACGTAGAATAAGTTCTAAGGTAAAATAAAACACAAGAAAGGCACAATCAAATTGAGAACCTCCTTTTTGAAGTCAGTTATAAACATCATCATGCTTAGTCACGCAATACCAATATTGTAATTAATATTGGGAATTTCCATTCTCAGTCCATTGGTTAATATCAGATTTGCTGTTCATAGTTCTTTCATAATAACTCTAAAGTATGTACTATAGTTATCTGTTATGTTATTTCACTCATCTTCACGTGGCGTCGGTGGTGTAATGGTCAGCATAGTTGCCTTCCAAGCAGTTGATCCGGGTTCGATTCCCGGCCGACGCACACTTTTTGCAATTGATATTGATTTGTTCTTGTTGTATTTTATTAATGTTACTAATATTCATCAGTCATGTTTCAGTTATTTATTTTTATAGTTTTTTTATAACGAATTATTGCAGTGGATTAAATACACTTCGTTTAGCTTTTTACCAAAAAATCTATATACCTACATACTTAGCAAAGCGAAATTATTTTTAGAATTGTATATTTTGATATGTAGATAGTTTTTTACCTATGTAATATTAATATTACACTGGCATAAATACTATAGGTATACTATGCAATAATAGAAAGCAGAAATAGTAATATAAAATGGTAACAATATGTGTACATATCGTTACCAAATTATATTACTACTCCTAATTTAAAACACATAAGTATGTGTCGTGCGGTTGCCTTGATGCTGCCGAACGACACACTTGATATATCTTGCTAAATGAAAAATCCTTGATGATTTGGAATATATTTATTTTCTTGATACACGAGTTTAACTTGCTAATGGCTTATTGTAAAGTGAATAATTCTAACAAAAAAGTATAAGTATTGTAATGCGCTGACGCGGTAACGTGCGCGGTATGTTGCTGACGCGGTAACTTGTGAGGTTAATAAACCGAATAGTATGTATTCAGCCAAATAGTTTGTAGTGTAATAAAATATAATTACTTTACTTTAATCTTCACTAGATGGCGCTAGTAGTATCTGCGTCTAATTATAATACAAAAAGATTAAACTTTTCATTTAATGCTGAGGTAATAGACTGGTTTAGCCTTATAAGTCACCGTCACACTGTTACGTGGATTTCTGTCGATAACGTCTGCAATTAGGAACAAATTGTGCACACCGTGTTTGCTCCTAGCGCCGGAAATTGTCTTCTGTCAATATAGGGGCGAGTGTACTACCCTCAGAAAAATATCAACTACTAAAACATGCCAAATAGCTCTTATATATATGTAAATAAGGTCGATTTTATAATTTTAGAGAGATAGTTAATAGTTTTGTCAAAGTTTTCGCTAGTAATTGTGTATGATTGTCTTGTAGAGTTATCTAGTAAGGGTGAGGGAGTCAAACTAAATATTGGTATCTGCGTTTAATATGTGGAAACTAATAATAAGCTCGGCAGCTACTAGTGTCTATATTGGTTAGAAATAAGGGTGTTTTAGGCGATTATTGTAATTTGTAGTATCTTATCATATTTTATATCTTTAACGTGACTCACGCTCGTACAATCTTACTAAAATTCGAAATGTTTGTGAGGATGTTTTATTTTTGATTAATTGATTTGACACACAGACAGACTATGTACCGGATTAACTCAGGATGTTTTCGCATGTATGGGTTCCCGTAGGATTTAAACGAGAGGTAGAATCCAGTAGAATATATTTTACGTACGTAACCCTTAATCTATGTAGATTAAGGGTGTGCCTGTACCACGTTTTTGAGTTTTGGAATTTTCGAAACGCCTATGAAATACACAGTCACAATCCTAATCTGACGCATTTACACATAATTCGACCATCTTAATCCGAAATATAAGCAGTAAAGTTTAAGGTGGTCAAATGCAGTTGCGCTTCAAACTGTAGCATATATAATTATATCTCTTAAATAGGTATGAAGCGATGTTATGAAAAATAAAGTGTTAAACAACATTTAAAATAATGGCAAGTCCGTATTCACTATTTTAATATACATTTTGATAACTTCTACAAAAATTATATTACATTTTTGATTTCAAATAGCAAAGTATCAATGTCCATATTGAATATTTTTTTATCTTTCGTATCCGAACTGTTCGGAACTATTAAAACCCTACACACTCGACTCTAGGCCAATATTTTCTCTCACATTCCATATTTTCCGACAGCCTTCACGAATCTGTAAACGGCGGAACAACAAAATAAAATGACTGGCACACCGTACGTACTGTCAAAGGATTTCTATTTTTGAAGCTAATCGAAGGTCAGGTCACCGGTGCGTCGCTCTGAGGAACTAATTGGCACTCCAGTCCACTCGTTGGGCTTCCCTTCACTCGTAACGGCCCAATGTTCCCTACGATGTACGAATGTTTTTATTGTCGACTGTACTGGTGTAGTGTGGCTGTACCTTCGTGTGATGGGTGAGTGACGTTTGAAGTGTAAAATAAAGCAATTAGTGGGAGCGGTGCGGAAATTCGTAGGTTATTATTGGACGGGACTGAGTTCAATATTGACATCCCTGGACTTCGGCAATAAAAATGCTCAAACTCTACATGGAAATATAAAATACAACTCGATTTTCGAATTTTACTTGGTGAAGAACGAAAAATGGTGTACCTAAGGTAGGACGGCTCCTGTGTAAGTGAGGTGACCTGGATGCGAAAGGCAGGCAGGCTTTGAGCCGGATATTGTGGCGTAAACTGCAACAGGCAGATTGATTGACTGAAATAACAACAAAGGTGAATTGTACGTTGCAAAACGACGCGCTAAATATAGCGTGGATTAAGTCTTAATAAATAATTCTTAGGAAGAGTGATTCTTTGAAGATACATGGAAAACGGCAACGCAAAACAATATTCCAAAGCCATCTTTTATCTACATTTATTAAATCAATGTTAACTTAGAAGAAATCTTCAAAGTCAAAGTCAAAGTCAAAAATAATTTATTCACTTAGGTCACAAAGTAACACTTATGAACGTCAAAGGTGTTAGTGAGTTTATTATATTTACTGAATTTACATTTATGTTAGTTGCAAGGTTCAGGCAAAAGATTGAGCCTATGAGAAGATACCTGCAATAAACACTTCATGCTAATACTTAACAGTATTCTTATTTTGATTTATTCCGCCTTGCATAAAGGACTGACGGTTATTGACATGTGCAAAAGTTACGTGTAAGCACTTAAGATTAGAGTCCTTAACCCTACCGACTAAACCACCACGGTGTGCCACAACCTATACTAAAATAATCATGAATGATTATTATGTTTGCTAAAATAGCTCAGTATGTTCTAAACCTTATTGATCACAAAGCTAAACGTAAACCTATCAGAATATCAGTAGTACCACTAATATAAGTTCTACCAGGAAAGCATAATCCTTAACAGCTATCCTTAAAGACGTTCATTTGCTGGCGTCTCGAGACGATTGCGATGTCAAACAGAGATAGCACAAATGCGGTGAAAGGATGTGGGTCGCGCCCGCGGCGGCGGCCACCCGCAACCCGATTCTGATAGCCTGGTACCTATTTAGATGCAAGATAGGATATGGTATGCTATTTTGTAGTATTATGTGGATGGTTATTTTCGTGCTGGGACAACTATAACATGGTTTTCATTTATTTCATGTTGCTGAGTTATTTTGGAACGGTTTTGACCTACTCGTAGTTTCGTATTTGTTTTGTGACATTCGCTTGACATTACAGTTTAGATTTTAGCCTACACAGACAGTTGCCGAATTTTTGAGTTTAACTCGATTATTACGTCTTGATGTGCAAGACACGAGACGAATATTGCTTATCCTGACTATTCTAATCCCTAATCTTAACTTCCAAACTAATTTATGTTCGTTTATTGGTTATGCTTTTACGCCTAAACTACTCGACCGATGATCATGAAATTTCGTATACACTTTGTCAGGGGTACAGAACAGTACATAAAGTACCTTTTATCTATGGAATATCTATATATATGGAAAACTTTGTCCTTACTATTTATAATAAAAGCCAAAGAGTTTGTTAGTTAATCCTTCTCTCAGGCAGCAACGTAGCGTTTATGACTCTGAGAATGACACAAACAATGAGCTTTTTATTTAGAAGACATGTGTTGTTACTGTGAAATAAATAGATCTTTAAAATTAAAGAAGAAAAGCCGTGAGAAGAAGCCAGTATTTACATAAATAAAGGTCAATGTGACCTTTACAGGTTTGATGGTCCAAATTAGCGTCATACATCCCAAGTTTAAGAGTCCTTACCACAGTTTACGAGAGTAAGTATCCCAGAATAGGTCTCAAGACAGCGCATGCAGAAAGCGTCGCGCCGCTAATC
Organism: Catocala nupta; assembly: GCA_963675205.1. Classification (NCBI taxonomy): domain Eukaryota; kingdom Metazoa; phylum Arthropoda; class Insecta; order Lepidoptera; family Erebidae; genus Catocala; species Catocala nupta. The sequence continues at coordinate 8,584,284 of OY776095.1, read as the reverse complement.
TCTAGACGTAAACACGCCGTCTGTCGGTCCGCACTCTGTTTATTTATGACTCACTGTACCTATGTGGCGGTACTGAACAAGTTTTACTACCTTTCTTGTAGCTTCACTGACTACTAAACGACTACTCAGCTTGCATGAGCATTTACAGGGTTACTGTACCGCCTAGTAGCTGAGTTCAGTAGAAAGATCGGTGTTCGTAAATGTAGACCACACATATAATGAATAGGTGTTTATTTAAAAACAGAACGAAGAGACACAAGAATGTAATTAGTAAAAAAACTCGCTCGCTGGTTGTTTTGCAAGACATAATGGCGCTACCTTACTCTATACTGGGACACTTTTTATGAAGTATTTATTGTATTACCACGGAGTTTATAATCACTCGATGTATAAAGAAGAAAAAAGAAAAACTTTGGTAATACATGTTTGTAGTAGCTTAACCTCCGAGTACGTAATTTAAATGAAATCCTTTTATAATTAGGAGTGGCATGGATTTCCATATTATGTTTTGGTTAACTTTTTAACGGGTCTACCGGGCTCCCTAATAATATGCTTCCTTTGGTCCTATATACTTATGGACCAGGACCAGTAAAAACTGAATAATATATTATAATATAATGACTTTTATACTTTTGCATTGCATGATGTCTGTTACATAAAACTGGTATTAAAGCTTCAATGCTAGGTATTTACGTACCTTTTTTACTGGCAAACGCTTTGGCTATCTTGCACTGGCTGGTATGCTCGCTGGTATGATATGATATTTCTTCTTACATAAATATAATTATTGATTAAAAAGGATCCTTGTATCAATGAATAGTACGAGGCGGTGTACGTACGCGGGGACTTCGCGAGACAGCGCTGACACTCATTAAACAACGCGCGCAAACAAAAAACGTACCGGCGATACGACACGAGCCAGATGTCACTTCGATATCAGACAAGATTTTTATTGGAAAGAAATTTGGAGATTCAATGGAGTAAAATCTGAATTTTGTTGAATGATTATCATTAAGTACTTATGTAAATATTTTTAGTGAAATTAACTTTTGTGACTGCTGGTGGAGTTTCGAACTTGAGTTACTGGTCCAGCGAAGTGTTATTACGTTTTTATGTAGGGAAGAGATTTCCAGTTATCTACTGGTAGTGTATGAAAATATAATTAACAATAGGCATGCCAAACAAGAAAATAATAACTATTAATAATAACATGTTTTGTTTGCTTTTCAGTAACCATGGTCATAGGGTGTCTAAGGCGCTGTTCGTCTCAGGAATGGGGTCCCACTGTTCGTGCTGATCTAGAAGGCTGTATTTTTTATTTCGCAGAAGGAATAAGCATTGCCGTTATTTGTATCAATGCCAGTCTTCTGTACACACTACCAGTCGACTGTAATACGGAGGCATGCCATCAAAAAGAATACTTTACGTTTACCCGCTTTTCAATTTTTTTTTTAATTTTTTTTTTTGCTCTTCAAAATGACCACACTCCGCCTGATGGTAAGCAGTCGTGTGGTCTAAGAGCAGTGGCCTCCACATCGTCCTCATACCCTCTTTTTAATATATAATAATTATTTTAATTTTCTTACATCTAGTAGGTATGTAATAAAATAAAAATAATTATTATATATTAAAAAGAGGGTGAACGTAAAATTTTCTTATATTATAATTATATACATATAATTGATTATATTATTAGTTAAGTTTATATGAGTCTTAATATAAAATAATCAATATCACAGTTGAACACACATTGTAATTCCATCTGGATTAAGTAACATCGAGTTTTTGTCTTGCTCCATCCACCAATTCGCCCTAACTACTTGAAGTCGTCCCCCTGTTCACCCCACTAAAAAGCCATTACCGCGCCTTTGAGCTCGCCGCGCGCCTTTGATTGCGCCGCTTCGACTAGCCACTTATAACTATTGCCTCTACCGACTTGAAAAATGTTAGCGGCCAAGCGGAATTGTATTGATGTTTGGTTTGCTAAGAATCTTTTTTGTTACGGGTAAGTACGTGACATGATAGCTATGAAAAAATGCTTTGGATTTTATATACAGGCTCCCGTTTCCTGTATGCTCCTGAAAGGGTGAGTAAAGTTATATTACACGTACATTTTATGAAAATATGCCTCAGTGGCGTAGCGGTAGTGAGTGCAGCTACTGTGTATGAGGTCTCGGGTTTGATGCCCAGGTTCATACTTGTATTGTCTTTCGTCTGCATCTTCAAACGGATAGGCAGATGTGTATTACGTCCACATTTCACCAATTATGTTTTTAGATCTCACATACATAATAGGGGGCGAGAATATTACTGTTTACTGGGCACAGTTTCAGACTCTGTGGTATTACTAAAAATTTGAAGCATCTCCCAGCTCGATCTGGGCACTAGATGCTAGAAATGCACGCTAGAAAAATCATCTATTATGTTTTACGTACCTACAACGTTATCCTTTATAACGAGCCAACTACTATGTGAATAAAAAATACCTCTGTACGCCTTGCTGGTTTCAAAGCGCTGATGTACTGCTGGTTCTGAAGACTTCTTCCATCAGCAGTTTATACAACTAATTTTTGATATATTTTTAGGCATACACTTCGACCAGTCCGGATTTAATTTATCTTGTCAAAATTTGCGATGAAGATACCTTAAAATTGCGACGGATGTAGGTATTTTAGATACAATAGAAAATATCTCACTAAGATCTTAAGATCTGCATCATATCAGAGGTGACACTATACATATATATACACTCTGGACATATAGTGTGATCTAACTTGGCGAAAGTTGGAGATAATTCATTTCTGCTTAGCTTTCAGACTATAGAATCTATTGCCGTCGCTCGGGTTCAGTTCCGAACTTTGTACTGCTACTGAGAATGTCTAGATAGTAAATTCCAATAACATCTTACCCAGCCCTGGAATATAAACTAAGAATTTATGCACAGCTGTCGTATTTACCTACTACCACTGCTGTCGTCACAGGTAGCCAGCACCTTAGGTATAAAGCTTAACATTAATTAGTAACGACGCCTCACTAGATGACACTGTGCGTCTTATGAAACCCATTCTCGTATTCTCGTACCTCACAGATTTTGCAGCAGCTAATTTCCATAAAATCCTTTGCAAATCCCTTTGATAGTTTATAAAACGAGCTTGCATCATTGTCGCCACTCGTAAAACGTAAACCATCGCCTCAGACAACATTACATCGTACCATAGACAAGCATAGATAAAAGAATCCATTCTTCATACACTTCACATTCACATTGAGTGGTGTACGGCGATAATTAGGCCCGAGGCTTTGATATGACGTCACGTGTTACGTCACAGGTGGCTTGCATCACGTTGTGGGAATTAGCTCTCGCATATGAGATCTACTTATGAAAGTGAAGCTCGCGTATTGACGGATATACTCGAAAAGGAACGCGTATGTGAGTATTCTCTATTAGATATATGTATGTGGAGTATTTCTTTATGTTTAGGTAACGTATGTACAGCATCGCGCCTCAATATGCTAGAAAGGATAAGCAGAGGTGTATAATATTTACGTTATTAGCTATCAGTTTTTGCCCACATTTTTCTGGATGAAAGGTACCGATGTCCTTTTTTGTAACAGGTGTATCAACATATATGTAATATTTTATGATGATCGGTCAGATAGTTAAGGCTTGAACGCGTAACAAACAAATAGACTCATATTCGAACTGATAAAAATTAAGCTAGGATTTTGGGTACTAGTAATAGAGAAGCGAGCTTAATGTCCTCTGTGAGACACATTTTCAGAATCCGTTGTAAAAGAGGATATCCTAATAAAAAACTCGACAACTCAGGCTCAGTTAACAATGAGGTACTGAACATGAATAATGTAAAATTGAAGGCAAGTCAGAAATTATCGAGCAGAATTAACAATTCTGACACAAAGTATTTTTAAAATGAAAACTTCTTTAGGCGCGTTAAGCACTTTTTGAGTGAACAAAAATCATGGAACTCTCGTCATCGTCACCGAACGCTTTCCATGAGCTATATATATATACATATATATATATATATATATACTGTGTATATATGTGTACTTTTTGGGTGAACAAAAAACGTGAAACTTGCGTCATCGTCATCGCACGCTAGTTACTTAGTTTTCACTTCTATCGGCAGTCCCCAAAGACAGCCTCGCATGTTTTTTTACACATTAAATCCATACCACCAATTATATAAAACCTTATACCCATTGCGGTAAGCCGCGTGTATTTTGCAAGTTTCAACTATGTCGGTATCGTATATGATCCGTATTCGGCAAACAATTCACAGAAATTATTTTGATTGTAGCGCTGCGAAGTGTCTTACCTCAAGTATCTTGTAAAACGATGATTATGTATTAAAAATTTAATAGAAAGAAACTGTCATCAACTAACAAAATTTCTCTAAAGCCGTTTAGGTTTTGAACCTGGTTCTGGTTGTGAGTCCTATGAACCAAGAGAGAAACATGTAGGTACATATGTATATAATTCGTAACGAGAATGAATGCAATCTTGCATACTGTTGACGTTTAGGTGCTTGACGTTTCAACCAGGTTGCACTCGCCGTGGTCACAAGCTGATTGGTTCGGCAATGGCATGACTACTTCAATACCATTAATTATAAAGAGGAAAGATTTGTTGGTTTCTTATCGGTAAACTCTGAAACTACCGAACCGATATACTTAAATTATTCTTTCACCATTGGAAAGCTAATTTAACCAAAAGGAAAATAGGATATATAACATCACGCTAGGAGCCACAAGAGAGGAACCGAGATCATAAACGTGGAAAACTACCGAGAACAGCTGGTTATGTATTTTTCTTCTCACGATAGCCATTCAAAAGAGCAATCGATGGTGGTCAACATTCGTCGCAGTAGGTAGGGAGCCTAACAAGCATTTCTTATACCTTTTGATGCCTTCTGCATGTGGAGTCAAGCAAAGAGGTTTAAAACATCAAAATGTCTTTGTGCGTCGTTCGTTTGATCTCAACTGTGCTCATTGATTTGGCAACACATGCCGAGTGACGTGTACACTCCGAATGACGTCATCCGTTCGCTTACTTACGAGAAATATTGTCTGGTTCTTATACATTATTCATTGGAAGTTTATCGTGAAGTATATAATGGAGCTAGTAGTTTATTAAGTTAAGTTATAAGGTTAATAACTTATGTGCTTTTTTTCCTAAAGAATGCTAGCAATTTAGGTTATAAATTACTACGTAGTAAGAAATATTAGGTTAGTCGGCGCTCGATATGTAGGTTTAAAAGGTTGCCTCTATATTTATGCTGCGCGGAAATAGTTACAGATGACACATAATGTGTTGTGACAGATGACGAAGTCACAGTTCAAATAAGACGGTAATTTATTACATTAAAATTAAATCGTTCTACGAACACGTCTAAGTGTGAATGCGTGTAAATTTTCTCATAAGTAGGTCATCTGTATTTATATATTTTGTGTGACAGCAAATCAAATGAAATCAGTTTACTCGTTTATGAGCTACAAAGCTAACAGGCAGAAAGGTATCTGGCTTAAGACCTTTCTTTTCCGTCGAGGGTAAAAAGCGATGCCCAATTGCCTCGGTGTTGTGGCATATAGGTTTGCGGATTCATTTGGGTACGATTTGAGTGGGCTTTCTGGCTCGATTCCTCGGCAGTGCTATTTTTTGTTTGCTCTGAATTTCTCTGTTTGGCGGTTCATTCACTAGACGGCAGACTACATTAGGCTCGCCCTAGAACGTAGTTTAGATAATAAAAAGCTTCTGATATATTTTTGGAATCCAAGGACCAGTGCCCATAAAACTATAATGACCCTTTTGTCCGTTTCCTAACAAAAAATAATTTGAAAAGGGATTATAAATGATAAAGTTCTGACATAACCAAAATATTTAGGTAAATTGAGAACCGCCTAATTTTTTTTAAAATCGTTTCGTTTATGAATCTTAACTGTGTGTGTGTGTGTTTTACCTCGATAAGTCTTTCCTCTATCAACAAATCGTTGTACCAGGAGAACATGAAACCAAGATAGTTGCACACAGTAGCGCGTGTCCCGATCCGACGCGCGCTCATCACGGATTCCCTTTACCGAAGCACGCCCCTCGGCCCGCGCGCCGCACACACACCCGCGACCCTCTCAAAAGGAATCTTTGCGATTCGTAACTAAAAAGTACTTGTGTGAGTATATACGTCACTGTTTTGGATGAGATAAGGTGTGTTCCAATCGCTTTATAAGCTTTTTTATTGCCTCGAATGTATGTGGAGTTTATTGCGTGTGGTTTTGTTTTGGTGCTAGGGGTGCAAGATATACGTTCGAATTTTAAATATAAGCATTTTAAAATTCGAAGGCATTCTCATTTTTTGCTTATGTATAGATAAAAATAATGTGTACAAATAATATAATTTTACCAAAGTTTAACGTTATGCTAATTGTTTTAAAATATTGGTAGTCCCGAATATCACTGAAGTGGTAAACAGAAATGCATTAGAACCAGAATTCGCCAACTACGTTTTAAGGTTCACTTTATTGTCAGACACCGAGGCCACACTGAAAACTTCCTAATAGAAAATCTAAAATCATGTTACTCAACTCGGGTATCGAACTCGCACGCGTTGGCTTTTTGTGACCTAACCAACTTTGTGCAGCAACATTTAATTGTTATATGAACTCGGAAACCTTACTTAACCCAACAAATAATATGTTACGTTTAAATTGTTACCCCAAGATGGAGATTGAGCAACAGCGATTATAGTTATATCACTGCACCCACGTGGCATAAAAATATTGTAGCTTAAAATGTAGCAATGACGTTAATTAAATCAGGTTTGCAGTTAACCTTAGATTTATATCTGGGTTTATGTTATATAAATATGTATTTATTAAACTGATAGGTACATCTTAACATCACCTATAACTTTTTACACACTACAGAGATACTTAAAAATATTTCTCCAACATTATGATAACAAAATTGGCAGTGAAACATTCTCTCGGCCAATTTTCAATAAAGTACCTACAAGTAATAGCGTAACATCTTCAAGATCGATTCTTTATGGTAAGCTTGACGTTCCTTTTGGGCTCACATGCACCCCAATGTTACCTTCCCTCGGGATCCGATCTCTCTCTCACACTCCATCACACGTATATTCTCTTCTCTTTCGGTGCAAACGTCATTGCGTGGCGCATTGTCTGCGAATAAAACCTAAATTCAATTCTAACTTAAACATAAAGGTGTTAAGGTTCAAATTGGATCGAATATGACCGGCAAAAAGGAAATTGGCATTTACATCGACAGTGGAAAAGCCAGTTTTCCGCGGCAAATTTCGAAAATGGAATCCGAATGTATACATCGGCCAAGTTAGCTTTACCGTCGGACGTGTTGTTTTTGTTCGCGTGTGGTTCGATTTTTGAGTTTGACAAGTGCAAAATAATTTTGCCGCTTTGTGCTTTCGAAACACGCCGGCCGGCCGCATTCGTTGACATGTACCGGCACGCGAACGTTTTTGTTCCATTTTCTGTGTTTTAAAATTTGATTTTTTGTTTGAAATGTGACGTTCGATCTTCGAACTGTGACGTATTGTGCCAGTGTTATAGCTAGTATGTAACATAAGTTTTTAAGCAAACATATCGGTTGTGTGAAGTCGGTGGCCTCTGCTTGTATACGAATAAAATTTAAGAGTTTCATACGTTAATTAGTAATAAATAAGTGTTCTAAGAATTTTGATAGTTTAAGTAAGCTAAACTTCAGTGTTTCATGTTTTTATTGAACTTAGGAGTTAGTAAACAAGGTAAGCAACTACTTAAACTTTTCTTAATTTGTGTACTTAATACTTTTTATTTCTTTAGGAGGGTAGACTTAATTTATAATTTATAAGTAATCCAGTACGAGTGGATGTGTGGTGAGAAAGACTGCAGGTTGTGCAGTGATTGCGTGGGTCGTTGACCTCCGTTGCCATGACGACGGCGGCCACCATGTGCGCGGAGTCTACGGGTGCTACGCCGCTACGGCTGATTGCTACGATTGCCTACGGGATACTTGCTCATTGCTTTGCGTACCTATGCATATTTTTATTAATATTAGTTGCCGCTTGCGGGCATACCGGAAACATATATCTAAAATTATACATAATCTCTCTCCATTGATCGAGGGCATGGCAATTTATTTATAATTGATTGTTATGACAGTTCAGACTTAGAATATACCTTTTTCCTCAATAATACTTGATAAGATACTCTTGCAATGTTTATGTATTAGTATGTCACAGTGAAAAGCGGGAATCAAACTAAGAACTGAACCAATTTACTGTCATAAATATGTCTCTAGCCTATGAACATTTAAATATTACTACTACTATTGATATCCATACATATAACAGCGTTTGTTAAAGTATCATGTATTTATTGTTTTACAACATTATTACTATACCTAACAGTGAACAATGGCGGCCATACTGCCAATGGTATACTCTAACATTCGAATATTGGTTGACAGAGTAACAGACATAGACAATAACTTACTTTTAAATATTGAAATTAAACTACTATATACGGATTTTATCGCGTTGTTTATTTATCACTGTATTACAAAATTTTTGAAAATATTACTCTACTACTACTATTGATTTTATTTGACTAATTTATAAGCTAATAAAATTATTTAAACTATTAAATCTATTTATTTTTGGTTTACACTTTCCCCGACGTTTCGGGTGCTTTTCAGCAGCCATGGTCACGGGGAGACTCAACGTCGGGGAAAGTGTAAACCAAAATTAAATAGATTTAATAGTTTAAATAATTTTATTAGCTTATAAATTAGTCAAATAAAATCAATAGTAGTAGTAGAGTAATATTTTCAAAATTTTGTAATACAGTGATAAATAAACAACGCGATAAAATCCGTATATAGTAGTTTAATTTCAATGAATAACATTCGCGTAAACAGAAGACAATATTACTTTTAAATACTTAGTTAATTAGCTTATCTAAGGACTAAAATTGATATCTTATCTATGGACTACATGCAACTATATAGTCTCAGGCCTATATTCATCACTTACTATATTAGTTTAGGTCCTAGGTAATAGGGACGAGCCTATTACTGTTTATCGGGCATGACTTCAGACTTCATACTGTTACTAAAAAGGCTAACAGCAAAACACGATAATACTGTACGTCCCAGAAATGGAACTTAAGATCCTGAGATCTTAAGTTTAGGACTGTTGTGCCAGATCACAACAGTAGAACATTCACGACCGAACGAAAATTAGTTAAAATCCTACATTTATTAATACTCACATTACGATAAATTTTCGATTAAAAACTTGGGGTTTAGAAGTAAATAAACCTATTATTTTAACCTATTTAGTTTTCAAGGCAACCCCTCCCCTAAATTCATCCCCTCTCCATTGTAAGTTGTAAAGTAAGTTTAGGAAGAAATATAGCTTTTAATATATATAGCCGGTTTAAAATAAAGTGAAAAAGTGGTGTCCTGATGGTAAAACTGAATTTTTACGGTATTCGCTTAATGTTGCTCGTTCTTTTCACCGACTTTTTAAGCACTTAGTTTGACTGGCAAGGCAAGGTACACATCTCTGAAATTACTTTAATCTTTTAAAACCTACCAAATTAAGTACAACAGTACTTTTAACTAGCATCTTCTTCTTCTCCCTAGCCTTTATTATTTCTAAGTCACTTGGGGTCAGCTTTTCTAGTCTAACCGGATTTGATTGGATATCAGTTTTTACACGGAGCGGCTGCCACCTGACCTCCGCAACCCGAAGGCTAACGATACCCTAAAGCTAGACCAGTTTCAGGATATTATAGGGCACTGACTTCCTAATAACGACTGCCATAGATGTTCATGACAGCCGGGACCGACGGCTTCACGTGCTCCCCGAGGCACGGAGCAGGCGATAATTGTCAAACAATACGCACATAATTTTGAAAAGTCATATAACTTCCAAAAAGCAGAGGTGCGCGACGTGGGTTCGAACCCGAGACCCTCTGCATTGCAGTCTGTTGGTCTCCCCACTATCATCTAAATTTCGAAAAACTTCGAAATACTTCGAGAATATTTATCGTTTAAGTATTACAACAAGGTAAACACACAAGCAATTACACAATGTACACACGAGGCGCGTGTGCGCTAACCATGAGCGCCATAAACTCGTAACTACTTGGATTTATGGCTGTCAAACGTTTTGGAAGCCGTAAAACAATAATCCGTGTATAATTCGATAGTTGATAACTACTGTAGGGTGGCGCTCCAGTAGGCGTTCAGCGGAAAATTATCTGTGTTGCTCGATAAACTTATGGTGGCGTGAATGCGCTTGCACGAGTGAGCGCATCGTTGGGCCTGTGGTTTTAGTCTGTCCAACGTGAGGTAAACGGTTCAATTGCCAAGTTCAGTAAATTGTTTTTCGGTATCTGTCAAGCAGTTTGTAATCCCGGCACGGTGTCTATAACTGTTTCTGCTAGATAAAACTCTGGATAGGTTAATGTGAGTATTTATTCCTTATATACAACATAAATATCGTTTATACAGTTTTACAGTGCGTAAATAGAAATGAAAGGCCTACAGACCTGAGCTATAGGCACAAATAGTACTGTTTGGTTTGCCAGGAACTTGACAGCTTGTGTTTACAAACATCGTAACAACGGACACAGAATAGCTAGCACAAGGCGGGTTGTTCTGTTTGTCAACTATTTATGAATTAATCATAACATTGTCCTATTTTTGGATCGGATCGACGACACTGGCGTATTGACATCAGTGAAGTGTAAATTGAAACCTAATGATTTATAAATACACTGTCGAACATTCTAGCTCACTCTTTATTAAGAGTACAACCTTTGTTTGACTTTACGAGTCGCTATATAAGATTAATATATCATGAGTCACCAGTCAGTCAAATGCGAAGAAGCAAGTTTGCCCGTATCATAAACCAAAGTTTCTTTTGATGTACCTTACTCCACGAGAAGTTAAATTAGTTTGGCCTTTTCCTCGGGTTAATTTGTGTGTGCCCGGCAGTGGGACATTGACAGGGTAATATTCTTTCTGCTTATGTTTCTTGACATAGATATATTAGCGTTATGGTAGAAGGGATTTTGATGGACTGCTAGGATAGTCTTGTGTTCAGCCTACGGCACATATTTCTGACTTTGCTTAATGTAGATTTATTATTATTTTATTTATTATTTTCGGCCTGTATTGTTCGACTGCAGGGCAAAATCCTCCCTTCCGCTGATCCACTTATTTCCTTATTATGCGCTAGTTTGCACCAGTCTCTCCTGTAGTAAGTTAATTCGTCTTGCCATCGACATTTTGGTCTACCACGTTGCCACATAGCACCGTCTGGGATCCACTCTGTGCTGATTTTAGCCCAAAGCTACAAAGATTTATTATGGTTTGTTTTAATAGTCATGAGACTGTTTTGTTGAACCCATGGCACAACTACGAAAACAACACAAAAACGAGGTACCAGGTTCAATTTCGAGTCGGGCTTAGAGTTGGAAAATTCATCAAGCTATGTACGTATTAAATAGATAATTATCGCTTGCTATTACGGTTGTAACCTTTAGTGTGGTTTTCAACAAGAGATCTGTTGATCCAAAAAGAACATGCCACGCCGTAGGGGCGTGGTGTCTTAAGGTGAATTTTATGAGATTAATAATAGATGAGATGACAATTAACACTTTTAATATATTTTGAGAACAATTATAGATTATAATAATTTTTACTATGTAAGAATGATCAGGGCGTGGTTCGTCTTAAGGCTTGCTTCGTGGTCCTTGAAGAATCAGGACACTTAGCTGAAGATGTGAAGCCGGCCGGAAGAGGTCGCCGTCCAGGACGCGATCGGCTTATATATCACTACTGCCGGGCAGGAGGGGCAGAGGGGTGCCAGCCACCACTCCGACTCGTGCGCAGCCATCATGGCGCGCGCGGTCCGCGTGACACGGTGAAGGAAAATATTATAGAGATACACTGCATTGCATGTCTGAAGTTTCTCTATAATGTTCTTAAAGATATGTGAAGTCAGCAAACACGAATTTAGCATGCATGGTAAATTCTGGACTAAGCCTCATACCGAGAAGAGGCCCATGCCTATCCAGCCAGTTTTTAAGAAGGATCAAAATTTTTTGTTTTGTGTTTTGGTTATTGCTGATATCTGAGAAATTAATGTTGTAAGAATATACCATGATACATAATTTTATTTGTTACAATTACTTAAATTATTTGTTACAACATATATACAACTATTTATATTTACAAACGTATTAAAAAAGATAACATAATTACAAAAACACAAATAATTATAATACTAAATATTTACAAAAATGGTTTAGGCATCGTAGAATTCTTCAGCATCGCTATCAACTGGTAACGTGCCCAGAAGACTGGCAGCATTGCCACGTTGAATGGCAATGCTGAATATTCTTTGAGCCAAGAAAAGACCAGCCTTCTGATCACGCGAAACGTCGATCAGGCGTTTTGCGGTCTCCCTGTACAAAATACGAGCGTTCGGACCCCATGCACCTAGGGTTCCACCCCAAACGGCGCAAGAATGTAATTTTCGACTAAATTACTATATTTGCGCCGTTTGAGGGTTTCCGCGGTTGCAGCAGCAGCGCCGGCACATCCCGCAGTGCTTGGAAGATGTGATGGCGCAAGGGTGTCAACGCACGTTGCGTCCCACACCAAAGGCCTGCCCATCTTCCAAGGCAACAATGACATTCCGTCCGGTCTCTTCCCATCGTCGCGTACCAAGCCATTGGGTTCAAGTACAGCTGGAACGCCAGCAGTGACAAGAACACGACGTAGTATGTCATTAAAATAGCGTGGCGAGAAATTCGACCAGCGCTTCGGCTACAAGAGAGTCCATGGTGTCCGAGGCTATCGACAGCTTCTCCACAGTGACAGCAATGCGGAGAAACACACGAAACACCTAAACGGAGGCAAGTGGCGAGGCGGAAAGTGGTATCGTCCTACATGGTACCTATATTGGACGATGGAAGCGCCTGGAGCCAAAGACCAGTTGTAAGTAATAGAACTCACGTCAAGTCAAGTCAGCAAGTCGTATGCCCACACCATTGGGCTACGCACGATATCTGAATAACGACCAGATATTTTTACGTAATTCGACTTCTGAAATTCAGTAACTTGAGAGCAATAAATCTTGAATGTGATTAATGAGGAGACCCGAGTGAATTCGTGGGGCAATGTACGTGTACGATCCAACTGAGTCAGGGGACTGAAACCATACTAAATATACAATTATGTTAAACTAGTATTCGGTATCAAATCCGGTCAGTTATCATAACAATAAGTATAATGTAATCAATTTATTATCTTCTATATACCTATATAAAAATCTCGTGTCACGGTGTTTATGGTCGCACTCCTCCGAAACGGCTCGACCGATTTTTATAATTGTTTGATGTATTTATATTATATATTATTATATTATATATTCTACCACATACACACAACACCATCTAGCCCAAACTAAGCAGAGCTTGTACTATGGGTACTAGACAATGGATAAACATACATATATACCTTTTTCTTTTGTAAATACATACATATTATACATAGTTTATTTGGTAGATATAGAGAATAGGCAGTAAAGTATATTTCATACGGCTAGGTGAAGAAATTATTTATATGGCAGGGCACAACGTTTGCCGGGTCAGCTAGTTTATGTATATTTTTTGATAAAGCTATTTTATTCGTAACTTTACTCTTTATTACTTCAACACGTAGGTATACCACTTTAATATATATGTACATCCTCGTTATCACAGCTGCAGAGAAGCAAATGAAACTATTTAACGTTGCAGTTGCTCTTTAAACTACTTAAGTATATTTTTTGCCGGGATATGCATGTATAATATATAATTTATAAGATAAAATTGGTTTAATTTCAACATGTGCGTGAACGTACGGCACTGACAATTTTTTTTTATCATTGACAGGCGTAATATCATTACATATTATAAAACAAAGTCCCCCGCCGCCTATATGTCTGTCTGTTCGCGATAAACTCAAAAACTACTAAACGGATTTTCATGCGGTTTTCATCAATAGATAGTGACTCATGAGGAAGATTTATGTGTATAATTTGTATTACCCATGCGAAGCCGGGGCGGGTCGCTAGTAGTGCATAATTATGACACATTAATACTGTTAAGAATATTTTTACATTGCTGCATCGCTGTCTATATCAAAATTTATCCTTTAATCATAAACCAATAAGACAATGATATTGTTAGCTACTTATTATAGCTTGGCCATAGCTTGAGCTGTGAACACAGCTGTACATAGCGTCTAGGGGCGAGCAATAACCCTTTTATTATAGTATTGTTGGGCGCGCGACCGTTTAACTCTGATTTACTAACATTCGGCATTTCCACTGGGGTCACGATCACTGTGTAAAATATAACGACAACTTGGTAAGAGTATTTAAAATTCTTTATGGGTCAACATACACACATCAAAAAAAGTTCGCGTTCAAGGAAAAGTGTTTAATATTTTTTAATTGCTTAAAATATTTGAAGATTAATTATAACGTTGGTGTTCTTTATTTAAGAATACATCATTTAAATGCAGAAGACATAAAATCTTCTCTTGTTTTTTTTTCATATAAAAACGAGGTCAATGAGAAATGACCCTCATTCTTGTTTCTGCCGCCTGAAAGTTGTTTTAATCAATTTCTCTAAAATTGTTTATTTGAAGAATGCCAGGTGGACGGACGACGGTGGAGACTTGCGAGCAAGAATAGTGTTATTGCGTCAAGAAGAATACAAGGCAAATCGCAGCTCGACTCTTCGTTTCTTAAACCTGATTGTTTACTACCCTGCAGAGGTACTGGAGCATGGACAACCTAGCTAATCGACCACGCAGTGGCCGCCCGGCTGTCCTTAGTGATGTTTAGAAGGGCTACATCAGACTTCTTGCCACCCGTGATCCAATAATTAACGCTACCAAACTGAGATTAGAGCTGCGAACTGCTACTCAACTGGGTATTAGCATAAAGACCATTCGTAATTGTTTTCACCACTTTAGATTACGACCAAGGAGATCTTGGCGAGCACTTTTAAATATGCGGGAACAACAGCGACGCAAATTGCAGTGGGCCAGTCACCGTCAAAACGATGAAGACGAAGAAGAAGATGTACGGCGTAATTGTCTTTTCGTTGTCGAAACACGGATTAGTACACACCCTGGTAACCGACGTGTCCGAACTAAGAGACGGCCTGAGAATTCCGAAAGGCAAAGAACTGCCACTGGAATTGGACTGTCACCGTTCAGCAAGGCGGCAAATCGCTATCTTTTTGGGGCGGAATAATGATTGGAGCTCGAACGCCTTTGATCCCGTAACAAGCCTTTATGACAGCTGTTATTGATGGCATCATCAGACTATTCAGGATAAATTATGGTATTCGTGTTGGTCGACGATAATGCGCCGGCACATCGAGCTCAGCGAGTGAGCGCTGCTCTCCTGGAGTACGAAATCATACGGTTGGACTGGCCTGCCGGCTCTCCGAACTTAAAGCCAAACGAGTACGCATGGGACACTGTCAAGCGAGCTGTTTGAAGTTGTCAGCCACTTCCAAGAACTTTGTCAGAGATCAAGGAAGCCGCCATTCAAGAATGAAACAGTAAATCGACGTGAAATAGCAGTATTCCTACTGTTGTGTTTCGTTCGGTGAGTGTAAGTGCCGGAGAAAATGAATAAAATTATTTTCTTTATTAAATTACAACGCCCGCACTAGAAATAATAATTGTCGTGAAGGATTTTACAAACATTAATGCAACGGACAAAGAACACTTAGACACAGAACAACTTTTTGTGGGTATCAAAAATTTTTCGCTCCCTTGTGGGGTTCGAACCTACAACACTTGACGCAGCGGCTTTGGCGAGACGAACAATTAAACCATGAACGCACAAATTTTTTTTTTTTGTTCTGTCTCTCCTTTCGTCCAGAAGGTTTGAATACTATACATCCATAAAACAATCATTCATAGACTCACGCCTGCTTATTCTATAATAGTAAGCAGAGTTATACTCGTACGTATATATACATTTCACCAGTTATATGTATTTAAGGCCCTACGAAATGTGGACAAGCCTATTGCCATTTATCGAACACCTTGCCAGACTCAGTCCTGTGTCCCGATGAGACGGAACAATGAACGCAATCTTATTACCCGTTTTACTCGTGAGTTAGGCATTAATGAGTAAATGAATGTAGTAAGAAAGAAGATATTAAAACTACGAAAGTAAATTTATAGCTAAGTATAAAACGTACCGTTTTATTATAAAGTTTGTCAATAGTGCACACATGCAATCGATGTCGTTGTCGCATCCTTGATAAAATATATTTGTGCGTCTTAGGGCTTGTATCACCACCTCCAAATAGCATTTATTTATAAGATAAAAGTCTCGCCATCTCTCTTCTTTAACCCAGCGAGAGTGAAACAGCATGCGATTTATCTTCCAAATAACTTTTTACTTATCTTAAAAGACAAACTAGGCAGTCAAGTTAAAAATCAATTATTATATTTCACAGTTTGGCAATAAACATAACAAGTAGACAGAAAAAAATACTTACATGACTTTTCAATATTTTTGTTTCACTATTACTATATTTACCATAGGTTTACATTTAGTTACGTTTAAAATAAATGCTGGTACGGCAAAGGAGTATCTTGTAGTTTTATGTAAACAGTAAGCCAGCTTTGTATAAAAATTGGTAACTACGGGTAGTAATTCATTTTTCAATTCTACTTTTGAACCTATTATTTCTTGCGTTTTTATTACCTATTTGAATATTGATGTATTGAAGTATTTGGTATACATTTTAACTTTGCGTTTAACCGTACTGCGGTTAAATGTTTGACAATTGCAAACAAATAGATAGACGACAAATATCAACGTAATGCTATAAATAAGCACATAAGTATTACCTTTTAGAAATTCAGACTTCTGAATTATAATTTTATTTCACATACATTATTTTGTATATACATAAAATATAATCTCACGATTACATCTCCGACGTTAGGTAAAGATAAAAAAAATATTAACATTTTGGCAGCAATGTTTTTCCTCCGTAAGGGGCGAGCCTATTCTCATCTGAGGACACAATTAAAAAACTCCGTGTTTGGGAATTAATTGTCAGAAAAATTCAATAACTCAGCCGTACCTGGGCATCAAACCCGAATCTCCATGCACAACGGTTTATTTTACCACCGCTGTGCCATGGATAATAGTTTGTATCTACATAACTAGTTATAAAAATTCATGAGCGGCATGCACTTGCCATACATAAGCTTTAGTTAAATGACAAATGTCAAGCGACCTTTGACATGATCATTTTTCTTATACGGACGACTTATAAAGATCATAATTGCAGGCCTTAGAACTGCTCGAACAATACTAACTCAAGCTGTGCTCAACGTCTTAAAAGCAGCAGACACGCTCCTGCGTTACTCTTCACATGAGTGGAATATAACAATAAAGATATCCATATTCCTGCGGTCGGTAGGTGTGAACTGAACAGTCTACAGCACGACACCTGTGTAGGGATTCCCGCGGGGATCGATGCGCCCCCGCCTTACGCTAGTGCTGCGCTAATGTGAGAGAACGGGACACGGGATGCCGGGATGTTCCCGGACCCGTATTGTTACATATTTTACACGTTCACTGTGGGGAAATGTTTTACATATTTCGTTTGCTTTTTTAAAAAAGGGTTGAATGTGAATGGTATCCCGTAAATGTTTCTTTGTTTTGTATTTTATGGTTAGGTTCCTTTTATAGACTTGATGCGGTAGTAGAGTTATTTTCAATTAGCAAACTAATACTTTGAAACCGAGTAATAAATCATATTTAAAATGTGCAAAGCGATTTGGCAACGATAGCTCTCGATCACTGCAATTATGTAAGTAATAAATTAAAGGACTGTAATAAATTTATCTCTACCTTCCTTATTAAGTGTTAAAATGTATATTAAAATATTTTAATTCTAAAATCATTAATTTAGTTAACCTAAAAACCTCTATTTAATATTGGCTTCCAAGTCAATGTAACACTGTATTTTGCATTATCTTTAGTAATAAACTAACTATAACTAACTCAACATTTATATTTTATCATGGAATACTATTATACAAAGCAACGCATAAAACAGGGCCTTAATTATGTATTCACACTATTTATTTTTATAAACAATATATGAGTTTGTAACAGCTTCTTTAAATAGTAATCTTAACGATATACTTTGCCTAAAAATCAATTGATCCCGTAAAAATAGCGTGATCGTTGACATCACTATCGGCGACCCTCGCTAATGCCACGCTCACCCTTTTACTTATTATAATTTTATATTAAACGCCAAGCGCCGAGCCTTTGGGGATGCGTTTTTTACTTAAAAACCCCTCTGTGTTATTTTGTGGCGATTTTCTTGAAAGGGGCAGTCTTAAGCGCCACCAAAAATAGACGGCGACAATGCGGTAAATTTTCTTTTTTCGGTTCATTTGTTTCTTTTGTATGGCTTAGCTTTGCTGTATAGGTAGTCCAATTGCCTTTTGATGACGTATACCGGGACAGATATGTACCTACATCGGCTATCAGGACTACGTATAGGCAGCTGTCAGAAGCATTTTCTTCTGTCTGGTTAGAAGAGGTTATATGTTTATGTAAGCAGCCGGCTTTCATAAACATATTACCTCTACTCTCAAGCTATCAAAACTTCTTACGTTCTGTACACGATATTATTCCTATTCTTTTTCTCCTCTCTCTTAACTTTAGGGGCACGATCCTATATGATTTGAGATATGATACATTTAAAATACGTATCTATATGGGCGACCATATATACATATATCTCAATTCTTATAGCATCGTGCCTCAAAAGTTAAGAGAGAAGAGGATAGGACTAGGACTAGTACCATGTACAGAACGTAAGAAGCATCGATGGCTTGAAAAGCCGGCTTCCATAAACATATATCACCTTTACTATACCAGACAGCTTAGAATATCCCTCTAACATCTGCCTATCTTCGTTGTTTTTGACTCGTGCTGTAGGAATTAACTTAATTGTAGGTAATGGTAGGTATGCAGGCTGCCTCAAAAACCCCTAAAATTGTTACCGTTGATCGGACCAATGTGGTCCGCTATCACTTTTGCTTCTATTTCAGTGTCTGAGCTAGTTTGGTCGTCGCATGTATAGTGTTGAACTTGCATTTAATTTACAAAAGACGCTTGTCCCTTCTAGACGCTCTCCAACAATGACTAATGCAATAAGAAGGGTAAGTAACATATAAATAATGATCCTGTTTGATGTATGCGAATGTTTACCGTGGCAATATCTTCTCTTATTTATATGCTACAAATAATTATAATTTTTTTGTTGTGTTTCTTTGGTGACTTGGATACAATCTGTAAAATAGTAAACATTTCCGGTCTAAGTATCGAATTCCAGATCTGACAACCAACCGCAAATTTATACTGCAGTAAAGTTTAAATTTATTTTCATCCTGTATCCTGGGCGATCATACAAACACGCAAATAACGGACACAAAGCACTCTCAGACTCGAAATAAATATCAGTGGAACTTCTATTTTTTTGGATTTAAACACCCTACACTGAGCATAATGGCATAAGCGAGGCACTTAAAACAATACGCTATAGATCTATTGCTTAACGGCGACAAGAAGCAATATAGTTCTAAGCTGTATAAAGACGTATTCGTTCGACTTCTATTCGAAGTACAAGCATGAGGCTTTATTACGCGTATGAAAGTGACGTCACAAATGCTTCAGTGAAATTCGATCCGCAGTCGGGGAGTGAAGCTTAAGTGACACGTTATTGTGTTCACACCTCGACGTCGGTGTCCGGTGACACGGCGGGTGGAGCAGATGGTCGCGCTACTCGTGTATTGTTAGGTAGCTTGTTTAGTTACGTGCAAGGTTTGATGTTAGTTCGTAACTTTGTAAAGGTTAGCTTCAACGATCTGCAAATAAAGTTTATTAATTTTTTGAATAACACTATCGTCGAAGAATACTGTCTGTATCGCAGATGGCTTAATAAACGTGTAAACAATAGACAAAATGAACACCTAGACTTAGAGAAATTATTTGTGGCCCAGCTTCTTGTCCCTTTTAGGGAAAGCTCGAAGTACTGACAGTCACCACTTAAAATATTACGCCATCCGTGCGATCCGTGTTATCGAACAATATCATCCCTGTGTCACGGGAACGGGTCTCTGCTCAGTCCGGCAGCGTAGTGTCATAGTCCACTACGCTGTTTCAGTAAAGATTGACATATTATACATCTTTACATCGTTGTTCATTATTGAAGCGAGCGGTAATTAACTATCTAAACCGCACATAGCTTAAAATTCACTCAGTCTTCGGCCAAGGCGATCGTATTGTGAAATATATTAATATTCTTTCATAATTGATTGCAACTAAATCAATAACAATACACTGTTTGGCTAAAAATACTTTCTAGGTTATAAAATAGTTATTTTTCAAGATTATAACCATCTATTTCGGAAGAAGACATAATTGCAAGTACAATGAACAATATATTTATAAGCAAGAGAAATAAAGAATATTGCTTTAACCTACTTAGATTTAGTAGATGAACGACGAACAATTTCTGCGCTCTGTACCGCAGCAGTATTCAGCCAGTAGGAACCCACTAGATAAGTGGTTATCACGCTAAGTTCGCCGAGGTACAGCGCAGACTGAACACGCAAACTGCTCGTAAATAAACACAAAAATGGCGCCGTAAACAAACCGCAACTTAATCTCTGTTATAAAAAGTTGATGCTCGCGTTCCTTGCTTCTAAGGATAGGTTTACACCGAGATATTCGCGGGGCGAAATCCTTTCTGGTTTGCAATTCTGTAAATCTCACTATAAATCTCACATTTGAGTCGATTGTTATAATTTGATGTTAGAGTTCGATAAAACTCTTATAGAACAGCTTTGTCCGTCCGTCCGTCTGTCTGTTATACAACTTTCAGCTTAAGAACCGTAAGGGCTAGAGACTCGCGTTCAACGCCATTCGACTCAGCATAGCCGCTATACCCCGAAACGACTATTACCTTTGACCTCTGACCTCAAGGTCACGTGATACCATTTTTTATCGAACTCTATGATTTATGGCAATTCATTGCCGTTTCTCACTTGTTTTTTCTATTATATATTGATTTGTTTGTCATCCGATCTTACTTTGCTATATTTCTGCAGCTTTTTTGGTTAGCTTGTGTTACTATGGCTTCTGACACAAGCATAACGCTTCTCCATCCAGAATATATGTTTTGATACGTATAGGCAAACGTATTATATACGATTGTCAAAACGATTCTAGTACCAGTTCATCCGATGTTCGAAGACATTGACTCCCAAACCGGTACACTAATACATATCTGCTCCTATAGGTCATGGTAATTAGGATACATAGATCAATAAACATATAAGACTGAATACTCAAAGAGTATAAAAGCTTTTGTCAACAAAAATCGCAAAAGATCACAGCACCAGTTCACAACCAATTTTTAAGCTGACTCAACAACAAACTCAGCATTGCTTAACCGCACCAATTACAATCACATTTAGCGTTTAACCGTTTGTTTTTCCTAACGGCCCATTTTAAACCGAGCTGGCCATTTTTACTTAGAAAGCAACAAAGCTTGAATTGCCATCTCATTTGGGTCGCGGTAAGTGCCTATGAAGGCTATCCTGAATTTGCTTTGACTTGGTTTAACTGACCGTTTATATTTAAGTCGCAGTAATCTTATTTAAAATGGGTTATTAGTATTTAATTATGCGTTTATGGTAATTAAAATCATTTCCTAGATATTAGTAATTAATATCTATTTATTGCCGGATGTTTTGACCGAATCGTATCAGTCGTGGTCACAGATTCGCTTTATTGTTTAACCTGTGACTGAACGGGGTCTTAGCCAGGTGGAGGAAGCACTGTTAATTATTCAAACACTTTATAGCTTCAATATAACTTTAATTGTACTACAAGACAATGTTTTACTGTACAACAGCCGACGACAACATATTTTTGTTCCCAGTATATATACTTCGAGTGTGAACGAAACCATAGCGCGATTCAGACACAAGGAACAACGCCATCTATCGCGCTATGGCTCAAACTTTTTCACTTAACCAATAATTTTTACATTAAGTTATTTTTACTTAACGGAACAACTTAGACAGTGACTACGACTTATGTAAATCGGCCGAAATGACGAGCATATTGTTTTTAAAAAGACCATTCACGCATTTGGTGTTTTTTCTGTGTCGTAGATGACTTTACATTTAAACATTCAAACTACGGATACAAAATCAACCAGGCTTGGTACAAATATTTGTGGATCCCACAAATTTTCGTCCCTTGTGGGGATCAAACCCACAAATTACGGCGCAGTCGCACTCGCGCGACGACCACTTTAATTAGTTATCAACGCGATTATTTACCGTTGTCTAACATTGTATTTTAGAAATAAGCTTGTTTAAATGAGCCCTATAATAAGTGGCCTAGCAGGTAATGCGTGTGAACAAACCATATGAGGCATGCCACGATCGTAGCTAAAATCCGTAGTCTTTGCCTACCATTCCGGAAAACAGGCGTTTCTCTATATATTTATTTTGTTCTCAGTGTGTTTCGAACGTAAACGATAGCTCGTTGCTGAAGCGTTGGTGTAAGCTTGGGTTACATGTGCGAACACCATTGAGCACACTAGCGGTAACAACAATGTACGAGTTGGCCATCTTACCGCACCAGTCTTTGAGACACAACAGATTTAGTTCTGGTGTTATATGGAGAGAGAAAATAGACGTACTTGTACGTTTTCTTGGTATAATTATATGCTTACCACTTATAACTAAGCAGGACTTTCTTGGTGATTGACTTAACAGATCTATTGCGGTCGTGCTACCCCGAACTAAGTATAAATGAACATATGAGATAACTACAGCTCATACTGATATACCTCTGAAACCATAATCTCATATAACCCTGTTACATCTTCATAACTAAACATTTTATTATTATTTTTTATTAACTATATAGGAAGGGTTTTGGGTATGAGAAGGATTCGTTTAGATAAGTGTGTTTGCTGGAAGTTTGAAAATAGTAGTATATCCGAGAGAATATTGCGACTTTGAAGGTTTTTAATTCTTGTTATTATTAAATTATTAAAAGAACAATAACATAGGAGCATATCTAGTATAAATCATATGTTAATTTTCTTTGCTCTAATGTTATTCAGGAAGAAAACAGAGAAATACGTTTGTATGGACAAAACGCTGTCCGCATTACCTCTTAAGATTGTAATGACACTTATAGCCGATCGTAAAGTCCAGCTCGATAATCGGATTGGTCAAAGTTTATAGGATTTTTATTTTTATGAGCTATTTGTGGCCGGGTTTCTCTTGGCTCTGTTACATAATACCTCAAAATATAGAAATGAGTATATATACACGCGCTGCCTACTTCTTATAGAATCAATAGACGTAAGTTTATTATCAGAAAAGTGGATTTTGTCGACCATCACAATGTGCCGTTCATTGTATTATTAAAAATAATCATTTTAATTGTTACATTCGAGTGCATAAAAGTATATTATTTTAAATATTTTTATTTATTTATATGGACATCCAGTTGTTGTCATATTATTTTTACGTAACTAAATAAGACCATAAATTTCAATGTATAACATATTATTAACTATATACAAAATATAAACATAATGCTTTAAAACTAACTTATACCTAAAATATTATAAAACAAAATTAAAAAAGAAGAAGAAAACTAAAACCCTCTAATAGGCGTCATAGAATTCCTTCGCATCACATTCGACTGGTAGTGTGCCCAGAAGACTGGCAGCATTGCCACGTTGAATGGCAATGCTTATTCTTTCCGCAAAGGAAAGGCCAGCCCTCTGGTCACGGGAAGCGTCGATTAACCTTTTCGCTACGTCTCTATAGAGAGCACGAACACTGGGACCCCATGACCCTAGCGTTTCGACCCCAAACGGCTCAAAAACATAATCCCCTGCCAGGTTTCTGTATTTTAAAAGTAAATAGGATTATCTATGTCGGTACTTACCCAACGGAAATCAAAATAATGCGTTCTTATTTCAAATGACCAAATAATACTCACAATTTAACAACATTATTGTCACGGGAAATCCCATATATCCGGGCATCAACAGGGAGTATACCCATGATCCAATGATTTGTAAAATATAACCAGATTAACCGGTCGATTACTATGGTTAACCAAGTGCAGCCAGCAATAACCAACTTCATCGCAGGTTGATAATATTCTCTTTGTAAATTATCGAGTTAATAATCGAGTTACACGACTGACCCGACCGATCCGTAATTCGATTGTGAATATTGCCATCGATTTAATATTCATAATTGCATTTGATTAGTTTACGTAAAGCTGGTTTTGTGGTTTGATGCTGCATTTGATAACTAAGTTGCAATCTGGTTGTCACAAATTAACTCATTCGTTGGACCGAGGTAAACATTTTAAGCTCGTTATAAATCCCTAGGTTTGATTAATGGGTTGGGCAAAGTCTAAGAGGGTTTACTCAGTAATAGGACAGTGCTCCTATCCCTGGAAGGGGACTCCCTTACAAGTTGGGACTTAAAAATGTCGGTGGTGTCTATGAAACTATACTCTACACTAGATATTTACGTGCTCACACTAATTTGTTCTTTCTAACTACGCATACATATGTTAACAGTTCAAAGTAATTAATACCGTGATAGATATGCAAAGAGTTTATGCTACGAGTAGCAATCAAATGTTTGAAAAAGATATTGTCAAACCAATTTTGTAAAGAGAATAATACAACGGAATTGGAACAATTTTGAGCCTATTAAGCGTAAACTTTCCGTGTACCTATAACATATATGCTTGATTTCTGCGTGTAATATTATTGGTGAGTGTAATAGTGTAGGTAGTAATATGATGGAATTACATGTGGAAAAACGAGATGGGTGTTAAAACCTTATGACCTTAAGTCTTATATCTCGGGGATCTTTTGATCCACAAGGCCCATATTCAACTTCGACCTTCGACCGAGGGATGACCTCAAGGTGTCTGTACACCAAGTTATAAGTCAATCGGAACAGTGATTCCGGAGCTATGCGTGACACTTACAAACTGGCACTAACAGACAGACACACAAACCCACATAGTGTTTTCATTATCCTCTTCGAAGAGGACTCAGAGGTTAATAAGAAAATATTAATGACGGTGCGAAAGAACCGGTTCACAACAACACTTAAAAAAACTGACTTAATATAAGTATCACTGTATCTGCAAACCTTTCCCGTTCCATACCGATTCTACCATCTTTCGCTTCAGAGATAGCGTGTGGCTTTAGTGGTCTCTTGGCCATTACCACTGCGCTGAGTGTTATGGATCCGATCACTACACGCGACAAAAATTTCTGTGGTCCACCAATAGTTGTTACGAATACGGTGTCCTTTAAGTCCGTTGTTTGTACAACGACACACGAATGATTCCTAGTACAGGCGTTGCATTTCTGAAAATCTCTTGTTTCCTCATCGGGATCGTGCAAGTTATACCTACCTATTTCGTGTTTCCAGGTCATATATATATCGAGCGTCAAAAAAAAAAAAACATTTGAATGTAATTTATTTCTGTGATTGGAGTTGAATAAAGCGCCATCTATTGGTTTATTTCGGAACGTCAAGCGTAAGCCTGAGTGAGGTCGCAATAGAGCCAATGTGTCAGTTGGAGTGACAGTTATAACTGTCAGTGTCATTTTGACGTTAGATAAGCGCCGGAGACTCGTGCGCGGACACATTCGGTGTGACGAACTCGCTGCGTTACAGATCAAATCAGAAATAATCACAGTCAATCTTTATTGTCTTATTTCTCTTGTATTTGCCTATCATTACTAAACGTATGAAGTATAATATCACGTCTATATTTTGTTGCTTCATCATGTCAAAAGCGAGTTGCCGACCTACTCTCCGAGATATATATTTTTTTATGAGATAGGAGGCAAACGAGCTGACGGATCACCTGATCGTAAGCGATTATCGCCGTCCATGGACACCCGCAACACCAGAGGAGTAACAAATGCATTTCCGGCCTTTTAAAAAGAAGTACGCTCTTTTCTTGAATGTTTGTAGGTCGTATTGGTCCGGTAATGCCGCAGGCTACAGTTCATTCCACAGTTTAGATTTATATTTATATTCTTTATTGTGAAACACAGGTATATATAAGATGTTTACAGTAATGGTAATGATGTTCTGCCAATTAGGCTTACAATAATTTAAAATTGATTTGGCAGATATTGCATGGCATTTTAAATTATTATATGCTACCGTATATGGTGGGTTGGTATAAAGTTGCAGTTAGGTACAAAAGCCACCGATCACAATTAATTCCGCACATAGAATGTGTTGTTTCAATATACTCTTCATAATTAAGTTTCACGGTATGCCAGTACGAGCTGACGAGATGAATGGTACCGCGGTAACATGACACCGTAATGGATGTGTGAGGAGTTCTGACGAGCCTGGAGGGTCCTCGGCTGTGCCTCAGTGGAAGTATGATTGTTTATAACGGGGATACTCATCTTGTTGGTTGTTTATATGCAGCTATTCGTTGTAAGTGCCAAAGAGTCTTAGGTATACGGCGGCAGCATTAACATGGAAATGTAAAAGGACGACGTGTCTAATTAAAATAACTTAAGTTTTATTTAATACTACATAGTATACCATCAGTAGTTCTTTGAGAATCTGCACATATCATTTCTTGGACGACATTTTTTTTTTAATCCTGTCTCGCCTTATATGTTCTGCGGGAGATAAAACATATAAAATATCCAGACTCGTCACAACTATTTGTGGAACACACAGAATACTCAGAGCACTAGCAGTGGCGAGAAAACACCGATTTGCCGTGCCAAGAATTTAGGTGTACGTTTAATGCATATACTTTTATTAATTATATTTGCATACAACTGTATTTACATAAAGTTTATGTAAAATCGTAGTAATACAAAATAAATCGTAGTAATACGTAGTAACAATAAAGCTTCATTTTGGACGTTCACATCAACAATACGCCTTTTTACAATCCAGTGGTCAGAATGTGTCGTATGTATAGTGACTTTTACTCAAATATCATAATATTCTATACACATTTAAAAATAAAAATATACAATTTAAAAAATACTGTCAGTCATATTTTTATTAATTATACATATCGTAATTTACTTAGTAAGATTGAGTTTAATGTTATTATTTGTCTATTTCTTTTAAACTTGCACTTAGCAACGTCATCTTGTACTGAACTTTATGATAATCATGATGTGTACACATAGTTAGAATCATAGTTTCAACCAAAACTGTTTAATAGTTTATAAGTTTTATACAGTATGCACTATGTTTTTTTTTGTGTGTCTTTACTAACTATATTTTTATTTATTTATTTAAATAAATAAATAAAAATATAGTTAGTTAGTTTGGCGTATGTTATCCGCACTTAGCCCTACAATTGGGCTATTGTGCGTAAGTGTTCGACGTGAAAAGTTATTCGGTTACTCATACGACCTCAGCTCCGTCCAGAAAGATAACAGGGATAACCAGTGTTGCGCAGTATTCCTTTTATCGTTTCTAGACTGTTTGAGTGAGTAGATTCGCCCGTTGGTTGCTCACGCTTTTACAATGTAGGAGCACCTGAGCTGGTGTCTCCTCGGTCTCCATTCAGCCCCTACATAACGGGCTGTGAGTGATGCTGATGTTAAAAGGTACTCGTATAGTAAGCAGTGCAGCATGTTATTAAACTCACTAGGCGGCATAGCTATTTTTTGTCGAAATCAAATGTTTTTGGGATAATATCACATGTCACTTCTAACATTGGATTTTCGTTGCATACTAACACCTTTAGGCGCGTATGAGTTATTCTATTATCCCGTTTCCAGAGCCTTACTTTTTCAAGCCGTATGGCAGGTGTGACAGCTTCTTGCTGTATGACGAGATGCAGGGGTCTGAGGATAAGTATGGTCTCCAGCGGTGCCGTGGGGGTCGTTCTCATACAGCCTGTCGTCGCCAGACAGGTAGGTCGTTGTAGGCCTCATAAATTAAATAAAAATATAATATTAGCTATAAGCGGCCTTAGCAAATTTGAATCATTCATTCGCAAAATATGTGGTTTTACAAAGATCTTACATAACAACACACAGACATCTCACAAATTCAGAATCATATAGGTATGTTTTCTATAATATCCACCTAGGCTATTCATATTAAGAATTACATCATGCTTTCCAAGTACGTAAGATATTACAAAATTCGAGAATATTCTACGGAATATTGTCAAGTTTAAAGCAGAAGCGAGCTCCAGAGCTTTGGTGACGGCCACTTAATTTTGAACAGCGGACGTGTCGACGCCATGAGCGATGAGCGATGAGACTCTCGCCACCAACGAACAAATATTTTGAATCTATTTCATTTTAATAAGCTTAGTAAGGAGGATACTATCGAAATTCGATATAATACATACATACATAATCTTACGCTTGTATCCATATAAGAGTAGGCAGCATGACATACCCGCGTATACACATGTTTAGTGGAAAACTAGCTAGCCGGCGCCAGCCCTAATGGTCTGACAAATGCTAATTTGTACACCTATGGCAACAACCTGGGACACATAATTGTCTTTTTTTATTTTTCTTCTATATAATAACCTAGTGGCAGAACATTGGATTACTACAAAGAAGTCTCGAATTCGATCTCAAGACTAGCACCACTGATTTATCGAAGCTAAATGCGAAATAAATAGTAAATTAAAGTTAGTAAGTTACTTAAAAGTGAAGGAAAACCTCGTGAGATAACCTGCATGTGTAAGTGTTCTTAAAAAGTTCTCGAAGATATGCGAAGTCTATCAACCCATAGTTGGCCAGCGTGGTGGAGTATATATAGCTTAACCCTTCTCTCACTGAGAAGAGGCCCGTCTCCTACAGTACGACAGTTTTTATAGAAGGCTGGTTTTATTATTACTAATGACCCACCCTGCTTCGCACGGATAGTACAAAACCTTAACAAATTATACACCTAAACCTTTCTCATGAATCACTCTATCTATTGGTGAAAACCGCATGAAAATCCGTTCAGTAGTTTTTGAGTTTATCGCGAACAGACAGATGCGGCGAAGGACTTTGTTTTATAATATGTAATGATTGTAATATTACGCATATATCCCCGATGGAGTAGGTAGTATTACACTCATATTTCGCAAGCTGTACATTTGGGTAACACGTAATATTGGAAAATTATTGGGGTGTACCGTAAGCAGTTCAAAATGCCGTGTTGCTAATGAGAATTTCTTAATAGACGAATTCAACAACACCGGGGAATCTTAAGAGAGCACAGCGGTCGCATTAACTACTGCTACGCCACTTTTTTGGTAACCTATTGCGGTTCAGCCTCCACTGTCAATTTGCCCGACTCGAGGTTGAGCCTGAAACTTCACGCACGAATGCAAATATAAATAATAATTGAAATCTGGATTTACAAACCCTTGGTATACCTCTTGTTTCACTTTTAATAATCTGTTTCTCGTTTAATAAATGAGCGTGGCGACCACGGATTATGAGTTTAATATTCATAGAGAGTTCGCGACGGTGGACGGTGGGAGAACAGCTTTGGCTTACATTTGTATTCTGGAAGCAGCTGGACAGACGTTGGGTTGTCTGCTAGTTATTTTTTACATACTGTGTTATGCAAATCCATATAT
Organism: Catocala nupta; assembly: GCA_963675205.1. Lineage (NCBI taxonomy): Eukaryota > Metazoa > Arthropoda > Insecta > Lepidoptera > Erebidae > Catocala > Catocala nupta. The sequence continues at coordinate 8,554,444 of OY776095.1, read as the reverse complement.
GCATTACCGGTTATGCTAATTCTTAATCGAAATAGTGATTAGGACATGCAAAATGTGTGTTTGCTCTGTGTGGTTTAATTTTAATATTTTGTTCAATTCTTAATTATAAATTTTGCCACAATGGTGGGTTCCACCCACCTTTATGATTACTGCCCCGCCCCCGTAGCTCGTAGCGTCATGTAGTATAGCCTATGTTTCTTCTGGATAAAAAACTTTTCTACTAGAGAAGAAAACATATTAAATTCAGTCCAGTACTTTTTGAGATTAATCACTAAATACAAATGTACTATAAGGGTTGATGTAGATAAAAGATAAAAGCTAGTTAAAAACCAGTAGTTGGCATGTCGGCCTCGATGGCGTAGTGGTTAGTGTTTTGTAACCGACTGCCACGCCTGAGGTCGCGGGTTCGATTCCCGCACAAGACAAATATTTGTGTGCATGAACATGGATGTTTGTCTTGGTCTGGGTGTTTCTATGTATAATATGTATGTATTTACAAAAAAAAGTATATATGTATGTTTATCCATTGTCTAGTACCCATAGTACAAGCTCTGCTTAGTTTGGGCTAGATAGTGTTGTGTGTAAGTGGTAGAATATTATATTATTATTATATTCATCTGACACATAATAAACTAGATCCCGTTTTGAGACTCTCGTTTTTATTTCCATTATCTTTGGTCTTTTTCCACTGTTTATTTTTTACATATGTTCCACAATGTGAATAAAAAAAAACTCATTTTTTTACATCCTTTTTTATCATGACACTGCCCAATCCGGGCTTCATATCCAGGACCTGAAATTTACAATGCAAATCTATGCCATTGGCCACCGAGTCAGTCGTCAGCCAAGGAATACCTCTCCTTACCTACGTCCCATTTGTCATATTTTGAACAATCCAAGCTTGACAGTGACCAATACACAGACGATACAAATGACACTAACATTTTCAAAGTAAAAATACTACCTGCGCTCGGCGCCTTCTGTAACTCCGTACAAATATCATTATTTCATTGTCTTTAGTAGAAGCGTAGCGCGCAATATCCGTATTCCTTGAGATGTTCCAAGAACTAAAGAACGCGCCACTGAAGAAAGATAAAATTATTGCACCGACAAGTACCTAAAACTTAATTATGAATGTATCTAGTAGAATTTTCTTTTAGCTGTAGCACCTTTGGCGGACGGAATGTAATTATTATGACTAATATAGAAATAACTGTTTTCTGCTTCTTCATATTTCGTTACGTTTTAGTGTAGACCTAGCATCTAAGTATATAATCCATGTAAACGTTATAACATGACGCAATATATATAATCGTTGAACAAATAACATCTTTTATTTCACCATCCTTTAGATGGCGACCCAACTGGAGTCGAGCTGACGTGAGTGTATTCAAAACATGTGACAATATCGCGAAGTGTGATTAGACGAAAATGCATAAATAATATTTAAGAAAAGTAATTAGAGTTTACATCATACATTTCGTAAATATTTTTTTTGTTTTGCGAACGGCTACCGCTAGTTGGAAGAATGGATCTAAAAACTAAATCTTACACAGAAATATAAATATTATATAGATAAATATGATATCTGATGAACCTTACATATTAGTTATAAAAGGGATGGTTGTTAACATGTGAAAAGATACAAAGACAATAAAAAACAATACCAGTGATCAGTGATATGTTGACCATGTGAGACAATGTGTTAAAGTGACGAGTGACAAACATGTGCGCAGTGCGTATTCTTTTGATGCAATAATGGTTTCGTTTACATGAGAATTTTACAAACGGTTACTTTTCTCCCTTTACACGTGCATTTTTTAACTTGCCTAGTTATCTACTATGTTTTTCTAATCAATTTATATGTCTACTATATTAATATTTTATACTGATAATGCGAATGTTTTGGTAGTGAAATGGATATTCTTCTAGACTTGGGGATCCACCTTAGTGACACAATAAACTTTTTGCAAACTTTGTTATAAAACTGTAACCATACATAGTATTTAGGTATATACAAAACGAGTTGTGAAAATAATTTTAGACAATGTATACCTAATGTGACGATAAAAATATTTGATGATTAATATTCCCATTTACTTGCCATCTGAGCAACTAAAAGTAGTGGAGCAATTAATAATAAAATAATTTACCAATGGATTTACTAAATATTGTGTTATTTATATAAATGTGTTATTTGTCTAACAATTATATAATTAAATAAACCAAATACTCGATCGAAATTGTCTACAAGATGGAATTACGAGAGATTTGTGTTGTTAAAAAGATAAATGAATGAAATAAATAAAGAGAAGAAAATAAATATATAATTATGAACGACAGATAATGATGATGTAATGTGAATAATATAATTATGTCTTTTTAATCGCAATGTACGCGAATCGGCTTTGTGAAAAAATGTTCTAAGGAATTTTAATTACGAAGGTTTTAAACTATAAAGCTTTTAACACTACATACTTATTATTGACAAGTATTAATCATAATGTGATTGATTGGATTTTAAGGTCGAAACTAAAATAATTTGTGTGTTTTACATTATATCCAATTGTTTAGATGTAATAGAAGCCATGCTTAGTTCTGCGTTACTTTGGCGTTTATGGATTTGCATCAAATTGCAAGACCACCTAACAACGGACTTTGTTTTGTTTTAAGTCACTGTCCTTTCATGATCATTTGTTTTAATGTTTTTATTATGCATGATAATGACATAGGTAATATAAATCGAAATATGTTTTAAGTATATTCTTTTTACATAGTATCTAGTATATGCCTTAAATATTATCATGTTTATTTTTAGTTACAAAAAAAAACATTGTATCCAATATTTTTTTATTATTTACGAAGGGAGGTGTAGTGTAGAGCTAGCACCTAAGTAATCCATATAAACGTTATAATATGACACAATATATCTAATTGTTGAACAAACAACATCTTTTATTTCACCATCCCTTACAACGTATAAAAGAGGTGTTTTCAACGGATAATAGATAACAAATAAACCTAAAAAAGCTTATAAATTAAGTATAACTCTTTGACTTACTTTACATGTATTAATAAAATAAACTCTTAAATTAAAAATGCACATAAAAATTTCCTGTTAGTTTTATTTAGAAAACACGTCGCACGTCGCGTTAATATCCTTGTAAGCCTAATTACACATGAGCTTATTTGCGCCTCGCGTACTCCGCCTCGCCTCCTACGCCTCGCCCGCCTCGCCGCGGTGCCGCCGAGGTGTGAAGTGAGACGACAAAAAAAGCTTTACAAGTTTTTCAAGGGTAAAGTTTAAAGTGAACGATGTTGGTGCACAGCTGGGGAGCTTTCTTACTAATAATTAGTAAATTAAATTTGTTTAGTAGGTTTCCTACTGACTGTAGTTATACACGATCTAATTTCAAAATAGCCCTATTTTCTAGGGAAGCCTAAGTAAGGATCAAAGCAAAGTTTTGACAGTAATTCAATTGGGTATTTTTTATAATTTGCTAAATAAAAGCCTAACACGCCTATGCAAATAACAATGTTGATCATAATAGTAGGTAGACGTCAATAATATGTAAATACAAATTTAGTTTTCCGATCGCCAGTTTCGCTGCCTCAGCCATAAGGCTATCATCGATTACACTGTATTATCTCGTCCGACGCAAAGTCTAGTACATCTTATAATTATACAAATAATCTATATTTCCACCTGCTCATCTGTTCCAGTCTTTGTCTCAAGCTATTATTAATAGCAGTATCGTTGAAGTTATTATCGTTTAATCTCACTCCCGTAGAGAGTGGAGTAAAGCGAGGCAAAGGCGGCGCGAGGCGTGAGCTCGTGACGCGGTTGCGTATCAAAGCGACGGCGGATCGCAATTAAGGATCTCACAACGACATTAATTAAAGGCTTCTTTCGGAATTCCGCGCCTCGCCTCGTCCGCCGCCGATCTAAACTAGCCTTTAGTGAAAAAAAGTGTTTTAATTAAGAAATTTGTGGTACGTTTTGTTATGAACGTTTGATGAAGGTTAAGTTTGTGTAAATCTTTGTAAAAGTTAGTTTAACGATGTTGGAAAAGGACCTTTATGAGTTTAGCGCGTTGCGACGTTACTGGAATGAGTTTCGTGTTATTTGGAGGGATTGTTCTGGATTGAGGGTCTTTTTCGACACTCGTTATCCATTTTGAATAGCAAGATACATTTAAATATATTATTATTCTATACATTATTCATATCACTTATCTTTAAAATAAATTAAATTATACTGTAACGATAATATCTTTATCAACTAGAGTGGACAATATTGTCTTTCGCTTACGCGAATGTTATACATTGAAATAAAACTAGTATATACAGATTTTATCAGATTGAAAGTATAAATGTGGAACATAATGGGCTTTCTGACGGACACGCAGGGCTATTCTGTGAAAAACATTTGGAAATTGTTGAGCTTCAAAACCAACCTAATTATGTGCTTTTATGTAGAAGAAGTTATAATAACAAGAACAAGAAGATTTTTAGGAAAACACTATTAGAGACAAACTGGAGCACTGGCATAAACACGTTTCTTTGCAAATTTAAAGACATACATTCAAAAATATTTAAGAAACGTACAATAAAATTTAATATTAGAAGGAATGGGACATCTAAATGGATAACGAGCGGAGTAAAGGTAGCCAGCAAAGTGAAACGTTTTCTTAACACTATAGATAAGACACAATGTGATAAGTCGGTTCTGGAATATCGAAACAGGTATGTCAGACTATACAAAAAGGTTGTTAGCATTGCAAAACGTAATTATATTAGGAATCAAATAGAAAAAGCATCTGATTCTAGTAAGGAAATATGGAAGATAGTCAATTTGCGGCGTAAATGCACTAAGACATTTGATGATGAACAAATTTTACTTAAAGTCAATAACACAATCATTAACAATGCTTTAGATGTGGCTAACATCTTTTCAAAACACTTTGACAACTCTGTATGCTTAAATTCATGTAACAAAAAATTAGCTTTGACATATTTAAATGAAAGTATTGACAGAGTTGATATAAATATGAGTTTCGATCGAGTAACGGCCTCCGAGATATATAAAATGGTGAACAGAATGGTCAGTAAATCATCCGTTGGCTTTGACGAGATACCTTTGACTGTCATTAAAAATAATATTGATTTGTTAGCAGCCCCGTTAGCATCACTCTTTAACGAGTGCATAGAAGTAGGTCTTTTTCCAGATCAGTTTAAAATTGCAAGAGTTCTCCCAATTCATAAAAAGGGTGAAAAGACAGACCCCTCGAATTATAGACCGATTTCCTTGTTACCAGTTTTGTCGAAGTTATTGGAAAAAATTATGAAGGATAAACTCATGAGGCACTTAAGATCTCAAAGTGTGTTATATACCGAGCAATACGGATATCAAAAATCGGTAGGTACTAACGATGCCATAGAAGCTTTAATTGATGAAGTCATCTGTAATTTAAATGATAAGCGTAAAGTAGCAGGTATTTTCCTGGATCTTAGCTCCGCGTTTGACACTGTTGATCACCACATACTTTTGGACAAATTAGAATACTATGGTGTTAGAAACAATGTCTTAGAGTTATTTAGGTCATATTTGCATAACAGGCGACAGTATATAGAAGTCAGATCAGTGGTAAACGGAGAAGAAAAGATTTGTAAATCCAACTTAACCACAGTATCCGGTGGTGTTCCTCAGGGATCTGTTTTAGGCCCAATTTTCTTCATCTTGTTTCTTAATGACTTGGTTAGGTATGTAAAAAGCCGTATATCAGACACTAAACTTATTATTTTCGCCGATGATACAAACGCAATAATATCTGCAGGTAATATGGTTGATTTAGAAGCCAAGGTTAATACAGCATTAAAAGTTTTCGAAGAATGGTTTGGTATAAACAATTTAAAACTAAACATAAATAAAACAAAATGTTTATTATTTAAGTCTACAATAAGAAATGATGCCAGTCTTGAAGTAGTATCTTCCGGTAAAAAAGTTGAGGTCGTAGATAATGTAAAATTTCTGGGTGTCAACATAGATGCTCTGTTAAACTGGAAGCAAGAGACACTGGCCATAACTAAGTCTATTAGTTCTGCGTGCTATGCAATCAGAAGTCTGAGGGAAGAACTTACGGTGGCTCAACTTAGGATGGTATACTTTGCTTTGGTTGAGTGTAAGCTTAGATATAGCATTATATTTTGGGGGAATAGTTATAAATATAATATAAGCACGACATTTATCATGCAAAAAAGGGCTGTTAGAACAATGCTACGTCTTAAGCAAACGGATTCATGCAGAGAACATTTCATACAATTGAAAATTTTAACAGTTCCGTGTCTTTATATTTTGGTTCTATTGTCTAACTTAGTTAAAAATCTCAATAAAATTGAAACTGACGAAGAAAGAAAGGTTAGAGATAACACTCGTAGAAAAGATCTACCCTCAACAATACAACCAAAACTTAATGTAGTGCAACATAGTTTAAGAGTACAGTCAATTTCTCTATATAATAAGCTGCCCACAGAGTTTAAAAGTATTTATAGTGCAAACTTATTTAAAAATAAACTGAAAACATATTTATTGGGGAAAGGCTATTATAGTGTTGACGAGTTTATCAATGACAAACAGTAGTCTTATCGTATTATTAATAACCTGTTGACATCTTTTTTATTTATTATTGAAATTATGGTTATAATATTGTAGTATATCTTGAATTTTATGTAATTTGAATTTCGTGTAGTTTATAGTTATTATTAATTTTTAAAACATTTAATTGTAACAAATATTTTCAACACAATCTGTATTGTTATGAAATAAATAACTTATGACTTATGACTTATCGCAAATTATAAGAAATTGAAAAGCAAAGCAACAACCACCATTAAATATTTAATGATTTATTTGGCATCTTGGCAGAATAAACTCATACTTTTACATAATCAATAACTAAGACAAGGTTGTGTGCTTACGTCAATTACAAATATGCACAACATTTACTTAGAGACAACATAATAATTAAGTATGGTTAAGTCTAATAAAGATTTTACATAATAACTAACACAAGAAATAAGAAATATAATAAGAATTATAGAATAAAATTACAACTGGAATAGTAATATGGCTGCAGAAAAAACGTCGGGGAAAGTGTTCGTTGTGTTTTTCAAATAAAATTCGTATAAAGTAGTTTTATTGCAGCTAGAGTGGATAACAAAAACGCACGTTGTATAATATTCATAAAATTCCCATTTAATAGCTTTTACGTTGGAATATCGGATGAAACTAAAATATTGTAATCGTTAACACAACAAACGACTGTCTATTAGTTAGTAGTCAGTTTGTTGGTTTAACAGTAATGAACATCATTTGTTTCGACTGACGTGATTGCGAATATAAACTAGTGAAAAATAAACTGTTAATAAAAACAAACGTGTTTTGAATAAATGAATATAAACACATGGGTTTTGATGTAGTTGGTACTTATTAAGCGGATACGTGCTATATGTATGAATTGGAAAATATACACGAAATTAATTTAATTCGTAAGATTTGTTATACACAGAACAAATAAATTAAATATCAATTGTGCCTGGCCATCGATTTGCCGCTGCGACTGCTGACTGTTGAGATTGTCTTTCTTTCTTTTTCTTTTTCTTCTTTGATTGATTAGTTTAGTCACCTTTTGTACAGTCAAATTTGTAGTGTACCTGTACAATTGTAGATACTATTGAAGTTGGTTATCGGCTTCGATGGCGTAGTGGTTAGTGTAACCGACTGCCACGCCTGAGGTCGCGGGTTCGATTCCCGCACAAGTCAAACATTTGTGTGCATGAACATGGATGTTTGTCTTGGTCTGGGTGCTTCTATGTATAATATGTATGTATTTACAAAAAAAGAAAGAAGTATATATGTATGTTTATCCATTGTCTAGTACCTATAGTACAAGTTCTGCTTCGTTTGGGCTAGATGGTGTTGTGTGTATGTGGTAGAATATTATTATTATTATATTATTATTATTATATACAGGTAACTGGAATATTTTTAAAGAGCGGTTTCGCTTTTGACTGTTCTGACGGCGTAGCGGGCAAGTAGTTGACCCGCCGCTTCCACCGCGCTTTGTGTTCCGGGTTCGAAGTCGACACGGGTTCATTATATGTGTGATCTACAAATTATTGTCATGGATGCGAAAAACAATCGTCTTAAAAAAATATATATATACTTTTTGAAACTGAATTTGGTTTAACAAATATTCATCCGGCTTCATGGTACCTTAACGTAGTTAGTTAGCTAACACACAATGGGCCGCCGCATGTATGTAAGTATAAACGTTCGTACGACTTTACGGTTTAGCCGTACGCCGTATACGGGCAAACAAAAGCGTAGGTACGTATTTGATTTTGATGAACACTCGGATGAATTTTTATATTCCACTGAAAACCGTATCTACGATTCGCAAAACCGTATAATTGTTTGCATGTCCAATCGTGCTTATAAGTTTAAAAAATACTAGTTAGGTCAAAAAATATGATTCCAATGTTTATTTTAATATAACGTTAGAACAACATTATCAAAACGAAATTCACTCTCATTTTCACACCACGAGGAAAAACATTTTCAGTTAAGTGACGAACAAAACTGCGAAACTCAAGTCAAAAAAATTAAGAAAACCTTTTGTCGTCGCCGGTCTGGGCGGGTCTTAATTAAGCGTATAACAGACATAATGACTGGGGCCCACAATAAGCCGCTGTGCTGCTGACCCTTAGGCGAATACTTGTCTTTTTTGGTGCCCAACGAGCCTATTTTTCAGCCACAATGCCTTCGTGGAGCATGAAAGAACTTATTTCGTTGTATTTATTAAGTTTCTTCGTACATCATTTTGAGGGTAGCAGTCGTTTTCACCACGTTATGGTTTGAATAAACTAAAATGTAGGAGTACGTTTATAAGTTGTCTTGTGAATTCATTTTGCGGGTAGACTTGAATAGCGGTTATTCAGACGGTGTATTTAGATATTTGGTTCATATTGTGAAATATCATATTATTTACATCTCATTTTACATTTATGGTATTTAGACATTTATATGTTTATGTATTATTCGTAACGGGTATTAACAACATCATGCATATTATTTATCTACATATAAGTGCTTGGAGTTTCAATGAGCTTACACTGGACGTGGTCACAAGCCGATTGCCTCGGCGCGGCGATGTCATGGCTCCGTTTGAGAGGCTGAAGAATATTTATCCATCCTCACTTTATTTACATTTATTGTACCGTCTCCGGGTAAATCACAGAGTACTAACACATCGGCTAGTAATAGGGGTGAGTGTATTGTGTGATGGTACATGGATGATAAAAATGTAAATAAAGTGAAAAGTGAATGAAGATTCTTCAGCCTTCAAAACGGAGTTATGACATCTCTAAACTAGAGATGGCTGGTGTAACCTGGTAGAATCGTCAAGCACTTAAAGGTTAACAATATGCATAATCACGTTAATACCCGTTACGAATTATATATTAATCATACAACGCAACAGTTTAAAAGTTATTACCTATACATTTTTCGATAATGAACACTAGTTTACTGAGGTATATGTTAGTATAAAAAACTTAAATGCTTTTATTATATAGACGATGAAGTACAATATAATTTTTAGAATGTAAGTTACAGTATCCTCAATAACCTTCGAAGTTGTTCAAAAGTTTGATGAGTAGACGCACGATTATCCCCCGGCCAATAAACCGTACTAGCTGTTGAACAGTGAGTTTGGCTGGTAAACAAGCAGAACGAATCGTTTTACAACCGCCACTGAGTTACTGGCACTCGTTACTGTCAGTGTAAACAGTCAAGGAATGTTGCGGACTGGAATGTTCATTAAAGACTGGCCTAAAAATCTATATATAATTTTCAGCTAAACAATCTGAAAATTTAGGTATTCTTTGTTTCATAGATATGTTTTCCGAATTCAAAATTACTATTGTCGGTTTGTTTCCCGGTGTCAAACGGCTTTTCATAATCCAGAACAATAAAGCAATATTGCTTATGGCTGTTCATCAATATGACAATCCTTACAGTTGTAGTTTATTTGTACTTTTACAACCTATAGCTTATTGATTTTAATAACATTTTATGGATTTTATCTAAGAGTCTAACCAATTAACTAACTTCCGGCTGTATAAATTATCTACTTAATTAACGTCACACAAATATAGTATTCACAAAAAATATTTAACGAGCGGCCTGAGTGATTATGCCTGGAAAGAGAAACCGAATCTCGAAATCAAAATTAGTTCACAGTCTTTAAAATTCATTTTGATTTCGAGTTTCGATATCTGTCTCAGTTAGTTCTACTGTCGCCCGCTATGTCACTAGTAGTATGTACATTTAGTGGGTAAACTATAATATCTATGACGAAATTGTTATATAATTTTAAAATAGTAATTAATTAATGATATAATGATAACATTCGATTAAAAATTAAAATAATCCAGTGTCATATAATTATATTAACACCTATACGCAAAGGGATATCATCGCTCTGAGACCTTAAAACACAGCAGGCAATATTTATATCACCAGCTAAGGTCCGAGCCTATTGCCACATGGTTGCTGGTGGCTTAAAATACAGATTTCTGTAGTCTCTCTGCTGTATGTTATATATGTACGAATTAAAGACTGCTTTTGTAACCCTTGCTAGGGTTACAAAATCAGACAGTCTGTCTAGAAATGTATTTAAAAGGCAACAGCTATGTAAAACATTAAAATTAAACTATTTAGATATAGGTATGTTTCAAAGTGTATTAGCTAAGCTAGTTATTAAATTAAGAAAATCAGTTTTTAATTATGTGTGAATTTATGGGACTAGAATGAACCTTGATTGGTTGAAAGCCCTAATTAAATAAAGAAAAGAAAAAGTCTGTCATTGCGAATATATAATATAATATTATTTCGCATATATTGATGTTTCTATTCCATACCCTACATAATCCAAATCGAAACTTCCTAAAAGTAAACTCAAAAACTTTCCTCATCATATCAAAACTACATAAAAACCGACTACTTTTGTGAACCGTTCCACCATTTTCGCATCCGGGTCGGTAGTTGCTAGCGAATTATCTTATTAAAACGACGCCGGTTCGTCTCATACCCTTATATTCCATAACCGACCATTGCATTGTGGTCCTCATAGGTAGACGTTGTCATTTGGCTCCCTGCCAGCTCATTTTCCACTTGTGCTTCACGTTTTGTCAACACTAGTTACAAAATAAGTTGATACTCTTTGTGCGCATCGTGATTTGGTTTCTCTTTATCGTTTTGCGAACGCGCAAGCTCTGTTTTGTGTGAATTTTCTTTTACATATGGTATGATGGTCTATATTGACTCGCGCGTTTGTGCTTTAGGGAGATTATGAGCGAAGTATATATGAAACGAGATCATATTATATTATATTATATTATATCATATTCAAATTAATTAATTGTTATACTAAACTTAATTTTTCCATACAAGACATTCTATTATATACATTCGATGTTTTTTTTAAAGCTATTTTAATCAATGTTAATTTAATACACTATCTCTTGTACTGTACAACAACATAATTACAAATACGTTATTTTTATTTTTTTTATTTAATACCTATGAATTTATTGTGTATTTTAATCTGTTTTATTGTGTTTAACTGTTAATTGTATATAATATTTATGATTAATATTAATCTCATTATCTAATGTCAATATGTAAATCTGTTTCAATAATTTTAATTTTAATTTTAATTTAAATTTAAAATTGTAATCCATAACCGTTTTTATGTGCATAACAACCACTTACAGGCTAACAAGCCTGTAAGTGGTTGTTACACATGTAAATGTTTTCTAGCATGTAAGCAGATTTGTATAGTGTAAACAATCGTTGGTTAACCTAATAAATAAATAAATAAATAAATAAATAAATATTTATCTGTAAGAATTAAAACAATATGTTTTAATAGTCGTGATGATTTTGTTGATTTCATCGAGAATATACGCATAAAATTCAGTTAGAAAATAAGCTTCTTCTTTCGTCTTAATGATTGGTCATACATATGTATGTAGCATTAATGTTTATATCCACGCATAAGACATTCGTGATCAATATTCATGGAATTACTAAATACATATCAATTCTACGATATTAGAAATTATTGTTTTATCTGTATAAAAAAGGCTAACAGCATACAGTAAAATATTATTTTGTATATTTATATCACATTTTGCGTATTCATTTTGTAGCTACGCCGACATTAAGGTTCAGGTAACAAAACATTGCAGACTATAAATAATTATAAAAAGCGGATGGAAAACAAACCACAATAAAACTATTAATAATAGTTTAATTTTATATAATTACATTCGCGTAAAGTAAGAAAATACTGCTGGAAACCAGAATAATATAATATCATGTTCTACGTCTGTTTCATTTAGTTATTTTTAGTCTGTTTTTGAAAACCTGTTGCATTATGGATACGCCGCATATTGAGTTTCAGACATTTCGAATTCACGAACAGTTTGCAGCAGTAGTAAATGCGAGGTCTCGGGTTTGATTCCTATGTCAAGCAGTGTTAAATATTTCTATATTTTTATAGCAGCATCAAGCCTATAAAGCTTTGTATCCGGTAGAAGCTAGCCTGTGGACCTATAACCAAAATTACATAAAGTTAGCTGCCTGATGATACTAGTAATTTGTTATTTAAATTCCAAGGTAAAAATTTAAAATCAATTTTGGTGGGTACCATTTCGTGGACAGAGACGTGGATCTATATATGTATGTATGTATGTACTGTTCGATCACGCAAACTCTGTTTAACTATATTTATGTATTATACAAATGTTCTACTTAAACAGGCCGCGTACTTCGATTGGTATTCAATGTTCAATAAAATGTTATTAACTTATTTTGCCGTGCCACAAACATATATTATTATAATAAATTTAGCTCCAACTAAATTAATCTGTTAATAACGATATGGCTTTCATAAAATTTGGTCTCTTCAACCCTAAAGAGGAAATTGTGAAGATAAACGCGTAATACCGTGATCATAGCAATTCATTGTCGCGCTATCACCATCACGGCTCACGACACACTCACGAACAATACTGATATAACAAATTGCACTTTTGTTGCAGATTCTATAAAGGACTCACTCCACTGCCTGATACGCGAGAACTCGGCTAGTGATCGTAAGTGCTATTTATGTAAGCCTGTACAAATGTAAGAGATAATACATGTAGTTATGTTGGTAATGTTTTTAATATAATTTGAAACATTTTTATATTAGTAACGCAAATAAATCGGGAATCCGAGAATGAGAAAATCTAATATAAAAAATATTAAAAGAAGTACTGTTCTCATATCGTAGGTTTATTGGTACAAATTTATATTACTATACCGAAATAAATATAAATACAATACATAATTGGCGGCGTCGATAGCGTAGTGGTTAGTGTAACCGATTGCCACGCCTGAGGTCGCGGGTTCGATTCCCGCACAAGTCAAACATTTGTGTGCATGAACATGGATGTTTGTCTTGGCCTAGGTGTTTCTATTTATAATATGTATGTATTAACAAAAAATAAAGTATATGTGTATGTTTATCCATTATCTAGTACCCATATTACAAGCTCTGCTTAGTTTGGGCTAGATGGTATTCTGTATATGTGATAGAATATAAAATATAAAAATTAACAGTTAGAATGCTATAAAATTACAGAAACTACGAAATTTTACCTGAAGAAAATGCGAATAACTCAGAATAATACTCTGAATCTACTATTTCAGTTTAAGGTACATGGTAAAGAAGACAAGGTCAAACTTATGTGCAAAAGATTTGCCAATAATATGTTACAATTTTATGTCACTTTTGAATTAGTAGCTGCACGTATACGCTTTATTTTCACCGCAATATACTTATACTTAGTGAACTTATTACTGTCTGAGTATAAAAGTTAATAAAATAAAGCCATTACAAAGTAGTACACGTGTATTGGACTTTGCCAACACTAGTTTTTACATATGCATACCAACGTATACGACATTATAAACAACCATAACCTGCCTCCTCTAAATGAATAACATACCTTTTTAAAACGAGTACTCTTTTATGGCGTTACCAATTACATTAAACCTTATTTATCGCTTCATTATAGCGCATCTTACATAGCTTTTACTACGGCCAACTCTTGGTTATTCAGGGGTGTTACCCTACTTCATTACGCGCCCCTCAAATCGCTACGCACGACGCACGTGCGTCGCGTGCACAACGCGGACACCCCTAGCTAGACGTAATCCACTGAAGGTTGACCTCCCCATGTGACGATCATTTTGTTACTATTTCAGAGTTATTTTATGCGATCATGTTGTGTAAAAAATGTCTCTACTGCATTTTTATTTCGTTTGAAATTAATTGTAAGATGTAATAACTTTTAGTATCTACATATTCAATTTATCAAATATGTTTTTATTGAATGTGTTCGTATAATTTATGTTTTATATTTAGCCTCGGATAAGTACCTACCTGTTACAAAAATTGCGGTTTATTTGATATTAAACACGAAATTTAGGATTAATATTAGGTTAACTATGAAATTGCCATTTATATCTTACATCTAATTTCATGATATCTGTATAAAATGCAATGGATATTATAAAAATCATCTTTGAGAACAGACCGTAAAAATATATATTATTAACAACATATATTAATAATAATAAATATTTATAACCCTTCATACAATTTGTATTTAAAGTTATATTGCTTAGGGTTTGCCCGTATCCGTTGTTTCAATTCGCCATAATTACATATTGGTTAAATGTTTATGTTAATTTAAGACAAACCATTGTCGTCATGTCGTTCATGAACATGAGTTGCTTGTATTTCACAAACAACTATTCATGAAAAGCATAGAATTCGAATCAGTCATTCAAAAGTAGTGGAAACCGCAGCGTTATTTCATACAAAGCGCACGCTTGGATCACACCTAATAAGCACATGTCCAAACCCCTTGGTGCTACTGGGAATATCATAACAGAAAAAGTCAAAAACTCTCTGTCCGACCCAGGAATTGTAAAGCAACCCAATGCACAGCAGCTGCATTCACTACAGTTGCTCCTGCGAGGTAAAATAAGAACATTCTATTCCTTAAAATCACTTAGAGTGTAGCTGCTTAAGGCACTGACTTCAACTTTATTATTCCCAAGTCACTTGGGGTCGGCTTTTCTGGTCTAACCGGATTTGAATGGATATCAGTTTTTACACGGAGCGGCTGCTACCTGACCTCCGCAACCCGAAGGCTAACGATACGGTAAGGCTAGACCAGCGTCAGGATATTATCGGGCACTCACTTCCCAATAACGACTGCCATAGATTTTTATTGCAGCCGGGACCGACGGCTTAACGTGCTCTCCGAAGCACGGAGCAGGCGATAATTGTCAATCAATACGCACATAATTTCGAAAAGTCATATTACTTCCGAAAGTCAGAGGTGCGCGACGTGGGTTCGAACCCGAGACCCTCTGCATTGCAGTCTCTTGGTCTATTCACAACATTATGTACTACCAATAATTGTTACAATAATACACACAATCCAAGTCACTATCAAATGGATTAAGCTCACTGTGGTTTCAAGATGTGTTCCCATTCTAATTGGGTTTCAAAGTACTAACTGTTTTAGCACTTAGGTACATACATGTTACTAAGTACGTGTGTTCTTAGTCGCTTCGGATATTACTCATGGGATCTTATACTGACCGAAGTCGAGCTCTCTCGGCTAACACAGCTTAAGTTTACTATATTTGGACAGGTTCTACAACTTACTCGATGCTAGTGGATATTGTCACTCCGGTGGACAAAGCTATAATATACTCGTATCTATAGTTGAAATTCTCTCTGAGCTGTTTATTATAATGTTCTTTGTGATTTAGAAAGTTTAACTGCAGTAGGCATAGTGATAAGGTTCCGTACTTAATCACTGTGCCGACTGTCTAACTTTCCTTTCTTTAGATGCCTTTTTATTTTGAAACCATAGTAGGATACCGTGTTCTAAAAAATTATTATAATAGAAATATCCTATATAGTACCTATTCTCAAGAAATTCTGACTTTGTTCTTTTAAGAAATTATGATGTCCATTACTTACTAGAGTAGCTTGCAGGTAAAAATCATAATAAAGAACTTGTTTCTTAGAAGCATAATACGTAGTTATAAAATATTATGATTATTTTCAAATATATATAACCTTACTTTTTTTATTATAAATGCGAATGTGAGTTTGTTTGTTTGTTACGTTTTCACGCCTTAACTACTCGACTGATCATCATGACATTTCGCATACACGTTGCTAGATTAATAACAATAACTTTTTCACCCAGAAAAAAGTATTGTTACTAACCTAACGTACATTTAGCCGCAGGCAAAATCTAGTATTTAATATATTTCCATAAAATACTTTGGAATATTATAGAAATATGTATATGTATACATTATACAGCTTAATAAAAGTAATAACATAAAATACAATATCATTTAGTCATGACATTTACATAGTTAACTGATAATTTTTAAAATGTTATTATCAAACGCGTAAAAGAATCACTCCCTTTATTGCAAAATGTGACCTCACAACTCACAGAGCCCAGTCAGTAGGAAAGAAAATTCAGTGTTCAAAATATAACAGTCCCTCCCGTAGTCCCTTGTCACCGAAGTGACATTGGCGTCGCCGTCAGCGTTGTCCGGAAATTATTAAAATTATAACTGACTTGCAATTTTTGAACGTGTTTCCTCTGACAGGGACGTGTGATGACGTCACACGTATAAGTGCGTGACGGATCGTAAAATACGCTGTTGATAGCGCTCAATTGATATTATGACTTATCATTTTGAACGGCGGTATACAGTCATTGCATGACAGTAGTAGGTACTATAACCTATTATGCGGTCAAAGAATTGATTCTTACGTCAAATAATAGTTAGTTAGGAATATTTGTCAGATAATACCCAGTAGCACCATGGAGCTCGATAGATGATAATGTATGGCCCCCTGTGGAACTAACATTTTATTACATGGGATATTCCCAAAGTTAGTTCAATAAGTCTATCTTTGGAATTTTGCCGAGTATTCTCCTTTTTTAAATTGTATTTTTTTAAACTGCTTTATGTTTTATATGTGCCTTAAGATATATCAATTATTATATTATTACAAATATATATGTATATGTGTAGTCCTACACGTATTATGTGTAGGTACAGGTGTTTTACACACACATTTCGCTAAGCATATTTTAATCCAATTTAATAGCGGACCAGCCTTTTGCTTGTGAGCTGCTAATGGGAATTTAGCATAAAAAGACACTGCCCGATCCGATAATAGAACGGAAGACCTCACTACAAATAAAAACGCTAACTATATCACTAGACCAACGAGGAAATCATCATATTACAAAGACATACTTTATAATTTTAATACTACCACTTGTAACATTGCTATTGGAAGTATTATCACTTATTTAACACTAAAATAGTCTCAATTGTGCCACGTGCCACCATTCTCGAGGTGAATGGTACATTAGACCACGGAATGGTCGCTCGAAACTCTCGTAAAAACTCGGAACTCTCTTTTAATACTCCATTTACATGCGCTTTCACGTTGAATTGGTATTGTCTGATATTTCTGGGTATTTTGGAACTTACCTATTTTAATGTACGATGATTTTGTACAGATATTGTTGGAGGCAATTGGAATATTTTGCCTAAAAATCTTTATTTCCATAAAAATGTACAAACAATTCTTGGGCACGTCAATAAACTATTATATTAACAAGAAAATAATAAAAATAAATAGAAGGACCTAAAATGCAGCATTAAAGCATTATTTTCTTTATGTAGATGTATCCAGATACATAACTACAGACGTATAACTCACTTAAAGCCGCCGAGACATAATTTTGCGTGAGGTCCCGAGAGCAAATCTCAGGCAGCTAAAGTTATATTGATGTTTTATTTTTTGGATTTTTTAGTAACAGCGAGGCCCTTGTAAATGTGTAGAAATAGGCTCGTCAGATATTAAGTGGCATTTTATTACATACACACATACATATATATATATATATATCTTCTTCTCCCTAGCCTTTATTATTCCCAAGTCACTTGAGGTCGGCTTTTCTGATCTAACCGGATTTGACTCGATATCAGATTTACACGGAGCGTCTGCCATCTGACCTCCGCAACCCGAAGGCTAACGATTACCCTAAGACTAGACCAGTGTCAGGATATTATAGGGCATCGACTGCCCAGTAACGACTACCATAGATGTTCATGGCAGCCAGGACCGACGGCTTAACGTGCTCTCCGAGGCACGTAACAGGCGATAATTATCAATCAATACGCACATAATTTTGAAAAGTCATATAACTTCCGAAAGTCAGAGGTGCGCGACGTGGGTTCGAACCCGAGACCCTCTGCATTGCAGTCTGTTGGTCTCCCCACTGAGCTATCGCTGCTATGCTATATATATTTACTCACGAAATGTGATATATTCCCATTTTTATGTACGTATATTTTTATTTATGAGGATCACGTTCCCCTTAAAATACACCCACGATCGATACAAATCAAAACACTTTGATTAGTTTTCGACAGCAATCCATCTAAACTTTAATTGCGAATCCCAATTTGTGACGTCACTCATCAGTGATCATTCATGCGATGTGACAGCACCGCAGTTGATTTCCACCGAGGGTTGCCTCCAGGGACTCTGTTCATCACACCCGTGTCATTCAGGGCACGCAGAAACGCACTGCGTACTTAATATCTGAAGGGGAAAGTAAAACGAATTTTTAGTGTTTATTAAGGTAGCTGGTCGCAGTCGGTTGGACCGACCCAACGTTCGCGTTAGAAGGTTAATTTTCAAATTCGGGGGATTTTGTACTGCCTTTGCTGACGTCTTTTAGGGTCATTAAAAAAAACGGTGATTAGTTGATCCCTAAAATCAATGGTCCACAGATTGCTGTAAAACGCGTAATAAATTGCAGGTATCAGTTAGTAATATAATATTGCCCTGGACTATATGTAACAGCCCAAATAATTAATTTAATTATATAATCCTTATCCAATAATGTTATTTGATCTTAAACAAGTTGTTTAGATTTACACTGCGTTGATTTCAAATGGAAAGTAAAATTAATGTTAATATTTAAAAATTATCGTATATTATTTTACCATAACTAAAATGAGTACGAAAAATGATGGTAAATTTTATACTATACATTTTCATCAACACTGTTTTACGCACCAACGACTACATTTGACGTCCATACATCTTCAAAGTGCATTATTCTGTGACCATGTCAAAAGGGCGTTGAAATAATGACGACAAATTGCGTCCACCCCGTGAAATATCACCCCAGCCGTGGCCGCGGTCCATTCTCATTTGGCCGGGTAATATATAAAAATGTTTAGGATTACCCGCAATGAAGGATTTAAGGATTCTCAAGGATTTACAGTTGAGCTTCAGGATTTTATTTATGAAATTCTGTGAAGTCGGTTTCATTGCGTATGGTTAAAACTTGAGGTTTTTACGATTTCATCAGTGTGTTGAGATTTTATGATGAATAAATTGTACAACAAAACATTCAGTTAATGTACTACGTACTACGCACGGCAGAAAACTCAACTAGATTTTTAGCAACACGCATTAGAGTGCATGTTGACGGATGCAAAATTCTTAGTAGCAACTGCTGTATCATTCGTCTTTCCTTGTCCCTACACTTACTGTTGCCAAATTAAGCCCAAAACCTATGACATCTTTAGTCAATTTGAATGGATCTGTATCTTTGTATGTGCATTCACTCTGAGCTGTGTGCTTATTACAACGACGGAAGTTTTACTAATGTCAACGGCAAAGATACTTTTGACTATATAATTTTTATTTTCGTATTTGATTTCATGAGTATTGCATAATTATTTTCACACTCAAACGTAATATTGTAGTAAGTGCATGGCTTCGAAGAAGTCAGTTAAAGAGAATTCACTATAAAGCATGTTACAAACAGTTGAGTTAAGTTGTCTCCTGGTACGTAGTACATATAAACTCACTGCTGCATTACAACTTTACTGTAGCACCTAGCAAGCAAAACAGGTTACGAGATGTCTTATAATAAACGGCTAACATTACCCATTTACTCTTATAACATATTTACTATCACTTTGTCGGCCTCGATGGCGTAGTGGTTAGTGTAACTAACTGCCACGCCTGAGGTCGCAGGTTCGATTCCCGCACAAGTCAAACATTTGTGTGCATGAACATGGATGTTTGTCTTGGTCTGAGTGTTTCTATGTATAATATGTATGTATTTCCAAAAAAAAGTATATATGTAGGTTTATCCATTGTCTAGTACCCATAGTACAAGCTCTGCTTAGTTTGGGCTAGATGGTGTTGTGTGTATGTGGTAGAATATTATATTATTATATTATATTATATTACTTAGTCGACTGTGCCATCTCGTGAAGAATCCCATTCTGTATTGTCCTAAAGAAACATGTCAGACACCCTACTCCACAAAGCGAAATCGCAAGAGACAATTCTTCTAAAACCACAAGAAACGCAGATCGCACAGCGAATGGAATATTGTCCGCTACGCTGCTAGATGAAGGTAATTCGTGCCAAGTGACAATGATAGGTAGTAGATCCTCGCTGGTTTCAGCATGAACAGGCTGGATCGACCGGGGTAGTACTACCCTCTCACAGAGTACCGGCGTGAAGTAACAGTACCCGTACTGTTGCGTTTCGTATCGGTGAGTGAGAGAGCCGGAGGCCCAGTTAACCCGATCCTTTTCCTATCCTTTCCTTTGTCCTTTCCCTCCTTCATTCCTTTTTAAAGGGCTGGCAACGCACTTGTAACTACTTTAGGGTTGCGAGTGTCCATGTGCGGTGGTAATCGCTTACCATTAGGCGAACCGTCTGCTCGTTTGCCGCACTATGCCATAAAAAAAAAAAATAAGTATGGACGATAGCGACCAGTGGCAGGACCGTCGCATCGGAATTATTAACCGGTTTTGTCCTACTGCAGGGGAAAGGCCTCTATTTGCTACTTCCATTTTCTCGGTCTGCTGCAAGTGGGTTGCAATAGAATGTGCGTTGTTTCAACTATATAATAATCATATAGATTCCGCCTGTTTAGTTGTCACTTACACATTTGGATTCTACAGAGTAGGACAAGCGGGATATGTCTGGAAGGAAGGTAGCGTGGTCCGTACTCCGTACGAGGTATATTAGTAAAAAAATGGCAAGCTCAGCATGTTAATACTGAAGCAGAATTGTCTTTAGTAGTAAATATTGTCCCTTTTCTGAATGATACACACCCACAAATTGACTTAAGAAATCATCGTAGGTTTTAAACTTCTTTTGGGCAACAGTAAGTACAAGCACAAGGAGAAACTAATTATTCAACAGTTGTAATTGATATTTTACTGACTAGAACACTATAAACCCATACTGGTAATTAAACTTCTCATGACCACAAAGCTATGCTATAGAACCAATAAGTTAGTCGAATTCTTAGTTATTACAAAACGACCATTTACAAAAGCGTTGTTAACAAAAGCGCCGAACATATTAATGTTAGTTAGTGAAGAGCAAGTTCTAATCATTGTTGGTACAACGGAAATTAGATTAAACGTTTGTGAAGTTAGACCAATAGTGCTGCTCACCCAGTTGGCAAATTAATTGTGAATGTAGATTGTCTTAGATAATGCTGCTTTGGTTGATATTAATTTATCGATCTTGTGGCGACTCGGAAGTGCTACGAATGCGGTGAAACCACAGTAACCATATACGTACCAATGGTTTATGGCTCAGCTATAATATAGGAATATTTGATTTTTCGTAGATTATTAATGATATTTATAAAAACAAACATAAACCATGTTTATCCACGAAGGTCTTCGTGGATAAACGCAAAGACGCCTACGCAAAGAAATGTAGTACAGTGGCAAAAGTGTGTAACATAATTTTTTCATTAATTACATTCTTAGATCCCGCGTAATAGAGGGTGAGACAGTTCGTAAATTACGTGCCACTGAAAAAAAAAATCCCTCCCGAAACAGGATCTACAAATTTGCTCTGTAGACAGCAAAAGGCATGCCTTCTTATACGTGAGAACGAAAACATAGCTGGTGAAATGTGAGTGTATAAAATATACTTTTGCCGACACTTGCGTGGACTTACACGCATGACTTTGTATGTATGTATGTATATTTGAGAACCCAAAGTGTCAACAACTAGACCATCAAAATACAATTTTCCATTTATTAACGTAAATATCATTACTTCGTTATTTCAAAACTTTGTTAATGAAAAGCCTTCAGATATGTAATTAGTGGAGTGTCGTTGTTTGTGGAATCTTTTTATTTCCTCAAGCTCTGATCAATTTAATTGGGCGACTTCACAAAGTTTCGCCATCGTAATTAAAAATAAAATTGTGATCCTCCCCGCCCAACTGCTTTGATGAGTCGTGATTGACTTAACTTCATTATGTCTTATTTATATTTTTGGCAAAAAAAATGTCAAGTTTTTATTAACTAAGTTTTATCCATGGTTCATCCCAATGCTTCTAAGAGCATCTCACAAAATCGATTTAGAACTTTGTGATATCAACATATCACTTACTACTAAGAATTAATTACTAAAAATTTCCTGACAAAAAGTTCAATAAAAATTCATCCATACCAATCTCTGATGCCATCTACCGGACGCTGATAAGATTCTATAATGCCAGTAACACTATCTCAAACGCCCTGTAAAACAACGAATATTTCACAATACTACTATTATTGCAAACTATTTTTTTCCTTTAGATTTCACTTATACTACTTATGCATGCATATTTGGGCATGTAGAAAGAATGGACGAGAAAAAACTGACTAAGAAAGTTTATAAGGCTAGTGTGAATGGAACAGTCGCAAAGGGACCTAATGGAACGTTTCTTGATCATATCGGAGACGTTCTGGATAAAGGCCTCTTAACCTGGCCTTTATCCAGAACGTCTCCGATATATCACCTTAAACCGGCGAGCGTGTATGAGGAATGTTATGAAAGTGAATGAAGTCAGAGAAGTGTGTCAGGATCGTAGCGAATGGAAATCCGTAGTCTCTGCCTACCCCTCTAGGAAACAGGCGTGAATCTATGTATGTATGTATGTACATAGCCTCACGCTTGTACAGCTGTATCCCCGAGAAGAAGCCAGAAGTATATTACATCCGAATTTGACTAGCCATATATGTAGATGGATGGAAAGCAAACTTAATAACACTTTTATCAGATCCGGTAATCGAACCTAAACCTACGCACAGCAGTCAAGGCTGAAAACTATTTACTATTGAACAACTAAACTTCATATACTAAATACGCTGTACCATAGCCGTTGAAAAGCGACTGCCGTGCAGTTCAAAATACGCAGATGGAAATTGAATTTAGTCGATGCCGATATAATGTTATGAGTCCAATAATGACATCAAATAGCAATCATCGACCGCTCAGCCGCGCGTAGTGCGATCATACCGCAATGTGCGGCCGATTTGCGTTTAAATCCACATGTACGTTAATGATGCTCTTATAATATTGAAAATTAAGTAGTGTAATTCACAAAATATTTGCTTCATTTACTTTAAAGCCTCAATGCTTATTCTATGTTAATATGTGGCTATGCACATCATATGCTTTCGCCATCTAAAGTTTTAAAATAATTCTAACTAGTATTATAAATGGGAATGTGAGTTTGTTTCTTACGCTTTCACGTCGTAACTACTCGACTGGTCATCATAAAATTTTGCTTACAAATTGTCAGAGGTAACTGTTCCTAATCGAGCGAAGCCGCGGGCTATAGATAGTACTAACTTTTTATTGTCCGTAGAAAAATACATACATAGTTTTACACTTATATGGAAATAAGGGTTAGGTAGTGTTATTAACCTCTGAATCTTCTTCGAAGAGGTTAATGAAAACACTATGTGGCTCTGTGTGTCTGTCTGTTAATGACAGGCATAGCTCTGGAACTACTGGACCGATTGACTTGTAAGTTGGTGTACAGATACCTCAGGATCATTCCTCGGTCGACATTGAATATGGGCTCTATGGGTCAAAAGACCCCCGAGATGTAGGGGTCACAAAGCCATAAGGTCAGGGGATATCCACCAACAGAGTGATTGGGAAGTCCAAGGGAGAGGCTTTTGCCCAGCTGTGGGACAATACAAAAAGACGATAAAAAGATCACATAAAGACGAAGAGGTTGAATCTTGGCTTTTTACACCCATCTTGTTAAACCCATATTTCTTATTTACACATTTAGGGGTAATAGCACTAAAGCATAGGGCGGGTGTTTTGTCTTCTATTGGTCACATATCTAGTTACCGCAGCGCTAACTCCTGAAAATTCCTTAAGAAAACCGATGACATTATCGCGATCGCTTTCAATCATAACAGCTAACATATCACGAGATCAACGAGGCATGAATATATATGCGTTACTTAACAATTCTTTAAGATAAACTAGCAGAAGTAAAACGTAAGTACACAGTTAATAAAATATCTCTACCATTTTCATCTGCAGTAGGGAGCAAAAACCTCTAGCAAACATCGTGTCGACGAACTGAAGAACTCATTTTGGCACAAAAAGGGCAATAACTCCAAAGCGCTGTGTACTCGAGTGGCAAATATATCCAGTTAAAATTACAACACAAAAAGTGCTGGCAATACGGTCGGGTAGCATCGCACCACGGTATCGCCCCGCGGCCACGGCCATGCTTCTTATGAATTCCATGTAAAAAATATGTACAGGGCTGGATTTAGGATATGCCCCGCGGCCATGTTTGGATAGGAATACGAGAGCGATCGGTCACTAGAATTTCAATAGCCCGTAATTGAATATAGAAGACGTTCTGCGTTTTATGAGGATGTGAAGGATAAATAGCTATAGGCTGAATAAAGACTTGTGAGATTATTGCTTTTGTTGTTGACTAGTAAGTGAATATTATATCTATGGTGGATTCTTAAAACATGTGATGTTGTAACTGAAACTTATAATCTAAATTATCGATTATCGTTGCTCATCTGAATAATTGTAATGTTTACGGCAGTGTCCAGTACAGTGAGCTACATAAGTGAGATTTTGAATTGCTTTATTATTCAAGAAAATAATAATTATGATTCTTTTGCAGCTGTTATAGTTAAATAATAGTTTAGTTAGGAGCTCGTTTAATAGCGATTCAATAATTAAAATGACTCAATTCATAAGACACTGTCATTAGAAATGTTTAAAGTTTAACTAGTGATGTAAATGTACATTTACTAAAATTACAACAAATAATATTTTTTTAACGACTTCACACATGAAATAAAGATACCTTGCCGGTCTCTATGTATGACTATTGCTACGATCATTCTTTATTTTCGTTCGCTCTCGTCATATTCTCCATTTACGCTCCGCTCGCGTTTTGGAGTCATTTTAAATTGATATTTTTCAATACATCTTCAAAAAGTATTAACGCATTCGCTTTTTATCTTATCCCACTATTCAATCCACTTGCCTTATAAACATAGCATCGTTCAACAATATTATGTGAAAGTAAAGTCGTGGAGAGTTTTCTAAGTCCACGCCTGTTTTCACAACTTTGCCGGAGAGCGCGCAATTTACATAATTTTTGCATCTTTATGCTTTATTCCTTGAGGTTCTGTGACGAGTTACATTTCTTTGTGGCGCTTCGTGTCTTTTCAGTGCGTTGAGCTTTCTGCAGCTTAGTTTAATTCTCGAAAGCGTCTGAAAATCAAGTCGTTTTTGTTGAAATAAACTTGGTGACGAAAGGGTTACAACAGGTGCGAGTTCAGAGTCTGATTGTTAGGCTTTGTAGCAAATGTATTTTTATTTCTTTTTTCTTAACCTTTTGTGTAGCTGTAGCTTACCGGCGGCCAGGCACTAAAGTTTTGAGATTATGTCTGGCATACCTACACCTACATGTCACAGGTTAAGAATTCCCTATACCTTGTATTGGTATTTGGTAATAAGCTCATATTTCCAATGCACACCACAGAAAATATTTGTACTTTCGTATTTTTACACGGACGTACATATATGTACGTTCCTAAGAATTAATAAATCAGCTAATTCATGATATTAAAACAACACCAGCGGTATCCATGACAGACGTCATCTATAGTGAGCATAGTCAAGTGTTGGCCCTCGAGCTATTAACATAATGGCACGCAGGCTGACGATGTGACGTCAGCAGTTGACAGGCTGACGCTAACTAGTCATTAACTACAATTTGATCATATTATGACTTGGTGTATGTTTTGCATAATTAATCGTATTTTTAATCCAAGACAGTCTGGTTACACTAGCCACTTAACAGATCAAATTGCTGAAATCACCCACTCTGGAAAGGATTGCTACTCTTTAACGCTATATAAAATATGAAAACGGATACTTTAGGATGGATAGTCAATCATATTAAGATGCCTCATCATCATTGTCCGTTGACAGAAAGAGAGCTAGAAGAAATGAAACTGTGCTGTAGCATAGACCACTCGTAGAATCCTAATTAATATTATAAATGTTTGTTAAGTTTTCACGCCTTAACTACTCGGGCGATCATCATGAAATTTCGCATACACATTCCATTTTTAGGGAAACAGAAAAAGACATAGTCCTTTTATCCATCATCGAGCTATCCCTCGAGAACAGTACTTTTGAAAATTGACATAACCTACATATACGCCAACGAAGCCGCGGATAAAACCTAGTGATTATATAATTAAGATAAGAAGTGAGTAGTTTTCTTTTGAATCCAAACCGAGCATAGCTATACAAAAACCCTTGTATCGATGTTTTTGCCTAATTCAGGCATATGTTTAACCTTTCTAAAATCTTCTACACAGGTGTTTAGCACAGCTGTACGTGTGTATTCAATATGTTGCGAGATCGTGTTCTCAGGGGAAACGTAACCGCGCTACGCTGCTACGACGTAGGTTTTCGTGTAAATGCGCTACGAATTCTAAACTACAGAATTTTGGATGTGGTAATATATCCCATACTAAAGATATATTATTATAAAATAAGTATTATCTGCAACATCTACTAGGCCTAGTTCTAGGGAAATTAGTGTAGTAGATATGGTAGGCTACTTAACAGATTATAATATCTAAGTACCTACTTTATAACATTCATCATAACATAAGTAAACATAGCTTTTCTAGGTTAATTTATGTGTTATTGATACTAACCATACTACATGTTTAGGCGTTGCAATCATTTCATTTCAGAGCAAATTTGAGCAATAACATTCTCCACAAGAAAACTGAACCTGG
This sequence comes from Catocala nupta, assembly GCA_963675205.1. Taxonomy (NCBI): domain Eukaryota; kingdom Metazoa; phylum Arthropoda; class Insecta; order Lepidoptera; family Erebidae; genus Catocala; species Catocala nupta. The sequence goes on along the minus strand of OY776095.1, from coordinate 8,527,050 downwards.
TATTTCATGAAATAATGATAGACAGTTACAAATATGCAACCTACCGAGCAAGGCTGTGATCATGAGATCACCTTGCTCGTCAAAATACAATGCGGCTGCATGTTAGTTTTTTATCCTTTTAAAATTATTATTAAAAGTATATTGTAGAATTGTTTTGTGTGCTTGTGTGAATGTGTGCGTTTGCGGTTATATCGGTGAGTGTAGTGGCGCTCGGCGGTCGGCGCTCAGGTGTCGCGCTCAGCTACGCGACAATATCGGTGATGGAATACTTGTTACGCGTACTATCGCGTACACACTCCTTTAGCACATATATGCTTATAATAACAAGGCATAATGGCAGTCTACTTACAAAACTGTTTTTCTTTGAAATATAAATTTCTTATTTAATTCTAGCTGTTATTTTTAAGACTACACTTGCCACGATGTTTCGTTTGCTTTAGACTGAGAGTCTAGTCTCCCCGTGAATATGGCTGCTTGAATGCAACCGTTCCAAAAAGTGAAAATTTAAATACTTTTGATTGTTTAAAATAGATAAAATAGAATTAAAGATTTAACAGTAGTGTAATATTTTCAAAAGTATGTAATAAAAGTGTTAATAAACATCGCGATAAATTCCATATTTTAATGTATAACATTCGTGTAAACGTAAGACAATATTAATAAGAGATACATTTAGACTCGCCTGTATATCATGGAAAATGAAGGCAAAGGCAGAAATATTTTGAAATTGGGAATGATGCACCCACTTTTTATACTTTTTCAACCATTGCGGCGCTTCGCATGCACCAACGCATTGACGAATTTAGGAAGAAGACCTGTTTACCATTGTATTATGCTTATATTGGTGATAGAATATAGCTGTGTATAGAATGTAGACTACCTCGGTAGCACAGTGATAGAATATGCGATTCCTGGATCGGGCAATGTGCTATTGGGATTATCTTTAGTAGCAGTACGTAGTTTGGAACTGTAGTCGCTGAACGGCAATAGATTTGCTCTCTATAACGTAGGACTGGGCACGGAGTCATTCTCTGTATGATAAGGGTTATGCCGTAATACACAACGTTAATTGTCACTAGCCTTATCCTTCGGCTTAACGATCGAGTAAGCTAAAATAATATTACCTGCGACATAGCTCGTAATTTTCAAAAAGACAACAAGAAAATTTTCACCGCCAGCCAGAAATGGTAGCACCATTGTAAGCGAATGTACACAAAATGTAGGCAAGCTCTTACTTTAAGTTTAGGTGTCGGAGCATATGATACTCTGAGAGCTCCAGGGTGCGAGCAGCTAGGTACACACCTATTGTTGTTGTGATGGATTGAGTGCGTGCACTTAGCGCCGCGACGCCTCCGCCCGGCGGGCGCCCGCCCACGGGACAAACCGCGTCACAATATGTGGTAATCATTCGTGATGTAATGTTCGTAATATAATATAATATAATATTACACTTTGTGTGGGATTGTACCAATTTTTCATGTCTTTATATGGATACAAGCTGTTTGGACAGATGGTCCCGCTTCGTACAAAACGTGTTCTAAAATATGCGTAGGATAGTATGTATTATGATAATTTTCTGAAAACATAATGTATATATATTTTTATGTATTTATGCTTAGTTGTCTTTTAATAAATAAAATATTACCACGGCACTTTGTTTATCGAAAGAGTTGACAATTTGACTGCCACGTAGAGGTCTCGAGTGTTCGTACTCGAGACCTCTACGTATATATAATAGGCGTACCCATTCGCCACATATATCTAAATTTTCTCAGTTATGTGCGCATTAATTAATTAATTATCGCTTACTTTACCAGGGAAACTATTGTGATAGTTCTCCATAATGTTTTTTAAGATGTTTCAAGTCTATGTTAATACACTTCAAACATCTTATCACATCTTCAAGTCTGAGTTATCACACCCGACCGGTATAATAGACTGTTATTTAACGCACTAAAACAGAACAGCAAAAAAGGTAAAGGCTTAGTACTTTTTCTCTTCTACCTGTTAACAGAATTTCTTTATTTATATATTTAATAATAACTTACGATCTTTATTGTTATCATGAAAAAGAAATTGCATTCAGTAAATATTTTTTTAAAGCTGGGAAAATGTTTTGTTCCTGGAAGGCCTTTGCCCAGTAGTGGGACAGTTTATAAAAAAGTTTGACATTATATACCATGATCACTGCGTTTTATATAGCGAAGAATTCTACAAATATTAAAAACGTTTGATAAAAATGATGTCTATATCAAAACAACTATTTATGCTCACAATATTGCCAATACATTTCGTTTGCAACATAAGACAAAGAAACGCACATTTACTATATTAGTTAGAATGTACAAACAGGGTTATATATCAAAAGCTCTATAATAGCTGTTACGACATAGTCGGTTCGGCTTGATCGGTTATCGTAAGCACCATGCATAATGTATGGGGCATAACAACCGTATATTTTACGTATTAACCTCCACGTTGTTATTTCTGTTCGATGTGAATAACATGAGTAGTTTAAGTGTAAGTGCTTCTATATATCTACCTGTCTTTGCCCGCGAATTTGCTTACGTGATTCCTACGGTAAAGTACGTTTTTTACCTATAGTTTCATCTAATTTCGTTTATTCTAAGCGGCTAATTAACATAATATTGTCTTCTGTTTACGCGAATGTTATTCTTTGAAATTAAACTACTATATACGGATTTTTTCAAAATTTTGTAATGCAGTACTAAATAAACAACGCGATAAAATCCGTATATAGTAGTTTAATTTCAACGGCTAATTAACGTTTCTCGTGACCTTCTTTTGGTCAAAGAATCAGCATTGCCATTCAACGTGGCAATGCTGCCAGTTGTCTGGGTGCTTTCCAGGTTCCGACAGCGATGCTGTGGATTTTTACGACGCTGCCTCAACCAAACATTTTTTACTATATCACTTTTGTTTTTAATTCTACAGTCCTATATTTTGTGCCTTTTCATTTTGTTTAACTTATAAGTTGTTACATTGTTAATATTAATTAAGTTGGAAATTATGATTGTTGCTTTTATTCATGTAAATAATATAAAGAATATAAATCTATAGTACGGTGGTAATAAAATTGTTTAAATGATATCCTTTTACTTAATTACGCGTAGCTTGAGTAACAAACTACCAAATTGCCTATATTTACAACCAACCGTGTGTCCGACTAGGGTCGACACCCGGTTCAGATAAAGCGTATCTATGTTAGTTATTCTGTGCGGAAATTCGCATTAGTACCATGGAATCTAGAAATGAACCCGGTAATGGACTGAAGTTTTCTCCTTTAACATGAAGATTTCCACACTAAGAATAATATCTGTATCGCGGGGGACCTTATGAACATTCAAACGATAGACACAAGAAACACCCAGACACGGCACAAGCATTAGATGGATGGATCACAGAAATGAATGCCACGTGTGGGACTCGAATTCTGTAACCTTCTCCCTAGCCTTTATTATTCCCAAGTCAATTGGGGTCGGTTTTTCTGGTCTAACTGGATTTGACTGGATATCAGTTTTTACATGGAGTGGCTGCCACCTGACCTCCGCAACCCGAAGGCTAACGATACCCTAAGGCTAAACCAGTGCCAGGATATTATAAGGCACTGACTTCCCAATAACGACTGCCATAGATGTTTATGGCAGCCGGGATCGACGGCTTAACGTGCTCTCCGAGGCACGGAGCAGGCAATAATTGTCAATCAATACGCACATAATTTCGAAAAGTCATATAATTTCCAAAAGTCAGAGTTGCACGACGTGGGTTCGAACCAGAGACTCTCTGCATTGCAGTCTGTTGGTCTCTCCACTGAGCTATCGCAGATAGATGAGCTCGAATTCTATAACGTTGATTTTTTATTTATAAATATAAATCTGTGTGGATCGTAATCCACACTTGGTATAGTGGCAGTGACGAGACGATCACCTTAATCACTACGCCACCCGAGCAACCTAAAACACATTTAGCGGAACATACAATATAGGTACAATACAATGGTATTGTAGTGTGTGACGCGTCCTTTCGTCTACATAATATCAGAATTCTTCCATGTAATGTTGGATGTTAGGTGGCAACATAAAAGATAATAATAATAATATTCACACTCATACCTATAGCCCATATATTGCAATCCACACGCAGCAAGTCCTACGCTATCACATACACACAACACCATCTATCCCAAACTAAGCAGAGCTTGTGTTGGTTACTAGACAATAGATAAACATACATATATACTTTTATTTTGTAAATACATACATATTATACATAAAAACACCCATGCACACAAACGCTTGACTTGAGCGGGAATCGAACCGGCGACCTCAGGCGTGGGAGTCGGTTACACTAACCACTACGCCATCGAGGCCGATGTTGTTGATGTTGCTTTGGCAGTAAAATATTGTATAATGACTACACTTACAAATAATTCTTATATTACATAGACATATATGTACACTTCTGTCTATGCCTTCTTAGATATATAAGCGAGTCTATGCATTTTTTTAATTTTTTTTACTTTTGCCTACTCATGTAAAAGTAGATAAGCATGCATTATAAGCGTGTCATAGTAACATAAACGCGACCCAACTGTACCGCCATCTTAAGGGCACGAAAGGATTTCACTATGTAAGTAAACACTGATTAGCTAAATAGGGCCTCAACGCCAGATGATAATCGTTTGCGGGGTGACCATTTAGCTAAAAGCCTCTCATTGTTATCCGCTCTGAGTACTTCAATGTTTAAAGTTGAACCATTATACGAATGCCTAACTCGTTTAGATGCTATAATATTTTAAAAGTGAGTGCTTAAGTTTTCTGCGCAGTTATTAAAAAGTATATCTGCTTGTTATTATATTCAACTATGTATTCAGTTAGTGTTATCCTTCTTTTTATTATTATAAAAGACAATTCTTACACTAAAAGTTAAGTTCTGTTGTGATGTTAATCGCCTAGGCGCCCATCGAGCGCGAGCGCACGTCACTAGCCACCACCCGCGACCGGCACCGGACTATATAAGCGGAGGACGGTGTCAGACGAGCTCTCTTCCGGCTGGCTACAACACTATCAACTAAGCGTTCTTGCTTCAGAAGAACTACGGAGCAAGCCCTTTTTACGAACTACGTCCTATCTACTGTTCGCGTAGGATTGTAAACCTATCTTGTGAATATCAGTGTCAATTGTTGTTCTATCTTTTAATATTCTCTACATAACTTAACCTCAGGACATTACGTCCCTACGGCGTGGCCTGTCCTATTTCTGGATGGATCAGATCCCTAGTGAATAACCACATAAAAGGTTACACTGTGTCCCCGAGGCTTTACTAACATGCAGTTAACGAACATAAAGTACACCTAGATTCAGAACAATAATTTGTGGTTCACATAAATAATAGTTCCTTGTCGAATTTAAACTTATAACACTCGGCGCGGTGAGAAGACCGGTTGCCCACTGCACATTCCGTGCAGTCATGTAGTATCCTGTTTGTAGTTTGGGTACATTCTTGGTGACTTTGGTAAGTGGCCTTAACTTTTTGGACCTTTTTATCGTATGCTTTGCCCCATTCTCCATCCAGAATCCTATACTTCCCCTCTCACTTAATACATCTTCTGTATTCAATGAAACTTTTTACTTTGTGACTCCCAGAGTGGTTAGGTACGATCGCTCTGCCCAACTCAATTATTCAAGCAGAAAAGCGTTCAAATTGCAGTACAAGTCGTTGTGGTTTCCATTTCTTTTAAGATTGTCTGTCTTGCCTAGGTATTTCTAACTTATATATTACCCACTATTATTGTATTTTTGGGTAGCGGCCATCGCTTTCTATGATAATTCAACTAATTTATTAGGTTAAACCTGTGCTCGGTTCACGTCACAAAGATTTGGGTGTAATACAATTATGCTTACACCATCAGGCATATAGGCGCCAGACTATGTATGTATGTAAAATAATTTTGGACACGTTAAAATTAGGTAGGCTTCTGGTTACCAACGAAGGCAATAAAAATCTACTTTATCGTATCCAGGTAATGATACCAGGATAAGATAAAGTGGATTTTAATTGACATCAGGGAATCGAAGTAGGCATTTCATAATTAATTGTAAACTTATCACATAGGCAAACGAGATCGATATTTATTTAAATTGTTGAGTAACAAATGTGCGAACTATTAGGAAACATAAACTGTTTTTATTTCTTCCAGCCGGTAAGCTAATGAGATTATACCATTGTTTCGGCAAGTAGAACTGCTCATCACAAACTATACAGCCGGTTACTATTTAACATTTTTATGGCGTATCCTCGCTATCAAATATATTGCTGAACATTATTATGTATTCTGTAGTTCGTATTGTTTATTTAGGTTCGTAAAGCGAGCAAATATCATATATGTAGAAACGTATCAAATTTCTTTTAAGAACGTTCTTTGTGCACAGTAAACTTCTGTTACTTTCGAGGGAAAATATGTAATAAATAAAAAATCATATAAAGCTTAGCCCGAATGTCCTTGTTCCCAATAATCCTTTGTCAACACTACACTTACAACTGGTTTAGGCGTAGGCAGATCAACACAAAATCTTTAAATTTTGGACGTGAACATTTCGTCTGAACTTTGTCACGGCCATACTGTAAAAAATATACATAGCAAAGTTTTGCTCAGTGTGCTATTAAAACCATATAATATAATTTGCCCGAAATTAGTTATTAGTGTATATATTGTATTTGTGTATCCTTTGTTTTATATATTACTTTTAACTTCAAGATTTATTTAAAAACAAATTTGATAATAAACGTTTGATTAACGACATAGCCTACTATATTACGAAGAAAACGAAGCAACGATATGCAACTTAGGTTTATTCGTGTTTGTATATCGACTGCCGTGTATCTGTGTTTATTTATAATGTAGCCATTAGATACATTATACATTTTATTTCAGCTAATTTACTTACAACAATAGAAGCCTTGCACAATAAATAAAATTTCTAGACGATAAATCTTGTCTTCATATTTAAGGGCCACTTATTATAATGTTCTTGCGAAATGTTCCTAATGCCGGCTCATTGCCGATGCAAACATTTACAAGTATGGAAAGTGTTTCAACTTTCAACGTTCAATTAGCAAGATATGAATTTTAATCGTCATATTTATTCATGACAATTTGGGGTGTGAATGTGTAACAAATTTGATTAAAGAACAGTATAACGTATTTTGATATCCAAAGTACGTTAAACGTGTCGTATGTATCGATTGACGCATAAGTTTGCGTTTATGTTTATAGTTCCATATGTGCAAAATTCCATTAGAATGTGTAATACATTCAATACACAGTAAACATACATTAAACTTTACTTATGTATGTCTACTGCGTCCTTATTCATGCAAAGACCGCTGTGCACAGTTGTTTAGTATTGTAAACTTGCGGTCTTTTATAAAACACCCACATTATACAGGCTATGGTTTCAATCCCACGTAATAGAGAGCGAGTCAATTGCAATCCAGCAATCAAATTAATAGACTAAACTCTGCTGATGAGAATTTTCTAACAAAATTTATAATAGTTTCAGGATCAATTTCAAGCGCTAATCTAAAGCCAACGAGGCAATATCACCCATAACTTAACGAAAATCTAGGCTTTTATTTCTATATAGCCTAATGTTGCTCGCAAAAGTACTTACTTAAATTTTAATACCACAAGAATCGCCGAAACGACATACCAGCTTGGAAGTAAAATAGAAAATTCAGGTTCCAAAAACTACCTACCTATAAGTTTTTATACCGATTCCTCCGATAAAAACCAAAATGGTAGGCCTTATTCAGCACTTCAAGATAACTAGTTGAAAAGACAGAAAGAAGGTCTTTGTTCTAGTAACGATGTTAGTCCCAACTATACAAAAGCTAGTCAGCTGACCATAGATTTAGTTTATCCCATAATGAACTCAATTGGACGGCCATCGGGTCCGGATACTACACAAGAAAGAATGGATTTTAGAGTACTTATTCCTACTGATGACTTTCTTATAAAAACACGCTAAAATATTATGCCCGATCTGGAAATCAGACCCAAGATCTCATGATTGGATATTCTTGTTTCAGCTGCTTCGTTAGACACATACAAAAGTAAAAAAAAAATATAATTATGTTACAAAATGTTTTGTTATAGTAGAATAAATTGTACAGTTATTGGAAATAACACTCTTTTTAAGGTGAATATAGTTTCTATGACGAGAATGGCCAGGTTTAAATAGTTTTCTTAACATTAGTTTTTCGTAGTTACTTAGTTGGAAAAGGTATAGAGAGAAACCGAAATTTAATAATAAACTATAGAAGTCGTACTAGATGCATATTTGTTAGGTGTGGTTATAATTTAACTATAAAGTCGAAGCGGCACACCGGTAGCCAGACACAATACATTTTTAAGTATGTCTGCTATTTTAAGACCCAACAGATTAAATAATGGCATATTCGAATGTTTCAATTTTTAAATATTTGTTTTGTTACCGGCATAGTCGTATAACGTCCCCGCGGCGACATTAGTGCCGTGGCCAATATTTTCAAGTTCCAATTTTGTTATTTTGAATATATTATTATTGATTCTCATCAGCATACAGAATATTAAATATTTTATAATAAAGTATTACGAATAAGCGACAGCCAATATTCAAAAATAAAACCTCAATCGTTTTAATTTTAGACGCGTGACTCGTTTTGAATTACGTTTCTATTTTACAGACTATCCGTCTGTTATAATCCCTTCATCCACTCTAGTTACGAAACAGTAACTTCCACACTCGGCTGCCATCTCATTATCCCTGTCCAAGTTCTCGTATTAAAACTAAGCTATTTAACGCACAGCCTCCATTTAATAGCAGCGGTCTAGGGCGGGCGTGCCTTATCTCTAAATCTTTAAGTATCGCTCTGTGTTAAATTCTATGATATTAAGTAATGATACACTATATTTTATGAATAGATTGTGTGCAGTACTTTTTTCTTTCAACCCACAAAGAACCTCGTAACAATGTTAAAATTACACAGTCTCCATATAGAAATTAACGTATAGAATACAAATGAGCACAATACAGGCTAAGCATTCAGACAGCAGCAATTAATTACTATTAGTCCATTAAGACTATTAACTGAAATCTTGTAGCCAGCTACACTCGTAGCACTCGTCTACGACTTATATCATCGCTTACGCGCTGAAAGCTACGCTGAATAAAACTGGATAATTTATCTACGCGTGTATTGTAGCTGACTTATTTATCTAACCGTGTATTGTAGAGCTACTTATTTATCTATTTATGTGAGCATGTATTGTACAACGTTGAGTAATGGCCGCGTATAAAAGTTGCGGACAATTATGCCGTCCCTAACAGATACAAAACGGCTCACATTATTTACACAAGTTGTATAATTTATTAGCGAAATTTTTCCCTCATTGTGCTCCGCAGACCTTCGACCTTTTGTAAATATGTACTGGTTGAGTTTAGATGTTTATCTTCAAGATGTTAAGCAGCCTTTGTTGTTAATAGAATTTATTGTGTTTTTATATTAGTCGTTAATGTTATGTGGTTTCGGTAGTTTTGTTGTCAATAAGCCAATATGTATTCTGTTTCGCTTATGTCAACTAATTTGTTTTTATAATAATTAGTTTTGTTCGTTATTACTCAATACGCTTCTTCATGTAATACCCACGAAGAAGAAAATCAAGGTTAATTTTGACAAATTATCGCACTAAGATCGTTTAACAAAACGCACAGAAGGCAAACTTAGCCGAAGATTCAGTAATGTGCCGTCAGGACGCCATTAAATCAACAACAAATTCAAATTACTCGCCAAGGCTCAACTACTGCATATTTTACTCCGACACCAGTTATGTTTGCATTCATATTAATATTTAACTCAAAGTAATAAAGCTCATTTTGACGTATCTCAACTGTATTGTTAAAGTGGCCTGGTAAACTAGTTGCATATTTCAAAATGCGTGCCAAATTATCTTTGCCATGTAATTGGCTCTTATTGCTTAAGGAATAAGGTTGATATTTATTTGACTGCGGGTGGTGAAGTCGTGGTGAAGGATATAAAGCGACAGGCTTTGTCCCGCGGTCAGCAATAAGAGGAAACGGCGCCATCTGCCGGCCGCTTTCGTATCCGGGTGCCGACTTCCGGTCAGAGTTGGTTGAAATTTTGATCAGGATATAATGCGGCTTATTATGCGGACGCCCCGTGTGGTATTTCTCTTTATTTTTAGTGGATTGAGGTAAAATGAGGGCTCATTAATTTTCGGTTGGAAATCCTCCCCTCGTAAACTAGGGCTAGATATATTTTAAGCCTCCTATATGGTCTAGAATATTCCGTTTCGTAAAGGATTATGTTTGAGATAGGCGGCAGCATTCGTCTATGTAGTAGTAAATTTGGGAAAATTATGGTAATGACTGTCAGCTGCGAACGCTCCACACATAAACCCTGTGTTATGTGCTGCCTCCAGTTAATCCTGGCTTCAATGCGTTCTTTATAGTCGTCTGAAACATTTGCATATTTTGGGCAGCTACGATTCTCTTAACATATTCTTTTAATGGCCTCGGTATTTCACTAAAAATATATATTATAATATATAATATACATAATTAAAAACGGTTCTTTTAATAGAGGCGTTTTCCTAAAAGTAAAACACTTATTTGTAACATAAGCAAGTTATCCTGCTGTCACTGGCTGCAACAGTTTTATTTTTTATTGACTGATCTAAAGTAATATAACTGTAAGTGGCGATATCGGCATTACAATCGTGAGGTAGTGGGTTCGATCGCTATTTGCTAATCATTGCACAACTAACGTGAACATTTTTAAGCATTATGCTGAAGTGGTTAACACACTTATTTAGAAACCCAGTATCTTCTTCTTTCTTTTCGTGTGGTTAGTAGCCAACCTGTTGTCAAGAGTTGTTCATACCGCCCATAGGCCTCTGACATGGCTTAACGACTGCTGCCAATTTGGCAACGGGACCAACTTTTTAGGTGCCCTCCGAAGCACGGAGACGCTCAAATGAGATACCACTAAGCGGTTACCCATCTATAGACTGACCGCACCCAACATTGCTTAACCTCGCTAATCGTTTACCGATCAGTGAGTGCAACTGGCTATGAACCTAGTATTAATAGTAATTTATAAAATAAATGATAATAAATACTGATGTATCTTAATGCTCATAATAAAGTTATTATTTGCTGTGATTATAATAAAATACTTTAAAGAAAGTATGTGGACTTGGCTAAACCCTTCTCACACTAAAAAAGGTTCGTACCCAACAGAGCGACAGCTAATATTATTATGAAAATAAAGTTTTATTATTACCTGTATCGAAGAGGACCTTACAAAAAAAAACACAACAATATAAAAAAATATCAAACTCAAAATATTTATTAGTCACGTTAAAGTCAAAGTCAAAGTCAAAGTCAAAAATAATTTATTCACTTAGGTCACAAAGTAACACTTATGAACGTCAAATGGGTTAGTGAGTTTATTATATTTACTGAATTTACATTTATGTTAGTTGCAAGGTTCAGGCAAAAGGTTGAGCCTATGAGAAGATACCTGCAAGAAACTCAAGGCCACTCTTTTAAATCGCCATCAACTTATAATTTCAGTATTTTACAACTCATTTATGTACCAGGTGTTGCAGTCATTATGCCATATGTCACTGTCCATATAAAACTAAATTCTAAAATAAAGAAAAGTTGGTAATATTATGTAAAAAGCATTTGAGATTTGAAATCATATTTATCAGTACGTAGCCATTTGTAATAGACAATAGTATGGCATGAGGACGCATACACTTACACTTTGTGACATGAAAAGGTAGTTCGTGACTAAATGTAGTTAAAACAAAATTTACGTTATTACTTATAAAGTTTGTTTAAAAGAAAAGAAAGATACTTTAACACCACCAAATAAACACGAAGTACCTTCACATAACTAAATTGACTTATATAATACATACATTGTTTGAATCCTGTATGAAACAAGCAACTAGTTCCATGAGTTTTTATCATTTAAGTAATCATTGATTGAATAATAGCCCTTCCGGATAAGCTGACTTTTAACAGCACTTTTAAATTTTAGTAAAGGTAAATTTATAATATCAATCGGTAGTTTATTAAAAAAGCGTATACTGAGTCCCGCAAATGAATTGTGAACTTTATGTAAACGATGATACGGACCTACCAACTTATGCTTATTTCTAGTGTTTAAGTTGTGAATATCACTATTCTTATTATATAAGTGAATATTATGTTTTATAAACATAATATTCGTAAATATATATTGCGACGCAATAGTAAGTATACCAATTTCTTTAAAACGCTCTTTCAGGGAAACTCGTGGGCCTAAATTATAAATGCTACGTACTGCACGCTTTTGAAGAATGAAAATTGTTTCAATATCAGCTGCCTTACCCCACAATAGTATGCCATAGGACATAACGCTGTGAAAATAACTAAAATATACTAGTCTCGCAGTATCTATATCAGTAAGCTGTCTTACTTTCCTAACCGCGAATGCTGCTGAACTAAGTCTCCCTGCAAGACACGATATTTGAGCGCCCCACTGAACTTTATCATCTAAAGTAATGCCTAAGAAAACTGTGGATTGTACAAATGTTACTGTTTCATTATTTAAATTAACGTTTATGCTAGGACTCTTTATATTAGGCAATGTAAACTTAATACATTTTGTTTTTTTTGAATTGAGTAGTAAATTATTCGCCGTGAACCAGTCCAGGACTAGCGCGAGTGAAGAATTAACACCCTGTAAATTTGGTGTCTTACGGTCTACTTTAAAAATAAGTGATGTGTCATCAGCAAATAATACAATGTCGCACAAATTCTGTACGAAGAACGGCAAATCATTCACGTACGCTAGAAACAGAAAGGGTCCTAAAATTGAGCCCTGTGGCACGCCCATTGCGACTGGTAATCCAGAAGATCTACTTCCGTTGATTTCAACGTGTTGTAATCTATCGCTTAGGTAAGAACTAACGAGGTCGAGTGCAGCATTTCGAATTCCATAATGCCTGAGCTTTCGCAATAACGTTTGATGTTCAACGCAGTCAAAGGCTTTTGAGAGATCGCCAATGGCATCTTGCGAATTTTCCCAAGCAGCAAAAATATGTTTTAAAAGTGTAACACCCGCATCTATTGTAGATCGACCCTTTCTAAAACCATATTGGTGAGTATGAAATAAGTTGTTTACGTTAAAGTGGCTCTCTAATTGCTGTAATATAATTTTCTCAAATATTTTACTTATAGCAGGTAATATAGAAATCGGTCTGAAATTACATGGATCACTTTTACATCCATTTTTAAATAATGGTATTATTTTGCTACATTTCATTAAATTTGGAAAAATGCCCACATCAATGCATCCGTTGAATATTGCAGCTAGGTGTGGCGCTACGTTATCAATAATACTTGTAATTAATTTCATAGAAATACCCCACAAGTCAGCTGATTTTTTTGAATTAAGTGACTTAAATACTTTTATTATGTCATGCGGATGTACATATTTAAAACTAAACAGGACTTTACACTCCACCACGCTATCCCTAACCAAGGATTCTGCTTTTACTGGGCAAGACCTTAAGGAACTAGTTGTATTAACAGGTATCTTTGCAAAGTAGTTATTAAATGTTTCAGCTACTTGCAAGTTATTTGAAATTATTTTATTATTTACATTAAGTTTAATAGTATTATCACGCTGCTTGGTGCGTCCAGTTTCATTATTAATAATATTCCAAGTAGCTTTAATTTTATCGTCGGCATTTCGAATTTTGTTTTTTAAATAAAGGGACTTGGCTGTAGCACAAGCCTTTTTAAATAATTTTGAATAATTTCTAACATATTTAATAAAATTTGGATCAAAATTATATTTTTTTATTCCATATAATTCATATAACTCATATAACTTATATACAATTAATTAGTTTTATGACGTGTAATCATTAGTTGATAGATACCGTAAACAATCCATGATGTTATGTTAATATTTACTACTACATTGACCGCGGTTTCACTCGCGTGAATGTGGGTTAGGTCAGGTTTGTACCAGTACTTTTTTCTAGATAAAAGGTATGCTATGTCCTAGTATGTACCCCTGACAACGTGTATATGAAATTTCATGATGATCGGTCTAATAGTTAAGGCGTGAAAGCGTAACAAACAAATGAACAATCAAACTCACTTTCGCATTTAATTATATTTTATTGGAATAATTATAATTAAACTTAGATTTACTTAGTATAAGTACTTAAGCAGTGCTAAAACTATAATAATTAAGTTTTTAAACCGTAATAAACACAATTTCTATCTGAAACGATGAATTTTTAACATAGAAAGTCTTCTTCAAAACCAACTTCTAGATAAATAAACCGCACGAAAATTCGGTTTCACCGCTCACTAGACTAACACAACTGATTTAACTCGGTCAAATATTTGTCTCCGGGATTAAACTTCCGGAACGCAGCGCAGTAAGAGCTTAACGTCGACCACTATGACACTATACCAGGTTATGATATATTGCAATATCTGACAAGAAAAAGTATTTTTTGGTGATTTCTTCTTTTTTATCCTTAGTTCCTTGAAAAGACAACTCAGTTGGTATAATGCCTGTATCGTAGAAGACTACAAACATTTAAACAACGTTCTTGGAATAAACAAAATGCGACTACAATACATGGGGTTTGATTCCCAGGTTAGGTAAATTACTTTAGGGTTTCCTTTTAAGAAATTCTAAGTAGCAAGAACAAGAAGCCCAGAACTATGCCTGGTAGACAGCGAGGGCTCACAGCTTGGTAACATGAGACCTAAAATCATTTCTAGTGAAATATAGGTATAATACATATTATGTGATGCATGAGACAACGTGTTTATGTACAAGATTGACTATTTTAAAGTCAATGTCAATTTTAAGCTTACATTATTCATTCACATTATTCTCGAATGAAAATGGCTGTGCCTTTTCGTTATAAGTAATGGCCGAAGTAATAAAACTGACACTTTTTGCTTCGCCCTCTAAAGTGCGCCAAAGTAGCCAGCCAGCTAACTCAATAAACCAGTGAATCGCACGAGAGCCTCAACAAAATCTTTCCTTTCCACAACAAAGGATAAATAAAACCCACATTAATAAGGTTTCGTTGAGCGCAAAAAATTCAAGTATACGTACAAAAAGGAATTGTACGAAGGAAAAGGAGTGTGAAGGAGTGGGGAGGAGGATCGTGGAGAGCCTAATCGAATCAGTGTACAGGTGCCTGAATTTGTTCGCTACGATAACCCGATTGTGCCGGCGTTTCTCTCCACTCCAAGTTACGTTTCTTAGTAATTAACCTGCGACTGCAATCTGGACTATTCAGCAATTAGTTTTTTAATAATTGCTGAATAGTTTAATTTTATTTGAATTGATTTATTGTTATCATTGGTATGATTTGTAATTGTAACTATTGATAATGTTGGTAGCAGTTTTTTTATTATTTTTGGGATAAGAACAGTTTTCTTTAAAATAACTGTGTATTAGGTGTTTTCCCCACACAGGACAAACATTTGTAAGATCCTCAAAGAGTTGCTCCAAGTCTTAGTGTTCTTAAGGCCCCGCTGCTTAAATTATTTCATATAACACAGGAACTAGCAAGCGAAGCATAGCGAAGCAGCGATAGCTCAGTGGAGAGACCAACAGACTGCAATGCAGAGGGTCTCGGGTTCGAACCCACGTCGCGCAACTCTGACTTTCGGAAGTTATATGTGTTTTCGAAATTATGTGCGTATTGATTGACAATTATCGCCTGCTCCGTGCCTCGAAGAGCACGTTAAGCCGTCGGTCCCTGCTGCCATGAACATCTATGGCAGTCGTTATTGAGAAGTCAGTGCCCTATAATATCCTGACACTGGTCTAGCCTTAGGGTATCGTTAGCCTTCGGGTTGCGGAGGTCAGGTGGCAGCCGCTCCGTGTAAAACCTGATATCCAGTCAAATCCGGTTAGACCAGAAAAGCCGACCCCAGGTGACTTGGGAATAATAAAGGCTAGGGAAGACAGGAACTATTCCATGTGCGAAAGTAGCCATTTTTTTTAATAATTGACTAGTGATTGTGTTCTTTAAATTTGTTGTGATATAGTATATATTTAAAAGGTAAGATAGACGTACGCTATACTTAGATTACGTCACAGGTACATTTTACTACTTACATACTTTTTTAAGAATATATACAATAACACACTGACCTGACCCGAGTATCGAATTTTAAGATATCATAATTAGTATTATGCGTAAACATACGTTACTGGACGAACGAGATAATCACACACATGAACTTTTTGAACTACTAAATAAGACTCATTCATTGCTAAGCTTGCCTAAGAACACCGACGATGAGATGATATGTCATGAACGTGTCGAAGCATATTGCACATTAGTGCGTCATGAGATCCGAATTACCGTACTATCAGACATGTAAAATGATGTTTTCCTTCACCGTTAAAATGAACGATAATTACGCCAACAACTTTGAATCGGACCTTAGGATCGAACTAGAGACCTCTGCGTCGTAATCCAACGGTCTCTGATTGGTTATCGCTTCTAGTGTTCTCTCTAAAAAAGCCAATATATTGCCGCAAACATAGATTTTCTCTTTGGATAGGACTAAACTATAATCTCATAAAATAAAATATTGACACTGCAACATATTCGCTCGAGAAGTCGATACCGGTGTTTGCACGGTGCCCCGGGGCTCGGGGCCCGTCCGGTCCGTCGCTCGTGCACCCACGGTCTTATTTACGGGCTGATGGTGACAGTGTAGACACGACATAAGAGCGGATCTTGTACATAGTCTGTATACAACCTATATGGAGCTGCGATATGTTTGTACAGTTGCAGGCAAAAATTATTCACGCGTTATTCTTATCGTACATAAAATATTAATAAAATTATTTTACTTGTCACGTACTCATCTACTGGGTGTAGATCTATTGCTTTTGCTTCGACAAAAGTCAAAAATATTTGCAGCATTAAAACTAACCGATTTATTAGCCTTAAGTTAAGTAAACTTACTTTTATAATATTAGACGCGGTTTAGCATGATAGCCATCAATCATTTGTGTTGCGATGTAGAGCTCATGGGTTCGAAATCCTCATGTCACTACCGACGTGAACCCACTTCTAACATGAGCAATTTAGCTGATTTGGAGGAGTTACTGTACCACATCACAATTTTTTTCCTTAATTTAAATATATTTGGATCTAACTATGTTAATAAACATTTGGATAGCGTTCACCGATTACATGTCAATACGATATGAGAGGGCCTAGAGATTTATCACAGGTCTTTAACATACTACATACTCCAGCTTATACAAAAGCTATGAATTTTAGCTTTTGTTTTGCACCATATGTACATTTACATGAACATTTCCCCCGCTGCTCTGACGTCAGCGCGAACGGTCGTGTTTCTGAGTGTGTCGTAATTTTTAATCCTTATCAGTGTTAAATACGCATAAACTATCATACAATTTTAACGAGTGTGTAGCCAATAAACTATCTGACAATTTTGTGAAAAACTATCAATAGTGAGCAATTAAAACCAGTGCTATATTAAAAAAAATCTTTGAAACGTCACCGTTTTTAAGGAATAAAAAGTGAATGTTGTTGTCGAGCAATGTGTATTTGACCTCGAAACTCATTAGCACGTGAACAAAGGTCATTGACTTCAACACGACTATATTATCAATAGAGTAACTATTTCGTTGACAGAACTGTGTGGCGTATTGGCTTGTTACGTACTGCAGTGGCCTGAGATTTATACGTGCTTCGGGTTCTAACCTCACCGAAATTTAAAATAACTTTTTATGATACTCAACAACATTTTTGATAAGTTTAACTATTTAGTATACGAGTTATAGTGCCGGAAGTGCCTATTCTTCTGAACTGTATATTGCTACAATTATTTAAGGTCTTTTCCATAACTGAAAATGCCAAGAGTTCAACGCTCACCACCGGCTTCACCAATAACAGCTAAACAACGAACTCTATCTACTCCTGAAATGGCCACCCAGAATGATCCCGAGTAGCGATGGGTCGTTGACGGATATTTCGTTAACGTAATGTTAACGTTGAATTACGTTCGTCAACTAGTCGATCAACTAGTTAAATTTGTCAACGAGTTAACGTGCTATTAATGTCAACTTGTAACGTAAACCGTTAATTAATTGAACGTTTTTTATTTGACCTGATATTTTATTGTTTATTTATAAACAATTTGATTAAATATATTAATGCTTGTACTTAG
This sequence comes from Catocala nupta, assembly GCA_963675205.1. Classification (NCBI taxonomy): domain Eukaryota; kingdom Metazoa; phylum Arthropoda; class Insecta; order Lepidoptera; family Erebidae; genus Catocala; species Catocala nupta. The sequence continues at coordinate 8,508,709 of OY776095.1, read as the reverse complement.
ATGAACTTTCCTTTATACTTTTTCTTCAGGCTTAGGAACTAAATTCGTCATCGTTTTCTTTAAAAAATTATAATAAAATAATAATAATAAAAATCTTTAATTCAACAACTAAAATATACATTACAGTATCCCTTTTAGAAATTCCCATTTAAGCAACAAGTTTGCTTGTGATTGGGTAATTTCGCTCTTCCGCTGTTTCATTTTAGTTGAGTGAAAATGTGAAAATACAATATTAGAAAGTAAATTAAAATAAATCAAAATAAAATTAAAATAAAGCGCAGATTGTTTAGTTAGTGCAAATGTGTGTGTGTGTTTATGTGTATGTGTGTGTTTATGTGTATACGTGTATATATGTGTGTATATGTGTTCGTGCGTGTATTTGAGTATGAATGAGTGTATAACGTGTCAGGAAGTGTTATTGTTTAATTTGTTTAATGTAACATAATATATAATGTTGTAGTATAAGTACATACTTACCTACATAGATTTAGTCGGGTATTGTTTGTACTAGTTTTTCGATTTCGTCGTAGGTTTTTGTCTTGAGCCATTCAGTCAAGGTGCCTTTGCAGTCACGAAATGTGAGAGGATAAATGTTGAGAAGTTGGTTGATCAAATTATATAAGTGCGCCGATTGGCTTTCATATTGTCGTTTTGCAAACGTTGACTTCACATGGACAACAGGAGCAACTTTATGCTTCCTTCTACCTTTTATTTTATTGGGGTCGTAAGTTAAGGCACGGTGTCTTCTTAAGACTATTTGAAGTACGTATAGCTTCCTAACCGTGAGAACTTCAGCCAGTCTGTAAAGACTTTCGGTCGAGTATCTGTAGGGCTTGAAAAACATGACCTTTAGTAGCGACCTTTGTGCTCTCTCTAAGTTTATAAAATTATGTTTAGCTGCTCCTCCCCAGATTGGCAAACAGTATGTTATTACTGATTGCGCTAAAGAGGTGTAAATTTGTGACAGCAGGCTTTTAGAGATTATATGACGCAGATTTTTAAAAGTCCATATTAACTTCCGTACTTTTTTCATTATTAGCTCAGTGTGTATTTGCCAAGACAGACGCTGATCAATGATTATACCCAAATATTTGGTGTATTGTACTTTTGTGATTGCCGGACACGAGCAAGATGCGTTTAAAGAATGTTGACAACTGTGAATTCTAATCCCAAAATCTGATGGTGGCTGGGAATTGTTGTATTTCGAGAAACAGACAAAGTTAGTCTTAGAAATGTTCAGAGTCAGCAGGTTATGATTGAGCCAGGCTGCAATCTTAGTCAAGCCATCCTCTGCAGATTGCCGGACGTTGTTCCAAGTTGTACCGCTGAACACTATTGCAGTATCATCTGCGTAAGAGTATATACGAGCTCCATTGATTCTCATATTGCATAGACTGTTAATGTAGACTAGGAACAACGTCGGGCCGAGCACGCTACCTTGACCCACTCCGTAGGTTACAGTTGCCATAGAACTAATGTAGTCGCCGACTTTAACCTGTTGTCTGCGCCCGGTCAGGTAGTCTTTGAGTAGAGCAAGTGGGGAACCTCTAATACCACAACTCTCTAATCTGTTAAGAAGAATGGGGACAGAAACGGTGTCGAATGCCTTTTTTATATCAAGGAAGACCGTGAGGCACCTGCCTCCACCGTCCACAGTATTGGTGACAGCGGAAGCAAGCGACATCACGGCATCTTCGGTCGATTTTCCTTGCCTGAACCCAAATTGTGTAGATGATAGTAAATCGTTTGTATTAAGGTAAGCTATAAGACGACTATTTATTAATCTCTCAATAATCTTAGATATAGAAGGTAAGACTGAGATAGGCCTGTAGTTGGAGGGATCGTCTCTATCCCCACTCTTATATATAGGCGTTATTAGAGCAGTTTTTAGAGCAGTAGGAAAAATAGACTCTCTGAAGCATTGGTTGGCTAGGTGAGTTATTATTGGGACGAGAAGACTATGTGCTGCTTTAAGGAGTTGAGTAGGAATTTTATCCCATCCCGGTGAACTCTCACTTTTTAAATTCATAATAATATTGTAAACCTCGGTATTATCTGTTTCCAAAAGCACAAATGACGATAACGGCGTATGACTATTCTGAGCTATTGTATGACTATTTAGGTAATTATTCATTAAGTTGGAGTTTTGTATAATCTCGTTAGTCAGTACGCTACCTATATTAGCAAAATATTTATTCACAGTGTCTGCAGAGTCCTGTGCTGTGGTGTGTAAGTCTAATAATTCCGTGTTAGGTATTTTGATAGGTTTTCGATTCGTTATTGTATTTATAGATTCCCATAGTTTTTTAGGATTTTTCTGGACTTTACTTAACTGATCTCTGTCGTATAAACGTTTTTGCTTTTTAATAATTGTATTACAATAGTTTCGATATCTTTTATATGTGATTATTAACACGTTATTGTAAGGGTCCTGCTTAAGTCTTTTTTGCATATCGTTTCTATTACGAATACAACGAAGTAGGCCTAACGACATCCAAGGCTTTATAATTCTGCATTTCTGCGTAATTAACCGCTTTACTGTATTGGATTCAAGGCATCTTTGTAGAATACTTATAAAACTGTAAGCTATTGTATTAGGGTCGTGTATTGTTAGCAATTTTTCGAGTTTACTTTGTTTTAGGCAATCTATTGCGTTTTCTATATCAATTGTGGTTTTTGTTTTGGCGGGTTTAGTATTAAAATTCTGTTTGGATAAATTTAGGAAAATCATGAAGTGATCTGTTAACGTAGTATTTAAAATACCTATTGCGCGCTTATGTGAATTAAGTTTAATCATAAAGTGATCGAGGCAGTTTTTGTCTCTAGTCGGTAACGTATGACCTGCAAGTAGACCATGCATAGCAAGCATATTTAAATAATTTAATCGGTTGGAACGGTCATAAGAATTTTCGTTAGTATTATTTATTAAATTTATATTTAAGTCACCGGTAATTACAATGTTTTTACTTGATGCAATAGTGGCTAAGTAGCAATTCAGAGAATCAATGAATTCGTCAGCTTTAGCTATTGATGGCGATCGATAGATAGCTAGAACTATGAGATCGGTATACACGTTAATTTGCAGACAGGAAGCGTGTGTTAACCTCACTTCCTTTATTTTAGTTTTGTGAGAGGTTTTAACGTATACGACTACTCCGTCTGCGGTATTTGAGTGATTAGACGTTTGATATGATAAGTAGTTATTTAATTGCGGTATATTTTTGTTGGAGTTAAGTCTGCATTCAGTAAGAGTGATTAGGTCAATTTCAGTTTTTAGACTTAATAAGTTTAGTAGAAGATCGTTGTAATTGGAGTATATACTTCTTATATTTTGAGATATTATAGTGAAGTCAGTAGGTTTTATTTTAATTAGATTAGTTAAATTATCAGGTTCACATTTAAAAACTTCCGCAATTTTTGTATTGTCAATATTGATTAATGTTTGTAAAGTGCTATCCATAATCGTATTTGTTGTATGTGTACATATATGTAACTATAAATTCTCTGTGGTGTGTGGAGTGATAAGTGTGAGCATGCAAAGTTTGAATGTAAGTGAGATGAGTGTGTAAATATGTTATTCGAGATATATTATTTGTAAATGTAATGGGTGATGTGTGACTAAGTAACTGGTGTGTGTGTGCGCAAATATTTCTAAACATGCAATAATATGGTAAATTACTTATGATTTTTGTTAACAAAGAGTTAATATACAGCGTAAAATTTGAGAGTAAAGTTGAGACAATATCTAGTCATGGTGACTGCATTAGGTTATTTACTTGTGATTCACTATTTATACTTATCGTTGGCGAATTTTCATCCTTTTTGATGTAGATTTTTCCGTACGCAGTCCAGCAGAATTTGTACGCTCTGGATTTTGCCAGGTCGCGAGCTAAGAAGTGAAGTCTGGCTGCTTTCGTAGTCAATTGCTCCGAGACGTAGACGGGATTGTATTCGTCAGTTGTAAAACCTAGGTCCTTAGCACAAATCTTCTGCTTATTACCTCTATTATATTCTTTTGTTTTCTTTAAAAGTTTTGTTTTTAGTAGTGTTGAGCCCATTTCAATGACAATTCCGCTGTTTCTAGTCTTGCCTCTCTTAGAACGTACGCGATAAATATCTTTTATTTCATTCGAGTCGATGCCACAGTTGACTCTTTCTGATAGGCATACAACCATTTTAATTAAGTCTTCTTTCGTCTCTTTTTTGATGTCGGGTACATTTTTAATTTCGAAACTGGACTTCCGTTTGTTTCCTTCAAGGTCTTCGATTTTATCCTCTAAAATAGAAACATAATCAGCGTCTTTTCTTGCCTGGATTTCTAGCTGTTCTATTTTCTTTCTGAGATCATCATTTTGTGCTGAAAGAGCGGCCATTGCATTTTCAATATTTGCATTCGTATTCTTGATTTCCACGAGAGTAGGGTGGATTTTTTTTATTTCATCGCTTTGAGACGACATCATGGAGGCTATCATATTTTTCATTTCTTCCTTGAACAATTGAAGTTCGGTCATATCGTAATCAGGCTCTCTTGGTCTTTTAGAACGCTGGAACACATAAGTGGGTGGCGTGCGTTGTTCCATCTGTTCCGATATATTTGATTCGGACAGCGATTTATCTTTTAATTCTTGCATTATAAGTACCTCGTAGTAATGATATACGACTCAATACGGTTATTATGCACATCTACATCAAGGCACGCGCGGACAGCATCATCACTATTTTTGGGCCACACACTAAAGCTTCACGCAAGTCGCTCCGCTTATTGAGATTGTGGCAAGCGACATGCGCAATGACGACGCGCTGTGACGCACACGCAGCGTAGCTCCGTCTCAGCTGTTGCTGTCTTCTTCGCATTACTACTCCGCGTTACTTCACCGTGTTCTGCGCGCCTAGTACTTCACACTAATTAAAATGTATTATTTTTGGCGAAATAAATTAATTTTGAGTAAATTTTGTATAACTTTGTACGACGCACACGTTCTAACACTTTCGTGGTCCGAGGGGAAGAGGAATATATAATAATTATGTATTTCAGAAATAACTCTTGCCTACGTAACTTAGAGTTCAAATTCGACCGTCGCTTGCAATGTATGATGTTATTTTCAACGTAAGTATAGAGTTAAATTCATTAATGTCGTTGACGAATTCAACTAGTTGATTCATAAACAGTTAACGTTGATACGTTGACAGCAGATCTACGGTTGATTCAACTAGTTCGTTGATTTAACGCCCATCGCTAATCCCGAGGTCTCCAATGTAACCGCAAGGAGTAAAAGACTGCGTCCGGACTTCTCCCCTGAGACCGAGTGGACTTCGACGTTTGAGAAACGTATTATGAATATGCTTACTACGTGGAAAGAGGACCAAGATGCCATGCTAAGCAAACTTACATTAGATATTGCTGAGGTGAAACAGCAAAACATTAAAATTTGCAACACCAACAATGAGATCGAAAGAGCTATTGCATTTATTAACAGTAGCTACGAAAGCATGAGTAAAATAATAGAAAAGTTAGAAAAAGAGAGATTAGAACAAAGGGACTATATCTATGAGCTAGAAAAAAAGATTACAGATCTGCAACACAGTTCGCGCTCTTCAGCTATAGAAATTAGAAATGTACCGCTCCGTGAAAATGAGACTACCAGTGACCTCACGTCCAATGTAATATCGACCTGCAAAGCAATTCAAACACCAATTACTGGATCTGAACTTCGAGACATTTATTGTATGCCTGGAAAAAAGGGGACTAGCAGGCCTATAGTCTGTGAATTTACAACAGTGGCCCTGAACAACAGATGTTAGCTGCAACACGAGCTTTTAATAAAGAACGGCCATCTAATGATAAGCTCAATTCTACGCATATAGGGCTTGGTGGACCACGAAGCCCAATTTTTGTAGCTGAGCACTTGTCAGGCACAATGAGACAATTGTTCTACGAAGCGCGCAACTACGCAAGGAACAATAATTATAAATTCTGCTGGACTCACAATGGGAAGTTATTTCTTCGTGAACGAGAGGGAACTGAAGCAATTCAGATCAAAACTACATCGTGTCTTAGGAAACTTTGCAAGTCTCTGCAAAACCAAAACTAAAGCGTCGCAACTGGTCTTAGGTTTTTATTTATTTTTGGTTATCTGCAAACATATTTTATCAATATTTTTAAGTTTTCACCTTTTAATACCCACATCATTAAATTTTAAGCTTATGTGTAAACATTGTAACAGAATAATAGAAATTTACTACTACAATCACAACACTGAAACAATAGTACACTCTATACCTACACATACACCCGCTAATATAAAAACAGCACAAACAATAAACTCACAAAATACTTACATGTTAGTTATATATCTGCAACGGTTTCTCCGTAGTAAAAAGCCGCCCTACAAAAAGATGCGCGATATGTACCTTACACAGTGTTCACCTCGTTTCACGGATGAAACGCTACTAGTCTGTATCTCTCGTAAAACGTATACTGAATGTAAATGGCGGACATAAAATCTATATCAGAAGAACTTGACGCTCTTGGTGCTGATAATAGACTCTTTACTACCTGTAAATCAGAACAGTGTGCTAATCTGCTCAAAACTAACCGTAAGTCAATAACAATACTGCATGTCAACATACGTAGTGTAAACCGCAATTTTGACCAATTTGCCTTATTTTTACATAACTTGAGCATAGTACCAGATATAATAACCTTGTCTGAGCGTTGGCTCAGCAAAACTGTAACTATCCCAACAATAGACGGATATATTGCCCACCATACAAACAACAATTTTAATCATAATGCTGGTCTTATCTTATTCGTAAAATCTACTTTGACATATAAAATATCGGAACCGAAGATAGTTGGCTCAAATTGTCTAATTTGTGAGGTGCCAATCTTGTTGTGATAGCCCTGTATCGCTCCCCCTCTCAGCGCAATATTGATACATTTCTGAATGGACTCGACAACACACTTACAACTGTCAAGAACTTCAAAAATATTGTCTTCATCGGGGAAATCAACATTAACACCTTGCCCATATACCTTGATCAACAAGCAACAGAATACCTTAATCTAACAGCCTCGCATGGTCTCTTACCTACACATAATCTGCCAACGCGGTAACATAACTGCCTAGACCACATTTTACTTAAAACCGATCTCAAATCTACTAGTTTAATATTTGACACTGACATCACTGACCACAAGCCTATTCTTATTAATATTGAGACCACTGTAAGCCAAATTAATAATGAAATCAATTATACCAAGGTAGATTATCCGTCAGTTATTCAAACAATCAACCAACAAACAACAAACTGCCGACTAAAGATAATACAGTAATTAATTCTTTCGTACTTCTATGCACAGATGAGAGTGAGGTTGAGAGAATTATTCGAGGTTTGCGTAGTGATAGCGCTACAGGCTGGGATGGAATCTCGGCATTTCTTTTGCAAAGGTGTTCTAAAGCATTGGTGCCTGCTATTACGCATATATGTAATATCTCAATGGCAAATGGTATTTTTCCTAAATTGCTTAAACAGGCTATTGTTCACCCCATCTATAAGACAGGAGACCGTAGTGATATAAGCAATTATAGACCCATTTCTGTGCTGACTTCACTTTTAAAAATCCTAGAGAAACTACTTAATATTCGACTGATTAACTTTCTCAATAAAAATAATACCCTCGCACCGAACCAGTTTGGATTCAGACACGGAAAATCCACAGAAGGTGCAGTGTCTTGTCTAGTAGATAAAATAGTTGACTATCTTGATAACGGACATATGTGCCTTGGAATCTTTCTCGATCTTAAAAAGGCATTCGATACGGTTTCTCTACCACGCCTAATCTTAAGGATGGAACAAATGGGCATTCGTGGATATGTCCTACAAATCTTCAAGGATTATTTGGTTGGTAGAACTCAATGTGTTAAGATTGGCACCACCGTTAGCACCTGTGTACCCCTAAATTATGGCGTACCTCAAGGCTCAGTCCTTGGCCCGACACTTTTTCTACTTTACATCAATCCTCTGTGCAAACTCACCCTTCCTTTCTGTAATATAGTTGCCTATGAAGATGATACTGCGCTACTCATAAATGGGAAAAAATGGTACGATGTATTTTGTCACGCAGAGCAGGCCCTTAGCCAAGTTATGAAATGGTTAACTAATAATTTGCTAACCCTTAATCTGGACAAAACCACTTACCTTACTTTCTCATCTTCGAAAATTACGCAGCCATCTCGAGATTATTTCAATCTTAAAGCTCATACTTGCTCGTCCCCATTGTCTGCAGTTTGTAACTGTATGTCTTTAAATAGGGCTACCGAAGTAAAATATCTTGGTGTATATATTGATCGTTTTCTTAACTGGCAAACTCACTTAAATTACCTGACAGGACGAACTCGCAAACTTATATTTATTTTCAAGAAGCTGCGTCATTCAGCAGACTTTGATTTACTGAAGACAGTTTACTATGCATTGTGCCAAAGTATCCTAAGCTATTGTATTACCGTTTGGGGTGGCGCAGCCAAAACTCATTTACTACCTCTAGAACGTGCCCAAAGAGCCATTTTAAAAGTGATGACAAACAAACCATACAGGTTCCCTACTGCTCAGTTATACGATGAGTGCAAGGTTCTTACCGTAAGGCAATTATTTCTACTAGAAACAATAACTAGAAAGCATGCGTCTCTTGAATACAATCCAAACACTACAAGAAAACGGCGTTGGTATAAAGTGTGTGATAACCAAAACTTTAAGAGCTCTGTAGCTGTAAAGCACTTCAACGTACTTGGTGGTCATATATACAACACAGCCAATAAAGTATGTAACATTTACGAACTAGCAAGACTTCAATGTAGAAAAAAAGTAACGGATTGGCTGTTAGGCAAAGACTATGAAGAAACTGAAAATTTACTAAAGATATCAATATTATGATACGCACAAAGTACACACACACACACATACACACACACGCACACACACACACACACATACACACACACGCACACACACACACACACACATACACACACACACACACACACATACACACACACACACACACACATACACACACACACACACACACACACACACAACACACACCCACTCTCGCATTACTACATGTACAGTCACTGTCTTACTTGTATTTGTGTTTAATAAAACTTCATTTCATTTCATTTATTTCTCTGAAAAAGTACGTACCTTTTTCAAAGTAATAAATTATTATATTATATTACTAACTGTCCCGACAGAAGTTGTCCTGTAAACAGGTAAAAAAAACAAATGTAAACCATTCTCGAATCCACTTGAACACACACAAAAAAATAATTCATTCAAATCGGTCCAGCCGTTTAGGAGGAGTTCACTGTCAACACAGGTACAGAAGAATTATATAAGTATATAAAGAAGATAAAGATACATGTGAGAGCTTTTAATTGGCAAACTGAAAATGTTAATAATTGTTATATTTCATAGTTTTAATTAGCCCGTAAGCCTTCTGTCAAACTAAATAAATAAAATAAAATAAATTATATACACCTCTATTATTCTTTATTTAATTTACCTACTGAGTTTAAGTGTGGGCTATATTTCTTTCATCTATCTGTAAATCTGCCATTATAAATCTTCGATTATGTAAGCGGTCGTAAATAAAGTAAATATCTCTATTTTGGTTAACAGGCACTTTAGCTAAATTGCCTCTTAACACGGGTGTCAGACATGTTCATCTTATTAGGCTGTAGCTATTGTAATTAGATATAAACTCCAATATATATTGGAAAGTGGAGGCTGGTAAACATAGGCATGTTACATATTCAGCCATAAGCAAAAAAAACATACCGTTTCAAATACAGCCACTATATTTAATAAAACCATAAGTAATCCGTGATAGACATTTTAAAAATCATTTAAAATGTCTATATGTCTATCACAAATTCGTTAATTAGCCCATTTAAAGAATTTGTGGTGTTTTTCTTGCAGATATCTTCTAATAGGCTCAACCCTAAACTATACCTAGCAACTAATCTACATATGTACATACATATAAAGATTCTAACCACTAAAAACGGCATTCATAAGTGTTTCTTCGATGATACGATTAAATATAAGGTTTTCTGAATCAGAAACTATTTTTATAGTCATCTTTCGGTTTGTTTATTCCAGCTTCATGCAAAAACCATCGAAGGCATTTTGTTCCGATAGGCCACATTCTTATCTTATGTATGGGGGCCAGTCAGCACTTCACACAGACCGGTACACTGACCGGCGACACTTCGACCCATTGGGATCTTTTGTGTCGGCCCCAAGATTTATCCCTTAGCTATCTCCCTATGAATGTACTGCATCAGTCGTAGCGTACACTTCAGAGGGAGAAGCCTGAAGTCCTCAGGGTTTGGATATGCTAATCCCATCAGACCCATCCTCAATCCTCCAGCCAACGCGTCGCATTCACATTGTAGGTGCGATATGGACTCGTCCTGTTCACCACAGGCTCTGCAGATCGAATTGTGAGCCAATCTCAATCTGCACAGGAAGTCGTTGGTGCCAAAATGGCCAGTGAACGCTCCTGTGAGCAGACGTATTTGGCTCTTGTTATACCCGCAGAACTTTCGGGTGAAGCCTGTGGCTCTGTTTGCAATAAATTTCTTGGAGTGTTCCAGACCCCTCAGGGCCTTCCACTCTAGCCTGTGTTTGTCATTGCAATGTGCATTCAAAGCTGCCTTGACGGTGCACTCAGATAGTCCCACGAATGGCTCGGAGCCCACAAACAGTTGCTCCGAGCCCTTTCTGGCTAATTCATCAGCCTCCTCATTGCCCTGCACCCCTGCATGGCGCGGCACCCACACCAGTCTGACTGTGTTCTTCCAGCCAAGTTTGTTTAGGGCCTTAACACAGTTCAGGACCAGTCTGGAGTCTACCCTACACGAGTCCAGAGCAACTTGACTGTCACTGAGAATATACACAGTCCTGTCAGTGACATTACTGTTGATATTCTCCTGAGCACAGGCAATTATAGCATAGGTTTCCGCTTGGAAGACCGTTGCATATTTGCCCATGCTTTGGCTCACCTTGCAGTCGTTGGTATAGATACCAGCGCCCGATCCTGTTTCCATTTTGAACCATCAGTGTACCAGATGAGACAACCCTTGTCAGGGGATTGTAGACCTTGTCTCCATTCGTCCCTCGTGGGGACCTTTATTTTAAAATTCTTTTTGAATATGTGCAATGGTTGCATTTTGTCGCATCCCATGCTCATAATCCTTTTGAGATCCTTTGAAATCTCCAATTTTGTGTGTCGAGTTACCGGCATGTTGCCCATGCACAGATAGTCTGTGTAGCGCCTTTATCGCCTCTGACTCCACAACAATGTGTAGCGGCGTTAGATCCAGCAGGACCTCTAACGCTGCCGTTGGCGTAGTCGGGAACGCCCCTGTTATAGCCATGCAGGTCAATCGCTGCACCTTTGACAGCGCGATCCTGCATGTAGCTAGTTTAGTTCTTGGCCACCAGACAATGCTTCCATACGTGAGTATAGATCTTATCATCATCGTGTATAGCCACTTGATGACCTTGGGCTTTAGCCCCCAGGTCTTCCCATAAGTAGAACGAATCATGCCGAAGACCCGCTGGGCCTTCTCTATGACTTTGTCTACGTGAGGTTTCCACGTTAGTTTGCTATCTAAGGTCATGCCTAGATACTTCACCTCCATGGACCATTGTAACTGCGTACCATACATGGAGAGAATTCCCAACCCTGTCAGATCGCTCATCCTAGTAAACGGAACGACAGTCGTTTTCCCTGGGTTGATCGATAAATGATTGCTTTTGATTGATTGATTGAAACGTCGGGGCAAAGTGTAAACTTAAATATAAATAGTTTTAATTAGAAAATATATAGCTTAAATAGTAGTGAAATTCAATAATAGTAGTGTTAGAGTTTTCAAAATTATGTAATAACAGTGTTTAAAGTAAAATAAACAACGCGATAAAATCCGTATAAAGTGTTTAATTTCAATGTATAACATTCGCGTAAACATAAGACAATATAATTGTACTGATGTTTTCACAGTGTGCTCCCCAAGCCTTCCGTTTGGCTTTCCGCACAGATTTGTTATACTCGTAGTTGGTCAAACAGCGAGCATAACCGCTGTAGTCCCTGCTGGTCCTAGCATTGTTAAACGCTCGTCTGGTTTCTAGCCGCAGTTTGACCAACTCTGGCGTCCACCACGGTACCCTTTTGGGTCTAAGTTCCCTCTCAGGGCAGTTGTTTGTCTAGGCCGTATTCACACACAGTCTGGACCAATTTGTCTGCTGTAAACTCGATGTCTAATATAGAATTGAGCTTACCCTTAGAATCCTCCAAATCTATTCTGAGGTCACTCCTAAAGGAGTTCCAGTCCGTATTTCTGGGATTCCTTCTACGTGCTGTAGGAGCTGGAACCAGCGTCCTGTACTTGAAGCATATGTAATTATGATCTGACAAGGTAATCTCATCAGACACATGCCATTCGACAATCTTAGTGCTAGCCCTGTATGAGGCTAACGTGATGTCAATTACCTCTGCTCGCCTGCAGTCAGCGAACGTTGGCCTGTTTCCCTTATTTAGAATTTGTAATGAGGTACTTACCACATACTCCAGTAGTTTTTCCCCTCTTACATTCACATCTGTGCTCCCCTAGACTGTGTGGTGTGCGTTAGCATCGCACCCCAGGATCATGTCCAGGTTCTCCCGGCTGCCATGTTTATGTAAAGGTGTTACTACCTGCGCGTTTGTGTGCCTGTGTCTCGCTTGTCGTGTGAGCGCGTGATAATGCAATAAATTAAAATTAATTTTACTATCCTTCTTATTATTATTATGTTTTATTTATTATTTTTATATAATTTTGTATTGTATGATCTGTGTATTATATTATCTGTGTCTGTGTGTAAACTGAATATCATTCTGTTTTTATATATACTGTATAAATTATAATTCTTTTTTTCTTTTTATATTATTTATTTTCTCTGTTTATAATAGAGATGGTTTTATATGCGTGAGTCACTAAAGGACCCAGTTGAAAACCAGCGTCAGGCTTTCGTCTGACACATGCTGAACTGGGCCCTATTTGACACTACTGTTATTGACTTTATTTTTTGTTCTCGTTTTGCTAAGTTCATCTTTGTACCTATTTATTTTTATTTTATACTTGTTATTATGTGTTTGTGGTACGTGTCAAATAAATATTTTTCTTTCTTTCTTTCTTTCTTCTTTATCTGTCCAGATACTATTTCCTTGTCAATGTAGTCGAAGTATGCAGAGATCAGGATTACAGTATCCCGCCCTCCGCTCCCTCGCATATCGATCTTAACTGGATAGGCCACGTTCGTAAAGCCAATAATAATAAACAGAAATAAAACATGCTTAGTGAGATCCGCGTAGATGTCGCTGCAGGCGAACTACTCCAAGCTCAAATCGCGGGCATTATTTAGTATATTATTATATAACTATTGAAATAAATTACATTACACACATTTATACTCATTTCTGATATTGCTTTTCTATACACAATACAGTCGATGAAGTGCAGACGATCTCCCTTACATTCATACTCACTCCTCTTTATTGAATAGTGCAGCAAAACGATGACTTTCACATGAAACTAATAGTTTTCAAGGCAAATAAAAGTGAGAGGTACCAGGGGAGCAGAAACTATCAATAGTGTCTGTAGTCGCGGTCTTATACCGCGCGAGCAAACACAGAACTCATATGTGCGGCGGCGTGTGCGCCCGAGGTCGCCGTGTCAATTGTGTCCTCTCGTCCATATCAAATATATCTAACTTTATTTTTTTTAATATCACAGGAATGTATGTGTGCGGTATTAGCACATAATGGAATATTTTAAACGCAGTGGCGTATCTAAGAGTACCGTAAGCGACAAACGTATTTAAAGGGAAATGAGCAAAAATCCATATAGTTCCTACTTTATTGTTAGATTTCACGCATTTTATATGTCATAGATACTCACTTGTTTGATTGTATATATTTTTTGTAGTAAAGCAAGCAAGGGCGTTTTGGGCTTATATTTCTTATATTTTATACGGTCTTGCCCGACCAGTTTCAAACGCAATCGGGATCTCAATTATGACCAGGCACGCCGCTAGCTGCCTTCTTCTTTTATTTTATAATGATTGCTATATTTTATTATAACTACATCATTGGTCTAGTGGCTAGTATAGTGGCTGCCGATTATGACGTCCCAAGTTAAAATCCTATATCGTGCAAACAATTACATTTGTTAAGAAATTCTCAGGAACTGTAGGTCGATATTTCATCTCCATTCCTTCAAAAGCACATAAGGCCGTTAGTTCTGCCCCTGATCCCTTTCCGGCTGTTTTGGTTTGCTGTCCCAACGGTTAATAAGAGTAAGGTTATAGTATATATGTATGTTTATCCATTATCTAGTACCCATAGTACAAGCTCTGCTTAGTTTGGGCTAGATAGTGATGTGTGTATGTGGTAGAATAAAAAAAAAAATAAGTAGAGTGTGCATTTGTGTTTGCACACACATATGTAAGTACTATAATATATTTTGGAGTTTGAAGAGCATTAATCTGGCAAAATTGTTTCAATATATAAACTAGTAAAATAAATGCTTTAACATTTGACATTCGTCTTTGATAACAGCACGGGCCACAATACAGATTAAAATGTTAGATTAGTGTTGGTTTAATCCGCCAACATATCCATTGGCTCGTGACACATTAGCCGGTATTTACTGCATAGCCAACTAATACAATGGTATTATGCGGATAATTAATGACGCAGAAACCGTTTATTCGCATTAGTTTCACCGATGTGTTGTTGGTTACAAAGTTTATGATATAACCAGTACGCCTGAGGGTTCGGCCGCGCGAATTCAATAGGAACTGAGATAAAAGTATCCTATGTGTTAATTCAGGGCCTTTGTGTACCAAACTTCATTGTACTGATGGCATAGAGGTTTGAATAGTCGTCTGGCCGCTGTCGCCGCGCTACGTGTTGTGGGTTTGATTCCCACACGGGACAAAGGTTTGTGTGATTCACAAATCGTTGTTTTGAGTCTGGGTATTCTATGTGCCCGTTTTTTTAATGTTTGTTAAGTGGTGGACTTTACTGTCATTTAAACAATGTTAACGCGAGTTATTATTTTAAAATAAACAAATATAAAACAAATATAGAAATTAAAAAATTACATCAAGGTTGTAAATAAATATTAGAATACTAAATTAAAACATACTTTGGTATTAAAGTTTTCTGGTGGTTATGGAGTAATCTTCTGTTAAAATAATTCGATGGAGTGTCGTGGATTCAATCCCCAAACGGGATAAAAATGTGTGTGATTCACAAATGTTTGTTTCGTGTGCGGGAGTTCTTTATGTCTGTTGTTTCAATGTAGTAGAATCCTCCACGACATAAGAGTTATTTTTAGTTCTAAAATAAAAGATACATAACGTCTTCAGAAACTTACACATATATATTTTTACTAGATTTTGCCCGCGGTTTCACCCGCATAAGTCCCGTTCCCGTGGGAGTATTGGGATAAAAATAGCCTATGTGTGAATCCAGGTCTCCAGCTATCTACATACCAAGTTTCATTTTCAATCAGTTAAGTAGATTTTAGGTGAAAAAGTAACAAACATCCATACATCCTCACAAACTTTCACATTTACAATCTTATATATAAAATTCTCGTGTCACAATGTTAGTTACCATACTCCTCCGAAACGGCTTGACCGATTTTTATGAAATTTTATATGCATATTTAGTAGGTCTGAGAATCGGCTACTATCTATTTTTCATTCCCCTTAGTGATAAGGGTTGTCCACCCCTAAAATTTTTTAAATTTTTTGGTCAAAACATTTTTTTATGGCAAAACAACGTTTGCCGGGTCAGCTAGTATTAGATTACTAGGGTACCAACCGCATACGTCGGTGTTATAAACATGATATAACGCAATACAACCATCTCTGTAATAAAGCGATGTGTGATACTGTATTTTTTGTAGACCTGTTTTTCAATTAATAGATACATGGGATAATAGAGGAGGTAGGCAAGTAGGCGGGTTTACATGTAGAAATATTAATCGCTTCTTGGAACCACAATACTGCGATGTAGGAGAACAGACTCAACGCACATTGAAGGTAACCTTACAAGGATATAGCAGTTCTTTAAATAGCAAGATTCAGTAACCTTATGGCTCTGTTAATTACCTAGTAAATAGAGTTTGTTTGGACTTATTTTATCTTGTGTGAGGGCCAGTCAGTACAGACCGGCGACACTTCGACCCAGTGGGATCTTTTGTGTCGACTTCCCCAATAACGACTGCCTTAGATGTTCATGGCAGCCGGGACCGACGGCTTAACGTGCTCTTCGAGGCACGGAGCAGGCGATAATTGTTAATCAATACGCACATAATTTCGAAATGTCGTATAACTTTCGAAAATCAGAGGTACGCGACGTGGGTTCGAACCCGTGACCCTCTGCATTGCAGTCTGTTGGTCTCCCAACTGAGCTATCGCTGCTCTTTTTTACGAGAACTAACTTCCAACCCCGGCTTGGGGAGAGACTTTTTTCTATACAGTAAGTATCTCAAGTCTGATGGTATGCAGTCACCGTAGCTTATGATCGTTTGACACACTCGCGTGTTGTCGATTCTAGGGAACAGGCATTTAAGATAAGATGAAAGTACGAGGTTGGCAAGTAAGCAATGTGAGCCTCAGAAACTTTTACTAGTCAGAATGCTAAAAGTTTGCCACGATTGTTTTATAAAACAATATGTAGAGATATAACTTGAATCTAAAAGGTAGACACAGGAAAGCGAAATCCTCCAAAACACAAAGAGAATACTCCGCAGGTAAGAGATCTAAACTATCGCATTTATGTACAAAACTTAAAGCAATTTTGTCGGTGCCATATTTTTATTTACCTCGTAGTTGAGAACTTAATAGGAAACTATCTCCCACCGGCGCGCAAGTTTTTGTATACCAATACACTACACCAGACTTGATTTCTGTGACTTGAGCTTGAGGAAGTTGTTCACTGTGACACAGGTTGTACTGTACGAAGATACCCTAATTACACGCAGAGCCTTTACGATTTAAATCACAGTCAGAAAAGGAATCCCAGATTCAGAACAAACGAATTCTTATTCCGCAGCGCTGGCTACTTTAACCAGGGCGCCACCTCTGCAGTCTAAGCTCTGAAAGTATTTTAGATTTTAAAAGCCACAAAAATATATAATAGGGTCAGTACAGGTAAACATGTTTTTTAATGTGACTATTGCCCGCGGCTTCGTTGCGTTAGTGTAGGTTTTGTTTGCACCGCTCGTAATAGTGGTATATATAGCTTATAGCCTGCCAGGATAAACGGGCTATCCAACGCTTAAAGAATTTTTCAATTCGAACCAGTAGTTCCTGAGATTAGCGCGTTCAACCAAACAAACAAACTCTTCAGCTTTATAGTATTAGTATACATAGTATAGATGAGAAGACCTAATGGAAGCATAACGATTTCCTTTATGCGGTCAGGTAAAAATAAATATCTGGAGATATCACTACATTTATTGGTAGGCAGTATTGTTCGGATAGGTAGATACATTAAAAGTGCAATAAAATATATTTCGGTGAGAGTGGAGACCACAGGGGTTAGTTTACTCAAACTCCACAAAATACAAGTACCTAATTGAAACACTATCACCAGATTTTAAATAATCTTAATATCATTTTGTTCATGCAGGGTAGAAGCCATGTAATGCAGTAAAGCACAGGTATACTAGATTTCCAGTGCCCCAGTCGCTGCTAAATTAAAAAAACTCCAAGTGTACCAGCAACTTTAAGAAGTGTTGCAAATTCCAGCGGCTTGCGGGCACAGCGGTGTCGCGGTGTCGCGATGTCGGCGACTCTATTTACCGCTCTACCCGGTCTCCGGTACCGTCCGACCGCTCTCCCTTGCAATGCGCTGATTTCTTTGAATTCCACCGCTCGACGCTATGGAGAGACAAAGTTTTGTAAAGGGCATTTGTGTGGATGGAACTTTACAAGAGTCTGGACAGGGGGATTTGTAAAATGAATAGCGTGAATCGGTTGTTATGCTTAAATAGATTTTTAAATAAAGGTTTGAGTGTTTACAGCGAAATAAGTTTTACCATAGAATTTTAAACTTATTTGCATTCAAATATACTGAAATATACCATCTGAAAATTTTGTATTGAATTTTGAGCTTACTGATTCATACTGTGGAGCGAGTAATATTTTATTGACTCCAATAAAATATAGCCGAACCGTATACGTTAAAGTCTGCCAAATAACACTTAAGTAATATAGTGAAATACAGTTTTATTCTTCTTATTCAGAAAGAAGTCTATATTCGGCAATATAATAAATTTGTAGGAACGGTAGCAAATTATTATTGGAAGGCTTTCATTTCGGTCTACTTACGACATCCAGTTCCATAATCAATATCAACAAAGTTGCCCTCTCAATCATAATAACATCAAATCATGTTCCAAAATATAATTATACCACCCTCCCGTCTTCTATCTAAAAATGCCAATTACACTGGACATTCAATAACCGCACATACATCCGTACACAGGGGTGGACAGACATGAAAATAAGGGATATTTCGAAAAAAGGAGACGTTTCACTATGTGTAGGACTTACGAATATTAAACAACGTACGCATAAGAGATTAGACTTAAAACAATCTTCTGTGGGCCACTCAATATTGTTTACTCATGGAAGTTTAACCAACCATTAATGACGACAATTAATTATGTGAGGACTAAGGAAAACTTTAAGGTCTAAAAGTAACAATAATTGCAAATGTAAATGAATATTATTTTTAAATTAAGTCTAACGTAATTATAATATATGATAAGTATTTTGAGTTACCTTGTAACCTAAATGAATAATATAATAAATGGAATATTATAACTTACAATATCTTTAATAATTTCTTGCTATAAAATCTGCTCTTGTCACTTGAACATTCATTAAGGAGCTTACAATTCGGGCGACTGAACTTGAGCTCTCAAGGTCTCGTAGAAATGTTTGTTGGACCAATTGCCTTAAAACGAACAAATTTAATATTATTGTATATTTCTCCAGCTTTTAGCTCTAGATTATGCGGGGCACGGGCATCTTCTCAGAGTGGGAGGGTTTATGCCATAATCCGCCACGCTAGCTCAGTGATAGTTGACAGACTTTACATATCTTCTAATGATTCGAGTTATTCTGCAGAACCTGTCCCACTTCCTCACGAAGTCCTCCATCACCTAACAAAACAATTATTGCTAATAATCCAAGTCCTAGTTGGTAAACTTGATAGCTTCTAAAACAAATAGCATAGTTAAACTTGCAGGGTTCTTTCGCACCCTGTCTTTCCACCTTATACATCGAAAACTACTAACTTATTCTATATATAGTAGATCAAATTCTCAAGTAAGAAGGGTGGTCGATCAAATTCGCAAGTAAGAAATAAGGGTGCACCCCTGCAATATCACGCGTCGCGGCGTCGCCACCGGTCGTGTCAATATTTGAGCAACACGTCTTTAATACATTTTGTGGTCTGGCAAATACGGGAGAATGCAGTTTGCCACGAACTAATGTACTTTGGAATATGTTTCTCTCGCTTCTTGCACGACATAACTACATGGTATATGAAGAAAAGCTTTGACTGTGAAAGAAGCGTCGAAGTCGACAAAATTTTGCATCTCGGTTCGGTTATCAATTTTTTTTGTCTATTCGTTTTCGGTTTTCGGTCGGTATTTTTGTTCTTCAAATATAATGTAAAAGTTGCATAAAATTTACACCTTCATTGTAGTAAATAAAGAGTGTAAATTATCTGTTATGCTGATAGCTTTTTTAAAACTGGGGATGGTGCAGTAGCAGATAATTGGTGACTCATAGTCTGCTATAAACTATTTTTGATTCTAACTGATTTAATTCTATATTGCGGTACGTGCAGTAAGATAAAATTATAAAAAATATTAACTGAGTGATGCACTATATTAAGCAACCAGTCAACTTAAAAATATAATTTTGGAAATAGAATAAAAAAAGTCACACAAATACCTGAGCGCTTGGATCATGGCCACACTCTAGCTCTACCAATACTTTCGACGTCTGGAACGATCATTGCATTTGTCGAAATAACACGAGCAAATCGAAAACAAGAAGCAGATAATAGGTACCTATTCTCTGTATTAAACGTTATGACATTGTCATTTCTAAGAGAAAAGCGGGTTCAATTATGTGTACGAGTCCAGTTATTTCTCACGTTGAATATAATACTATTATAATTGTAGCTGTTTACTTTATTTTAAGAAATTGTATTTAGAGAGAGATTCTTTTATATAATATTAGAAAACTCGTATACATCAAAATAATCAAACACTCCACACAAGCGATATAACTTTTGAGTGGCTTTTGAGCAGAATTTCCTAATGTAACAGAAATCATAATCATAGCTTAAAGATTGTGAATATAAAAGGTTATGGTAAAATTGTATCTAAACCGTATGACAAAACGTCCAGTTATTGAATCCCTTATGCAAGGAAATCATTTTGCTAGTACTCTATATATCCGAAATAATTACTCGAACATTATCATCTCTATCTCTCATTTATCATTATGTTATTTTATTTATTATAATTAACAGCTAGATAACCCAATACAACTTTAAATATACATATACATATCTATGTTAGAGTATCTTATGGTCCAACATACATAGATAAGCTTAAAACGCTATTAAAGCTATCTAATTAAAACTTACTAACGAAGTCAAGTACCTTTGGGTCATAAAGGACGGCAAATTGCTGTGGAACAAGCACCTTGACTACAAACTACAACGAGCATGCGTATGCTTCTTCCAATGCAGCAGAATGCTCGGAAAGACATGGGGACTCTACCCAAAAATAACACTGTGGCTATATACCACCGTAATTAGACCAACAATAACATACGGTGCTATGGTATTATGGACCAGGACTGAACTCAATACCGTCATCACCAAGCTGCAGAGATTCCAGAGAATGGCATGCTCAGCAATGACAGGGTGTATGAGAACAACACCGACAGCCGCCCTCGAAGTCAACCTAGGACTGGCCTCCTTAGACCTCTACATATAGCAAGAAACGACTATAGCCGCAATACGGCTGAAACACCAGGGCCTGTGGGGAACCACCAGGAGTCCACATGCATCGAACTTAGAGCGAGCTACAGCTCACGAACCACTGCTCGCCGCCCCGTGTGACAAGATCCCCAAACAACATCTATTTCAGAAAAACTACCATATACAAGTCCATGAGGAATAAAGAGATTAATCGGAAATCAACGAGGTCCGAGTCTATACTGATGGTTCTAAAACCATACAGGAAACGGCCGCTGGCGTTCACTTCCTGGATCTCAATACTAACATATATATGACACTAGGCTCACACAGTTATATTTTTACCAATGCGAATGTGTGGTCATCACGGAAGCCGCTACCACGATCGACAGGAGACGGATTGAAGGCTACAAGATACATCCTCTCCGACAGCACAGCACCGACCGACGGCTCGTTTACAAATGCCACCTTGCTCTTGAAAGAATTTTGAGGAAAACATTGTGGTTTTACAATGAATAAAGGAGCACAGTGAATCACTGGGCAATGATGCTGCAGATGATGTGGTTAGAAGAGAATCAGGAACCACCAGGAAAGGTCCACTCCCTTTCCTTCCTCTACCATTCTCACAACTAAGAACATGGATGCGGCTTCGCACTCAGAGCCAACATAAAGAACGCTGGGTATGGACAATGGACTGCAGACAGTCGAAAGAAGCCCTGCCGGCCATCTCACCACGTCTGACATACCGCCTGCTCAACCTACAAAGATTAGACCTTCGGACCATCGTGGGGACCCTAACAGGACATTGTCCCCTGAACAAACATCTGTACAACATCGGAGCAATAGACAGCCCATTCTGTAGGGGATGTCTGACCGAAGAAGAATCTGCTGCCCACGTGGTCCTGGAATGTGTGGGAGTAACAGCACAACGTAAGGAAATCCTCAACAACCCGAGATCACTCCGCGAAGCCTGTGAAGACCCCAGGAAACTTCTGTGCTTCTGGGCGGAGTTGGGCTGGTTATCTCTATAACCAGCCGACTCTCTTGCATAATGGACCAACCTGGAATTCACATGCGGAAAAGGGAGTCCAATTATAATAACAATTAGAAAAAAAAACGCTATTGAACCAGTTTCTTATTAATAAGGCATACTACAATGTTAAAGAATATCTCGAAGACAAATATGAAATCCGTTATTTAGTTATTACATTACTCATAACAGTCATAACTAAATTGACTTGATCTATATAATATTATATAAATTGACTTGTATAATTAAAACATTACATGGATTACATTAAATTATTTAATATTTATAATATTTTTGAATAGGTATATATTGTGTGAACTTCAATTATAGCTAGAGCATGTTTAAATAATTTAATATAAAAGTATATAAATGTGTAATACAATCTGATGAATATTGCATGCCAAATAGCTGAATATAACTGCACTAAATATTTGTTCTATAATTGATATAACTATGTAAACACCAACTGTATTAAGCTATATTCGCAATAAACTATTTGAATTTAATAGATTATTGTGTAATAGCACCATTTAGCATAGACTTAAATATGCGCCACGGCTCAAGGCATGGAACCAATCATGCTCGCTTTCGGGGCGTTCCACGAGTGCTATGCTCGTCAAGGCGACAATACAAGCACAATAAGTAAAATTAATAATTATATATTATGGAGTTTAAGTTCATAATTCACACACACAGGTTTAAATAAGAAACTAGCCACTATTGGTCATGGACTAATATTCGACGGACAATTATTGCTTAACTTGAGCGTTTAAGCTTTTGTACCACAGCCTTTCGCCATATTCATCCTTTCTTCCTAAATTACGTTTTATGATAAACAATACGTGTTGTATTCTCAATATTTCAAAGGAAATGAATAGCACCAGCTTTAAACTTTCAAGCACAATTTACTGGTCAGAATTAAACTTGATACCGAGGATTTAAAAAGGGTAAAGTACTTTGTTAATTTAACATTACATGAGGCTTGGGTCAGCGCGTTTATAATTAAGTCACTTCCCATAATGGTCGGGAAAGAGATGCAGCTAATATATGTAAGGGTAAGAATGAGATAGAAATCATAATGCTGACTTTTTGAGGATGAAGTATAGCTGTAATAGGGCCGGCCGTAATATGATTACAGTTCCCGCGGATCGTTGTTTGTAAATTATATTTTTTATATTGTAAGAGTAGAATTAATCTATTAATGTTCATTATATTACAAGTCATGCTTGCACACGTGTTTTTTGTTATTATCAATATAAATATTGAGATTGTGGTACTGTCTCCAGCATTTGAATCTAAATTACTCAAATTAAGTAATTTTATATTTTATATTGGTTTATTGATAAACGAAAACTGAAGATGGCTTCCAAACAATACTAGATTAACTTCCTGCGTTATGTAGGGTTTCTAGACTCCTATAAGAGATACTGTTTCAGTATAGGACTAACGTAACTTGCCACTTCCACTGACAACACAACGATATACAATTGTAGAAGCCGGCACCTTAAATAAAATACATATTTCAGATATCTACCTGGTAAATAATACCTGTCTATATTTTAATTAGTATTATTGTTCCGCTATATTTAAGTATAGTATTTCTTTCTAACTGTATACTATGCATGCCGTGGCAACCTTTAAGTAAGGTAGCACAAAACACTAGCTTTATGTACTAGCCATAAGAACATGTAACAGTGTATACCTAGTTATGTGTTCCCACGTTCCCATGAGTAAGATAAGAACCCATTACGTCACTGCACTTAGCAACAGTACTTGATTAAACTTAAGGTAAACCATAACATAAAAAAGTAACAGTCGCGAGATGACCTCCAGCCACCCTGAGTTTTGACCTGGGGTTGGTGGTCTTTGTGGGCCTGCCCGCCATCCGATCAGCACCAGGTCCGAGAGGCGGCGTGCGTGTTCCCACGCGCGCTTCTGTATCGTGTATCCGTTCCCCCCTTAGGGGGGCAGCAGGGATAAAATTAGTGGTGCCTTTGGGCACCTTTGGCAGGTCTGTTTGTGTAGTGGCCTGCCGTTTCATACGGCGGGCCGAAACCTCGGCGGGTCGCGATTGCATGTGAAAACGATTCGCGCGGCCCCGCCGATTGTGGTTATGTCAAGGAACACCGTGGTAGGTTTAGTCGGTATTCCGGGAGGTCCATTATTATCATTTCAACATCTTTTTCTCTTACCCCGGTGAGTCCGACATAACCCCTCCGCTCGCCTCCGCGGAGGGGTATGCGCTAATGCAATCCATTAAAAAAAAAAAAAAAAAAACCATAACATAAATAATGACTATAAACTTAAAGGTGACGAAATACTAAGTTAATTGATCCTGGCACTTGAACAAAGTAAACAGGCACCCGTGTGGGATCTCACACGGACAGCACATATGTCTAAGATTTAACCACATATAAACCAACGTATCCTAGCATTAAGTCATTCTTTTATCAACTGCTCAACAAGATTGTATTCTACTTGTGTTTTTAGTTAAACTAGCGGTCGCTTAGTGGTCAAAATTCGACCATAATTGATTTAAATTTTAAGTTTGATCATTATTAAGGTTTTATTGTCTATAACTTTACCCTTATAATCACATTTCATTTAGATTTCGCCAGGGTTATACAGGTTAATTTACCTATCTTTTTCAAACAAATTATAATTTTTTGTTAAGTAGATATATAATTTATTACTAATAATACATGTATATTTTACATATTTAAGTATTAAAACTATTTATATTTACAAACGTATTAAAAAAGATAACATAATTACAATACTACATAATAATTATAATTATTATTTACTCAACTATATATACTCTTTCATTGACGATATTGCTAAGCTTGCTACTTTGATTCCTTTTTTTCTTTAATATGTAATAATAAATAAAGTATATGTAACCATAGTTACGAAGAATTGTACGACGTCAGACGAACGTCAAATGCATGGTTGTGTAAATGTAGTGTTTTTTCATTAATTTAATGTGTTTCTAATTCATATTTTATAAAAATATTAGGATTCGCCACTCCTTCTCCATATAAACTTAAACTGTGCCAAATTTCATACTCCTCCGTCCGCGCAATTTTTGGTAATAAGGGTTACAATGTTTTTGCTTCACGTATTAATATATAGATAAAGTATTTATTTCTTTTTTAACATAAACCAAGTGTTTATATTTGACTACCTTGTTGGTTGTGCCAATAAAATAAATAAATAAATATTTCTATCAACTCTATTTTGATCCATTGATACGGTATCATGATTAATATTAAGCGTGTTTTACTTGTTACCTTCGAATTCATAGGTTTATTTGTTATTCCACATAGTATACATTACATAATTAGTCTCACGCATATATCCCTAAAACCAGCTAGTTTTAAGTCCTACCTAACAGCAGGCGAGCCTATTGCTTTCTACCAAATAAAGTTCTAAACTTCATGCAGCTACTAAGAATTACCTTATAGAAAAACTTTACATTGCCCGAACAGAGAATTGAACCCAAGACCTTACGCACAGCAGTCATATTCACAACCGCTGTGTCACCGAGACAGTCCAAAGTGTTCACGAAATCCAAGCGATGACCCTTACATACGTCGGGTGTCATTAGCCGATGTCGATATTAGCTCCATCTATCGAACGACACGCCACTCATTAAGTTGAGTTCGTCTGAAGAATAATTGCTGTTCAGTCGTGTGAGATTCGATAGGTAGCGTGCCGAGTTGACAGTTTTATAATTACTGTATGTAGTTGGACAGCTCTGTAAGTCCTGTGGAGTGTTTATATTTATATCCGCGTGAAATCTCGGCTACGCTTATCCGCACAAATATTTGCTGCCACATACTTATTGCTTTAAAAAAATCGTAGTAGCAGTATGGTGTCTAGAAATTCTATTCCCCATTTCCAGTCACAGACAGGGGACTGCTATACCTAATATAGATATCATAGAGAACAAGACTTTCGTTCTAAAATCGTAGCCAGTGAAATGTGGGTTTATGCAGTCCTGCCTATCCTTTTGGCGATATAGGCGTGGGTCGACGAAAGTATGAATTTATATATATTTAATTGTAAAATGGTACGTAATGACAGTTTGGGAATGAAAAAGCAGGCGTTATTTTTTTATTTTATTTTGCTCTTCAATATGACCACACTCCTCCTGATGGTAAGCAGTCATGTGGTCTAAAAGCAGTGGCCACCACATCGTCCTCATAGCAGCCGAGGCGATGTTGAGGTCTCTACTTTGACGGCAATTAGGATTTTAGGATGATTAGTTTAGTACTGACATTGAAACGCTTAAAACATGATGTAGCAGACACAATAGAAAATATATTGTACGCGGTAATTTATGACCGTTGACCTTTCTAACTTTAATATGAAAATAATTCTTATGTTTCTACGGTTATACCGCTTTTGCTGACACTTTCTTCGTCCTAGTCAAAAGACGTCCACTGTTGGACAGAAGCCTCTCCTAAAGTTTTCCACACAGATCGGTCTTGGGCCACCCGCATCCAACCGCTTGCCGCGACCCTTACCAGGACTACACTTTAACCCTGAGGAAATATATAGTAAAAGTATAGTGTTTTAAGTGGTTACCTCGTCTCTGACACTGCACCTAATATTGTGGGATGAATCTCTACACGAGACCAATCCTTGTGCGATCCACGAGAATTTGTACCGAGTCTGCGTGTTCATTGTTTTGTTTTTTTTATGGTATAGGAGGCAAACGAGCAATCGAGCAAACGAGCACAGATCGCCTGATGGTAAGCGATTACTGCCGCGCATGGACACCCGCAACACCAGAGGAGTTACAAATGCGTTGCCGATCTTTTAAAAAGGAGTACGCTCTTTTATTAAAGGTTTGAAGGTGGTATTGGTCCGGAAATACCGCAGGCATTTTAACATTCATTCATTCCACAGTTGTTTCAATGTGTGTACAGTTGCCCGAGACACAGGGATTATTCCTAGTGCGGTGCGGATCAGGGAGCCACGTGCTTAAAAAATAAATACTTGTATCCTTAACACTGAACATTCAGAATATTTTATAAAATATACAAATTTCGAATTTACGTAACATCTTCATTACCGACAAATCAAAACAAACTTATATAAAAACACGAACGAACGTTAAACAGCCAGACCTTCAAAATTCCGAACTTGATTCATTACAATCGCAATCAAACGAAACCGATACACTCGCGCACGAAGGAATAAATTAAAACTAATTTACATAACGAATGCCAGCTGGGTTACCTTTGTACGACACTTTGTACAGCCGTACAGCCAGCAAAGACACTGCCCCTACACTCTAAAGCAATTTTCGCTCAATAAAACGGTTCAAATTGAATCACCGGTACGTTCTGGGTGCATAAGCGAGTTACCCCCGCAGTCTCACCCCTCCGCCCCGCGCACCATCCCCTCCGACGTCTGCGGAGGGGACATGCACTTAATGCATTGCCCCCGTTAATTGTAAGTGAATTGGAAATAAGTGAGTTCGGTAAAAGTCAGAAAATTTAATAGTTCTGTATGGATAGGTAGTGGGATTAATTTTACGGGATAGAGAGGTTTGGATAAGGTTTGTTTTAGGATTAAGTAGGGGGTTGCATTATGAGAAATATTTAATAGAGCACGTGAAGTCATCAAAAAGCATGGCTGAAAAAGAGCTCAGTTGCTATCCATTTGTGAACAATGAAGCATGAAATTTGATCGAAGTAATTCATCAAATTGAAAATTTGATCAAATATATTTAGATACGTCTTGCAACACAAAAGTTTGTTTAGTATAACAAACTTTAAGTATTATTATATGATTATTTGCCTAATATCAAAAATATAAAAACTTATAGTATCTGGGGTGACTCGTATTCTTTATAACCAACAGTATAAGTCAGAGAGACCAAAAAACCAAATAGCGCTTGATTATTGAATATTTACTAAAACATTGAGTAAAATGCTTTTATGTATATACTTAGTATGTCGTTTGAATTATTATTTTTCCTTTTACATTTGACCTCTTCAATATCGCAACGACAGTAAATGTTACTGGTATGCATGAGTCTTGGGTTGGGTAGTGTCATTTTGTGTCTATATCGAGAAATTTTTGTTAGCAACTAAATGTAGAGCTTTGCCCGGTAACCTGTAATAGGTTCAGCCATTGTGCCATCGTAGCTAAAATCATGTCACAATTTCATGTGAATATGATTCGCTCAGCCTCGCTGACTCTGGTTATGTTGAGGAACACCGTGGTAGGTATAATCAGTATGACCGAGATGTCGCAATTTTTACCCCAGTATGTCGGACATAACTCCTCCGATCGTTCCGCGGAGGGATAAGCGTAAAAAATGGTACCTAAAATTATAGATGTCGAAATGTGGATGTAAGACATCTCTACCTACTTTCGGAGAAAGAGGCATGAGGCTATGTATGTCTATATTTTAATTTTACTTGTACATAATATAGCGGTTACTATTTTACTTCCCTTAGTATTTATTTTAATGGCTAAAAGATGGATGTTTAAAAGATAAGCACTGAAGTGCTTTTTCCCTATTTTATTACCAACAATAAAATCTGCTACAAAGTAACCGACTCAAAAATGGCGGAATTAAACAACAAAACAGGAATTGAAACGTGAAGCCAGCAGGTAGCAGCACGGCACAGCGTTGAGTAGCCGCTTGTGTACTGCGACGATCCAACTTGTATTCATTATCGGTGCCCACTCGATCGAAAAGTGTGAATCGTCTGAACGAAATAAAAGGCGCCATGAAAGCGAATATCGACGGGAATCGCAGCCGATCGTACCGATTTGATCCGATAACGATTTTACACTATTTTGCCGCTAAAATATTTTCACAATTGTGAGCTTTTCCGATATTTCGCTTCAACGATATCCTATTTGTAACGATAGACAGATTTTCAATGATATGAAAGAGTCGTTGTAAAGTAAACATGGTTTGTGTAACAGGCCTATGTGTGTATTGTACGTAATGCTTACATAGGGGCAAATTTGACGTGTTCACATTGAATTTATTTTTGGAATGCTGCTGCATATTATAATAATAATATCAGCCCTATATATGAACTGTCCCACTGCTGGGCATGGGCTTCTCCTCAGTGTGGGAATGCTTAGGCCATAGTTAACCACGTTGGCACAGAGCAGGTTGGCAGACGTTATATATCTTCGAGAACATTATAAATGTATTATATACGAAGTAGAAGAATGCTATGTAAAAGTTGGTGCGACTGGTATAGCCAACGAGAATGATATAGTCCCGCAACGCATCGAGCACGCTGAATCTGTTTGCTTCATTTGAACGTATCTTTAGAGAGTTGTGTATCATTTCGTACCAAAAATGTCATATATTTTTGTCCTTTATTATTGTAAACATAAATTGACGACAGCAACTTTTGACAGTTTCACCGAGATTTACTCAGTAATCATTCACGTCTTTTGGTCTTTTCTGAGGAGATATTTTTAGTACCGACAGTGCTTCAAAACATATAATTACATTTTGTTCAAAAAGCCATGTGTGATTAAATAAATTGAGCCATATTTCTAGTAACACGTCGTAAATAAGTAACTTCTCAAACACGATCGACTCTAATACTTTGAGTTCCTCAATTGAATAGCTAACACCCCGTATCAAACTTACCTCAAACTTTCCAATACAACTTATTAATTTTTTCCGTTCCGAAATCCCGGTGGTAATCAAATTTCATGAAGAACTTCCTTACTGTGTGGCACCGGCACAAGTTCCAAGTTCCCGATTGTGTTCCAACAACTTCGAGCTATGTTCCAAGATCTCTTTTCAATCCGCCGACTTTAGTTCATAACGCCGTAGACTTTAGTTCGTAGACGCTCTACGCCGTAGACTTTGGACGTAGTTAGGAATTTCCATGCAGCTCGCTCTCTGACTTTATTACTTGTGCGGAATGGTATTTCAGTGTCGTTGGGGGATTTCAATACTTGAATAACTTTATGAGGAACATAATGGATTTCGTTGTAATTTTTATTATAACACTGATGGCGCATTGGTTTTATGACAATTGGTTTTCTGCATTCGCAAGGATATTATTTTGTTCACTGATAGGTATTTAAGTGTGCTTCTTGTTCAATTTTACAATGCTAGAAACTTGTAGGTGAAGAGAGACAACTGTCACTGTATACCGCCTAAGATTGTAAATGTTAAAGTTTAAAACTGTTAACGGTTCTGTTTAATAAAATAACTACAAGTAGATAGTTTAATACTTAGAATACTTTTTATCACGATATGCGTCGCAACAATTAAATATTTATTCCTTAATAATTAGGCCAAAAACTATTTTTTGAATATGAATGGGTAATCGTTATAAGCCTTTCTAATTAAATTTGTAAAACTTTATTTTTTTATAAACTACCTTCTACCGTCTAACACATTGAGTGATTGCATATTCAACCAAAACAATGGATATAGAATTGTAGATACAGCATTTTAAATACAAATATACAACAAATTCGACATATCTTATGACACAAACTAAACAAAATCACCTGAGAGCAATCACCGTCGCTTTTCCAGCAACTAGAACAAACAAATCTGATCGGTACATAGTCCATCGTACCTGGAAACGATTCTCAGGCGAATACAGCGGCGCCTCCCGGCAAACACTCCGCTCGTAGATTCGATAACGTAATGGATAGCTCACACAGAAAACCAATCACGGTTATACTGACGCCTAACTGTAGTTTTGAAAACAACGAAACAGATTGCCATGAAAAATATGATCTAAATTGTCTTTTACGACAACTTAGATCATATTTTGTAAAAGCACACTGTGTTGCAGCAATCGTTGTACGTTAGCTACTTATCGATTACATTGTAACGTTGATGTCCTGAACTCATACTTGTAAGTACATCTCTGAGGGTTAAGTCAAAAACGCAATGTTGAAATTTAAAAGAAATAAATAACTTTGAGTTAGTAGTGTTAACGTTTATTTATTTCGAATGTTTTGTTTTGTCAAATCCTACTTAATAGCTTATTGACAATGTTATAAATATTTATTTATCATTATTATTAAATTAGACTGCCTCGGTGGCGAAATGGTAATGAACATGACTGCTGTGCATGAGGTATCGGGTTCGTGTTCCAGATTAGGTAAAGTGTTAGTGTATTTTACTATGGAAGTGGAGGTATGTTATATTCACATTTCGCCAACTATGAATTTAAGTCTTATGTGATGGGATCATATTGCCGTCTATCGGGCACACCGCCTGTATCCGTGCTGTTACCAAATATTTTTCAGGGAAAAGTGATTAACATTTTTCTGAGAAACGATCCCGTAACCTTATGCAACAATCACATTCACAACCCCTACGCCATAATACTTTATAATATTGATAAAAAAGTATTAAGTACAAACTGCAACCAAAACAACAATTATGGAAGTACTCCTAATAGCCCATTACTCTGAAATTGCACATATTCTGAGGTGAGAATTACGTAATGCAACAAACCGCATCCGCATCCGTTATAGAGGTAATGGGTAATTCACCCACCCCAACAACCACACATAGAGCGACTCTGTTACACAGCGAGTAATAAAACGTCTTTATTGAATTATCTTCTTTTTATTTCAGTTGTCTCGTTTGTTTTTCTAATGTTGGGCAATACGTTATTGCCGATTAACCAAAAGCCAGCAACAGAACGGAATTTAAAATTTGGTCGGCAGATGGTAAATTTTTACGTGCTTAACTACTCGACAGTTTATCACGAAATCTCGTATACACATTGCCAGAGGTATAGAAAAGCACATAGAAAAAAGGAACCCTTTATCCAGGAAAAGTTTTGTTTCCGAAGTAGGTATAGCTAGTTTCATTTTAATATTTATAATGATATGAACTCTGTTGTAATTATCATACTGAGAGAAAGCATGGGCCAAGAAGACCACAATGGACATGGGTCCATTGTGGTCTTCTTCGCAGTATGTGATAGATGGTCCTCTACGTTAGTACTATTGTAATTGGCAGCCGCTACACCTTTGAAAATATTATGGTGAACTTACAGATATTTCGATTAGCCTACGATGTTTTATGGTGGTTATGTATAAGACCTCGGTAATCCAAAACCTTCCATTTCGTTCCTTCCATCATACAAGACTACATAAAATTACCAAAATGCAACTAGAAAGCGTTATTCGTTAAAAAATACCAAGACGCACGTCAATATCGTAAATATCCTTTAGGAATATGATGTTACATAAAATATAGTAAATGTTTTGGAACATATGCACATATGTAATTTTGGCAAAAAAACAAAATTCTAAAACGATGTTTAGAATGACAATGTTGTAATCATTATGTTGTAGTTGTAAATTAAATAAACTATGCAATATAGATATAAAGACAAAGACAATTATCATTGTTTATTTTTAGTCAGTAATAGTTTAGGGCCTAAAAATAAAAAATAGTCCATTAACATTTACGAAAAGTTGCATAGTTACTCTATTCAACATTAATAAATGTTAATCGGACTTATGTAGCCGTCTGTACGATGATGTAGCGGCTTGCTTGTTTAAATATCTAGTGAAGTGTCGTCAGGCGAGGCGAGAAACTTATTTAGTTGTCAAGTCGCACTCGATGCTCGATGTGGGTACGTTATAGTGGTGCACCGAGCTGAATCTCACCTGATGGAATTACAGCGCGTCCTGTCCGTGCCGCAACACAACTTGTGCTAGGGTTGCCACTTACTTATCGAATTGTAGAATCATAGTCATGCAATAAACGTGTGGTGTTCTTGTTTGTATGATTTATGTATTGAAATTAAACTACTATATACGGCTTTTATCGCGTTGTTTATTTATCACAGTATTACATATTTTTGAAACTGTTACACTACTACGGCACGGGGAGAGTCTCCCCGTGACCATGGCTGCTGAAAAGTAACCGAAACGTCGGGGAAAGTGTAAACCTGAATATAAATAGTTTAAATAATTTTAATAGCTTATAAATTAGTAAAATTCAATAGTAGTAGTAGTGTAACAGTTTCAAAATTATGTAATACAGTGATTAATAAACAACGCGATGAAATCCGTATATAGTTGTTTAATTTCAATGAATAACATTCGCGTAAACAGAAGACAATATTATGATTTATGAATGTTTTTTGATCTGTAAATTACGAAAAGGAAATATGTATGTCATAATAACTTAAGAAAGAATAAAATAATAAATGACATCCGTATATGCCGAATTTACTTTTTTTAAACAACCATTCATAAACAATGCGCGACTGAAAATAATACAATGCTTATGATTTATTTTCTATTTAGATAGATCAATATTAATACTAAACTAGACTTATGCCCGCGGCTTCGTTCGCGTAAATGGTTAGGTTAATAATAGTAACTTTTTCTGGATGAAAGGTAGGCTATGTTCTTTTCTGTACCCCTAACAACGTGTATGCGAAATTTGATGATAATCGGTCGAGTAGTTAAGGCGTGAAAGCGTTACAAACAAACAAACAAACCTTGGCATTTATAATATTAGTTAGGATATCTACAGAAACAGACTACTGATTGAGTATTACTTAGGGCTTGTGCCACCACCTTCAAATAGCATTTATCTATAAGATAAAAGTCTCGCCATCTCTCTTCTTTAACCGAACAAGAGTGAGACTGCATGCAATTTATCTTTCGGATAACTTTTACTTGTTACTTGTGGGACTAGCCATTAAAATACTATTTTTAGCATACAATTATGATTACTACCGCGTAAGGTTTCTGACAAAAGCGACGATAATAATAATAAGCGTTTTTCATCCATAGTGAGCAATATACCGGTCCACCAAACACCCATACCTATAGCTCATATATTAGAATCCATACGTAGCAATAGTCCTACGCCTGCTGCGGCTAGTGCCGCTGTAGGTGTTCCATAACACCTTTGATTAAAACTCTCGAAGGGCCTCTTCACGTTGGACCCATGTCTCCGTGTAAGCCTCCCAAAGGGCCAGGTATTTTCTAATATAATATGTTAGAAAGTACCTGTGATAAGAGAAAGATAATAATTTAATGGCAAAAAAAAAGTACAATGCGGTGTATTTTACAATATACGACTTAATAAACTAGATACATGAATTAACAAGAAAACACAATGATCAATAGACTCCGAGCTAGGAAGATCCTGTGTTACGGGGGATATCCAATCCGTCTACATGTTAACAATTATTATGAACTAGGATTTATCAAGAGTTAAGGTAAGGTAAGTACGATACCTTTATTATAAAAAAGAGGTGAAATGGTAAGAAACGATAAGATATTTTCTCATACTGATTGAGTTTAAACATGACCATGAAATAAAAGCAAATCGGTTGTAACGCTGCATAATATGCATAACTAGATTTAGCCCGCGGCTTCACTCACGTGAATGTAGGCTAAGTTAGGTTAGTAACACTACTTTTTTCTAGATAAAAGGTATCCTATGTCCTTTATTGTACATTTGATAACGTGTATGCGAAATTTCATGATGATCGGTCGTGTAGTTAAGGCGTAAAAGAGTAACAAACAAACAAACTTCGCATTATAATATTAGTTTGGATAATTTACTTATGTATTTATAACTTTAAACACATTGTAAACCATCTTCAAAATAAGTTATATAAAGATTTTCTATATGAATAAACTTAGATAGTGCAGATAGGCGAACTAAATAACTTGAAGTCATATAAAATGGAAACTACGCTATATGCTAATTCGTTGGCGGGAAACAAATTTGAAATCGTAATCGTGTTAGAGCAGGCGGTGTGGACGGTAGCCACACGTCGTCATGAAGGACGTGTCTCCCTTCCAAGCCACGATAGGGCTGACTGTATATTTTAAATATTATAAACTGCTTAGAATGCGCATCCAATATCGACACGACCAACTTGAAATATGAATTCTTTTAGTGCCATTAGAATGATTTTAACCTGTCAGTTCTTGGAATAAAAATAATAATATCTGCCCTTTATTAAACTGTTGTTCTCAGTGTGAAAATGTTTAGGTTGTAGTCCACCACGCTAACCCAATGCGGATTGACAGACTTTGCATATCTTCGAGAACATTATGAAGTACTCTTATACATGCAGGCTTTTCTCACGATGTTTTTCTTCACCGATAAGCAAGCGATTATTAACTATTTAATACGCACATAACTTTCGAAAGTCATAGATGCGCCTTGGGATCGTACTCGAGACCTCTGCGTGGCAGTCCAACGGTTTCCCACTAGGCAATCGCTGCTTTTGGAATATATATCTTGGAATGCCAGACATAATTAAAAATCGATTGTGTCAGCCAGCCGGTGTGCCGCTGTGACACAATAAGGTGACAGTAACTTTGATATCTTGTGAAGTAGGTATTGTTGACTTGCAAGCTGTTAAGATTTCATCTACGATATAAACATACTAATAAATTGTTTAAAGTGTCAAAATTATAATATCGACCAGCTATTATAAGAGCATAATATTATAACGCCTGCTAGTTGTTTACGACGATCTAGAAGGGATTTAATTACGTAACTATCTCCTAAAAGCACCAGACTTTTATTGTTATCCGCAAAAAACTTATCCATTCTAATAATGTTTGTAATATGAAGTTCAATGATTGTTTCATATGCGTCTTGTAGGATATGTGATTTTTATTGCCATCTTACGTGCACGCTTTTGATCGTCGCCGCCGCTTCCTATGAATTTTTTAACTAAAAATACTTTTCCGATCCAAAAACCGAACACAATCACAATCGGTGACAAAAATATGCCAGGAGATAAAAGCAATATTACAAAAACCATTTAAAATAAATAATATATACATAGTCTCACGCCCAGGTCCCCAAAATGGTAGAGGTGTAATCAACCATATTTTAGGTGCCAGGTTCATAGGGGGTATTTCTGACGGCGGTTCATTAATGCCGTATTTCTGACGGCGTTCCAGGCTCCGCACTGCTTCTGGTTCTTACCAGAAAAATCCAATAACATTTCACCTGACTCGGTAATCAAAACCAAGACGTTACGCTAGCAGTTGCATTCGCTACCACTTTGCCGACGAAGCAGGAAAATAAATAAATATAACGGTATCGTGTAGTGCCAGCCCTGCGTGTGGTATCCGCGATTGGTTTACTATTTACACACTACACGGTGTGATTGCAGTTAGAATTGAAGTGTCCGATACGAAGTGCTTTTTCAATGGCTATGTACTTTTGTGTCGGGCCCGTGTACTGTGTACATACCTCTGAGCTTTGTCGTGATACCGTATCGAGGGTGTGTTGACTTGGGACTCACTTTGTGCCTACGTATGTATGTAAATAACTTAAAACCTGTAAATACGGTGGGTTATTATATATTTATATATTTTGGATGTTGTGAACTTTATGATGAAAGTCAGTTACTGAGTTTACTTTTGCAAAGGCACAAGATATTGATGTACATATCTTTAATTCTATCGTATATTAGACGATATGGATTTGTACTGACTGCTAAATCAGAATTGTTCTTAGAAAATAATATCGTATACAGAGGATCGTGTTTGTCCGATAATTGCTTAATCGCTTGACTTTTAGCCTGTCGGCGTTCACATAATTATATTTTTCCCGCGGCTTAGATTAAGTAAATGTAGGTTAGATTAGGAACAGAATCTCTTACTAAAAGAAAAGTACATTACATACATGTTCTTTTTTGTGCCCCTACCACAAAGTCACATGCGCATTTATAATATTAGATAGGATTAGGATTGTCTCACGTCTTAATGCCGAAGGGGTACGTAGATGTGTATCACACCTATATTTATTTATTATTTTTTAGAACAATTTTTTTATAATTTTTAGATCTTTGTAATATTTTTATTAAGTGAGACTCAAAGCCACTTGCTCTTTATTTATTTATTTTGTGTCATACTCTGTGTCGCTGCTGCAATCTTCTTGTCATAAAATAATAGCACTTTGCGTAACCAGAGAATCACACCTGAGACCATTGCACCAATGATTATTCCTAACGCAAAAATACAGCTACTCTAAGCAGTTTTAGTTCTCAAGAAAAAACAAATGCAAAACGCTTCGTGCGTTGCATCGCGATGGATATTTAACATATAAGGACGGCAAAACGTTGTGCGTCTCATACAGTACGATAATAGCGTGTGTTAGGGGTAGTTAAGCTGCGCAATTCCATGGTAGACTCGCTAAAATACATTATATAAACGCCAATAGGCTAGCCTCTCTTTACTAATATTTCAGGCACTGTCGTAGTACGTTAACCAACGATGTCGTTTTTATCGTGTTCATGTTTCGTGCAAAATGACCACTGAGCCAATATCGCATCGTATATAGCGTTATAGCAGTATCGCAAAACAAAACTGCTATACATATTATATTGATTTCTATGTAAAATATGTAAGTATTTACAAAAAAAGTATATATGTATGTTTATCCATTATCTAGTACCCATAGTACAAGCTCTGCTTAGTTTGGGCTAGATGGTGTTGCGTGTATGTGGTAGAATATTATTATATTATATTATTGCTTCCAAATACTTTTCACTACAAATTTCTTTATGATTCTGGATAATGATATCCAGAAACCGTACGTGAAAAATGGCAAATCAAAAAATACACTATGCATTTATAATATTTTTTTTATTTTATATGGTTTTTCACTCTATAATTAATGGTGTGCCTAGAGGCTGTATTAATTAATATAAACTTTAAAGAAACTGCTCCCAGTACGACATTTTAACATTTAAATCTTTAAACTGTTATGTTCGCTTTCGACACTCGCGACTCGGAATAACCGAGTGTAAAACTCCAAAGTTTTACGTACAGTAACAAAATGAATGTGAGCAAGCATCGCCGCGGGACAAACTAATGTCTCTTTGTAGTGAAACCTTTGCAATGTTCAGCACTTGACAGCTTATATTGTCTCCAATGACCTATAGCTTCTAGATGTGAAAAATACTTAAAAAAGCCCAGTTATTCTTATATAGAGATTTTGAGGGTTCTTGCTTTTTTAGGAAGTATTCTTACACATCAACTATTATGTTGCCACTATTGTCTTCATATGTAAACACGTCTCTATTATATATCGATTCGACTCCATGAGCCATTTGGTCAATGTTAAAAATAGCTAAAAATACGATCGATTTTTAAACTTATGTCAATCAATCAAAAACTGAAGACGTCTAGCTAACCATTCAATATCACAACTAAGTAAGCATAGAATTTCCAAAGTTCTTAACGAGGTGCTGTGCTATGAGGTGAGGCTTTGCGTTGTGGAGTCGAATACCACACGGTAAAAAAAGATGTAACCCATATGGTTGTTTCAAATCTGATACTGTGAGTACGTTGTCTAGTACCCGCTGTTTGCAAAGTGAGAGCTGTTTTCCCCCAAAAAAATAACAGAGGAAATTAGCGACAACGGCAGTACCTTCTTTTTATTTGGTTGCTGGATGCTGGTTGACAGAAACTCTATTTCACTCCATATGCAGACAAAGCTCATCTATTTATCGGACACTCGTGTAATATCCGTCTCGGCGTGTTGTTCCCGCAGGACTTCCGCGTCCAGCACTAACTAGATAATAGATACGCTAGGCTGACTACTCGCCTACATAACTTAGTGTTATTGTTTAAACGCGGCTGTGTCAGTTACATACACTTAGCTAACTTAACGGGAAGTGATTTGTTATTGATTCTTTTTGCGGAAATGTTATTAATTTGAATCTTGTGACAGATACCTGTATAATGGATGATGTATAAACGTAGGTCATCGTATCTGGATAATTATGTGCTGTAATGTCAAAGATAGACAGATGTTTGTTATATTTATATCGCGGGTTTGATTTCCACACAAGTCAAACATTTGTGTGCATAAAACATGGATGTTTGTCTTGGTCTAGGTGTTTCTACATATGTAAAATATGTATGTATTTACAAAAAAAAAGTATATATGTATGTTTATCCATTGTCTAGTACCCATAGTACAAGCTCTGCTTAGTTTGGGCTAGATGGTGTTATGTGTATGTGGTAGAATATTATTATATTATTATTATTCTCCTTATTTCAATTTTTTTCTAATTATTAAATTTTTGAATAAAAAAATAAAAACTATACATATTTAAAAATATAAAATATATTATATATATTATTATTATTTTCACGATCGGTCGAGACATTCGGATGTCTGAACCCATTTTGATATTTAGCTTAGAGACAGTTTAAAGGCATTCATCATTCATTTTCACTGAGCTGCTGGCCTGCTGTGTGATGCCCTGAGCTGCTCTAACTGTTACCAACGATTACATAGTGAAAGATTTTCAGGAGATTATTTCATTTCATAGTATGCTTTAAAAACAAAATACCATACACAACGCCATTCACTGAATATTTTAATGTTCGCATAAAAGAGGGCAAACCTGTTGCCATTTATCCGACACATACTAACATTCCATACAGAAAAATATAGAGCAATCTGACTGATTACATAAGCAGAAAAGTCAAATGGTATAGGGTACCATTTGACTTATGCACTCACGACAATCAATGTTTTGAAACGTGTTTCGCATTTCCTCAAGATGAGTACAGTATTACAGAATCCAGGTATTGTATTCTAGTCAGTCATTATTCACCGTCAAAGTAATAAAGGCTAGCTACTAAGGTAGGTACTAAGGTAAGCCTTAGAAGCTTTTGATTCATTTGTTTTGCAAGTAGTGACTTACAGTACAAATGAAGCAAAAGCTCCTACAAAAGCTTCTAAGCTTGGCTAAAATTTAACATTCCCTTGCGTGTTTCAAGTATCAGTTTCTAACTTCATGTGAAAATTGGAAACAACATTTAAAATATTATCTTAATCAAACTGACTCCATGTTGCTGATGTAACCAGTTTGTAAACCTATGTTCTCTACTGCCCCATTTTCGCTAATATCAATTTAGTGAAAGTATTAAAGGTTAATAAATTACATCATTTTATTACCACTTCATTGTGCCTTGCCAAGATGACTTGAAGGCTTCTTACAACAATAAAGTCAATTTTGCGTCGTTCTGGATCACAACAATATAATTTGTAGTCGAACGCTAAAAGGAAAAAAGACGAGCCAGTATCACCACTATTACATCGAAACTTTTGTCATCACATCGTATATCACAGCACTGAACGACGATATCCCTAAATAACAATAAGACGTCCACAAAGTGCGCCCGCTTGCACCCCTCGTCCGTGTCGCGTCGCATGCACCCCATCGCACCCGTTGACATATTTTTAATTAAACGCCACTTATGTCACCACGCGACGCGCCACAGATTGGTATTGTGTGGTGTCATTTATCATAATGTGTGCACCTTTATGCATACATACATACATTCACGCCTGTTTCCCGGATAGGTAGCCAGAGACAACGGGTTTCCACTCGCTACGATCCTGGCACACCTCTTTAGCTTTATTCACGTATATTCTTAAAGCACGTTTGACGACTATGGGCACTATTAATCTGACCTTTTTCTAGAATGTCTCATGTGATGTTATCAGAGAACATTCACCGAAGTTTTCAACATCGGTTGTCTCTTTTACATTTACCATGCCTACTTTCTAGGTAATTTTTCCCATTCTCTGTGCATGTCAAACTAACGCCCTTGCTTTGCTGAACATGGTAACAGGCAAAAGTAAATGTAAATTCACATTAATAAGTGTAACTTTGTTTATAAATGTAATTTTTTGACTTCGGACCGGTTTTTCAATCGTCAGATAACTTTTATCTGAAGAATAAATATGGCTATATGACATATTTTCTATACAAAAGCTGTCAAAACGTCAAACATATTCCCCAGATAAAAGTTATCTGACGATTGAAAAATCGACCTTTACACGAATAAACATATTTTAGAATTTTTGTTTTCATCTCAGCACTTTTTTAAATTCTTGTCCCTATAGATTTTTTAACACTTATGCTATCCAAAGAACCAGCGCACTATTTGGCTATCATTGCTTTAATTTGCATTTATTCTACTTTCGTGTTTTTTTATACAACCCAGCCCATCTGATGGTAAAAGGTCACCGTAGCCTATGGACGCCTGCAACACCAGAGGCATCACTTGCATATTGCCGACCCTTTAGAAAAGGAAAAAGGAAGTGGTAAGGAGAACGAGCGGGAAGTGGGAAAGAACGAATCAGGCCTCCTTCCTCTCTTGTTTCTTCTGCATGCCCAACTTTTACTACCACACATAAATGTTGGCACCAATACTTCCTTATGATAAGCTAATCGAGGTTTTGGACGCGTTTTGGCTGTTCATAAAAGCAGCTTTATGCAATGGGAAATATGAAGCGTAAATAAATATAGTATCTGAATATGTCTGACGGGTAAGGTACATGTTTATTAAGGTGACAGCCTGATGGTAAGGCGTTATTGTACAGCCGAGGTAGAAATCATCAGCGCGTTACATACCCTTAAAAATAAGCCCTAGTTCTTGCTGTGATAACGACCTCACTGGTCCTTGTGACACCAGAGTGCTTTCTTCATGGTTCACTCTGTATGTTATCAATCACTCAATTCTTTAGTATCGAATATCAGTGTTAAGAGATATAGCTGATTTGATGGAATTTAGCCGAAGACATTTATTTTATACTTACCCGTCTTTATCATCAGATATCTATATCTACGTATAATATGTAATATTAACGAGAATTCGAGTATGTTATTTGTAAAGACTTGCCGAGACCGTATCACCAATTTTAGATTTCTTTTTCTATCTGTCTAACTACGCTGGCCGTTACATATGAAAAGATTTGCCATGCTTAGAGCCTACGTTTTCAAATAGTGAGGCTATTGCCATCCACGATATATTCAGGCTCGTAGTTGTAATTTGTCCAGTCTGGGCATTAAAGCCGAGATCTTATGATTAGTATATATCTCTTCCTTGGTTTTTTCCTATCAAACAGCCCTGCTCGCGTTTTTAAGAATGCTTGGTTTGGTTTTAACGGAATACTGGTAGTTAAGATTTAACGCCTACGTTTCTGAAATAGCAACATGCTATTTTAAAAGCGTAGGCGTTACTTAATATAATTTAATGGGCTTTTATTTTTACGGTAATGGGCTATGAACGAACATAAAAAATTAAGATTGAATTTTAATAGGTTTTTGTTGTAAACTAAATGTCAACTGTTACAAATATTTTTCAATTCAATTCATTTATTTGCATAATATGGGTTTAACGATAGGTATTACAACATTAATAGGATCGCCAGTTCAGCATGCAAAAATTTGCTATATATTAAAATTTTATCACAATATCAATAATAAATGAATATACAAGTTATAAAAAATAAAATAAAAACTATTCAGTCAATCTTTATTGTCAATAAGTAATAAAATTATGTCAAAACTAAATATAATAAAATTAAATGTTTGTATCGTTCAAAAATTCAAACAATGAGTAATAAGTTTTTGTTACAAGTATAAGTTTTAACTTCTTTTTAAATACATAAATATTTTTTTCTTAAAGCTAATGGTATCTTATTGTATAATTTAGCATAACACACTCTTATGTAAAAGAGCAGTTTTCGAAGGTCTAATACATAATTTATGTGCATTCCGTATTCTTGCGTTCCGTTGATCAAACAAATGAAGATTCATTTTAATAAATAAAACAGTCTGAATTATATTAAATACAATAAAATATTAATAATAAAAATAAATATATTTATATTTAAAATGATAAATTATCACAAAAAGTTCATTGCATCGGCCGGGAATCGAACCCGGGCCGCCCGCGTGGCAGGCGAGCATTCTACCACTGAACCACCGATGCTTATATAAAATGTAACTAAATACAGATATATACTATTTTTAGTATTAGCGAATGGGTGTCATTCGTTACGTGAAATCTAGATGGCCATGAACACGATAATAAAATGACGTCAAATGTGTGCTATTTTGCATTACTACAAGACCAGTTCAATGACCTGTAGAACAGTATAATAAATGATGTGATATTCTATAATTTCATCGTTCACGTATTGGGGGACTGTGGCACACTTTGTTTTATGATATAATTTTTTCAATAAAGTTAAGCATATTTGAACGTACCGCTAGAACAATATTAGTAAATGTGGTTAGGTATTAATCCCTCATCTTATAATTAATATAAATAATGTGAAATTGAGTTTTAATTAGTCCTTCTTTTATAAAAAGAAAGGCAAGTAAGCAACCGCTCGATATGTTTTTTTTTTTGTATAAATATAGTTTATTGAGCGGAGAATAAAGTAGGCTGCTTGCTACTTTATGGAAGAGAGACCGTGGGCACAAACTAGTATCATTGTAAAGAATAGCGCTGTGAGACAAATGTATGAATGTTCATCTTTAAGTTTATTTTTTTATTGTTCTTTATTTAATTTAACTGTCTAAACTTGTCAATGGTTGGATGGCTGGACATCATTGAAAATCTATTGTGCCTCGACACTACCACGCTGAACTCAAATAGATTAGCAGGTTAAAGTAAATTATAAAAAAATAGCTGGCTCGAAAGGCGTCGTACATTAAAAATAAAATGCTAGAACTCGATCGCATCGTCACCTACCAAGTCCAGTTGTGACCATCCAGTTTAGAAGTTCAGTGGCATACATACTTACAGAAGAATTAAATTAGATATATAAAGATATCCGTAGGTAAGCCCTTTCTTTAGTTGTCAATTTATATATCCAAAAAATGAATCGTTATACCTACGGCAAGTTTGACACATGTGCCGTGAAAAAAATGTCGAAATTTCTGTCCGTAGCTAAAATGACTCATTTTTATATACATATATTGAATTAATTTATATCTATAAAAACGAGTTGTTATTGAATACATTTATACCTTTATATATAAATCTTCTGTGTGTGTGTTTAATTAAACTCCTCCTAAACGGCTAGACCGATTTTGATGAAATTTTTACTGTGTGTTCAAGTAGATTCAAGAATGGTATAGATTTGTTTTTTTAATTTTTTTTTTCGTGTTTACAGAGCGACATCTGTCGGGTCCGCTAGTTGTTTTATATAATTGTATATATTGAAACCCATTCTAGGTAGCCTAAACATATTTCAGCGTATTTAAATATGTACGTAATATTACTGTACATGTATAGCGTAGTCAAGCCAGCAAGTCGGATATCGGCGCGATAAGCGGACGGAA
Organism: Catocala nupta; assembly: GCA_963675205.1. NCBI lineage: Eukaryota > Metazoa > Arthropoda > Insecta > Lepidoptera > Erebidae > Catocala > Catocala nupta. The sequence goes on along the minus strand of OY776095.1, from coordinate 8,464,398 downwards.
GCTGCGCCGCGCGGCGACGCGGCGGCGCATCTGCGTAGATAACGCATGTGAACAAACAGAGACATTGAGTCGCTAAGTTAGTTGTCACTTAACTGTATCGTGTACCTACTGTATTAGTAGCTGATCTTCACGCTTCAATTGTGTTGTGGATAAGCAGGGCGTTTAGTTATTTGCAACTGTTGGGCCGATGATGCCAGTATGATGTTGTTGACAGTATAGTTTTTGACAACTCCCGCACTAGGTATCAATTCTTAAGCCGAGGAAAACAAAAAAACACATTATACTACTAAGATGTTGTTCGCCAGTATTATTTGTATTTATGTATATTTTTAAATGACTTTTCTCGCGCTTGCGTTCAAACTCTTTGTGACGGGGAACTTTACAATCATACAATTAACGGACACAAAGTGTACCCAGACTCATTTATATCTTCTTCAGTCTCATTTATATCTTCAATACTCTTCTTTCCTGACTTTTTAGTAGCCTTACTATATAGGTCTTATTTTAGTCTTACTATAAAATATTTGTGCGTTCTCACGTAAATAGTTAAGGTACCTGCTTTCAAAAGAACAGTAAACATTATTTTGGAAAATCAAGTTCATACGCTTAATGTTAGGTTTTGTGTTAGGCAGTAACGCGTTACTTTTAACTTATATTCTTTTGTAAATGTTAGAAGAGAATAGAATATATTGTTCAACATTGACATAAACGTATAAATATACTAGGACAGGAGTCAGACTCAAGCAAACGGTATTATTGATACTTCTTTTACAACCATTTTGTAATCGTTAGCAGTTGCGGTTTCTTTTTTAACTTTACGTGAGTAGCGAGGGACTAATTTAACTCCCGAACCAATTATCTACTAGTTTAGCAGCAGTTTTGTAAATTAAAATTTAAACTTCTTTATATGGGTGTTATCGTGTTGTTTATTACAAAACACGTAAGATAATATCAATTTTGTAAGTTAAAAAAAGATCTTATACGTGACGTCGATGCCATATAGCTAGTGAATGCAACTTCTGTCCATAATATGCTGGGTACAATTTCCGGATCGGACGTAATATTATTGAGTTCTTGTGTCAATTTGTTTATAGTTTTGCAAGGCAGTGTAGTCTTAAATCTCTTGGAAATGTGGGTGTAATGCGCTTTTGGCTAACCCTTTGAAGATAACAATGTATGTATACGTCTTTTTCAGTAGCTGTCATTTCGGTCGTGCTTAGAAGCGTGAAAGTTATCAGGACAAAACTATAACAATATCGGTATGAGACATTTTTCCAGTGAAACATACCTAATATTACTAATAATAATAATAATATAAGCCCTGTATTAAACTCTCCCACTGCTGAGCACGGGCCTCTTCTCACTCTGAGAAGGGTTAGGCCGTAGTCCACCACGCTGGCCTAGTGCGGGTTGGCAGACTTCACATATCTTCTAGAAAATTATGGAGAACTCTCAGACATGCAGGTTTCCTCACGATGTTTTCCTTCACCGTTAAAGCAAGCGATAATTAACTATTTAAAATGCATATAATGTCGAAAAGTCAGAGATGCGCGCCTAGGGATCGAACTCGAGACCTCTGCGTGGCAGTCTAACGGTTTCCCACTAGGCTGTCGCTGATTGTAATATTACTAGAATACTAAAAATACTTTTAGATTTTCGGGAATGGAAAGCTCCGTTTACGTAATGAGATTTTAGAACTGTTGTTGTTGAGAATTTGCAAAGTAGTGGCCTCGCCACTGCGTCGAGTGTTATGGTTTCGAATCCTATAGGGGGCAAAAAATTGTGTGATCTGCGGTTAGTTGTTCCGAGTCTGGGTGCCTTTTGGTCATATTAATGTTTCTTAAGGCTCTTTGCAACATTGGAATTATTTCTATGGCGGCAAAAGTCTTTAATAAAGAAATAAAAACGGAATTGTAAATCAGCTGGCGGGCAATTTTTACGTTACATAGATTATCTTGCTTTTTTGCGTAAAAAATATGCAAAAAGTGACTAAATGCCATTTTCTTTGTTAAGGTTACACTTAATCAGCGCCTACTAATATTATAAAGATGAAATATTTGGTTTTTGTTTGCTGTCAATAAACTCTGAAATTAATAAACCGTATTTAACAATTCTTTCACCATTCGAAACTTACTTAATCCAGAAGTAATAGAGACAAATAACATGACACTGTGAGGCACGGAAGCGGTGCAGTAATTATAAACAGACAGAGGAGAGCTAGTTCATAATCAAGGTAAACCTTACAAACGAAAAAATACCTTCAGCATGTTTTACCGTTCGTTATCTAGGTCCCTATTAGTTCGATGTTGTAATGATAATGAATAAGGCATCTCATAATTTCCCTAGAGTGTCGTAAGTGAGTAAGCGCTGTATCAGGTGGCTCCCTCCGTAGGGAACTCTGCATACCGAGTAATCTCCCCGTCAAGTAAGTCTTCTGTGGTACAGCTGTACCGAGAAATGCGTATCTCGCGCTTGTATAGTTAGGAAGGATATAGATAAGGGACTACAGATTGTGTAGCAATATGATGTGGTCGTATTTAAAGGTCCTATAGAAGAACACTGTAATGTAATATAATATGCATTTACTTCGGTAATAAGTCAAAACCTGAGTCACGTGTATGAATATATTGCACCAGTTGCTAACTAATAAGTACCTATAGATTTCATACTAAGTTTTGATAATTTAATAAATGGCTTTCTACGAGTAAGACATGTTTCATACAAAGACCTGGCTTCCCACATTATCACATACTATCTCTATAATTAATAATTGATCATATCGCTTTAAAAATGTATATATTAATACGTGAAGCAAAAACTTTGTATCCCTTTTTACGAAAATTGCGCGGACGGAGGAGTATGAAATTTGGCACAGTTAAAGTTTATATGGAAAAAGAGTGGCGAATCCTTATATTTTTATAAGATATGCATTAGAAATACATTAAATTAATGAAAAAGTACTACACGCACACAACCATGCATTTGACACAAGCAGTCGAATCGCGTTCGTAGTGTTGCGCCATTGTTCGGCTGACGTCGCATTGTACAATTCTTTGTAACTATGGTTACCTATACCCTATTTATATGTAATAGAGAAAAACAGAAAACAAAGTAGCAAGTTTAGGCATTTTGGTCGAATTTTGACCACTAGGCGACCTCTAGTTATTATAATTTTCACTAAACATTTCGTTAATTATCTAGGTAATCAAGTAAAAATCAGACTTAACTTGCGGATAAATCTAAACAAATGCTCAAACATTTTTTTTAAAGAAACTGCTTTTGGCTTTTTCGTCAATCATACATTTTGAAAGAAGTTGCTAAAATAATTGCCATGTGTTATATCGTTATTTATATTACTAAGTTATTTTTTTTGTATAATCTTGTATATAACCTATTCTAATGCTGAGCACGATCTCTTCTTAGTTTGTAAATCGGGTTAGCTCATAGTCCACGCTAGCCCGGTGCGCTAAGGCAGACTTCACACATCTTCGACAACATTATGAACAACTGTTAGACATGCAGGTTTCCTCACGATATTTTCCTTCATTATTAAAGCGAGCGATAATTAGTATTTAATACGCACTTAAATTCAAAACGTCAGAGGTGCGTGCATTGGGATTGAACTTTATATGCATGAGCTGTTCTTAAAATAGAGTGGCATTTAAATAAGAAGAAGTTACTGTATTAATAGATTTGGTGATGGATTCATTGTGTTTCTCTTAGCTGTCCTATTGTTAGGCAAATGACACGCTCACACATACGCGTCTGTCTCTAGCGTTTGTGTTCTCGTTCTTTAGACGCTCAGAGTGCCTACGGCATTCTTTTGGTGTCCAAAATATTTCCTTTTTGCGAACACATTCTTTCCAAGTAATTTTTATAGATAATATCCTCAATTCACTCACTCATTTACAAACCCAGGTCTAGGACTCGGTTACTTTTCATTCGGTAAATTAACTACTACAATCTTTGTAGCACATATGTAGGCATTTTCAGCAGTGATACCTAAACTACTGACTACCTTGTGATGTAGCAAGAAAGTAAACTGTCGTTGACGCACCGAATTAAATCTATAAGAGAAGTCACAAACAAAAAAAATATAACATTCACCCGTCAGTGGTTTCGAGCTCCATACGCTAGTGCTGAAGAAAAATCCATTAGTAATTAAAACTATCACTACGAATATTCTTTTTGTTTCTGCTAAATTAAACATGCACTCATCCCTTAAGTGTGTTCCATGACCTTTAAAAATTCGCATTCACATACACTTAAAACTTAATCATTGTACGTGACAGTGCAAACATCATGTGCTCAGTTCCCACCGCTCAATATACAGTGTAAACAGACAGGCGGCGGTACCCGGGGCCCGAGAGCCAGGGCCCCGGGCCTCGCGGGATTAGCCCGGGACGCCGGGACGCGTGCGCCGGTAATCCCTGCCGGGGATTAAGTAAAGCGATGTGAAATTAATTGCTCATACTGCGGGTCAGGGTTGAGATTTCTTACTTTTATTGTTAACTAGATTTTGATCGCGGCTTCGCTCGTATTAAAGGTTCGTAATAGTTCTTTTTCTGGATGAAAGGTATCCTATGTCCTCCTCTGTAACCCTGGCAATGTGTATGTGAAATTTCATGATCATCGGTCAAGTAGTTTAGGCGCGAAAGCGTAACAAATAAACAAACAAACGGACATTCGCATTTATAATATTTATTTATATAATAATGTCTTTTGTTTACGCTAATGTTATTCATTGAAATTAAACTACTTTATACGGCTTTTATATCTAATTTATCGGATCTATATATGTATTATAGTGTTAAATAAACAACGCGATAAAATCCGTATAAAGTACTTTTTTAAATGACATACATTAATTTTTAAAAAAGAGAACTTCCGCTCTTTTCGTAATTTTTGAGTCGCGGGAAACTTTACAAACATTCAAACAACGGACACATAGAACACTCAGACTTGGAACAGTAATTTGTGAATCACCCTATTTTTTGTTTCTTGTGGGATTGGAACCCACAACAGTCGGTGCAGTGACAGAGGCGAGGCGACCATCTAAACCACTACACCATCCGTGCCGTCAATAGGTTCATAATAATTAGGTTGTAAAATATTCGAACAAGCGTCATTAGCACTGGTGTTAAGGATTATATTAAGCTTGTCACTTCATAATAGTTATCTAGATTTACATATGTTTTTGATCTCTCTTTATCTTATACCATTAGTTCGCGTTCACGTATGCGGTCGATCTTGAGGGCTGAGGATTATTAGGATTATCTGATAGGACATTCACATTAGTCTGTGCTGCTGCACAGAGTTTAGAAATGAGTCTGATAGGCAATATGCTCCTAACATGGATCCAAAAGGCAACAGAAACATAATAAATAAACTTCATACCAAATACATGCTTAAATAAATACCTATATACAATATTAATTAACCATTTCGGGCACATCTCGTCTATATTCCTTGGCATACAGTTCGATCCTAAGCTACAGTTACTTATTATTATTAGATATAGATTATTTATTTCTCAAACTAATATTCTACTAAAAGTTTTCTTCACCATTCCTCCAATTCATTCAAATTTACAACCATGACCAATTTCACCTCCAACTAATAATACTTTCCCTATTTACGTACCAACAGCGAAAGCTAATGAACCGACAAAATAATTTTACAACTTGATCCTTCAAGTAATACACATGCCACACTTTACTAGAGTATCGTAATTCCTGGTGCATTTTTCCACCGATTATTACGACACACCATAAACTTCCCCTCATAACGCCATAAAGCATACAAAAGACAGTGTTACAGTTCCCAACACCATGGTTTACAGGCGTCGTATAGCGTGGAACACCATAATAAATTAACACTCCTATTTGTTATTGTACATGTGAAACTTCATGGGGGAATCCACCCTGTATTGTTAATAATGAAAATAGTAGGAGATGATGATACTAGATAATATTTTAATATACATTTGTATTTAGAGAAGGTACCTTCCCCTTGCATAAAGTACCTAGTTGTTTACAAAGTTTAATAATAATTAAATTGATTAAAATTTTGTCTACACTTATTATTTAAGTGGCGGTAATCCAATGGATAACTTATGATATTGGACTCGCGGTCTACACGTCGTGAGTTCGAATCTCACTCATTACTCTATTGACGTGAACTCACTTCTAACACAAGCATATTAGCTTAGCTATAGGGTGTCATAAATATCAGTAAATTGTAATCATTTAAAAAAGAAGAAAAATATTTATCATTTTGATTTTTGTTTACGCAACAAAATAGACCTTGATATTTCATAACAAATTAAACTTCATTATGTAATCTTCTTTCAAACTCAAAACACAAAAAGTTAATTAAACTTTACAATAACTGTACACTTTTTTATAAACAGCGATCATTTATGTTAGCCAAAAGTTTATTTGAGCTATATGATAGAAAATGTATGATGAATAGACAGGTATAGAAAAATATTTTCAATATAAGAGGCACACAAAAGAAAACAAATAAAAAGGCAGCCATACGTCCAAAGGTTACTGGAGGGCGCGTCTTCTCAATCCGCTTTTCAGACGAATCGCAGGGATTAACCACTCTCTGCCCTCACTTCTTTGAGGAATAACTGAAGTCCAGTCTGGCACCCACATATTTATAGAAAGGCTGTTGTAGAATATCGACTATATTAAAAACCGAGGTGAACTTTGCGTTTAAAGGGCAATTTTTGTCAAAACATACATCTCGGCTACTCATACATGGCATACTCTGCTAGCCCAGGGAGACTTTAGAATATTGTTTTCATACTTTTTACAAGGACTCTCGAACAATTTAGTATCAAAATCAGCAGTTTAAACAGTAGTACCCTAATGCATAAGCGATTAACTTGCGATCGAAAGGTCGTGTGTTTGCAGTCTAATTCTTTGCATTACCGAAGTCAACACATTCCTAATACAATCATTTTAACTTAACTGATAGGTTAACGAGAGTCCTAGTCATTTCCAAAACAAATTACCAATAATCATTCGTCTTCGGCTTAAAAAATAATGAAAACGAGATGAATTCTTACAAATATACTGAACGAAATGAACTCCAAGTATATTGGTTTCAATTTCTAGTCAGTAGACTAAGGATTTAATCACAAATGTAGCATCTGCTTTAATGCATAAAATTTCGTTTCCCTCAAAGTGAAAGAAACCTATGAATAGCCATCGCAACGCGTAGCAGTAAATTCCTTTTCCTCCTGTCGATACACCCAGATCCGCCCGCAGGCTGTAATCAATCAGCACGCGGATCCTTTGTGCGCGGATTACGGATCTTGCGGATCTCGCGGATCTGACGGATCTTACGACGGTGCTAGACGCTGTTAATCTTGTTATTGGCTGTTAACGTGTGTGGGTGAGGTAGTTTGGAGAAACACTACATCATATATAGTTATAGTATCCTTGTGTGTGGAGGCTTATGGGCTCTCGGAGCATAACAATTGGAGCGATTTTGATCAAGTTTGATTTGGAAAGAAGAAACTATATTTTTCCTCTTAGTTTGCTATGGTAACGAAGAGTGTTTCGTAATGAATTGGACTGGCGACCGAAGGGCCGAAATCGAGTAATTGTGTCATAAAACGGTTATGTATCATCCCGGTATAAAACAATTCATTTTCTCCTTCCTACCTTCAAAAGTTTTAAGTGATTTTTGTTCGAATACCAAATTCATACCATATTTATATACACCTTCAATATCTAGCTTGTAATGTGTTTCTAATATACACAATATACTGAGACAGTTATTAACAGCTTCATATTTTATCTGATCGATTCCTTCCGGACGATTTATTTTATGATTTATTTTCTCTATTTCACCAGTCATTTAGGTCATACAGTAGGTAACACTTATGAACATCAAAAGTTATTGGTTAGTGATATTATTAAATTTTTGGTACTACATTCAGGTTAGTTCCTAGATTTAGGCAAAGGTTCTAAAACACTCACACACGGGCACTCTTTTTAAATGCCTATTAAGTATAATAACACGAATATAAGATGACGTATAAAATATATGTACACAACCATAAATTACTTACTCTATACGGCTCCTGGTTCTGAACTTATCATATACCGTCACTCGTTTGTAGCCCGCATGCCTCTTTATTCGAGTTTTGGCAACGTATAGTGCATCAACGTTATTGTTTTGGTTCACAACACCATATACGAAAGAGGGAAAAGCATCCGTCTGAATATTCCCCAAAAATGGCGAACACATTTGCCGAATACTATTTACGTTTAGTTGAACAAAACGTTAATTCATCGCCATCTAGTGGGTGCTGTTCGAAGCTCGTTGCATTAAGAACATTATGATCAATTAAATCTTTATTGTCTGACTAGTCAATAAAAATATACTATTGCTTTCAGGCTTGTGACATGAATTCAACACGGTACCGATAATAAGCAGTGGTTTCTGTTTATGTAAAAATAATATGCACTTCGTTACATATTGTAACCCTTGAAAAAAAGACGTTTCTATCAGCCAATCAGAAACTTGCGAGGGCCCTATGTCTACTGAAGTAGACTACAACAAACTTGTTGCAGTCACCGAACATAGATCTCCCGCAATTTGCGCCACCAGAAAATATTATTGTTTTAATATGTATATCAATTTTATTATACTATTTACAACGCAATCTATTGATATAGGACAATGACATATTATGTACATATATTTAATATATGGATAAGAAGTATAACTCCCACATTTTGTCTGAAATGTTTATAAAGTACCACGTAATTGACGGCGAGTCCAATGGGCTAGTTGGATTTGACATCATCATCACATTTTGGTTGGATCTTGACAGAATAACACTTTGCTCGGTAATCGAACCTGGGACCTCATGCACAACAGTCTTATTCTCTACAGCTGTGCTGCCAAGGCATTCTTTCGCCTATAAGGTAATCTAAAATATATCAAAATAATATATTGAAATTAAACACTTTATACGGATTTTGTCGCGTTGTTTATTTTACTTTATAACACTGTTATTACATAATTTTGAAAAACTCTAACACTACTATTATTGAACTTCACTACTATTTAAGCTATATATTTTTAATTAAAACTATTTATATTTGAGTTTTGAGTTTACACTTTGCCCCGACGTTTCGGTTGCTTTACAGCAGCCATGTTCACGGGGAGACTAAGATGGTAGTTGTCCCAACGTTCTCAAGTGTACCTAGTTATTTCAAAGTACCCGAACATAATTTAATCTTTGGTGTTCCTATTAACGCAGAATGAGCTCAAAGTATCATGATGTCTAGCTGTGTTTTGCTTCTTCTTCAATTTAGTATTAGTCAATTTTTACCATCCGTCAAGTGCCAATTACCTTTACAAGATGCAGGGGTGTATAAAATAGATTGTGACTGTGGACTCTCATACATTGGTCAAACCAAGAGAAGCATAGGCACTCGCATAAAAGAACATATAGCTGACGTTAAACACCAACGCTCGTTGAAGTCTGCTGTGTGTGAACATGTGCAACAGGGTACCAACCACTACATACGATTTGACAAACCACATATACTCGCAAAAGAACACCGATTCCTACCAAGGATGCTTCGCGAGGCTATTGAAATTAAAAAACATCCTAATTTCAATAGAGAGGATGGTTGGAATGTACCACCAGCTTGGGATCCAGTCATTCATATAGTCAAACCCAAGAAGAAGCAAAACACAGCTAGACTTCATGATACTTTGAGCTCATTCTGCGTTAATAGGAACACCAAAGATTAAATTATGTTCGGGTACTTTGAAATAACTAGGTACACTTGAGAACGTTGGGACAACTACCATCTTAGTCTCCCCGTGAACATGGCTGCTGTAAAGCAACCGAAACGTCGGGGCAAAGTGTAAACTCAAAACTCAAATATAAATAGTTTTAATTAAAAATATATAGCTTAAATAGTAGTAAAGTTCAATAATAGTAGTGTTAGAGTTTTTCAAAATTATGTAATAACAGTGTTATAAAGTAAAATAAACAACGCGACAAAATCCGTATAAAGTGTTTAATTTCAATGTATAACATTCGCGTAAACATAAGACAATATTATCAAAATAATATATTAAAACAAATTGAATGACGGTTGAAATCTATACTAATATTATAAACCTTAAGAGTTTGTTTGTTTGGTTGAACGCGCTAATCTCAGGAACTACTGGTTCGAATTGAAAAATTCTTTAAGTGTCGGATAGTCTATTTATTGAGGAAGGTTTTAGGTTATATAACATCACGCTACGACCCACGGGGGCGGCGCAGTAACTATAAACGCGGGTGAAACCGCGGGCACATCTAGTAAATTATATTTCTATCAATAATTCAGCCTGTTATATTCAAATTCATTTCAATATATGTATCAATTTGTAAAGTCAATATATCTCAATATAGCTTATAAGATCTTAAGAAAATGTACAATACTCCTAGAAATAAATATATTCGATTCTTATTATAGCCTTCATTTAACTTTTTGATTAATCACAATGAAATTGATAGACACTTAACTTTGAAACGAAATTAATAGATACAGAAGGCTTATAAAGTAATTCCAATTTCTGAAAGACGTGACCTGGATTCGTAACATCATTTTTATATACACAGATATAGGTTACTCAACAAAAGCATGGGGTAGGTAAACAACATATTGAATACACAAACATTATTATCTACTGTAATGTTTTGCCCTCGCATCGTCGTGGGAGGGAAATGATATTTATTGATTGCAATATCTTCTCATTAGCATCTCAGAAGGGCGCCTTTACGCGATTGATTTTGACAATTTTGTTAGAAGGTTATGTTACCTCCATCGTTTTGTTATGGGATGTGTCTGACTGACGTAAGCGAAAGACAAAAACGAAATGGAGATCATATTAAGTTGATATGCACCTGGTTTATTAACTACCTGATGGTATCTAACCAGCTTTCTATCTGATCTTTCGACAATTAACGATATGAAGTATTAGGTTTTCTGTGACCCTGGCTGTTGGAAAACTACCAAAATGGCGAAAAAATTAACGGTAAATTTCAATTTTAGAATTCGGTAGGGCAGTCAGTTAACTTTTAAATATTATTGGATTTCAATGTCAAGAAGATTTCAGTAGCAGCACGAAATCTGTAATTGTGTCCGGTATCTTTATTTGTATGTTTGTAAAGTATCCTGCTGTATAAGGTTTGAATCCGGGTGTCGTTTCATCTTTTGTATAAAGACACATATAATTCAAAAGCAGCGATAGCCTAAGGAAGACCGTTGGACTGTTACGCAGAGGTCTCGAGTTCGATCCAAAGGCATGCATCTCTGACTTTCCAAAGTTACGAGTATGTGCGTATTAAATAGTTAATTATCGCTCGCTTTAACAATGTAGGAAAACATCGCGAAGAAACCTGCATGTCTAAGAGTTCTACATAATGTTCTCTAAGATATGTGAAGTCTGCCAACCCGCACTAGGCTAGCGTGGTGGACTATGGCCTAACCCTTCTCACATCGAGAGGAGGCCCGTGCCCAGCAGTGGAACAGTTTCATAAAGGGCATACATATAATTCTTGTTTATCGGGCGAAACGCAGTAACTATTGTTGCTTTACGCCGGTTCTGTGTACTTCCCCGTGTGGGCTGGCTCATTCGTATCATCACCAATTCATTGAAAACGTCGATCTCTTACAAGATAACTAGATTATGCCCGCTGCTTCGCTCGCGTAAATGTAAGTTAGATTAGGATAGTAACAGTACTTTTTTATCCTATTTATTCTTCTTCTTCTTTTATTATTTTATGTCCTATTCCGTAACCCTGACAAAGTGTAGTCCAAATTTTATGATAATCGGTTGAGTAGATACGGCGTGAAAGCGTAACAATAAAAATCACGTTCGCATTTATAATATTAGTTAGAATTCCTCATTCTGCAAAATGCTACGTATCAAATTAAGTACTTACGAAGTAATATCCGACTTAACTATTGAAGTAATGAATATGGCAGTATATCTTACCAGCCACACACCTGTCGACCCCTATTAACAAGTAGTAAATCAATTTGTCCTCTATTTAGTTTTATTGTCCGCAATCATACACCCGACCGCCCGCACCCTTAACTCAGTACTTAACTTTACGACAAATAAAAATTTTATGACCTTATTCAATGGATTACAATACCTATTAAACAGTAGTTGTAAGGGCTGTAGTTAGGGGTTGCTTTCCGCATTTTATTACAGTTTTATGGGTAAATAATTATGTTGTTATTGATAAGTCACCCCTTAGTAAATATAGTGTTCGATTTCAACTGCAATTTGATTACATGCTTTTATATGACCTTGATATAAATTGCTTAGGTGGTGCAACGGTAGAGAATCTTGCATGAGGTCTCTGGTTCGATTGCCAGAACGGGGCAAAAGATTTTTCAGTTGCAGCACGGTATGTGGAACTTACCTAATAGTGGGCAATATAACAATGACGAGTACCGCTCGATCGTCGGACCTAAAAACCATGGCGAAATATGGGTGTAATGCACCACTCTTCGAGCAGTATACTCGTATGAATTCATCTTCTTGGTATGACTACATCATTAGTTTATGTATGTAATATAAGAAGAGCTAATGCTGATAGACGGGGACTAAAGTAATTTGGATCTCGTTTTACGCGACGTATTAGAATAGTAATATACTAAATTGAGTTTGTTGCAATTTATTCTGTTGACACATGTGTCAGTTAAGAATTATGTCAATTTAAAGTGCGGTAAAATACGTTCTATGATATATGTACTTACATAAAGTCTCACGTCGATATCTTTGAAGGGGCAAGCAAATGTATATTACTCTCATCCCATCATTACCAGCGAGCCTATTGTCGCCTAACGGCCACAATTGTTACAACACATAAACAACCAAACACCCTGTGTTGTTACTGACAATGTACTGAAAAGAACCAATAACAATTTGTAGCACTCGGCAATCGAACCTGAGGCAGTCTATTTAAATAGTTCTATGATATAAATTGCAAACACAGCCGTTAATAATTATATTCATGAAATAAAACATATAAAGGCTGATGATAAAATGCTCATAACAACCGTAACACAGCGCGTCGGACATAATGCGCGCGAAAAAATAACGAATCGTCACCCTCCACATACCTTTTTGTAGGTAAAAAGAAAAAAACATTACGAAATGAGTGAGTTCTGTGCATTGTGCGGCCGCCATCAACGCCGTGCACTTTTTATTCTAACTCTACTTAAAAATTTAACGGCGCATTGAAAAGGTCGCCGTCGAGTGGCGCAACAGTGGCGACACTGAAAAGCTCGTCTCATAATGCAAAATATAAAATTACATATTGAATTCAATGCAATTGCAGTCAGCTTGAGAGTAGATATATTTTTCTGTTTCATTTTTGATGTGGCGGTTTTTATTCGTGTTATACCACCTGTTTTTTGTTCTGTTTTGTATTGTAAAATAAATGTAGGGATTGCAATTATTTTATAATAAAATGTGTGTTGTTTACCACGTGGCATAGGTTTGCGCTTGTGTTTTATAGTATTGAGAAGGAGGGACGATCTAAGTTTTATTGGATTTATCGGTGTTGAGATACCTTCCAATTGGAATCTAAAACAGCTGGCAAATAAGATTATATATAATACAGCTGCGCTGAGCCCATTAGAGGCATGAATGTATGTACGAGTTATGGCTGCCTTTGCACACTGTTATACTCACGGTACTCATAAACAATTAAGTTGCTATAAATTTACTTTAAAGTGCTTTTTTGCCAGTGGCCTGTTCCGCGTGGCAACGTCATAAATAAGTCTCATATTTAGCGGTTATTAAAATATGTAAATTTCAAAATAAGACACTATAAACACTCTTAATTTGCTTTGCTATTGTTACTAAACTTGTCATATAAATAGAATAAAATATCTTTATCATTAAGTTTACGCCTTCAAAACTCCAAGGAGTTAGATAGATTTAGAGTTACAACTTGAAATACCGGTGCCTACATTTCGAACTATAACATCAAAACTAAAACAGGCATGAAGTTGTTCCACCTCCGATAGGGATGGAACATAAAGAAAGGAATATCTTTCCTTTTTGTTCCACCATCGGTCTACAACGGGAATGCTTGGTTTCTTGAGTTTTGCACGCTCTATACAAAAATAAAGTTATGTTGTTCTGGGTTACACTATTTTGAATATATGTTTATGTCGACTTAATAAAATAAAAATTGTTGAGATTTGCATAACAGTCAACATACCCAAAAATACTAGGATATTGAGAATTATTTCAGCTGGCCTGAGATACAGGTTCTACCCAGTTCGGCTGCCAGCGGGTTACTAAGCATTGTTAGCAATACGAGTATTGTTCATTTTGTAATGTCTCGTGTTTGTTGAATTACGAAGCAATACTTTTTTTATTGGCATCTATTATTTTATTAATTTTGAGCATTGTTCATGCTAAGTAAAAATTACAAACAAGGAAAATGATCGTAAGAATTAGTGCCCGCGATCTTTATCATTGATAATAATAATAGTATTATTTTTTCTTTTTTACTTTTAAAGTAGTAGTAAAGCTATAAATTTTACTAACGCTTGTTTTTAAAGCGGTAGTGTTGTATGAGTTTAAGCCATAGTCTAATTTTCCGGTTGTCACCACTGCGGCGACTGCCGTGACGTTGTTGAGGACACGGCGCTGCACACTTTGGCGGTTTGCCCCGCCTGGGCATCGCAGCGCCGTGATTTGATCGCGGCAGTCGGATCGGTTGCCCTCTCGCTCCCGGCCGTAGTTCAGTCTATGGTCCGGAGTGAGAGGTCATGGAACGCCGTCGCCTCCTTCTGTGAGGAAGTAATTTCCATCAAGGAGGCGGCGGAGCGGGAGAGGGAGCGTCTAAACCCTCTCCCCAACCGCAGAGCCGGGCGCCGGAGGGCGCGCGATGACCTCCAGCCACCCTGAGGTTTGACCTGGGGGTGGCGGGCTTTGTGGGCCTGCCCGCCATCCGTTCAGCACCAGGTCCGAGAGGCGGCGTGCGTGTTCCCACGCGCGCCTCTGTTTCGTGTCCGTCAGTCAGAACGGTCTGTCAGTAGAATTTTATTTTGAGTACCTATCTTGGGTAGGTCTTATTGCGTAGGGGCCTGCCGTTTCATACGGCGGGCCGGAACCTCGGCGGGGTCGCGACCGTATGCGAAAGTGATTCGCGCGGCCCCGTCGATAGTGGTTTTGTCGAAGAACACCGTGGTAGGTTTAGTCGGTATTCCGGGAGGTACATTATCTTTTTAACATCTTAGTTTACCCCGGCGAGTCCGACATAATCCCTCCGCCCGCCCCCGCGGAGGGATATGCGTCATTGCATTCCCCCACGTAAAAAAAAAAAAAAAAAAAAAAAAAAAATAGTCTAATTTTATAAACAACATAAATATTTTTATCGTTTTACCTTTTTTATACTTATCTTAAGTCACTTATATTGTAAATTACATTAATTGCCGTCTATTTTATTTTACACAGTTATTCTCATAAATCTGCATATTCAAACAGTATCGTTGAAAATACTTTTAAATAATTCATGTCAGATACACTTCTAGCCATCACAGTTCTTGTCTATCTTAGTTATCAGTTAACATAAAAATGTGATTTTACATATAAAAAATTTTAGAGGTTTAATTACTATACTCTTATTACATGTTATCGCATATACCACCTTTAAATGTTACTCATTATAAGGTAGCATATAAATTAATATCGAAATACGAAACCACAGAAACATCTAAAAAGGATGTAGTATGTAATTTAAACGACAATTTTAGTATAATTTTATAATCATATATAATTTAAACCGTAAATTTATCTTATTTTAAAATTTACTCGATCACAAACAGTCATAAGTAGGCTCTATTTCATCAATATATCTGCTATAAAACCAAACTCAACACACGACCACACTAAAAAGAAGCCTGCGAGAATTATCACTACAGGACATAAAGTTACGTGAATATTATACATAAGTAGTGGCATAGGATTTAAGGCTCGACGCGCACGGCAGGCGCTCATTCGCCGCCCAACAACGAAGGCGACCGCCCGCCCTACCGCGCCCGCCCAAGCGCGCCTAACACGCGACGAACAAAAAAAAGAACTGTATTTCCGTGTAACATGTGTTTTAGTACTTAGTGTCAATATATTCGAATAATATCAGTAGTGTAGTTTATATAATACTCAGTAGTGCAATTTTATTATTATTCGTAACTAATCTAAGATGAAGTTTAGAAACCGTCTATAATAATAATCATAAAAATAACTTTAATACTCACTGTCGAACGATAAAAATAACTATCAAATTAAACAATACTCAGGTACTCTTACTAGTTGTTTGGGCAACGCAAACATTCAGTGTGTCGATGGACTTACGACTTACAACTCCACATTCCAAAAAGAACTTTATGCAGTAAGAATTAGAGTGTAGTTTCGTGTGTAGCTCATTATATTTGGAAGGTGTTACTAGTGGTAAATATTTACTATAGGCTACTGTTAGGCGGACGGTGAATCGTCGCGTTGTGAAGGTAAGTTTATTGTTGTGCAATAAAATATATTGCTTGTTGTCTTTTGCCGTGCAATTTATTGTACTTTTAAAACTTAATCAACAATTTTATATTGGTTTATGGCTGATTGCCTTCATCGTCAATAAAGTTAATGTTAGTTTAGATGGGAAAAATTATATAAATACTTTTAGTGCCATAAAATCGTGATGTTTCTGAGAAATTTTATTAGAAAACCTTAGAAATCGTTAGCTTGCGAATGAACTCTGGACATCATACTTTACACACGCATACTTTCATGTTTAGGTGTGGCCTGGAGCAACAAATTGCCTTTTTATTCAAAGAATAATGAATTAGACATTCAATAATAGTGGTGTAACGGTGCGACTTTGGCTTGCTTACAGACGGGAAATTCTCGTTATATCGAAAAGAAGTTCATGTTCACATTTCACGTTCATTTCAACGTAGAAGAATACCCTAAGGATATTTATAACTAGTGATAAGTTGAATTAACTGTGTCTAGAATGGAATGATATTTCAAAGAGTTTTTATTACAAATATTAGCTCTCTGGAGGTGTCTGGCTTTAGATAAATATAGAAATAGGCTATGTTTTTTTTTTACTGAATTCATGCCGTTAGACTTTTAGTATATTAAAATAAATAGAAGTACATTTATTTATAGCCAGTTGCACTCACTGATCGGTAAACGATTAGCGAGGTTAAGCAACGTTGGGTGTCTATAGATGGGTGACCGCTTAGTGGTATTTCATCTGAGCGTCTCCGTGCTTTGGAGGGCACGTAAAAAGTCGGTCCCGTTTGTTGTCAAATTGACACCAGTCGTTAAGCCATGTCAGAGGGCTTGAACAACTCTTGACAACAGGTTGGCCACTAACCACGAAAAGAACGAAAAAGAAAGAAAGATTCAGAGAACTTGTTTAGACGTTTATTCTATAATCACGAATACTTAAACGTATTGGGATGAAACTTGCCACATAGAAAGAGCATGTCTTGGATACTTTTTAACATATAGGGTACTTTTCATCCTGGTTTGCGGGCTCGCTAGGATTCACACAGGCAAAGCCATAAATAGAAGCTAGTATATCAAAGTATATTCCACGTGCTTTGTTTATTCGTACAGTCAACAACATAAGTTGACAAACATATGCGATATCTTAAATTATTTAAGGGACATAGTAGTGATAATACTTAATTTCTTAGGACGGTCGTACAGTCAGCAACATAAGTAGCTTAATATTGAACAAATTAAAAAAAGAATTTTATGAATAAAAAATCTTATTATGATCTGTATTTTTAAATGGTGATTAAATTAACTCTCGTTTAAGTATAACTGCTATAAAACTAATAATTATTATAATATTGAAATATAAAATAAAAGAAATCTCGGATTTATGTTTCAGCCTCTGTTGCCGATTGTACCAAGTCAAAGAATAGTGAACTTAGCCACAATTAACTACGAAATGAATTTTATTTTTATCAGTATTTTAGTATTTATGTCGCTGATTGTACCTTAGACAGATAATCTTGACAAACAAACAAACAGATGGGTACTAAAATAATCCTGCGCGGGATTGATTACATCCAGGAATGACCATTACTCTTTAAGAAACTACACGAAGAAATTAAACGAGTTATGTAGGTGGTCGCACGTAGAACTCTCCCACGGTTTTATCCACGCGTGATGTTATATAACCTATAACCTTCTTTAAAAATTGCCCATTTAAATCCAAATTTATCTTATATATAAAATTCTCGTGTCACAATGTTAGTTACCATACTCCTCCGAAATGGCTTGACCGATTTTTATGAAATTTTATTTGCATATTTAGTAGGTCTGAGAATTGGCTACTATCTATTTTTCATACCCCTTAGTGATAAGGGTTGTCCACCTCTAACATTTTTTTAAATCTTTTGGTCAAAACATTTTTTTTATTAGTAATATTATAAATACGAATGTGAGTATTTGTTTGTTACGCTTTAACGCCTTAACTATCTGACCGATCAATATAAAATTTCGCATACACGTTGTCAGGGATCAGAAAAAGACATAGGGTACCTTTTATCCATAAAAAATACTGTTGACCTAACCTACATTACGCGAGGAAAAATCTAGTCTTATAAAGTGCGTTAAAAAAGCAAACAGACTCTCCGACTTTATTATATTAAGTATAGAAGACTAGATTTTGCTCGCATCTATATATTTATAGCACAGTATTTTTCTGGATAAAAGGTATATTGTGATTGATCATGATGGTCGGTCGAGTAGTTAGGGCGTGAAAGCGTAACAAGCTCACATTCCCATCTATAGTATTAGTTAGGATTCATGCGGTCTTATCTAATTAAACGATTTATGCGGCCTTATACGAAATCATGGTAATGTTATCTAACAATATTGTAACTCGGCTCTGTCCTTGAAATAATTACCAACAGACGAGCGGCCCGCGAATACGCGAGAGAGCTGCCCACCTACAGTATTTTAATTTCATATACCTACTTAAGTTTCTTTCTATTTTAGTGATTGTAAATATTATATTTTTTATTTTCAAAATGTAATTTGTAAGAATGAAATAGGAAAAGTCGCACGCTTACTGCTTACATAACCATCACACCGCCCGTTCATCGCTGCAGCGCATTCGCGACTGGTTGCGAACCAAGTGCTTGCCGACCTCGACGCGCGTAGATATGACTCAACTGCCGACCGTTTGTATGAAAATAGAATACTGTTAGATAACATTACCCTGACAAAATTGTCGTTAAGAAACTCCGTACACGTAATTTAATCTTAACTATTTACAAATTAAGGCGCAATTTGATAAATATTTTCCAACTAGCCTTTGCCTGTGGCTTCGTTCCTTGGGGTACTTTTTCTAGATGAAAGGTACTTTGTCCTTTTCTGTACCCCTAACGTGTATGCGAAATTACATGATGATCGGTTAATCGCTTAAAGCGTGAAAGTGTAACAAATTCACATTTGAATTTATTATATTAGTTAAGATTGTCGTTAAGGAACTTTATAAACGTGATTTACTTCTAAACTATATACTAATTGAGACGTAATTTGGTAAATATTTTCCAATTACAATATTATTTTCAGCAGATATCACTTTAGAATGACTTAAATAAACAGCTGCCGAATTGTTTAAGCTATGAAATATTCATGAATCCTGGCGCTGAGATAAACAAATTATCTGAGTAACTGTTTACTCAACTATTGACGGAATCTATACAATATGGCAGACATCTACAATTATCTGCCTTTATACTTCAGTAATTACAGACAACTGGTAACTAAATTCGACGTTTATGTCTTCATATTGATTGTATTACGCTGCCTGGTGCAGCGGTAGCACACGACTGCTGCGTATGAGGTCTCAGGTTTGGTCTTGAGACGGGAAAAGTGAAATTAAGTTTACTGTCAAGAAATTCACGGTATCTGCACGGCGTCTAGAATTGAACATGATAAAGAATGGTTAGCTCGCCTCCGGTTACATTGGATCTAATACCATGGCTGGCGAAATGTGGGTGCAATATAACTCTGCCTACGCATGATAGTCTCATGTGTGTTTGTTTTCGGGTAGTAGAGCCTTGCTGATTTCAGCATGAATGGGCCGGCTCGACTAGGCAAGGACACCCTCACACAGAATATCGACGTGAAATGGCAGTATTCCTACTGTTGTGTTTCATTCGGTGAGTGAGAGAGCCGGAGGCCCAATCACCGTCTTTCCCCCTTCCCGCTCTCTTCTCCTTCCCACTTCCTTTTTCTCTTCCTCTTTTGTGTGTTTTAAAGGGTCGGCAACGCGCAAGTGATGCCTCTGGTATTGCAGGCGTCCATAGGCTACGGTGACCACTTACTATGAGATGGGCCGTATGCTTCATTGCCACCTTAGTTATATACAAAAAAAATGTAATACGCTATAGACATGATATTATTAACTTCTATTCGCCGATTCGCCCGTGTGAGTTCCACGTAAACATATGTCGGTGTTAAAAGTATGTATATGTATAAGTCCAGGACATCGTCTATTCCTGAACCGATTTCATCTAATTTTGTATAACAGTTTACTGGTCATTGAGTAACAAACATATGAACGAACTTTCATGTTTATAATAATATAATAACGAGGTCAGTTTATATGTAGGAATTCATGGAAGGTTGCAGTATACTTGAGTAAGAATGCCCTGGACAGAACCTAGACATTAATATAGGTATCAAAAAGAAATTAGTTTAGATAACTTATTATAAACTTCACTAATCGCTTTGTATGTCATTTATACAGGGTGATTTTGAAATCGTGTAATTCCTTTTAACCACGCATTCTACTGGTGATATAGAATAACCCTGACCATATTTTTTCTTAATTAGAATAATGGTTTCGGCAAAATTAGAGTACAGATTTTTTTCATGAAATGATTTCAAATAGTCATATTTTAGCCACCTGACACAATCTTAATATTTTACTAATTTAAAAATAATAACATAACAATAACTGATGTCGTAAATAATAAGGGGCAATAAAAAGGACCGCCCGTTATTATTTACGACATTAATTATTAATATGTTTTTTTATTTTAATTAGTAAAAAATTAAAATTGCCTCGGTTGGTTAACATATGAGTATCTGACACCATGTCACAAAAAAAACGGAACAATAATTTTTCAAAAAAAAAAAATCTAATTAAATAAAAATATGGTCAGGGTTATTCTATATCACCAGTAGAATGCGTGGTTAAAAGGAATTACACGATTTCAAAATCACCCTGTATACATGTCTTTTTTACATATGTACTATCGACAGCAGCGACGGATGACCATTTAAGAAAAATTTCGCTTACGCATGTTGACTTTAAGTGACTCCGCCCTTCATTTTGTTAACCAATCAAAAAGGAATCTTCGAACAAAAAAGTGTACCAACCGTTTGTTTTTATGACTTTTCTTACTTTTGCCAGATGGTATCATATTTGGACAGTTGTTGCGTTGACACAATACCGAACTTCTAACCACGAGCTCCCACAGGAACTTTAATACTCTACTCTTCTAATAGTAAATTTAATTGTAGCTTTTTGTATTAACTTTTGTTTTTGCTTTATACAAAATAAATAAAAATATTGTCTCTTAGGATTAAAAATAATGGTATTGAATGTAAATATAAATTTAAGCATTGTTATACTTAATCATTGAAATAGGTTTTATTTGTTACTTTCTTTTTTTTTGTTTAGTTTGATGGAACGTAGCTACCTAGTTGTTAAATTAGTATTAGTAGGTAACTTTTAAACTACAATTTTACTGAGATAGTAAGCATATTGTTGTTTTATTTATTTATTTCAAGGTAGCTTTATTCATTTAACATTTATAATTATTATATTAATGAAGTCTGAAATATTTAAAAACGTATCTGCATCAAAGAAGTCCATTATACGAGCACATCAATAAAACTAAATAAACTACCTAAGGCCTATTCAAATATTAACATTGTTGTATAAATAAATAGATAATAAAATATATTTGATACCTTCCAGTCGTTTTGATTCGTTTGATCATAGCGGCTTCAGAACATAACCAATGTTAAATTGCTGATTTCTATTTGAGAATGTTTAATTTTCAATCCTTAGTTTAAATAATCAATCCTGGCGGTACACAAATATATACATCTTATACATAAAATTCTCGTGTCACAATGTTCGTTCCCGTACTCCTCCGAAACGGCTTGACCGATTCTCATGAAATTTTGTGAGCATATTGAGTAGGTCTGAGAATTGGCCAACATCTATTTTTCATACCCCTTAGTGATAAGGGTTGTCCAACCCTAATATTATTTTTAAATCTTTTGATCAGAATTTTTTTTTTGTGGCAAAACAACCTTTGCTGGCACAGCTAGTAATACATATAATACAAATGTAAAGTGTAAAAAAACTCAAACAAAAAGGTCGTAGCTGACCAGTTGAGTTTGTATCGCCTTAGAATCAGTAAACAAAAGTAGTGTAAAAAAACTCAAACAAAAAAAAGGGGCGTGTTACGTGCCATGTTGGCCTGCTATGCGATTTTAACCTTAGGAATGGTCATCCGTGGCTGCTGTCGATAGTACATGTACCTACATAATAAAGCGAATGATTAATTTTGCTTTCCGCGCTGAAAACATTGATATTCAGATTCCCGATACAACCAAATATAAAAGTATGATCGAGTAATCTATATTTAAATATATTTAAATTTAGACTAATTACACACATAATAGAAAAAAGAATACTTGCGTTATTATATGATTGTAATAACAGAATAAATAAAAGAAAATCATTTGCGTAACAAATTTTATATAATTTTCTTTGCTAAAGAAAATTGTACAGCCTTGTTTACAAACTTTGAAATTGACTTACCCATATGACTATGAAAGTTTATATAAATATACACTTCAGCGAACCCACGATAATAGATTGAAGAGGGCTGTATTGTAAAGAAACCACACGTCCAACGGCATCAATTCAATACAAAATATGATTTATTTAACACCCTCTTCATTCGAGCCATACTCGTTGAAGATGGACTGAAATTTGGGATTCCGCCGGCAGCGTTCCCAATCACGCTGCATTGTCCGCGGTGGCCGGCGCAATTAAATTACCCGCGGGTTCCGTACGTCAGCTGAATGCGTAACGCCACATATTTGTATGTGTTTACTGACATGGAAGATAGGCAATGTAACTGATGATTTCACATGTGCCTTGTTAGCTGTTGAATAAGGACAGCTTAAAAAGGCAAAGACTTTGAGTTCAGTTTAGACGAATGCAGTTTTGTTTTTTATATGTTGTCTTACTTACATGAAAATGGTGACTAAGTTGACTCACTAAAAACCTTATACCTTTTCCCTGTATAGTGAGAGACAGATTAGAAAAATTAATTTTTATGTTCATATGTGATACATCGGACAGGGAACCTGTTAAAAAATAATATTTAAGTAGAAATCTAAACTATAATACTTTTATACATAGGTACTATTTTTTGCCTTAATCTTTATTTTCAAATATTTGAATGCAAAAAGTTACAGAGCATCATAAATGTCCAAGTTATATCTGCTAAGTGACATTTGCCAGATCTGCAAAGTAAAGGGTAGAACTTTTATGATTAGAATGTTATCAAGAAACTCGGCTTTACACTTTTTAATCGTCTGAAAGTTTTATGATCTTTATGAAATTCTATCTGCAAGTTTAGATATAAAAAGGAATTTTGTGTTGGCTTATTGGTGAGAGAGCTAATATGCAAAATATAAATAAAAATACATTAGAATTTGCTTTTTGTTTCTTACTTGTGATTCATTGAAATTATTATTAATAATTTTTTTAGTATGTCGTAATTATGCCATTTTGCTCGGGAGAATAAGATATAAATTTGATTTACGAAATGTGACCCGAAAATACTTAAAACTACATGCGAACTTAATGTGAGCTGGAGATCGATAGCAAACACACCAGATAAACAATAAACAAAACAACAGCTAATTAATTAAAACAAACATGAGTTATTTTTGTCAATGGGAATGATTGATATACATATAAACTATTTAATGATCTTCATTAATTTTTTTTAACTTCCATTGAGAATAATACTTTAACCCTTTACAATATCAAAAATATAGGTATTTTCTCAGCACTCTTAAGGAGTAGGTACCATTGCCGGGTTTTCATATATAATAATAATAATAACGATTTTATTTCGCGTGGCATAAACGCATAGAGAAATACCTTATAGACTAACATACATACAATTATATTGCTCAACGGATAGGATTACGTTACCCTATATAAGAAAATAAAAATAATTACACATTATAGACTATGGGCAACTTAATTTAAAGTTACAACTAGTGTATTTTATTTGAAATAATCTAAATATTTCAAATTGCATGGTACCGATATCTAATAATGACCGCTACTAATACTACCTGTCCGCTTCGGTTGATTACTAAATAAATGATCATAAAATATCTGAAATTTCTAACAAAATCAGAACCAGACAGCGCAACTATCTACTAATGAAATCTTAATAGAGATATTTCCCTATAAATTAACCAACTACCTATAGTATAATACAGGGTTCAATTTCCAAATTCCTCAATTGCTAGCGTTCATAAGCTCATCTAATTAAAAGGCGTCCAAGTCACCCCATCATCTCTATTTAAATAAAGTATACTTACATAATATATGTAAAAAGTAAGAAAACAAAATGGTAAGTGCGTTCTAAACAGAGCAGCAGATTTTAACAGCCCTTTTAATGTTAGGAGCCTGTCAAATCCTATAACCAAATAGGTTTTGTACGCATAATAACATATGGTACTCGCTCGAACTATGGGGTTGACCGAAATTATACGGTATGAAGCCGCGGGTTATTTTCTATGTTATTGAACGTGTGTGACAAAATGTATGTTTGTAAGTTGAATAAAAAGTTCCAAGTGACAGTAAATTACTACCATATATTTTATGATAATAAAAGTGTATTAGTATCATAACATATGGCGATGTAATCTATAAAATATTAATAAATAAATATTAATAAAACCGGTATTCGTAATAAATACGGTATTACACATTATTTCCTATACTAATTGTATTCTTTTAAAATAATTAAAAACTGTAATTCATTGGTAAATGTAACCCAGAATTTAGAATATTCTCAACAGTTCAAGCAAATACCAATATGTATTTTGCTTTTTACAAACACAGCCATCGTAATATTTTTACACCAAAAACACCTTTAAGCTGCTTTAAAGGTGTTTTTGCTGCCACTGTTATTAGATTGTTGTGGAAATGTTAGCGTAGAATTATGTATTTATTTTTGACGAGTAACCAATAATAGACACCTAAACAAATAATACATCTATTAAACTTAAACAGTTATTTTTATTGTACCTGAGGTAAAGTGTCTCTTGAACAAATTTTATTAAAATACTATCTGATCTGGCAAACGATGTTCTGCCATATATTGGACAGGGACACCCTATTCACCTTGCGGTATGAAATATACTTTTACGACCTATTGTCATAACTACCAAATAAACACAAAAATTTCATAAAAATCGGGCGAACCGTTTTGGAGGAGTGCGACCACAAACACCGTGACACGAGATTTTTAGAGATATATGGAGATACTTAGTACAAAAACGAAATAGTGTTGCTTATCTTTGTGATTGCAATTATTTGTATACAAATCTTCAAATAGATTGGTGAGTGATTTTCATTAATACCCATACAAAATAAGTGAACCTGTGAATGTTAGCTAATGTTAGTATAAAATGAGCAACTGTGTGCATACACCATATGTGCAACAAATCAATACAACCTTTGTATTTACAATATTTACTCTAATATAATAACATTTCACACAATCGATGTTGTCGACACATCTGTGCGCTACCGATTCTGTGCAAACTAATCCTTAAAACTGTCAATCAAAAATAGCTCTTATGTCGAGTACCCAGGGTTCTCGGTAAGCGTAAATTGATCTGTCAATCGAAAATGATGAATTAGTCGACACTTGACAATTGAAAACCAATCTTAGTGTACAGGAAATAAGGTTAAAATTTATGTGGCAGTGTTCGCGGTACAGTCAGATGCAAAATGATGAATTAGCTGGTAGTGTGCGCAGATGTTCGCAAGCGTTCGTCGATCGTGCGGTATCAGAGATGATTGATAGGTCGTAATGACGCGATGGCTAAATGTATCACGCGACGATACACAGGGTTGATACTGTTGACTGATGCTTGTGAAATATTGGCAGGATGAGAATCAGCCGGCTATCTACCCTGTACCAAGTACCTAGAGAAATTGAGTAAGCGATAATATTGGAATCTGTCCCTTACAAACTTATCTGCTTTAACATATATGAAGCAATTTAAGTAATACCCGTCGTACTATTGTGAATACATCTCTAGGGTTGTAAAAATGTTTATCTCGTCACTACCGATGCGTTGAGATTACGGGTGCATTCCATGCACTCGGTACATTGTACAATGTACCAGGATATATATGTATGTTTATCCATTGTCTAGTACACATAGTACAAGCTCTGCTTAGTTTGGGCTAGATGGTGTTGTGTGTATATGGTAGAATAGAATATATTATAGAATATTATAATGTACCAGGACTGAAACATTTTCTTACATTCGTCAATTTCCATATTTATAATGAAACACGGCGACGCAATAAACCTTGCAGATAACAAGACTTAGAAAAACTATTAACCACTAACAAAAGGTCAGCTTATGGTGACGGAAGGCAAATAATTATTTAATGAAATACTTATTTTAATTAATAATTCCACGAAGGTGTCGTGTATTTGTAATATGTATAATGTTATTTTAGTTTCAATTTATTTTGCCATTTTTCTTGGATATAACTCAAAACTATTATAAAATGTACGAATGTTACAAATGTTAGCTTGTTACCTACACCTTTTGCATACACGTTGTCGTTGTACAGAAAAGGATATGGGGCACCTTTCATCCGAAAAAGTACTGTTCTCGAGCGAGAAAAACCGCGAGCAAAACTTAGTTATTATCAATAAGTCAATCTAGTTATATTCTTTAAAATACATACATCGGTTGAATGCCCTTGCTAGATACATGCATTTTGACATGTTGGTGATTCACCCGCAAGACCACGCTTTTCGAACACAATTTCACGTATCCCTTCACTATCACCGATTATCAAAATGTTTAATGGGTAAATATCAGAAAAGGGTGAGCAAGACAAGCAGAAAATTGCATGAAAGATCAAAATGTAGTAAGATCTCGTATGTCGAAGATATTTTCGTGTTTAATAGGCATTCGTGGCGACGGCGAGCGATGGACGGTCCGCTTGATCTGTAGGGTCCGTTACTCAAGCGAGCTTCATTCGATACTTATTTTGCTAACGTTTTATTTTGTTTGGCTAAAATGTATTGCTACGCAAACATATACATACATACATGTTATGTGTTTCATCGGAGGGGACCTATATGTACATATGTATGTCGTAATATTTTTACTGGG
The DNA here is from genome assembly GCA_963675205.1 of Catocala nupta. NCBI lineage: Eukaryota > Metazoa > Arthropoda > Insecta > Lepidoptera > Erebidae > Catocala > Catocala nupta. The sequence goes on along the minus strand of OY776095.1, from coordinate 8,436,819 downwards.
AAACCGCGGTAGAATATATTATATTCCCTTCTTAATAATATTAAAATAATGTTTGCTGGATTTAGATCCGGGAAAAGTGTTAAATTTTTCTCTATACGTATCAATTAATACATTGATTTTAATGTTTAAAATCAATCTATTTACCACTTAGTCACTTATAGATTTCATAAAACTGTCATTAGTAAGCGTGATTATTTCTAAAATAATTTTTTAGTGTCCAATATTTGGTAGTCACTAGAAATTATTGCTACTCTTACGACTGCTATATGTTTGAACAGCAAAACGTATTTATAATATAGATATAATTGTTACATATTAATCTTATTAAGCGCAACATAATTTACTTCTAGTTCTTCTCCAGATTTTCTCGCCAAAGACCTTATCACCTAAAGATATCCCAATCATAGCACTTACACAGCGCGCTGAACAATTCCGAGTCTTTATCAAGCCCACGAGGTATTTAACTCATAGAAAAATGACATGAAAGTTTCTACAAAATGGCTCATTATTCCCCAAGTACTTACTTGTCGCCTACTCAAAACAGTTCTTAAGTTTTTCGAGTCAACAAGCAGCAAATACTTAAATAGTAAAAACTGAAAAACTCGTGTTGAGCCGTGACGTCACTTGGCCGGTCGGGCTAGGCCACTTCTTCGTGACTTTTACATTTTGTAAAATAAAACAGTTATGTGAGGGAAAAAGTTTGAAGATGTACTTAATATAAAGGAAAACGTGAAAATGAATGGGAGTTTATGTTAAGTTTTTATTTTTTATTCATCGGAGACGTTTTAGCAGTTAGGTGTAGTTTGAAATAGATTTTTATCCCAACGGCAATTATTATTTTAGTTAGTCACAAAACTTGTTGTGTACAAAGTACATAGTACGAGCTCCATATTATATTTTTTTTATTATTGCTGCACCTTTTGTATTATTTGGTCACCCCAAGATCGTAGTAGTTGAATAGCAACCAAAATATCGGTAAATGCGTAAATTTTAATAAATTAAACAATTTGTCAATATTGAAATTAAACAACTTTATACGGAGTTTATGGCGTTGTTTATTTTTATAAAACACTGTTATGCATATTTTCAACTTTAAACTACTATTGTGTATTATATTAAATATGTATAAAGTTGTTTAATTTCAGTGTATAACATTCGCGTAGATGTAAGACTGTAAGGAAAGCTATTTCTACTAGTTTTGATGAATGTAATGTTTAACTACTACTATTGTAACAGCAAAGACTGGTCACCTATAGTCTAAAATCGTTTATATGAAGTTTATTTTAATAATATTTTTAATAGGCTTTCTAAGCAATACTGCTGAAGTTTTCATTGACAGCCGTACCTTAATTCAACTCTAGCAGTGCAATTAACTTATCTTCTGTTAAAGCTTCAAGCATCGACTATTTACAATGATATGTCATTGTGTCAATCCTGCACAAGGAAGTATCTCATATTAGCTCGTACCCTTATTCCTGTGTCTACATGTCAGTTCAAATCTGAAGAAAGACCCTCTGAAACTATTTTTAATATCAAATACAAGCAATACCGGATCAGAATGATTGACAGTATAAGACATATAAAACTAGCTGCCTTCCCAAAAAACAATTGCATTTCCCCAGGAATAAGTTCGTGCATTTCCATAGGCTCCCTTATAAACAAGTCAAACACGACTGTGGGGACAAAACCTTTATTAAAGTACAGATGGAGGGATAGGGGGGTTAGGCAACCGCTTCAAAACAGATCCGAACTTATTATAATATAAATGGGAAATTCGGTGTGACGAGATGACGTGCATTCACGCCGGCAATTAAAAGGGGTGGGCAGAACGCCATCCATCCATCACAGTGGATTACGAGGACACTATTATTATTAGCAGCCGCCGATAACCGGTTTAATCCGGTTTTTGTTCGGCCATTGTCGGCAGACGTCGGGTCTATCACACAACTGCATTGTGTTGTCGAGTGTGGACAGGGTGTGATGTCTCATTGTTCTTTGATTGTTAATATAGGAATAGATAATAGAATTAATAAAAACAGGTAACAGCTATTTAATTATATTAATATATTCTATATTTATCTTGAGGTCCATAATATAAAAGCGAAAGATTAGAAATAGGTACCTGCGGATTTTTAAAAGCTTTGCCATATAGGATATGGATTCGTAATACTCGGCGCATTCATAACAACGAGGTAAACTCTAAATCTTCATATTTTCACCGTTTTAGCAGTCAGTAGTTTTATACATAGCTATAATTGTGTACAAATTGTAATCTATTGAAATTTGTCTTATGCACTCCTTTTGTGCAAAAAATTAACATAGACATTTTCTTCCTGGTCTCGTGCCATAAGTATACCGTAAATCATGAGCTCCTGGGCTCAAGACCAGATAAAACTTGGGTCGGGCAAAGCGTCGTGTTAGGTTTTGCTAAAGAAAATTGTCCTTAACAGTATAGAATAATAGATCTCGTACTACATAATTTTTATCATTAAAATTTCTCTGCCTACTGCTTCAGGGTATACCGGCTTGAATGTAAGAATATAAACACCAAAAGAAAATATAATCGATCCAATTATTGGACACGAATAATGAGTACAGTCGCGTACGTTATTATTCCCTCTCAACATGAGACAAAACAGATTGTCCGAGATAATTACTGTATTATTGGAAACGAAAATGGGAAAGAATAAAAGAAATGTTAATAAACACTTATAAACTGAACACGGACACAATTACCGTTCAACTGAAGTAAGGCAAAAGATGTTTTATATTTTATTTCAACAAAAAGCATTTGAATTGTCTCTAAGATAAATAAAATCAATTGGCACATTATTTCAAGTGCCTAAAGAAGTTTGGACCAAAAATACTGTTGTTTAGACTTTTAAAAGAAATTGGTGCTATTCCGCTTTTATACTATGGATTTCAGTGATGACATTCGGATCAAAGACGTAGTCGCTTACCACGGGCCTCATTAGAAGGCTCAGGCCATTCAGAGGGCGACGGAGAAACCTATGCTCTGAGTTTCTCTGCATGACCGAATTAGAAATGAGGAGATCCGCAGGCAATCTAGAGTTACAGACATAGGTGTCCAGATAGCCAACTTGAAGTGGCAATGAGCAGGGCACATAGCTCGTAGAACCGATGGCCGTTGGGGCAAAACAGTTCTGGAGTGATGGCTACGCACTGGCTGACGCAGCAAGGGTAAACTCTCCATAAGGTAAACCGACAACTTGGTAGGGACTAAGACAATTGCCATCCACTAAGCACATTTTCTTTCCAAACAACAAACCTAACAACACTTAGCTCGAACTAGGAACTTCATAATTAGAAGCGAACCTAACCACAATCTTATGCCACAAGATGAGGAAGTTTTTAATCTCATCTTTATTTTTTTATCTAATTCATCAACCTTTGTCGGACGCCAGTGTCTAGACACAATGCTTTTATCATTATTAATAAAAATCTCGATGCGAAATAATACAAATAGTAATACAAATACCTGGCTAGTACATCAAATTCTGTTTTAGTGCACGTAAATGCTGGCTTGCCTTTGCTTTGTCACAAAGTATATGCACCCTACTGTTTATTATAGATTAATCCTGATCTTAACTAATATTATAAATGCAAATATAAGTTTGTTTGATACGTTACTATCTAACCGATCATCATTAAATTTTGCATACACGTTGTCATGGGTACTGAAAAAAACATCGGGTTCTTATATCCGTTACTTACTATAAAAAATATTCCGTTCCGGAGGGATAGAAATTTGACAAAATCTTGTATTAAATAATACTACTATTCCTGAAGTATTTGATCTCCTTAATATTATTAAGTAATTATTGTTATTATTTTTACATTTATTGTAGTCTGCCATATTATATGGTAGAGTTAGTAGTAATGACTACACAACTTATTGATATTAGTTGTAAAATATTGAAATTATATTTTATTGGTGATATATAAAAGTTCCCGTAACTTTTTGCAGGTATCTTCTCCCTTTGCCTAAACCTAGCAACTAACCTAAACTCAATAACCAATAAATGTTGACGACCATAAGTGTTACTTTGTGCCCTAAATTAGTAAATGATTTTGAAATCAAGAATGGCTGGATTTCCTTGAAAAGATTTTCATCCTTTGATAGAATTTAAAGATCAGCAATCCTTTGCGTGTTATTTCCTCAACTAACCTAAATCAAAGGGCCACTTAAATAGACGAAGATGTACGCTCCAACTCTTGTAGATTCTTCGCGATAAATAAAACAAAGCATCTGGTCCCCATTATTCAGAAATAAGTATAAATAATTCTGCAGCTCTCTCTAAGTGATATTCATGGCTTCAGCGTTCTCCAGTCATTATTTATTATATCTTGTTCGCGTTTGCAACTTACTTTTGCAGTTGTACGATGAGACCAGCATTTAGCAAGAAATATTATGCATTACTAGTGAATATCTAGGGAAATTTTGTACTTGTAGACATGATATGTACAAACAGGTTTGTTTTCTATTTTGGTATAATAAAAATAGATGAATTTTATATCACTATAGGGGCATACAAGAGTACGACCCGCCTGATAGTAAGCGGGCAGGTTAGCCTATGATAACTTATAATCCAAGGCTATTAATACGTGTAGCTTAAGGAAAAGTAATAGATATGGAATGAAGACTAATAATTGATCATACACTTAAAGTATATAAGCCTGTGGCACTCATATCCATAAAGCAAAACGCAGTAAAAGTGATACTTCTTTTAATCTGATGTCCAGTAATGGCACTACCTTGCACTAGACATCCGCTGTCAATTATTATGAACAAATGAGCATCTCAGTAAACGCGATTTCTTTCTAGTCCGTAATATAAACACAAACAAGACCTTTGCCGATAATAATAGATATAAAAACCAAACTAGGTAAAATTAAGATTATTTTAGTTGCAGTGTGGTGATTATTTTGGTTGGAAAACACTTCATAGTCTTCAATTCCATTTGCAAGCAGCTCAGTGATAGCGAACGACACTGCTGTGAATGAAGCTTCGATTTCTGCACTGAGAAAAGTTTTATAGACATTTTATGACAAGAAATTCTCAGATGCAGAACGGAGGCTGAATCTTTGCCCGGTAGACTGCAATAGGCTTACCGTTCTACTGAGTGTGTCTTAATACTACCGCTGGCGCAATTAAAAGTGTAACCTCCTTAACCTGCCCAAGGACATAGAGTGAGACTATGTATGTATAATTTTCTATCAAGTCAACATTCCAAACAACCATACATCAAAATATTCCATTCGCCAGTTAAAAAATCGGTGAATATTCAGCCTATGATCAACTCGCTTAACCGAATTATTTATTCGGTATAGATAAGACGAATGCTTACCATGATCTAGACGAGCGATGAGACTCATTCGTTTGATTTGAATACGTGCGGTTTGAACTTCACTTAATATATTGCCTCATTTATCTGTGGTTTATTCTGTTGGCCGTGTTTTAACGGGAGAGGAAAAATGTTAGGGAAATCCGATCTATTTTTTGAAGCCTCATGCTGTCGGTAATACTAGTAAGTAAAATGCTCAAGATTTGTGATGGTAGAACTTTTTTATTATGTTGTTGTAACTTAATCCTACTAATAATATTAATATTTGAGTTTGTTAAGATTAATTTTATTGGACTCGTTTTTTTATATATAGTATAGGATATACAGTATTAATGAAATTTACGTGTAAACATTCTTGGTAGGATAGGTAAAAATTCGGTTATACCCATATCTAAGGAGCTTTTTTGGGATCCACATAAAGTAAATGACACAATGTTATTTCTAAAAATCTTGTTACGGAATTTTTCATTTATAGTTTCATACCCATATTACTGAGAGGTAGACGTATACCCCTAAACCATAACTGGCGAAATACAGGTATACATTACACCCATGGTTTGTCCGTTATGGGTTTAAATCCCGCGTGATAGGAACCCAGCCTGTTGCCATACAGACACAGTCCCCGACTCTGTACTGCTAAGATAAGTACTATGATTTTGTTAATAGAAAAATCCAATAATACTATTATGTCCGACCCAGGCATCAATCCTGAAACCATCACATTCTCTACCGCTGCGCTACATTACTTGGAGTTTACCCGATTCGTACATCAAATCTGGAGTTTCACGATCAATCATAGGCATAGTACCAAAAACATCCCACGGGCCAACGAAGCAGTCCATTTATATTACCAGACAATACCAACAATTAACGTTAACGTCAACCACCCGTACTAACACCGTGCTTATTTTTACTAAATAATGCCGCACTACCACGGATTACTCTAATAAGGCTATGTCGATGAAGCACCAACTCCATACTTGCGAGAATAGCTTCATTTGTGAACCCCCTCTTCGTCCCTGACCTTCCCCCTCCGTGGTCCATGCCGAGACGTTGTGTAATTTCCGGACTCCCCCCTGTTCGATTATTCCTTCACTTTTTCCTCTCTCGAATCTGTTAAGAAGGTATTAGAAGATTAGAAGGACCGCCAGGGGCTTCCAACTCAAATTATATTGATATTGTATGTGTCTCACGTTTTCGGTAAAAACGCTCTTTATATTTAGGTTACCGGCGCTGGCTGATAAGACCTAAAACGTGTCTAGAAAAAGAAAGCTTTCATCCAACGTCTTATTAAATTTAGCCGGGGTATTAGATAAAGGTTTTATCCTGTTATATATTACATGATAACAACATGTACGTTGTTTTTTACAACTTAGATAACATCTTGTGTTCTGTTCTTGCGATGAGAAAAGTGTCAAACGCTCCTTGCGGAGACGGTATGCCAAAAATATTAGAGTGATCTTTGGTTACCGACTACAGCTACTAATATTTGTATGCGTGAACGACATTTCTAATGCTACTGGCCTTTTGGACGCGTTATTACCGCTTTTTATCCTCCGGACTAAGATGGACTATATGCTTGCTTACCACTATATATAGACGTCACTATGCTAACAATGTGTTTCCAAATTAAATCGATAGGAAGACTTAAGATAGGTGTGGGTTACATGTACAGTCTACGAATAGCTCTACATTTAATAAATTATTGTTCTTAAGTAATAAATTGTCATTAAAATACTAATCCTGTAACTATTATATGTCGGCCTTGGTGGCGTAGTGGTTAGTGTAACCGACTGCCACGCCTAAGGTCACGGGTTCGATTCCCGCACAAGTCAAACATTTGTGTGCATGAACATGGATGTTTGTCTTGGTCTGGGTGTTTCTATGTATAATATGTATGTATTTACAAAAAAAAAAGTATATGTATGTTTATCCATTGTCTAGTACCCATAGTACAAGCTCTGCTTAGTTTGGGCTAGATGGTGTTGTGTGTATGTGGTAGAATATTATTATTATTATTATTATTACTCCTGTATTAGATTAGAAACAATAGGAACCATCATCATTGTGTATGATTAATTAATATAACATCTTACAATAGTTTATCGACTTATGCCGCTGACTGTAATTCAAGCATATACAGGGTGTCCAAGAACCTGGCGTCCAACTGGATTCCCAGGATGCCCCAAGTTCTAACAGTACTCAGAAAAATATTTTAAAAAATCCACCCCATGTACTTACAGAATTATACTGATTTCAAAAAAAAGGGGAAATGAGCACCCTGTGACATACTTTTGAATGCTGTGACTGCTAATGCTGATAATTTCGATATTTCTTGGAGGTTTTGTAATCTAGGGTATTGCTGTGTCTAAATAGAATGTAAAAATAAAGTACTTATTGTACCATTTTAAAATAAAATATTATTTTAACTAAAGGTGATATGGAAAACTATTGAATTTCGCAACTTTGACCGACTGTAGTGTAAAAAAAATGTACCAAAATAGTATGGCAAGTGACGTCAAATTTTGACGCGTTTATTCCTCTTTTTAAAAAGGTATAATACTTACACATTAATTTGAAAAAAAAAATTTTGATAATATTTTTACTCAACAACCCAATTTTTACGAAGTGCCTACCTACTAACGGTAACTGTCGGACCCTTTCTTATCTTAGAAACTGTTATGTTACTACTATTATTTACTTCGGTTCCAAGAGTGAGCAAGAAGGAAATACACACAGGTAGATGGGTTCCCAGTAGAATAAAAGCAAAGAATGTTAGTTTAAAGATATTTTATTACAATAAATGTTCAAAATGTTGACCACCCGCGGCAATACAAGCTCTCACTCTCCTTAAAAAGGACCGCTTTATGTTTCGCGAGTAACTTTTTTGACGTATCACCTGCACTGCTTGTGTTATCTTCTCACGAAGGTCAGCGATGTCATTAATGGGCTTCGCATAAACGAGCTCCTTCATAGTTCCCCAGAAAAAAAAATCCAGCGGATTTAAGTCAGGTGAGCGGGCTGGCCACGGGATTGTTCCTGATCGCCCAATCCACCTGTTCGGGTATTGCTCGTCCAAAAACTCTCTAACGGATACGCGAAAATGTGCTGGACAGCCGTCGTGTTGGAACCACATATCTGGTGGGGTCTCTTCTAGTAAGTTTGGCAAATCATTTTGAAGAAAATTTAAATATGATTCGCCAGTCAAATTCTCGGGCATCTCAAATGGACCAATAATATTCCCACAGAGAATACCGGTCCACATGTTCACTTTGAACCGGTACTGGGATCTATCTTCTCGCATCAAGTGCGGATTTTCCACATGCCACTCGTGCAAGTTGTGTAGGTTCATGTAGCCATCCTTCTTAAATGTAGATTCATCTGACCACAAAATTTTGTCGATAAAGTTTTCGTCTTCTCGATGTTTTTGCAGGATTGTTTCACAAAACGCGACTCGGCTCGGATAGTCTCGAGGTAAAAGACTTTGCACTCGCTGTACGTGGTACGGATGATATTCTTCTTTTTGGAGAATACTGTGTGCTGTGCTCTTCGGTATCCCCGTATCAGCTTCTATTCCTCGCACAGAGATGCTTGGATTTGCCGACACCGCCTCTAAAACTTCATCGCGTATGAAGTCATTTACGGGTCGTCCTTCACCAGCTACTTGATTGGGGAACCGCCCGTCACATAGTGATCTGTGCACATTAATGAAAACTCGATGGTCGGGATATCGCGTAGCCCTCGGATACCTTTCTCTGTAAAGTCTCGCTGCAGCTCGTCCATTACCTCTACATTCTCCATAAATGTAGTGCATATTTGCGTATTCTTGCGGAGTGTAGGTCGCCATGGTAGCACACACAAAACACAAACTGTCCAAACACAGGCAAAGGTCGTCGTAAAGAGTTCGTTTCAAAGTCCAGAGCACAAAGAGTAATCGAGTCCAATAAACAAAGCTTTAAATCGTAGTACGTGATCAATGGTAACAATAAGAGAGAGGTGCGTAGTAACGGCAGGAGGCAGTGACGCGTACTGACCGTACTGTTATCCTAAATAGCACGATCCCAGATAGCGTCACTATCTATCTCACTCGCACCTCTAACCTTTTTCTCCCTCACTCTTACATGAATAATGGGGTACCATAAAGAAGAACCAGCAAATCGCAAAGATAGTTTCTGTCTTGCTCCCTCCTGTTGTAATAACGAATCACTATGGTGAGATGCATGCACATACCGTCCCTTACGGTCTAACCTGTTTTTTGAGAGGCCTGTTGTTATTTTTATGAGCATACAACAGTAATTCTTTAGAGGTTAGATTCAATTCGTCGTAAATTTTTCTTTCTAAGAATTCTGTAAGACATCGTAAAAATTGGGTTGTTGAGTAAAAATATTATCAAAATTTTTTTTTTTCAAATTAATGTGTAAGTATTATACCTTTTTAAAAAGAGGAATAAACGCGTCAAAATTTGACGTCACTTGCCATACTATTTTGGTACATTTTTTTTACACTACAGTCGGTCAAAGTTGCGAAATTCAATAGTTTTCCATATCACCTTTAGTTAAAATAATATTTTATTTTAAAATGGTACAATAAGTACTTTATTTTTACATTCTATTTAGACACAGCAATACCCTAGATTACAAAACCTCCAAGAAATATCGAAATTATCAGCATTAGCAGTCACAGCATTCAAAAGTATGTCACAGGGTGCTCATTTCCCCTTTTTTTTTGAAATCAGTATAATTCTGTAAGTACATGGGGTGGATTTTTTAAAATATTTTTCTGAGTACTGTTAGAACTTGGGGCATCGTGGGAATCCAGTTGGACGCCAGGTTCTTGGACACCCTGTATAATAATTAGGTACAAGAATAAATGCTATAAGATATGGTACACATAGTATAGCAGCGTAAAGTTCTTACTAGTAATGCACGTGTCGAACATATTCCTGAATATTCCGATGCCTTCTTTAAATGGTCTAACAAAACGTCTAATATAGGTATAATGTTGTCAATACATTCAAATACAATAAAATTTAAGAACTTTGCTGCGCTATAAGCTACTCGCTTCATTCAAGTTTCCTTTAAATAATAATAGCATATCACATACATTAACCCCAATATTACTATAATAAAATCACCATACAAAAGGAAAACATCCTTTAAAGAAAATGTTCGTGGGAAAACGCGCACTCAGGCCTATGCCAAAATCTTCTACGTCATGCTTACTGGATCCCCAAGGTGGGTCCAGCCCTTCGCTTTTCACTTAGCAACCATTAATAACTAAAAGGTTGTTCGTAAGGCTGTATGTCTGAATACGTTTGCCGGCATTACGTGCATTTTGGGAATGAATCGTGGATTTTCTATGAGTGAGGTTTTGTGGAAAATGCTTTGAAATGGTGAGTGGAACGGATGAAAGGACACGTACACGTGAATATTTATAAGATTGTCATTGCTCTGGTCTTGAGTCAGCCATGATGAATAAAAATTCTGAGCTTATTCTGTTTAAATTGAAATAGCGTAGGATGGTGATTTGAACTTTTAATACAACTTATATTTTAACTATTAAACCGAATATATATTGCTGAAGGCTTTGGCAATAGCACTTTGATAGCTACGTCTCGGTTTATCGTAATATAAAGTGAATCTTTGCTTCTAAGGCGATTAACATTTGCGACATTTTGAATTATTTTATTATGTAGAGAAATTTATTATATTTCTCAATGCAGTATATAAGCTATAACGGGCTTCTTCTCAGTATGGGAATGGTTAGACCATTGTCCAACAAGCTGACTCAGCGCGGGTTGGCAGACTTGCGCATATCTTCGAGAACATTATGGAGAACTTAGGCATATAGGTTTCCTCGCAATGTTTTCCCTCATCGTTAATGCGAGCGATAATTCAATATTTAATACATATACATATATACGCAGAGGTATGCCTTAGGATCGAACTTAAAACTTGGAGATACAGTGGTAAGTAATAGTTGAATACCATTTCATAATCACAATAATAATTCATACCTAAGAAAATAATAATAAAAAATATGTAGTTCTTTTTTTCTGTTGTTTAAATATTTATAAAGTCCCCGGCGATACAGGAATAATTTCTAGCATGGTAGTTGACTTTAAAAAAGAAACAAATATAAATATTTTTGAATTTCGAACAATATTCAACTATTTATATTGCTAACCTTACACGTAGCTACTGAGAATATTCACTCAAGTAAAGCTCAATAACACTGCTCAACCAAGGAATCGAAAACATGAGTACAGTTCCGCATTTGCTGACAAACTCAGCAATATTCGATCGTTACCGGAATAATAATATTCAACGATAACGCATAAATTGGCACTTGAGCTCGTCAACTTGATATTATTAAATCATTACCTACATTATGTTCTCTTTTATAATATAATCGCTAGTTTACCTTCTATAAAAACAAACATAGTGACATGTAGAAGTAATGATCCTCTTACGATATACATATATACCTGCATAGACGGGAAGCTACGCTATGTATAAAAAATGTGACGTCGACCAAAAAGGACGTTTTAATATTTGAAGAGTAAAAATATTATCTCTGCATTTTACTTTATATTTTAAAAACCTTAAAGTAAAAAGTTTATCATCTCGTAACTTGTTAAAGCGTAAGGCTGACGAGGTTATTGCCGTTGCCTCTGTATTAACCCTCTAAGGAAATATATTTTAGAACTGCAGTAATGTCCCCCACAAAAATTATGAAAAATACTGCCTTTTATAATCCTTCCTAAAAATAATACGTATAGCGCGGCGGGTTAGGTCAAGTCGTTTGTCATCCCGAAGGCAGCCAGTTAGGGGCCAAACATACATTCTCCGATCCGGGCCGGTTTGTTTCGGGCATTGGTTGGTGCCATAAATAAAACTATGTTGATTTTTCATATATTTAGACAAACATTATTATGACTGTCTCGGTGGCGCAACGGTGCAACTGCTTTGCATGGGGTCTCGAGTTCGAATCCCGGGTCGGGCCTAACACTACTATTATTAAACTTTACTACTATTTAAGCTATATATTTTCTAATTAAAACTATTTATATTTAAGTTTACACTTTGCCCCGACGTTTCGGTTGCTTTACAGCAGCCATTTTCACGGGGAGACTAAGATGGTAGTTGTCCCAACGTTCTGAAGTGTAGCTAGTTATTTCAAAGTACCCAAACATAATTTAATCTTTGGTGTTCCTATTTACGCAGAATGAGCTCAAAGTATCATTAAGTCTAGCTGTGTTTTGCTTCTTCTTGGGTTTGACTATTTGAATGACTGGATCCCAAGCTGGTGGTACATTCCAACCATCCTCTCTATTGAAATTAGGATGTTTTTTAATTTGAATAGCCTCGCGATGCATCCTTGGTAGGAATCGGTGTTTTTTTGCGAGAATATGTGGTTTGTCAAATCGTAGGTGGTTGGTCCCCTGTTGCACATGTTCACACACAGCACACTTCAACGAGCGTTGGTATTTAACATCAGCTATATGTTCTTTTATGCAGGTGCCTATGCTTCTCTTGGTTTGCCCAATGTATGAGAGTCTGCAGTCACAATCTATTTTATAGACCCCTGCATCTTGTAAAGGTAATTGGCACTTGACGGATGGTAAAAATTTACTTATCTGCGTTGGCGGCTTGAAGTATGTGTTGATTGAAGCTCGCTTCAAAATGTAGCCAATCTTGTCAGTGACAACCCTTACATATGGTAGTATGGCCGGCTGGCGCTCGATTGTGGCTGGATTTTCTCGGAATCTGTGACGGCGGCGCGGCTGTTGGAGCTTGTTGTCTTGCAGTACTTCCTTGACATGTTGAAGCTCGGCGTCCAGGTGTTTCTTGTCACAGATCCCGTGGGCTCTCTGAAATAAAGACATTCCCACGGTAGCTGACTGTTTAGGATGGTGGTGAGATTCACTGTTTAAGTATCTGTTTGTATGGATCTTTTTCCTATACAGTGTGGCTCAAAGTATGATCAGGATTCCTGATGACAAGTACATCTAAGAAAGCTAATGAATTATTTGCCTCTAATTCCATAATAAATTGGATGTTATTATTAATGGAATTAAGATGTTTTAGGAATGCATTTACACTATCTGTTGGTAATATTGTAAAAGTATCGTCTACATACCTCTTATAAATCCTGGGTGTGACGGTGGTGGTCTGCAAAACAACGCGACAAAATCCGTATAAAGTGTTTAATTTCAATGTATAACATTCGCGTAAACATAAGACAATATGACACAAATAAATTTTATATGCGTTCAGCAATAACGTAAATCTCTAGTAATTTGCTTTATTTGGGTATAACACAGCTTTAGTATATTCTGCTGATATTGCAAATGTAATCAATCAGTGGTATCGAGTTCGATCCCAAGGCGCGCATCTCGGACTTTTCGAAGGTATGTGCGTATTCAATAGTTAATTATCACATGCTTTAACGGTGAAGGAAAACATCGTGAGGAAACCCGCACTGGGCCAGCATGGTGGACTATGGCCGAACCCTTCTCACACTGAGAAGAGGCCCGTGCCCAGAAGTGGGATAGTTTAATACAGGGCTGATATTATTATTATATATTATCGGTTAAGTTCACAGCGTCGGCCTCGATGGCGTAGTGGTCAGTATAACCGACTGCCACGCCTGTGGTCGCGGGTTCGATTCCCGCACAAGTCAAACATTTGTGTGCATGAATATGGATGTTTGTCTTGGTCTGGGTATTTCTATGTATAATATGTAAATATATACAAAAAAAAAAGTATATGTGTATGTTTATCCATTGTCTAGTACCCATAGTACGAGCTTGTACTTGCTTAGTTTGGGCTAGATGGTGTTGTGTGTATGTGATAGAATATTATTATTATTATTAACAAAAATCTGTTGAAAAGGTTTATGTAGCATAACATTTAAACTCTCGCGATGCATAAGTGCCAATCAGTGCAGCTAGTGACCACAGCCAGTGTAACCTGCTCAAAACTACAAGCATCAAAAATGTAAACATTATGCACGATTGCGTTCACCAATCGAGTCGGAGCGGCACACGGGCGCCCAAACACAATAGGTTTGCGATTATGCCTGATATACCAACAATTGACAGCTTTATTTGTAATGTTTGTATGTATGTAGAATTTCACATTATCTATACGAAATTTGAGCTTAATGGCTGTTGTAAACGATGCGGAAAACGCAATTAAAGGTTCTAGCGCGGGCTGTACGCGTCGTGTAAACAATTGTACCAACCGCACAAGTAATCCATATGATTAACTCGTGCAAAATAAACGATGCTTAGTGTATCAAATAATATATTTTTAAGGTTTGTATTTAACTTTTAAATTACAAAATCGAAGAGTAGGGAATATCGGGTATCATGAGTTTAAACTGTTAGCACATTGAAATTGAACACTTTATACGGATTTTATCGCGTTGTTATTTTACTTTAAAACACTTTTATTACATAATTTTGAAAACTCTAACACTATTATTATTGAACTTTACTATGCTATTTAATTTAATTAAAACTATTTTTAGCACAATCAGTTTTTGATTCTTATCCTGAATACAAGAGCAGGACAACTTGGACAGTAGTTATGTTCTGTAATTTACATTCTTACTAAACTTATATTATAAGCATTATTACATAATGTCTAACAGGCAGAGATATCTTACATCCACATTTGCAATCTATATTTTAAGTCGGACTTAGTAGGAGCTTATTGCTACATATTACAGATACAGCCTGCCTTCTATTTGGTCTCGTGTCATAAATTTTTGTTTATATGCCGATCGTGAGATAACAGGTTTAATGTCTCATTCTTCTTCTTAAAATGTGCCCAGTAGAACGCAACATGTTCGTCATCTCGTACGTGGAATGTAATAGACCATAGTGTATGAGGTCTCGGACCTAGTTCCCGGATCGGGCAAAGTGTCACTAGATTTTTCTGTTCGAAAATTCTTAGTAGCAGTAAAATGACCAGCAATGTGTCCGATGTATAGGAACGGGATCGCCTGTGTAACGTGGAACAAGAAATATGGTTAAATGTTGTTGTAATGGATCTTTGCTTACCCTTCCGAGTCTAAATAAGCGTGAATCTATGAGAAGTTACTCATAGTTTCACGCATGGAGTCTAGTTGGACTCCATAGTTCAACTAAGATTCCGAACAGTAGATTCCAATACCACTTCGCGTATTTTCATACCGGTAACAGTACAATCGCTTACGAGTCCGGCTCGATATAGAAATGTGTGCAATCACCTTAAAAGCGGGGTAGGGGCTGAAATATGCCACGTTTTCACTTTTTTTATCCACTCGCCGGTTGAGTAAGGCGTGTGAATAATTTAAGTAGGCTTTCGGTTAAAAAAATGAACCGACGTCACTTTCCGTTTCGGTGGTTGCGATAAACGCCCGCCTACCATGTTTAGTGATAACAGCTGAAGTATATTTATCTGTAGGATGGGAAAGTTATATTCTTATGTTTATAAGTGGTTTTGAGTAACGGTTCATATATTTATCAAAATTTTTTTACCCTCTTTTAGTTTAATCTCTTGGCCGATGCTTAGAAGCATTGCATTTTTAATAATGTCTGGTTTCGAGCTTATTGATGAGTTAAAAACGTAACACTAAGTTGCGATATATTTCATAAAATGAAATGACGGACAGATAACACACAGATTAAGACTTTAAAAAAAAAACAACTCCCGCACTAGGAAAAACAATAATTCCTGTTTAACCTGTTCCTGTTCCTGTCCCTTAACAAACATTCAAACAACGGACACAAAGAACACAGACTCGGAAAGACCATTTGTGGATCACACAAATTTTTGTCCCGTGTGGGATTGAACCCACAACACTCGGCGCGACAGCAGAAGCGAGGCGAACACTTAAACCACAACGCCATCCGTGCAGTCAAAGTGAAGTCTTTGGATTGAATATGTTTTTGACCCATATATGTAGAGGTCGAACAGTGAAATCTGAAGGGTAAGCAGAAACCTAGTATACACATATTTCGTCAACTACGGTATAGGTCCTACTTCATTATATCGCTTTCTGGTACTCTGCCAGACTCTGTGCTGCTTTTGAGAATTCTTCTTCTACTACTACTTTGCTTGACACATTAATCGAAACCGAGACACCCATCAGTCGCATTCACGTTACCAAGGTAGCCTTATTTAATCTATACTAATATAATAAAGCTGAAGAGTTTGTTTGTTTGTTTGCTTGAACGCGCTAATCTCAGAAACCACAGACCCGAATTCAAAAATTATTTTGTGTTGGATAGCTCATTTATCGAGGAAGGCTATAGGCTATATAACATCACGCTACGACCCACGGGGGAGGCGCAGTAATCATAAATGCGGGTGAAACTGCGGCCACATCATCTACATAAAATGTTTTAAAGTTCAGATGCTGACATAGACTAGACTGTTAATCTTGCCAAAAACACAATTATTCTAATATAATCACTCTGTCCATTTTTTAATCTGGTAATTGAACACGGGGCCACCTAGGCACGAGTAAGAGCAAATTTACGTCTGTAGACTAACGAGGCCTCCCGAGCGTTATGACATCCCTTTCTTTAATGAGGTTGAAACAGAGTTATGCTGTCTTCATTATTAGGTTTCTAGGTTTTAAAAAGGCAAATTGTGCACTATGGATGAAGTTCTATGTCGCGGGGAGTCTACAAACATATGTATATACACACAAAAAACATTCACCTAAATTTAAAACAATAATTTGTGAATCACCCAAACAATTGTTTCGTGTGGGATTCAAACTTATAACACTTATCGCGGCAGCAGCGGTGAGGCGACTGATGGCTGCGCTTTCAGTGCAGTCACATCTGCTGACTTCGCTAATTCAAAACTATCATAAGAGAAGAATCTGGCTTGTCAGCATAGCATAGGCAAGCTAGCATAATCGCTTAAATTCTTTTTTAACATCATTAAACTGATATGCAATCGCACATGAAATTTTAAAACACCTGATTAATATCTATTACATTTAAAACCAGCAAAACAAACGTACAAATAAAAATTAAGGGCATAAAACTCAATGTATAAGACACTAAACTTGAGTTCGCAATGTAGTGGGTACGATTTTCACTGATTGCACTAGCGATATATATTCACTCCTAATACAAGCGCTTACCTTAACCAGAGAGGTTAACAAAAATATTAGTCACAAGAATATTAGCAATTTAATTGCTGGCAATAGTATCAAAAAATATATTTAACACACAGGTACGAGTATATGGACGTCTTAATATCGCTGCCAGTGCTAGTCTCATAATAAATGTGCTTAAAGTACCAAAACATTGTGAGAATAAATAGAATGTATCCTAAAACACCCACGAGGGGTCACTTCAGTGTTAGCCATTTGTCATGCGTGAGCGAGGTCAATGACCGGTATTGCCGCTTTGCATTCTCCGGTTTAGAGTTACGAAGTTGAAAATTTTCTAAATTATTTAAGGCTTTTAAAATGTTTATTCAGCTATTATTGTCGATACCGGGATTTTTAGTTCAATTTAATGTCCTGTTAGTCTCGCGGTATTAATGTGCTGACGATCGTGAGGTTCTCGAATCAAATCGCGGGTATAGCAGTATCAGTATTTCTTTTGTTGACAAAATTTGTTACTGCTCCGCAAAGGCTTAGAACTTGCTTGGTAAACGGTCCCGCTAGATGAAAATAGGTCCTTTATTGCGTGGGACCTAGACCGTATTAAGTAAAATGTGGGTGTAAAACACATACAGGCATGCTTTTCTTTGACTTAAATTGTTATAAACGCCACCAATGGCATAAGACTCGTCGTAAAAACTGCAAATGAAATGTGTTGCTGCCAATATGGCGCTGTATAAGTAGCTCTGAGAATCGCAGGTACAACTTGCTATTATAGAAACATGACACAAGGTCACCACAAGGTCATTTGTCTGCCAGAGGTACTTTCTCAAGGCAGGCTGGTCTAAGTGCCCAATCATGGCAGCAAGCCCTCTTGTGGCTACTTGTCTGTGTGTTCATTTTTTTATTGATGCTATTTAAAACCCATAATAATATGTAGAACTATATTTTTGCGCTTATGTTAGCTCCCCATTGTGATGATTTGGGTTTAAAGATTGTGCAAAGTAACTGGGTTTTCCCATCTCTAATTTGTCAGAAGCAGGAATGTGCCGAGTATACAGCTTTCAACGTTGAACTTTATATATGGCTGGTGAAATGTATGCGTAGTACATGTCTGCCACCCATTACGGGATATACAAGCGTATGTATTTTAAGCACATCAAAATCCATTACAGCTGGGTTAACATATAATTGCCGCGGTTGACAACAACTCGAAAGACATCAAGAAAGTCGTTGTAAAGGAGCACAGCGGCAGCCGGCTCCAAATAACCGAATTAGACAAGTTCTAACACGATATTGTATAACGAGTGAATAAAGAAACTCGGCATAAGTGAAACAAAGCATTAATTACAAGGGCGTACAGTGCGAAGTCTCCACCCTCCGCACCGCACCCCCGCTACCCCTCCAGCAGTCACTCCCGCGGGGCGCGGGGCGCGACTCCTTGATTTACTGCGACGCTACCCAGGAAAATTATTCCCGGTTAGTGATTTACAACCTCGGCGTTTTTACCTGCATTATTTAACAACCAAAAGTGCATAATGTACTCTATTTTGGGGGGCATAGAGTAGTGTTTCATATGTGGGTGTGTGTATGAAGTAATTGCTGCGTATCGTTAATTGTTGTGATTGTAGTTTGTAGTGTAGTCTTGTTCAAGATATGCACGCACACACACACATCCTTTATTATTATATAGACGCAATAAATTTGTTTCGTTTGAGAGATTGCAACGTTGTTTAAAATGCCGTATCATTTAGGTGAGGAAAGAGTTAGGCTGAAATATTTTGTAGAAGATTGCCTTGTTGGTCCTAGTTCGATGTCCGCTGCGTTATTAGGATTTCCTGTTAAAATATTTCACTAGCAATATGGAATTTGACATCTTTGACGTTCATAAATGAATAAATGACTTTTACTCCGATTTTGACAATATGCCTGGCAATAGTTGTCTACCACGCAATGTGCGAAATTTGGTACATACTTATCTTTTTGAATTGTCAACCGATTTAAATGAAACAGAAAATGTTTTCATATTGCGTATTCAAGTATACATTATTGAAACGGCATATAAATTATATCAACCATTGTGGAGACTAACGTTCACAAACAAGCAGGCAACCTGATCAAAAGCCTTTTGATGAGTGGGATATAGATAATATTGGTTATTCGTATATTCACATTGGTATTGAGAGGAATCCATCATATATTTCTTTTGGGATTTTATTTTATAGCGAAGGCATCGACGGAGTCGTAAACAGGCTGCTGGTATTTATGTTAGAGGCGAAATATATGTTCTGTCACGCGTTTTATCTTATTGGGTAAGCAGCTCTCGTATATAGTTGAAGTATTACATTCACGTATGTATAAATCTATATAACATGCTATAAAAATGTGGGTATAAAATAGGGGACACTAGAATATCATCCTAATCTAATATTATAAATGTGAAATCATTTTTGAATGTTTGTTACTCATACTCAGGTTTGGATGAAACTTGGCATATGTATATATATATATATATATATATATATATATGTGTGTATATAGACCGAATTTTGGAATAATTCTTAGGAGGTTACATGAGACTTTTCATCCTGGCGTGTACTCCCGTGTACTTTACGCGGGCGAAGCTGCAGTTAGAAACGAATTTATTAAAATAGTAGGGTACAAAGTGTAAGCCATATTTAACTTAAAATAAGGGATTGGAACATATATATATATAACCATATAAGAAGATTAGGATCTAGTTATGTATATGAGGTAAACTAGGCTTTCTAATTCTTTCATAAACTTTATTACTTAATAGCTTTTATTTCTTTAAGTCTATACCTAGAAACTAAATCTCGACAGGACCAATAAGGCTCCCGTTAGACCCTTTTGGGTACACGTCCCTATAAAGGTTAAATGCGAAAGTAATTCTTAAATAAAGCGGTTCTATTACCCTAACAGCCAGGGCTGTGACCACAGGTGAAAGGTCAGGTAATCTAATCCGTAGACCCGTCTCCCGCAGCTATTGAGCAAGGGAGCGAACTTTATAACACCGCGTGAAACCAACCTGCCCATAGCTAAGACCTCTGTTATTGAAGGCTGTACAGTATCGACTGCTTGCATGGCTAGGCAAATTAAAGCAAGTAAAAGTAAAAAATGGTTTATAACTGCAAAAAGATACAGAGATACATTATAAAATGAAAACATAAATACTTATTTGTTTATGCCACATCAATCAATCAATCAGCCCATCGCAGTCCACTGCTGGATATGTATTTGTGCCACATAATACATATTAATACTATGATGAATAACCACACGAAAATAAAGAAAGATCAGTACCAAAATGTACCCTGTGTTACTGCATACATATTGCAGACAGCTTAATTTCATAGGTAACCTAAGTCTCTTTTGGTTTCCTAACTAGGCAAGTCTGTATCGAGGAAACCTTGAATTGCATACAAATAATTTTAGTAAAGAGCTTAGTAATAACAATGAAATAAAAGAAATACATTTAAATTTCATCTTTATAACCTCCTCTGTAGAGTTGTAACTTAGACTTTTTAATCACTTGTTTATAATGTAGTTAGCTAACTACATTATAAATAAATGGTTAAAAAGTCGTCGTCTTTCGCTCTAGTTTTATTTCTAATATGACAATTTCTGGCCACCATGTTGCAAACATGAACACACACAAATTGATCAAAACGTTGTGCAAATCAAGTGTTAACAAATCGAAGTAATTTATACGTCAAAGTGTCGCAGTTTTCATAGCTGCACATGATCGCATAAAATTATGCCGCCGGCCGTACTAATTTGAAATGAAATGCTTTTTAAACTATGTTATTACAAAGCCACAATTAAATTTAAAAAGTATAACGAAATTAGATAAAACAGCCATATTAAATTAATATTATTACTTTTGCTATAGTGTCCAGACCTTCTATCTGTAACTTCGTTTACCTTGTTCTTAAGATCAAAGCTATAGAAACCTTTCTCTTTGCCGGTTTAGAAAGGAGTTTATATCATTATCCAGCCTATAAACTATCTCTCTACTATGGAAAAAGCTACGTTGCTCCGATACTCCAATGTTGCGTAAAAGAGTGACAAACATAAGCAAATACGCATTTTTAATGTGCGTAAGGTCAGGATAATATATGAGGCCAACTAGTCCTGCCCAGAGCCTCACGCCACCACGTGATCAATCGCATCACCACGGCGTCCATCCCAGTCAGCCAGACAGGGGCAATAAATACAAGCGTCTGGTCCCCCGATCGATTCCCGTGCGATGCGGTAACTCTGTACTTCGAGCAGGTGTAGGGAAGGCTTTGTGCTAACGCGACAGGTGGAAGAATCGACTTTGCCTTTTTCACGTCTCTACGGAGATATTTTTTGCGTTGAAACGGTATAGGAGTTAGATTTATTCGTGGAATGTAATTGAAGGTTTGGGATGTCGTTTTTAATTTATTAGACTGCGGTGTTTTATGTAAGGAGGGTTGCTCTGAGGTGTTGGATTTAAAAGTTGTAATGTGTATATGATAACTACGTAGGCTAAAGGCTAAGCGGGAATCGAATTTGCGCTGCAAAGGTTCCATAATACAAAGTAATGATGGGAACATTACTGACGTGCAGCTGGTTTTTGTTTGTTGTTCTACTTTACTGTTCAAACATGAATCGTTCCAAGAAGCATCACACAAAATCTTAAAATAAAGATGTTTCTTTTATAGTTTCATTATCTTGAAGATATTTTTATATAATATGAGATCAATAATTAAATTTTAAATAATTACAGGTACTCTACAAACCACACTCAGCGATAGTTGCAACTGGTAAGTACCTATTTATAATAAATTCCTATATTTTGGGTGAAATTACTATTTGAATTGCCACAAATCGAAAAAACTATGTCTTGACACATACATGATATCTCAGGTTCGATCGATCGGGCTAGGCAAAGTGTTACCTATAACCCTAACAGAAGAACCCAGGTTTTCCTGTCTAGATATTGTTAGAAGCAGCAGGTTTTGGGGGTATGCCTAGTGCAATCGGTTCGCCACCAACGCCTACGATAATATAAGTCTATGTATATATGTATGTTTATAACTACTTCTTACAGAGTAAATGTAAGCTACAAATACACAAGTTCTGCTAATAAATTAAGTTGTGCAGCTATTTGTATTTTTTATATCTTAGAGCCTAAATAAAACCAGTTATGTTGTACAGAAACCGTGAAATTCAAGTCCGAGTCGGACAATACGCGGCAAACAGAAATATTTTCGTCCGATTTACCGCCGTAGCAATATATCGTAGCGCTACGTCGTAGCACAATGGACTCGTAGAGCGTGGCGTAGAACGGCGTAGCCACAGCACGTGAAAGCTAGGGTAACATATGTTTAGAACATCCTGGGACACTTAAAATTTATGACGTACATTTACCAGATTTTGCGCAGCTATTTGTAATTTTTGTATCGCGATACAAATGGAATTGGAATTCTGTCCACTGGGAGTTATAGTAGACGATCTATGTTTCTTAAAAATCTTTGTTGTGTATTTAACATAAATAACAGTAATAATAAGTGAGGGTGATAATCCCGTAATAATTTATTGACCGTAACGGAAATGTTTGTAACAGAAAAACAAACGCTCAACCCCATTCGGGGTCCAAATTAATCGATCGAAAGGATTCGTTTAAGAGCGGAAATTGTGCTGAACATTAGCAAGCAGTTGATATGAGCTGTTAGTATCTGTTTGCGAATTTAAATATTAGATATAAAAATATATAGATTTTGATAATGGAATGGTTTTGATATTTTATTAGACTGAATCCAATCACAACATATCAATCGTATCATAAACTTAAAGGCATTGCCATTATTGTACTATGAAAGGAGTTGTATGTTTTTGTTATGTCTTCATTATTTAATAGTCATAATGGATCCAAAACTATAATGTAAATGGTTTTTGTGTCTGTTTGATAGTATTCTGTTTAGTGTGTCAATAAATAAAGAAATAATAATAATAAATCTCTTGCTGGCTAAATGTGAGTGTAATATATATGTAAGTATGTACATATGCCGAGATAAAGGCGCATATATCTATTAATATGGAACTTTTGTGCATAATGTGTCTGGTTAGATTCCAGGGTCTGACAAAGTGCTATCAAGGAATTTGCTGTAACAACACGGAGTCTAAAACTCTGCCAGGTAGACATGAATATTATTCCTCTTATTACGTAGAACCTTAAAATAATAACTTGAGAAAAGTAGGTATAATACATTTCTACCTACATCTTTATAAACATGAGAGTATGTATGTAAATTTATTTGAATAGTATATTCAGAATTTTCATTTGGTATACACGCAAAAGTTTAACTAACGCCATTCACGCCGACTGGTATCACACAATACCATCGTCCAGTAAATTTGAGAGCGACCTTTTTCCAACAATAGAAAGGTTAAGACTGGCACTGACATCACATCTATCATTTCTTATGTATGTATACAATAAAGACAGCTAAGATGGTAGAAGCAATACCCATCTCAATAGATTTATTATGAAAACTGAAATTATAAATCGATTGCTCTCCATTCAATGCATGCAATATATGTAAAGTGGAGCAATGATATTCGTTACATGGAACGTTTATATGTCCAAAGTACCCGCACAAGTAACTGGTTTAATAAACTCACGCATATAGCTACCGAATACCTTGTACTAGTTATTTGCGTCCTGTAAGAGCATTTTTCAATTATGATACACAGTCCCACGCCTATTTCCTCGAAAGGTTAGACTAAGGTATATTTCTTTCACATTTCACCAGCTATTGGCTTAGGTTGCACATAATAAGAGACGAGACTATTGCCGGATACCAGGTATAGTTCCAGGGTCTGTGAAAAAAGTAATACCAAATTCTTCAATTCGACAATCGAACTTGAAACGTCATGCACAGAAATCACATTCAATACAACAGTACTATGGAAGCTAGTAATCATAAAAAAAAACATGCGGGCAGTCTTTGGGGACTGCCGATAAAAGTGAAAACTAAGTAACTAGCGTGCGGTGACGATGAAGCGACTTTCATGCTTTTTGTTCATCTAAAAAGTACACATATATATATACAGTATACATATAGCTCATGGAAAGCGTTCGGTGATGATGACGCGAGTTCCATGATTTTTGTTTACCCAAAAAGTGCTCAACGCGACTAAAGAAGTTTTCACTTCAATAACTCGAACAGTTTTTAAACTGTACGTTACGATAATGTCCATCGACGTGGTGACCGTAGTGAAAGCCTGCAGAAGCCTCACGGAGGCTCCATTGGACCGTCGCCAGTGAAACTCGAGCATGACCGGACTCGCAGATCGATGGGACAAAACAAAAAAATTAGAGCACACTCATTGAAATGAGGCAACAATTCCATTTTTCAACTTGTCCCCGCCCAAACTTATTTCGCAAAGGACGGGTCCAATTTGCTCTGATAGCCACATTAACATTTTTGTTAAATAAATTAGATATGTTTACTGCTCTGTTCATTCCCTTCCGTAATCATTTTGATCAAAATAAATATTAGAGAAATCGCAAATAAACCAGCATCGAATGAATTAAGCACACAAAGAATGATAGTTAATCTAGTATCAGCATTATATTTCTGTTCAGAAGAAATCTAAATAAAAATATTGTAACAAAACGCAGCTGTTTCACCCTCCAAACAAAATTCTGAATGTTGTGCTATATAATTATAGCAATATCTATAACTGTCGCCGTACCGAATTCAGTCAATTAAGTTCCATCAATACAATACGAACATAATTGTTCTGAACAATTTAATTCCATAACAAATAACAGGGATAGCTTCCCATGATTACAGAGTATCAGAGCTGTAGTACGTACGCACAACATAAAGTCGGGCTCAATCTAAAATGTCTCTTATTAACTTGGAGGTAAAGTATAAAATAGATATCGATAGAGATTATATAGTGCGGCTTTCGTTCCTTAGGGAAAGCGTCAAAGCCTTCATTAGACAAGTGTACAGCGATATGAATGCGCACAGACGGAGGAATGCCGCAGGGCGCGAACATAGGGCACTGCGATACGTACACATTGCTTATATTTTATAACATCTTGAAGGAATAGGTAAAAGAAGTTTACAGAATTTTTATCTCGTATATTAAAATATATTACACTGTATAATGAGCCTCCATTTATCTTGTTATTTACATTTCCATCTGAGTTAAGAAAGATTCCGCTGAAATGAATTCTTTTCAGCAGAATTAATGTAGTCAGAAACTAAGTAACGACCGACGCTGCAAAAAAGTAATTTCAAGAGCCTTAATGAATGTCTAAATTGAGGAAATAAAATTGATCAAATACTGCCTAGCTGACGGTACGAGTACGTTTATTGGTACCTCGCCTTATTAGTCTTTTTCCGTCGAGACGGGTATTAAAGTCATTGCGCCATTGTTATTGAAAATTGTAAATTCGCGTTGCACCTCAATATTTCAATGCTTAAGTAGTTCCTTTCCCTTTGTTTCACTCACAAACGAAGCCAGTTGTGAGACTCGCTCTTGATTGCTCTCCTCCGAGCATTTGCTGCTTTTCGTGTTGTTTGTTTTTACTTCGAGCACTAAGTTGGTGGAGTTTTGTATAAATTAATGTTATAAGTATCAGTCTGTGGCCAACTATTTCAAAGTTTGAAAAACAAACGGCGTTGAGAATTCTTTGTTTTCATATAAAAGCGTTCGTTGATAAGATTTCTTCACAAAACTTTATAGTGTTCATTTTGTTTGCTGTGTTCTATTGAAAAGCGAATCCAATTTCAGACGAAGTATTATTTTTTTTTATATAAAAAGCTGTTTCTTCTCACTGTAGAATTTGTAAGGCTTGCGGCTTCTTAACTGGGATTTGCTGCAGTCTCTTGACGGAGGCTGTGAATTCGAATTGAACTAATTCTTCCGAAGTGAATGGTATAAAATATAACCAGTGTATAAGTACATTTAACACATTTCATAAATAAAAAATTCAACCAATTTTCTCAAAGTATATTGAACTAAGGATGGAACAAAACCTCTAACATTCATGTAAAGTACGAAAAATATATGTATATGTTAACCAAAGCAATCAATCAGGGTGCACTCGCACCGCTTTGCGGGGACACCGCACGAATATCTAATTTTGTTTGTTACCCCCTCTCTCCCTGAACACCCCAAGGGCTCCGCGCAGGCGTCGAACACCCCAAATCCTGGCGGACGTTGATGGATCACCCTTAATGACAAGCACCGAAGGGGCGCTAGACCCGGCTGTTATCGATACTCGTTATCGATAAACTCGCTTGTGGAAATTGGTTTGATAACATCTGATTGTTTGTAAGTGTAGTATTCCGATGGAATTCCCTGGTATTGTTTTCGTGTTTCTTTTATAATATTGGGCTGGTCTCCGGCTTTCTTTGCTATATATTTGCTTTATATCTCATTGTTAATAAAGGGTGCGTACTATATATTTTTGTTACATTATCATAAATAATCTACTTAACCAATTTTAATAGATTTTGGTAAAGAGTGTTGGAACCCTAGGCAAATTGTAAGCCTAAAATCATTTACATATTTGGATCACAAAGCACATTTATAAACGTCAAAGTATAGTGATTACTAAGTTTACTAAATTTGATAAAGGTACGTTTGGGTTGCTTGCTAGGTTAAGAGTTTAGGAAGACTGAATTCGTATGAATGAAATCGCATGTGTAAGCTACTAAGTTGTATTATAGACGTTATTTACTAACGAAACAGATTACAAAATAATATGTAAACTTAATCACGTATCCATTATATCGGTAAAATATAGATAGACTAAAAATATGTATCGATAAAATCCACATCACTAGCACCGAACACATGAACCTTGGACCCGAGAACAGGGTACAATCGTATTACACATTAGCGTCCCGATTTCTGCTTTCACTAGCATTTTTGTTGTATCGACATCGATACAGTGTGTCGCACCACTACTCCATATGGTCCCTTCGTGAGTTCTCGGCACAATCGCATTAGAAATTAGCGATTCATGCTTTTATTTAACTGTTCTTGTTGCTTTTAGAAATGTGTATGAGCCCCTACAATTGTGATTTGAATTCTAAATCTTATGAAGTGAGTAGTACCTGAGTTTTATGTTAGTGCTGGATTAAAGGAAAATGGGGAAGGCAGTGGGATGCTAGTGATGTCTATGTATGTGCTGAAATCGTTGTAATAGATAGTTACTACTACACGATGTTATCGAACTGTTAATATATTTTATTTTATAACTACAGACCGTCTATATTATATTTTATACATTGACATTACGAACGCGAAGTGGGCAAGTGGTCGCCTTGATGAGCGTTGTAGGTTCGAGTCATGAGACAGTTATTTGTGCGATCCACACATGATTGTTTGAAGTCTAGGTTTACTTTATGTCTGGTAAACTTATGTTTGTAAACTCGGTACATGTTGATTAATCTCTAGTAAAGTGGATGCCTTATTTTGAGATGATATAAAAGAAGGCCTTTGTAAATTAAAATCATATGTTTTGGCATATGCTTCTTTTTTTGACGTCATATTGATTATTGTTTGTTTTCCTGCTTCTCGTACAGGCCGCTACAGTCAATCACCAAAGTAATGTAATTTATGCTGATCAGAAACAAATTTTCCATGATCTATACTTCTGAATGTCTAAGTGCCGTGGTATAAAGTAGTGCTTATATTCGTGTCAGATTGTAAGCTAAGCTTGAGTTTATGTATGTATGTAGACTAATATCAACAACTCTCGAACTCAGTTCGAATTAAAATGTTACCGCTAAACCATTAAGCTAAATATGATTAAGATTGATTTAAAAACGTTGTCATTTGTAATCATTGTAATCAAAGCCATATTACGTTATGAAACAGAAGACTACTATTAACATATCGCATTTGCCTAGAATTATTCAACCTTTTTTTTTTTTTTTTTTTTTTTTTTTTTTCAACCTACTATAATAAAACAAAAATCAATACGAAGTACCACAACCTTTTTTGTGTCCCTAATTATAGGTCACATGGCTTCTACCTTAGCTTCCAACAAAGGGGTGAGGACCAAGGGTCTATTGTAATAAAATATAAATGGAATCATAGAAATAATCACTCGCATTTCTTTAATATTAAACCATGCATTACCTTTAGGGCGGGCAGCACGGCATTGTAAATATATAATAGAGAGGTATGGCAGTGCAGTATGTATACACGATGTGTTAGTTAATGATTCGAGTCACGGAACAACGTCAATGGCGGACAATTTTACAACGATTGTACACAGATCGTTAGGGGAACGCTTCATTTTAGGGACAACAGTAAATTGTTTTAGCGTGATCTGGAATTCAAATAAAATGTCATCTTTTGAATCGCTACTCTGTAGGTACGAATATATTACTTTGTAAGTAATATACAAATAGTATATACAGTATACTTTGTACAATATACTTTGTATAATATAGTAATATTATACAAAGTTTAAGTGAAAATACTAATTCTATTTTACCAGTACCTTTTTTGCATCATACAAAACGACATTAGATTTAGCACTTTTTAAAAACTCAATGCTTTTTCCATTAAACATATTTTAAAATCATATTATAGATTACATACACCCCGATACCCATAGAACGCCTCCCACTAGTCATGTGTTGTTTGGTTACGACGCTGCTTTCTTTTGCGGCAGCGTGTAGTTTTAAGACTTAGTCGTGGGATTAAAGCAACCTATTGCAATATTTATATTATCCGATAAAACAACCAAACAATGAATTATGAAAGTGGTAGAACAAAAATTGTTTTTTTCGATCAGAGATTCGATCTCGTAGTTCCTGAGATTAGCGCGTTCAAGCAAACAAACAAACAAACTCTTCAGCTTTACAATATTATTTATTATTTATAATATTAAGTATAGATATTAGTATAGATTATACGTACGTCTTTTATTGAATTCGAACCCATAACACTCAACGCGATGGTAACGGCAAGGCGACCGCTCGCCCAGTACGCCATCTTTACACTCGTATTGACTCTAAGGCTAGTGTAAGCCATTGTTCCACGTTCCAAGTCTGAGATCAGTATGTCTTACCATTTGCTATTAGCATGTACTTTGTTTGGCAAGCATTCAAGTTAAATCTTGCTTTACCTGCACTTATAGACATCTTGTACAATGCTTTAAACGTTTATTTTATATATGTAAGAAAAACTGTATCGTCAGCGTATCTTAAATCCAATATGTAAATCTACAAAGGTGTAAGGAGAGATGTACTACAAACAATAATTTTGCTATGGTTTAAGTTTTTAGGTCTCACGAATAAGGGGCCAGCTTATTCCGTTTACTGGCACAGTTCCAGTCTACTTTCTGTTTGACAAAAAACCCACTCATATTTTACACGATCTGAGCATCGAATCCGAGACTTCAATCACACCAGCCGCATTCAAAATCTCTGTGCTACCGAGTCAGCTAAATATATAAGATCAAATTCTAACAATCTATCGTAGCATATCGTAATTTTGCAAAGCTGGATCGTGCTTGTAATTAACGTCACTCGAGTGGTCAGTTCATGAATGCATGACCAGCCTACTGGGATGTGAAGTGAAGGCTGAATGCTTCATAGAGCTTGGTACCGGTAGTTTATAACATAATAGTTGGTTGGTTGGACGCATCCCATAAGTTTAAGCTTACGTGTTTACAAACATGAGTTAAGCATTAATCTGTTAGAAAATTTTAAGTATGTAGTTGACAAATGGCTATAGCTTCACGTGAGATCTAAAAACATAGTCTCTAGTTCTCTGGTTTAAAAAAGACAACTCCCGTACCAGGAAAATTTCTGTGTCGCGGAGGATTTTATAAACATTCAAACAACGGACACAAAGATCATTCAGACTCGGAACAACCATTTGTGCATCACACAATGTTTTGTCCCGTGTGGGATTCGAACCCACAACACTCGGCGCAATGGTAGTGGCGAGGTGACCATCTAAACACTACACTATCCGTGCAGTAATTAACTAAATGTGACTTTAATATCTCATCAAGGTCATCAACGTTGGACTCCCGTAAAGATAAATCGCGAGATGTTAACAATATTTAATTCTCGCTTATGATAATTTTTCATAAAATTATCCTTATTGCAAAATGTTCGATGAAAAAAAATCAGATGTGTAAGAATTTTGTTTTGGATATTGCTCGTTGTGACGTTGCTTGTGATTGAATTCTCTCAAGAACTCTAGCACTTGACTAAATGATAGAAGATGCGACATGCGATAGATGATAATGTATGCGAGAAGAGTATTTATGATATTTAAATACATGATATTAAATATGTATATTAAACGGTCAGTATGAGTGCTCGCATTCCACTGTGTCTGTTGGCTAGGTTTTAGCCAGTAAAATGTTAACTTTGAAAAATCGTCACACCTCGCTTACAACTATAATATATCTTAGGACCTCATTTGCGAGAATAATACTATAACATATAGGTACATATATAGATACCAAATGATACCAACCTGGCACAATATCGTTGAATCTTTTGGATAGAAATTGATGCAGTCTTTTAGTTCAAAATCTATTGAATTGCAATTTAATAAATCTTTTTTACAAAAAGATCGAAAATCAAATAGTTAATATCATAAAAAATATATTTGCGTTAAACTGAAAAACAGTTTTTGAAATATTTGTCTCGGAGATCTAAGTCCTCAAAATAATCAATTCTAATTAGTATGCCACAAAATAACTTTAGTGGACAGACAAAACATAAACAAAATATACTATTATAGAAGTTTGCCCTCAAACTATTTACTCACTCTGTTTAGCGTCACAATACGCTGAACGTGATTTTATGGAACGTTCAGGCATTAAGTCTGTCTGTTTTCTATATCGGGCCAATCAATGATGTTTGTTTTCGGTCACAAACTTCGTCAATATTGATAGGCATTGTTTTATAGTATATGTATATACTCGTATAAGATAACACTTTTTGTGCTGAAATAAAAATACAATTTTCTTTCTTAACGCCTATATATTAAGAAAAGTAGGTAGAGGTCTTCTGCAGCCAGATTTCGTTAGCTATGATTTTAGATCCCTCATAATAGAGGGCGAGTCTGTTATCGTCTACCAAACACAATTTCAGACTACTGAGAACTTCTTAACAGAAAAACCCAGTAACATTTATCCGATCCGTAAATCGAATTCGAGACTCCATGCACAGCAGTCGCATTCATTACCGCTGCGCCGTCACAGTGTCCATATAAACAGGAAAATATATCTAATACCCTTTTACTTTATAAATACTAGTATTTGTTTATTGATGTGTATACTACTCAAGACTTCCATCCGAAGCACAAACAACTTATGAACTCCGCGCTAATGTGTTTTGTTACTTTGTTTGCTGAAATAAATCATTTTTATCTAGCTCGCACAGCTCCCGGCATGCAGAGATACATGTCCAAACGACTGATTATATACTCTTTAGGAATGTTTGAAGGTCATACAGGGGTTTTAATTCTTACTAATATAATGAATGCGAATTTGTTTGTTACGCTTTCACGCCTTACTTGACCGATCATCATGTAATTTCGCATACACGTTGTAAGAGAAGCAAAACATATGGTACATTTCATCCAGAACAAAAACATGCGGGCTGTCTTTGGGGACTGCCGATAGAAGTGCAAACTAAGTAACTAGCGTGCGGTGACGATGACGCGAGTTTCACGCTTTTTGTTCACCCAAAAAGTACACAGTAAACATATAGCTTATGAAAAGCGTTCGGTGACGATGACGCGAGTTCCATAATTTTTGTTCACACAAAAAGTGCTCAACGCGGCTAAAGAAGTTTTCACTTCAAAAGTACTGTTTCCGACCGAAACCTGGGGCGAAAGCTAGTGTACTATAATTGTTGAAACAATAACTAAAGGCTGTCA
This sequence comes from Catocala nupta, assembly GCA_963675205.1. NCBI lineage: Eukaryota > Metazoa > Arthropoda > Insecta > Lepidoptera > Erebidae > Catocala > Catocala nupta. The sequence goes on along the minus strand of OY776095.1, from coordinate 8,404,393 downwards.
ATTTGATGCCTTAATATAAAACAGCGTTTTCCGCCTATCGGAAACAACCCAGACACCATGCTTCTAAAAATGTTGTCACACATTAATCTGATTTTCTTTGCTTTGAAATGTCAATGGTTGAGTAAATAATTATTCAAAGTTCCTGCTGTGCTTTAAATAGCTATTCTATAAGCTGTAAGTAAAAAAAAATAGTACATACAGAATAATGTGAAATAAAATTAGTTTTAGTACAGTTATATTGAAGTACAGCCTTTTTCTTATTTTAGGTTTACATGTATATCGCTCTTTAATTAGTAAAACTTCATTAAAAGTGTAGTATAAGACTTTTCTTAAAAAGCACTTTTCGTTACTCAAGCTTTAAGCTATTTGCATGCCAAATTTCATAAGAACTGATCGGCAATTTAAACGTGTAATTGAAACAAACACACAGATTTACAATGAAAAAAGTCGTTAGTACTGATATACAGCGTGAAACAGGAAGGCGTGGTCATATTTTGGGGTTGTAATGACAAATAGCCTATATACCCTATCTCCGGATAAAAAATATTAATATAAATTTTATGACAATTTCAAACATTTTATTTATTTATTATTTGAACATCGAAACAAACAAATTAAATCACTATCAAAATTGCGTCTGATCATTTTCGAGTTTCCAAAGACCACCCGTGTCAACTATTATGGCCAGTTTTACAACTATCAAGTAAAAGTTATCCGAAAGATAAATCGCATGTTCTCTCACTTTTGTTAGATTAAAGAAGAGAGATGGCGAGACCTTTATAATATAATAATAATATAATATTCTATTACATACACACAACACCATCTAGCCCAAACTAAGCAGAGCTTGTACTATGGGTACTAGACAATGGCTAAACATACATATATATATTTTTTTGTAAATACATACATATTATAGAAACACCCAGACCAAGGCAAACATCAATGTTCATGCACACAAATGTTTGATTTGTGCGGGAATCGAACCCGCGACCTCAGGCGTAGCAGTCGGTTACACTAAACACTACGCTATGTATCTATCTTACAGATAAATGCTATTTGGAGGTGGTAGGGCTGGTCCTTAGGGTTGTGTAAGTATCGGCTAGAATATAAGACACTGATATATGTGGATAACAAAGAAAAAGTGATATCTTTGTGAAAATAATGTCTACTGATTTATTTGTCGCGGTTTTCCATTTTACACTGTGACACTTTAATATGACCACAACTTTCTGTTACACGCTGTACCTACAACGGATTCACGTCTTTTTGATAATAAATCTTATAGGTATTTGTACTTAATTTGTGCTACGTTTTTAAATATCAAACAAATTTCATAAATAATATTTCTTTTTGATTTTTTTCTTACCTTACTTGTTAAGGTGCTCAAATACTACTGCAATTTAAAATTCTCCTTGTATCAGTAGCATACTTTGCAGTACCGACCTAACTATATAATGGTGTCTTCTATCCCACATCATTAACATAATCGAGTCATCTCGTACAATTACCCGCGCTAATACCGACTGCGGGGTAATTATGCGTTAACAGTTAGCCCCGGGTACTGCCCGTGCTACCTCGTGGTGATGGGTAGTGAAGTCAGCCTTGTAATTACACTAGAAACTAATTAGTAGCGAAGACCACGGGTGCAATTCGTCTGAAAAGGCTTTTGTCGGTACATTTTTTGCGGTATATAGGAAGATCTTATACGAAATTACAGGTTAATAGTAATACCGTATACGTTTCAATTAACAATTTTTTTTAAATTTATCTATATCTATGCGAAAGATTATTATATAATATCACACTATTTAATAAAAATAAAAATATATAATATCACACTATTTAATAATAATTTAAAAAACGCTACAAACCTTCTAGTATTAAGACAGCGAATTGTTTTCACGGATACAAACTTGCAGATAGTCTCGATTATATTGATACATTTATACTTAAATCTCTAACCCCTTTAAAACTTATTAAACCTCTAACCTCTTTGAAAGGATATTACACCAGCATTAAAATATTGCAGTAGTAGACATTTAGACACGAAATATCTATCCACAGAACACATATACTTTTTATTTCATGCGGGAATCAATACAGTACATTATTTTTCAATAATCATTAACAATTTGGTTTACGAAACCAAACCAAACCAAACATGAAACCAAAACCAGCCATTTTATTTTACAGTCCTACATTTTGGTCCTTTTCTTGTTCCTTCTTGCTTTTCATTTTGTTTTATTTATAACTAGTTAGGTCTGTTAATATTAGTTAAGTTGTAAATTATTATGATTGTTGCTTTTGTTTATGTAAATAATTCATTTAACCAAAATAAATAATATTTAGATTACAATTACTAGTATTTTGTATATGGGGTATTATATATACAAAATATTACTAATTGTAAGTAACTAAGCTAAGTACTTTGTGGCAGGAGTGAGCTGACCCCTGTATTGCTTCTGCATTACAGGGGTAGAGGTCTTGAATTCGCCAGCTATCAGAAGATAGTCAGCGAATTCCAAGCCTCTCGATCTCTAAATACAATACAATAAACTAACGGCAACGACCGCTTCTTAAATTAAATAATGACTACTTAAGCCACACCATTCCTTGCCGTAAAAAAGCTATTGTAAATACTAAGTAAAATTCTTGGTTCTTTCTTTTCTTTTCAAAAACACAACTCTCGCACTAGAAATAATTCTTGTGTCGCGGGGGACTTTACAAACATTCAAACAACGGACACAAAGAACACCTAGACTCGGAACAACCATTTGTGGATCACATAAGTTTTTGTCACGATTAGGATTCGAACTCACAACATTATTTTAAATACAATATGGTAGCTCGTAGGTTTGCACGATGTACAGTTCCTGTGAACGTCACTTTATTTCGGTCGTAGTGTCAGACCTTTTACTCGTGTAGGTTGTGGATCAAGTATACGTAGAAAATCTATAATGCCCTACGTGTCCAATACAATAACAGCTCCAGGGGATTAGTGAGGCTGCCCCGCTTCTGTAGCGCATCGGAGATGTTTGCTGTTGCTCGCATAGATGACTTTTATGCTATCTTGCGTAAAAGAGCTGCATCCCTGATGCGTCGAATGCGGGACTGCACAAATGATCTGCTAGCTGTTATAGCCTGTGATATTAACAGCAGTATATGCAGACACTGGCTAAGTCTCCATAAACCAGCTGCCAGGATTGTCTCCATATAATATTACTGGCTGTGCCCGCGAATTCGCCCGCGTTGGTGATGTTTTTGTTTGCCGCGCCGCCTTTGTAAGTCGTTGCGTGGTGTTATTAACCTCTGAGTCTTCTTCGAAGAGGTTAATGAAATCACGATGGATGTGGATCTGTGTCTGTTAGTGACAGTTTGTTAGTGACAGGCATAACTCCAGAACCACTGGACCGATTTATTTGTAACTTGGTGTGCAGACACCTTGGGGTCATACCTCGGAGTTTGAATATGGGCCTTGTGAATCAAAAGAACCCTGAGATATAGGAATCATTTCTTTTCATTACTTTTACATTTAAGACGTAGAGGTTGAATCCTGGGTTTTTACAGCCATCTTGTTTATATTTATATTATGTTCCTATCTACTTATGTTCTTTAAAAACGCGAAATAAATATTTATTATTATAATTATTACCACTTAAACCACTACACCATCTGTGCATGATATTAAACGTTGCCTATATACATAAACGTATAACTTAACTACTCAGCCTACTGCGTAAGTTTTGCTGCTAATGTATATTTGCTTTAAGTTCGCTCTAACTCAGTTTGGTATTGACTTTAACTAAACTTGCAGTCAAATTAGAAAGATCAAGATGTGACTTTCGTGTGTGGATAAATTAATGCAAATAAATATATACAATATAGTTATGTATTGCTGAGTGAAGACAGGCAATAAATTGGAATATTATTCGTTACGCTCGTACGATGCAGACGAAAATAGACTTAAATTTTCACAGGTAAAGAGTGCCCTTCCCGTTTGATACTTCAAACATTTTATTTAATATTATATGGAAGTTGATTTTAAAGTACTCAATAGTAATTGTTCCAGTACATTAATTATGTATCAACACAAATTGGAACAAGCGAATGATCAACAATGGACTACAATACTGATTTACTAATGACGCATTTATTTTTTTTAAATTTTGTCTCGTCTGGTTTTGTATCAATAGTCATCGTCAAAGAAGACTATACCCGCATTATATACGCATATAGCATTATTAAAAGGGAAGCAGAATTTTGTCTATACTTAATGTTAACAATTATGATGTTATTTAAAATAAAGTCTGATGACTACTTAAAACTACAATAACTCATGTCGGCCTCGATGGCGTAGTGGTTAATGCAACCGACTGCCATGCCTGAGGTCGCGGGTTCGATTCCCGCACAAGTCAAACATTTGTGTGCATGAACATGGATGTTTGTCTTGTTCTGGGTGTTTCTATGTATAATATGCATGTATCAACAAAAAAAAAAGTATATATGTATGTTTATCCATTGTCTAGTACCCATAATACAAGCTCTGCTTAGTTTGGGCTAGATGGTGTTGTGTGTATGTGACAGAATATTTCTTTTTTTCATTTTTGAACTTATCATCAATTTCTTGTAACTATAGTATGTTTTGAGTACTACGGTATTTGAAAGTATTAATATGTAGGGGTATTACTTAACTTAATCTGGATTATCCATTGGAATATTTCAATATCATCGAGTTTGTTGTTACACATACTTCTTTATTTGAGCGCCTATAGAGTAAACGTAATAATCATAAAATATGTTTTCCATCAAACAAAACAGTGCAATTTAGCAACAGCATATTTTGTATGGCCCCTCGAATTTATAACCATTTACCATTATACATACCTATTGAGATGCTCCAAAACAGATAAGTTTAAAACGCTATTAAAGCAATTTCTTGTTAATAAGGCATACTACACACTGTAAGAATATATCGAAGACAAATATGACATTCAATAATATAATTCGTTTTTAATGACTTATAACTACATTCACTGGACTTATATAATGTAAACAATGACATGGATAACATTTAATTAATTAATATTTATATTGTTTTTGATTATGTTTCATGTGAACTTCAATTATAACTAGAGCATGTTAAATAATTTAATATAAAAGTATATAAATGTGTAAACTGATCAATAATGCATGCCAATTGGCGGAATATAGCTGCACTAAATGTTTGCTAAATACTGATAAAACTATGTCAACACCATTGTACTAACCTATATTCGCAATAAACTATTTGAATTTGAATTAAACATCACTTGATACGTTTAATAAACCTATGTCACTAATTCATAAATGTTTTTATTTGTTTCAGTTGTTCGAAGTGAACTAAACGATTTGGTGAGAAACCTATTAAAGCAGGTTCGATTTATTTATTTTACCAAAATGACTTAAGAGCACTTAAATATTGAAACTTTTTACCACATCTGTTCAATAAACTTCATTAAATGTTAACCTAAAAGAGTATTATTTTTTTACTACTTCACAAGTATTTATGACCGATTCTCGTGAAAACAGCTCATAACTTAATAGACTACAGAAAACAGCGCATAGCTCACGACAAATAAACAGACAGGAAACGGAAACTCGCGGCTGTAAATCGATCGGCGCGCGCGTTTCGCTGTCATCGAGTCTGCGCGCGCGCAATATGTAGTGCATGTTGTAGGATGCGCGTGATTCATTGCTTCGGAGGAACATGGCGGACATGAGCTTTGATTTATTATATTAAGATACCGTTCGTGACAAAATGTACCAATAAATATTGCAAAGTCATTAATTTAATATTATTTATAATCAGAAGGTTAGCCTTACTGCAGTATAGTCATATCCTTTCTTATCACTGATAATATAGCGCCAATGTCCTGTCATAATAATTTATCTCTCTTCTCTTACTTATATTAAGTCATAATGATAAAATCATTGCGTCTGCATGTCGGTTTTCGTACGCCGATAGACGTATTAATACTAGCTTCAGTCATATCGGTACTGTCATTCATTCGACTTCAGTTGCCAAGCAGATTACAGTTACGTCTGAAGAATAGAATAGTCATTTCTGTCTCGTATTCCGTTCTATTAGCGTTACCCGTGTTCCCTTTGAATCATTACTACGTGAATATTTCCTTGATATTGCTTCGGAAGGACCAAATGAACATAGCCATATCCATGATAACCTCAATTAAATTATTCTCTCACTCTCCAATTAGATTCTCGTAAACAAAATCCATATCTAATTCTAATTGTAGTACTTATTCTTCTTTGTGTATAAGATTTATTTTTAATAAAAGTATCTCATGTATTTAACGCAACTCATGGTCACCGTACACAGACACTATAACAGTCAATCGCAACACTTGTTGCGCAGGCGCACTTAACGTATTTACTGATCGCCATCTTGGATTATCTTCACCCGTGCACTCTGGGTGGCCACTTCGCACTCCTCCACGATAATTTCAGCAACATTGTCTCAACACCCTCTCATATCAACCCCAAAAAAATATATTGGACTTAGTACTCTTATTATTAAAGCTCATAATCCATTGGATATTGTTAAATTTAATTGCATTACTCGGTACACAAATATTTATTGTTTCAATTTATATTCTTATAATAAACTGGTAAGGATAAAACTTAAAATGTACCTTTTGTATATTGGAATAAAGGTCATATTGAATGTGGTACGTTTAATTGTTATGCATGGTAAAGAGATAGAAAGTTAGCGTTGTTAATTAAGTACGAACATATTTACTTATTTTATTGTTCTTGGGAAATAGTTTGACTCATCATTCATAATTCACTGCCTAGCGTCAGCTTATTTATCTCGTTGAATATTTGTTAAATATTCTCTAAACCAAATTCATCATCGTTAACAGTAATAAACATCGTTCTATATAAAAACAATAGTTTGTTACAGCCTAGCCTTTTGGATTTTTAAGTAAGTATATCAAAGGCGAATTAGGTACAGTGTTTCTTTAATTAAAATCAAGTAGATAGAAATATGTATTTCATAAGTGAATCGAATTTGTAGACTTACGTACGGTCGTACTCGTCGGCAGAGACATCTAGTCTAGAGAAATAATATTTGGATCTAGATCAAAACTAGAGAAAGTTAGGCCAATATTTTCTTAGTCTTCAGTTTTATAACTTTGTAAACTTGAAAATGAATAACGGCTTTTCACTCATATCATAATTTTATTTTAAATTTAACTCTGTTGTCAAATTAGTTATATAGATAATAATAATAATATTTATACATTATGTAATAAGATACAACAAAAGCATACAAATACAGCATAATGTACATCAAAAGTAAATAAAAGTATATAGGAGTAGTTGGATATATTATTACACTTTCCACCTTAGCAACGCGGAAGACAAAAATAAGAATATATAAAAAGACCAGAAGAAGTTAAGCACCATGTATAATAATAATAGGAGGTTTAATGTTCTTGAAGATATATGAAGTCTGCCGACCCGCACTGAGCCAGCCTGGTGGTCTATGGCCTAACGTACTTACATCGAGATCAGAAAACTGGTGACAAAACATTCAACTCCTAAATTAGGTACTGTGTCTTATGAGTTAAAATTTGCTAGGATTCCAATAGGTAAATACAACCGAAAAATAGCTTGAGTAATAGCTAGCTACAGAGTATTATTTGTATAAGTATAGCTAAGTATAAAGTACATATTCACATTGTATAGTATAATCTGAAAGTGCATGGTATCTCGATGTGATGTTAAATCATCGTAATACCTTCATCTTTGCTCTGAGCCGTGAGCGAAACCACGTGTGCTGAAACTTATCCATAGTCTTCTCCTTGAGTTATTAAATGTTGCATTAATAAATATTTCAAAATAGTTATTGCTACTGCTACACATCTTTGTCAAAGCATACACGCCGTAAAATTGTAACAAACTGTGCAATTAAAGAAGAAGACGTTAAGCGGCACACTGAGGGTGCACTTAGAGAGGTTTTGAAATGGCTTCATGACAATCTCTTAACACTGAATGTCCATAAAAAAAATACATTGCCTTCACCCCCCGTATCAATACCCAGCCTCCTGTTGAGTTCCATATCAAAGCTCATACTTGCGATTCACAAATAAACTGCATCTGCCCTAATCTAATACGTGCTTATGACATAAAATACTTGGGTCTTATAATTGACAGCTCCATGAATTGGTCTGCTCACATCAATAATGTTGCAAATAGTGTTAGAAAATTAATGCCCATCTTTAGAAAAATCAGACTATCTGCAGATTATGAGACATTAAGATGTGTCTATTACGCGCTTGCTCAAAGCCTCCTCCAATACTGCATCGTTACATGGGGTGGAGTTGGTGGAACTAAATTGCTCACTGTAGAACGTGCGCAAAGAGCCATTTTAAAAGTTATGCTGGGGGAAGCCACGTAGATATAGCACTGATCTCCTATACAAAGAGTGTTCTGTTCTAACAGTAAGGAAACTCTTTATCCTGTCTGCTGTACTTCGCAAACATAAGAGTACTAAGTATGGGACAGTCACAACACGCAATAAAACTAGAATACAACCCCTCATAGAACAGCACTTGCTCGTTGTCATTATTATGTGATGGGTAACAATTTATATAATTTGGCCAACAAAAAGATTCAAATCCATCCTCTCTCATTAACTAAATGTAAGGATAACATACGCACCTGGCTACTAAACTTAAGCTTTGCCGAAACAGAGGCATTACTTAACAGACTCAATTAAATACTGAATGCACACGCACACCAACAGACCCGTACATACAAACTCAAACACACTCATGGACATATACAGACACACACTCACATACACACACACACACACACACACACACACACACTTTATATCAGCTTTAAAACAGGCTAGTTACCTATTTTGCATTTATCTAGAAGTAATTTTTATTTATACTATGTTTAACAATCTTTTACGTTAAATGATATTATGTTGTGTCATACAGAGTGACAGACGCTGGCTGCTGTGACACAGTTTATACTAGTATAGCAGCCAACGACGACCTCTTACTCTATGTATAATATCATTTTCATGGTTGTGTTTAGCGATGTGCACGGATGCATTCAGGCGAACCCAATAACAACACTACTAACTCGCTTAAATTATATATGATTGTATTCGGTTGTAGTTTGGGTCTCCTTTGTGCGCATCGCAAATTACTTTATATGCTAAAATAAGAGCCAGCTGTATATTTTTGAGAACAAATAAATTTATTATTATATAATTTTGTCTTATGTTTACGCGAATGTTATACATTGTAGTTATATGATGAATGTTATACATAATAGTAGTGATAGAGTTTTCAAAATTATAAAAAATAATAATAAATATTCTACCACATACACACAACAACATCTAGCCCAAACTAAGCAGAGCTTGTACTATGGGTACTAGACAATGGATAAACATACATATATACTTTTTTTTTTGTAAATACATACATATTATACATAGAAACACCCAGACCAAGACAAACATCCATGTTCATGCACACAAATGTTTGACTTGTGCGGGAATCGAACCCGCGACCTCAGGCGTGGCAGCCGGTTACACTAACCACTACGCCATCGAGCGTTAAAAGTAAAATAAACAACGCGATAAAATCTGTATAAAGTGTTTAATTTCAATGTATTATTATAAATTTTGTAAAATTTACGGCTACGTTAATTTACGGACGATTATACGATTTCGAGTACAATTTTTGAATCCGGTAAACTGTTAGAGCGATTACCTTAAGCTAAGACACAGTACCGGGATTTATTACCGTAGGTATATCAGTTAACTTCAAAAAAACTTTTAGTTGTATGAGTAATATATAATATTGGCAGAAAAGCCAAATATTTCTTACAGAAATGTGCCCAAATATGAAAATAAGACCTAATAACCTTTTTTTTTTTTTTTTTTTTTTTTTTTTTTTTTTTTTACGTGGGGGAATGCTATGACGCATATCCCTCCGCGGGGGCGGGCGGAGGGATTATGTCGGACTCGCCGGGGTAAAAGAAAGATGGAAATAATAGTAATGTACCTCCCGGAATACCGACTAAACCTACCACGGTGTTCCTCGACAAAACCACTATTGACGGAGCCGCGCGAATCGCTTTCGCATGCGGTCGCGACCCCGCCACGGTTACGGCCTGCCGTATGAAACGGCAGGCCACTACACGAAAGACCTACCCAAAATAGGCACTACGTCGCTTAAAACCCTACTGTCTCCCCTAGAGGGGAGACGGACTCGACACAGAGGCGCGCGTGGGAACACGCACGCCGCCTCTCGGACCTGGTGCTGAACGGATGGCGGGCAGGCCCACAAAGCCCGCCACCCCCAGGTCAAAAGACCTAATAACCTAGGTTATGTTCTATTCAGCGTGATATTGGACGTCTTGTCGGACAGCATCAGAGACACACATGAGCAATCCCTGGTTGCTCATGTATGCTGACGATATCGCACTGGCGGACGCGGACAGTGCTCGATTGGTGCGACGGATGAACGTGTGGAAGGAAGTGAACGGAAAGAAGATCGAGTATCTGGCCTGCAACACCGCGGACCGCACGTCTGTCCGCATAGACGGAGACATGGTCGAGCGCATAGACCATTTCAAATATTTGGGGTTACAGACCCCAAATATTTGCGTCTCCACGCGTCTGGTGACATCGACTGCGATGTATTTCGACAACTTGGAGAAAATTATGTGAGGTGACGGGCGTCATTTGTGACCCTAAAATGCCGGTAAAACCGAAGGGATAGGTCTGTAAGATCATCATTAGGACTGTCCTTTTATATGGCAGTGAGACATGGCCAGTGCTTGAGCGGCGCAAGCAGGAACAGCGTGTCATGGAAATTAATATGTTGCGCTGGATGTGTGGAATAACGCGGAAGAACCGTATAAGAAACGTCCGCATCCGTGGCAGTCTTCATGTCCGTGACATAGCAGATAAGCTGCAAGAGAGTCGCCTATGCTGATACGGCCACGTTTTACGAAAACGGGCATGTTACGTGGGGAACAAATGTCTTGCTATGCCACATCCGCCTTACCCGAGTAAACGGGGCAGACCCAACAAATGCTGGCTTGACGTCGTAAGAGATGACATGCGTGCCAACAACCTTATACCGCAGGATGCTAAAGATCGTGCGAAATGGAGGAGACTTAGCGGAAAAGCGGACCCTGGGTTCCAATGCCAACGCCGCGGATGCAACCGGGATAAACGCTAAGAGGAAAAAGAAGAACCTAGGTTAGGTTCAAATTTGTAAATTTAGCAAAGACGAATGTGAGGATAATACAACTCTTTCTTTCCGCAATGTACAGGCGTAAATCTGCTTATCTATCCATTCATTTAGATATCCTTACAAATGTGTTATAAAATAAATACAATTTACATAACTTCACCACATCACACAAAATGCTAGAAAAACGAGATGAATTAAATTGGCAAAGACTTTTTATTGCCTGCCCGGCTATTTGACTTCCTTAAGTAATAAAGGAGGCTTCGTAATAATGGTCATCCTGCCTTTTCATTCGCTAGTTACGACATTTTTAAAGGTACACTGAGTTTTGTGACGCGTAATTTATGCACAAATAAAATAAAAAATCTTGTAGATAATAAAAATGAACCATGTTATTATTACGTAACAGGAGCTTTTAATGTTTCTCATCTTTCTTTTTATGCTTTGTGTTCATATTTTCATTTAAGTTGGTTCATTAGAGTGAAGAAAAAGGCGGTGTCGTACGACGCCTAGATTTAGATAGTCGCATGTTGTCATCTTCTCAGATGGCGTAACTAGTGCAAGAAGCAATAATTTTCTATACCTGCTGACATCACAGCAGTCGTTAAGAATTCTGTAAACTCTATGCACCGCACCGCACATAGCACAGGCAAGCTGTTTAGAGACGATCTTCTGTATGGAAGCTAATATTGCAGGCCGGGCAGGTATTTCGCTGTATCTTACTCTCTTGAATATAAATATTATATTTATATTACATTTTAAAACATAGAATATGAGTCCATCTATGCTTTTAAGGCCCACGAAACGGCGAGAGAGCGTACTGTCACTAAGCAGATTGCCAGATGCCGTGAGACTAGAAAGTTTTGTGTCACTTTAGTAGAATTTTTAAATAGAAGAATCTATAAATCGAACCCGTGACCGCAAGGCATAGCACGACACCAACGGTCGCAACCTCAATGCAAACTTTTGCAAACGGATTAACGAGGTAATCTATAGTTATTTACGTACCAGAATTAATGCCTAAGACAACGTTTCCATAAGCGCCGGCGTCCAGACACAATCTTTTTTTATTGTGTCGAGATACATTAACTAATTAAATGATGATTTCTAGATCACTTAACTGATTACCATACTTGTCTTTATTCTCAGTAATCAATTCATATTAAACAACATATAAAAAAATCTTTAAGCTGACAGGACTATGAATAGTGTCCAGCACGCTGCGCGCGCGCACGTAACTCGATCTGCCGCACACTGCGCCCATTGAAACACGAGCGCGCGTGTTCTAGTAGCAACATACTGCATGTTGTACAGTGTGCGGCTGATAATACAGGATTAGTACTGAGAAACAGTGGTGCCACTGTGCTTACACGTAACTTGCAAGTTCAGTGGTGGTCCGACCAGTTTATTAGTCGCACGATGTCGTTCCGTTGTTATGTAATGTCCTCGCAGTATCTGTGCTAACTAGTACTTACAGGGTATTTAAAGTAACGAATGCACAAATCACACTTATTTTCTTTTAAGGCATAGACTGGGGTGTATTACAACCATACGTCGTACGTACGTAGCTATATTTTCAGGTGGCGACACTATTACTTGCACAGTTCCAAACTCCGTGCTGCTACTTAGAATATTTTGACAGATAAAACTTTGTAACACTATGCTCCATCCGAGAATCCGGAACCGAATCTGAGACCCCATGTCATACAGCAGTCGCATTTACTACCATTTCGCTACCGAGACAGTCATTGATTACGAAAATATGCGCTGATAATATATCTAATTTAATTAAGACTTCACTCAAACTGCCCGTTACACACGCTACCGTTATCATTAACTGTTAGTTTCAGTCAAAGAGTTGAGTTTATGATAAGATAGAAGAAGAAACAGAATATCATTATTTTTAATATAAATTAAACCAGATCGATAGAGAAATACAACTAATTTAGGGCTTCTAGAGCCAAGGAGGCGCTGTGCTGTCAGCAGAGGCACTAATGATGTTTGTACTATTATTACCTACTTTGGGAGAGCAGTGATTCCTCTTCTGCAGTTGACGTCGCACAAGTGTTATCTCTAGTGATGCCAAGTTTCCATAATACGAGCCGTCTCGTAGGCGTGCCTGGTTCTCATCATTTTGTGACTTAAAGCTGTTTTTGTAGCTTTAGTATTTAACGTCGTAGTAACCTTAATAATAATAACGTTAAAATTAAAATAACCTTAATAATAAGTAATTACCTTAATAGCGATAGCCTAGTGGGAAACCGTTGGACTGTCACGTAAGAGGTCTCGGTTTCGACCCCAGGCGCGCATCTCTGGCTTTTCGAAGTTATATGCGTATTAAATATTTAATTATCGCTTGCTTTAACGGTGAAGGAAAACATTTTGAGGAAACCTGCATGTCTGAGAGTTCTCCATAATGTTCTCGAAGATATGTGAAGTCTGCCAACCCGCACTGGGCCAGCGTGGTGGATCATGGCCTAACTATACTAAAATTGAGAAGAGGCCCGTGCCCAGCAGTGGGACAGTTTAATACAGAGCTGATATTATTATTATCTAGTAACTTTACATAACATTATAAGTTTACAATATATATAATATAAAACAAAGAGATTTTTGTATCACTAAAAAGTTGATTGGCTGAAAATACATCTAGCATTGGTCTTGACCACCATCGTGTACATACATATTATATACCTCATACATACATCGAGTATCATACACGAGGTTTAATAAAGGAAAATAAACAATAAACTATTACAACGAGGTCATGTATGTACAACTGAGATAAATTTTGATAATTTATTGGGTACTCTATATTTTATGGGTTTGAAGGCAAAACAATGGTCTTTATAATTTTCAACACCACGCAAAATTAGTTAAGAAGACATTTGAATGCCATTTTTACAGTAGCTCCAAGCCATTAAATACTAACATAAACATAGAATTTAAGCAACTTTCTATCTAATTCAGTTTATAGAACGGAAAATACGATGCGTAAAATACATAAAGCTACATACCAAAATTTAGTCCATGTGGCAAAACCGTGGGCTGCTAATGTTTAATATAAAATTAAAAGAGCAGAAAACATAGCTATTTAAAGTCTAATGCCGCAATGACATGCTATTCAAATTTAATTAATGCATCTAAAGTCCTACATGCTGGTAATCAACTTATAAATTTCCAAAGATATTATTCTGCCATAACGCACAACCACTACATATCCATATCTTTATTTATTTACAGCCCAAACGTTACAATGTTTTATGTTAATCGCAACAAGGACATAAAATATACCTGTTTCATTTCAACTTAATAAATAATATATGCAAGTGACTCGTCTGACAAATATTCTGTCAAAGACACAGAGCAAAAGTGCACGGAAGTGCCACATTTTGTATTTTTTGTGGTTAAAACGCTAAGTCAATCAGCGGTATCGGTAAATATTTTTTGTCCTGCGTCGAGCTGGGACGAGTGGCCACGTAATGTGCTCCAACAACAGATAAAAATCTCAAGTGTTTGATATATGGTATGTAAAAACTGTGCAGTAGGGATGGAGGGTGGCCATTATCGATATTTTTATTACTAAGATTTATTTATAAAAATGGTATTTCGGACCAAAACACATGATTGAAAATAACAATACTATAAATACAATCAAAATATACTCAAGGTCCTATATTTGACTGTCCTTGACTGTGCTGTTAGCTTCATACAGGCAAATAAACGTGACAACTAAAACTACTAACGAGCAATATGATGAATACTACAGCGCGAATAATCCAATAACATTAACTCAAACTCAACAAGTAGTAAGTAATACACAGTACAGTCTAATGATCATAAAATTTAATACTATAAACTAAGCCAAACATCGACAAACTTACATATATCTATCGATCATACGGGCATCACTAAAACACAGCTACCTGCGCAGACGCACTTGACGTCGCCAACATGTCGGTGTCACGATGGCGCGCAAATGTCGCCCCGCCAAGCTTTTTATTTTTTAGCCCTAAAGATAAAATTTGTACCAATTGATTCATTTGCCTGCTGAATGATAATGGAGCTGGTTTGTGCGTGTTTGCGTGGGACTGGGGTATATCATTCGCTTTAACGTCGTATATATGCAAAGTTATATCTCTAGTCGAAAGGATACTTCTAATCATATGTAAATAGTAAGAAAGGTAAAATAATAAAGATAGAAGAGATATCATAACGACTCGAACAAGCTTTTAATAAGTAATAACTGTGCATAAACATATCTAAGTGTTTGTAAGTTATTGCTTATTGAGGATTTTATTAATATTGAATTGGAATTTATTGTTGAGTTTATCTATCACTGAAAAACATAAGAATATGACATAGCAAATAGATATGATATATACGTGGTCTGACTATTTCCCCGATGGTATATATAGAGATGTATAGCAGCCATATGGCACCAAATTAGAAAATAAAGGGAGAGCCAATTGCTCACTACTGGCAACAACCCCAGACTTCGTGCTGATACTTAGATTTTTTCGACTTGAAAGCCAATAACATGATATTGTCCTACGTTTACGCTAATTTTATGGCCAATAAAAAGCAACCAAAACATCGTAGTAAAATAAACCAGAATAAAATTCGTATATAGTATTTAATTTTGAAGTCAATAACATAATTGACTTTTAATCGAACCTAAAATCACTTGCACATCAGTCTTATTAACTATCGCTACGCCACCGAGGCTGTGGCACATAATGTAGAGAATAGTGAGTTAAATATGATACTTTGGTATCTAATTGAATTTCATTATACATACATTGCCACTAAGACCCACGCCTAATGATATTATACCCAATATACATATGTAAATATCTTACACTGATGTTTAAAATCTGATCACGCATGCTATACATACGATAAACTGCAAGCATATTGACAAGTTACATTAATGAGTAGTACATAAGATAGGAAAAACATAAGACAGAAGAACAATGCTTCAAATGTTTTTCCGAGGAATAGATTATGATTTAAGTTATGGTATTTGAAAAATATATTAATATATAAAGACTTGTATATGTGATATGATAATCCTTGTGTTTAATATATTACCCTAGGATAATAAGATGCATTTTTATAAATAATTACGCAGTAATTTTTGTTTCTTTTCAATTTTATTTGACTGTGTCACTGGTGTGTTGCTCGTCGCCTTGCTTACAGTGGAGAGAGAGTAGGGAGTGGTAACATAAAACGTTACAATTGGAGCGTTTCTTCAAATCTTCATATGGCGCGCGGTATTAACATACCTGCTTCTTTTTCTAATTATAATATTTAAAATTAAGCAGAATATGTTTTGTTGCTTACGCCTGTATACCTATTCAAGCGTGGGTCCATATACCTACCTATGTATCCAACATTCCTTACACTACCTGATACATCCGTAGTTCTTAGAAAGCGTTATCTCCGGACATAGCAGTATGCGAAACGTGTCCCAAACGACACATAGTGTGTAACGATGCTCCTTTGTACCTCTACCTGCTAATTGAGTTTCCGTACTAAAAGCCATTAGGAATAGATCTAGATTACGTTGTCGAATGTTACCTTTTAGATCTTTTTATACCTGTGCCACCCAACTAGATGACATTAAAGTTTTTGTGGTCGGAAAGGACTTTTGCGTTGAAATATAAATATTGTTTTTATTTATGTTTCTATTTAATAACAGTTTTATGTCAATGTATGCTGTCTATTGTTATTGAATTATAATAATAATACATATATTTGTTCTCATAAAATTACAGCTGGCTCTTAATAAAGTATATAAAGCAATTTCCGATGCGCACAAATGACACCCAAATGACAGGACACCAAAATTAAATATATTGTAACCAAATGTATCTAATTTAATTCAAACTACTTTCGATCAGTGCCGAGCAAACATAAGATATAGGTACCTAACTGTTATACTGTCTGTACTACTGTTATTATGTGTTGCAGGTTGCACTGGCCGTGGTCAAGTATAGTCTGATTATGACCACGACTTTATATGGAATTTAAAAGCTGAACCCAATCCTAAAATAATTAATTAATTGACACATATAGAAATAGCGCTTATGAACAACAGATATAAATATTTTAAGTCAACAAAATCTACGTAAATAATGTACCATAATATTACGTTATTTAAACTGGTAACATAAATTCCAGTTACATATATAATCTCACGCTTATATATCCGAAAAAGTAATCAGAAGTCTATCACGCGTCACCAAGACAGTCTAAAAGAGAAAATGTCTTAGAACGATCGCGTTAACTCTGTTACCTCTTATACAAACAATATAAGTTTGTATTCCTTGTGGGTTCTTCAGCCAGGAAAAGAGCTGTTTTACAGACCATCACACGCCATGAATCGTCTGTAATAGACGTATAGCTCAATATATATATATATATATAAGTACTTGATCTTGAGGTTTATTTTTTCAGTCAACAAGTCATCAACTTTAATTTATTCGAACACACGAACTTATTTTTTTGCATCTTCTTAGAAACAGCTCTTAGCAAATTCCTCTTGATAACTAAACATGATCTTGCTAATAACTCTCTCATTCGGAATTTATTCTGCCTCCGTGTTACCTGCATCCGTTGTTCCAAGAACATATTATCTGCACCGTATCACTTTGCGGACTGTGGGACCATACTGTGTTAGGGTACATTACAAACCTGGCAAATACTTTGTGGCATATTGGGCATATATATCTGTATAATCAACTTGGTTACCATGAAGAATGGGCAATACGGTTTGTGATCGAAACATGTGCAAGATCCTAACGTGACTATTTATACGTAGATTTTGAGTATTGACGCGATCAGAAGATTCTGATTCTTGAGGATCCTTGCATTATTATGAATCTATATTTGTATGTACGTAGATATCACACATACACAAACCAGAGTGATATTATGTATGTAAGTTTCCCAAAGAGGTAGGCAGAGATCACGATTACTACCTGCTACGATCCTGGCATATCTCCTTCATCTTAGTCACTCTCGATTCCCGAATGGAAGCGGAGTGTAGGCACGTCACACGCTACATATTCTCCATGCACGCTCTCCAGTCTATGAGACCGTTTATGGCCTTTAGTAAATGGATTATAGAATCTCATCATGCCTTAAAATCTTTAAGGCATGATCTAGTATTTTTCTAAGAATTTAATAAATCGTAGTCGTGTTCTAATAAAGCTTACATATAATTCATCAGGTTAATAATAAGCTACAAACATTTTGCCTAACGCAAACTTACCTTTATCTTTTCAAGTCTTGCATACTACAGGACCTTGCTTATCTATAAGTCCGAGCCTGATACGACTTGCAGCGTCCCCTACCGTTATCTGTTGTTCAATATTTTTCTTGAATGTGTGTGGCGCCACCTTTCACTGCAAAAATTCGGTGATAAACTCTGTATGATAACATCTTAATGCATTGCAAGCCGTTCACGTATATTATTATGACGCTCAACTTTATTGTTTTTCGCATATGGAAAAGATAATGGTAACCGAAAATGGAGACAAAAGGAGGTTCTTCATATTACTTATGATAAAACCTAATACAATAAAATTGAAAACTGACTAATATATTACATAAATTTGATAAAACAGATTGCATTGATAAAACAGCACACAATAAAATTTAAAGCTTAATAACTACTCCTCAAGTACTTTCATTATATGTATATAATATTATTTATTGTCTCATATTTCTTTATTTTGATTTTATTCTTTTTTATTGAGTTGTTTAATTGTTATGCAATATATATCTGACATTATTTTTCAGAAAACGGTACTAACTACTTTTTCAGATAGGTAATAAAATCCAAAATAACATAGAAAATAGTTGAATATTAAGATAAGACAGTTTAAAGGCGTAGAGCCTACATTAAAGAAGCAACTTATGATCACTCCTATTATTCTCCAATAATTGTTGGATTATAAGGATTTAAATCAAAAACTGTTCAACCGATTTTTTAAATTCTTTTACCATTAATTAGTTAGCTATATCATCACCAAGGAACATAGGTTATATATAATTTAATTTTACGCGAGCGTAGCCGCGGGCAAAAGCTAATACTTAAGAAACAGTCATGATAATTACAACCTTGTTTCCCCAATTGAAATTCGTTCGCGCGTAAAATATATGTTTTTTTATTAACAGTTACCCACTTTAGGGCAAAAACAAAACAAATAAAAAGAAAAAGCATAAGGTACCAAGTAGTCCCTTACTCTCCGTCTGCCCATTCAAAAAACGAGACAACGGCGAAATATGTTCAAAGTTAAGCAATAAAAATGATAAGGAAAACTGATTTTTGCGACATTCGAATGTATTTATATACTAGGTATATGAAGATTCATTGTCACTTCTTTCTTTGTATTAAAAATACTTAAAATTTAAAGACATTATATTAAATAACCTTTTTTTTGTTTTTTTACGTGCGGGAATGCTTTGACTCATACCTCTCCGCAGGGTGACTGAGAGGTTATGTCGGGCTCACCGGGGAAAAGAAACCCCGGTAATACCGACTAAACCTACCACGGTGTTCCTCGACATAACCATAGACGCGAGGCCGCGCGAATTGCTTTCACATGCAATCGCAACCCTGCCGTGGTTTCAGCCCAACCGTGTGAAACGGCAGGCCACTTATACAAAAAATACTTCCTCCACCGTCCCCCTGGGGGGGACAAAGACACAACACAGAGGCGCACGTGGGAACACGCACGCCGCCTCTCGGACCTGGTGCTGATCGGGTAGCAAGCAGGCCCACGCAGCCCACCACCCCCAGGTCAAACCTCAGGGTGACTGGAGGTCATCTCGCGCCCTCCAGCGCCCGGTTCTGCGGTTGGGAGAGGGTTTAAGCAATCCCTCTCCCGCTCCGCCGCCTCCTTGATGGAAATTACTTTCTCACAGAAGGAGGCGACGGCGTTCCACGATCTCTCACTCCGGACCATAGACTGAACCACAGCCGGGAGTGAGAGGGCAACCAATCCGACTGCCGCGATCAACTCACGGCGCTGCGATGCCCAGGCGGGGCAATCCGCCAAAGTTGCACACTTTGGCGGATTGCCCGCGCCGTGTCCATTATATTAAATATAGGCTAGGGGACGGCACCGGCGGGGTGTGTGGGACTCCCAGCAAGACGTGCTGGTATACCCACTAAAAAACCTGGGGTGTTCCCTCTCTCACCCAATGGGGGGGCAGTTGGGAGCTTAAAAGATTCATCCATAGCAGGCCCCGCCATTATATTAAATACCTTTTTTTTTTTTTTTTTTTTTGATTCCCAGGAAAAAATGCTTGATGCACTACCCGCCGGCTAGGGGACGGCACCGGTGGGGCGTGTGGGACTCACCAGCCGACTGCTGGTATACCCACTAAAAAAAACCTGGGGTGTTCCCTCTCTCACCCAATGGGGGGGGCCTGTTGGGAGTCTAAAAAGATTCATCCATAGCAGGCCCCCCCGTGTGGGTGCCGGCCGGGTCAATAGGACCCGACCTCCTCTCGTCCCCGGGGGAGAGCAATTTCACCGCTCTCCCCTTTCGACGTTAGAAGGCGCGCGGGAACACCGCGCGCGCCCTCTGTGGGTTCTTACTCACGGGTGGCAGGGTCCCCTGAGGCCTTGCCACCCAGAACCCTTAGGTGGGGGGCAGGAGAGCGACATAAGCGCGTCTCCTGCGCCCCCTCCTCCGGCGGCGGATGTCCGGGGCGTAAGGATCTTCCTCACGACCCCGCTCCGCCGCCTCCTTCTGCGAGATGACAGCCTCGCAGAAGGACCTCATTGCGCCCCAGCACCTGTCGTCGCCGACCATCATGGATACGACGGTCGGCAACGAGAGGTCGGGGCCAATCACGGCGACCAGGGCACAGCGCTCCTCGGCCCACGCTGGACACTCCTCCAGCGTGTGCTGCGCCGTGTCCCGGTCGCACTCCTCGCAGTGGTGACACCTGGTTGTCGGCTCCCTACCGGCTATCTTGCACAGGTACTCTCCGAAACAGCCGTGTCCGGAGAGCACCTGAGTAAGCCGGTAGGTGAGCGGTCCGCGCCGTCTGTCCGTCCACTGCCTTAGCACCGGACGGACAGCCTCGACGGTCCTCACCCCGTAGCGGGGCTGGGCCAGCCTTTCCTCCCACTTGGCCTCGAGGACCAGTCGAGCCTGGGACCTTCGCGTCTCCACCGCCCCGTGAGTGGGTTCCTCACCATGGAGCCGGAGGTCCACGCGCCAGTGATACACCGACGCTTGGACCTCCGCCTCCAAATCCCAGGGCGGCGATGCCGCCAGGATGCACGCCGCCTCAAAGGAGACGGTGCGGTACGCCCGCGACACCCTGATCGCCATCGCCCTCTGAGGTTTCCTCAAGAGGGCGATGTTTCGGCGATCGAGGGCGCCGGCCCAAATGGGCGACCCGTAAAGGGCCATCGACCGCACCACCCCCAAATAGAGGCGGCGGCAGACGACACTCGGCCCCCCGATATTCGGCAGCAGAGAGCTAAGCGCTCCCGCCGCCGACATCAGCCGGGGGGCCAGGCGGCTAAAATGGACGCGAAAGTTCCAGCGGCCGTCGAGGTGGAGCCCCAAGTATTTCATACTCGGCTCCACCCCGATGCGGACCCCTCCAACTATGATGTGGGCATCTGGTGGCGGCGCCCGCCGAGGCCCATGAAATAACAGGGCCTCGGACTTTTCCAGCGCCACCTCCAGTCCCAACATCCTAATTCTACCGACAACCAGGGCCACCCCTGCCGTGGCAAGACCGGGCCGTGACCAGCGTGTCGTCGGCGTAACAAGTTACGCCGACGCCCGGGGACAGGGCGCCCCGCAGAACCCAGTCGTAGCCGATGTTCCACAGGATCGGTCCAAGAACGGAACCCTGCGGAACACCGCACGACACCTCCCTCCGGAACGTCTCTCCGTTCCGCCCCACACAGAATACGCTCCTCTGGTGCAGGTAGTCCCCGACTATTCGGCGCAGGTAGGGAGGCACTCCATGAAATCGGAGCGCCTCCCTAATAGTCGCCCACGGCAGGGTGTTGAACGCGTTGGCGATGTCCAAGGACACCGCCAACACCACCCCGCGCGAGGCGACCGCCTCATCCGAGAGGGCCTTGACGCGACTGATCGCGTCAATCGTCGATCGGCCCTCTCGGAATCCGAACTGCAGTTCGGACAAGTCGGGGCCCACCCGCACCAGGTGCCTGGAGAGGCGGGCAACTACTACACGCTCAAAGAGCTTGCCCACCTCATCCAACAGCACTATGGGGCGGTACGCGGAGGGAGAGTCCGCGGGGCGGCCCTCCTTTCTCAGGAGGACCAGCTTACCCGTCTTCCACATGGCAGGGAACCGTCCCGACTCCAAACAGGCGCTAAACAGCCTGAGGAGCCGGTCCCCTAGGGCGTCGTAGGCCAAAACCCAGGCGCGGCATTATATTAAATACCTAACCTAACTTATATCCTTACTAATATTATAAATGTGAATGTGAGTTTGTTTGTTTGTTACTCTTTCACGCCTTAACTACTCTATCGATCATCATAAAATTACGATCCAGAAAAAAAACTGTTATTAACCTGACGCGAGCGAAGACGCGGAAAAAATCTAGTGGTATAATATATAATACCTCTTCCAAGAAATCCTAGTGAGAACTGTAACTGCGTTTTTGGTAATCTTCGTAGTGTAGGATCCAAAAGAATAAAAGCCGTTTAAGAGTACACAACTCTTTCACCTCTATCCCGAAGGAGACAAGAATAGAAGGTAGACAGATGTTCATTACACCCATATGTAGCTAAAGATCCCGAGATACCACTTAAAAGCAATCAGCTCTTTGTCGTATAGGCTATTGTTCCAGAATCCGTTCCGTTACTAAGAATATTTTAACAAAAAAGCCTATAATAATTGTCCCGACCTTGGAATAAAACCGATATCTCATACACAGCAGTCGCATTCATCGAAGTATTCGTAAGATATGCCACCAGCGTGAATGAAGCAAAGCAAGTGTGTGAGGATCGTAGCATATGGAAATCTATTGCCTTTGCCCTTAGATAGAACAGGCGCGGGTACGTATGTATGAGTAGAATACATTATGGTATTACGCACTGAATGCCAAAAACAACCTTCAATATAACGCTCACTATGCGACACAGGGCTTGAACGCTAATGCGAGAGAAGACTTATAAAAACAACTATAAAGAGACGATATTCATCGAGCTCAAATAATAATAGTATTCTTTGCATTTCTCAAAGTTCTGAAAGGTCAGATATGATTAACTTCATTATACACTGATATTGGCCCGCAATCTCGGCCACGTGATACATTTACATGGATCTAAATGGAATGAGTAAAATGTACCTTAGATTTAAAGGTGTACTTAGAGCTACTAAACCATATCTAACCGATTGGCCACATTTGTGTGCATGGATGTTTGTCTTGGTCTGGGTGTTTCTATGTATAATACGTATGTATTTACAAAAATTATATATACATATATGTTTATGTTCAAAAGCAGCGATAGCCTAGTGGGAAACCGTTGGACTGCCACGCAGAGGACTCGAGTTCGAACCCAAGGCGCGCATCTTTGATCGCTTGCTTTAACGGGAAGGAAAACGTCGTGAGGAAACCTGCATATCTGGGAGTTCTCCATAATGTTCTCGAAGATATGTGAAGTCTGCCAACCCGCACTAGGCCAGCGTGGTGGACGATGGCCTAACCCTTCCCACAGTGAGAAGAGACCCATGCCCAGCAGTGGGACAGTTTAATACAGGGCTGATCTTATTATTATATGTATGTTTATCCATTGTCTAATACCCATAGTACAATATCTGCTTAGTTTGGGCTATATGGTGTTGTGTGTATGTGATAGAATATTATTATTATTATATCAAACTTCGTTCAATCCGTGATACCCAGAACTGACAGAGAAACAGAATTTAAGAAGAAGAATTAAAAAAATATATTATTCACAATATTTATTTTGTCCGACTCGGCAGCGCAGCGGTAGAAAATACGACGGTTGTGCATAAGGTCGATTTCTGGTATAGCAAAATGCTATCGAGATTTTCTAACAAAAAAATAACAGTCTAGCACGATATCTTGGAATATGCCAGATAGACGGCACTGTTTCTAGTGTCACATGTATTTCTCCGAAAGGAGAGGTGGAATACACACTCGTATTTTATCAACTATTTTTGGTGCCACGTGATAGGGAGCGATATACTATAGAAATACATGTGAGACTATGCATGTTTGACACAGTATTAAACTGTACTACAATTGTGCTGCTTTATCGTCTAATCCAGCGTGACGGCTGTTCTTATTATATAATACCCAGTCATTTCCGCTATCCTTAATATACCCTGTTTAGAATGAACAATCAGTCAAAAGCCTTAAGTGTTCACTTGATTTGGGTGCGTGTCCATTGTTATGAACGACACGGCATTGTGAACCTGATTTGTGACGCATTGTACTGTTTTGTATTCTGACGACATGGAAATTGGGTTTCGTCCAATGTACGATTTAGACTTACACGATGTGATTCCTTTCTTTGTGGTTTCTGAAGCGTTTAGCTACAAGAAAATGTTATAACCTAAATATTTCTTGGTTTGTTAAGCGAGGACTGGTTTCGCGAACCTTTTGTGACTTTTGTTAAGAACTTATGACGACGTCGTGGTCCTTAAGGTATTGAGCTTTATTGTGATAAGTGGTTATAATGTTAATTACTTTAAAGATTTAGTGCTGTACGTCAAATTTCAATGTAATGTTTCGTATTTTGTTTATATGAGATCTTGTATTCTATTTTTTTTTGTTGTTATTAAAATTTTATTTAATCATTATGGTAGTACAACATAAAATGATATTTTCCTACATAGTTTTGCAAGCCTCAAGGTCAGACGACCGAGGCTTGCAAAAAACAATTTTGCCGACCGGCGCACTGTTTACTACAAGTACAAAAAAAGTAGCATACTGCGACCATTTATTCTTCGATAGACAGATTATATAATTGCTTCCAGTTATTAAAATCACACGTTTGGCTGCGGTACTGTTGCACAGCTGAGACCCAGTGAGATGACTAGTATCGTAAGCAGACATACGGCTCGACTAATAGGAAGCGGCTATTCTAGACTACAGACTTTTCTAATAACAGTGGTATTCATTATCTTTCAGTCACACCTAGCTTACAAAAAGGAATAAAAAGGGAGATGAGAGGAAAATAAACCCAGCGAAAAATAATAATAATAATGTTTATTTATAGACAGAAAAAATATACATCCTTACACTACATCAGCCATCAAAGATGTTTTAGCAATCCTGCCTTAAAAAAAATGTAAGCTTAAATTAATATTAATTCTAAAAACAATGTTTAAATAATGTTTAATAAATCAAATTCAAAAAGGTTCTTTTTAAGCCTGGCTGACCAGGTTTATTCTGTGTTTTGGGACATCATTTGATAAATTTTATCACACTAGCGCATTATTACATTATTACAACATTAAATTGAAGGACATGTGTTATTATTTTTACGTCTGTTCTCTAAATAAGGATGGTATTTCCGGTACATTGTTGCCGTGACCCTATAATAAAATTGGCAACGACAGGATCTTCGTTAAACATAATTATATCAGAAAGATATTCTCATCCACATGTATACTTACGGGAAATCGACACCTTATTCATATCTCCCATAATAATTTCAAACAAATTGCACCCCCGACACTGACACTTTGCTTAATGTACCCCTAAACAAACAGGTCAAATTACAATCAACATTCATTATTCATATTGTATGTAATTCTCGTGATATCATATAAAGTAACATAAGCCGTTGGCCGTTTGCAGTAAAGCCATGTTCTTTTTATAATATTAAGCATGGAGTTTGATACTGTGAGCGTTAGACGGAACTCCTACTTAGGTGGAACCTAAAACCACGGATTGTGATGTAAGGGTATTACACCTCTGCCCAAACTTTTCAGGACATAGCCGTGAGATTATGTGTAACTATTTATTCAATCTGATGTTTTTCTTTTATTTAGTGGTCTACCTCCTATGTCACGCGGCTTAAACTTGCGTTAATGTTGCCGGTCGATCGTAAATTCCTGGGTTATATTCCCGATCGGGCAAAAGGTTATTCGATTTTTTGTTAGAAAGTTCTTAACAGCACACGGAGACTGAAAATTACCTAGTTGACGAAAAATGACTAGACATTTTTTTACGAGGGATTTAAAACAGCTAGCGATATTTAAATGTTGTTCTACTTTGACTAACCCTTTCTAGAATATCAAGCTCAAATGTATTTGTCATCCGTGGTATAGTCACTCACACCAAATAACTATCTTGACCTCAGCTTCCTTTCAGTATTTGAATAATAATACCAAATTATAAAAAGAAAGCACGAAATTCAGCTAGTAAGAGTCATTATTATAAGTAAGGTAAAGTGGGTTTCTTATTGCACAGAGAAAAAAAATATATAATTTCCTTTATTGCTCCGCGTACTATAAAAATTAAGTACCGTATCGTGTAACAACGTAGCCGCTCCCCGCTCACACTCAGACCGCGTCAAGTTGCCGTCCCATCCAATCCGCCGTAACGTCGCTACTCCACATTTATTTAATTTGTACTCCATTGCGCGCTGACAAGGGCCACCATATATTTTAATTGGAATGAAACGTTACTTGGATGACGATTTTTTCGGCGACTGTTGAAAATGTCTGCGTCCGTTTTTTTTGGATGAACTTAAGTGATTAAACGAGATGTACTTGTAAAAGTGTAGTGCCTCTGTGCGTACTAAAAATATATTGCGAGAAATATTTATCGCGATATATTTTTATACTTATACAGAGTACCAATGAGGACCAGGTCTAGTAGATGGTTCCTTTGGTACATACGTTTGTGGATGATCATAAGGTCCGGAGTGCCGGGATTTCACGATGACGATCCTACGACAAACTGTTATAGAGCTTTTCTTATGGAAATGTCTTAGTTGCTATTATGGTAAAAGCTCGCGATTCTTTCTGCAGGGTCTAAGTGATATAGCTGATGACATGTAACGCGGCATTCACCTATGGTTACCTCCCGGGGATATACAGTAAGTCAAATCAAAGTCAGAAATAATTTAGACCACAAAGAACACTTATGAACGACAAAGTTCCGAGGTTAGTAAGTTTACTAAAGTTTTAAGTTTTTGGGGTATCTTGTTTTATGTAAAACAAATATCAATATTTAAAGATAGAATAGAATAGACATTTTTGTTTTCAGTATTATAACAGCAATTAATTAAGAAGAAGGTATATAAAATTACTTTGGAACCATAAGTAAAAGCTTATGCTTAATGAGCCAGAAGATTGCCCAGCGCTTGTAAAATCTATTATACTCGTTAACAAAAATATAATTATGTAAAGTTGATGACAAGTTTTAAACACCGAGAGAAACACAAAATAATTAATAGTATTTTTATTCCTTTAACATAATCTTTCAATTTAAACTCTATTTCTTAACGTCTAACGTCTCGACTTAACCAACCGCCTTTCTCGTAATCACTTGGCGCTATTTGGATTTTTATTTTTATGTAAATGCTTCATTTCAAATTTCTGTCTTTAGATCTAACTACAATTCAAATCCTCTTACAAAATTATATGCGTAACACTATTGCACAAATATTTCACTATAGTAAGTCTTAGTAACGACCTGTGTTTGCTATTAACCCGAGTCTCGTAACATACGCGTCGTGTAGATATGTATATATCGCGTTAAATGAAGTTATCGTACCGTACGGCACTAAAAATCGGTATTCCGTACTTTAAACATAGTTTACACATGCCTGTTTTTAGTACAACCACATAAAATGAAGTTGGATACGACCAGAAGTTACAATGAACAACGCTTC
Organism: Catocala nupta; assembly: GCA_963675205.1. Lineage (NCBI taxonomy): Eukaryota > Metazoa > Arthropoda > Insecta > Lepidoptera > Erebidae > Catocala > Catocala nupta. Next base: position 8,376,204 of record OY776095.1, on the reverse strand, counting down.
ATACATAGTTTGAAGCCTATATATCCTGAATAGAAAGAAAGAAAGAAAATTGTTTTATTTGAATCTTCATACATACAGTATCTTAAAAGATATCATAAAAAACATGCGGGGCAGTTTTTTTTTTTTTTTTTATATGATATGGCATTGGCAAACGAGCAGACGGATCGCCTGATGTTAAGCGATTACCGCCGCCCATGGACACCCGCAACACCAGAGGAGTTACAAATGCGTTGCCCGCCTTTTAAAAAGGAGTACGCTCTTTTCTTGAAGGTTTGTAGGTCGTATTGGTCCGGAAATACCGCAGGTGACAGTTCATTCCACAGTTTAGTTGTGCGAGGCAGAAAATTTCTAGAAAAGCGCACAGTTGTGGACTGCCAACCATCTAAATGATGGCAATGGAAATTTTGTCGCGTAGAACGATCGTGAAAAGAGGCGGCAGGGATCAGTCCGAACAATTCCTTGGAGCACTCCCTGTAGTAAAAGCGATAGAAGATGCATAGCGAGGCCATATGTCTACGCAGCGCCAAGGGGTCTAGCCGATTTGAAACAACCGGGCAGTCGACGATTCGAGTCGCTCTCCGTTGAATGCGGTCTAGAGGGAACGATGACGCGAGTTTCACGCTTTTCGTTCACCCAAAAAGTACACATATATATACAGTATACATATAGCTCATGGAAAGCGTTCGGTGACGATGACGCGAGTACCATGAATTTTTGTTCACCCAAAAAGTGCTCAACGCGCCTAAAGAAGTTTTCACTTCAATAAATCTAATTGAACAGAAGGCGGTACATGGAGATCAAATTAGGCAACTGGGTCAGCTATTGTTGCAGTATAGACTACAACGCTGGTATTTTCGCAGGCCTATGAATAATAATTACAAAAAAACAAAAAGAAAATAATTTGATAAAAATAATAAATATAAACTTAATAGGAATAGGATTGACGGTGGGACAAAAACCACTACCTGAGATTTGACAAACCACAGATTCTCGCTAAAGAACACCGATTCCTACCAAGGATGCTTCGCGAGGCTATTGAAATCAAAAAACATCCCAATTTCAATAGAGAAGATGGTTGGAATGTACCACCAGCTTGGGATCCAGTACTTCAAATAGTCAAACCCAAGAAGAAACAAACCATAGCTAGACTTCATGATACTTTGAGCTCATTCTGCGTAAATAGAAACACCCATGATTAAATTATGTTCGGGTACTTTGAAATAACTACACTGGAACATTGAGACAACTACCATCTTAGTCTCCCCGTGACCATGGCTGCTGAAAAGAAACCGAAACGTCGGGGAAAATGTAAACCAAAAATAAATAGATTTAATAGTTTAAATAATTTTATTAGCTTATAAATTTGTAAAATAAAATCAATAGTAGTAGTAGTGTAATATTTTCAAAATTTTGTAATACAGTGATAAATAAACAACGCGATAAAATCCGTATATAGTAGTTTAATTTCAATTAATACAATACACGTAGAATTGTTCTGAGTCTGGGTGTACTTTGTGTCCGTTGTTTGAATGTTTGTATAATCCTCTAAATACACATGGTATATTCCTAGTATGAGAGTTATCTTTTTACAATAGGAATAAAAGAGGTGTATTATAACCACATATCGTTAGCTATATTTCTAGACCAGTTAAAGGTAATAAAGAGCTAATCTTAGGCCGGCTATCGGACATACTGCCAGGCTCCACGCTGTTACTGTGATTTCTTTAATAGAAATACACGAAAAACAGTTTGCTTGATATTGTCTTCTGTTTACGCGATTGTTATTCATTGAAATTAAACTACTATATACGGATTTTATCTCGTTGTTTAATTGACGCTTTATTACATAATTAAGAAACTGTTACACTACATACTACTACTACATATTAAACTTTACTAATTTTGAAGCTAATTTAATTATTAAAACTATTATAACTATTTTGATTTAATTTTACACTTTCCCCGACGTTTCGGTTGCTTTTCAGCAGCCATGGTCACGGTTATAGTTTTAGTTCAATAGTAGTATGTAGTGTAACAGTTTCTTAATTATGTAATAGAGTGTCAAATAAACAACGCGACAAAATCCGTATATAGTAGTTTAATTTCAACAGTTTGCTTGACCTGAAATCGAAACCACTACGTTACGATCGACGTAAACGATCTTATATAGTTCGTATTTGTACATTCGAAATATAAAAAAATTGGACTAGACGATACTTACAAAATTATTGATATCGACTTTTAATAAAAGAACTTGTAGCAATGATAAATAGAATTAATATCTAATACTAAAATTTAAACTTAAGCAATGGTGTATAGAATTTTTGTTTGTATAAATTGTTTTAACATTATGCAGTAATTAAAAACCTAATTCTTATATGATGTTGACAGACTCCTAGCTTGAGGTTCGACTAAAACCTGAAGCTACTTAATCAGTTTAACCTTGTTTGTTTAGTAGATATGATATGCATAGTGTGGTAAATATATAACATGGCAAACAAACTCTACTCTTGTAAACAAAGTCGCCAGCAAAAACTAGTCGAACAAAATGTAAATTCTGTATCAAGTCTTGCTGGTTATTAATGCTCCATTGGTCGCAATACCGGCACGGCGAAGGTATAAAATACGTCGCTATCTTTATTCGCTCTCATACTTGTCTTTTACTTAATATTACCGTACCAACACACGACTCATTGTGTTGTTAAACGATCAACTAAACATTTTAGTACAACGACTTTGTCATTTTTGAGTCGTGTTGTTATTAACTTGTTAACTATGAAAGAGGCCAGATAATAAGAACTTAAAATAATTGTTTTAGATTTTTGTAGTAGCTGACAGTATGTTTTTATTTCCAAGATGACTGCCACCCATGATGACTGCGATGACTCCTAGGTCATCGCCTGTTTTGCATTGGACTTCAAAAACATACAATTAATGGACACAATGTACGCTCAGACTGAGAACAATTACTTGTAGGCTACAAAAATGATTGATTAACCCGTGTAAGATTTGAAGTTAAAACCACAACACAGAGCGGCGTTAGCAGCGAGTCGACCGCTTACTCGCTGTACCATTCCTGAGCTTCACGCATATGACGTATACTAGTAAATTATGGCAAATCTCGATCTATGTTTTGTTAAGTCATATGCCGTACTAGACCTATTTTTGTATCACGTGCACTTTACAAACATTGAAATATCAGACACAAAGTCTGACACAGAACAAATATTTTTTATGAACGTGATATAGATCACAAAAATGTCTGCCCCGTGTGAAGGTCAAACTTACAGCACTCAGCGTCGCGAGATGACCACATAAACCATTGTGCTATTCGTGCAAAGTAATGTACATACCTAGTATATATGGCGACAGCAACAGCTAATTTTAACAATTCTTATTTTAAAATAAACTGTATTAAGTTTGTATATGTTTTTACGGTCTCAGTTCAATTTCAAGAGAGAAGAAATAAGCATTATGCTATCTTGTATACCTATGTAGAATTATAAACAAACATTCCATTGCTTTTGTAGAATATTCTAGTTGTCAAGGCATTTTGTATGTTCTACAAGAGCAGAATACACAACACAACGTAAATACAAGATAAGAAATAGAATGTAAAATTTTTTCAACGAAGAAACAAATAAATATATTTTATTTGCCTGTGCACGGAATTTGCGCGTTTTACTGACTTCTCAAAAAAGGAATTGCTGTGCTGACAGTGTCAAACACACAAGTTTCAAAGTTTATTGGTCCTTTGCTAATAGTACAGCGCTCACTTAAGTAGCCTATGTAATGCTTCGGATTACAGAATCACAACAAAAAGTTAATACGGCAACGGCTTAATCAAGTGATGATTTGATTGCGCTGCTTCTATAGAATTAAGGTTCTTTTCCATTCAGGCTGCTTCAATTTCAGCGAGATTTTAGAGTTAAGTGCAGTTTCCGCTGTATAATAGCTACCTAAAATCACTTGTTAGCTCAGTAGATGCTTGCAATTTGCATGTATTAAAAGGTTCGAATTATATAATATGGGCTTAAAATATATTCATTACACAATATTATACGCCCCAACTTCTTAAGCGCTAGCAGCCCGCTGGCGGCCAGATGTCTAGCATTCCAGCAATGTGCAGGTTTAATCTTACACAATATCTTCGGTTTTAATAGATATATTCAAATAAAGGGCATATTCATTGACTGCTAAGGATGCCTTGGCTAATTTTATTTCAACCCACACTATAGATATTTGGGTAATGCTTGTGTTCTATCAATATTTTACGACTTTAACCGTCTTTTAATCACGTTATAACAGAAAAAAGCAACTTATTATGAAATAAAATGAACATAATTATTATTTTACAACATACAATAAAAGAATATTTAAACAACTAGCATCATAATATTGTCTTCTGTTTACGTGAATGTTATTCATTGAAATTAAACTACTATATACGGATTTTATCGCGTTGTTTATTTAACACTGTACCTATTACATAATTTTGAAAACTGTTACACTACTACTACTATTGAATTTTACTAATTTATAAGCTAATAAAATTATTAAAACTATTTATATTTAGGTTTACACTTTCCCCGACGTCCAAAAATGGTTTCTCGTATTAATATCGAAACGGACCGAAGCGAACCGTGTATACAATAAACAGTGCTAAACTAAACATAGCCAATAACACGGATGATAAAGTTTTCTAATATTGTCCGCTGTTCAGCGGTTTATTTTTAATTTCGTAGCTCTGCCGTGCGATTTGCGACAACAACCAAAGGGACAGTTTATGTTAGAAGCGGAAAGCGGTAAAATATTGGCGTTCACTAAGTGCAGCTTTTTGACAAACATGAGTTTAGTAGATTGCTTATGAATCAAGATTTATTATTGAATAATTAATTAAAGAGCATAATTATTAAACTCTTTTATGATAATTATTCTTGATGTAGAAATAAATATCTAAATTTTAAGTGATCACCATTGTCCATTACCAACTTACCGAGAGTTAGTTCCTAACAATTTGGCAGCCATGACCACAAGCAGACACCAAAAAGGTATATAAATACTATGCAGGATAGCGTTATACCCGTTTTTTGTGATATAAGTCATGCAACGCAAAAGTATAAAAGTGATAATTAATACGATGCTGTTTACAGACGTAACTGGTAGAAACATAACCCGCACTGCTCTAAACTTCCACCGCACATAAAACACGGCATACTTTTCTTCGTTTTTCTGTAACACTATATCCAATCGTAAACTTCAAGATAAAATACTACGCGATACTGCATAACTAGTATCACTTATCATCATTAGCTCTTATTATTGAAGACATAAGGTTTAAAATGTTGATTTCCAGGTGCATATATAGTGTGGTATTGACGGTGTGAAATGAACGGCAGGATATTGAGTTTGAGTGTTTATTCGGCGTTGGTGTAATAATTTATTGTTGTAATGTGATATTTAAGTTGTTTTCCTTTGTGGGCGCGACACTGGCAGTATGAGCCTCGTTTTATGACAGTGTATTGTGGGTGTAGAATAAAATACATATCAGATGTTGTTTTTATAATTTAAGGCTGTGCATTTCTGCAGAGGTGTTGAGTTCGATTTTCGGGTCGAGTGAAGTGTTTAATAGATTTCCATTCCTCTATTTTGGATATAAAAAGTTTTCTCTGTCTTTGGCCTTCATTTACATCGTTTTTTTTTTGTTTAAAACCCTGCACAATATGTACTTTCTTCACGACACAAATTTTTATTTATTTATTTCTTTGTTTGGATATTTGGCTTTTACATAATTTTAACGTAACTACAATATTCTAAGTTTTTACAGCTTGCATGATTGTGGTATAACACAGTAATTATATCTATTAACTTTTTTATAATATCCATAACAATTTGCTTTTGTGTGTGTTTATTGGGAAAACCTGTATTGTCAAGAAATTGTCAGTGATCGAGTCTGGAATTGTGCCCTGTAAACGCAACAGACTCGCCTTCTATTACGTGGTAGGTACTTTAAATTATATCTGACAAAATGTGGATGTTCAATGCAGATCTGCCTACACCTTCAGAGAATAGGCATACATACCTACATTTAATATCAGCCCTGTATTACGCTGTCACACTGCTGGGCACGAGCCTGTTCTCTGTGTGAGATGGGTAGTCCGTAGGTCAGGATATAGTTCACCACGCAGGCCCAGTGTGGGTTGACAGACTTTACATATCTTCGAGAACATTATGGTGAACAGACATGCAAGTTTCCTCACAATGCTTTTCTTCCTATCTTCAGGACCCGAGTAGATAGGGTTTCAGGGGGAGAACTACGGGTCTCCCCCTTAGGACCAGGATATTGCGGGGTCAGGAAGCCCACTGAGCCTTGAAAGGAGTGTTATATCGACCGCTGACTAGAGTGCGCGGTGCCTGACATTGAGGTTGGACTCGCAGGGGCTATGTGGCTAGCCGCAGAGGACGACATGTTCGTTGCTCGGCAAGCACGTGGAGTTCGAGCGTCGGACTCATGCGCGGCTAGTGCGAACCAGTCGGTCGCGCGAGGCACGGAGTTGTCTCTAGCCAAATGGCGGCGTGGTTTTGTATTTGGGTAGACGTATGGATGTACGTCGGGAAGTGAGCGTGTCATATACAGCTCCGATACCATACTGGAGATATGGGAGGCGGCTTCTCCGTCGGCTTCAGCGAGGTTATCGTTAGCAACACCCAGAGTTGCGAGTGGTGAGCGGCTTTATTGCTCCGGCACCTATCTGAAGAATAGGTAGTGCCACTTGGGCACGAAATAGCTCGCTTGCGAGAAACGGATCTCTGGAGTTAGGTTGGAGAAATCGAGATTTGGGGACAAGACCTGTCTATAACTGGTCCCGGAAGGTGCTCTCGGGCACTGAAAGGTACATCGGCTCCCACTATTATAACCTGACGGTTGGTGTAGGGGCACGCTATATCATAAACTGGACTAGTCGTAGAGATAGGGAATGTCACCCTAAAAAGCCAGCAATAATTACCTATTTTATAAGCATACATCTTTGAAAAGTTAGAGAAGCGCACCTTGGGATCGAACTCGAGACTTTTGCGAGTGAGTCCAACGGTATCCTACTAGGCTATCGCTATTATTATATTTCCGCAGAACAATACCTTTATCACATAATCGTAACAATAAACATTTGAATTGTATTGAAACTGTTTCTATTGTCCATAAAATATAACATTTCAATAAATGCAAACAGTAAGTGGTTTTCTAGAAAATAGTAGAAGTAATTTTACATATTTCTATTTAAAAGGGAGAAAATCTAAACACTATAGTTCACTATACGATCCAAGGGATTACATACATAGACTCACGTATAAATATTCTCGGAAGGAGAGACAAGACAGAGGTGTATTAAGGAGTTTCCACCACTGTTTTAAGCCCTACGCTATAGAGGCGAGTCTATGCCGCCGTTCCTAAGAATTCTTCAAAGCAAAAGACAAAGAGATTGGTATAATTTACCTTTATCGTATGTTACATACAGTCGATACAGGCAAATTCATGTAATTCTTCTTCTAGCTTCTGTCTTACGGACCGCATACCGGGATTAAAAGTATCCTATGTGTTAATCCAAGATTTGGCACACAAATAAACCGTATTTGTGTGCCAAGTTTCATCCAAATCCGTTGAACGGTTTGGGTAGTGATTTAGTGACATATCTACACTACACTGACGGACTCATAAACTGGATCAATGTTCAAGATGCTTTTGAAATATACATTTTAACTAAGTATTTAAACTTATTATACAAATTTAAATTGAAACTTGTAGTTTGGTTCGTTAACTTCATAACAGCGTAGTATCATATCCGTAAGTGTATGTTTGTATACTGGTAGTACCATTCAATTTTTCGAACAAAATCGATAAATGTAACAAAAATTGGTTTTGGTTGGATTATTGAAAAATTGGTTTTTACAATAAAAAAAAAAGTTAAAGCACAGATTTTTTTTCTTTTGTTAATGTGTATTGCCTCTACTTGCCCTTATTACAGATCTAACCGGTTCCGCATAGACCTGATTAGGGTTATTAAACGGTCTTGCGGAATATTGTTCCATTCTTGTGAAATCGCTGTTCTTAGTGCTGGCACTGTTGGTGGGCACAGGATTTCTCGCATATACAGCTTTTTTTAAACTGTCCCAAACATGCTCAATGGGAATATTATCGAACTTGTGCAGCGGCATGGGGTCGGGCATTATCTTGCATTAGAGTAAAATTTTCGCCTATTAATCCCATGTAAGGTACCACGTGAGCTTCTAAAACCTTTATTATATAGCGTTGTGCCGTCAAACCACCTCTTCTACCGTTTCGACGAACCATGTCGATGAATACAAGTTCCGTTCGCCCGATCATCGAAATGCCAGCCCACACCATACACGAACCGCCTCCAAAAGGAACACGCTCGTCAATGCAACTTTGAGCATATCTCTTCCACGTCGACGATAGACTCTTCTACAACCGTCTGCACTATTTAAACATGTCCTACACTCATCGGTGAACAAAATGGAGGCCCATTGCTCTTTAGTCCAATTAGATATTCACGCGCATATCTTAAACGAGCTTGTCTTTGAGCTGCAGACAGCTTTGGACCATTTGCTGGTCTAAAAGGGGTAATTGCCGCTTCCTTAAGCCTCCTTCTTATTGTTCGTGCACTCACGTTTACTCCACGCACTTCATTCAGCTCTGTTATGATGTTTACTGACGTGAGGAAACAATTTCGTAGGAAAGTTGAAACAATAAGTTGGTCGTCACGACGGATGGTTGCTCGAGTTCTGTCGGTACGGGGTCTCTTTTTGTAAGAACCTGTCTCTACAAACCTTCGGTATACTCTAGAAACCGTAGACTGATTTAAATTTAAATTTCTAGCAATCGTTCGTTGATCCAAGCCTTCCCGCACCAATGCCACAATTTGAGCGGCTTGTTCGGAATAAGTATCCATATTTATGGTTACGAAACTTTTGTCGAGTTGAAAAGACTAATAATCAATACTATTGGTAACAATAATTTAAATCGCAAATGAAAATGAAAAACAAAAAGAATTAATTTCAAACTTTACTCTAATAAGTAATTTTCCCGGCTATAACTTGATCTTTAACAGCAGTTCTACTTTTAAAATTTTTTTCACTATTAATGGACAGTCTCGACGTTTTCGTTTATTTTAATCTAAAAAATTTGCATACTTATCAAAAATATTAATTCGAAAGTAATCCTGAAGTGGATCAGCTAGTATATTAGCAGGATTCCCTAAGACATATCTATTATTCAGAGCCATGCCTCGATAGTACAGTGGCAGTGATGCGCCTGCTGTGGGTGCGATTCGCAGGTCAGACAAAGTGTGATTGGGTTTTTCTCTTAGTAGTAGGTACACACCCACATTTTGCTAACTATGATTTTACCTTTATACCCGAAGAGGTAGGCAGGAATTTGCCTAGCGTGTATACCTTCGGGTATAAAGGTAAGAGACCATGTATGTACGTTGTCAAAAAATCCACATATTTAATTTATAATATTAGTAGAATTCTTTCGGTATATGTCTTTAAAATATTAAATGTACAATTTGTACTGCATTCGATATTAAGTTGTTGAAACACAATGTTTGTCTCTACTTTGACTGGGTTCTATCCATATTACTGATAGATTTTTCTAAGGCGCAGTAAAAGTTACAAAAGGGCTTCCTGCAAAACTTTCGACCAGATTTATTTGGTGGATTTTAAGTTATTCGAGTTTGTGAGTTATTTCCGTCCCAATGACTGCTGATAGGGAAAGTATAATGCGAGTCAGGGAAATAGTTTTATTACTAACTACGGTATTATTATTATTATGTACACATAAAAAAGATATATGCTGATATATTTGTCTCGTATGTCGATTCAAAATTTCACGTTTATATAGAAAATATGTAATACTACATTTTGCCCGCGGTTTCACCCACGTAAGTCCCGTTCCCGTGGGAGTGTCGGGATAAAAAGTAGCCCGTGTATGAATCCAGGTCTTCAGCTGTTTACATACCAAGTTTCATCGCAATCGGTTCAGCAGATTTTATGTGAAAGAGTAACAAACATCCATACATCTTCACAAACTTTCACATTTATAATATTATAGTATAGAAGTATAGATATTGTCAATAAATTCCAACAGACCTTTTTTTCTTAATGAAAGGCTTAATTACGTAACTGTACCACTGACAATGTGTATGTGAAATTTTAACATGATCGGTCAAGTAGTTAAAGGCTTAAAAAGTGTAACGAATTATGAAACAAACTTATCTTATCTTATCTTATCTTGTGTGGGGGCCAGTCAGTACCGACCGGCGACATTTCGACCCAGTGGGATCTTTTGTGTCGACTTCTCCAATAACGACTGCCATAGATGTTCATGGCAGTCGGGACCGACGGCTTAACGTGCTCTCCGAGGCACGCAGCAGGCGATAATTGTCAATCAATACGCACATAATTTTGGAAAGTCATATAACTTCCGAAAGTCAGAAGTGCGCGACGTGGGTTCGAACCCAAGACCCTCTGCATTGCAGTCTGTTGGTCTCCTCACTGAGCTATCGCTGCTCAAAAAAGAACAAACCGATACTCGCATTTATAAGTTAGCATTTAAGACCTATAATTACGTATACTTAATTTGCAAATTAACGATTATGGTTATATTATTATAAATGGTGTCATTCTGTTTAGTTTGGTAGCTACACAATGCTTCATTGATTACAAAAACAGCCAGCATATTGATGTCATCATGACATCAACGCTGCGTTCAAATATAAATAACAAAATGCACATGCAGCTAGTGATCGCTTAAACTTTTTCTATATTCCATAGACGACTGCCAACGATCGTTGACAGGTAATAGAATGTACGGGATAATCAAAAGAAAGAACCGGCTAAATAAAGGTATCTCCTCACCCATCTTACATGGTAATTGGACGGTTATCAACCAATTTAACCTGTAATTACGCGAGCGATGTCGCGGGCATAATATAGTAATGTTCTCCTCCTGACCGAATTTCGGTCACGGCGGCCAATCTTAACGTAGACTGGCCATCTGTGCCGGAGATATTATAGTGCACAAGTGTGTGCGCAAACTCAAGTGCACTGTCTGTCCCCTTACCCTCATGATCCGATGGGACGGATCTAACCCCGCCAACTTCCTAACGTCGAGATCGTATTGAGATTTCTTAACAGAAAAACCCAATAGGTTTATGTTGGCCCGACCCGGGATTCGAACCCGAGACCTCATGCACAGCAGTCGCATTCAATACCGCTGCGCCACGGAGGCACTTAAATCGAAAGGTGTGTTCTATCATAATCTAGTATTATAAATATAAAGTACATTAACATAAGGTTGGCGATACGCCTACCACAGATAACACGCAAGCAGTTTCCGATAATGATGCCGAAATTGGAGTGTTGATGTCATAACAATCCTTTGGATCCGACGCCGACCCTACTTACGTTAAAATATGAGATATTCTGCACCGAAAACGGACCTTCCCTTTACATCCATAGGTCATTAGATGCATTACTATATAAATTTCTTCTGCAAACATCCTTAAGAAAAGGCGATAGAACATGATTTGCGCGATGTTACAGCGAACGGAAATGAGGTGTACATCCGGCGGACCGACGCTTCCGGCGAAGCCGCTTCCGGTGCACTAGCTCTCACTTCAGCCGAAACTAATGCATTATTTGCACAGCCTCCGTTTGAATTTGCGCTGAAACTCTTTGTTGTGTGGAAAATAGCTGTCCGTGTTAAGATAGTCCGGCAAATATTTATATAAATCTTTATTCATATATACTAATATTATTTTATGTAAATATTAATTGCCGCACTACATTTTACAAGCATTGAGACAACGGACACAGAGAACATTCAGACTCGGAACAACTACGAGTATTTGTTAATCACACAACAATTTATGTCCCGTGCAGGGAATTTAAAGATCGAACTCACAATACTTGGCTTTAGCATTACAGCCTCTTAAACTATTGCGCAATGCAATAAAAAACGTTGAATATTTACTAAAATGATTTTGGCTGCATCGTCTGCACTATTTAAGTCCGCGAAGATCATCGATTTACTAGTTGGGCAAAATGTTACTAGAATTTTCATTTAACAAATTATGTGTTCGATAAACGGTAATAATCTCCTCCAATTACGTGAAATATAAAAGCTTAGTTATATTATACCCACAGTTATCTTTGCCTAGACCTTTAGGCATAAATATAGACATGTTTAAAAATATTGATGTATAAAAATGAAAAAGATTTGAGTATACATTGAACGACTATCTGAAATAAAGATTATTTATGCTTACACCGGTAAATAATGAGGGTCTTTAAATACACATATCTAAGGGAAGTAAAAGATATAAATAAAAAGGATATGCCCTCCCTGTCAATACATGAATCTTAACTCTCGCACATAACTTACCTTACGAACCTAAATCAAGCTGGTTGCCGTTATTTTTCACGCAAAGTTACACTCCGTGCATTTGTAGACTTTATTATTGTGTACGATACGACAACGATACGATTTTAAGCGAATTTTAAAGACCATTTATATGATTTCTGATTATACAAGCAGACAATTTGTACGACTGTTAATATAAACAAATGACAGTATATAAATTATTTCTGATGACCTTCTTGCAGATTTACCACTTCGGTAAAAGACTTTAAGCCGGCGCTGGCGCGGGCTCAACGGAGGGGACGTTAACCGCGTCGTATACGTCAGCTATACGCCTTTTTCCATAAGTAATCATAAATTAATAATAAAATACCAATTATTATAGTTTTGACTAGAGTAACTTTAGTATATGAAGATTAATGTCAGACAGGTTATTCTATCGTCGTTGTGTGTATATCACAATTATATATATTCATAGCGCTTTTAGACATAGTGTGTATCATCCGGATAGTAAAGATCAGCGATATTCAGCTAATTCGATAAGTTAGTCATCTACTAAATTATAAACTCACTGAAAACTATAATAGTCCAAAAATGTTACCGTTTTATACGTACAAATGTATTCGTAAATATATTCGCGCTGTTTATATAGCTCTTTTATCCTATGAATAACATTTATCTAATTTTTTAAACTCAGGCCTTACACAAATTAATTATCAACGCTTTAATTAGTCTTTGGAAAACGTTTCAGTTGCCTTGCATGGTTTCGTGTTTCACTTAAATATCATACTTGTTTTTAATTTTCTTCAATTACCTATTTTTATACTACCGTTGTAATTTGAGAATTAAATATTTACTATGAATAGTCTTGCGATCATGGGACACGGTAAATAGGAAACCATTGGTATCTTTTTGTCGTAAGTGGTGTCGTATCGTCTAGTATAAAAGACTTTGATGTTTGATCTGACAAATCGCCAGGATCGCAACAAATTGGAGTTGGGTGACGATGCTGGGGGATGCGGTGATTTTTTTCAAAGGTCATTGTCCCCAGGTCTAACTCTCGACAAAGTTTGTGCAACGACTCGAACTTTTAGATTCAAGATCCACATGCACTCAAGATTTATATGTTGAATGTTTCGTTTTATAGCTTAGCGTAATCATGATCACGCTGCAGTCAAACTCTCTTTGGTTCCTTTAATCATTGTGAGTCAAAGTTTGTTTGCTATTTTACTCGAACGTTAGGTTAGGACCAGAAGGTCAATTTTCGTAATAAAATATATCCAAAATAGAGTTCCAATCTTGTCGCAGTATCATAAATGCCATAGTGTATCTTTCAAAATAAAATAAACGTCAACTATGAACATAAATTGAATAACTTTCAGTTCCCATTTGACGTTTATTAGACTAGATCGTATTCTATAATTAACATATTTTATTAAAATGTACGTGAATTAGTCTTCAGAACAAATTAGTGTTGATTATGACCATGGTCAGATTGGCAAGTACATTTCAAGGTATTATTTAAATATTATATCGGTGTAAGGTTAACAATAGGATGACAACATAGGTTGTCTTACGGTTACGCGAATGTTGCATATTGAAATTAAACTGCTTTATACGGATTGACACTGCTGCTGTAAAGCATCAAAATCTTCCGGGGAAGTGTAAATCTAAATGGTTTCATAATTTAAACAGTTTCGTAGTTTAAACCTATTTAAAGGTAATATTTTCAAATAAATCGCGATAAAAGCTTAAAAGATTAAAATTCAAATATTTAATATTAATAAATAGAGTGAGTGTGAGGTGAATGATTAGGGCAAAAACTGTTACGACCGCCAGTTTGTGGATTAGTGTAATCCATCCACTGTGCTGACGTGTACTAATTCTTAAGCATTCACTAGTTAAGATAAGGGGCTTACACAGCACTAGAATACTTTCTAAGCCTTTCATTTTAGATTTGTGATAAGATTTGAATGTTCTTGTGGCCTCTGATAACCTACAAGGTAGTTAGGTACTGTGAACATTTACAATATAATACGTAATCACAATTTTACAATACCTAGTTTGAGTCCTAGCTGTCAATCTAGACAGATGATGAACTCTTTTTCTTAAACATGAACTGTTATTTTTAAACTTACTTAAGAATGAATGACAGTGAACACTTCTTCTTAAACATTATTACATTGAATGCAAATGAACTCTTATTTTTAAACATGAACTATTCTTCGGAATACATTACATAACATTGAATGGCAGAGAATTATTCTTCTTGAACGTTTGTTAGGTACGTATTTATAGGGAACGGGGAAACGCACATGCTGTGAAACCGCGTCAGTTCCATAACGATATATATATGTATTTCTCAAAGGTACTGTAACAAACGCGTCTCTACGTCCGTGCCGCACGCACAATACAACACATGACAACGTTATTCTTCATATTTGATGCAAGTGATGTGAAATCTTATCCACTTATATAAAACCTAAATTAATATTATATGAAACCAATCAAACTCCATAAGTTGGAAGCCCCGGGGCAAGAATCAGTAAATACAATTATAATGTTCATTTAAAGAAAAAGGGGTCAGGGATATACGAGGTACAATAGTTTAGGTAAAAAGGGGATAATATCAAGGGTAGGCTGCCCTGCGGCCGAGAGATAGAGCTCATTAATACAGGTGCCGACCGAGGGTCTGGACTTGTAGACTGTAGATGATTTAGACTAGGCATTCACAAAACTTTAAATGTTCGTGAGCGCTGCTGCATATCAATCACTTATTATCAATTGAGAGCATGCATTGCCGTGATAATGATGGAGGGATTTATACTCGGTGTAATAGCCATTACAAGGCCTCTTGAAACACGATACCAAAAAGATAGCTTACCAATGCGTCGAGGATCGAGGACACTTTAAGCAAGCATCTGAATGCAAAAGATAGGTACATAAATCACTTTCATTGAGGTCGTGGATTCGATTCCTGCACAAGTCAATGATTTGTGTGCATGAACATGGATGTTTGTCTTGGTCTGATTGTTTTATGTATAATATGCATGTATTTACAAAAAAAAAGTATATATGTATGTTTATTCATTGTCTAGTACTCGTCGTACAAGCTCTGCTTAGTTTAGGCTAGATGGTGTTATGTGTATGTGATAGAATATTATTATTAAGCAACTCCACGATACAAACTTGCGTTTTGTTTCTTGGACTAAAATTAACAACAAGCTGGTTTTTTTGGGTAAGATCAGATAGCGAATCTATGAGTCTTATTTGTTAATATTAATATTACAAAATATTTATTTATTTTGTAATGAATATTCTCAAAAATTAACAAGACCGATTTAATTGAATCTTTCACCGTTAATATGCTACTTTATTCACAAGTAACAAAATCTAATAAATATTACGCTAAGATGCACGGCACTCATCAGATACGTGAAACCGCGGAGGACAGCTACTGCTTTATAAGAAACAAGAATTTTTTAAAAACCACAAATGGGAAAGATAGAAAGCTCGTATGCAGCAACAGAAGGTATTGTATACAATACTGTAAAAATAAGCATAAACCTAAGGCATTATATTATTTCTGCGTTAGTTTGCTGTTATTGTTTAACAGCAAAGTTTCTTAATTTATAGTGATGAGAATATACCAAATACTGCTGTCGTATCAAATCTATAGTTAACCGACTGCTTCTCTAGTAGTTGTGCAGTCTACACGCGTCGGTTCTCGTGGGTATAAATCAAGATCGGCGAGGGTCACGTCCGAAGCGTGCGGATCTTTCAGGCTTAATCCTCACGTGTTCAGACCTCGGACGCTGGACCTCTGGGCACGCTCCACGTCGCTGTGGGTTTAGGGACCAATATAAACGTAAGTTTAAGGCGAAAGCTTGAAGCAAATGCCAAGTGGAACGACAATTGATGGAACATATGAGACACCTCACGACTGAGCGTTGAAAGGGTTAAGAGTCACATAAAAGTAGATTGTTTTTCTAAATATTGCAGGAGACTACAAATTTTGGAATTGAGTGAACGGATGACGCTGTGGTTTATAAGGTCGTTTTGGGATCATGCAGTATTGATCACCACTCAGAACAAAAAAAATCGACGTTGTGCCGCGTGTGGGTGGTCGTTGCTTATTATATTAATGTTTGTAATCGTACCTGTGATACATGAATAAAATAAATTCCATATTATGATCCATAGAGCACAATATCAGACCTTTTTACAACCGCTGAATCGACCAAAAGATGAAAAAATGCGTTTTACGACCAACAGCCATCCTTGTAGGTAGTTTAAATGTTTATTACACATATTTATCTATACTTCTATTATAACTAACAACAGATTTTGTCTTACTCAAATGTAACTTGTAACCACCTACCGGATCCAAATATGAATCTAAACCATCCAGGGATCCACTCAAACACACACACAAAAATGACATAAGAATCCGTCCAGCTATTTAAGAGGCGTTAATTGACATTCACACGTATAGAAGGATTATATGTATAAAAGGTATAGTCATTTCAAATGTTTTTTAGTTGTATGTCATGTTGAACTACAAACCGCTACAACTAACAACTAAACGTACTAAACAATTTATGAATTGCAAAGACAAAACTGTTAAAAAAACCGCAAACTATTAAAAACGAACTACTTACTGCTAAAACATAGATTTAAATGAAACTTGATAAATTTACTATTTTATTTCTATTATATATAATATCATTATACGCTGTAAACAGCACAATTCTAAAAAGCAAAAATAACACAAAGATAGTAAGAGTGATTTTTATTGTGAGAACGAACAGTTAAGTGCCGCTTTCTTTGAGTCGCAGTTGTAACAATATCCGCGGTCACTTCCGACCTTTTAGTCGAAAGAACTATCCACTCACACGTCACACGCTTACTGGAATCATACCTATTATTTCTACTCACAAGCATTACCTCTTTTTATTTATTTTATTTTAAAAGTAGACAACTCCCGTTCCAGGAATAATTGCTCTTTTGTCGGAAACATTAGAAACATTCAAACAGCAGACTCAAAGAACATCCAATATTGGACCAACTATTTTTGGATAGCACACACTTTGGATTGTACCCTCAACGCTCGGTGTACGCTCGGTGCAGTAGCAATGGCGAGATCACCATGACCGTCGTCAGCATGAGCGCAAACTTAAACTACCAAACCGTGTGGAAGTATACCAAAGGGATCCGAATGTGGGTCAATTATTTGCGGATCACACAAATGTTTGTCCGGTGTGGGGATCGAATTCATCACACTCGAAGCTGTGGTAGTGACGAGACGACCGCTTAAAACACTCCGTCATACGTGCAGTCAAGACATAAATATATATTATAAATGACCAGAATATATCAGCGTTTGAGACTGAGAATGGATTTATGTAATCTAATATTATACTGATATACTTATAACATAGACTAGTGTAAGATTAAATGCCGACAAATCGTGTAAGATACAGTATCTTACACGATTTGTCGGCAATTAATCTGTGTAAATTTCCAGGAAAACTAAAATCCATTGCAAGTTAACTCACTATGTAAGATCGGACTTTAAACCGGAAACTTTAATATAAACAAGTGCGTTTATGTCACTATATCAACTACGTACTACTTTATATAACTTGTTGTAGCCATAAAGGCGCAACGGTAGTGAATACAAGTGTTGTGCATGACGTCTTGGGATCGATTTGGTCGGTTGGAGTAAAAAAAGCTCAGACTTTATAGTATCAAAGATTTCCGTGTACTGTGACCAGTAGAAGGTATTAGGCACATCCACGATCATCCACGATTACGTAAAACCTAAAACCATAGTTCTCATTTGGCGAGCTATGGTTTTAGGTTTTACGTAATACACCCCTTCGGGGATGTGGTGTGTAACTTTGTATGTATGCTATATATTATTATATCCTGTATTGAGATTATCTCATATTTGAGCTGCCTATTTTATTTCAACAGTGTCTAAGTTGTTTTCTCTCGGATTCCGTAGTTTGTGTATTTTAGGCTGATCGTGAGATCCGCAGTTTGATTCAATTGCCAGAAAAACCAATGTGATATTGTTCTTTTTGAAAATCATAGCATACCTATGGAACTGTATCTGGTCTAGCAGGTACAGTTCCATATACTGTGATTTCTTATTTTTACTACAAACACATAATTAGCGAATTATATCAATAATATCATCCAAGAAGAATTACATTCAAATCCTCGGAAGTTGTATAACCGTAAATCTATGTACCTATGTCTGTATCGCGAATAGTCTAACGCAACTGGTATTAAGAAAACGCCATTTCTCATGCTACACAATTTTATACTGCTCTGCTTCATAGTAAAATCAGCACTGTTATTAATTCTTATGATACAATCTGGGAATATCCGTAGTCTTGTAACTACACGGTTAGATGTAGGAATTTCAGAGTAAGCACTACATCACAGGAGCTGATCAATGGCGCGTGAGGGTCTGGAGCCATTAGTTCAGTGAACCGTTATGATAACCGATATAAACTAAAGATATGAGGATTAGCAGGTATGTTTTTATAGAGATAAAGTATATCAACAAATATTTAAATATATTATTTCTGAAATCTAAGCTACTAAAAATAATTACAGTCGTCTTTTTTGATTATTTTCTATCGTAGATATAGCAAAGACCATTGAGCTGCCACACAGAGGTTTATCTTACGGTTCGCACTTTTTTGTAATAAGTGCGTATTATATAGTTAATGAGCACTCGCGTTAATGTTAAAAACATCGTGACGCAACTCGCATCACTAATAGTTCTTCTATATGTAATTTTCTTTAATTTGTGCATAATCTTCCAACCATATTGGGATAACACGACGGACTAAGCCTAATCCTTCTTATACAGAGAGTACGCTTTTTCCTAACAATAGGACTGTCCATAGAACAATTATCATTGTTTTATCGACAATCCTAACAATAGTTAACATTCGCGTAAACTAAGACAATATTATCATATTGCGTTACGTTTACGCGAATGTTACTTATTGAGATTAAGCTACTTCTTCAGGCATTTTAAATAACTACACTTCGAGACAACGTGACGACCACCATCTTAGCTGCCCCATGTTGGTCACGCTAGAATACACGTGAGAATGTAACTAATAAATAGTGTAAATATAAATTGTTCAATCATTAAAATATTTTAATACCTAGCGATCCGCCCCGGCTTCGCACGGATAGTACAAAACCTTAACATACACTTAAACTTTCCTCATGAATCATTCTGTCTATTGGTGAAACCGCATGAAAGGCCGTTTATTATATTTTGAGTTTATCGCGGACAGACAGACGCGGCGAGGGACTTTGCTTTATAATATGTAGTGATATTATAGTAGTAATTAACAAAACTATCAAAATGTAGAGTTTTCAAATAAACCGCGATAAAATCCATATAAAGTTATTTAACTAATATTAAAGATAATATGTCCAGAATAAATAGTAAAACGCCTTTTCAAGCAGCAATACCAGAACTAGTGTAAAAGTCAGAGCTCAATATTGTTTTACAATAAACCCTGCTCAGAGCAGAGACATAGCATTACCGTCTATACAGTTTAACGCTCTATTGAGATCGGCAGCGGCTACATTTAACCCTTTTCCAAACAAACGATGGCGCTCACAAATAACTATGTCCTTCAGACACGAATCAGCAAGCCCTTCACGCTGAACGTTATGGCGTAGACGACGCGGACGTCGACGTGACGTGGGTCACGGGATTAGGGATGACGTGATACCGTGACACGGGGGCATGAGACACTGACAGCCGAGTAAGAACGGCTTACCGAAATGCTGATAAGTTTCAGTATTAATGTGGTGCAATCGCAGCTTAGCGGTTTGTTTTAATCTGCTGTCCCGAATTTAGCGATTTTCCATTTCACTGGCTGTAGGTTCAGCGCAATAGTTTATGTAGTGATCTCGCCAGTGTGTCAAGTGAGTTCAATCTCCACATGGTACAAAAATCTAGATATAAATATCCATTCGCCTTGGGCGATTGGATATCTATAGTTAGTATTGTAGTTATTACTTTACAAGAGAAGCGTATAAAATAAGCTTCTATTTCAATATTATAACCATTTGTACTTGTTGAATCTGAAATATAGGATAGGTGTACATTCACATTTCGCAACTTTAAGTCCCACAAAATAAACGACTTGGTGTAATAGGATGACTTTAACGAGCATATTTCCAGGCTCTGTATTAATATTGGAAATTTTCTACCTCAAATACTTAATAACTCTTTGCGACCTAAAAATCGTACCATGACGCTGATATCCATATTAAAACGCAAACTTGCCACAAGACCAAGGAGATAATCCCTTAAGCAACAACATATCTGTCTGCTTACCAAGCTTAATGTTTATATGCTTTATAGCGCCGGAAACGTCGTGACCATGAATTACTCTTCAAAATAAAAACCAACACACAATATTTTGCCTCAGACATATTAACATTAAGGCCCATACAAAAAGTGCAACGTTCAATAAACACTTAGTGTCCAGTTGTTGACTCGAAGTCCACTCAATAACTCGTACAATCAAAATAAAATTAATCTTGACTCTCGTACTGGTGGTACAATTTAGTATACATGTGTACTTAGCGGTACACAGCGGTACCCATCGGTACGTAACTACAATACCTGCTTCAGTCGTAGGAATTTTCATTTGATACTTGATAAAACGAAAGGAAGGCCCGTCGACAATAATATAACTCAAACAAAAAAGTAAATTTTCTCGAACACAAGTATGATCGTACACAAAAGTTTTAATTGAAGTATTTTATGTTGAGCAATGTGTTACCGACGTTGTTTGTATTATAAATCGCATCAGGCCTGTATAATTCTGCTGGTGTATGTGTAAATGTTATTGTATACATTTATATTGTTTTGTTTGTTATTGTTATATTATAAGATGAGAGCGAAATTGCTATGTGAACATGTATACAAGCAACTTAAACTGTGCGCTTAAACCTTAAATTTATACCATGTCTCGAGCTATAATGATTCTGGTGCTCTAAGTTTCTATCAGAAATCTTTATAAAATATAATGAAATGTCCTAACAGAAGATATATTGTGATTTTCTACATGAAAACTCAACGTGTAGCCTAAAAAGATTAGTTCCTATAGGCTCACTTTTTATTTAGTATGCTAGATATAAACATAGCTATGTTGCTAGCTAGCAATATGAACATTTTGGCAGTATGTATCATTATATGTATCGCACCTGTCAGTGACTTCCAGGCGAGAGTCTATATACGTACCTAACAGCTTCAATTTCCAATACCAGCGCGATAGTAATATCCACTGTGACACCAAACCTGTTGGAATTACATACTCGCTTATCACATTGACGAGAGATATTTCACAAAATAGCAAAACATGTTGCAAAATACAAACATCTTTATAAAATCGCTTACTCAAACAACAGAACAAATGTTTCTCAAACAAATACAATCGCACACAAAAGTGTTACAAATATAAGAGTATATTAAAGCATGTTAGGCGGTCGTCCGGGGCATGGTAATGCTGGTATTATCCGGCTGCCGGATTTACCGGCCACCTGTAACCGACTCTCGCTCGCAACTCAAATTTTCATAGCTCTTGAAGCTCTCGACTCAAGTGTTTGTGCATTTTTTAGTACTACGTTTCAACGTTTTTTGTTAAAACTGTTTTTTGAATGAAAATGTGTAAATTTCTACGTGTCGTTAATTGTTTCAAATAAACAGAATTTTAAGCATGTAAGATGAAACTCGAAAATATAAAATCAGGCGTTGCCGGATGACATGACTGTCTCGTTGACATCTCGTTGACAGCGTAAACGTGAATGTCATCAGGCTCTAAGGCAATTTACTAGGTTTTTAAGAAGTATTACAATTATTTTGTTCTTTTATGTCTACAAATTCAGTGCCTGCAAACTCATCACCTAAAAAACGGCAATTCACTTGCATGCTATTACGAATGACCTATACCTACTTAGCAAAACGTGGTTGTGATATACATCAACTCAACGCTAAGAAGATATGCAGACATAACGTCTTATTATTCCCAAAATAAAACTTTAACATCTCGTCGACATATCTAAGTTTCAGATGTGGAAGTTCCCAAAGAAATGATAAAGTTACCAAAGTTTTGGCCAAAAAGAATTCCCTGGTGAAATGTAGATGCGCAACAGCTCTCAATTCGACATACTTCTTGGCTTCCTCCACTTTGATAGTTAACTTCATCTTCAAAACTTTGCACCGAACTTTCTGAAAGCAGACCTAGTTATTTGTGCACATGATTTTATGCAAAGAATAAAGAAAGATAGTAAAAATATTTTTTGTTATGTAGAAAAGGATATATCACGATTGTTTTACCACAAACAAAAACCGATTTAAAAAAAAAATAATATAAGCAAAAGTGTTGATACTATAACTTCTTTGCTCAAAAAATACAATATTAACTAAATATATTACGAAAACGCGGCAGGCAGTCACATGATTTTATCGCGAATACAATGAATGCCATAATCTTCAAATCAGCAAAATATTTTAATATATTACTCAAGAATAAATAATAAACCTGCCTCAGACGGCTGCGTATCTTAATATACGGCAGCATCCAGTTTAATCATAAAGATCTTGAAAAAACATTCTTTGCATAAAATTCCCAATCAAGTATACTCCAGAGGAGAGACGCTCACAGGTGGCCCCTAAACATTTCGGCGGATAATGGCGGGTGTTCCGGATAATAAAACCATTTGCACGCGCCCATCCGGTTGATCCGGATCTCAGGTGAAATGGCCGCGTTATGCGAGTGATGGCCGTCGACTACGTCATTGTTTAAGGTCTCTCTCGAGGAGGTTACGTCAAGAAAATGGGTGTAATTAAATATTTACTAATTTAAAACTTTAAACTAGGTAATGGATGGCTCATTTTATACTTCTACATTTTTTATACATACATACATTCGATTCACGCATGTTTCTCGGCTAGATAGAGTCTATGGATTTTCACTGGCTACGATAGTGTATTTTTCTTTAGTTAATTTAATCTCCTTACATTTTTAAAACGAGACAATTGTTCTGGTTTCTTATCTATCTAAGTTAGGTTTAGAGAACCAACAAGCGCTAGTTTCGTATGTCTCACCGGTCAAAAACGTTCGTCTTTTCCTTCCTAGCGACTTATTCACTTTCTTGATCAATCTTTTATCCATTCTTGCCGCTCAAACCATCTTGGTACACCTTTTTCTATATAATAATGATAACAATAACCCTCTGCAACAGTCGTTTTCTCCTTATGAGATTAACGCGATACCGGAGGACACAGTACACTAGCTTTTAAGCTGGAAGTCATCTTCGCCTTGTGATATAAACAAAAAATGTATCACCAGGTTAAATAAAAGCGCACAAACCGCAGGGCAGCTTGTGGCGAGCTAAATGTGAGTGGCGACACTGCGGTCCTGAATGCCTCGGACAGTCGGTTAGGCCCTCGTCCTCAGCTTGACGTTACTGGTTGGCTGGGGTGGATCTTCAAGAGCGCCCGTAGGACTCTCAACTCTGGCTTACCCTGGTTGGCCGACCAGAGGGGGGCCGCTAAGGCTACATGCTTGGGGGTGCCAAGTATGTAGCTCTAGCGGCTACCTCTCTAAGCCACAGTGTCATTTTCAAGGGCATAGCTACGGGGAAACCCGCTGCGGGTCTCCGTTGTCACGAGACCCGTGAAGGTGAAACCGGCGCCGCACCGCTCGACACCCCTAGCCGCTCGCACCAGTGTTGCCCTCTGCTGCTGACTTGTATGCCTATTGTGGCTAATCAGAGGGCCCATCTAGTGAGTTGGCGAGTCACCGTCTGTCCATTCGATTGATGCTATTAGAATATTCAGGGCAGACGCCGTTTTATCATCCATAGTTACCAATATACCGGTCATCAAACACCCATACCCATAGCCCATATATTAGAATCCATACGTAACAATAGTCTTACGCCTGCTGCGGCTAGTACCGCTATAGGTGTTCCATCCCATCTTTGATTAAAACTCTCGAAGGGCCTCTTCACGTTGGACCCATGTCTCCGTGTAAGCCTCCCAAAGAGCCGAGTATTTGCCTAACGTATTAGGGAAATACTTGTGAAAGAGAAACAAATAATAATAATAATCATTTATTTTCAAGCTGCATAGGCCCATAGATAAATACCTTAACCTAAATGTACATATTATAAAATTTTAATGTTAGTAAATACACCTTAATACTATGCTAGTAAAACTTCTCACTTGGCACACTAAATATTTGTACGCTCGGCTGGTACTTGCCCGCGGAAGCGACTGCATACCACGTCTAGCGACCAAAAGCTCTAGTCCAACACCTTGTGCAGGTAACAGTTGGGTACGCGCACGACGAACACTTTAAAGTTGACGTTGCGGCGCGACTCGCGCTTTGCTTCGGTCTCCTTGAATAGCGTGATGATATCTTGTAAACTCTTTCTTTCACGCCGACGACACACCATCTGGTCGATCTTGTTCAGCGACCAGCACCTAGCAGCTGCAATCTCTTCCTCGCTGAAGTTCGTAGCGCAGATCTGGATAACGGACACCTCGTCCATCACGTCCAGCTTCTGCTGCACGAACGCCAGTAGTTCATTTGCCACGAGTGTGTCACTCATGGTAACACAAATAACGAGCGTCGGCTCGCGCCTTACTATTTTTTTCAATAATATTAATTCTTCCAGTATACCTCTTTAAACTTACTTTTGCAATTGCATTCTCCTATAAGTCTTAATTTCACTTACTTTCATAACTAAGCCTCGGACTGAATTACAGTTACTTCCAGTTTACTTTTCTATACTTGATATAAGACAAGCATATTTTGGTATATATTTTTTTAATCAAAGCTCGCTTCGCAGGTATATTCGTTCACACGCGTAGAATGTGAACCTAATGCTTTATTGAATGTAAACGCGCCATGCGGCGTTAACCTGCTGTACCGCGAATATTTTATATGAAGGCGCATTTTATTATCTCACTTTATGATTTTGGAGGTAACCAAACAGAAAGGTAAGACATGTTTCTTTTACTTTATTAAAAAATATACAACACATGCAATTTGAATAATGCGTCATAACCGGATTTGCTAACTTTGAAGCAACGGTTATACCCAAAATCGGCATACGTATCTGTAGATTACACATAATATAAAGATTTTAACTGTGCGGGTTGATCGTTCGGTGCATCGGTGTAGTGACATGACTATAATACTACGCTATTCGTACAGACATATGTATGTTTTGTCTAGATAAATCGTAATTTGTGTGTATTATCTTGAATATATCTAATACGTACTTGTATCAAGAAGAGCCTTAGTCCGTCAACCAAGTATCAAAGATAACTGGAATACACTTTCAGAGGCCTTACCACTATCATTTGAAGCATGCGCTAAAATGAGACAGCACGTAACAGATTGTATAGCTTTATCACTTTTTCGCTTAGCAATGACGATACTTTAGCATATATTAGTAAAATTTCTTAGACAAATGTTGCCTTTGTAGTTTTTTACATATACAATCAAATTTGTTACAAATGTCAAACTTTGAACAACATGTAACAAACTTTAATTCTACAAATGAGATTTACTTTTACTTTGCGGTCTAGATACTTTATTTTTAAAACACAGTTTACGAGATAAAATCCAAACGATATTATTTCAGACGAAAACTGTAACGGCTACTTCAAGAACTCACAGAAGACCTTACGCAAAATGATCTCATAACTTAATCGAAGAAACGGTACTTACCGTCCAAAAGACGTCCATACATTTTCATCTACCCTCACTTCGCAACGCTTTATCAAAGATAGCAAAAAGTGCGTAATTTGTACCCCAGTGGTTCGCACGTGGGTCGAATCGAGCTCACGACTTTATCATGAGCCGAGATATTGCGGAACCTTTCTCACTTTTAATATCATTATAGGACCCTAAGGGTAGCTTCCTATTAGACTATCGATTTAAAGCAGTATGCTGTTATAGGACGCCCTTGTCGTTCGCACCGAAAAATAATCAGTGAGAAAACCATACGTATAACGAATCATGCCGATATGTCTCGGCAGGCGTAAGCAGACTTGTATTATTTTGTTCTCGCATTATAGGGGACGAGTGTTTAATACTTAAAACGTATCAGACACAGCGGTATTTCCCCGTAAAGGTGCGATTTTGCTCAGTTTGGACTACTTCGCTTGAGGACCCAAACAAAATTCGGTTGTTTTTCTGCGAGTTAGATATTCAAGCTTCGTAATGAGGTGCTGTGGGCTCAGTAGAGGACCAGTGTGATCTTTGTTCCATAGCTAGCAGGCTACCTTTGGAATGTCCCAGGAATCATAAAAAAAAAAAAAAACTGTACCGTTGCGCGTCCGTGACGCTTCCGGGGGAGTCAAGAAAACTCATTGTGATTAATCGCGAAAAGAATACCAAAGACTTTTGACTGCACCGTAGGTAGGAGTCATGAATGTTTCAGAGACCAAGGTTTTCTTTTTTAAAAGGTCAGCAGCAAGCGAGTCGCAACTCTTGCATTAACTAGGCATATGATTCTCTAGTAGTATTTAAAATCACACACTCAGTATCTCCAGTGTTAAACAAACAAAGAAGCGTGACATCACTCATTATTTTTATTGCATGTTTCAATAATGAGTCGGTAATTGACACACCTCGAACTGTTACAGTTGTAAATCCCGCCGAAAATAAAAGCTTGTGTAATCCACTTATAGTTGTTTCAAGTCTGATTTAACTATACTGAATATATTACATGGCTAGGGACGCTATGACCCGACTTAATAATATCCGGAAAAAGAGGGGAATAACCTATAACACCAAAGTCCGGTTAATAAGCTCTTTAATATTCCCAATATTCCTGTACGGAGTGCAGACGTGGACGATACTGGCTCGAGAAAGACAAAGAATTGATGCATTCGAGATGTGATGCTGGAGGCGTATGCTGCGGATACCGTGGACTTCCAAACGCACAAATGCATCGATTCTTACGCAGCTTGGAATAAAAATCCGTCTATCCACAATTTGTCAGCAGCGCATTTTGACATACTTCGGCCACATAGTACGGAGAGGAGACGGAGGGCAAGAGAGCTCGAGGACAGTCCCCAACCAGATGGACCGATCAAGTAAAGCACTCATCTTCAACCAAACTTAGCTCGGTGGTCAGAAGTGCCATGAATAGGATCCGATGGAGGCAAATCTTTCGATCCAAGTGTGGATTATCCAACGATGACCACGATCCTCAGACATGAGGAACCGACTATAGAGAGAGAATATATTACAAGCATTTCGTATTTCTATTTAAAAATACAATGAATCATAAACACAATATTTGGCTAGTAGATCTGTTATAGGGATGCTTATTACGTCTCTTTATCAGAAAAAGTATGCTAGCACGTTTATTCTGATTCTGTTTCATTGTGAGGTTTAATTTTCTGTTAACATTAATTCATACACATGCATATTCTCTCGCCTATGTCTGATAAGGTAGATCGATGTGTATACCATAGCTTACACAATGCGGATGATCTTGATGAAAACTCTTTCCAAAGTTATAACAGAAAATTTCAGCCGCGATGCTCATAACCACACCACAATCACCCACTCATTGCCACGAAGCAAACAATAAGCCGCGAAGTGTTCGTGCTACGCGAACATTCTAGTTTAAACCACAACCGATCCCTAAAAGTAATCTCGGTAGTAACGATGTTGCTTTTATTAATTTTGGGTTTAAAGTTTCAACTTTGTTACACATTAAACGAATAGGCAAATAAATTTTGTTTATGATCCAACTTTTAATACGGTACTCTCCTTACTTCGCACGAATACTTATTATTATTTTTATGAACAGTACTATATTGTCTTGATGGCCAGTCTGAAGATAATAGTTGCATCTTTTATTTATAAGTCTGCCTTGTTAGTCCCTTGGTACAAGTTTTCGTTTATGTTTACATGAAATCGTGTGTTTTGGGAGCTGATGCTTGGAAAATGGAAAGGGAAATTTTCTGTGGCAATACGTAGTCTGGAAATGAGTCAACAAAGCTAGTGAAAGGTGTTTTAGACCTCAGCCTACACCTTCGAAAAAATACAGGCTTGAGTCTATTTTATTTATTACGGAGAGATAGGGAACTTAATTCGAATTACGCTAATATGCAGCAGCCCGTTTGGAATTCCATCCGATAGAATACTGCAGCCAAACAAACTTGTTATGTTCTTGCGATAAGAAACGTTTTCAGACTCCTTAAGGAGGTGCTGTGTTGTCAGTCTCTTTTTGTCACTAGCGCTATTAGCATAGCATCCTTTTTGATGGCTCGCCAACGCGCGAATGGTATTCCTATAGAGGTGTTGCAAGCGTGCAAAAGACTGCCCGCCAATATGTTAATACTAGAGATAATTGGCTAAATAACCGTCTGACTACTAGTTTAAATCTATATACGGTATATGTTGTTACGTACGAGCGGATAAAATAAAAATAAATTTTAATTAATTCAATTCGGTCAGCTAGATCTGTCGAAACATATACTTGTCGGACTAAATAAAAAAGAAACTGCCGTGTTATAAGCTGCATGTATTTATAACGAACACCCACTTAAATAAACACTCGTTTAACACCTTCAACATTTTGTGATTAGTTCGCGTATTAATGTGAACAAATTAATGTTTTTGTAGCAACTGTATCTGAGACAGGCCCACGTGTCGTTATCTTTTGTTAATTAATTAACACACAAATGTCGGGCGATGCCGGGTGCAGTGTCATGTTACTGGGTAGAGCTTCACTGGTAGCGGAAATATATACATAAAAATGTATATTTTATTATCTGTAAAACGTTGTTTATGATTGAGAGAAGAATACATCTGAAATATTCTAAAGACTGGAGATTAGAGGACCAATACTCGTAATGAAAACTGTTCAAGTAGAGTTTCGATCTAGTCTAATATAATCTAGTCAAATGCGAACTGAAACTTAATTTGTGTTCACATTTGACGTTTATTTTAATAAAGGATAATACTATTTGTGATATTTATGAGACTGAAACTAAATCGGCATTGTATTTTGAACAGTATTCGGATTAATAGTACCCTAAAAATGTATGTGTAGAAGATTATGAGTTGAAATAGGTACTATGTGACTATGATGATAATAAAAAAAACACAGTATACCTATTGGTCTATCTCAAAATTATATACGTATAGTTAATTAGCATATTTATGTAATCAGAGTCCAACCGCAAACTATGAAATGGCTACCTAAAAGAAACACTTTTTTTTCTTAAACCCGTATCGATACTAACAAAAAATAAACAAGAAATTATCCTAATATCAATAATCCGTGCAAAAACCAATAAACTTCATTATGTAAAACAATATTATTTTATTATTTCTCGCGATCATTACGGAATCCTGTCTCACACTTGCATCGAAACAAAAATAAGACTTAAGGCATTCCATACACTTATTTCCAATGAACATTATTTATAATATGGCGGTATAAATACGGTACTGGGTCCGGCGACATCTCAAGGGACGGTTTTATTCCTCGTTATCTCGACCCGCGACTAATTAATTAATGCACTGGCGACAAATATCTG
Source organism: Catocala nupta (assembly GCA_963675205.1). NCBI lineage: Eukaryota > Metazoa > Arthropoda > Insecta > Lepidoptera > Erebidae > Catocala > Catocala nupta. Next base: position 8,346,127 of record OY776095.1, on the reverse strand, counting down.
CGACCAGTGATATATCTGCGTCATTTGTGAGAAATTGAGGCGACTTTGTTGTGACCTTAAGTGCGTAAACGCAAACTTTGTTAACGAGCGTAAAGTCTTTACTTTTGGGAGTATTTGCGATTTGCTTTCTGTTTCTGTGGCGCACATTTGTAAATGCGATGCCCAGGTGGGAAAAAATGTTATTAAGTTTTTCTGTCAAGAATTTTCGACATCGCGTGCTGCTATTGAAAATTTATTGATAACAAATCCCATTGAGCCTAAAACTGTGAACCAGTAGGCGATCCGCCCTCTATTACGCGAGTCTTAAAATTATAGTTGACGAACTGTGAGTTTGATGTCCCCCTCCCTGCCTCTTCGGCGATAGCGCTGTGAGACTATGTTTGTGATGAAGACCTTGCAAAGACGAAAACTATAAACGCTTGGTCAAGTGACCATAGACTTGATTTTTTATAATATAGGCTCTATTTGGCTGTGTTTTATAATTCACAAGCGAAATCATTAACTAAGTTACTTAATTCATAAAGTAACAATTATTAACGTCATAGTTATACTTAACAAATATTAAAATATTAGTCACTTATACAAATAATATGATGAAATATTGGCATCCTTTTACACGTCTCCAAAATAAAAACTGACTGTATTGTATTTTAGTAAATTAGCACTAAAAAGATCAAGCAATTTAGTATGATAAAATCAAAGTAATGTAAAAGGCATGTAAGCAAAATAACAATAAAATGCCTAAACGCTATTTCTAACTGTCCACCCAACCCTTCCTACAACCGATATTATACAGAAGTGACTAACTAAACAGCATTAAGCTTAAATACCCACTTAACATAAATACATTACTGAGTGGCCCAATCTTTACTAAAGTCGTAAAAACTTAAATTATTCACTTGCAAATCACCACTTCGCACCTCGAATCGCCACAAATGCCACAACAAATTAATAAACAGAAGATTAAACACGACCAGTCACCAGAAAATAATAAAAAACACATTCGAGAATTCCGTCTCAGATTCAGATATCGTATCTCGGAACTAATTAGCCGTCCGTCCGTCTGTCTGTCCGTGTATTTACGGACATACGCGATGTTATTATTAGATGGTGTTTGTTGCTCAGCCTTACTGGACAGCTTTAGTAGTTATTTAATAAAGATAATGGATCGTTTAGGATTACAGACAGTTGATGGGATACAGAATTATAATGGAAGTGTTACAATCGTGTTTATGTTTTGGCATTAGATGGTACGAAAGCGTGACATCTAAACATGTATTGTATTTATGCGGTATTTACTTTTGTTCGAATCTATTGATTTTAAGGCATTTTAAAGTTCAATATTATTTCAAGTCAAGAGGGCATCAACGTTAATTAAAATTAAATTTTATAAGCAGAATTTATAGCAATGCAAATTCGGTGTATCATGAGCTTTTTAATTAATTTAATAGTAGATATTTGCTAAAGCGATGACTTTGCAAATGCAAAGCGCTCGTAGATCATTATTATAATTGTACTTATTAGCTTTTCAACAGGGACGTCAGATCCACGGATTAAGGACTAATATTATACAATGTATAATAATAATTATGACAACTGTATTATTGTGTGTTCATTAGGCAGTCTGTCAGACAAAAACGAAACAAACTTGACGGCCACAAAACCTACGCTATTAGCAAGTACGCTCATTGCATTGCATATTGTTGTAATTATATTTTGTATCTAAACCTTGCCGTGCTGAGCATGTTCGATTAGAGCGTAGATTGCCTGACCCACGGGTAAAATTACTTTCTGGGGTTTAACAATAAAGTATCTAACTTCTTACTATCTTACTAATATTATGATGTGACAATGTTTCAAAACGATTGCATGGCGCAGTGGTAGTGAATGCGACTGCTGTGCGTGAAGTCTCGGGTTCGAATCCCGGGTCGGGCCAACAAAAAGTTATTGGGTTTTCCTGTTAAGAAATCTCAATAGCAGCCCGGAGTTAGGAAGTTGGCGGTGTTAGACACTCCCGTGCCTTGGAAAGCACTTAAAGCCGTTGGTCCTCCGCCCGATCTATCCCCGGTCCTGTCGGATTTCCGTGCCATCGGATCATGAGAATTAGGGAACAGAGAGTGCACTTGTGTTTGCGTACACACTTGTGCACTATAATATCCAGCCGTGGCCGAAATTCGGTCTGGAAGACATTATTATTATTACACTGTTCAAGTCAATGTAAAATGTTGAAAGAATTTGAAAGAAATTTGGAACACCGATAGTTCATTCTTGGATTACCACATATTATGCTCTATATCCTAGTACCTATGCGTTCCCAAGCGATTCGAGCGGGCGAAGCTGCTGGCAGAAGAAGCAAAACACAGCTAGAATTCATGATACTTTACGCTCATTCTGCGTGAATAGGAACACCAAAGATTAAATTATGTTCGGGTACTTTGCAATAACTAGCTACACTTCAGAACATTGGGACAACTACCATCTTAGTCTCCCCGTGAACATGGCTGCTGTAAAGCAACCGAAACGTCGGGGCAAAATCTAACTTAAATATAAATAGTTTAATTAAATTAAATAGCATAGTAAAGGTCAATAATAATAGTGTTAGAGTTTTCAAAATTATGTAATAAAAGTGTTTAAAGTAAAATAAACAACGTGACAAAATCCGTATAAAGTGTTTAATTTCAACAAAGTCAAAGTCAAAGTCAAAAATCATTTATTCATTTAGGTCACAAAGTAACACTTATGAACGTCAAAATATATTATTTGATACATACCATAACAAATACATAACAAAACTGCTGGCAGAAACTTGCAACGCATAAATTAAAATTTAAGCGACAGAGATCAGAGTATCTCATAAGTCTTAGTCTATGTGTCATTTTAAGCAAAGCTTAAGTGGCACATTTTCTTTTTTTTTTTTATGGTCTAGGTTGGCAAACGAGCAGACGGATCGCCTGATGGTAAGCGATTACCGCCGCCCATGGACACCCGCAACCCCAAAGGAGTTACAAGTTGCCAGCCCTTTAAATAGGAATGAAGGAGGGAAAGGATCCGGGTAACTGGGCCTCCGGCTCTCTCACTCACCGATACGAAACGCAACAGTACGGGTACTGTTACTTCACGCCGGTATTTTGTGAGGGGTAGTACTACCCCGGTGGATCCGGCCCATTCATGCTGAGACCAGCGAGGATCTACTACCTATAGACTTAGGTTTACGTAGTTTAACGTTAAAATTATATTAAACTAGGGTACCATATGTATTTTTCTGTATCCTTCCCTGAAAACATGTATGCGAAATTTTATGATGATCGGTCAAGTAATTAAGGCGTGAAAGCTTAATAAACAAACTCACAATCGCATTTATAATATTAGTTAGGATTTTCTAAATACATGTTTCAAACTAGGTTTACTGTATATTCTCCTTGTTGTACCTAACTATTGCGCCACACTCGAGGCGTCGACACTAACGTGATTTAGATCATTGTTTATGGGAAGAGAACACTTGACCCTCATAACAGTATCTTTTGGATTTTTATAGCCCTTAGCCTCAATCGTAAGGGAATAAAGTTCATGTTCGCGTGGCAATCTATTCGGTATTTAGGTCAAGAATGATAGACAATTGATTAAATAGGACACTGGTTTTCAATTATGTATTTTGACTTGATTTTTGTTTGAAAATTAATTATACACAAAGAAGTCTATCTAAGTTAGTGGTGGTTTTTACCACCTAGATCCAAATAAACGGTCGACTTGATGGGATGGCATTTGTAGTCTGAAGTTTTTAACGCCATAGGAATACATTAGCGCTGAGCTGATAAAAAGCTGTTACAGCCGCTTATGGATGAAAAGAGACCAGAGATAACTCGTGCATTGTCGATCAAAAAACATCTCGCCAGCTATCAAGTTTAGGGGGCGAGTCTTTTGCTGTGTAAGTACCGGCCACATTTCCAAACACGGTGCTGCTACTCAGAATACTTCTAGTAGAAAATCCAAACCAGGAATAAAGAAAATAGAGTTCTCACGACCGCACGCAAATATGAGCGCCAACTTCAGTCACTGTATCAACGAGGCACATTCAATATTAAGTTATAATTTAATCTATGTACTTCTAAACGGGCAATATTTTACTGAACATCTCAACAACATTTTAATTCATCGGTCGTGCAAACATAATTCTCTGCATATTGACGGCACGGATGATGAAGTGGTTTAAGTGGTCGCCTCGCCTTTGCCGCTATGACGAGTGTTGTGGGTTCGATCCCCAAGCGGAACAAAAATTTGTGTGATCCTCAAATTGTTGTTTCGAGTCTGAGTGTTTATGTGTCCGTTGTTTGATAATGATAAATGATATTTATTTCATTGAAAATGGAGTACATTTAAGGATGTTGTAGTATAATTAACAGATACATTTAGCGCTTCCATTTAGTCACAATGCGACATGCGAAATGTTTTACATTTTTAATAATTCAAATTATTGCATGGGTATGATAATTAAATTATTGACGTTGTTATTTAAAATCATTTTGTAATATCATATAAAACATTATTTAATGTAGAAACTCCTTAAGGGAATAGTATGACTTTTCTAGTAGCCATGCCTTAAGGTGTTTCCTAAAACGATAAAGAAGTAAGTCCTTAAAACATTCTGGAACTTTGTTATATATATTTATGCACATACAATAACAATTATTTAAAAATGAAGATCACGATCTCTAGTTATATAGCTGAGCCCTACGCAAAATAAAGCCGTGTATTTTACACCATTGATACTATTGCTGGCAACGTTGCTGGTCACTATATTACAGTCACACGTTATAAAAAAATATTACTCGCTTAGAAGCCATTTTACCAAAACCTGTCAACATCACTGTCGTGGTACAAAAACTGTTTGCGAAGAGCCGCCATCACTTATTCACGTCAATCTTCAAGAAATTGATATATACAAGCGTTTTTCTGAATTGAAAAAGGACTCTGATGGATTAGATGACGTTTTTGCGTCGCGTCTTTCGGAAAATATTGAATTGACAATATGAAGGATGGGTCTTATGCTTAGAATATTTCTTGTAATAATATATTTTAGTTAAAGTGTCGACGAACTAAATAACAAATGACTTATCGCCAGCCAATGGTAATCTAGAAAAGTATATTAAAAGTCGAGTTTGATCCCAAGGCTCTGACTTTTCGAAGTTATGTGCGTATTAAACAGTTAATTATCGCTTGCTTTAACGGTGAAGGATAAAATCGTCAGGAAACCAGCATGTCTGAGAGTTCTCCATAATGTTCTCGAAAATTATTATTATTATTATTATTATATGTAAAGTCGGCCAACTCGCACTGTGCCAGCGTGGTGGACTATGGCCTAACCCTCTTCAGACTGAGAAAAGGCCCGTGCCCAGCAGTGGGGCAGTTTAATACAGGGCTGATATTATTATATTAAAAGGGACTTTTTAAATATATTCGTACAAAGTCTCACTACTATATCCTAGAGAGGGTAGGTAGAAGTGTATTACACCTACATTTCGATAACTATGATAGGTTTAGCCTGCTTTTACCGGGCACAACTCCAGTCTTCATGATGCTTATGAGAATTTCTTGACAGAAAAATTCAATAATACTTTGCCCGACCCGGCAATCGAAACCGAGGTCTCAAGCAATCGTATTTACTACTGCTACGCAATCGAGCAAGTTAGCTGTTTATCGAAAAAAGAATCTTGTATTTCCATTGATAACTATTTATATATGACCTTATAATAGTAACCTAATAACATAAATAATTTAAAATGAATACATGCTACATTTCAGTGAATTTCTCGAGATTTAGTATTTATTGTTAGTAGAAAACAATATTCCTAATTATGATTATTATATTAACAATATGATACAAATCAGAGCTGAATGTATAAATGTATATTTCACGTATTACTCTTACTTACATTGCAATAATTCGGATGTAACTAACATACATTTTTGATTCAGATCGAATACGCTTTTAACAGCGATCAGTGCAATATTGATATTGCACCAGTTGTTGTTAAATCGCATTACTTTGCCTTGAACCTTTACAGAAAACTTCTTAATCACGTAGTTCAAACTTCAACTAGGAACATTAAGCATTTGGGAATTTCCAATCAATTAGAAAGCTTGGCAATCAGCGGCATTGGCTAATTACGGCTCGACATGTGTGCGGTGCGGCACGGCACGATGCGGTGCGGGACGATGCGACGCGGCACGATGCAGCTCGAGCTAACGAGCCAAGCCGCTAAAGCAATCAGCAATCAACGCGCACGACATCGAACAGGGCTGTCCACAACACAATGCGTTTTCCATTAGCCTGTAAATAATTGGCAACACATAATAATCGACAAATAATTATTTAAGAAGGTACTTACTCTAGATACAAATGTAATCCGTCAACCAGCATACTAACAAAGTTCCACATCACACGGTACTGTGCCTTTTATATTCAAAGACGAATGTAAACAGCCGATACTCGAAAACCTTAAACTTTTGTTAATATAAGAAAAACTATGATAAGTTTATTGTTAACATGTTTGAAGTATCCTTAAAATTAATTATAAACTTGAAAGTAAACCTAAAAAATAAGATCTTTTAAACACCTTAATTTGATATTTACTTCAATCAGCCATCTTGTTGTTTTGACTAGTAATTAACATGTATCTATAAAATGAACTGCCACTTAAAAATAGGGACGCAGTTCACTTTTTAATTGTAACACTATTAAATACAAGCTCCATAGAATAATTAAGTCGCACTTTAGTTAGTGTTCATTGATCACTCACAAATTAAAATTTATTTTAGATTAGATTAGATTATATGCATATTGCCCACCTCTACTTAAGTATTTATGTTTTTATAACTTTAACTTACACACACAGCTATACATTATGTGTTGCTTACTTGTAAGACTAAGTTATTACAAGTTTGTTTTTCTAATCTCATTGTAGTTACAGATAGATGGTGTCCAAATAAAATAATGAATAAATAAATCAATCAATGTTAGTTGTCAGTAAATTGCCAAGTACAGAGAATGCACCTGGTCAGTAGTTGGATGATTTCTAAACACTGCTAATAATGGAAATTTGTGCTGCGCTAATCCTATCACTGCCAGCAATTTTGTCACAAACAGGATCAGCTCCCATTGAACGTGGCAGCCCTAGAGCGAGCGAGCCCTAGTCCTGACAGTTCGGCACATATGCCGTGTTGTCTGCTTCTCGTATTCAAATGTTTGTTCGAAGGCGTTCGTTTGCGCTGACCCTTTGCCGACATCGGCTTCAGATCTCGTTAGATTGATCCCTTGATCATCGGTTCGTTTAGTGAATTCTCGTTTAAACGGTCTCAGTCTTTGAGAAACGCTTTACTCTGTAGTTCGTTTTATTGTTTGGTGACATTTTAATTTTAATGTGAAGATGTCGCAATTTCTTAAGTGAAGTCCGCAATTCCTGAAGTGGTAAATGTTGCTGTTTGAGGTTCGATTTCACCTGGATAGCCTGTGTTATAGTGATAAGACTGTGTTTTATATATATTGGATTCGCGACAGCTTTAAGCCTATTTGTAAGGAAATAGATCGATTGGCCTATTAAACAGCAAAAATCAAACAAAATATATCAGCACTTTCAAACAAGCCAATATGCATACGTTATTTAGTTATTTACACATAAAAAAATCAAGCTGAGCTTAAATGACGTAGGTTTGGCGACTCTGGAATAATAACGCATAAAAAAAATTTAAGGCGTCAATACTACATTGCCGGAGATTTGAACACTCAGCCTGTAGGCACATCGTCAGCCTTGATTCCTTAACCTATTGTCGCTCTTCAAATACATGCAGATAAATAATTAATGAAATTCAATAATATTATACACACCGCCGTTTTGAACTGCATGGATCATGTAACCGAATCCATAACGAGTTCGATACACACACGCGGCTAGTATTTATAATATCAAACGATATTTTTTGCAGGCTTGGATGTCAATGCCTAAAATATTATTATTCTATTGCCATATGTAGAATTTTATTTAATATTTTCAGAGTCGGACTCATATATGACGGAAACTGTTGATTGAGAATAAGGCCTTGGCCCAACAATGGGCCAGCTTAATTATATTTTTCTATCTTCATCCTCTTGTCTACATTTTCGCTATGCTCATGACATATTTCATAATAAAGAAATCGAATTTGACTGCAAGGAGGTCAGTCGGTTGCGAATTGTGAAAGCCACTCGTAAGATCCCGGATAATCAATCAAAGAACACTTTGAGTTATTGCGTACCTACTTTATTAGAATACTAGATTTTGCCCGCGGCAACACTCGCATTAATCTACATTTTGTCAATAAATTGCTACTTCTCGGGAACAGTATTTTTCCGAATGAAAGGTATCCTATATCCTATTCTACAGAATAGGATATAGGATATCTAGTGGTACACCGGGGTTGTTGGTTAGGGGTACACCCCTAACAACACGTATACAAAATTTAATGATGATCAGTCCAGAAGTGAAGGCGTGAAAGCGTAACAAACAACCAAATAAACAAACAAACTCACATTTATAATGTTAGTTAGGATTAGAGTACTTCGTCTTGGCAGAACTACTTGTTGGTAGAACCACAAAGGCCCGCTCGTGGTGCCCTAAATAAAATAGGTATATCTGCTGTTTCTTTAACAGCAGCGATAGCTCAGTGGGGAGACAAACAGACTGCATGCAGAGGGTCTCGGGTTCGTACCCACGTCGCGCACCTCTGACTTTTGGAAGATATATGACTTTTCGAAATTATGTGCGTATTGATTGACAATTATCGCCTGCTCCGTGCCTCGGAGAGCACGTTAAGCCGTCGGTTCCGGCTGCCATGAACATCTATGGCAGTCGTTACTGGGAAGTCACTATATATCCTGACACTGGTCTAGCCTTAGGGTATCGTTAGCCTTCGGATTGCGGAGGTCAGGTGGCAGCCGCTCCGTGTAAAAACTGATATCCAGTCAAATCCGGTTAGACCAGAAAAGCCGACCCCAAGTGACTTGGGAATAATAAAGGGAGAAGAAGATCTGCTTTATTCTGATCAATCCAAAGCAATGGAAAATTCAATCCGTTTGTCGCGCATTTCACACAATATAAATTTGTACTCTGACTAAAACATCAACGAGCACATATTACTACACAAGCGCAGTGTTATTCTATATACATATTCTCTTAACACAACGAATTATTAAATAAATGAATATCTTGAAATTAAACACTTTATACGGATTTTGTCGCGTTGTTTATTTTACTTTATATCACTGTTATTACATAATTTTGAAAAACTTTAACACTACTATTATTGAACTTTACTACTATTTAAGCTATATATTTTTAATTAAAACTATTTATATTTGAGTTTACACTTTGCCCCGACGTTTCGGGAAATTAAATGAATTAAATGAATATCATTAAAAAAATTACACGATATAATATACCTGTTACTATACAAAGTAGAATGCAAACCGACAAAATATAGGAGCAATAGATCTGAGCCTAGCTTTCTGGAATATAAGGTCATGGTTTATTCAAGCAGTTATCGGGTAGTATCTCAATACAAGTGTAACACGGTCCATACCCAATAACAAGACGCACCGATACACTAGACATTGAAGAGGTTTCTGTCTATCAATATTTTACTTGATCTTGAACGTCGCGCTGTTTCTCGTCGAAGCCTTCGTGCTCGAGTGGCTGCCTACTCCATACTTAGACAGTTGAACGTCATCGACGGGCCAAGGTTCTGTTTAAACATTCGTATAACGTTTATTTATGTTATACGTGTGTGCGTATAACATAAAATATAAGTTTATATGAGTTATACTGATATATTATGTTTCTCTTTTTGACTGTCTATTGTACCTTTTTACTATATGGGTACTCCGTGGCGCAGCGGTAGTGAATGCGACTGCTGTGCATGAAGTCTCGGGTTCGAATCCTGGGTCGGGCCAACAAAAAAAATTTTGGGTATTTCTGTTATGAAATCTCAATACAAGCCCGGAGTTAGGAAGTAGGCGGTGTAAGACACCTCCGTGCCTCGGAAAGCACGTAAAGCCGTTGGTCCTGCGCCTGATCTCTCTCCGGTCGTGTCGGATTATTCGTCCCATCGAATCATGAGAGTTAGGGAACAGAGAGTGCACTTGTGTTTGCGCATACACTTGTGCACTATAATATCTCCTGCGCCGATGGCCAGTCTCCGTTAAGATTGGCCGCCGTGGACGAAATTCGGTTAGGAGGACATTATTTTTACTATATATATGTATAGGTAAAAAAATTGTAGCCAGAGGCAGGACTAGGTACTAGTTTCAAACTAAATATATTCAATACTAGATTTTGCCCGCGACTTCGCTCGCAGACATGTAGATTATGTTAATTAAGGTTATTTTAGTAATATATACATAGATTCACGCCTGTTTCCCAGAGGGGTAGGCAGAGACTACGCATTTCCATTTGCTACGATCCTGAAAAACTTCTCTGGCTTCATTCACTTTCATCACATTCCTCATACATACACACTAGCCTTATAAACTTTCTTAGTCAGTGTTTCCTCGTCCATTCTTTCTATATGCACAAATCAGCTTAACATACCCTTTTCTATTCTTGTCACTATATCCACTTTCATGCCGCATCTCTCTCTAATTGTGATTAGAGAGATATGCGGTATGAAAGTGTTCCTATTCCTTATTCTATCTTTTAGAGTCACACCATATATACTTCTCAGCGCTCTCATTTCTACAGTATTTATTCTGCTCTCATGCTTCTTTTGCCATACCCAACTTTTACTTCCATACATAAGTGTGGGCACTGATAGTCCTCTATGAACAGCCAGCCTTTTTCGGATACATTTCGACTGCTCATAATAATTTTAGTAACAGTAGTTTTTTCTGGATGGAAGGTACCCTATGTCCTTTTCTGTTCCCCTGACAACGTGTGTAATTTTATAATGATCGGTCGAGTAATTAAATCGAGAACAAACAAAATAACAATCGCATTTATAATATTATTTAGGATGTGTATAAAAATGTACTATTTTCTATTAATTAAAGGTAGACGCTAATCAAAGACTTTATGTCACGTAATATTTTGTTATGTCCGTCGTTTCGGTACATATGTAGGCACATACATGCTCTACCCAAGAAAAAGTGTCACGAAAGGGTTCAAGATATCGCTGAGTGATGGAATTCTGACACGTCTATGTCTTGTCACTCAATACGAAACGTCCGTGACATATCTTTCTACAAACTGTCAATCATTTGCTTGCACCTCGTAAATAACCTAGACGTAAGATTATTTAAGCTAAGCTTTGCCGTTCATGAGTGTTATTTTTTCTTTAAAATTAAACTACTTTGTTGTTACCATGTTTACGGGGAGACTACTGAAAATCACTATAACTATGGCTGCTGAAAACATAAATAGTTTTAATAATTTAAACAGTTTCAAAAATTATGCAATAAAAGTGTTAAATAAATAAACAACGCGATAAAATCCGTATAAAGTCGTTTAATTTCAATGAAAAACTTTCGCGTAAACGTAAGACGATATTATGTTATTCTATTACGTAAATTAATGAATCATTTTGCATTTAGACAGCATTATTTCCATTTGAAGGTATTTTTTGTCCCTAGACAAAAACAACTGATGTGTGGGCAGCTCTATTTACTCTAATCGTTAAACTGGCGCCCGCAGTTCCGTGCGCTCAGTATATCGCCAAACAGATTTAAAAGCCACGCCGCGCCGCCGCCTTCTAGTGCAGTGTCATTAAGATTTGCCTGAGTTTAGCATAACATACACACGCCTGCACGTCCTCGAAAGGTTCAGCAGAGATGTGTTATACCAGCATTGTGCTTTCTACCGGGCACATTTATAAACTGCATGAGTATGGCCTGTTATAAACCGATAATATTTTTCCCGACCAAGAAAAACGAAACGGCTTCTCACGATCCATCAGATATGCCATCAGACTAATGAGAATGCATATAATTAGTCTGGGGCTGCATCATTGCTTCATTTTGACGCGAATATAAGCAAACGCACATTTAATTATTATTATAATTGAAATTAAACTACCTGACATAGATTTTATCGCATCGTATATTATTTTAAAATACACTATTATTGTTTAACTTTACTTCTGTTTAAGTTATTAAAATTATAAAAACTAATTATATTTAAGTTTCGCGAGCCAATAGTGCGAGCAAATAGTGATGGGCGATTATCGACAGAAACCGCAATCAAATGTTCAAGCAAATTGAAACACATGAAGTTTTAGTACTCGCATGGAACATTGATATTAATTGATAATTTAATTATATTTATCATCAAATATTCGACGCAGCAATTTCAGAACGCTAGTTAGAAAGAAATACGACTCATATAGCAGACATCTTGTAATAGCAAAGTCTCAAAGTGAAGTCCAATAAACTCGGCGAGTATACGGGCACAACAATTGGTCACGGCGCGCGGCGCGCGGCGCGCATCGCGTTTGCTGACTCAGCAACATTGTGGCTGCAACTTGAACACTATTTGAAAACTTTCCAACTCTTGTTTGTACGACGTATCACATTGAAGATGAACAATGTCTCATGAAATATAGATTTGAAATGTACTTTTAGTTTATCTGAAATATATACTTTAGATAACCGGTCAAACTCATGTCAACTGCTGTGGTTGGCTGGATGCACAAGCAATAGCCAATCAAATCATTAGTTTTAACTTTAGCACGTCGTTGATTAGCCTTCTAGAAACCAGGTTTTAAGGTTACATTGACGTATGCTGCAGCGGTTTAAAATATGCACAAAAAAAATTCATTTGTATTATATTCGAATATATTGTCAAAATAACGTAAATATTGACAAAGGTGGCAAAGTGGTAATAAAAGCCGCAATTCTGCATGGTCTATTAGGTTTGATTCCCGAGTCGGGTTTTCATTAAGGTTATGGGTTTTCCTATCAACAAACCCGCTCTTATTTAACGCGGATAGGTACAAATTTACTAGTGATTTGCAATCCAATTACTGGTATCTCTTCATCTAAGGTACCTCAGGTAATAAAATCCATGTGTTACACGTCTCACCTCTCTAAAATATAGGTTATTTATCTGCAATCTTTACATAAAGCGTACGTCCTCAGCCAAATTGTATTTCTAAAGCTGAATTAATCAAATTTCGAGAGAAGAAATTACAAAATATCTTCATAGAAAATATCATCAAAGTCGATTCAATAGTTTAGGCGTGAAAACGTAACAAATGCACAAAGATATTTTTTTATTTATAGCCTGGCCTTTCTCACTGAGATGAGGCTCATGACCAGCAGAAGAACAGTTTATATACGGGGTTGATATCATTACTATACATTTCTCCACAGCAATACTCCACATGATCCAACAACCGACGTCACTGGAAAGTTCTTCGCGCGATATCGCTACGGTACAAATTCTGTATGCATTATGCTCTTCAGCATAACCCTACGAACTAAACAAATAATCCCAGTGTACTTCGTACCGTGTCATGTCATTGTGACTCCCACAATTATCCAATGATTCGAGCTGGTAATGACAGCAGCCGCCGCGCCGCCGCGAGCCGCGCCGGTCTCGGTGTCAGAGCGCCTGCCACCGAATGATTGATGAGGATCGAGCTGCGGATGCGTCGCATCAACAGCAGCCGAACCATGACTTACTACACCAACTTATTATATACTACACTAGATTTTACTCACAGCTTCGCTTGCGTTGATGTAGGTTAGGTGATGTATTAACAGTACTTTTTTTAATAAACTATAGCCTATATTACTCCATGATAGTAAAGATTTTTAATAGTGAAAGATTTTTTTAAGTCGGTTGATTAGTTTTTGAGCTGAATCCTTACAAACAAACAAACAAAAATCAAATCTTTTCTCTTTATAACGAGATGGGTGTAAAACCCAGGATTCAACCTCTTTGTCTTCATGTGACCTTATTTTTTTCGTCATCTTTTTGTAATGTCCCAATGCTGGACAAAAGCATTTCCCTTGGACTTCCAAATCACTCTGTTGGTGGATATCCCCTGACCTTATGACCTTGTGACCTAGGGGTCACAAGGTCATAAGGTCAGGGGATATTATATATATATATATATACAGGGATAGGGATGGAGGGATATTATATACAGGGGACCCGCGAGATATAGGTATCTCACGGGTCTTTTGACCCACAGGGCCCATATTCAAACTCGACCGAGGGATGACCCAAGGTGTCTGCACACTAAGTTACAAGTCAATCAGTCCAGTGGTTCCGGAGCTATGCCTGTCACTAACAAACTGTCACTAACAGACAGACACACAGATCCACATAGTGTTTTCATTAACTTCTTCGAAGAAGACTCAGAGGTTCATAGCAGTATAGATTAGATTTTGATCGCGGCTTCGCTCGCATAAATATAGATCATGTAAATTTTTATCTCACGGTAAAGTACATTTTCTGAATGAAAGGTTACTCCATGTTCTTTTTTGTGTCTCTGACAAAGTGTATACGAAATTTTATGACGATCGGTGGAGTGTTTAAGGCGTGAAAACGTAACAAACAAACTCACATTCGCATTTGTAATATTAAAATTTATAACTATGGCTGTAATCCATTCTAAGAGAGAGAACCATTAACAAATTGTATGATGATGACAGTGCAGGGAAGCTGTGTTTGGCAGGACTAAGAGCATTATCATTTAGATAGAGAGACACAACTGTCCTTAATATTGCCAAAGTGTATAAAAGGCAATTAAGACACCTTTAAGTGGGCTACAGGAGTATTAGACAAAAATAATAATTTGACTGCAACTGAGAGTTTGCTGCTAAAGCTACGACAGTAACGTCATTGTATTGAGTAAGACTTGATGGGTTATGCACCTACGCTGGGACTAATATCTACATATATCTAAAGGCAAAATACTTTTTTGTATACAATAATATAATCAATTTCTTTAACGCCTAAAAATTAATTGTCTCTGTAGGTCGATTCCTTTATGACTGTAATAATTCGGGGTCATTGCACGAACAGCGTCGTTCCTGTATCAGCTTACTTAATTTTGCACTGCAAACCCGTGCTGGAGACTGCGTATCAAAATCATATCTATCAACAACGTCACTCCACGGGACCAGCAATAGCCAAACTAAAGACTAACTTCAAAGCATAGATCATAGCGTTAGATCACGCGCATGCATCTGACACAACAGGGCATACCATTGCCGTCCATTCTCTACCAGTCGAGTCGATAAACCTGTCAAATATAACTGGCCAGTTGCTTGATTAAACAACAGACATATCAACAATGAACACTCGTCTTTAAGTCAATGGAATAGAGTTGTATTTCCGCTTGGCTGTGTTTGGTTGTTATGTCGTTTGGCGCATGAATGAATAAAGTCGAAGGTGTGGAAATAACAAGCAAGCCAATGTTGTATATAAACTGTGGACTCAATCAAAACGTTGGCTTCTGGATCACGGTGGTGCGTGTAGTGCGCGCAATGCGTAGACACGACTGAAAAAGTAAAGAAAATCGGTGTCGCATGTTATAAAATGATGACGCATATTATTGCCTCATCATTTTCACCGTTCTTATTGTTCATCGTTTTTGGTAACATTTCTTTTTATATATATGTACCTATTGCCTAAAAATAAAAATTATGAACAATAAGAACGGTTTAAAATCTAAAGAATACTAAAATAATGAAAGTGAGTTCCGTTATACCTTGAGTTGCAATGTAGTATCAGTACAATTAAAAAGGCAAATCTACATTATCTTCTCTTCTTAGTAAGATCACACTTGAGAAGTAAAAGACAGCACCGCCTACATTGCGAAAATTTGATTTTTGCTTAAAGGTAAGCACTCCGGCTGAGGCACTACGCCCACCCTATATACGATCGCAGCCTTGTGTTGTGTTTTTCCGATGAGTAAAGCATACAGGCATTTGAAGAAGGTGTGATACTATCAGGGAATTAGTCATCTTTGTCTCTTACGCTGATGGCACAGCGAATCTTTTTTCAAACAGGAATTCTGTTTCTATAAATAAATTCTTAGTAGCACGGCTTGTACCAATCTGCCCAGTAGAGGACCCCTAAAATCGCCAACCATATTCGTTCATATAGTTGGCGATTTTTGGGGTTTAATATGCCTCTGCTCTGCCTACTTGGGCCTTCGGAGATAAAAACAGAAGACTATGTGTGTTTGTATGTCTTATTGTAAATATATAGCTGTCAGTTACTAATAACTCTAAAATCTTTATGGCCCGTCACAACTATCAAGTAAAAGTAATCCGAAAGATAAAACGATTTACCTCTTATTAGGTTAAAGAAGATAGATGGCGAGACTTTTGTCTTATAGAGAAATGCTGTTTGGAGGCTGTGAAACAGACCCTTACAGTTATAGATCTACTGTACGTTTTGAAAAAGAAAGCTCCCGCTACATACGTTTCTATATACATAGGAGTCGCCTAGTGGTTAAAATTTGACCAAAATTACTTATTACTTTGTTTTCTGTTTTTCACTATAACATATAAATAAGGTATAGGTCACCACAGTTAAAAATAATTGTACGACGTCAGACGAACAATGTCGAAATACTACGAACGCGATTCGACTGCGTGTGTCAAATGCATGGTTGTGTGCGTGTACTATTTTTTCATTTATTTAATGAATCTATAATGCATATTTTATAAAAATATTAGGATTCACCCCTCCTTCTCTATATAAACTTTTACTGTGCCAAATTTCATACTCCTCCGTTCGCGCAATTTTCTTAAAAAGGGGTACAAAGTTTTTGCCTTACGTATTAATATACTTATAGATGTAATATAATAATAATGCATTAACTACAGCAAACGTCGGGGAAAGTGTAAACCAAAAATAAATAGATTTAATAGTTTAAATAATTTTATTAGCTTATAAATTAGTAAAATAAAATCAATAGTAGTAGTAGTGTAATATTGTCAAAATTTTGTTATACAGTGCTAAATAAACAACGCGATAAAAGCCGTATATAGTAGTTTAAACTCAATGAATAACATTCGCGTAAATAGAAGACAATATTAGGTCACCAATCCTTGGTTTCTCTAGCAATTCTGTAGTCTACGTGTGAAATAGATGCCCGATACGGAGCGATCTATTTGCGGCGGCCGGACCGCCCCCGTGCCTCTCGCCCCGCACACACCGCATACATGTGTTTACACGTGGCTTCGACTGCGTGCCGACCATTCACCATTCATTGCTCTATATTGTGTGGTTTTGTTAAGCCATGAGAATTAAAGACTATAGTCACAGATGTTGAAGTGTTACATCTGTTTTCGTTCCTTCCGTAGCATGCTTGGGCAAATTATATGGTTCTGTGTTCGATTCTCGAGTACCTACTACTCTTACAGGAAGGCAGCGTAAGAATAACAATGTTGAGCACTGCGTTTCGCCTAGTAAAGTCACACTGCTGAAAGCTTACAGTCCTTCCCCACTATTATCCTTCCATTCTAGCTTTAATACCTTCTTCAGAGTAAGCAGAGTTGCTTAAGGAAGAAGGTATATGGGTCATGCGAGTGCATGACATATATCCGGTTTTGGCAGCGGCAATAGACTACGGATAACCGCATTGTATAAATAATTACAAGTCCAAATCAATCCCGCCATTTGTTTAAATTTAGTACAGATACGATTTTCAGATCTCGTAATTCCAAATCTGAATCGGTTAGCGTAATATATTCAATGTATTGGTGTAAACAGTATAACAAGTTTACGCTGTTTATAGCTCATTCGTTATGTTCTCTCAAAACACAATATATTCTCTCCGTACTCAACACGGTATAAATAAACAGAATCTTTACGATACACCAGCCGGTTAAAATAAAGTTTAATCCTAACAAATAAAATGCGAATATGAACTTATTTTGTTTGTTACGCTTCTACGCCGAAACTATTCGACCGATCATCATGAAATTTCGCACGTTGTCATGGGTATTAAAAGGACATACAATACCTTTTATCTAGGACAAAAGCAAGTGAAGCAGCGGGAAAAGCTAGTAGAAGCTCGGAGTCTGTAAAAGTGGTCGGTAAATGGTAATAGTGTCGAAGGTAGACGTAAGACATAGGTCCCGCATTGTGGGTATGACGCACTTCTTCGGAAATATGAATATGATGATTCCGTAAAACAAGAATATATTATGTATAAAATAATAATTGGTGACTTGTGATGATAAGCGTATATGTATAAGTGCCCATCCTGGAAATGTCTAATTGTTAGTTTTCAAATTTATATTCTGGGGCAGTAGGTATGTAGATAGGCCTTGGCTGTTTAAAGCCTGACCTGCCTGGAAAAACCTTAATTACGCCCGCCTGCCTTTATTCACGTTTCTTAAAATACTAGCTTATCCTTTTTAACTATTAATCTCATATCATATCATACTTGAACAAAATCGGTTCAAAGTCGGTTATGTATAATCTAAGGTTTGAAGGTTTAGCCGTGAAACTGTAACAGACAAACAGAAATACGTACGCGCTAAATATCAATATTAGTTTGAATTAACATATAAATACAGTTTAATATTTTCACAAGAATTTACAATCCAATAAGAAATACTGCGTCGATGTTTAGCAATAAAATGGGAACGCGAATACTTGCAATGCACAAGCGCATCCGCTGAACGCGCACTAGTCTAAATATACCCGACCACGGCTTCCGTTCATTAAATAAAACAAACAAATTTCAACTTTACAACACACATGATTAGGCATAAAATAGCCTTTAATGTGTTCTAAATTGAAATCAAACCATTAAGATTAAGAAAAACAGAAATATTTAAATATCATTTGGAAAATAATGTTACGGTTATTACCTAATTCTGTACCCTATATTAAATCGTATTACTAGCATCTTAAGGTTGATATTCCAATGGTACAATACTATATTGTTTGATTTAATAAGTCTGTAACGAGAGTAGATGAATGTATTTGTGTGTATGTGTGCGTGTCCATGCGCAAGCGCATTCGGCTGTCAGACTAATGGTAACGTAAATATGATAATACGCTCCACTGCGCACTGGTTTAGAATTATGTACGGTTGAACCTACTTGTGGTAGTTCATAAATTGAGATCAATTATGCATATTGAAGTAATATAACTGTCCGGTTCTGGTATTTAGCTGTTACATTCATTTGGTAGTGCATTCTTCACATAACTTTATAACAATATATCTAATAGGAAACGCAAAGGTATTTCGACACGTATGTTACATTATTTATTTTCAATAAGACACTTGTCGCACTAGTAATTATGACTGTGTCGCGAATAACTTTATAAATATATGAACGATGGTCACACCTATCAATAGATTAAAATTTTTTTTGGTCCCATGTGGAGTGCAAATCCTCAACACTCGGCGCAGTGGCAGCCAGACAGTACGCCATCCTGCCTCATATATTTTTATTATAAAGATGAATTGTGGTTACCGTTGTACCAAAATACCACTCAAGCACTCAACACAGCAGAGTTTATCCTTTCCGCCTGTTAAAGTTTTCATCCAGCACGTTGCACTTACAGAGCTTATGTCCGCGCAACGTACGTGTAAGCTCTAGAACAAGGTAACTGTTGTGATGCTTCTTGATCGCTTTGACACGTCCTTCCTCAAATAAGGATTAAAAAGCAGGCGGCAGATTAGCCGCATTGATTCATGACATTGCTAATTTCCAATAGTGGTATTAACCACTTACCACCAGGTGCGCCGCAGGCTTAGCTTCTATTAGAGGCAATAAAATAAATATAGCCGGTTTGCTACTGAAAAATAGCTGACAGAAAAATATTATACCACCACCAGAAATTGAACCGAGACTTTACAATGTTAAGAGATACTGTTGCAAGATCCGTATCCCTGTGTATTAAAATTCGTAATTCCATGCTAAATAATAAAGTTACCATTTGATCTCCGAAACCTTGATGACGAAATCTCGACAGCAAGTCTTTAAGCTTTTAGCAAGCCTTTGCCATTAACTTAGTAAATCACACGAAAAGATATTAAAAAACAAACACAAGCAAGTACCAATCTTATAACAAATAAGGACGTGTACACACCGGCGGCTAAACGAGCACAATTCCATCTGACAGCGAGCAAGTGTTAAATGATGGATCATGTACGACAGTCGACGATCTGGCACATTAACGAGACGTGATGGATGCCAATTCAGATCGGTGCTACAATTTATACACCAGCATTTCGTTCGTTGCATTACGATGTCTCTCACTTTGTCCGCCATTTTAAAAGAAAGATGGATGGTAATGCTTCTGACAGACACTTGGACGGATACTTCCTGACATTGCAGTGTCAGGATGCAATTATATTAAAGCAGTATCGTATCTAAACTTAAAAAGGCAAGCTCGATATCATGTTGCATAATCTTAAATTAAACTTACGATCAAGAGGTCGCATGTTTCGCCCCACCCATTGCTCTACCGACATAAACCTACTCCTTATACAAGTGTTCTAGCTTAGCTGGTAGGATTTACAAAAATACTACTCATTTGTAACAAATTGGTAGTAATCTTTATTAATATAAAGAAATGTTATATAGTAATAAGACGACGGGATTAAGTCTTTAATGTAGAATTGCTTTACACGGCACGCATCATGAGGAGATTCCTTTTTCTGGAGCCCTAATCACCCGTGATTGAACCATTCCAGAGAAAGGAACCTCCAATCTACGGGTAGCTTGGACTTGACTCTGGACTCGCTGTGCCCGATGCTGATGAGTCTTCATATAATAACAACAATATTATCCTTATATAAAGCAGCGATAGCTCAGTGGGGAGACCAACAGACTGTAATGCAGAGGGTCTCGGGTTCGAACCCACGTCGCGCACCTCTGACTTTCGGAAGTTATATGACTTTTCGAAATTATGTGCGTATTGATTGACAATTATCGCCTGCTCCGTGCCTCGGAGAGCACGTTAAGCCGTCGGTCCCGACTGCCATGAACATCTATGGCAGTCGTTATTGGGGAAGTCGACACAAAAGATCCCACTGGGTCGAAGTGTCGCCGGTCTGTACTGACTGGCCCCCACACAAGATAAGATAAGATCCTTATATATAAACCACCCACAGCTAGACACGGAACTTTTCCCGGTACGAGAAAGATTAGGCCATAATCTACCGCTCTGGCTCAGTGCCGATAGCAGTCTTTATAAATCTTTCAGAACATTAAAGGAAACTCTTAGAGATGTAGGTTTCCTTACAATGTTTTCAATAACCGTCAAAACGAGCGAAGCCTTTGTAATTGTACTCGAGATCTCTGCGTGGCAGTCTAACGTTTTCCACTAAAGGACTTCAAGTATTTTGTTTTTACTATTATATATTTATAAATGTAAATCTATAAATTATTGCAATATATTGATGTAAAGAAAACGATGCTATTAGTTGACGAATTCTTTACTCCAATGATCGGCTCGATTAAACATTTTCATCTCAGTAAACCAGCGCTATTTGAGCGCTACAGAAAGTCTGTCAGGAAAGTAATGTGTTAGAATCTTAAATTTATCTTGTTTACATTCCAATTAGACTTGCACGTCGTGGATGCTCATTAAAGCACAATAAAGGCATGCTAGGGCCAGCTTGAATATGAAAATCTATAATTCAAACATGTATATAAATGGACATAAAACTATACTAACATTTACTAACATATTACATGTATGTATTATAGCCGCTTCGCGGATAGAGGCATAAGTGCGAGATTATCCGCGCACGGTAGACAAAATGTAAAGTAAAGTAGTAAAGTAGTAAAGACATTGTGCTGCGTTTAAAAATAAAAACATATAATAATAATAATATTCTACTACATACACACAACACCATCTAGCCCAAACTAAGCAGAGCTTGTACTATGGGTACTAGACAATGAATAAAGAAACATATATACTTTTTTATTGTAAATACATACATATTATACATAGAAACACCCAGACCAAGACAAACATCCATATTCATGCACACAAATGTTGGACTTGTGCTGGAATCGAACCTGCGACCTCAGGCGTGGCAGTCGGTTATACTAACCACTACGCCATCAAGGCCGACATATATAGCCCGAACCGGGTACGAACCTGTAAACTTCAAGTACAGCAGTCGCAAGCAATAGGTATTATCAACCCTGTTCATATTCATCCCATTCCAAATTTTGACCGCGACAATGTACGAGTATCACATTGCCAACTTTTAGAAGCCATATCAAAATATATTCTGACTTATTTCAGATACAAACAGAGGCTATGTAAATGTGTGACGTCACGACAGGTAAACAGGAAATGTTTATATTGATTTATACGAAACGAATATCAAACAGGGCATGATTTGTAAAGTAGGTTTTTATACATCAAAGGTAGCGGCAGATCCATAATCCATGACCCTGCGATCTGTGGATCGTATTTGATCGTATTCTAATATCATTTGAATGTATTAGTCCATTTAAATGTGTATTTTTTTACACGTCAATGGTATAAACCGATGACTAACGTGGAAAACTTGTTTATGACCTGATATGCTTAAATGGTTAGGCAGAGATGTATTATCTGCATTTCACCTAGTGTTTTTTTGGATCCCTCGTAATAGGGATAAGCCTATTAACGTCTAAGGACACAGTTCCAGACCCGTGGTAATGATTATTTTCTAAACTTAATAACATTTTATCCGACCCGGGTATCGAACCCGAGATAATTCGTATTTATGCACTGCATGATTTACGAGTTCACTAACAACCAGTCTGCTTATGACTACATACGTCAAGCTAACATGAAGTGGGCTAATACCTAGCAGTATTAAAGACCTTGGATCGGTTGGACATTGGAAGTTTTACATTGTACAGGTACAGGTATCAAGTTTAATCCCACGGCACGCACGTCTAACTTTTCGGGGTAGGTGCATATTAAATGATAAATTATAGTTCCCTTTAACAGTGAAGAAAAGCATCGTGAGGAAATGTGAGAGTTCATAATTATATTCTCGAAAATTTTATTCTTATTTTATTTTATTTTATTACAGGAGCTTACAGCTACATACAAGTAGTTATACAATCAATAAATGCCAATAACAAGCTTCTAAAATTAGTTTAGAACTTGATTATATGACAGCTTAAGCACATTTAGTTTTAAAGAAAAGATAACAAAAAATTGTACATAACAAATGGATTTACAAGATTGAGCCAGTAGCAGTATCCAATATTTATAAATTTATAAATTATCAACATAAAAACTTGGTTAAACAGGATCTGGCAGAATATTTACTAGTAGTAAAGAGATCAAAACGACTGTCAACATTTAATTTGTTAAATTCCATGAATATTCTTGGCAGAAAGCTATTCGCTCTAAAATTTGTGTGGCACGGAGATCTATATAACAAGAAATTTCTACGTAAATTTCTACGTATAATCTTCCGTCCTTCACAGAGCCAGCGTGGTGGACTATGACCTAAACCTTGTCAATCTAAGACGAGGCCCATGACCAATAGTAGGACAGTTAATAAAGAGAGCTGATGTCATTATTTTACAAAAAGCGGTTCCATATCCTACCTATACCTTTAGTACCTACACGGATATTATCTCCTGCATGTTGACGTCATCCCCACGGATAGTAAGATTGGACGTAAGGAGAGGACATATCCGCTTGGGGTTCATCTAACCTGGTTGAGTTCAGTGCTAAGAAAACTCAGGTGTGCGCGTTCAGCTCAAAAAAATCCCTATTCTCTCCACTTCCCACTCTTTGGGGCACCACGCTGCCACTGCATGATAGTCTTAACATCCTAGGCATAGACATTCGCCACGACCTTAACTCTAGGGATTACATCAAGAGTGTAATAACCACAACTGCACGCAAACTCGAGATTCTAAACAAGGTGCGGCGTTTCTTTACTCCTGAACAGCGGTATCTGCTGTATAAGGCCCAAGTCCGTAGCAGCATGGAGTACTGTTCGCACCTTTGGAATGGTTCCGCTAAGTACCTACTCGATGCCTTAGATAAACTGCAGCGTCATGCCGTACGTATAATCGACAGCCAGGAGGTTACGAAGGACATCGAACCGCTACAACTTCGTAGAAACATTGCGTCTCTTAGCGTTTTCTATCGCCTCTATCATGGCGAATGCTCCGAAGAGTTATTTGACCTCATCCCACCTTCCCCCTTCCTTTTGAGAACCACACGTGCCGGTCTTCGTAATCACCGATTGACTGTAATTGGGCTTTCCATCAGGTCCGTTACCACCCCATTGCCGAGTCACGATAAAAAAAAAAAAATCTGTTAGCCGCGCAAACTTTTACTCACCGGGCGACACGCAGTAACGTTGTCATTACCCTTAGGTACCCTAGTTACCTGTAAGACTGTGGCTCGTTAGTACCGTCACCGAATTTGGTAACATCGCGCTCTTACACTTAATAAATAAATTAATACATACATAGTCCCACGCTTTTGTCGCCTAAAAGGAAGACAGATGAATTATATACATTCACATTTCGCGAACTATGATTTACATCGTACGTAATTGACATCTTTCGAGCATATTTTCAGACTTCGTGGTGCTTTAGATAATTCTTTAAGAGAAAAACTGAATAACGTTTTGTGTAACGTATTTATTGAAGGAATCAGGACTTTTATTTTTAAATATATAGATGACTAGATTATGTCCGCGGTTTCACTCGCGTTAATATACATTTAATCAATAAATTTCTTTTAACTTTTTTACTTGATGAAAGGTACACTATGTCCTTTCCTTGTCTGTACCCTTGACAGCCTGTATGCAAATTTCATGGTAATCGGTTGAGTAATCACGGCGTAGAAGCATAACGAACAGACTCACATATTAGTTAGGATGTCTTACATTAAAAATGATAAACTAAAGATAATAAGCTACTTTAAAATCAAAGCAATTACAAATTCCTTCATCGTGGAATCACTAAGCTTTAAACTCACCTCTATCCATATCCGTTTATAAGTAAAAAACAAAAAAATAAAACGGCTCACTCTCGGGCCGACACGAGCTGGGCGTGAAGCGTTTAATCGGCGCGTCGTACTACAGGCATTTCCTCGCAAGACGAACTCGCTATATAAATATAATCACGGCGGAGATTAAGTTATTAAAGTGTCTACAGCGAGGCCGTTTAGCGCCGTGTCAACAACAGGCTGCGGTCCTATTCTGATTGTATTGGAATACAGTAAAGATTGTAGCTAATTTACGATACTAAACTTTGTAATAAGATTGCGGCATAAACATAAAATGAAAAGGTTTACTTATAATAACAGGTTTAAAGAATTCACCGTAGTACTTTGTACTGTATCAGCATAAAATGATATGCAATGCATGTAAGTCTGTCTGCTATATGGAGTGCGTTTCACCGACCTTAGAGAAAACAGATCACAGATGTATTTATATGAAATTCATAAGGGAGATATAAGATATGTGAGATGAAACCACTCCTTGCAGATTTCTTCTAAGATAGTAATACTTCCCTAGGCCAATCGGCTCGTTCATACTGTCACCAAATTACTGAAAACGGCACTACGGTGCAGTTAGCTTATTCTCTCTTTATGGACTGCCTCGATGGCGCAGCGGTAACAAATACGAATACTGTACATGAGATCTCGAGTCAGAATCCCGGATCGAGCAAAGTGTTAATTTAGTTACCTATTACGTGCGGCGTTCATAAAACCAAAAAAAAAACTTGGTTAATTGTGGCTGTAATACAACTTCCTACCTCTTCGAGGATTTATACGTGAAAATACATATGTATGTCATCATCAGGTTGTTTTAATCTAAACTAATATTATAAAGCTGAACAATTTGTTTGTTTGGTTGAACGCGCTAATCTCAGGAACTACTAGTTCGGATTGAAAATTTCTTTTAGTGTTGGATAGCACATTTATCGAGGAAGGCTACGGCATTACGGTACGACCAATAGGAACAGAGCATGAATGAAAAAATTTACAAAAGCGGAGAAAATTTTCTTATATGAAGCAGACAAAGTTGTGCGGGTCAGCTAGTTTTAATTAAAGTTAGTATTTGTAAATAGTTACGATTTTGACGGTACTGATATCAAAATCATAACAATCTACATTTACCAACTAATTCCGTTTGTTCTCCAGAATACGGATGTCATTTCATGAATCACACATACCACATCGTTTGGTTTTAATTCAGCGCACTAAAAGTCAGTGTAACACATTCAGCGAGATGACTTCGATGTAAATATACCGCAACACATTTATATTAATCACCGCTATTCCGAGAAAATGCTCATCGACATACCGTATGTTTCTGGACGATTACTTTCAGTATCTCAGCGAGCTGAAATCTGCAATAAAGTTAGTGATAGAGATATAGATTCGCATGTTTAAGAATGTTGACAGCGTTAAATGTGTTGATGTTTGGCCATCGTGATTACTAAAGCCGTATTCGAGCATTAGAATGCACGCTAAGTTTGAGACCGCAATATTACGCTGGACGCTGATGCTATTAATATAACACAAAGGTCTACTTCTATATTAGTAATGTTTAAGATTCGATTTTTTATTTTATTTTTATTTAAGCAGTTCGATTAAACTACGGACTACAATCATGTCTTGTCTTGATTTTTTATGTACATGAAAGTGGATGCTCCTATTTACCATACTGCTGCTTTAGAGGCTACCATCAAATTTTATCAAATGCTTGAGTATGTTCAGTAGTAGTTCATGGAGAAATGGTTGAAGCACCTTACAGTTATGATTTGTAAACAAAATATTATTGTACACTTGGCGATTAAAAAGAGTGGCTATGAGTTTCTTGCCCGTTCTTCTCATGAGCCCTACACCCTTGCTTTGCTGAACGTGGCAGTAAATGTAAATTCACAGAAAAAAAATTACGTGTAACTTTGACATTCATAACTGTTACCTTGTAACCTAACATGAATAAATTTATTTTGATTTTGATTTGATTTTGATTCACTAAGTACGTTATGATTTAAAAATGAAAATGATTTCGTAAGTAAATTCTTTTCCGTCCTGTATTATCAAGAAGCTCTGATATAGCCTTCTGCCTGATGGAAGACATGTCAAAGCCACACATTATCCTATTAGTTAACCTTCTTGTTTTTATACTAAACACAGTGATAAAAATATGATTGTAAACGAGGTAATAATAATAATAATAATATTCTACCACATACACACAACACCATCCAGCCCAAACTAAGCAGAGCTTGTACTATGGGTACTAGACAATGGATAAACATACATATATACTTTTTCTTTTGTAAATACATACATATTATACATATAAACATCCAGACCAAGACAAACATCCATGTTCATGCACACAAATGTTTGACTTGTGCGGGAATCGAACCCGCGACCTTAGGCGTGGCAGTCAGGTACACTAACCACTACGCCACCGAGCCACTCTATAATAAACGATATATACCTATATTAAGTTCAAAATTATCCAAATCATCTCCTTTTTTGAAGGTATGGTTATTAATTTTGTCGCGAGATGTGCCTGCTAGTTCACATCTATCTCAAATGATTATCCTAATCCTAATCCTCACTTAATATTATAAACGCGAAAGTTTGTATGGATCTATGAATCTTTGTTACTCTTTCACGCAAAAACTACTGGACCGATTGCGATGAAACTTGGTATGTAGATAGCTCGAGACCTGGATTCACACATTAGCTTTTTATCCCGATATTCCCTCGGGAACGAGACTTACGCGGGTGAAACCGCAGGGAAAAACTAGTTGATATTATAAATCCGAAAGTGAGTTTGTTTTTTACGCTTTCACGCTTTAACTATCTATCATCCCCGATCCTGATCATCGATCACCCGATCATCATGAAATTTGGCATACGCATTGTCAGGAATACAGAAAAGTTCAAAATATACCTTTTATCCAGCAAAAATTATTGTTTCCGAGCGAACGAAACCGCGAGCAAAAGCTAGTAAGTTATAAATTTAGCTGCAGAATTGATACATCAAAATCGGAAACTGGATGTCACTATACCTATCTTTATATTCTTTTGACACATTATTAAACTTTAAGTATCAAGTAACAACATCTCTTAAACTGTTACTCGCCATCTGCTCCCAGTTATCTGATTCTCCAAGCACTTTAACAATAAATAGGGAGTCACTTCCATCACTTCATTTCTATTGTTATACAAAGGTGACATTTAAAGCGTCAAATCTTAAGCAGATCCGTGCGGGTGGAACGATAAGCCGTAAAGCGTCTATTGTGTCGTGAATGTGGCTTAATTTGACGCAAAAAATTGTCATCTGATGTGTGATTGTGTGTTTCCAACATACAGAATACGCTTAACTAGTTCTTTCCCGCGGCTTGAGTCACTTATGTCCGAGTGCATCCTGTGAGAATGTATACCAAAGGAAATAAACCCTTATTTATTATTTATATATGTGGCAATTTGATAGTTTTCTCGTAAATAAACTTTTATTATTGACTACTAATATATTATTAATTAATACATAGTATCCATTATGCAATTAAGTTAACCACGGATAACATATAAATGTATGAATAATACTGGTACTAATTAAAATTAATGTAATAAATAAACTTTTATTATCAATTCTTAAAAAAGAAAATAATATTTATTGATCGCAAATTACAGAAAAAAAATTAGCTTTACAAACAAAGTTTTAAGCCGCCGTTGATAATTTTTGAGACGAGCAACGTTTTTGAAAGATTTAATAAGAATAAAAGATATTGACTGTAAGTATTTCATATTGTACAAAAATTTATGGAATGATTTCTATAATCGACAAAAGAAGGAGAAGTAGTCCCCCGTCCAACAATGGGAACAGTGCGTTACAAAGAAACGCGACACAGTAGCTTCGGAGACGCACGTGAATGGTGGCTTAATGCGCCAATTGTTTGCCGATACACCGTCATAATGTTGTGACGTGCCATTGTACCGCGAGCCTGTACAATGCGCGTAACTCAGGGCTGCCCCAACAATAAGAAATTAATTAATTAATACAAGGTTTATGCAGATTCCTTATTTTTAAGACGTCTCCCACACTAGTTATAATCCGTATGTCACTATAAATTTTATAAACATCTAAACGACGGATACGAAAACACCCAGACTCAGAAAAACCCTATATTTTTTGGTCTTATGTATACAATTTTATTGTGTTTATTTTGTAGCGACATGTATAAAAATGTCTAATCAATACAAAAAAATTATATGGTCTGTCCTTTGCATTGGCGGCATATTACACCTTAATGGCACACAAGCAGTGAAAGCGGGCCAATCCATACAATACATAAAAATAAAAAATAAATATATTTAATTAAAATTTATATAAGAAGAAAATACATATAAACATATGTATGGAATGATGAAGCGTACAAAACATCTAGTCCTGTAAGATACTGTTCATTTTATCTATTTACCTGTATTCTTTAACATCAGTTGAAAACTTCAAACAGTTTAACACTGAAGTAGATTAAGACGGATCCATCGACCGCCAGGATAATAAAATAGACAGCAAATTGAGCGCGAAACGCTTATCTCAACTGTTTACCGATTAAATGAAGTCGTTTGAAAGTTGTTATTGCTGGCAAATGGACGGGGATAAGCCCCGGGCTAAAACATGACACTGTAAGTATCGTGCACAACTATAGAAGTCATTTAAATAGTTAACTAAGTTTATATTTTGCTATAAACTGCGTTGTTGATTCCGTGACGTTAGTTTATACCTGAACGTGAAGTATCAGGTTTGATAACCGGTTAAGCATAATATTAGGTATTGTTCAAAGTTATGCACGTATGAAATAGTAATATGTAGCTGTACATAAAGGTATATGTCGTAATGTCTATGAGCTACCTAAGATAATATGATCGAATATGACATAATATGATCGAAGGTATCTATAGACTGTCCGTCTACTCTTGTTCAACGTAACGAACGATTCGCTAATACATTTTAAAAGAATCTCTAACAATCAGCAAAAACCAAAGTTGATTTTCCTATACGCGACATGTACATCTATCTATCTATCACTTTTATTTCAAATATCAGCAATCGCAATTGTAATTAATTATTGCACCTTAAGTAGTGAAGTGACTTCAAAATATATAAAAAAAATATCTTATATGGCGCCAGCCCTGACGCTTAGCTACAACGCACATTATAGAATTTGTGCATTTAATTGAGTGTGAACCTCTGAAAGGAACAATTTGTGTCGAATGACTCGAACGTAGCCCTTCCGTGTCAAATGACGTCACGACTCCTGTGACGCAACGTCACTCAGCTCAAACATCTTTTATTGTTAACGTATTACCGAATTTGAGGACGCGATCTGTTGGAAAATATTACAGCTCTTTCTACTAGCTCGTGGTTACTCGACACCCTTCAATGTAACAATGGTGAGGTGAGAGACGGATATTGTAGACGTAAAATAAAAATGAAGTTGTTTAAGCGTAAAAATTGCTAGAGAATTCAGTATTCTGATGTTTAAGGGGCCGCCTCGCCCCGCCATTGCGCAGAGTTTTATGGGTTCGATCACCGCACGGGACAAAAAAATTGTGCATTCCACGAATAGTGCTGCCGAGTCTAGGTGATCTTTATATCAGTTGTTTGAATGTCTGTAAATACCCCGCAATACAGGAATTATTTCTATTCTGAAAGATTTTCTATTTTTATGAATGAGTAAACGATTTCCTTTTTGTTTCTTCATTGTTTATCCTTTTTAACAATGTATGTTTATTTATGAATGCTACGTTATAAAGGATAGATCTGAAAGTTCGAACTGAACGAAGCCTTCTGTGCTGCACAAAGGACCTAAATAAAACTAACAAAATCGAGACTGTGCAATAAACTTTTCCAACCCGTCGGTAGGTTTAATACAATATATTTTGCAAATATATGAACAAAATAAATTCTTATTGCATTCAACCCTGTTGTAGTTACAATATTAGGAATTAAAACCTAATGACTTTTTGTTAGCCAGATCTGGGATTCGAGACAAAGACTTCATGCACAGCAGTATTCGTGTTATAGTATTCGTATTATAGTATTCGTATCCACTACCGCTGCGGCACGGCGACTGTTAAGTACTTACCAACGAGATTAAGACCCATTGTCTAATATTGTGTACAAATCGCGAAAGTCTAAAAACGTTTATCAACACTATTTTGTTTGCTGTCCAATAAACAAAACAGCTTCGTAAAACAATTGCGAAAACAAAGTCAAAAATAAATTACGAGTACTCTGAAAATAAAACAACATTTTTACTTTTGTTTTTACGACAGAAATCCCGTTTTAATTGCATTTCTGTCTGTCTTTATTATTTTCTGATATAAAGTGATTAACCCTAAAACGTCGAGGGCTTGACGAAATTACGGCGACACGTAATGAGTTTAAAATGTGCTTAAATATGTCGGCCCTTGACATAAATT
Source organism: Catocala nupta (assembly GCA_963675205.1). Taxonomy (NCBI): domain Eukaryota; kingdom Metazoa; phylum Arthropoda; class Insecta; order Lepidoptera; family Erebidae; genus Catocala; species Catocala nupta. The sequence goes on along the minus strand of OY776095.1, from coordinate 8,314,664 downwards.
AATTTGCACGGGTTAAGTAGGGGTCAGTTTAACTCTTAAACTGTCCGTAATGCGAAGGAATAATAAATCTCTGTATTTTCCACAATAAAACATGAACTGAAAAGTGAATTGGGCCAAAATTCAATTTTCATACTTACAAATACAGTTTGCAAAATGTGGGTATAATACACCCCTACCTATCTCTTTGGGATATAGACGTTATACTGTATTGTACATAGATAGAGCAACGGTAAGCCAGCGGCGTAATAATATAATATCAGCCCTGTATTAAACTGTCCCGCTGCTGAGCACGGGCCTCATCTCAGTGTGAGAAGGGTTAGGCCATACTCCACCACGCTGGCTCACTGCGGGTTGGCATACTGGAAAACGGGAAGGCAGTGATGTATTACACTTATATCTCGCCACGTACCTACAGTTTGAAATCTCATGTAATAGGTAGCGATCCTACTGGACCTTTCTCGACTCCGTGTTGCTACTTAGAATTTCTTGGCAGAATAACCCAATACACTTTGATCAACCTAAGAATTTAACCCAAAAACTCACGTCTTAAATGATGATAAAGCAAGTACAAAGGGTAAAATGAAAAACGCCACTAAACTAAATATTGCTGTTTCGATCCTCGCTCGTGACATAAGTTCGTCAATCTTCGTTCCTCAATATTCGTTACGAGTATATTAGTAAACTGTCCTGTGACGCAGATCATCGTTCGTTATATACATATGAAATGATTAATATCCAACTTTTTATGTTGTAACAGAATACTTATGTTATCATAGCAGGACTACAACCATACAAAAGACAAAAAAAAAAAAAAAATTTTTTTTTTTTTTTATACCGGACTGGTACTTTGACGTTCGCATAAATAATTATCCGATACTATTCGATGACGCATATCATAACAAAAAGACGAGTTATGAAAATAAAAACTAGTGCCATATACCAATTCGTTATTATTATTTATTCACATGTACTTTATTAGTTTGCTTGCCAAGAAAAAGTACATTAGTGACTTAAGTCTTCTCTGTAGCAAAACTTAGTTAATAAACCAACTATAAATATTAGTTTACTACCCTTTTTATATGATATATAGCTTAGAGTATACATACCAATTGGTTATGTATACTCTAAGGATATATAGGTATTCGAACAAACAACTAAAATATATTATAAGTAACATTTTAGGTTGTAAATAATTAATATTCTTAGTAACCTCTTATACTACAGTATAAAGAGGGCAGATTTTTTGTTTGTCTGTAAGGATTTAACTCAACAAGTGAGAAACGGCAATGAATTGCCGTAAATCTTAGAATTCGAAAAAATGGTTCAAGTAATATGCAAAGGTCACGTGTTACCACGTGACTTTGAGGTCTGAGGTCAAAAGGCATAGTAATTTCGGGGGTATATCGACTATGCTGAGTCGAATGGCATTGACCGCGAGTCTCTAGCTCTCACGGTTCTTGAGTTGAATTTTGTATAACAGACAGACGGACGGACAAAACTGTTGTATAAAATTTTTCGAACTCTAAAAATTACTCAACCGATTTTAAATGTTCTTACACCATTAGAAAGATCTATTATCACGGAGTATCATAGGCAATTTCTTTTTAAAGTACTGTTTCTAGCATACCTAATACCTAACTTAATTGTACGCAAGCGAAGACGCGTGCAAAAGCTAGTCTTGAATAAAATGCTTTATTGGTGCTACCACGTACGAGTGGCTCTGATCAGTGGCCAAAACAAGCCCCTAGGCGCAACCACTAGTCACAGCCATTAAAAATAGCTAATGACGGCCCCTAGTCCTAGCCAGTAGTGACTAAAAGTATTTGCAAATGCACTCAGTATTTGACAGAGAATGAATGAAGCCTGCGACTGTAGTTAAGTGTTCGCGGACTAAACACGGTCACAAGTAGTCTGCCCGCGGCTGCGATCGCTCGGGACCAGCATTTTTTCTAGATGAAAGGTACCCTGTATAATATTTTGTACCACTAACAATGTTTATACGAAATTTTATGACTATTAGTCGAGTATAATTTTACATAACTTTACATTCGCTAAATGCATGAAAAATTATTTGTTTGTGGAGCTTTGAGTTAACCTACTCGACTTATAATATTAGTTAAAATAATAAGATAAGTACTTATTTCTAGAATCCATTGTTAAATAGAGTCCCCGATAAAATCGGAATAGAATCATCTATACTAATATTATAAAAAGGAAAGATTTAATTTTTGTTTGTTTGTTTGCAAGGGTTTGACTCAAAAACTACTTAACCGATTATAAAATTCTTCCACTATTAGGAAGCTATTTTATCACCTAGTAATATAGGCTACATAATATTTTGTATAAAACTATGTATGTATAGTATAGATATTGATATAAGATAGTCTAAGTTCAGCTACTCTATCGCATTAGGCTTGCCTGTAAAGACGTAAGTTTTTATGGTCAATAAATAAATAAATTTTTTTAAAGTTCGTCTGTACTTTAAATAAAAAATGGTAACAACCAGCATAACCTAACCTACTTTTACGCGAGCGAAGCCGCGGGGAAAAGCTAGTATTCTATATTTTAAGTAATAATACATAACCCAAAATATCAAAACGGCTCTTAAGCATCTCCCATAACATTTATCTTCACTTTAAATACACCTGTTGAGGTTTAAGTAGCAGCTCCGTTAGACCTTAACAGTGGTCTAAACAAAGCCAGCTTTCACCGAGAATAGTCCGCCTTCTTTAACTACACATTGTCGCGCAGTTTGGAGAGCTTATTGCCGGCTCGTTGCTCGTAAATTGTGGTATCCGGAACTATTCGCCTTAGTGTTTACTACAAGTAGGGTTACCATATATCTAAAGGACTAACGAGGCGCGATAAATCGCAGAAAATCGAATTATTCGAATGCGAATATTAATGAAGATTATTCGAATACTTTCGCATTATATTATAATGCAAATATATTCGAACAGTGTTCAAGATAGTCAGTTAATAATAGTCAGAGACGACGAATAAATTTTAAATATATTTTACTATTGTTTCACAGTGAGATACTGAAAACGTAGCAATACAAAAACGATAGCTTTTTCCTTGTATGTGATCGCAAGTACCGTGCAGCTCAAAAACCTACATTAAATGCAATCACTGCCAAAGCTACGATGAGCAGACGCCTCTTCATCAAAAATAATTTATCACCATATACATATATAATAATATAATAATATAATATTCTACCACATACACACAACACTGTCTAGTCCAAACTAAGCAGAGCTTGTACTATGGGTACTAGACAATGGATAAACATACATATATACTTTTTTTTTTGTAAATACATACATATTATACATAGAAACACCCAGACCAAGACAAACATCCATGTTCATGCACACAAATATTTGTCTTGTGCGGGAATCGAACCCGCGACCTCAGGCGTGGCAGTCGGTTACACTAACCACTACGCCATCGAGGCCGACAAATATGTATAAAGTACATGCCAATAAAATATTTTAGGCAAGTAGGCATTATAGGGTGGAATTAAGTAGTTTTGCTACTGCAGTTATAGCGTAAATTACTTATTCTAACCCCATAATCTATATATCTACAGCGCTCAATAAAAAGCCTAACTTACATAACACAATCTTATATATAAAATTCTCGTGTCACAATGTTCGTTCCCGTACTCCTCCGAAACGGCTTCACCGACTCTCATGAAATTTTGTTGTTGCATGTTTAATCTTTTGGTCATAACATTTTTTTATGGCAAAGTAACGTTTACCGGGTCAGCTAGTAATATCTAGATGTATTCGAGTTACTGTTCCCATGTAAGCATGTTTGTCCCATATATTATGCTAATGTCAAAAGTCCGTAGAACGCCGATCGTTTGGCAGCCGTAGTTTACAAACTAGGTACATTTATTACCTTTACGTTCAGTGTGCGTACATTTAATACGTATATGCGGTTGGCGCCCAGTCGGTTGTCGTGCGGGATGCGGTGAGCGACCAGTTAAAATGTTGTTAACTATCGGTTATGTCGTGACACACTGTTGCTACGCTTGAGGAATATTTATGATATAGAATACCCCAGCTGAAAGATATTTCAAGCCTTTTGGCTTCTTGAAGCGCTGACGAGGATAAATGCCTTTTAAAAGGCTTAAAGGTACAATACCATGTTAATTGTAAGCATTGTTATTCGGATCCGGTGAACAAGACATCGCGTTTCAAAGTGTATAAGCTTTGTCTCATTCTGAAACATTTAATATGGTCAAAGAGAGTATCAGGGCAAAGAATGTAAATAATAAATAAATAATCCAGTTAGTTCTAAATTGCTTACATTTTATTTTCATGCATTCTTATCTCTCTTGACCGGATTATTAAATCGACGAATCTGATTATATGACGCTAGAAAACTTTTAACTCCAAAGTCAAAATGTAACTTACTTTCAAAATTCTCATAGGATCAATAATATTAAAATTTTACAAATTACTTGATCTGTGAATAAGGTAGTTGTCTAAGATTGAATTTGTACATAACTTTACACACAAGAGTAAAAAGCAATAAACATATTTCTTTTTGTGTAACAGTATCAATATTGGTTGCAAAATAAGGGCTTAATTAATATTTTAATTTTCTATAAAAGAAATAGGGCGAGTATCATAGGGACATCTCGCTATCTCCCTCGGGCAGAAGCATTTAAATAGCGGTTACGTCACAGTTTTTATAGTGCACCCTTTTTATCATTTGATCTCTACTACCGTAGGGTTTGGAGCGCTTGTATCTTATTCATTTTAGTAGTTTGTTAAGTTAATCTAACTATTTGACTCAAATAATGATAAATTGTGAGTCAACTACCTTATTTTGAATATTTCATCTTCCCGTGCTTTTAATTAACTAATTCTTCTAATCAAAGCAATCGTGTTAAGATTTGCTAGGCAAGATGGACGAGAGGAGAGAAGTACCAGCCAATCATTTAACAAGTCGGTACCAACGCAACCTGTTAACTATCGTTAGCAGAATATTCATAAGTAAAGTATATCAGAAATATTGTTCATAAAATTCAATCCGCATATACAATATACTCCAAGGTTTACTATTAATCCATTCGCTAACCCCCACATCCGCACCACCCCACAACACCGAAACATCAACAAACCCCGTATTTACTCAACACAACACTAATACATGTAATGATCGTGTTGTAGTGTAAACTGGTGTGGACATAACGTAAACAAGGCGGTAATTGACTCGTCGTGCGCGTGCGCAGGATGTCATAAATACGACGCGTGATTTTGTTAGACCACCGACATTGAGCCTCACGGTATAGGATTTCGGTTACATGCTGTTGCATTGTAATTGAACCAGCTAAACATATAGAAACTTTAAATATTTTTTTGGCAGCGTATATTATATGGTGCGTCTGCCATATGGCGCGTACCTAATCTAAGTCATTCACATCGCAAGACGTAGGCAAATACTAGTAAATAAATCAAATGAGAAAATATTTAAATAAAAAAATGATTTGCGCTAAACAGTTTCTGTGTCGTGGATGTATTTACAAACATTCAAACAATGGACACGAAGGTCACCCAGACTCGGAACAACAATTTGTGGAACACACAGTTTTTTATCCAATGTTGGAACCGAACCTAGAACACTCAGCGCGGTAATAGTGGCGAGATTACCACTAAAACCATTTCGCTATTCGTACAATCTGCATGCAATATCTAATCTGAAATATCAGTTATTAAATGTTAATTATTGTGTTAATACCAAAATAGTGTTTGTAACAATAGTCGTTTGCAAATGGCAATTATATTAGAATAAAGCTGTTCTACGCGTTGGTAGGCTGTCGACCAAACGTCAATACTAAATGATCTAGAACCTAGCTAATACAAAATACTATCAAAACAGGGTTGCTTTTAATTCAGAGAGATTGTTATTGTCTTATGTTTACACAAAGACGTTGAAATTAAACTATTTTATTTGTATAAAGTAATTTAATTAATGATCACTCGCAATATTAGGCGTATCATATGCTTTGCTGCTAACCCTAAACAAAAAGATTTAAAGATGGAATGAAAGTCAAGAAATAGAAGTAGGAGGAAGGCATGAGAACCTCGCGAAATTCTTGAATTATCACACGAAAGGCAGCAACAATGGCACTAGTTGCCAGGACGATTTTAAGCAAACGTGTGTTACTATCCCGGGCAAGCCAGTTCATTCGTACCGTCACCAAATATTCAGCTAAGGAAAAGTGAAGCCGTTCTCCTAGCAACAGCAAAAGATTCGGTTTCTTGCTCTGGCTGGCTAGCGTCTCATTTTTTGCAAGGAATTACGTGCTACTCATTTTATATTGTACGTGTTCGCCATGTGTACTACGGTAACCGTTTACCATCGAATAATCCATACACCTATTTACAAAGACAAATATATAATTTAAAAATATATCTATCTTGGAATGCCTATTTCAACTTAACATAAACAAACTAAATAAACTATTTTGTTTTCAGATAAACTCCAACCAACGAGTTATCAACTACTAGGTAAGTTTTTTCACCGCATACCATAACCATTAATATTTATATAATTATACCTTATCTTAATTAGTTAATGCCAATCGATAATTACCTTTATTGCTTCGTGATAAGGGTGTAGGTAATAACAACAAATATGTAGAGTTAATTGCGAGGCCACACGCGATCATTGCAAGCTTGTTAAGTAGTGAAGTGACAACCGAGTGGGCGACTACAACTGCTAACGATCATAGATTATTTAGATATCAATTTTCGTAGACAAGTCATAGGTGGAAATCACACTTGTTTGCTTTCTAGATATTCTAAGCATCCAGCACATATAATAACAACCTATCTAAGGACAAAATACAATGATAGGAATAACTAAATAGAATTATTAATATGGCCATATAAGAGGTATTAGTAATTTCTTAAACAAAGAGCGTCACAAAAGCATTTACTTTATCTAATCTAGTCTTGCAAATGTTTTATTCCTAGTTACCAATGTAGTCGAAATTATAAATATACTGTCATTGTAATTGCAGATCTCTGCAGTTTAGATAACACAATTATAGACAATAATATAAATAATTTTCGGTTTCATTGTAACGATTAAATGTAGCATAGAATAAGAAACTTTTATATCAAATCAGACTTTAAAATCAAAATCGATAAACTAAACGCAAGACCAACTAAATTAACATGCACCGCACGTTATACAGTCGCAAACCGCATAATCTAAAGCGAATCACTTAAGAACGTATTGTACCTACTTTTAAGCTGTGTCGTATCTTTTGTAAGAGTAATCCATGGTCATGGTGTGACAATAGGCAAGTTAGCAACAGTCGTGCGCGGGCGCCGGCGTGGGCGCACTCTGCAGTAAATAATGTAAGCTCGTGTCTGCAGCCTGACATGCAATAATATGCATAGATACTGCTGCATAGATGACATGAACATGTTCGCGGAATCGCTGGCTTGTCAGTGAGAAGGAAGGTCGTGCAGGATGCAATGACTTTTCCTGGTATGCATGATGTATATGTCAGAAATTGCACTGTTATTTTTTGCGGTTTGAATGTTACAATACTAGTCATTGACTAATCTTGAATAGATATGTAGGTTGATCAATGTTTATATGAATAAAGCGCAAGTGCGATACGCACGTGTTATTGATATGCAGCAATTTTTGAGGGCGTTTCTCCTTGGAAGCTTACAGTGGCAGTACGGAGTCATCTACGATTATAATTCTTTACCCTACACGATTTTCCCTGGCGAGTTGTCCTGCACAGTCAGCGACATGACTCGGTAAGCATCACCGAAATTTTGAAGTGTTCTATCATTCACAAAAGTGACAATTTCTCATCTTTTACCGCACTAACAATAAAAAGATAGTTATTTTAGTCACAATTCATTACTGTTGGATTTTTTATAAACTATAAAATACTGTTACAATTATGTGTTAAGCTACTTATCTTCCCTATTTCTTCTTTCTCAATACTTAACATACTACTGTTGTTTGCAAGCATCCATCAGATCCCCATGACACTAATACATCTGCCCACCTCAGCGATCTAACGCTGCGCTTACACGCAGCCATGTCATAGTCTCTAATTGAATTATTATCCTATACTCGAGGATAAGACTGTGCGGCACAGAGTTTATAGCTTTATCTCGTTGTAGCGTATGCAACAAAAAGAGTTTAGTTTGATCTCATTGACATTACAACTGTATGTAATATAAGACAATTGCACTAAAACGGCTGTGTTTGATATTATGATTCATTCTCCCATGAATTTTGTCATACCATAACATGTAAACAGTTTTCAAGCTTTTTAATAAATAGTCATTGATCACGTGTCAACATACTCCAAATCGCATTTATATCCACAATTGTCGAAAGTATTGTCGGTCTGATATACATACAGTATGGCGTTCTTCAAAAAGGGTGTTATAAGATTTTTACAGTGTCGGCAACGCACCAGTGATACCTCTGGTGTTGCAGGCGTCTATAGGCTACGATGACCACTTACCATCAGGTGGCCCGAATGCTTGTTTGCCACATTAGTAGTAAAAAAAACAAATGTTTGTATCTCCGAAAGGGCGGCAATTTTGCCAGCTATTTTGTTATAAGACGATCCTTCCGCCTAACAGGCATGTTTTCAAACTTCATGCTGCTAACGAGAATTTTCTAATAGATACACTCAATACCACGTTGGGCTATCAAATCCGAGACCTCATGCTCGCACGCAAATATAAGCGCAAACTTAACCACGGGACGATAAGTAACCGCTGATCTAAATAGGTATAAAATTCCATACGTATCGCGCATTTTACTCCGCAGCAGAATAACAATTCGTTTACTCATACAAGTAAGATTACTAAGTTTTAACGCATATTGTTTTATCATGCTGATCGTCGCCAGCCATGTTATTGATTAAACGTTGGTATCGGTGCATCGGCACTCGATCAGCATACCGTATGAGGTACGTATGTGTTTTGCATGCAGCTATGAGATACACGGCCTTGCATGTTTCCTGAAACAAGAGAATCTGTTTAAAAATGTTGTGGGATTTAAGCGGTTAGTTCATTCCGTTTTGTATTCTGGATACTTGTATAGGTACATATATATGATACCGCGTGGTATATTATATTAAACAGAGACTCGCCTAAAGATTTCAACAGTCAGTATAATTTTAGGACAATTGCAAGTTTTCGCCACTTGAAGTGATTAAACAGCTGTTATAATATTTTGTTAATAATCTCTTTTTATATTTTAAGGATTAAAATAAAAAGTGATTTATATATGTACATATAAGACTAGACATTGCTGCGTTCTTGTAGATTTTATCAATAAATTTCTATCTCTCAAGAACTACTGCTACTGTTCTTGAGAGATAGAAATTTATTGATAAAATAAAACATACGTATGTTCTTTTTTATAAAAGTTACCCTTCGTCCTATTCCATATCCCTGACAATGTTTATGCGAAATTTCATGATGTTCAGTCGAGTATTTAAGACGTTAAAGCGTAACAAACAAACTCACATTTAGTTACTTAGGATTAGGATATACCTAGATCTTATCTATAATAATAATAAAGACAATATTCTGTCATAACTTATCATTGCACAACTCTAATTCTTAGAACGTCAAATCCGCAAATCATTCCCAGAACAAACTATTCAACATCGATTATTCTAATCTTAAAACAATGAAAGGAAACCGCTGAATTATTCGTAACAGTATGATGAATCTCTTGTCAATCTCTGTACCTATTGCAGCAACAGAATATTAATATTATTTCATATAAAAACTGTTTAAAGGTGACCTATCCAGTTCTTAAAAGATAAGCTCAATTAAGGATATTGCCATAAAAAATATACATAGTATAAAAAGGTACCTATTTGAAGTTGATGAATAGAGTTGACAGCATAAAATAATACTTATATAATATTTGAAGTTAAAGATTATATATGTAATAGAGATAGCAGCGTTAGCCTAGTGAGACCGTTGGACTGCCACGCAGAGGTCTCGAGTTCGATTCCAAGGCGCGCATTTCCAACTTTTCGAAGGTAAATACATATTAAATAGTTAATTATTGCTCGGTTTAGGAAGGGAAACATCATTAGGAAAACTGCATGTCTGAAAGTTTTCCATAATGTTTTCGAAGACATATGTTGTCTGCCAACCCGCACTAGGTCAGCGTGGTTAACTCTAACCTAACCCTTCTTACACTGAGAAGAGGCCCTTGCCTAGCAGTGACCAAGTTTTTATACAGGGCTGATATTATATAAAGATTATACAGGGAATACCATCGTATTTTAATTAGATTGCCTCGTTAACCCGAAGAAGTTTGTATAATCGTAAGCTCAACTGCCGATTGTAAGGTCATTTATTTAATTTGATTTAAAGACATTGCTTAGTGTAATTTGTTTCTCGCACGTGACTCAGTAATAACTCGACTTCGACCGGTTACAGATTCGTACATCACACGAAGTTACAGAATATAATGACATATTCCTAATTATTCCAAAGAATTTATTTTAATTCGTTTACTTAATAATATATATGTATCTTTGACGTAAACAATTTGATAATGGAATATTGTTTAATAGTATTGATAATGTGAACCGGACTGAAAATGGTTCAGGGTGAAACAAAATTCATGAAGAAAGGAAACAAAGCAAATGTGAATAAGACAACTGAAAGTCGAATACCTAGTCGAACTTTCTCTGACCGGACCGAAAACTATTTTTAATCGTATTTTTCGGTGCAGGTAAAGAGTGTTCTTAACCATCAAGCCTGTATGAAGAATGTAACTAGAGTCAATAAAACAAGAACGATAGATATGATATGAAATTTGCAGCACGTTTCATTTTACTTGATCGAAAAACAAGCATAAATACAGATTCAGGCCTGCTTCCCGAATATGTTTCCGTGTTACATAGCACATCTAAGCTTCAATACTTATTATTTATTATTCTAAAACAGCTTCTAAACAATCTCACTTCCAGCCATATCTACTACATAAAGCTTAATAAGTCTAACAAGTAGTACACACATGTTTTATTAAGATGCTTACACTACGGAAGCTCGGATGAAACCAAGTTTCTCCTAAAAGCATAATATACAACGATATAAGTAGATATAGGTATAATCTCATCTCAATCCCTCGCGAATCTTGATCCACCAAGCACTACATGCATTAGTGAAGACTACCGCAGCTGAGCAAGCAACACCGGGTCGCAGCATTAGCGCGTGTACACTGGCACGATGCGCCGAACGCGTGTGGGGTTGCAGCCAGGGTTAACACCAAATTGTAACTACAACATACCAAAATTAAGAATCACGTGTATCTAATATGTATTAAAAAGTATTTCATTATATGTTTTCTATGCTGGTAGGCCCGGGGATCTTGTATATCGGGGATAAAGCAAATGGGTATTTCTTTTATCTTTAAGTTACCTTATAAATAGTTAGCAACTATCAGTCAATCAGCCAGTTGTAGTATACTAGAGGATAAAGGCATCTCCCAACCTGGACCACCATGCAATACTGTTAAAATATTATATTAATATCTATGTAATCAACATTTAACTATTTGAAACTAATTTGATATGTACCTAATTTAATTTCAATAATATCTTGAATTTGTGTAAACGTATCAATGCAATTTCAAAATTGATATCTGGATACAGCAGTCTTCTGGTCGAACTTCTTTCAGTATAGTGTAGGTAAAGCCAAGACCATTGCCTCGTGGAACATCCACCGCTTAAAATCAATCTCTAGCGAATATTCACAGTAAACGTTAAAAAACCGCTACATCCAACTGCAAAATACATGTACAGCAACTACCCGTATAAAACAAATAAATGTTGTTCGCACAGCCCTACAGTATTCCTCGTCAGGCGCCACAACGCGTTGCTGAAACCTGATAACCGACAATTGGCGGCACTTACCGACACCGCAGTACGCCGCCCCGCCCGCCGCCCCATCGCACCCCTACACACAATATTTACAAGAGAACGTTCATCATCCCTCAATCCTAGTGCGATTAGTTTCGGTGAATGTTTTCGTCGATATTGCTGTGGCGAGTAATTATTTTTTGAAAAAGCATACATGATACAGAAAATTAGTGTATTCCTATTAGGCCTACATATTCAAAAAGAGTGGTTTCAGCTACGGACAAATCTATACCTAATATGACCGATATGCTTACATTTAAAATTGTATCTCATGTATGTTATGTTGAGTGAAACAATAAATTCATTCATTCATTCATTTATTCCTTCAATTTCGACATACATATATGTTTGTTTAAAAATAATGTTTGTTTGTAACGATTTAATTCTTTCACCGTTAGTAAGCTATATTATCACCAAGTTATATATGCTATATTTTATTTGAAAAAGAACCTAGCCTTACCTACTTTTACGCGAGCGAAGCCGCGAGCAAAAGCTAGTTTTTTATGAAATATGTGTCACACAGGATCCGGTGCTTAGAGTAGGTACTTACATGACACATAATAAGTTAGTAGATGTCGCATTCTCGAACCGGTTATTCAACCTCGTTTAAAAACGCTTATTACTAAAGAGCATTACCTCTTTCAGGTATGTTAAACCTGCGACCTCTAGTCAGACCAGCAGTATCTTATCTTATCTTGTGTGGGGGCCAGTCAGTACAGACCGGCGACATTTCGACCCAGTGGGATCTTTTATGTCGACTTCCCTAATAACGACTGCCATAGATGTTCATGGCAACCGGGACCGACGGCTTAACATGCTCTCCGAGGCACGGAGCAGGCGATAATTGTTAATAAATACGCACATAATTTCGAAAAGTCATATAACTTCCGAAAGTCAGAGGTGCGTGACGTGGGTTTGAACCCGAGATCCTCTGCATTGCAGTCTGTTGTTCTCCCAACTGAGCTATCGCTGCTCTTCAGACCAGCAGTAACAATCGCATCATGTAGAAATTACAAGAGGCGATCACGATTTGCTATCAAATCTTATTAGGCACACCAGTTACACGCACGACATTGCTTCGATTCTTCATTTATTATGCATACCGCCAACGAGTGGAATTCCTAGGCTTCGTTTATTTCCCAAAGTACAACCTGGGTGTCTTCAAGTCACGAGTAAGTACTTTGTAGGTAAGCGTAATCCATCATCGACTATTGCTTAATATCAGGTTGAATCGTGGTCAAACGCAATTTTAGTAGATATAAAAAAATATATCTCTAATTATATCTACCACCAGTAATTCTCACAAAATACGAGTTTTTCAGAAATGATCTTCTAACAAGCAAACTTAACTGTATACTTAACTTGGTAGTAAAGGTTTACATCTCACAAGTGCGGTAAATACCGGTCTATTCCTAGCACAAGTAAATGTGACAAGACTCGGTACGATACATTTCAATAGAAAGAAAGAACGAGAAATGTTTTACTTGTATCTCCATACATACATAATTTTTAAAAACATAATACTAAATACAACTAAACAGAAGGTGGTACATGGAGATCAAATTAGGCAACTCCGTCAACTATTATTGCAGTATAGACTACAACGCTGGTATTCTCGCACGCCTATAGCAATTGTTCATGAAAAACATCAAGTATACAAGGGCAGCCCAGACAGATGCTTTTATTTATTTTATTGCCTAATATTCGTAAAGACCCTTTTAAGAACAGTGACACAATGATAACTTCTGCAAACTACTTGAAGATGTGTGACGAATACACGAACATAACACCAATAGTGAAAGTTACAAAATGTTAGTAGATTGTAAGCAAATTTTGAAAAACAGGTAATATTAAAATATTGGTATATTGTTGGAAATTGTTTACATTTTTAATATTTATTTTCTGTTTTAGAGATAAGACCTGAGTCATAGGATCTATACAAATAAAAGCAACCTGTTTTAATTTTAGATACCCACGAGTTGAAATGCAAAAAAACGTGTTACAATTTCTTTATTTGCTTTTAATGCAGAATACGTGATGCATCGGTATTCTCAAGACGATCATTTAAACTATCTTCTGTCCCCTCAAATAGAGGTAATCTCAAATAAACGTATTATAAAATAACTTAATGTAGGTACTTATATTACTTATCGTACTATCCTATGCTAGGGCTGGTGCAATATGCGTGCACGGTCAAACAACGGGTGCGCGAGCGCATGTTTGTTCTAACGCCGTGTTCGAAGTATTGTTTCAGCAAATAACAACCGTGGTGATAATTGTCATACAAAGTTGTTGGTGGTAAGCTGAGATTTACTTAGCTATATGCTTAAGCGCAGACAATAAGTCTGGCTTGTGGCGAATCATTGAATTACACGTTATGACGTTAAACTTCTTAGCCTCTTGGCTCCGTTTGCACTTGCGAGATCGAATCCGAGAGCTCAGGATCGATTTTCTGAAGCTTGTGAGTGAACCACCCAAAACATAAATACAGATTTGAAAAGACACAATAATTGGTTGCTTTGCTTGAAAATTGTCATTAGCAGTTCTTATCATAACTAGTGAAATGTGGCATACAGCTCTAGCAACTCCTTTACGTCCAACAAGCGTGAGTTTATACTGGTTATATTGGAATTGTATTTTGGAACAAAGAACTAGGTACATCATAGCTTAAATATAATACTTAGTTATACTTACTGAAATAATATGTTCTACTTTAGTTATACTTATACTTCTTTTGTGTTTATTTTTGAAGGTTAGGTAAAAACTGACATATCCACTACTATATTTGGATAACTTATTATATAGGAGCGAGTCACTTTCAATGTACAAAATATAATGCCTTCATTCAGACTACGCTGTAACTAAGAATTTACAGATAGGAAATACCGCTTTATCTGATCTGGACTTCAATGACCACAACGAGCCAAAACCAGGCTCTCAACATATGTTTGAATCCAGCAGTAAACAAAAAGCAATCTTATGCCACTGACCCAACGAGGTAGTTAAGAGAATTACTTTTCATCTGCACATAATGTTTAAGAAGTAAAATTGCTTCGAATAAAAACGCAAAGTTTACGACGCCGCAAGGAAAAGCTCCGTAATTTTATAAACAACGAAATTCATCTCGCAGTAGAGTCTAGACTATGATCTTCAAAACTGACATAAAGTTAGCAAAATAATTTCAGCTTCATACCACCTTAAGCTCTGACAGTATGACTAGCGTCGGTGGTACAAAGTGTTAGTGATATGTTAGTGTCAAAGTGAAATGGGCACATTATTCCCCGACGCCATGGTAAAATATACTGTCTAGCACCTAACTAATGTATACAAATTACACAGTATTATACCAAAGAATGCTAAGTATCACTGCGATCATGTAAAATGGTTCTTTCGTAGTTAGTTGAGGATAAACTTAAGATAGACAACAATAGTATTCTCTGTTTTGATGACTTTTATTTACATTGTTGTTTTATTTTCGTATTATGCAATTATAAGGTGAATGCTACCCGGTCAATATTTATGGTGGTTCTGATTCGTGACAATTATTGATCGTGTTGTTATAATACACAGACTGCCTGGTTATTTCTTTCATCTAAGATTTTGCCTTTATTTGCGGGTGATTTTTTACTGACTTTTTCTGTTATAATACACTTAATAGAAAAAGGAGTTATGCCTATGCTCGGTAGGCGGCAAATCACCCGCCCCTACACGTCAACTGTTATGTAGATGCTAAAACATAGCCGACAAAATATGTGTATATTTTATCTCTCTATATATATATGTTTTGTCTATCTGTCCCTTCGACAATATATAGGCGTAAGTAATATATAACATAGTAAGGGCAAGTAGAAATGATTTTGATTCCACATTGATTCATCGACACAGATCGTTATTATTAAAAATATTGTATACCTATAAAACTTCTTTTTCTCTGGCTGACTTATTACATAAGAAATTCTAGTCAACCGTCCCGTTGACAGCCATATAAGTTTACGTATAACTAATCCGACGCTATCATTCATAATGAATGCATCTGAAAATCAATACTATTCGAGTAGGTACAGTCGAATTACTTTATCACTTGAACAATTTTAATGTTTAATCGATAATAGAATGTCACTGGCTTGGAACGCATTAAATCCGTTTTGGTGTTGCGTAATTATGTAGTTATAATAATATAAACATACGCTAATTTGCCACAATAATTAATGACACATATAAATAACCACTTCATCATGCTCTAGATGCCACCACAAAACCGAACCACAATCATCGAAATACCTCCCAGCTCCTCACTACCAAAAGTACACAAAATCGGCGCTTATCTCTGTACTAAATGGATACTGCAATCCTTTTGTTCGCCAATCAAGCCGTCAGTACCCACATGTTAGCAGTGCAGGGCCATACATAATTGTCACGTGGAACGAGGGTGTTGTCTCGCGAACTGTACGTGTGACACCCCTGACAAATGATCTACAAGACGTGAGCGTTAAGCATGCGCGCATGATTTTACCGATTTAAATCATTACGACACGTAAAATTTAAGTGCAAGTAAGATTATAAGTGCTGGCGGTAGATTTAAATCGATTAAATTTATAATGCCTTATTCACTGTTATTTTTCTTTTTTTTTCTTATTTATATGGGGACTTTTAACCAATCAAGGTTCATGCCAGTTCTATAAATTTACACATAGTTACAAACTGTTTATCTTAATGCTATTAAATATAAATTTATAAACTAGCTTAGCTTCAGTACTAGTAGGCTTAGCTAATACACTTTGGAACATAACTAAATCTAAAAAGTTTAATTTTAATGTTTTACATGGCTGTTTCCTTTCAAATACATTTCTAGTACATTCTACGAGAACGTGCTGAACATCTTCTAGTCTAGTCTCGTCTAGTTTATTTGTATGAACCTTTAGCTTGACTAACGAAAGTATTAGTCGGTAATCTAATGTTGGAGGGAAACAAGTGCGACTACCAAAAATATTCTATAATAATATCTGTCAAGAAACCGCACAAGATCAAGAGCACTAATTTCAATCCGTCCCATACTATTATTTGTTTAATAAAGATTATCTACTAACAATTTTGATAGCAACTATTACAAATAGTTTTCTTAATATACGTTGTGTAGTCGATAGGATTCGAATCTACGACCTCTCAGACATAAGCGTAATGCCCAATGGCTACCACTGCTTAACCTATTGAGTCGCAACGATACACCACCGGACCGACATAATAAGTTTTCAATTATGTCTGGAATTCCAACAACAGGCTAAAGACCATATAAAGCCATTCCAGCTATTATGGACACAATATATGATTGTAACTTTTATACCTAATAACACATAAAATCAAAGCCTTCAAGCGCCTTTAGAACTAGATAGCTTCTAAAAGTAAATAAATACTGGCCACTCACAAATTCTGTTCATACATATTGCGTACTTGTATTCCATAAAGGATTAATAAACTGTTCAAAAATGTATCTCACATCAATCTGCAAACTCGTTTACAATAATTATTTTAATTAACGAACAAATTGTTATTGCAACACATTTGCTTCACAAATTCGTTGCAAGTATGTACACGCCTTAACACATGAGCCTTAGGGCTGCCACCTGATTTATGATCTCACAGACAAACACATTAAAACAAACATATGTCTACTGTTAAAAACGAATTTGCTATGGAAACTTCATCCTTATAGCTTTTAAAATAAGGTTATGTGTATATTTTATAATCGTGTGTGTTATGATCATGAATCAGCATCGCCATATTGAATTTTAACAGCAATTGCGAATAAAACCGTCAGGCTGTCAAAATATTTTAAGTTGTTTGTGTTATGAAGCGGTTAGAGGCGGCCATTTTTTGTTTATAAAATGCTTTTTATTAACAACCGTCAATTACTGAGAGTGACACGTGTAATTGGCAATTACACGAGTCATTGCACTTCATTTGTAAAGTGGTGAACTGTAATTGTGAAAATAAATTTATTTTTATATTATTTATTGAAGTAAGTAAGCGAATTTTATGGTTACCAGTAATTGAAGTTGTGCATTACTAATAATCTTGTACTGATTTCACGTCGTTATTGCAAAGTTTAGTAAACAAATCAAATGCCTAATATCTTTGAAAATATACTTATATAACAAAGGTGTATTACACTCACATTACACCAGCTATATTTTAGGTCACGTCACAGGGGGCAAGCCAGCTTCTACCTACCAGGTATATTTCCAAACCGCATGACAGAATAACTTTATTACATGGTGCGCTCCGCGAACTAAAATCAGGCTTCAGGCAAAAAATCTAGCAGTCTTAATTATGTCATATTGATATACTGTATTTTTACTTGTATTAGCATTATATACCTATAAAAAGAGAGAAGTCCTGCCCCACTCACTGACTGACTCATCAACGCTCAACCCTAACCGTGAGACCTAGAAAGCTAAAATGTTAAACATAACGAAACCTCCGTTTATGATAACAATGAATAAGGCCGGACGTAAACAAAGAATAAGGCTTAAAAAAAATCCACGGTATATGAAATTGTAAATAACATTTCACCTTAAAGTTTTGTTATAATAATATTATGTTCTTTATTACTATACGGCTTTTGGGTTGTAAGTAGGTAGGTAATAATAATTAGACCATTTTTTATTTTATCTATTTTGGATAAAGATCACTACAAAATCGATGCGGTCGTATTCGCGGGCAAAATCTTGTGTAATACATAAAATTTAATAATTGTACTTATCGTTAATTTATGCGTTCATTAATATCGGTCATGTAAATAAAACTTAAACTTCATTAATCAAGCAATAAATATGTTGATTAATGTCCAGCTTAATTATGTTTATCGCACCTTTGAATATAAACATAATGATAATATGATATCTATGAACGCATAGATAAGACGAACAAGTTTCATGAGTACCTATACTTTTTACCCGCATACATATAGGTGGTCATGTGTGTAAAAATCAAGGTGTCTGCTAGGTAAACACCTCTTCTGTTGTCGAACTTCTATTGAAATAACATTCTCTGTTCATTGCATCCAACATTATTTTTTACATATTTAGCAATCAATGCAATAGTTCTCATAATTCCTCCAGCTTTATCCCAAGTTATTCGGATTGGTCAATAAGTACTCTACTTTCAGTATTGTCCATTGTATATTGTGATTGTTAGATTTACAATATCCTTGGGAACACTTTAAAGAACTCTCAGATACGCAGTTTGCCTCACGATGTTTTCCTTCACAGTTCAATTGAGCTATAATTAACTATTTAAAACGCACATAACTTCAAAAGCTCAGAGGTGCGAGCCGTGGGATCGAACTCTAATACGCACATAACTTTGAAAAGTCAAACGACCGAATTAGCGGCCTCTGCATAGTAGCCCAAGGATATCCCACCAGACTATTACTGCACTAAGCTTAATTAAAACATCGAGAAAAATTATTAGATATAAGTGACTCTTTAATCACCACATATTTAAGTTTTATGTAGTTAATCTCAATAGATTACCTACATATAGCTTAAATATGTGGTGATTAAAGACGGTGGTAGCGTCTCCATGAGAAAGACTTGACAAGTTATCATGAGCTTTGACTGGTAGCTTAATCAAGATGACGAGAATTTGTCAGATATATATAACCCTTAAATCACCACATATAATAATAATAATAGTCCACTACATTTTTTTTTTAACCTTGTGGATTGCTTTGTCGCTTACCTCTCCGCGGGGCGACGGAGAGGTTATGTCGGACTCACCGGGGAAAGACATCCCGGTAATACCGACTAAACCTACCACGGTTTACCTCGACATAACTGCAATCGGCGGGGCCGCGCGAATCGCTTTCACATGCAATCGCGACCCCGCCGAGGTTTCGGCTCGCCGTATGATATGGCAGGCCACTACACAAATAGACAACCACTAATTTTACTGTCCCCCTGAGAGCGGGACGTACACACGATACAGAGGCGCGCGTGGGAACACGCACGCCGCCTCTCGGACCTGGTGCTGATCGGGTGGCGGGCAGGCCCACGAAGCCCACCACCCCCAGGTCAAACCTCAGGGTGGCTGGAGGTCGTCTCGCGTCCTCCGGCGCCCGGCTCTGCGGTTGATCCTTGATGGAAATCACTTCTTCATAGAAGGAGGCGACGGCGTTCCACGATCTCCCATTCTGGACCATAGACTGAACTACGGCCGGGAGTGAGAGGGATTCTACTACATACACACAATACCATCTAGCCCAAATTAAGTAGAGCTTGTACTATGGGTACTAGACAATGGATAAACATACAATATATACTTTTTTTTTGTAAATCCGTACATATTATACATAGAAACACCCAGACCAAGACAAATATTCATATTCATGCACACAAATCTTTTGAGTTGTGCGGGAATCGAACCCGCGACCTCAGGCGTGGCAGTCGGTTACACTAACCACTACGCCATCGAGGCCGACATGTTATTTACATAAACATGACATTTTAATTTAATTATATAAATTACATTTTAAACATGACTTTTAAGTATGAAGCTTTAAGGCATGCTATCGATGTCGACCCACATTTTCTCTCAACCGGGCCGCATACATTAACTCTGCCGTTCCTAATTGGATATTATTTATGGACTCGTAAATTATCTATCAATATTACTGTTATTTATGCTATTGACACGTAATCGTACTAAATGCTTGCGAGGTTGTTAGCACTGTAGAAATGGCACGAACATTAGGATAGATTAAATAAGCTTTAGTTTACGTCGTTGACACAAAAGAAAAATTCTTCGTTTGTATCATACATTCAAATCCCAGAAGGAGTTGGCAGAGATGTATTTCTCCACCTTTCCCACAAAGTAATAGCCATATTTCCCAATAGTACAAACCATTTCACCAGACACGGGTAGGTTATTGCCACCCACCAGACATTGTTTTAGACTCCGTGTAAGAGAATTTGTTGGCAAAATCCCTTTGCCTGATCTAAATCTAAACCCGGTTCTTCAACATTCGCACACACTACCGCTATCCAAAAGCGCAGTCCGCATATCAAGATAAAAAAATTTAAACAAATCTGAAACAGAACCAGGTGCTTCACGCTTATTATTATTAACAGTCATATTCACAACCACTATACAACCAAGGCAGTCCGAATATCAAGATAATAATAAGATAATTAAAATGTGAAACAAATACAAAAAATCGTCTCCTCTATATCTTATAAGTCTTTGGCTATTAACATTAACAAAAGGCAACATTTCTTAGAACAACAATCGACATATACATATGTATGTAATGTAATGTAATATGTATATACATATGTATAGTCTAACCGACGCGTCACAAAACCAACATCTTGTTAAATATGGCGCAACAAAAAACTGTTTTATATCAATATTATTAATGTTCACAGTGTAAAGGCAAATAAAACGAATGATATATTGTTTTTTATCAAGGTCTTGATAGAGGTCGCTTTAATTATACACGAATCGGAATATTTATTTGCCAATCGCTTGTTCAGAATTGTTATAAACAGGTCCAAGTTCAAGTTGCTTAAAATCCGGTCAAGTGCGAACCAGAGTCACGCACTGAGGATTCTGTATCACAATGGCGCACTCCAACTCGCACTTGACCTATTTTTATTATTTGTTATTCTACTTTACAGCTTTCACTCGAATCACTTTAAGTTTAAAACTTGTGTGTATTACCGTTTTAGAGGAGAAAGAAATCTCTTTAAGGCCGGGACTCCACCAAAGCAGAGATGTGTGCGGTGTGCTATGTGTTGTGCGAGAAGAGATGTTTTTCAGCTCGGATGCGAGGCGTTGAGTGCTAGCAACGTACTAGCAAGATGGCCGGCCGGCGCGCGCGCGGGGCTCTACGGGTTGCTGGCGGGCAAGAGGGGGAAGGGTGACATCGCTCACTGCACGCCGCTCACATCTCTCGTCTCCACTGCGCGTCGTCCGCGCACAGCTCACATCGCCGCTTCCATCGCGCAACAAACAAATATTACACATCTCCACACAGCGATCTCTACTGAAGCTGAGCGGAGAGGAGATGTGTTTAAAAAACATCTCCTCTCCGCTCGTCTCGTCTCCGCTTTGGTGGAGTCCCGGCCTTAAAATGACAATGCTATATGGTACCCTGATTACATAATGTACAATACATACATATAATATCAGCACTATATTAAAATGTCCCACTGCTGGGCACGGGCCTCTTCTCACTGTTCTCAGTATGAGAAGCGTTAGGCCATAGTGAACCACGCTGGCCCAGTGCGAGTTGGCAGACTTCACATATCTCGTAGA
Organism: Catocala nupta; assembly: GCA_963675205.1. NCBI lineage: Eukaryota > Metazoa > Arthropoda > Insecta > Lepidoptera > Erebidae > Catocala > Catocala nupta. The sequence continues at coordinate 8,292,385 of OY776095.1, read as the reverse complement.
ACTCTCTGACATGCAGATTTCCTCACGATGTTTTCCTTTACCCTTAAAGCAAGCAGTAATTGACTAATATTGTCTTCTGTTTACGCGAATGTTATTCATTGAAATTAAGCTACTATATATGGATTTTATCGCGTTGTTTATTTTTCACTGTATTACATAATTTTGAAACTATAAAATAATTATATTTTATCAATTTTGTAACAGTTTTAAAATTATGTAATACAGTGTTATATAAGCAACACGATAAAATCCGTATATAATAGTTTAATTTCAAAGTAATTGACTATTTAACACGCACATGACATCGAAACGTCACAGATGCGTGCCTTGGAATCGAACTCGAGACCTCTGCGTAGCAGTCCAATAGAATACTATTAGTTTTTATTTATTTATATTATGTTATTATTACTTATTATACTTACCACAAGACTATCATAACTTACAGACAAACAGCGTAAGCTTAATATGGGTTTAGCTCTATTTAGCTAAAGAACCCTAAAAACTAGAGATAAGAAGTGACAATTCGTTTTCTGATTAACTATAATTATAATTCTATAGTTAAGCGTTAAAGGCAACATAAAATATATTTCATAAATCTATCTATATGATATTTTCCTTACAAGGCAAACAAAATATAGTAATTCGAAGTTTATTAATCGAAGTTGTTCATAAATACTATGACATTCTTGTTATAAAATATTCACTAGTATTCATTTATGTTTTATGTATGATTCATATCGGCATCTTAACAGTACACTGGTCTACAAGTAATAGAGACACAAAGTTACTATAACGTGATGTATCTACATATATACGTCGATCGTTGAGTTGATCTCAAACTAGGTCGAACATTGTCATCGGATATTACGATAGCCCCAAACATATCATCACATGTCCAAATAGATTCTCACATATGTCTTCCGTCATATCTCATGACATATTCCCAAAGAAGGATTGACAGATATAATACCTATCCAAAAAAACACAATAGCTGTCCCACACAGATACTTGAAATCCTTTGATTAAAAAAATATATTTGATGTTACACAGTAGGCGCATGTGATCACCATACGTAGAAACAATCGTTCATCCCACAGTAAATCTGTCGCCGACCGCGCAATAACGCGCATGCGCACAACAAATAGTAATGCGTGCGCGCATCTAAACGTGTCAACACGCTGCGCTCGCGCCGACACCGTAATGCCACGATGACAGGCCACAGCGGATATTTAAAAACATATAATTTAGTGTCATTTTCTAATAATATTTCGATAGTGAAAGATGGTTGACTTAACCCGTTTGTTTAAGTTAAGCATTACGACTTATGATAACACCTACTTCGTTGTAAAATGTTTATTCCAAAAAATATTTATTCATGTGCCACAAAACAACATTCATGAACATCAAAGCTTAACGGTTTAGAATTAACAGAAGGTACATTTAGGTAACTTATTAGATTCGGACAACAGAACATTAATTCGAACAAAAAGATTTTTTTCGGACTAAATTTATTCCCGTAGATAGAGAGTAGAGTCTGTCAGACGTTTTTTTGTTTTTATATTGACCTGTGGTCAGTGAGAGATATTAGTTGTGGTGATTAAGGTAATGTAGTGTACTGATTGCAGAACCTTACACATAAGATTAGTAAATAAAGCAACATTGTAAGCTTGGCTATTAATAGATTCGTATTGAGTTTCTTACCAGCGTTCTCCTCTTGGTCTGAACGCCTATTAGGAGAACACTTTGCTTGGCTATATCTCGACAGCGATTAATGCAAATTTTGCGTCATGAGATAACATTGTAGCTATAGCATTTATAAATTCATAACAGTTATATTAAGCTTATATTTGCAAAACAACTGATATTTGATTTAATAGACTTGTTTATTAACTTGTTTGTTTCTTGATACAAAAACAATATAATGTCGACAACACCCTAGAGATAATCCTAGCCAAACAAAGTTGTATTCTGTTCCAGCTCTCATTGTGCTAAAGATATTTAGCAACACTTACGCAAAGCCGTCATATATTTTTTACAAATAAATACATATGTATGTGCTACTAAGCTGTAAAGGCCACTTAAACGATATATTTTCTACACATAAACCTATAACTGTATACATTATAAATATCAAAATTAAAATTTTAATTAAAGACTTGTTTTCTATCTAAATTACTTCTTGCGTGAATTTTGAGATACCCAATACAAACTTTCTATGTTGTGTTGTACTGTCAGTAGGGACCATCTTTTTCCCTTAAAATCAGCAGAACAATGCAATTTTTTTTAAAGTTTTTTGACCTGTTTGCTTACGGTAACCGCTAACCAGACGGATCCGTAGACTTTTTCTCATCTTAGTATGTAAATAAACTTTATTAAGTAAGTAGTAAAGTACTAGTTCTATACCATTATCTTTCGAAATCTATCAAAGCGTTTAATGACTATCGCACTGTATGGCCAAACGTTTAATCGTATTAGTTCAATTCTATTTCCACATATTCATTGATAAACCAATTAAACTACTCGATAATTAATGTCCTTGTTTCATCTTTGCGTTCTGTTCCTTGTATACTTAATCTAAAGCCAAAGGTTATCTCAGCTAACCCAGCAGTCCCCAGTCACAGATTTCTACGAAACCTTATCGTAACATAGTTTATATTAAAAGCGGATAATGATGTCGATTCATTTGATAATCTCATTAATAAATACATTCCATATCTTTCTACAATTTAACATAAATACATATGAATAAAACCGAAGAAACAGTCTGTAATATCGAGATAAAAACGGGATTTTGCATTTTGCTGTTTACTAGGCCGTAATGCATCAATATGTATTGTCATAATATCTAAAAACACAGTCGTAAAACCATTAAACACACCTAGTAAGTGAAATTTGGCTCGGCTCTCTTACAAGGTTTTGAAATTGCATAGCCGGAATACTTTGTCAAACTCATAGTTTTCTTTGCATAGTATTAAAATATTTCTGAAATGATTGTCTGTCTATCTGTCTGTATAGACTTGTCATCGGAATGCCTTAACTAATATTATTGCCACTTCAATCACATGTAAAGAACCTGCGAAGAGTAAAGAAAGCTGTTGATATATAACGTAGTAAGTCTATTATTATATAGCATACACTTAAAGTCGCGGGTAAAAGTTATCATACAATACAAAAAAACATGCTTTTATATTTAAATTGGTTTACGTCGGTTTTATAATAAACGTATAAGTAAATTGATTAGATCGCTCGTACTGTGGTTAACAAACTAAAATTAAACAATAACTACGATTGAACCTGAAATAAGCAAATAAATATAAAAAGCACTGTTTATATTTAATTAAATCAATAAATTAGGCAAATAAAATATAATGAATATTTGAATAAATAAGATCCAAAAATTTTTTTTGTACTTTTTCAGTTCGTTGTCTAGGGACATCGTTATTACTCCTTTCTAAAAAAATTACAAGTTGTATTTGCTTATAATATCTGTCTAAATCTCATTTTCCTTCTCAAAACCTTAACTTCGTCACAAATAAAAAAATATAAATATCATTTGTTAATACCTTATGCTACGAATAACTTTGCATAGAATAAGACCGTTTCAGAGCCACCGTAGCCCTGGCGACCAGGATAAAAAAATAGATAGAATTGACATACGTATGGATAAAAAATAAGAACTAAACCAAGACCTAGGACATTATTAACAGCACCTAATAAACTAGCTATTTAAAATACCGTCATTTTACGATATATAAATGTCACCTGTCTCGAGGCACCTCTACTCGAACGACTCATATTTACATAAATTCTCTACTTATACCATATTCCTTCTAACTATAAAAGGGGTGTGCAGTAAAAACAGTACAATTATGATAACGAGACTGGTATCGATGGCCGACATCATTATTTTTTACAGCTACCCTCATTACACTCCCACTAAATAATTCATTTTAGCTATATTTAAACTCATTTCGCTTACTTATTGTATATGAATTCAGTTATAAAAAATATTACGGAGTTACTGCACTCCGGGTGTCATCCGACGTCGCTTGTCAATTGTCAACTAATTGATCTAGATTAAGCATCTTGGTGTTTGTAAAAAGTTACATAGTTTCTAGCAAGACTTGTCAGGACAATGCTTCACAATGTTTTGCGTTTCTTACAATATTAGGTATGTATACTAACTAATAATATATATACGAATGTGAGTTTGTTTGTTACGTTTTCACGCCCTAACTAGTCGGCCGATCGTCATGAAAATTCTTATACATGTTATCAGAGGTACAGAAAAGGACATAGGGTAGCTATTGCCCAAGCACAAGGACTGACTAAACTTTTTTTTTTTTTTTTTTTTTTTTGACCCAGGAAAATCCTTTATGGATACTCCCTCCCCCGGGGGGGGGAAGGAAGTTATGTGCGACTCTCCGCCCCTGAAGGGGGTCGGCATACACACTAAAAACCTGGGGTGAGCAGTCCCTCCGCCGACGGGGTAGGGCGAGATGCGGTCGCGTTAGCAGTCACCATCCCGCCCCGGCGGTTGGCCCGGCTGATCGTAACCGGGCCTCAGCACCTGTGGAGGGGTGGCCTTGCTCACCAAGGCCACTCCTCAGACGTGTGGGGCCGTGCAAGCCGGTAGAGAGTCCCCCGACTCTGTACCAGTGACCCCACTATACAGGAGCGAGAAGGCGGGCAAATCGCCTCCTCCTCGCTCCCGTCCGTCTGCGCCGGAGAGGGTCAGCGAGGGGATTGTTCTCCCTGACCCTCTCCGAGGCCTCCTTCTGCGCCATGACAGCCTCACAGAAGGAGACCACTGCCTGCCACGACCTCTCGCCGCCGAGCATGGCGTTGATCACGCTCGGCAGGGAGAGATCCCCGCCTATTATGGCCGAAAGCGTGTGCCGTTGCGGCCCCCACGCGGCACACACCTCCAGCGTATGGAGCGCCGTATCTTCTGGCGCCCCACACTCGTGGCAGACCGGGGTCGCCTCCCGTCTCGCGATCTGGTGCAAATACTTTCCGCAGCATCCGTGCCCGGAAAGCATCTGCACCAGTCGGAAGGTCAGCGACCCGAATCGCCGCCCTATCCACCCCCGAAGGACCGGGCGAATGGCCTCCACCGTCCACTGGCCCGGGACCGGTGGAGCCAGGTCCTCCGTCCACCGCCTCAGCAGGGCGGCCCGCGCCTGTCGCCGCATGCGTGCGATCTCCTCCCACCCCGGGGGCTCCCCGCGGGACCTCCTCGCCGCCACGAAGTGGTAAACTTCGGCGAGAATCTCCGCTTGCAGCTCCCAGGGGGGGTCACTGGCCAGCAAGGACAACCTAACTTACATTTACGCGAGCTGAGCGAAAAATCTTGTAAGGTATATAATTTGTATTTACATCTCTATAATAAGTATATACATATACGTATGTTGAATCTTCGTAGAGTATTTTAATCCTTAAATAATGTAAAATTACACGAGTGTAATCTTACATTATCTTAGGACCAGACGAGTCTGGCACAGAGACATTTAAGCGGCAACAATCTGTCTAAGCGAAAAATCTAGTAAGGTATATAATTTGTCTTTACATCTCTATAATAAGTATATACATATACGTATGTTGAATCTTCGTGGAGTATTCTAATCCTTAAATAATGTAAGATTACACGAGTGTAATCTTACATTATTTAAGGACCAGACGAGTCTGGCACAGAGACATTCAAGCGGCAACAATCTGCAGTTTACTTACTTAGTAAACGTGTTATTGAGCTGCTTTAATCATAAAAATCACGGAATTCATATGATTGCATACTACATATATGATGCATTTACGCCTCGCTCGCTACGTCTCATCATATTATATTACTATGGTCAATATTAAAACAAAATATTATAAAGTGTTAATGTTAAATATTATGGCGAGTGACTGTGGTCGGTACACAAATTTAAAAAATATTGCATATGAAATACATACGTAAAACATAAATAATTTATTAGTACAACTTGGTTTTTCAATCCAGCGCTCATTAAATATCTTTTATGAATAAATAATAATGAAATAAAACGTGTTAAGGTTACAACACTTTTTGTGCGCATTACTCTTGCATGCCATTATTATAAAGTGACAGTTGCCGTTGAGCTAATACTAACATCAATTACAACTTAATTACCTTAACTATGGCTCTTTCACTTTGTGTTTAATCCCTCTATCCTAATACAAACATTTAGCGTCACTAAAGTGATCTACAAAAATACTAATATAATCAGCATCCCAAATTGCTAGCAAGACCAAAATCAGAACTGTTTTAAAATAACTCCAAACAACATTAACCGCACTTGTGGCTCCGGCCTAGCATGCCTGCTAAGATTTATCTAGAAAAACAAACTATTCTCGAAAAGCAAGTCCCACGCCACCAGACGCCTTCGAGGTACCATTAAGTAAACATTTATACTTATCATCTCCTGCTAGTAAAACATGTAACGTACACCTTATACACCTTAATATAACTTTATCGATTATAGCCAAGCACTTCTACTTCCCATCACGAGTTTCTTACTAAAACCCATGAGTCATACGAACAGACACACAGAGGTGCATGAGCATTATAGCATTATATTTAATGTGGTGGTAGGAACGAGGTGTCGTATGGAGACGTTTTATGTGAGACTTAACACGATACGGGTTTTTCTCGAGAAGCCAGCATCCAATGTCCTGCCAGGGCTGTCACTTTGCAATAGGAAAGCGAGTATTATTAATAGACGCGTCTTGTGTTAGAATACAACTATGGCGTCAGCAATCTTCTTCTTATCTTTTCTGTGGACGTAAACAACATGTTCATGATCAAAACCTGGATGGGTGATCATTTGCAAATACCTGAATACGTCTTTATTACCTAGGATGTAGAGTTTTCAGTATCAGTTGTCGTTAACAGTGCCTGATATGTAGCGTACAAGTAGTGAATGAGGTTGCTGTGCATAAGGTCTCGGTTCGATTCGTGGTTTGAGTAAAGTATTAGTTGGTATTTAATAAGGAAATTCTCAGTACCAGCACATAGTCTGGAACGAAGGACTTAAAATTTTTGCTGGCGAAATATAGATCAGCAATAGCTCTGACCACTTCTTCGGAGTTGATGGCTTGAGACTATTTATGTACGATATAACGAACAATCCAAAAAGATATCCATGAACCATTTTCGTGTTCATTCAAGATGTTTAACACAAGGTGCAGCTCATGAAAAGCTTTTCAATAGTACATTTAGGTGTTGTATATAGATAAGAAGCTATATTCTTAGATAGCACCCAAGTCATCTCGTTTAATGCGTTTTTTATTTTAAACACCGTGTAAGGTGATAAGATTAGGCTTTCTCAAGACTACCTGTTAAAGACCATCTACCTAATCTGCATTGAACATGAACATAAAATATTTTTAATATATTATCCTACGCGCATGTATACATTGTAACTACATTATCATAAATGGAATTATCGATTAAATTTAATTTGAGTTATATTCTATGTTTTATGCCATCAAGATGTAGACAGATATCATACCGGCGATATAGCTCCCTACCAAAATGGTGCAGACGAACAGACAGACCAAATTAGTGGATATTTAATAAAAAATACGCAATAGTTAACATTATATAAACATTAATCGACTGGGGCAGGACTACCCTCTCACAAAATATCGACGGGAAATAACAGTATTCCTACTGTTGTGTTTCATTCGGTGAGTGAGAGTACTGGAGGGCCAATCACCTTCTTTCCCCCTTCCCACTCCTTCTCCTTCCCACTTAATTTTTCTCCTCTTCCTTTCCTAAAGGGTTGGCAACGCGCAAGTGATGCCTCTTGTGTTGAAGGCGTCCATAGGCTACGGTGACCACTTACTATCAGGTGGGCCTTATGCTTGTTTGCCACCTTAGTTGTATAAAAAAAAACATTTATTTATTGATTATATAATACAGATACTATAAACGTTTAAAATTATCTACTACATGCGCTAGTTAATACTGTATTACAGGAGTCAGATAGAAAAGTAAATTAACTCATAGCCGTCTACCCAGTTCCGTATTTGCCGGATTGTATAATACGATAACACTTCTTTTGTACAGAACCGAAAGTTGCCTGCTTTTACACTCTTATTATGTTATGTAACATTTTAAAGATTATTTATTTTGTAATCAATTAGTAGGGTAGTTAGGTGTATGTATACTATTCTAAGAAATAAATCTTCACATGGTCATGTGTATCATGATCTGCTGCTTCCCAACCACCTGGACTATTGGAACCTTTAGGATAAGGTTCCAATAGTTCAGGTAGTTGAGAAGCATCAGATCGTCATACACATAACACCAAGCTGAGACTTTACGTTTTGCAATTCGGCGACATAAATTAATTACGGACATATACAGGGTGTCCGGTAATTAATGGATAACCTTGAAATGTCTTATAGTAGAACTGACGGCCGTTCAAGAAAATATGAAAAATAAAAGTGCAATAGCTAGTCATACTTTGACTGTCTATCTATTATCATAATTAGTGTTTAATAATAAAACAACAAAAAACCGATTCATTCATTTATGGACGTAGTGTACAAGAAAGCTAAATGCGGTAATAAAAAAAAACATATCTCATATAGTAGTTAGGATAGATTTATTTTCATATTTTTTCCATCAGTTCTAGTATAAGACATTTCAAGGTTATCCATTAATTACCGGACAACCTGTATATCGAAAGCCCTTTTTGTTATCGTAGGTACGTGTATGCGCATGCGTGTGGTGACAATGACATAGTGAATCCATTTCGCGACATAGCGGCTCACGAACTTGTTTGCATAGCGAATAAGCTTCATACCTCGAACTGCTAACTGTACATAATATATTTATGACAGTCGTATCGATCACGCATATCTTTATATCACTACTAATTTTTGTTTGCGGGGTCGCTCGCGGTAATGAAGATTTTCCCAATACATTTCTGTCTGAATGAAAGGTACCTTTGTCCTTTCTGTACCCCTGACATTGTGTATGCGGAATTTCATGATGATCGGTCGAGTAAAGCGACATAGCGTTACAAAAAAACAAACTCACATTCGCATTTACAATATTAGTTAGGGTGGGCTTCACTTAATAACATTATAGGCTACAATCTATATCACTAGGGTATAGAATAACCACCGTTTAAAATCAGTGCAGAGCAATTAAGTGTACAAATAAATGTAACCGCTTCACAATATAAACATAGTATTTTACTGTTAACTTCGCTTTGCAATACCTAAATAAAATAGCTACAAAATCCAATAAGCATTCTAAAATAATACAATATGTACGGTTTCTAGAATCCTTAAAGGCTTCCCCATCAATACAACATTCACTTAAATACAACAGAGGCATGTTTTACAAAAGATTAGCCGTGTATTATTCTAATGTTATTGTGCAAATGTTAATAGACGGTAGCTGTTTATGATCAAAAAAGCCCAAAAAATACTTGCCACTCAAATTAAATAAAAGACGCTTATATCGCTGACGTTTAACATTTTTTTGGGTATCCTCATCTTGTCATTTACTGTTTACCTAATTAACTTAATAAAATGATTGACATTGTATCTTAAAATAACAAAATATATTTAAGATAATAAAATAGAAATGAATTACATACTACGCACTTTTTAAATTTAGGCGGCATCTATATTAAATCAGAATTTCCAAAATACGAAATTTGAAATTGAAATATCGTTCTAAATATAAAATGTTATATTTATTGGCGATGACAGCCCTACCTGTAGACTGTCTCCTGCGCATCCAGTTCCCCGTAACAGGCGAGGCGACACCACGCATGCCCCGCTGAATCTTAATTACCGTCTATCTTTCGCACCATCCTACCTTAACGGAACAGGTCGAAGTGTTGGTCAGGTATTGAGGTACCACGCACTTCTTATCAATAGTTTAATCGAGTAATTAAACAAGAATAATTATAGGCAATTACGCTTATTGTGCTAAAGTTTTAAATATATAGTTTGTCTTATATAGATTATTCAGAACATGAAGCAGGGCTGATAATATATTACACACTCACTTACGTGCTCTTAGCTGTACTCCAACTAGTAAAATCTTTAGCCTTGTTAGTCTCCTGGCATAAGCATATGCAAATTACTGATCACAAGGTCCCGCATTCGGTTCAGGGAAAGTATTTTATTAAGTTCTCTAGATATATAACCTACTTGCTTGCTGCTTTTATAAGGTGTAGGTTCACGTTGTTGGTGCAATGAGTGAGATTTGAACCCACGACTTATGTTCTAGAGTTTTATTTTAGAAATGCTTATTAGTTTTATAAGGTTTAGAAATATGGCCAATATAGACTCGCTTTTTACTACATGACATCTAAAATATAACTAAAATTTTTATATGGTCAGGTATATTTGCCAGGAAATTAGGCAGACTCTGTACTTTCACTTGTTACGATCCTTGTATATTTCTTTATGATTAATTAACTTGCTTATTGTTTGATATCTCAAAGTTTTAAATACATAAAATGCGTGGCTACGAGCATAAATATAATTTATTCTTACTTATCTTTATCATTTGTTATGTCATAACTTGAATATATAAACATATTCAAGTAATAATATAACAAAGCTTAAATATAAATTTAAACCAAAGTCATTTTATTGCACGGCATTTTCATTTAAACCGCGAACTCGTACGTAGAGTATTTCCCGAACACCTCAAAACCACAGTTTTACGACACATATCTCAACTGTAAATCGTCACGGAATTCATGTGTTATGACGTCACTGGTACCACCGTACACAATTCCACAAGGAAATACTAGGAAGATATAACCGTACATGAGATGATATACTCCCCCTTTTGTAGGATAACCACAAGCACAATTCGAAATACTGGATAAGAAGATATGTTAAAACAATACGACATCGTATGGTCGAAGCGACTGACAATTCAAAATTCACTTAAGTCGTTCGTGGGCTAATTTAACTTCTTTTAAAAAGCTATACATTTTGCAAATTACATTTGTTTTGGACAATGATATTCTTATGTTTAATGTTAAGCTACACCATCGGAGGTGAGACCCCAATAAAAAATTTAATTGGCCCACACATTGAGCAAGATTGAATCCTAGATTTCAGGATCGTTCATAAGCGTAAGCAAGACGTAATATTAATGTGGCAATTCTACACTTAAAAGGAGTTTTATTTGAAGAAACTAAAAAAAATTAGAACGAAGCAATTTACAACCAGTTTATTCATTATTCGCACTATAAAGGTCTTAAATAATAATAAATAGGGAATGATAACAGAGCGCTACCAATTCAAACATCCAGCGTGCCAATAATATGAGTTGCCTAATGTTAAACGTTTTTTGTGACTTATAATTAGTTCTATAAAAGTTTCTTTATATCACATTTCTTATTTAAAAAGTTATTAAGCTATAACTTTAAAGTAAGACTTCTAAATCAGATCAGCATCCGAGCATAAGAAATAAATTTATGAATTTTGGTAACCCTAGTTATTGCGGGGAAAATGTTTCAATGAAGCCGCTTACCGACGCATTTTCATACGAATCACCCACGAGAATGTACGAATCACTGTCACATACATACATGCGCGTCATAACACATCGTATCTACTGCATTTTCCCCTATTTTCCCCTTTTTTGTGGGTAATTTATTGTTATTAGATATTTTTGTCTATGGTGGCAATATTTTTCAGTTATGTGGCTAACGATAGGTGTTTTCTCGATGACGAACTTCTAACATTATATAGTTATTGACTAAAGGTACTTTTAATATAATAAAGACAAAAGTTTAGATAGATATGTCCTTTTAAGCTATGTTCTACCTAAGTATTTATTTTATGGAGGAAAGCGTTAATATCTATGGAGAGTCGTAAAGGCTTTAATGATGACTCCAGCTGTGATGTTAAGATATTATTTAGCGACTGTGGGAAACACGGAGAGAATTTCTGTATAGACTACGTAATCACTGCACAGATAGCGTAGTGTTTGGTTGGTACAAGTGGCATTGCTACGCCCAGTATTGTGGGTTCGGTTCCCACACAGGACAAAATTTGTGTGATCCACAAATGTGCCGAATCTGGATGTTTTATGGTTCCATTGTTTGAATGTGTGTAAAGTTCTCCAAAACACAGGATTTATAAATAGTGCGGTAATAGTCTTTTAAAAAAGGAAACATAATATAAAAATAAGAAAGGAGTAGAAGTAATGTACTTCACAAGTTGCGAAATTTGTGCCTACACCGATAGAGGCCTGGTATGAACAATTGAATTTGAGATTTTCTTACCTGGAAACCTCCCATTATATATTATAATCCGTCGCAGGCTTATAGGTCTTATTACTTAAGTACTTTGTTTAAAAAAGGAAAACATAAATTGTTCGGTCTTCTCTTACGAAAAAAACAACGCTGAATATAATGCACATCAGAACGTTAGCAATAAAGGCAGGGCCGTTGTTATTATAACGAATCGAATGGTTGAATAATAGTTATTAAAGTAGATAATATAATTGTTCGGCGATATAAAACAGCCGTGGGCATCTTGGTACCTTCTCATAAACTTAACCGTTCGTCTGCAAATATCAAACTTCAGTAAACACAACAAAATAAAAAATCAAGCATACATATATCTGTGGCTAACCTGTCGATTAGCCCGACCATCGAATTGCCACCCAATCACACAACGAGAGTGAAGGAATGGCGAGTACGCTAATTGTGGTCTTTAATATCTTTCACGCAGGAGGTAAGTCTGCGTTAAGATTGTCTGTCGGGATCGGAATTCAGTTTCGAGGACATTATATTAAAAAATTACGTGTATTACAAGCCTTATTCTTAGTACACAAATCATTTCAAAGACATATTTAGCCTGTCCGTCTATCACAACAGTCAATACCACCTTATTGGTTGACCATTGAACATGGCTGGCAGCCGCCTTACACGAATGCAGTGCCGTTAACTTGATGTATTACAGCACATACCTATTATCGCATAGTTCCGCGTCCAGACGATGTATTGGGAGGCACACACTGTCTGACATATACGGCTGGATACCACTTAAACACTAAGCCCTTAGTCATTGTAGGAGACTTTGACAATTGATTGTATTTTTAGTATTGGTCTATTAGACAGTCTTAGTCTTAAGATTTTTGAATTATCATCCGCAACGAAAGCCGATTCGGAAAATTAATGGTGCAAGGAAGAATAGAAAGTCGACGTTCTAGCGGCCGATTACCCACAAGATGGACAGACCTCATTAAATCGTTTACGAAATGTTGCCTTATCGAATGTACACGGAGTGTCACAAATAGAAAAAATGGAGAACTCTCGCAATAGCCGCAACCAAACTAGCAGATAATCTATAAACATGACTGCTTGGAATGCATGACTAAGAAGAATAAAAATTCGAAGGTCCTCAGCCTAACAAAAAAATATTTAAAAAGAACTATACAGCTATAGTTTTAGCTAATTAAAAAGTAGAAAATGTACTTTATCCACATTTGCCAACGCCAAATTCCAGACTAACAAAAAAATATTTAAAAAAGAAAAGAAGAATACAACTATAGTTTTAGCCAGCGCTAAATGTGGGTGAAGTACTAAGCCTACTCTTTTAGGAATATAGTTATGAGACTTTTTATCTATTTAACAATTTTAATTTGACATTGGTCACGCATTTATTGCGTTCCTTGTATCATTACATACATCAGACACAAAGGAATGTGCAAAGAAACGTGATAATGATTTTGGTTGATTTGCATTACAGCCAAGACTAGAAATTTGTAAGTCCATGAGTTTAGAGTAGTAAAGTTCTATACATTTGATATTTTTACTCCACTCGCTACAACTACAACGATCAACAGAAATTGTCAACAGTAAAATAGTTTGGCTTCTTTATTCAAATAGAAGACAAAGACTGTAATGGACTACGTACGCTTTAAAGTAGAGCAGAGTATTCATGATTTGCCATCAAAATATTTGACTGGACAACATTGCCTAACTTAGATCCCAATCGACTTAATGCGTATGTACTGTCCTCTGTAACACTTAATACCTTATCGGTCGTTTTATTTTCATTCGGTGTTTTAAAACCTTATCATAACTTAACATAACTTACATATATTTGTCAAAAGCCAAATCGTCGATGCAAAAATATCTACAATCTACAAACATGCATTAGTATTTCCTTTGCCTAAACATACATTAAAAAAACTTACCGAGAACGTTATCAGTCACGATTTTATCGCAAAAAGTTTTTAATCCGGATGCCGTCAGAAAGGGCAATGTAACACACGAGTCACAAGTCAAACATGACCAGACCCCTGATAATCTGTGCTCACAAAAAAATGAACACACTTCGACAGGCGATAACGAGATTTCGGTTCATAACTTCGGGAAGTTATGGAGATTTGACAAATGTAACGATAATATTATTTATGACTAGCTTTTGCCTGTGGCTTCGCCCGCATGGGTTCTACGGGATAGCAGCGAGATAAAACTATCTGTGTGCTAAGTTTGATCCAAATCAATTCAGTAGTTAACGCGTGATTGGTTAACAAACATACAAACATCTTTAGTTTAATACGATACACAACAGTGGTATAAACAAGCATGCAGCCAGTTTGATATTACCACCATCTTGTAGTCTAAATGCTCTTAAATTAATAGAAATTTCATTCCCTGCAAAAGAAGAATCTGTGTGCTGCCAGTGAATTTGCATTGATTCATGGTTCCTCAGTACGTAATGCAAAGCTTTTACTTTGAAGAAAATTGCGGTAGGAATACACCATATTATTTTTAGCTACAATATTTTGTAGAATGAAGGTACTTTAGTACTAGGTTAATAGTTGCAGGTCACTGCACAAATGGTAAATATAATACACATGCATACACATATTGACCTGTCCATTCCTGTAGGCATACCACTACATCCGTGTATTGCATCTACATTGAGCCAACTGAGTCCAACATAATGAGACACATACAATTTTTGTTTGTCAGAAAATCCCTATAACACTTACCCCGACCCGGGAGTAAACGTACCTATGTATATCTTATTTTTTTATTTTATTCAATAAGCACACTAACGATATAATTACATAAATATTGGCAAAAGCTTTATTATTTCTAAATTAACATTATTTAGACTGATAATAGGTATGCATAGCAGTGTAGAAATTTTCTATTAACAGAACTTGATGTTTTTGAAAACACATCTTTTTCAATAAAACTACCTTGAAGACAACGTTGAAGTCGCTAGCTAATATAAATCTGCAATCGCTTTATCTCTCTCTCAACTCAGGTAAGGTCGAACGTGTCAAATGTTTTGACATGGAACAATTTCGACGATTGTTCCCCAACACCGCGACATTTCCATTGTCATCCAATAGTTTTGACATTCCTTTGTCAGCCCAACACCTTCAATATTATGCCCTTCACAGATAATCTTCTTTGTGTATTGGGAATTATAATGTATATTGTCACCGTGAATGTGCTTTTAAAGTGGAATGGGACACATTTTAGTTTACGTGACGATTGTTATCGTATTAAGATAGTGATTTTGTTAAATAGGAACGTCTATGGTTTTATTATAAATGGGCATAATTTCATAAGAGGAAAATCTCGCAATAAAATATCTCTTTTTTTTAATATTATTTATGGTTGGATTTATATAGTAAATACAAATTATAGATACCGTTTTAAATATAGGATCATTTTACTGTCCTTTTCTTATAATTATATGTATATGTTACGGTAAGTGTGATTAATTGAAAATTATTAATAATTATCTGTCATTATTAATAAATACCTCATGATTTAGTAAATGTGAATATATAATTGAAATTCATCACTTTTACCAGTTGTTATAAATAATTCACTCCTCTCGTCGGTAAAATTAATAAAATAACTCTCGACTCGAAGTTAGTTGTCCAGTAGCTATTTATTTACAATACCATAGTTCTTACAAATACTAAAAAAAAACTTATATGACAATTGATTTTTTGGTTTTACTTAAATCAAACAAAAACAGATAAAATAAAAAGTATACAATCATAGACTCCGTAAAATTGGTATACTCCACTATAATCACTTTTTTTTTTTTACCTGGGGGAATGCTATGACGCATATCCCTCTGCGGGGGCGGACGGAGGGATTATGTCGGTCTCGCCGGGGTAAAAGAAAGAAGGAAAAGAAATAATGTACCTCCCGGAATACCGACTAAACCTACCACGGTGTTCCTCGACAAAACCAAAACTCATTCCGGACCATAGACTGAACTACGGCTGGGAGCGAGAGGGCAATCGATCCGACTGCCGCGATCAACTCACGGCGCTGCGATGCCCAGGCGGGGCAAACCGCCAAAGTGTGCAGCGCCGTGTCCTCAACAACGTCGCGGCAGTCGCCGCAGTGGTGACAACCGGGCGTCTCTTGCCGGCGTATACGACACAGGAACTGGCCAAAACAACCGTGGCCAGTTAGAACCTGTGTCAGCCGGAAGGTGAGGGCACCATGCCGCCTCTCCAGCCACTCCTTAAACACGGGACTTACCGCCACGATCGTGGCGTGCCTGGCACTGGGGTGCACAAGTCGCTCCTTCCAATTCACTACTAGGACCTGGCGGAGCTCGGACCTCGCCGCCTTGATAGTGGGAGGATCCGGTCCTTCACCCCGAGCTAGCGCCTCCTGGCACCAACGATAGAGCGACGCCAGGAGCGCCGCTTCGAGGTCCCATGGCATCGATCCGGCGAGGAGGCTCGCAGCCTCGAACGACATCGTGCGGTATCCTCTAATCAACCTGACGGCCATGGTGCGCTGTGAAGCACGAAGCGCCGTGATGTTGCGGGCCGTCAGGTTGTCCGCCCAAACTGGGGCCCCATATAGGGCCATGGACCGCACGACCCCCTCGTAGAGCCTCCGGCAGGAGGTGTTTGGCCCCCCAAGGTTGGGCAGCAGGCGCGCGCGCGCACCTGCAGCGCCCCGAAGAATGGGGGCCAAACGATGAAAATGGGCTGTAAGGTCCCATCGGCTGTCGAGCAAGAGACCTAAATACGTTAGGGTTGACTCGACGCCGATGCGCACCCCTCCTACCATAATATGGGCCCCTGGAGGTGGCCGTTTCCGAGGGCCGTGGAAACAAACGGCCTCGGACTTGGACAGGGCCACCTCGAGGCCCAACCGCCGGATACGACCAACGACTTGTGCGACCCCAGCGGTCGCCAGTATGGCCGCCGCCCGGTGCGACTTACCCCTCGCCGTGACAAGCGTGTCGTCGTAACAAATGACGCCGACGCCACGGAGGAGCGCACCTCGCAGCACCCAGTCGTAGCCGATGTTCCACAGGAGCGGACCCAGAACCGATCCCTGTGGAACACCGCACGACATCTCTCGCCGACTCCAACCGTCGTGACCCGGGTAGACGACTACCCTCTCAGATAAATATGCCCCGACTATGCGGCGGAGGTAGGTCGGCACTTGATGGAAAATGATCCACTATAATCACCTGGCTCATCATAGGCGACTCTTTAGTGTTCTTTGATCACTCGTGATTATAATCACCTGGGTGTTTATAGGCAACCCCGATAAAATTATTATTTTGGTATCCTAAAATCATCTTCAAACAGATACCACTAAAGCAAACTTTAAAAAATTTAAAAATATCTACTTTTGCTACCATCGTTATGGTAAACATCCCAAATCAGAGCAATCCGACTGGGATAGGTTAGGTTAGAAGGGTCTTAGAAAGCTCTTAGGTTAGAAGGCGCCTTAGCGTGCGTGGTTATTTTTAATTTTTATAACAACCCAATTATTTAAGTAGATGTGTATTGAAGTAGTTTTTAATTTACATTAGTGATATTTATTTGAAGGTTATTTTAGGATACTAAAATAATAATTTTATATCCTCTGATGCTCGATCGCAAAGAAATACGCTTAGCTCACGTTATTTTTGAAAATTTATTACATTTATCGGTACTGAGGTTAAATTATTAAAAATCACTGATAAATCTAATTAATTTCTTACTTTTACCTCGCCTTTCGGTAATTATTAATAATGATAGACAATTAATCACACTTACCGTAACATATTTACTGTCAAGACAGCTTTTCTAAGAAATAAAAATAATCTAATAAAGAACTAAATCATCGTTTCATATTTATCATTTCTAAATTATCACGTAATTATGATAGCGTTGAGTGCTAAGCATTCGATTTCGACTCTACTCAGGAATATTTTCATAATTCATTAGTATTTTGTGTCTATTATTTCAATTGTTGTTTCCTGGTACTGAGAGATTCCTTTAAAATTAAGAAACTGGTTACTTAATTTAGTATTTAAAATATTTATTGTCTGCAACATATCGAGAGCAATAAAGCCGATCCCTATGCAAAGTATCGCTTTTGAAATTCTAATTTCAACCAATATTCTGAACAAGTCGAAAAAGATACGAGAACAATATTCAAACGAGTCGAATTCGGCTAGTTATCGAGAGTTGTTAATTGAATGGCTGGTTGTAACAGAAATGCACATGACATCAACGCTTGGGAATAATTAAAAGTTTGTGACGCTTTTTCTGTCAGGTCCCATCAGAGCATAAAGTAAGACTTTTATCGTCCAAACTCCACAGCGCTACTGAATGAGAAAATCTAATAACAGTTTACACCATTGGCTCAACGTAGTCAACAAATTGTACCAGAGCTGCGAAAAATCACGTCAAATTAACAAAAAAGCAGTGCTTACGCAAATAAACGATTACGAAACATCACAGGGCAATGCTAATCAAAAAAACAAACTTTAATATAAAATCATGATCTCGCAAATGCAGCCTCATTCATCTGACATACCGCGGACGTGTGTCTGTCAAAAATCGCAGTTAGCATATGATTTGCATTAACAAACTGACAGGGAAACTCAATTAGAAAACTTGTAATAAACATAGTTTCACATAAAGTAAATTTATGGTAACGTTGAGAAACAGCAAAAGTGGGACGATGACGGTTAGTCAATAACTAAAGAAAAGTGCAACGATCAAAGTGCGTGCAGCGGTGGCGTTGGTGATCAGATACAGAGAGAGCTATATTGCATAGCGGCATCCACACTCAAAGCTGGAGTAAAGCGGCTGGGACTGGACTGGACATTCACATTAAAGAAGGGTCAGCGGCTTCTTTAATGTGAATGTCCAATATACTGGATCGACTCATACGTTGTGTAGGATTTTTTCCAGTTAGAGTTAGTTAGAGTTTTGATTCCAGTTCCATTCCTTACTCCTTAAGCTATGCATGGCCTTGTCCTTTCTTTTTATGTCCTCTTTGAGCGAGTCATACACATCTAAAGGCACAGTATCCGCTAACGCTTAATACAAAAACAATTCGTTCAGCTAAATCACAATCAAATACATTCTTTAAAGTGTAATGACCTCAAAGAACACGGTACTTAAATTTATATGATTCTTAATTTATTCAGGGCTCTAAGTTCTTTACAATATCTATTAAGCTTATTGCCCACACAAGTTCATCAATGACACATTTCATGATCCTAATTAGTAATCCATAACAATGTTATTAAAGTGATATATGTACATACACACCAGTGACACAATCTCAACAATAAATCTAAGCCGCTAAGAAAACACATTATTGCAGCCCTAAGGACCCCAATGGGCCGGTTGACAATTAAATTGTCCATTATCACTCGCCTTTATCGATACTCATCGACGTTTCATCGTCAAGATTACATTTACATTGATAATTAAGACAATTGTTGAACACTGATCAATCGATTAAATAAATAAGCAACGCAAACCTGTTTTAAATTCGATTTTAGCAATACGAATGTATTATACTAGCTAAGATTAATTAATATTATAAATGCGACATCGTTTTATTTGTTTAACCGTTATTCCTATACTTTAAAAGGAGCTATGATATTTTAGGGACTATAATATAAATACGCTATCTTTAAGCTTTTTCGAAGAAGTAGGCATAGGTGCATCATACATTTCGTCAGTGAATATTTATTTATATATGAATTATTTATTTATTATTTATTATTTATTTATTATTTATTTATATATATATTTATATATATATGAATATTTATTTATACGTGTGTGACCGAAACACTGCAGTGTTTCGGTCACACGTATGAAACAATGAGCTTATTTACCAGTCGATGTTGTAAACTCTGTGACGTTATTCGAAATTCGTATTCGTTCGAAATTTAAGTTTCGTGAAATCCCTAATCTACGGCACTGCAATCGTTTTATGTCTTCGTATATTATTCCGAAATATTGGATCTGTCGGTTTCAATTGCATCGCCAAATTCGGCCTAACAAACTCATGTTAGATGGCACTGCTGGTATTTCCATAAACCATGCAAACCAAGCATTTAAAAATAAGATATATAAATAATTTTAATTATATGGTCATTTTAATGCCTGCATTGATCAATTCTTATTGGAAATAAATAAATTGCAGTAACGGTAATTTTACGGCTGTCAATAAAATGGTCTGCATTTTATTGCAATTAACCGATGTAGAATTTATAGTCGTTATATTTAACGGTCTTTATGATTTAGTCTAGAATTCAAACAACATTCCAGATTCTTTGAAAGGTTATATTATCCAAATCTATTACGATTAATAATGAATTATAATCGTTTACTAGTCAGTAAAGAAAAATGTTTTAGGGCCTCAGTTCCCGAAGTCCAGGTGGACCCCCAGCGGTCCACAGGAGACTCGACGGGGTTCTACGTTGGCGTGACAAAAAAATTGGGATTCACTATTCGTAAACGGGGGTCCACGAAAATTTATTTGCTTTTGTATAGTGAAAAACTAAAATGTTGGCTTGGCTTCACCTGTCAGTGTAGTCAGATAATATTTTAAGAAGCTAAGCGACTGTTACTTGCTTAAACGTCGGTCGACGGATATTTTGAGGAATACAACTTGCAGAAAGCCCGAGAATTTTTAAAAATACAAACGAAATTGTTAAGCTACCCGAGATTTGATAATTATTTTTAATTTTCACCCAATATAACATTTTGTTCCGAATATACCGATTTTACTTGGTGGATTAAATTTCTAACTACAGGGGATCCACCGGAACTAGCTAAATTTTGAAAGTTATGACAAAAAAGTCTGGGCACCTCTGTTTTAGGGCAACCTACATACGTCTAAGCGTATTCCGCAATATTTCATGAATTGAAATATGATAGAAGCCGCAATATATGTAAAATACCTATCTCTGGTAAGCTTAACAAACATAATCTTAGACTATATGTTAAGAAGTTTGAAATCTGCCAACCCGCAGTTGGCTACAGAACTAACTATGTTATAGATTTTTAAGCTTCTGTAACTCGCAGTGGGACCTCAGTGAGGAGTTTATAAAGATGACTAATGTTACTATTTAATTTTAAAGTAATTCTTGCTGGTCAATACTTTAAAACATCTGTATCGATTTTTTGTTTGAAAGTTTGTTTATTGTAAGGATTTAACTCAAAACAATGCAATCGATTTTAAAAATTATTTCATTATTAGAAAGGTATATTATCACCGAGAAACATGGAACATAATTTATTTAAAAAAAGATATGTTACTAACATCATCTAACCTACGCGAGCGAAGCCGCTGGCAAAAGCTAGTGTTTAATAAGCCTAAAATACATAAGTAATATAAATTGAAATTTGGGAAGCTTTTACCAAAATGCCAACTTATATTGGCCCATTACCGTTTAATATTTAAATAAAGAAAGTGTAGTGTGAAGCGGGATAGCGGTAGCTGATAGTTGGAGAAGATAGCCCGCGACGACCAGTGGGCTCAGACTGTTGGGCAAAGAGTCACATCGCAGATGTGACAATGCTTTGCTTACTACTGTAATTTTATTTTACTACCATCATGGCATCAGCTTCTTAGTTTGATTGATGTAGCTGTTGGTTGTCTATAGTTAGAAGTGGAAAAGAAGGTATTTGAATTTTTTGTTCAGAAAATAACGTATGAAGCCTTTTTAATATTAATAGTTATTAATAAATCTTCATTCGCGTGATTTCCACGGTAGGGGATACTGAATCGAATCCTTTATGTTAATGCCAGACATTGTTTATTCTTAAATGCAAGTATCATATAAATCTATTTAATGGTTTATGCTAACAAACTTCCAAACATCCTAAGAAACTTTATATTTTATAGTATTCGTCAGATATACAATATCTCGTGTATTTTTTGCACAATGTTGTTAGAAAGTATCTCTATCTTTGTTTCTATGCAGGGTAATATACTGTTACGAGGGTACTCCTTATGCAGAAAAATTTTACCAAATTAGGGAACTGACCTTAGCGGCAATCAGACAAACAGGCTATTAAAATGTTCTACTTGGACCACACCCATGATAAACAAAAATTGTAAAGAGAATTAATCCGTTTCCACTTCTTTATTATTTAGCCCTAATCCTAACTA
Source organism: Catocala nupta (assembly GCA_963675205.1). NCBI lineage: Eukaryota > Metazoa > Arthropoda > Insecta > Lepidoptera > Erebidae > Catocala > Catocala nupta. The sequence continues at coordinate 8,269,934 of OY776095.1, read as the reverse complement.
TCTACGTCTTAACATAGTTATAAAATTAAACTTAAATAAATTTTATATTGACCACAATATTGTACCTACAACCATAACTGTCTTTTCTGCTACCAGTTATTCTTTGTGGTCTCCATCTGTTATCAGCGGAGAGGCATCAGGTCACAAGTCCTGGGGCGAGTCAGATCGCGATAAGCTGACCGACTGAACGACAATGTTCAAAGGAGGATTATTTTGCAAACCTACATTTTCGGCACTCGACCGCCCCCGTATTGACGTAATTGAACAAAGTTTGGTGAAATTTTGATAAGACTTTATTATAGTTAATAGGTATTTTATTTGCTAAAAAAGTTTGTTATTACAATATTATTTTTGATTTTGTATGTTAAGTACATAAAAATTATGTTGACATACATAAAGGCGCTTGTTTCTAGATTTTACAGATTGCCACTTCATACGGTTTCAAACCTTGCATATCTCTCTTCATTCTCCCTCATTAACTTTGTTATGCACTCTCATCGGTTTGGCGTGATATTATATCATTTCTCCAGAATTGTTTATGCCAGCTGTCTTATTCGTGTTCAATTTAATATCAGTCTTAAAAATACTTACAAACATCTATCTTTAATTAAAGCACAAGCACGCAGGCAATCATATGATCGCATATGCCAACACCCGAAAATAAATAGTCATTCTTAGATCAGAACAATGCATGCGCTTAGAACATGATAGCATCAGTGACAAGAGAGAAGCTATAATGTTTATCAATACTAATGCAATATTGTGAAGTGAAAGGGCTCGGTACATTGTAACGATGATGATAATAGCTGTTTATGTCCCGCTGATTTTATCTCCAAGTGAACGCCGGATAATATGTAAATTATTCACTAAATGACACTGCCTCCATGCTCCGGGATTATCGACGGCTGTATATCTGATCTATTGAGAGAAAGCAAACTGTTGAATGCCAAGCTATCTATTACTTTATTGGTATATTTTCTGTAACATTCTCGATTGCGTTATGTTATGTTTGCTACAAGCAATCGGCGTAGTAGTAACACAGATACTGCGTTTCGTCTGGTAAATAGAAGTTCCGGACTCACTTACCTATTATTGCTCTCATTCCCATCCTTTCATCCCATCTTTAATTGTTGTGCCTTAGGGTTGGTGACGCGCATAGTGGTATTACAAGCAATCATAGATTGGTACTTCCATCAGTACTATTTTCCTTTTTTTTATTAATTTAATATGAGTATTAATAATCGGCTTACCTTATTATTAAATAATTTATTAATAAGTAGGTATCATACTAAATATGAAAGTGAATGAAGGCAGAGAAGTGTGTCAGGATCGTAGCAAATGGAAATCCGTAGTAGACAGAGATGTCTACCCCTCTGGGAAACAGGCGTGAATTTATGTATGTATGTATGTATCATACTAAAATATATCCTTACATATAATAGTCACCAAATTCTTTGGTTTTATCATTTTGCATATTGGTTTCATAAATGCGTTATTTGAGATTTCATTCTGGCATTTCTTCCGATTTATATCGTGACATTTTTAATAATATTGTTTTTACTTACTAAAATTGTAATTGCTGGATAAATCCTAGTAGTTCATCCATATCAGTGAGTATAAAATTTTAATCGTTTCAATGTACAAAAACTTATTTTTAATAGGTTTTTTAATAGTAGTCTTGATCTCTCGGAGATAAATATAAAATTTAAGTTTGTTCGGCTACAGGTGCATTTACATTTTCCTAGTAGGAGATCGTTACGAAGTAAGACGTAGAATAAGTGTAGCTCCTGCTATAATTATTCTTTCGCTTCGTTCGTAACGATCTTCGTTTATTCTTTCTTCGACACCAACTAGTGCAGTTTGGACATCAGCTTTGCAAACTTTAACCATTTTCGTACGAAATGTTTTCCTAACAAGCATTTGCAATTCCTGTCCACTCTCTATATAATCCAACGAAATCTTACATTATTGCTACTACATTTAGACATTCACGTAGAGTGCTTGCTTTCATTACTTTTATAAAACAAGGTTTTTATAGGTACCTAGCTATTTTTACATAGTCTAAGAATTATACATAAAAGTTAGAATGATTTATGCAAATTTAGAGCAAATATTAAACCAAAATAATATTTCATAAAACATTTTCGTTCCTTGTCAATGGGCTAAACATCACGACCTGCACTTTGATATTTAGTTGGCCTGTACTACTCTGCATTCATCTTGTTTTTATAATTTGTAAGTTACAATAAGTAGGTTACGTTCTAACACTTAAACAAAACTACATAGTAAATACAAATCGTTAAGAAAAAAAAACTAGTATTGACGTATCACAAAACATATTTATTAAATTCACGTTCAATTTAGTGAACAAGAAATCAGAGGACAGATCTATCAGTCGATATACAGCAAAATGACTGAGCACGACTTAAAATCGTCGTGTCATGCGACTCTTCAGCCGTCGACATGTGTTACCGCGACAGTAATCCTCTTACGTTCTTTCAAATTTCCATATAATTGTCGCATTGACATGCCCTCCAAAGGCTCCAATATTTCTACCTGAGGATTTATTCCCTTCCAAGGAATTATTGATATTAATGCCATTTCGCTACGACGGCATTTTTCGACACAAAAATTTTGAATGTATGTTTGATATTGAAAATGTTGGCTAAGGTAAAATGAAATGGAACATTTTGATGGTAAAAGCCATGTACAAAATTTTATTTGCTAATCTGACAATGTTGACTGCCCAGAGGCATAAGCTCGAGCGCGTACAGTCCATGAATCCGTGAGGTACTCGGTTGGATTTTGGTATCGGTTTTTGTGGAAGGAAATTCTCAGTAGCGGCACGGAGTTAGAAAATATGTCACAAAACAAGCTGATAAATCAGCACAGAAACTGGACTCTCGGAGCTACAATTAGGCCTCAATCAGATATTTAACTTACTTTGTTATTTAACCAATATCTGTCAACGCATACAGCTCAGTTAATAAAGTATTAATACTGTATATACGAAATTAAATCCTGTTCTTAGCTTAAAAGCGACAGAGCCATTAAAGTAATATACAATCACGCAATATCTTTTTAACCGCGATATTAGCGTTATAATATGAATCGACGAGAAACACTCTTTTGTCCTATTCACTATGTAATTCTCAAGAGCCCTTTGCCACAGTAAATTATAATGAGATAACAGATATCAAGTTGCGAATATATCGATCGGATAACAAGAACTACGTAAATAAAAGCCTATTAAATTCAATACTCAATACTCAATATTTTATTGCATTCCATAATGTTATATAAAGATGGACTTATGGTAAATTTAATCTGTGCTTGTGTCGTAAAGTATATGTTATTTGTTTTTCTTCGCGTATACAATAAAATTCCGAGGAGAAAAATGTACAAAGTGTGTGTATGCCATCATATGAAGAAAGATGTAAGCAGCAACGGTCGAAATAAACATGTGCAACTACAAAATCGATAAGAGCTGGGAAAACAGTTTCTTCGACACTATTTTTAACGCTTATGATACAGAATGCTAAAAAACTAATCGCCTTAAAATCTGTCGCAAAATTATAACAAGAATTAAACATCTGGCAACCCTATGAATCAGAATCAATCTCAAAGAAATACTCGGCACGTATTCACCTCGTTATCGATTTAATAACGATACGAGTGACTCGATTCTAATCTCGATACATAATCGGATTTGTGGATATTGTCAGCGAGACATTTCGTACTGACTATTGTCGTGACTGTGAGCTTTAAGCTATAGTGTATTTAATATTTTCTCATTGTTATGTTGACAATATCATAAGTAGCTAACGTTATGTAATTACAGTATATATGTATTGAGTGATTATTTATAAGCCGTATTCGTCTTATTAGCAAGATGTTAATAAGCTTGATTTGCTTCGGTTTTATATGTATCTAGGTACCTTGTTTATTTATAATTATATATGTATCTGTGAACATAATAAAATTATTATCGTCACTAGCTGTCGTAAAATGTCTTTGAAATGCATATCAGTTTATAACTTGTTTTAATATGGGCTCTAATCTGGTTGCATGTTGTCCTTTCTCTATCAAACAAATGTGACTAACATTGAAGTAATATTTTAAATATGTACTAGCCATGCCCTGTGGTTTCACCTAAGTTAAATGACGTTTATACTTACCGCTTATAACATAATGTTGAAATTAAACACTGTATACGGATTTTGTCGCGTTGTTTATTTTACTTTAAACACTGTTATTACATAATTTTGAAAACTCTAACACTACTATTATTGAACTTTACTACTAACTAAGCTATATATTTTCTAATTAAAGCTATTTATATTTAAGTTTACACTTTGCCCTGACGTTTCGGTTGCTTTACAGCAGCCATGTTCACGGGGAGACTAAGATGGTAGTACTAATAAGATAGAATAAAATATTATTATTTGATACTAGATTTTGGCTTCTTCGCTCGTCTGGATGCAAGGTATTGTATGTCCTTTTCTTTACCCCTGTGTATGCGAAATTTCATGATGATTTGTCGAGTAGTTAAGGCGCGAAAGCGTAACAAACAAACAAATAAACTAACAAACTCACATTAACATTAATAATATTAAGTTACAATTATTTATTATACATAAACAAATGAAACTGTTGCGTATTAGTTCTTATTATTTTTGCTCGCACAATGCCTTTGACTATTCTGCTTTACTAGAAGTTTTCACCATTTTCTCATCGCAGGTATCCCTCGAGAACCGTGCATTTTTATTCCGAGATTAAAAGTATAGCCTATATCATTATCCCGCATATAAACTACCTCTCAAATTTCTATAAAAAATACGGCAATCCATTGGTCCTTAAAGAAGGACAAATCTTTGCGTGTGTAAAGACGAGACAAAGCTTAGCAGAAATTTCTGTAATACGCTGTCTTATTAATAAACTTGAATTTATTAACTAGGAATATATATTAATTAAACTATGAACTAGAAAATGTCAGGCTTTAGGACATCCATCTTAGATATAATAAAAGTGAAATGAATACTAAGACACGCATAAAAACGTTCAACATTCATTCATTTTTCATTTCTCACTTCATTTTAAAACATGATTAACTAAGTAACTTCGAATTTTCCTAGCTCAATATTTTTTGTTTTTAATATTGTTCTTACAAAAACTTGCGTCGATCAATCAAGTAAGCACCTTTTTATTCCCTAAGACATTGCCTTAATACAAAAACGAATCTCTTTTGTATAAAAAACATCTCATACTTAAGAAATTTCAGTCGAGGGTAGATACAAAAAAAGATTTTAGCTTTTGTCGTTGATGAAGCGTACGGGATATTGCCATTTTATAAAAATAAGCAATATTGAGAAGTCCTAGGATGTTTTAGTGTTGCGAGTGGCCTTATTTCGTGGCTTTCAAGTCCTGTTGGATAGCGGCCAGGCGTATTGTCAACGGTCCGCCATTCCGAACGACAATGCGACGCCATTTTGTAAATGATTCGCGCCAAAATATATGTCGCCAGCCATTGTCATAATGCTATTATTTATGATTGGAAATATTAATGTTATATGGTATGTGGTGGTTACACATAAATATAGATAGATAAACATGTTAATGGCAAATAGGTAAGATACAATTAGTTCAGTAGCGAAGAGGTTAAAGTTGTTAGTATAAAGCAAATAGTTTATTGGTAGAACATAGATATAATACAAATGCTACAGAAAAATTATTCAGAGATATATCTAACTCCTGACCGTTTAAAAAAAGTTTAGTACAGACAAAGAAAAATAATATCTTATGAAGAAACTTAATTCCTTCACTATTGGCCATAAATACTGTTTCTATTATCTATACAAACAAACTAAAGTTTTATATTCAAACGTAGCCGTATATTTGGAACAGCATTCCATACAAGTTCGATTTAACAACTAAATCGACACGTTCTCGGGTTACACGCATTACTGCGTGAAACATTACACTGCATTTGTCAAGACCTCGACTTTACTTATTTTTAGAGAATTTCACTCAATATATTTATTTTAATGGTATTCTCGCCCGTATTCTTTGTACTGTCGTGAAGCTTTACAGAGTAAAACAAAAACGAAAGTTCGACACGCGATCGAATAGGTGCACGTTTAACAAGCTCTACTTTGAACTATGTAAATCTACGTATAGACTGCGTATAGCTTTGTTGGATTGGTTAACAGAAATGCTATCTATTTATAAACCATGTACTGATTCTGATATTATAAAAATAAAAAGCTCGTGTGGTGCTGTTTTTATCTTTATAATGCTACCGCGAAAGCCTCTGTAAGTTCCAGTATCATAGTCTGTGAAGCTTAGACCCTCAAAATAATATGAATAGAATTTAAATTCTGATTACGGAAATCTACTTACCTAGGGACAAAGCCGGAATTTTGCTACAACAATTTTCACTTATGCTGTTACTTACAGGAAACTTAAAGAAAGTTAGGTACCTGGCAATATTGGAGTGAAGAAAAATTTAGGCAAAATTATATTTTTCCTTGTTATGTAATCAAAACAACAAAATTAAATTATATTGAATAAAACCGAAAGTGTAACGTAAAAATCGCATGTGTTTCCATACTAAAATAGCATGAACATTACAATTAGGTCACACAGCCAACAATTTGTTGTACGTTACATTATTTTTAACAATATTTGATAATATAACTCAATTCTACGAATAAACTAACGTAGTAAACATTTCGATACTGAGACCAAATTTGCAATTTTTGAAATATTTGTCTGTCAGTCTAACTGATTGTCTGACCACTCATAAAGTGGAAAATGAGCTTAAATATTAATGAAACTTGGTACTCTATTACTCTACTCGCTTCACCGTTTAAATTGGTTAAGTAGATTTTAAGATATAGCTTGAGATCTATCTTTATATATAAAAATCTTCTCTGCATGTGTTTATAATTAAACTCTTCCTAAACGGCTGGACCGATTTTGATTGATTCGAGAATGTTTTACATTTGTTTTTCTTGTCTACAGGACAACATCTGTCGGGACATCTAGTCTAGTATAAGAAGCTATAGATACAAAGCGCAATCCATCATTAGTGATTATTTGTTTTCACAATCGAAATGCCGTGAACCTGGCATGTTCAGTGAACTACTTTCCACGCGAGTGAAATCGCAAACTAAAGCTATACTTTGCATATTGTACAAACTAAACGAACCAGTGTAGGTGAAGAGTGAGAGAATATAAATAATATATATATAACAAAAAGAACTGTGATCAATTCTTATTGAATGATCCGCGAAGTTACCGGGTACCGCGGTCAAATCCTTAGACAGCGGGTTATTTTCTGTAAAAAGACTACATCCGCTCTACGTATAAACATGTGTCGCATAGCACTTTACCTACACTACACAACATTCAAACAACGGACACAAAGTCAAATATCAAAGTAAATGTCAAATGACAGAAAAAGATGCACGATACAAACTGTGACGTATCCGTTATTTAAATGCAGCTGTCCGAGGAAGAAAGCAAAATATCCACACAACGGCCCCACTTTTTCTTATATTCATTTAAAATAGTAATTACTCCCTTACATTAATACCAATTTCGATACTGTTTTGACAAACATTTCTTTTATTGCTATTTCCTCTTATGTGTAAAATAATGTACACCTACCCTATTAGAGGATATCGTAAATCTATTAGGTTGGACAAGTTAAGATTCTAGTTCTACTGAGAAAAAATAATCAGTTTTATCTATAAGACTGCGATGCTTTTGGATTTGATTATACAGCTATAATCCCAATGTCAAAGCCTTTAATCTCTTTAAATCTGGTTTAAAGAAGGACTTTACATTTCACTCGGAAAATATATACCTGAATACATAGGTACCTATTACGCAGTACGTAGTTTCATTCTTGACGTCCGTTGAAATAATTTTAATGATCGGCAAAAGCGTATCCTTACAACAACATTTCCAAGTGATATGGATGAACCCAGCTTTAATGTAAACAAGATTACTGGCAGTTTGACTTGCAATTTTTCTTGGTAATTTTCCAAAATCCAAAAATCCTCAAGCCAAGCCAAAATCCTTGTGTTAGGAGTAGATTCACGTCAGCATTCAATACGTGGGATTCAATCTCACGATCTTTCGATCGCCTTATCCATTGAGTTACCGTTGCTTAATGATGGAACCTGTGCGATGTAGAGATTATCTCTAGTGTAGAGATTTATTTATTAGCTACTTCATGAATCTCTTAACAGTGATAGCCTAGTGGGAAACCGTTGGACTGCCACGTAGAGGTCTCGGTTTCGACCCAAGGCGCGCATCTCTGACTTTTCGAAGTTATATGCGAATTAAATAATTAATTATCGCTTTCTTTAATGGTGAAGGAATACATCATGAGGAAATCTGCATGTCTGAGAGTTCTCCATAATGTTCTCGAAGATATGTGAAGTCTGCCACCCGGACTAGGCCAGCGTGGTGGACTCTGGCGTAACCCTTTTTACACTGAGCAGAGGCCTGTGCCCAGCAGTGGAACAGATTAATACAGGGCTAATATTTTCTTATTATTATTATATTCATAAATCTCTTAATGAATAAATAACAATCATTTATTTAAAAAAAGCTCAGACACGACGCGACATCCGACACTTTTAAACTATTGTGCTCGTCGGTAATGTTTGGTAATTAACGCGTGAAACGGAACGCGCCAGCACCAACCGGAAACGGAAACGGTGTCGTTTACCTTAATCTGCTTTGTTTCACCTGATTATAACGAGCGGAAAATTGTGTGGTAATATTATAAAGAAATGATCGATATTACCAATAAAGAAAATATAAATACTTTACTTTTCTACACAACTTGTCTAATGGTAAGCGGTAATGATTTCGATTGCTTATGGTTTGACTTTTTTTATATATAGCGCCCGCAGAGGGAATAAGGCCTGTATGACATTAAAAAAATTTGAACAACTGACACAAAACATACTCAGACTCCACACAACCATTTGAAGATCTCACAACTTTTTGCCTAGTGTAGAATTAGAACCAACACTTGGCGTAGTGCTAGCGGCGACCATTTGAACCACAATACTTAAGTTACTAGTCCAATAGGAATAATGCTTCTATAGTACTTAATATTGTAACCTAACCTAACAAGATGTTTGTTACAATATTAGACCGCGATGGTCTGGAGCTTAGATGTGCTGTCCCGGTCGGGCTGCTTCATATTTGAGAGCATATTTAATTATGCTTTACCTTTCTCGTTCATCATTAACAGAGGTGATTATGATTTTAATTTAGTTACTGTTTTCTGTTCTGTTGGCTGTGAGACTCAAAGAGTATGTATGCTGCCGATTCGAAAACAGTCACTTTGTAGGGTTCCGTACCAAACGGGTCCGACGGAACCTAATTACTTAGCTTCCGCTGACCATCGGTCCGTATTAAAAAAAAAATTAGTTTATTGCCACCAAACATAATACTTTAACAATTTCGTACAATGTGATATTTCAACGATACTCCATTTGGCGAGGCACCCAACCAAAGGCAAGCGATCTGTCCATATGTCTGTCAGCGAGCTGTATATCATAAACCGTAATAGGTAGTGAGTTGAAATTTTCACAGAGCGTGCAATTCTATTGTCGCTATAACAACACGTAATAAAATATATATATAGCGTCATATTTTGACTGACCGCTTTTCGGTCTTTAATAGTTTTCTGCCAATCCTTGGCTTTAAGCTCCCGCAGACCGGCTTCCACAATACCACTCTAGCGATATCTAGGCTGACAGACAGGACGTCGCCCTATAGCCCGGACAAGATAGGCTCTCATAAAATATTTTGGCTTTAATAAAACAACATGTACCCTAACATAATCCTTTATTTTCTATTTTAGTAAGTAACAAATATCAACCCATGTGTTATCTACCATAACAAGACCTACGACCTTACACAAAATCAACTTGTATGCTACGATTCTTTGAAGCACGCCGACGAGCGTCGGCAATCTACAATAGCAAGGATTACATCATACCGCGTATGCGCAGCGGTATTCTTATTCACTCTCTAAAAACACTAATTGAAAATATGATTATTTAATAATACTAGAGGTCGCCTAGTGGTCAAAATTCGACCAAAATTCCTAAGCTTGCTACTTTATTTTCTGTTTTTCTCTATTACATATAAATAAGGTATAGGCAACCATATTACAAAGGATTGTACGACGTCAGACGCACAATGTCTAAATACTACGAACGCAATTCGACTGCGTGTGTCAAATGCATAGTTGTGTGCGTGTAGTGGTTTTTCATTAATTTAATGGATTTCAAATGCATATTTTATAAAAATATTAGGATTCGCCACTCTTTCTCCATATAAACTTTAACTGTGCCAAATTTCACACCCCTCCGACCGCACAATTTTCGTAAAAAGGGGTACAAAGTTTTTGCTTCACGTATTAATATATAGATGTTATTATGTATATCAGTAAATGAAAAATCGTCATCGATAGTCTAATACCGCGTAACTTACATTGTCAAATATCGCGTACATTCCTTTCGCAAATTATACAGGAGGAGGAACACTCATTTTTAGAAAACTATTCCTCTGAATTCTAAACGAACTCGAATTTAAGAACATTTTATACTTCTCTACCTTAAGCACTAATTTTAAAATCACTATTAATTACCTGCCACGAAATCGCAAGTTTGCTATTTTTGTATGTACATACGCGGTATAAGACAGTGTAAGTTACGCTGTATTGGACCATCAACGGCCGTCTATTACTACATGTTATAATGCAGCCAAACTCGTAGTATAACTACTAGCTCATGATTATGCTATGCGCACTTCTTTGATTTTTACAACACACCAATATTTAATTGCAATCAAACGCCTGGTATATAGTAAGGCATATGTTAGAAACATAAAGACATTCATTTTTCTTTAAATAGATTTAGAATACAATCTTTTATTCGGCAGACATAACAAAACAATATCTTCAACTGGATTAATTCGCTTTACTCTATTATATTTTCGGACCAACTCTAAATCCACAGTTTATAACCGATGACGTAAGCGGACAGGCACTTCCAGCAGGGGTGCGCAAGCGCAATGTCCGGGCGCGATTTACAGCCGTTACGATAATGTACTGCTGCCACACTCGGCAACCATGTCAAAATGTTATTTATATCAATTCCAAGTTTGGCTGCGGTGGAAGTAGACAGCGGGAGCGTTTTTATATTTCTTTCCTTATTTAATATCAATTAAAGACACTTGCAATAAAGTAATGCCTCCTTGACCAAGTATAATAAATTAGATTTAAACCATGTTTCATTTAATTGCAATTCATACAATCGTGGAGTTATTGGTATATGTAACTGTAATCCAAGCATAAATTGCAGGCATTATTTAATATTATTATACAACAGAAACGGGAATAGTACATATTTTAATAAAAAAATTTAGGCGTTACTATTTGGTGTTTTGGAACCTAAAAGCAATAGTATAAGAATAGTTGTATGTGGAGACAGACAATAACTAAAACAAACAGACCAGTTTATTTCTGCCGCATCACTTAAAAACCACAAACCTTATTTTGGTACGATTTGTAGTTTAGTAGCTTGGTCTTAACTTAAAATAGAAGCCATGTTTTATGTTATTCAGTTTTGAAATTGTGTGCATATAGGACCCACGTAAATGTATTTCTACGTTAAGTAATTTTTAGAGGCTCTTAAAGCAGGCGTTGGTTGAATCAAGGAAGACCAACGTATGTTTGTGGGTATATATGAATTATGTAGTTGCAGAAACATATACTTCTTATAATATATTCTCGCAATGATTCAATAGGCAACACAGCGGCGGTAAGCTCTATTGTGAGTGCATAGTCAGGTCTGACACCCGGTTGGGACAAAATGCTGATAAGCTTTTCCGTCAAGTAACTCTTAATCACATATCAACGTCTGACACTTTGTTCGGTAGACTGTAATACGCTGACTCCATTACGCGGCACCTTAAACTTTCTGGCAAAATGTATCTGTAATACACCTCTATGTAACCCTTTGGGGATTCAGGCGGCTATGTAGGTAAGAATACAATACTTATTAGTTGTAGTTTCGTAGAAACGTGAGTTTATTCTTAAGTATAATACAAGTGACCAAAACTAAAGTTTTCACTCGCTCAGTCTTGTAACTTGCGCCATCAACCAGCGGTAATGTCCAATAAATATGTAATTAATAACAATAGCTGCGATACGGACGTGTAACTCAATCAGTGCGGTCACCTTGTTCTGTCGCTATGCATTAATTCTGATTACATTACTTACTTACATCTAACGAACAATTCCACTGGGATTTATTTGTGAACGGATTATGTTTGAATAATTATGTTTTCTTGTTTCAACTGGCGTTTATGATGTTTTGGGTGAGATACCCGGATCTTGTCTGCCCTGAGTGATGGCTTCCGGAGCCGCTGAGTGGAGATTGTAGAATCTTTGAGGCAGGCAGAAAAACTAGTATCATAATTATCTATCCGTTGAGACGTAGGAGTTGTAGCTGTCTAAAGATTACGCCAGCCACTTATCTACTATTAGGCTTACAGTTACATGCTTGTAAATATAACACTATAATATAACTAGCCAAGCCCTACGTTTTTAACCGCGTTGAATGAGTTTTACTACATTGTATACCTTCCTAAACAAATAGACCATCAAACGCAAATAGATTTTATTCTGAGATGACTGCGTTTAACCACAAAACTTTAATTTTTTTAATATAAGTGTAGATAAAAATGTGAGTATAAATTTTAAATCATAGACGTGACACAATGCCGTAATAATATTTTATTACGGCATTGTGTCACGTCTATTTTAGAGAAGTCTATATATAGTATGTATTTTCAGAGCTATAGACAGAGGTATATTATATACAACCAAATTTCATCAGCTATATTCTAGGTTCCACGTGAATTGGAGCAACCCCTTTTGTCGCCTTCACATTTCAGACTCCATATTACCACTAAAATCCCTACCAGGGAAAACAAAACAGAAAATTCACACTTCGCCGAACCCAGAACCTGACGATGGGGTGCAAACATACGCTCAAATACGAGGCTAACAAGCCAGAAATACGGAAAAGATTGTATTTCCACAACACATCTGAATCAATCGTCCTTCAAAACACCAATTGGTACTGTTGGAAATCGGTAAAGAGATAAAACAACTTATGAAGCTCATACGGATAATCCGACACGTGAATACACAAACACTTTCATACGAAATTCCCGGAAAACCTTCGATCTCGACGAATAAAAACAAAAGCTTACAAATATACGCCTCATCTGACGTGAATTTTTCATCGTTCTCTAGAGGAAAATTGCCAAGTTTTCGTATCAGAGAATTTTGGCCGTTCCTTCAACAAATACGTAAGAAAGTAACTTCGCTAAACAAAAAACGTACAGCAATTCGGACATTGGATGGTTCAGATACTGTTTATCTTATTAAAGCCATCACCAAATGCTCGGTTTCATCAGCGATGCTTCGTAATCAAAGTCTTAAGGTTGCTGTGTAAGCCCTCTGTTGTCGCTCGAACCCTCTTCTGAAAAAACAAATGTTCGATACTTGGAAGGCAATGTGAATATAAATCAGCTACTACCTACCCTGAGGCAAATCGTTATCGATTTCTCAACGAATCGATTCAAAAGGTACGTTGTAAATCTAATCAAAGGCGTATCGTTCGCGGTTTAATTAAATGGTATCGATATCGAATTCTAAAATGCTAACATTTGTTTGGCAGTCTTTAAATGCCGTAGAATAGAAATATATTTGAATGGTCATTAATTAATGGTATTATTTTAAACTTCAACTGGTAAGTTTTTGATAGATAAAATTTCACTCTAGTAATATAAACCGGATCATTCAATGCGTCACAGACTAGTAATCAAATGTAAACCGCCGAATCCTGATACAAAATTCCAATGGGCTATCTTTGCTTAAATTAGAGTGTAGATTTATGAGTTCTATATACGGATACACATGTTTGTTTACTAAGTGTTTTATTATGTAGGTATATATTTTAGGTATTTTTATTTTACAGTACTATAGTACTGGATCGCGAATGTTTACTGGCGAATTAGCGTGACATCCCAGATTATATTGCCAATTCAGACAAAATGTTACTTAGTTTAACTGACAGTAATAATTCTTAGTCGCAAAACGGTATCAGAACATTTTTATTTTTTAAAGAATACAACTCCGCACTCGGAATAAATCCTGTGCCGCAAATGGCTTTACAAACATTCAAACATATATTAGACATATGTTAGACTTAAACTTAACAGTGTGTGCATATTTCTCTTCTCTCTTTAGATCTTGTTTTATATAATGTTATATAAATGTATGTTTTGATTTATATGCCAAATAAATAAATATAAATGTTCGACGGGCTAGCGGTGTTCCATACTACTTAGAACCTAAACATAGCTGAGAAATTCTGAGTGGAAAGAACTTGGCTTACTCTCGGAGATATAAAGGCGAGATAGTACCATACTCGATGTTACGTTATCCATAACTTACTAAGCTTTACTTTCACTCGTGGTACGTCGATAAAACTACAACCAGTTGGCAAACCGCCAAAGAAGTTGCCATCAATAATAATGTACACGATTCGCACGTTTGATGCTTGAAGACGTATATTACTGGTTTATGAATCGGGCAAAAACCAAGACAGCGCGGCTCTGTTTTCATTTGAAGAAAGCATAGGTACTTCTTTAATAATATCATCCCTAAAGATGAAATTCTCACTGCTAGGCACGGGCCTTTTCTCAGTGTGAAAAGGATTAGACCATAGCCCACCACGCTGGCCCAGGGCGGGTCGGCAGATTTCACATTTCTTTGAGAAAATTATAGAGAACTCTCAGACATGGCTTCCTAACAATGTTTTCCTTCACCGTTCAAGCACGTGATAGTTAAGTAATGAATACGCAACATAACATCGAAATTTCAGTCCAACGGTCCCTCACTAGACTATTGCTGCTTTATATATACTCCTTCGCCAGAATGTAATAAGAGTAAATATAGTAACGATGATACGCCAGGACAGTAGCAAATGCAAATCGGTTGTCTCTGTCTACCCCATCGGGAAACTCATAGATCTTAGAAGCTCCACTCTCTGCAGGCATTAGGCACAAGGTTCTTTGCCTGCGGTCTTCTATAGGGTGGCGTTACTTCCCTAGCCGAGTTACTACAGTTTGTTTTTCCATCAGCGTACGGACGCCATCTAGACGTAACACTTTCATTATTAGGTTTCAATAGGGTAATTAAGGTAAGCTGACAGGTTCATTATTAGGTTTCAATTGGGTAGTTAAGGTAAGCTGACAGGTTAAACGTAATACCAGTTTATATTTTGCATTGTATAATAGTCGTACCTACAGTTCTGAGTGAGTGCCTGGTGATCCGTAACACAGGGTTTCCCTAGTATAGACTCCAGTCTCTCACAAAGGCTCATGATTCTATAAATATTTGTTTTGTGTCTACTGTGTTTTATGTATATTGTTGAGAACCTTTGTGAAGAGAGAAATAAATAAAATTATTATTATTATTATTTATTAATCGCTAGCTTTTGCCCGCGAATTCGCTCAGCAACAGTACAGTAGTTTTTTTCTGGATGTAAGGTACCCTGTGTCCTTTTTTATATCACTGACAACGTGTATGCGAAATGCAGCGTAACAAACAAGCACAATCACTTTTGCATTTATAATATTAGTTAATAAGGCTTTTCTTATTGTAGGGTAGCTTAGTATAAGGACAACCTTATTTAAAAATTGTCATTGAGTGTTTCTGTCTAAGAATTCCCAGTAGCAGCACGGCTTCTGGCACTGTGCCTGGGACAATAGGGTCGACTCATTACGTGGAACTAAAAACATAGTTGGCGAAATATATGTGTGAAAGACTTCTTTTTACCCCTTCAGAAATAGAGGTATGAGACTATGTATGTATGAAGGAGAAACAGTTCTTATTACTTACATTAGTTTTAAGTGAGTATCTCTATCTCTTATTCTTATTAACGCAGCGGCACACCGGTGGCCAGACACGATAGGTTTTTAATTATGTCTAGCATTCTACTCCTTAATACAGATTATTTAATAATCTAGCTAGGAGAACAGTGCAGTTCACTCATTAGATTGTAGATTAATTTAATATACTAACTAGAAAACAAGACAAAAATTGTACTACAATCCTTTGTTTTGATAAATAAACTTATTATATTATTATTATTATTCCAAGACTAGACAAGTTAAAACCGTTAACTATATACTGACAACCAACTTACGCCATTTTACACTCATTGAGTACCCATTAACGTATGAATCATCTTATCGACTTTAAGATGAAGTACATTTTCTTAACAACCTAAAAATAGTACGCAGTGCAATGAGTCGCTATAGTCTCGTGCACATTAGGCAAACACTACGCGACTCAACAGTTTTTGCTAACTGCAAAATTTAGGGATACTATTAATAAAATCTAAGGAAAAGAGAACATAAAATTGTTTATTTTTATTTTTTGTACGACTTATGTGGGAAACAAGTATACGGCGGTCTACCTGGTGGTAAGTGGACACCGTAGCCTATGGACGCCTGCAATACCAGAGGCCTACCACTTGCGCGTTGCCGACTCTTTAGGAAAGAAAGTGGGTAGGAGAAGGAGCGGGAAAGGGGGAAAGAGGGTAATTGGGCCCCCAGCACTCTCACTCACCAAACGAAACACAACAGTAATAAAAGGAATACTGCTATTTCACATCAATATTCTGTGAGAGGGTAGTCCTTCCCCGGTCGAGCCGGCCCCATTCATGCTGAAATCAGCGAGGCTCTACTACTCAGTAAATATTATTATAATGAATATGATATACCTATTAACTTTTTAAACCGCGACAGCACGCCGGTGGCCAGACATAACTAAAATATTTCTATTTATGTCTGGTATTTTAAGTCTTGACAGATTAATACACGAAGCGAAGACTTTGCACTCCTTTTTAAGTATATTGCGGCCATGCAATGCAATTGCAGAGAAAAATGTGAGATTTGGCATAGTTAAAGTTTATATGGAGAAGGAATGCAAAAAGCTGAATTTTAAAAAGTTACTAAGAAAAAAGGTACTTCTACTAGGTGACCACTAATATATTTTTATTTTTTTATTTTACTTGGATGGTCAAGCTTTGCCGCCTGATGGTATGCCTTGACCTATGGGAGTTTGTATTATAAGATGCATAGTTAACGCCTGGCCGCCGCGCCCTTGCAAAGCAACGGTAAAGCACAAATAGCTTACAGTAAAACGACGCGACCTTTTAGCGACAAAGATGCCCTTACCAGCTATATATTACCTATTTAAAGAAATACAATATTAGTAAGTCACTGAACTGAACTCAGGATCTAATTACAAAAGCTAGAAATATAGCAACGTACAAAATTTAAAATTCGGGCGCCATTTCCAAATTCAGAATGTCAGAATGACGCATTCAACAGACTGTTTGCCACAAATCATTTGCCTTGTACAAATACAGCTTGACGCATAAATGCATATGTAATTCTCATTGCATATAAACGCTTAGTAATTGTGCAACCGTCGCCTTGTGTGAATACTAAGTTAAACGGATCTGATACAACACTGCATAGGTAGTTACTTAGCCGTCTGTCGCACTGTTAGCGTGGAATCCATAAAAGACTTCTCGATCATAATAAGCGACTATTGGCATATGTTAATATACATACAAACATACATAGATTCACGCCTGTTTCCCAGAGGGGTAGGCAGAGACTATGGATTTCCATTTGCTACGATCCTGACACACTTCTCTGGCTTCATTCACTTTCATAACATTCCTCATATGTTAATATGACATACATAAATAGTTTCCTCGGAAGTGTAAGCAGAAGTTCATTACGCCAATAAATCACTAGCTAAGATTTTAAGTTCCAATTAATAATAGACGAACTTGTTGTCGCCTGTCGGAGACAATTCCAGACTCAGTGCTGCTACAGTGAAATTCTGGTAAAAATTATTTATGTATGATATATGAGGTCCGGACTAATCTATAAATCAAACCTTGTACCTCACCTCCTGGTAGAGCTATAGGCCCTTTGAATCGGACAGAAATGTTATTAAGGTTTCCAGTAAAAAAACTTCTAAATAGCAGCTCGAAAACGTGATTTCTCTCAGCCTACTTGGGGATAGACAGACTTGAGTCTGTGTTAATTAATAATAATAATAAATTAATATTAGATAGATAGTTCACGTTCTTGACAGAATACGGTAATACTCGATACAGTGCATTTAGTTCTGAGTTTCCAAACTAATTGCTTTATTATTCTCTTTAAAAAGACAATTCCCGCACAAGGATTTATGTCTGTGTCTCAGAGGATTTTACAAATATTCAAGCAACGGACGCAACAAACACCCAGATTCAGAACAACTACAATCTCTGGATCCCTGACCACCGGTAGCTTGAATCCTGTTCATAGTACTCAACTCTTGTACACTTTTTTTTTGTATACATACATGCATACATAAATTCACGACTGTTTCCCAGGGGTAGGCAGAGACTACGGATTTCCATTTGCTATGATCCTGACACACTTCTCTGGCTTCATTCACTTTCATAACATTCCTCATACACGCTCGCCGGTTTAAGGTGGTCTTAACCTGGCCTTTATCCAGAACGTCTCCGATCTGATCAAGAAACGTTCGCCTAGGTATATGTATACCAATAAATATTTATGTAAATATTTAACACTATAAACAATATATAATAACTATTACATAGTTCTAATAAAGGAAATAATAATTAGAACTAGTTTCCTTGAATATGGTCCGTTTTCCCCGCTGCTAGTCGACAGTGAGCAAGACGCCTTATTTAGACATTGATTTGTTTCTATTACTGCTTGTTAAGTTCTGTTTATGGGTTCGCCAATAATGTAGAGCCTGTTAATACAATATATCGAAGCTTAAACATAAGCAAGCCGCTTACGGAATAACCACTTTTGTGAATAATGAACAGTTACAAATTTATTGACGTCGAACGAAAAATCCTAATTAGCCTTACTTGTGTACCAGTTTCAACAGCATATGCGTTTCGATTATATCGATTATATTCAATTAGATCGATTGTATCGATCGGCTTGGTTATGAGTTTAATGGCCAAAGTATCTTAATTCTAACTAATATTATTGTAAATGTGAAATTGAGTTTGTTTGTTTATTACACTTTCACGCCTAAACTACTCGACCGACCATCATGAAATTTCGCAAACACGTTATTAGGGGAACAGAAAAAGACATAGGATACCTTTCATCCAGAAAACAATACTGTTACTAATCTAACCTACAGTTACGCGATAGCGAAGCCGCGGGCAACATCTAGTAACAAATACAATAGCTAAGCACACCTGTGAAACACAAATAACGACAGCCCTACAAACGTACAGCCGATAGTATATTACCCTATCTATCTTGAACGCTATCTGTTATCTGTTCGTATCTCTATCGCTACTGTGAGTTCATGATTCATCGCTGTATCGCGTGCGCCTCTATCTGGATGAAAACTGTACGTTCAACACTT
This sequence comes from Catocala nupta, assembly GCA_963675205.1. NCBI lineage: Eukaryota > Metazoa > Arthropoda > Insecta > Lepidoptera > Erebidae > Catocala > Catocala nupta. Next base: position 8,250,328 of record OY776095.1, on the reverse strand, counting down.
GAATGTTCCGTGTAAGAGTACTTGCACACCAACCTGTGTCTCAATTACAACGTATATTATCAGCCTGTTAAAGAACCTGCTTCGGTAATTCATTGATAGTAAATGTGACTGCTGAGCAAGAGATATTGGGTTCGTTCTATTGTATTCTATACATCTTATAACTTAGTAAAAAGATATACTATACCGCAGACAACTTCTTCAGCTAACTGTTTTTAAGTTTCTCGAGTTTGTTTTAAATCTTTACCGAACTCCGTTTGCACGATAGATAGTTATTCTACATAATTATAGTACTACAATGCTACATACAAAATAATTGTATTATTTTTTCTTTTATCACCGTATTTACTCATTTTGAACTCCTTTGTTACTCTCTTATTATACGCGATATATAGCCGATGATCGATATCTCAAGGAAAGCAATTAATTATAAGAGTGAAACTCTATTTTACCATTTCTCCTATCTACTCTATTTTACCTGACCCGCAATACTTCTACCAAACAAACTATCTTTCGTCAAACATTTACCAGATTTTTATTGCCCATAGAGCTTATCTTATCTTATTAGCGAACAGTATCGTCACGAAACAGAAATTTCTACAGAGATAATACAAGAATACTTTAGCAGACGCTTTTGAGATGATGCGGATACGAAATAACCCGAGCTATCGGCTAAGGATTCACTGTAAACATCGGTGTGTTCGAAGCTTAAGCTATAAAACTATTTTATAGTAGGTAACGTTAGGATTGTATTATCGGCGATGGTATCTCGCTGTTTGTGAAGCCGGCGAGCGTCGCGCGGAAATGTTACTTGTTACACCTGACAACGGGAAATATATTCGCTATTGCTGTTATTAAGTATGCTATATACTAAGTATATAAGCGATTTGTTCTGATTTATATGTTTTCTGGAGTGCGAATGTATGGTCAGCGATATGAGTCGATAGATAAACTGTCGTAAGATTTTGTAGTAAAGTATACAAAATCATTTATTTATTATTTTAGGAAAGCTTACAGTTTAATAAGTACATTTGATTAGTTACAATTAAGATACACATGTTGCTAATTACAAGCTTTCACATCATGCTCAATGTATTCTGATAACTTGACAACAATAATAGTTAAAGGGGAAACATTAACTACCAATTAATAAGGACATTTTAATTCATAAAATGGTTTAACAAATTTATTCAGTGTTTAGCTACTCGTTTCAACCGAATTTCACGTTTTAGTCTATAGGAACAGCACATACGGACTCATTATTTAACCACGTTGCAGGCGGTGTATTACGGCTATAATACGGCTTTAATAAAATAAAGACACATGTGGACATAAAATAACCAATTTTCATGTATGGCATTAGACATTTCTATTATTAAAAATATATTCACAGAAATCGAAATCGCTTTGGTCGCCTTAGTCAATATTATTAAAAACTTACAAACACAAACTTCCCCTAATTTAAAAGTAAATTAACCTGAAGCCAAGTGCAGCAACTTTAAATATTATATATACATTTAGAAAACGAGAACTTATGTAAAACATTAATTAAACATTCAGATAAGTGTTGGTCTGTGCTACGGTAGTAAAGAAGTTGTAGTAAACGAATTACTTCATAAATAATATCTCTGGCTCTTAACACTACTAGGGCTGTCGCGTAATTACGAGTCAATTACTATTAAATGTGGCAAGTTCACAGAAAGCCCTGGTAATATTCTTACGGCCTTTTAGGCAGGCGTAAGGCAAAAGGTAGTCCTTTTGTCCTAATTCCTTACTAATATTATAAATGCAAATGAGTGTTTGTTTGTTACGATCTCACGCCTTAACTACTCTACTGATAATCACGAAATTTTGCATACACGCTGTCAGGGGTACGGAAAAAGTCATAAGATTTACCCAAAGAAAAGTACTGTTGCTAAGGGATAGCTAGTTATATATAAGGCTAGGGCTCTAGAATAATAAATTCTTGACGTCGCTCTCTGCTGTTTAAATATTAAATATGTTTTAGGAGTTTGGTTAAAAGACTCAAAAATATCACAAAGTCACATCCGACGTCAAAGTGTTGTCTTTAAACTTAAATATTTTCCAAGCTTCTAAAGGAGACACTGTATGTTAGCAGGGAGACCGATTCCTACGGCACTAATACAGTAATTCCGTTTTTGAAGAACTAGCTATATACGAGTAATACCTCTATAAGCAAGCAAGTCCTTTGCAAGTGTCCTTAGTCTATAGCAACTGCTAACAATCAGACGGGCCGTAAACCTGTTAGCAACTAAAGTAATATAAACAAACATTTATATTAACTAGATTCTAACAAAACAAGGTGAAAATAGTACCGACGACTCCTTTAAATAGCCAAAAACTTGCAATACCGTTGGATTTTACAACTCATATTTGCAAAGCAACCAGACCATTTTTGGAACACTCCTTTTATAATATGTGAAAAGAAAATGAAACACGCGAGCAAAGAAAAAGAAAAACAAATTACAAAACTCTTAGTTAGAAAAGGCCGAAAATAATTATAACGAACACAAACGAACAGCCCTGGAGCACGTCATTCATAAAGGGTAGTCTGAAAGGGCCAGTTTAATAAGTCGAAGCTCATTAGTTTGAGAGGCTCTAATGATAAAACGTCCGAACGTTTTGCCTAATTATACTTCATTCATTCACTCCGTACGTTCACATACGTGTCCTTTTCATACGCGATGAGTCTAGACTAACTCTAGCTTAGACCTTTTGTGGTTTTACTTACATGTGTAAAGACTGCTGTGAAACGGACCTTCTCCTTTTAGTGTTCTTAACAATTTAGTTGATATATTTCGTTTGTATGTACACGATATTCATATAAAATATTAGGATTGGTTATATTTTTAAAATGGTTTTGGAAAATGCGGATCCAACTAATTTCTGCGAAATGAGCTGATTTTAATTAAATGTAAATTGTGCATTTGTCTAAAAGTGTTCGATTTCAAATGAAGAAGCTAAATGGAGATGCCAACATAAGAAATTGTATTTAGAAATGTGTATAGGCAAAAGCAAATATATTAATATACATTTTTTGGATAAATATCTATAAAACCGTTTTAGCTCAAGGTCAACAATATTAACAATGCGTGCCTAGAGCTTTTAATTAACATGTCCTACTGCAGTATGATAAGAAATTAAGGCAAACGAATGTACTTGGTTTTAATTTCTCAGCTTCTTTGGCATCATTTCACTTTAAAGTGAAGTTGAGGCCAGCATACAAACACAACAAATCCACACTCGTGCAAAACTGATACTATCAACACAAACGCACACATACACAGAGTTACACATAAGAGATTCACTCATACATATTTAAAAAGTTGCTCAACACTTCCTCGAAAGGGTTATGCTCAAGTTCGGCGTCTCTCTACGTGACAAAATCCGTAACGAGGTAATCCGAAGAACTGAAGTAGGTATGCCTTTGTAGTCAGAAAGTTCAAGTGGCAATACGCAGGTCATATACGTACGCTTAAGGACCGATAACCGTCAGAGTAGAAAGCTTCTCAAACTGCGGTTATAAACAGAAATGCATAGCATAGACAAACAACTTCTATGTTTTTTTTTTACGGTTGCATTTACTACTTGTTGCGTAGTTGCTCTGATTATGGCTAAGGGCCTCTGTTTGTGCCAAACTAGTAGTGCTTACACGAAAAAAATGCATTATAGAAAATGTCACTTACAAAAGTAACAGTCATCGGATTTAGATAATTAATGGATATAAGATAGATCGCTGTATCAAGGATGTATCTATTGGTTTATTCAGCAAATCATTGTTCTTCCAACCATCATTGCTAAAAGTCGCAACAGCATACAAATACCAATCTGTGCGATGGTACGCTAAGTATGCCGCATGGTGCTTGCTATCACCAATTACCTTCTAAATAGTATCAAACTATCTTATAGGCATCCTATAGATATTAATAACAGCCAATAAGGAGTGATTATCGTTACTGCCTAAAGATAAACGAGATTGCTAACTATTTTAATTAGTATTGTATATTTCCTCAGAGCGCATGCTATCATCTTATTAAAATCTTAACAATAGCTGCTTGGCAGATCAGCCGTTAAAACGTAATAAACATACAAACAATTTTTTGCATGTTTATTACCTATTGGCAAGAAAATATGTATAAATAAAACTCAATTCGAAAGCATACTTACTTTAGAATTACATTTTGTAAGAAAAAGAAGACTATATATATTTCATTTAAATTGAAACAAGCGTTAAAACATTAATAATTCCATGGAACATAGGAAAACGTCACTTAACTAATATAAAATATTAATAAAGAATACAACGTGTACCAACGGACAGATCTTATCGTGTGATATATAGCGACAGCCCGCTGACTAATGTCATTCTACACACTAAAAAAACATTATAAACATACCACGAACCCATCGAAGATATAGATTTAAAACTCATTTTTGCATCCATTACGGAGTTTGTACGGCAGCAGTTCATAAACTACACGTAAAAACAAATAATGGAGTTTGAAGTCGTAAATTATATAGTGTTCGTGCATATCGTAATGCGACACCCAGTGATGTCCAGTAGTCGGGGCATGGTCGCACGATAATATCGATATTAGATCGCGTCGAGTTTTTATTGGTCATCATTTTGTTTTCAAACTTACCTGTTTTGACTGTGCCGTTAAAAATGTTCACCCATTTTATTACATGTCCTAAATCGATGCAGCTTTTATGAAAGTATCGATATCAAAAGATTATAAACATTGAGTTTTGAAACGGCAGCTAGAAGTTAAAAGCTGTCGTAAAACTAAACGGTTGACTGTTCTATAAGTTATAAACACAAATTTATTATGAACATCACACTTATAATATGGCATATTTTAAACTTTATTGTTTTAGAATTGATTAAATATTACAGAGTTGGCGGGATAGCCATGAAGGTTGAGCACTATTGACGTCTTCAAGTTATACATAGATGGGTCATAATCGCGTAACACGCAATATGTACGCTGTAGGATGTGTAGAGTTCTATAAGAGTTGATTTGCGGGGGCCGTGCCTTTAAATATTTTGGCAACTAGTCTCAGTCCAATTGCTAGAATATAGGACAAAAAGGAACCTGTTATTATCACATATGGATGGAGAAACAAAAACTGGCACTATACGAGATCATGGTTGTTCATTCAATATAGTTTTGCCTAAATGTTGGATTTTACGTAAAATATTAAACAGTGCCTTATTGCTTATACAGCAGATATTTGCTGCGATCGTAACATCGAGAGTTCGTTTCCTGGACCAAGCTAAGGATTATTAGCATTTACTGTTATTAAAGCTTCAGTATCTACAGGGAATTTCGACTGACCTATCTGGTAGACAATAAGCTTAGCTGACACAGACAACAAATCTTGCATGGCCTAATGATAAGCATACCTACTATGTTATTTTGATACCTTTAGTTCATTTTAGTTTAACTAAACACAATAAAACTAATTAATCAAATATAACGTGAATTTATCTCCTTCATTACACTTAATCAAATACAATTTACTCCAGACATATTTAAATAGCCACAAATACATAATTAAAGTTCCATAAATACTCGCAAAGACAGACTATCATTAATTAGAAATAGTGCTAGAGGAAGGCTAAGGACTCAATTACTGGTGGTATAACTGGTATTAATGAGCAATGAGTCCCCCGAGGCTCACCTCTAATTACTGAGACGAAGCCAAATTATTTCAACTAACTTTGTGTAATTATTCTAATCTTAATTTGCATTTATTTATTTCAAGGAGTAGGGTTGACTTGCAGGCTGTTAATGCAGTAATTTAATTACTTTGAAGTCCGTCTTTGTCTGTCTGTATGTGTAACCGTAGCTCTAAAACAGGTGAACTGATTTTAGTGTAAAACTTGTTGTTTAAAACTTCATTTTAATATTCGTATTAAAATATGACTTTAATTACATAAACAAAGCAACAATTATAATTTACAACTTAACTAATATTAAGAAACCTAACCACTTATAAATAAAACATGAAAGTAACAAAATATGGGACTATAAATCTAATATAAAGAATGGAAATGGCAGCGTTGTAAAATTCCTCAGCATCGCTGTCGACCGCAAAAGTGCCCAGAAGACTGGCAGCATTGCGACGTTGAATAACAATGCTGATTCTTTGAGCTAAGAAAAGTCCAGCCTTCTGGTCACGCGAAGCGTCGATTAGCCGCTTAGATATATCTCTGAAAAGCGCACGAGCGCCCGGACCCCATGAACCTAGCGTCTCCATCCCAAACGACTCAAAAACGTAATTACCAATTAAATTACTGTATTTGCGCCGTTTGAGGTTTCCGCCGCTACAGCAGCAGCACTGGCACAGCTCACCGTGTTCGGAAGATGTGATGGCGCAAAGGTGGCGACACATGTGGCGTCCCACACCAAAGATCTATCCATTTTCCAAGGTAACAAAGACATACCATCGGGTCTCTTCCCATCGTCACGTACCAAGCCAATGGGTTCTAATACAGCTGGTACGCTGATAAGAGCACGACGGATAATGTCATTAACGTGAGCGTGTCGTGAGATACGACCAGCGCTTCTGCTGCAGGACAGCCCATGGTGTCCGAGGCTATCGACGGCTTCTCCGAAATGACAGCGATGCGGAGAAACACACGGGGCACCTAAGCGAAGACAGGTGGCAAGGCGGAATGTTGTATCGTCCAACATTGTACCTGTGTTGGACGATGGAAGAGCCTGAAGCCATAAACCCGATTCCTATTCTCCCACAGCCAGCAAACGTGCGCGTTCAGCATCACTTGTATGATGTAGTAAAAAGATTTTCTCTTACCGTGTTGCATAGCGGCCCATCCCACTGCCTTTGGGAGAATGGATTGGTAGGCAGATCAGTATTTGGACAAGCTATTTTCCAGGCGTTCACGGCGTCGGTCTTACACAACACTTCTGAACTAACCACTGTGGGTGCCAGAATGTACCTGGCTTATTCTTCCGTGCTGTAGACCGAGGCCAGGAACGCCGGTATTAAAATATTATATACAATTAGTACGCCAGATATTTAAAAACATAGTCCCAAAATAAATTACGCGACGGTATTTATTTTTATACAACAATATTTTTTGTATACCTATCATATTATTGATAATAATTTACTTTGTGCCAGAATTTCCTGTAACTACATCGTACAGGCGACTTTATAATCAACTGGTACATAATCTATTAAGTACAGAGTAGGATATAGATCAAGCAACTGCACTACGGTCAAGTGCTGGATGGGTATACATTTTGACTAAATATTGTACATACTTCGGTACTGTCGTCGTTTATAACTATCCTTATTTTTTATAATAGTAATCATATCTAAATATTCTTTAAATTGATATACATGCACCTCTAACACAAATATATTTATATGAACAACGTTTTGTAAGAGTAGAATTAGAAGGAAATAATAAATAGAAAAGTTCATAGATTTATATCTCCTCTTTGAACCAACATCATAAAGCTTAAAGATTTTAACCGACCAAAACATACTGACTCGCTTCCGACATTAGTTTAGGCGACGCAAAAGCAACTATGGAATTTAATTCATGTTACTTACAATAATAGTTGCTCAGACGTTGCATGTGCGTAGCCAACTCGTTTTCATTGAGGCCCAATCTCTATATACAAAAAACGAGTTCTTTTACTACGGACACTTAATTTTAGGCACATATTTTATGAAAATCTGTCCGTAGCTAAATTGACATGTTTCTTAATATAGGAACCAGGTCTAAGATAGATTTAGTTATTTCATTTACTATACGGCCAGGAAAAGCAGCTACCGTTAGACTGCCACGCAGAGGTCTCGAGTTCGATCCCAAGGCGATCTCTGACTCTTCGAAGTTATGTGCGTATTAATTAGTTAACTATCGCTTGCTTAAACGGTGAAAGAAAACATCGTGAGGAAACCTGCATGTCTGAGAGTCCTTCAAATTGTTCTCGAATATATGTGAAGTCTGCCCACCCGCACTGGGCCAGCGTGGTGGACTATGGCCTAACCCTTCTCACACTGAGAAGAGGCCCATGCCCAACAGTGGGACAGCTTAATACAGGGGTGATATTATTATTATCACTAGCGGTCGCCAAGTGATCGAAATTCAACCATAATTGATTTAAATTTTAACTTTGGTCGTTATTAAGGTTTTATTATCTATATAACTATTCCCTTATAATAACATTTCACGGTACTTAAGATATGTAACCATAGTTACGAAAAATTATACGACATCAGCCGAACAATGCCGAAATACTACGAACGATTCGACTGCGTGTGTCAAATGCATGTTTGTGTGCGTGTAGTGGTTTTCATTAATTTAATGTATGTCTAATGCAGATTTTATATAAATATTAGGATTCGCCACTTCTTCTCCATATAAAGTTTAACTGTGCCAAATTTCATACTCCTCCGTCCACGCAATTTTCGTAAAAAGGGGTTCAAAGTTTCTGCTTCACATATTAATATATAGATATATACGGCCAGGTTAGACAGACATGTGACACTAACCCCTATTTAGATTACATTTAGGTACTATATAAAGTCTATGGCCGTCTATTAAGATTCTCCAAACTTCACTTAGAGACCTAACTAAAACTGACTGTGGAACACGTATCACTATCTCTTAACGAACATAATGAATTCTAAAACCAAAGAATCAGCTACCATTACATATTAAACTTTATAAATAGGAAGTTAGAGAACACATTTAAATGACACGACATCATATGAAGATGTAGTGCCAAATAGTTGGTAATTTATCTACATTTGAAAATGAAACCTAAGTCCTTTGTAGTTAAGGTTTATAGTTGAAGGATAGCAAGATGCTCGGATATCAAGTGTTAGGAACTAAGTAATCCAGATCTGTGACAGAATTAGTTGCTAATCAGTTGATTTGATCTCAGTTTGTCGTTGTTCCATGCGACTGAAACTGCGACTGCGACTAATTGCATTTGCTGTCAAAACGGCCATCTAAACTGTCAAAATGTTTATAAACATTGTTACTTTCGTTATGTTTGGACGCTATTTATATTTGTTATACTTACTCACCATTTTTATGGTAATGTTGTTCTTAATATAGATTACCTCGTTCTTGGGATGAGTTTGTTGGGGCTTCTGGTATTTGTTAGCTCCCAATAGTATATAGTTTATTATGAATTGAGATAATAGTTTAACCTACTTGACTTTTAACTGGTTTGGTCCAACTGCTAATAAAGAAATCCAATTTTATGTAATAAAACTAATCATAATAAAAATAAAACTCGCGTTACTATTCCTTTAGAAAAAGTAGACGATTAAATGGTGCAGTAACGCTTTGGAGAATGCACCTACTGCCAAACCAACAGGCCTGAAAGAACTTAACTTTCTTTAATGATTTAACGAACGTTGAAACCGTACCCATCACAGGAACACAACTTTGATTAACTGTTTTATTTTTTTATCCATTATTATTGACCTCATAACGTGGATATTGTCTCCACAAGACCATCACATCTATTCAAGCAATTCCAAATTCCTTATTACTTTTATACAATTACAATTACAAATTGTCTACAAATTGCTTGTCAATCATTCCCAGACTTTTCTTCCCACAATCAACTTAAACTTATGTTGAATACTAAACAGTAAACATTCCCTCTCATTTAGAACTTAAATGCTTACAAAATACCTTATAATTCTCAACGAATGTTGGCTATAAATATGTTAAAAATATCGTTAGTATCGGTGTATTGGAACCACCGTTACATTACATTGATGAATAATTCGCCGCTTACTTCATAGGTTCTTGTTTCAATACCATAAATTTGATGGCTGTTTCTTATGTACTGAGAATAAAATTTGATTTAATAAAACAAACAAGATAAGATATTTCTAGATATTAACATGCAACTATAAACATATAGAAGTGTTGGTCGCGATCTGAAACGGAATGAAGATTTTCAATTATATAAATATTCATTTTCACAAGATGAAATATCTGAGTATTATGATTCAAGATAAATAAAAGTGTCTTCGTATTTTATAATAATATTAGTTACAGTTTTAAGTCAACCGAATAAACCCTAATTAACTAAAAACTGAATCCAATATTTAGGCAGCGGTAGAAAAAATAAGGGACATAAGAGGACTGAAACTAGTGAACTTAGGAAGTGTGGAAGTGTTAGATTATTGATATTGTTCGACTTTAACTGCAAAAAAAAGCAAATGCACATTCTTAGTACGATAGACTCCTGGCTATTGAGTAAGAAGTATATCGTATTAGGCATGAGCAGCGTTATTCTTATTTACTCTCTGAATACAATAATTAATAATAAGTGTATTAAATAGATGCAAGTATGTCTGTTACTATATATTTCAAATATTTGGCAAGAATGCAGATCAGCACGTTGTTTTTGATTGGTTATCCAAAACCCTCTATTCGTCCTTGCTTGTGCGTGTGGTCTGATTGTGTAGCAAGCCTATTATTTCGAAATCCAAGCGTCTAGACGGCGCTGCGAGTAAGCTCAATACATAAATGAACAAATATCTTACATGACCAAGATATATTACTTAGGCTAGTAAATCTCCAGACGTTTCCTGCTGCATTAGTGTGAGTTATTCGTATCAAAATAGTGCGTTATCGGCTGGTCGGCGCCGGCTGACCCGAGATAACGCTTTACGTCATACGCATATAGGATACCTAGATGGTACTGAACCGTGCCCGCTTATATCCGTATGGTTCAAACGTTATTTAACGTAACCAACGCTTGATAGACAAAGCAACGATTTGACGACAAACGTAATAAGTAATAACAGGGCATAAAAATTGTAAATCGTGAGGAGTTTTAATTAATCACGCCACTATTATTTTTGCCTGTAATAATCAAAATATAGTTAGTACAGTTCTATTTTTGTACAACCAAAGTACCAAACAAAAGCCTGATGGTAGGCCATAACCGTAGCGTATAGTTTGCAATCCTACGACTGTACAATGGCATAGTGGTTCAAGTGGTCGCCTCGTCACTGCCACTGCGCCGTGTGTTGTGGATTCGAATCCTACACGGGACAAAAATTTGTGTGTACCACAAATAATTGTTCTCAGGCGCGTGCGCTTCATACAAGCAAATAAGCACTGCATGCCCTAGGCCGCTGGCTTATGTAAATCTATATAATCGAAATCTATTTATTAAATACTACAATATAATATACAGATATATATACACACAAAAACATTTATAAATGAAATGTAGTGCCCTCGCAGAGGTTTCGGGTAGGGCGTGCGTAAGTCTAGATGTTCTTTGTGTCCGTTGTTTGAATGTTTGTAAAGTCCCCCGCGACGCAGGATGTAAATATAGCGCCGGAAAGTCTTTTAAAAAAATACTTTGTTTATCTATCACTGTATTGTCAAAAAAGATTCTGTGCTGTTAGCTCAGAACCAGAGAACATACTGACCTTTCCAACACACCGTATCTTATAAGAGATTAGAAATCCTATTCGCACCAGGAACACAAGACAAGTTTATGTGGCTCCAATCTTTTGTAGGGTGAAAATACTCTAGTAAAACTACTTCAGTGTCAGCGAAAGTCCTGGTTTAAGCGAGGATTCTGTTTTAATATCTGTGAGACACTTTGTACTAGGTATTAGAGCAGATAGGTTAACTAAAAAAAGGGGATTATCCACAGTTATTAAGAGAGTAAAATCTGTGATATTTCAATTTAAACTCAATGGTGGAAATTCGTCACTTATTTTAGTTTAATATATGTTACGACCCTAAAATTGAAACACCGTTCATTGCCACACTGTGTTAACTTAATGATACATAAAAGATTTACAGCAAGTCCCTACCCATACATAGTTACGTAAATCGTATTCGCCACGAATGAACAATAGTCAATTATTTTGTACCAGCAATATAATTTTATTGATATTGGAATTGAGTGTCATGTAAACATCAATTTCATATGTATGAAGTATAAACGACTGTTTATTTGGTTGGTAACTTGGGCCTATATGATCTCGGGTTCAATTGCCGGGCGAGTAAGGTGGGTTTTTTTTCTTTTCAGATTAATTTTTTATACAACTAAGCTGGTAAACAAGCTTAGGTACGGCCCACCTGATGGTAAGTGGTCACCGTAGCCTATGGACACCTGCAACAACAGAGGCATCACTTGCGCGTTGCCGACCCTTTAGGAAAGGAAGAAGAGAAAAGGAAAGTGGGAAGAAGAAGGAGTGGGAAGGGGGAAAGAGGGTGATTGAGCTCACTCATTCACCGAACGAAACACAACTGTAGGAATACTGCTATTTCACGTTGATATTCTGTGAGATGGTAGTCCTTCCCCAATCGAGCCAGCCCGTTCATGCTCAAATCAGCGAGGCTCTACTACCTTTAAAATAGTCTAAAGATGTACACGGTTATAGGCTTAACCTCCTGTTGCTTGAGACTTAAAACCTACCTGGCGAAATGAGATAACACACCTCCTTTAAGTATTAATTGTCAAGAGCTGGGCGTGATTATTGCATATAAATGTACAGCCATTTCTTAGGCACGTTAATCTACTTAATTAAGTAAACATCCAAACTTAACTAATATTATACATACGAATGTGAGTTTATTTGTTACGCGTACCTTACCTTATCAACGCGACCGATCATCACGAAATGTTGCATACAGGTTGTCAGGGATATAGAAAAGAACATAGGGTAACTTTCATCCAGAACAACTGCACTGCTTCCCAAGGATAGTTTGTTCTAAACAAACTATCAAACCTCCATTAACGAGAGCGAAGCCACGAGCACGATCTAGCAATCATATAAAATATATTTTACGCAAAACAAGTAACATGATACCTACTTGATATCTGCCAACCGGTCCCAATACTAAAGATAATGGGTTAATTTTTGTTGTGTGCCTACATTGTTACTGATAGTATTAAATGTGTTTGTTTATCAGTCTTTTGCTGATTAATGATACAAGCGCTGGGCGCTAATATCATACTGGGTAATGTGTAGGTTGTTTGTTGAATTAAATTGCTATTAAATTCAAAATCTACACATCAAATTTTTTTTATTTTGTCAGCACATCCAAGCAAGATCACTTCTAATGATACGGTCACCCATTTACATGCAATTTATAGTATTGTTTTCTTAACTTGGTAACTGGCTATGTTGTTTATAGTTTCTGCTCCGCTTCTTTGGGACGCAGCTCGATGTTAAGCTTTAATCTAAACGGTCATAAACGGGTTGACGAACGAAAAAATATTTTCAAAACGGACTGCATAAGTTTGCATTGAATAATGCAGACTATTCAGTTTGCTTTAAGATATTTGTGGGTTTCGCTTTTTAAAAGTAAATAATTACTAAATTATAGTAAGTATAGTATTACAGTCAAATCAAACTGTTAATGTCTTAAAATATATCGCGTAAGAAGATAACAATTTTATGTCTTTTTAATTGATAAATGCAAATATCTAATATTGAAATATTTCTCAAAGCTCATATATAAAAAGCTTTATATACCTAGCTATATGACTTATCAACCAAATCTCGACTGTACATAAATTAAATATCGTCAAAAGTAATAAACTTGTAAATACACAACGAAAAATAACATACAATACATTAACCTTATCTAAAATATATTAGCATAGACACTCAATTTATTAACAGTTTACTGCCAAATAATTATATGGAACGATTGTCTGACCTCTCGCTCAACCCAATCTAGCGCCACATAATAGATACAGATAATATTAAATGTACACATCGTTCGTCTAGACAACCCACAAGATACACTAATGTGAAAACAAAAACTGATGAAGATAAACAAACGGGTGAAGCAATTAAACTAAGTACTGAAAACATCACGCTAATTATATTGACTCACGGCAAAGATAGTGAGAGCGATCCATTATTTTTTATATAATTGTATATACATACCTCTGTTTGTTATTATGTACATATTGTCATATAATCACATATGGAGACGCTATTTTTATTTTTGATTTTTTAATAAAGGACGGCCCTAGGAATAATTGCTTTGTCGCGGAGGCTTTACAAACTTTCAAATTGTATACAATGAACAAAACTCAAACCAACGATTTGTGGATCACACAAATATTTTGGAGCCCTATAACGAGCCACTACAACTACTTAAACTATATCACTACAACATCCGTGCAGTCCACATCCCCGCAAGAGTAAGCAATACTTCGAGCTTAATGTCAACAGATCACATTGCCAGAAGAGGTATCTATTTCTAACGCTGGCCGTTCAATGAGTCAAAATCCGGACCGTCACAATCGGATGGAAACATAAGCTTAAACGGAACCAATGCGACTTATTTATGTGAATGTAGGCAATCTTCAATATTCTCACGCGAATGGCATTTTAAATATTAATATAATCTCAAATACTTATTTATAAAATGTTTAATGACGGAGTATCGATATATTATGAAAGTTGTGGCAACATGTTATGGTACCTAGTGTAAAAATGACACACGATGAGCAAGCCCAGTGGCAGACTTTGTAAAGTATAAATCTCACGTCAAGGTATGGATTGGCAAGCTTATATTCAAGATACACAATAGCGTATCCATGAATCTTGTTTATTTAGTACATCACTATCAAGTAAAGGTGTTAGGATTGGTTCATCAACATCATAATAGTAACGTAACACCCATTGCTGAGCAAATACCTTCCCCAACGATTGCCACGACGCGGCGACGGTCGATTCACCAGCACATGCATCCCATGGAATTGGCCACATAAAAATTGTTATGTGTATACATATGTATCTATTTACTTTAACGAATATGCAAACTCGATTGGTGCACATTGTAATAAGATTACTTTTAAGGATTTCGTGATCTACATATGAAAACGATCTAGAAAACACGTCTATGAAAGATACGCAAAATCGCACACAGTTACGTTTTTGCGACTGGATTAACAGGCAATCAACTTTATTTTATTAATCAAACAAATCAAATTAATATTTATCCTTTAGAACCGGTCGCAATTTTTAAAATATTTCTGGTATTTAAAACAAAGCAAACATATAGTTTATAGTTCTATAAAATCTGGTTGAATTACAACAAAATTAACTTCTCTTTAATAAGTAATCAACTTAAAATGATTGAAACGTACTGTCAATTTCATCAATAAACTTAAAACAATTAAAGTAATAATCCGAGGTTCATCTAATAGCTTTAATCTTAATTGTGTTGGCACGTCTAAGTGCTCGGAATCGCTCCGATCGCCCGCGTCGGCGTCGGCCGAGCAATTACTTACTACTCCAACTCGCCCGGCCGACACTTAAACTTCGACTATTAAGTCATTAATATTATGTACTTCCAAACCGTCACAGTTATACGCCATAGTTATTGGGAACAAACCAATAACAATAAAATGTTATTTTTGAACTTTGCGGTTTGCACACTCAGGTTTTATAGACGATTAAATTATTAAGAATCTAGTACCTGCCACGCAAAGTTAAAAAAAGGTGCTCAAAAATAAACCATAAGTATCGCTTGATTTCCACAGTTAGAGCTGTTCCTATTTATTTTACTGTAATGTTCTTAAATAAATCCAACTAATGTGATTCATAAAATAAAAACAAACCTACATAATCATTTAATGATTGCATTCTTATTCCTTTTTACGTTTACACTCGTGTACACTTCAGTTGGCAACACTAAACCTTGATTTGCCAACAACAATAAATAAAGTGACATTACGGCTTTAAATACATTATAAATCACACCTTTACGACTCATTCACGAACATAATAGATTATTTGCAAAAGGAAAAGGAAGTGGTCCCTAATGCGTGCCCTGCGAGACACCACAAGTTGTGACGCCTAAATAAATACGAATGCGTTTTGTTGGATTGTGAGAATTGATATTTATGATCGAAAAAATGGCGTCCCGCGGAGGGACAGCTGCTCGGGCCCGGGGGATAATGGAGAGCCTTTAAAAATTATGTTTTTGAAGTCGAACGACGCATTTGAATCAAAATTGAAAATCATAAAGAATATGTTTAGGAATTTATAAAGTAACGATTATTTTGTGCTTTATTGTAATTTAATCGGTGGGGATAATGTTTCAATGTTTGAGATTGGACAGTTAAATGCTAGCTGCTTTTGTAATACAGTGCTCCGGACTTGTATTAAAACATAGATCTTGTTGTTACGATGCTTGCATAACATGATTTACAAGCGCTGTTATAACGATCAGATAAATAATTTACATAATACAACCCGATAGATATGATACCAAATCGTATCAAAGATCCTTAATATACAGAGTGTAGTCGAAATGAAACGTCGTAAAGTATTAGTGGTTGGATTTTATTGTCGGATGTACTTACAACCAAACAATGTCAATTTCGATAATGTAGCTTCTTAATTTTTCACTTAGTCATCTTAGGACAACATTGGACATAATGGTAGATATGTCTGATTTTGCACTGTCGAAAGTTATACACTACAGTGTTAGTTATTACCCTACAGGGTTGTAAAATAGTTCATCTACCTAATGAGAAATTCGCTGTATCGGTATTTTCCTGGATCATATTAACGAGGCGTGGCGGTGACAAATGCTACTGCTGTGCATAAGATTTGATTCTCGGTTTGGTGTGAAAGTGGTAAGTATTGCGATTTGGGTAGAAGACAATCAGCTCGCCCTCTATTAGATGAAATCTAAAATCATAACTGGCGAAATGCGGGCGAAATATACTTTTGCATTCCCTTTCAGCAATATAATATGTACATAGGTATGAGGCAATGCATGTATTAAAAACTATAACAAAATAAACATTTGAAAATGTTTTGTTAGCCACAGAGTGTACATTACAGTTTTAATATGTTACTGTTACACACACTATACACATAAAATAATAAACCTCATTATTGCATAGCTATAAACCTTTAAATAATTATTTACTATAATAGCAATATTATACTAAGAGTATTTACCCAACAATTTGTATCACATAATTTCATTTAATTTAACAGCAGGCTGCCGGGCCTGCATAATTTGATAGCGCCAAATATTTAATAAAATACCGGCAGTTTAACAAATGTGTATACCTTCTTGTAATATCTTACACCTACAGTATTAAAGATATACTTTATTTGTTCACAGGTCAAACGGCTCGTCTTTTACTGCGATTAACATATTGTAAGTATTTCATTTATGTCGTAGAACTTCCTGTTATTATCAAACAGGTATTCCAAACATTTGAAAACTACAGAAGATATATCAACCTACTCTTCAGCAATATCTACTTAATTAATACAAACAAACACTGGCTTAATATTGCCTCGCAATGAAAATCTAACCGGGCTCTCCTCGGTATCTTTAATTACGTATTAATTTGTTAATAACACCATACTAACGATAGTGCTAATTAATGCTATAATTCTATTTAGTAGTCATGGGGTAGGACAGTCGGTGCAATAACACGACAGTGACTCGTTAGCGACAACGCAACCTTTGATTCTCGCCGCGAATTAATAAATTCACTTCGTTATACACTACCTGCGTCGAATAATTTACATACAAATTAATACCGGCAAAACTAATAGAGTTCGCTACTATGGAATTTGGGCCTTTGGTCAATTTATTCCAATACTGGTTTTAGTATTACCAACGTCCTATGCATATTATTATGTTTCTCCTTTTCTATATTGATTTTACAGACAATATTCATCTCATCAATATTTGAAATTCGTTTATTTATAGCTCTAGCACTACTATTTCTAGAGTAAGACATAAACAATACAAATAAAACCCTTTTGTCTGTTTACACAAGAATAATTCTTGAAAGGTATTCTAAGACTATATCCAATAAGTGATTCTGAACGCAACTGGCCCAAGGGTATATAGACGTGCATGTATAAATAATCAATACAGCCTTCTAACAAGGTCGTACCTACAACATGAATCGTATGAGTCAATGGTAGGAGCTTTGGGTATTAACGATTCTATCAAAGCTCTCAGACCCGAAATTTATTATATCCCGTTTATTTTACAAATACTTCGTCTACCTGACTATAAAGTTAAATTGATTTAGTGATTAGTTTGTTTTAAGCGGCGGTTCAGTAAAACCTTTTTGTTTACTTTTTAGTGAAGAAATTCTGGGGATGTGTCATCCATTTTAAGTTATTTGTACGTATAAGAACCTAGTACACAGTTGTATAATGAAAATTTCAATTTCATATTATTAATCAGTGTATATACTATGTATAATAACAAGATTTTGTTCTTATTATAAAGTAATTAATTTGAATATGTAAGTAACTATAACCAATTCGAATATATTTAGTCCTAGTAGGTACTTTATAAATTAAAACAATTTTACATCTTACTTAAAAATATGATTGATATATGCATATGGACAAAAATACTAATTTCCAAATTTAAACACAACAAAAAATACCAGTTACCTATAACATAATAATAAACCTTTAAGAGGATCCAAACTTGTCAAACGGACATGACATAGACAAAATAAAGTTAAGAGTTAACTCCCACAAGTATATCCGATTTCGTTCGATTATCTCGAATGCCTTAGCAACGTAAACATTAAACACGTTGAGTAAAGGGGTGGCGTCACTGAAGACATGACGAATGCGTTTCTGAACAACAAAAACAAACACGACGACATTTTGTTGTCTATGTGAGGATGCGGGTGGACATTATATTTAATTTTTTCAACGTAACTAATGTCCACGGTGGTACCATTTGACGTTATCTCATAATCGTCTCGTTTGTAGAGACAATGTAGTATCCATTACGTATAAGTTTTAATTTATCATAAGTTATGATTAAACGACTGGGTTCAATACAATGATATGGATACCCTTTTATATTTTATCTGATTTGTGTTGATATATTAATTAAAATTATATTACAGCCACTACTAAAACAAACTATTAAATTATACAATATTTACCATAAAATTAAATTGCGTGGTATATACCATCACTCAATTTGTTAGAAAATAAATCTTCCAAGAATACTTGAAAGTCAACTTCTGTTCTGGTTGGTTCTGTCTGGTTTCAAGAAAAAAACAAAGTTAGAAACAATAGTGTTACTGTAAACAGTGACAATGACAATCGATTTCTGAAGGGGACGGGACGCAGAGTTGTTTGTTATAGAAATAGTCTGTGGTGTGCTCGATGCACGGTCTGCGCCACCCACTGGCGCACGCGCAGATGTACCAAATATTATTATGTTAAAACATTCTTACTAGTTGACTCACTTACAAGACTTTAGAGACAAAGAAACAAATGACATGACATTATTTATATGTCTTTTTTTAACGTAAATAAGTTTTGTTTCAAGTTGAATTAGAAGCATCTTGTTCTAATAGAAAGTTGTCGAAATCAGTAATATATTCAGCTTTTATGAGCACAATATACTCCAATCGATTGCATTTTTATCTCTAACAACTGGATACCACCAAAGTCTTTCGTGTTTTAAACAATTTTACCTACTCTAGTAATACTAACATCATTTTATAGCCTCTTCTCACACAGATCCAATACATAGATAGCACACTTAAAATTCATAATAAGCTCGTTATTGATAAAGTATCAAATGTCTTCAATTTAAAAAACATACAAATCGTAGATCAACCGAGGCTAATCACCGACGAGGCGTTGTTACGATCGTTTCAACTATTTATAATTTTTAATCTATAATGAAATCTGCATGCATAATGTACGTCATAAAAACAGTGAGGTGAGACCGAGGCTGCGCGCGCGCACCCGTGTGCCCACGCGCACCTATTGTACCCACCCACACCGCGTCAAAACGACACAACTTTATATTTACACTTACAAAACACATTCTCCTTCACAAAACCATATTTTGAATATGGAATTTGAAGGAAAAGCTAACGTGGTCAGGTTACACGTGACAATATTACTTTCGTTGTAAAATAACCAGTATACAACTCTACAGGGTTGTAATAAAGTTGAGGTGAAATGTAAACATAAAACTTGCTCGTAATGTAAACTAAAAGGAACAGACACCATTCACGTCCTGTCTCGGCCATACATAAATATCGCGTTAAATAAATCATCGGTGACATGTTTTGTGACGTTTGTATTTTTAGCTGTTCGATTGTAAATTGTCAGTGCCGTGTTTATTTTATGAGATGGAAAAAACGCATAGACTCTTTAGTACAAGATGTTTTGTTATCTAAAGGAATAGTAAGAAAAAGTTTATTAAGAAGATTGAGTAAGTTAGGTAGGCTAATTAACACAACAACTCAACATTTAACAGAACAGTTTGAAGAACCTATTTTACACTTACCTAATGCTTCTACGCGTAAAATAAAAATACATAAAGATACAACTACGTGTAAAGGATGAATAGTTACAATATTTATATGCATATCCAAAACGTGAAAGCAGTGAATTTGAACATATTGTGGACTCAAATACAAGCAATTTAACCAAAAACAACACTACGATGCGTAAACGTCACCCATGGCGTCTATCTATTATTGAATCCTAATCGCTCAATAAACTTAGCTACTAATTAGCTAATTTTACGGCGGCAATCAAAACCCGACACGCTATTAAGCTAAAATTACCACCGTACGCATGCATACTCGTAAACTGCCTACGACTGTACGACCAATCGTAAAATGGATTTAAGCAAACCAACCGCAGAGTGACCGTTCCGCCTGCCATACGGCACCAACCCGCCATTTTTTGCTCAGAATGTTCAGACTACCCTCGTCTTTTTACATTTCTGAATTGTACGGCAACGCTGTCTTTTACGTTCGTATTTTATTTTTCTTTTGTGTTTCTGTTTTAGGTTTGCTCTAGTTGAAATAAAACGTTTCTGTTTTTTCTTCGTTTAAGTAAAAAGATTTGAGATGAATTAATGACGATTTTGGTATGTAAGGTTATAAAAAGGTTAAAAGTGTAAGTAATTTAATTAAAACTA
Organism: Catocala nupta; assembly: GCA_963675205.1. Taxonomy (NCBI): domain Eukaryota; kingdom Metazoa; phylum Arthropoda; class Insecta; order Lepidoptera; family Erebidae; genus Catocala; species Catocala nupta. The sequence continues at coordinate 8,229,339 of OY776095.1, read as the reverse complement.
ATTTGTGTGATACATTAACGGGTTTTAATATATTGTTATAATACGAGTAGATCCATAGGAGTATATTACGTTCTCATATACGTAGTGATGCTAGGAATTGTTCTTAAAATGTAAAACATCAAGGCAGGTAATCTTGAAGTTTACCTACACAACGAAAGGCTTTGCGCCGTATATTTTGGCGCGTTCGCAGTTGGCGACGAGATGGAGACACGCGATAGTGGATGCAAAACCGGATTGATAGTGCTAGCTTGTGCTGCCCCGTGACGTTTATTACCATCCGGGGGCAGGAGTTATGGCGCGATGGCGACGAAACTTCGCCTTCAAACTATTTATTGGCACCAATCCAGCTCTGTAAAGGAAGCAGCGACGACTCCGCATGCATTAATTCATTCATTGCTCAGCTAAAAAACATCATATTTTTCCGATAATGGCACATGTTGGTGCCAGTTGTAAATGTTTATATGCAAAATACAGATAACATCTTGACTCATATGTGTAATATTTCTTAAAGCCAGTCTTGTAATGGAATGCAGTTATGTTTTATCACGTTATTATTTCTCAATATTTATATTCCCCGTTAATTTATTAGTTTACAAATGAAGCGATTTCTCTCAGTCGCCTCCATCGATGTTTAACTTCGTGATCTCTACGACACTGATAGGATTATCTAAATCGGTCGAGTGGTCTCTAAGATATCTAAACATACCTTTAACTTTCTACTAAACAAGAAATAAATCGTCCAATTTATGTCTAAATAAATATTTTGTTACATTTATAGAAAAGTCAACATTATGACAGCTCTATTACACAATGCAATTATAGACAAAAGATTCCGGAAAGCGCGCGAATCCCAATAAAAACCATAACAAAGTGTTTCTAAAGAAATATGCGAAAAAAGACATTAATTGTAGTAAGCGTTGTTTGTTGTGTAAACATCCGTCGGGTGAATCCGAACGCATTCGTTGGATGCCATCTTTTTTTGCCAGTTTGGCGGGAAGATTTATGGGCAGTGACAAAGTCAATTTCATGGCACGACGCAGCAGCGATACGGCACGCCTCGGATGCCTTTATGATGGAATTTGGCATGGGCTTTTAACTGTAATTGTCCTTAAGTAAACATTTTACCTGCCAATTTGATGAATCGCCTTAGTCATTGTCAAGAGACGCTTTGTCCGATTAACAATTCAATTTCTAGAGGTTCTCGCGGAAGTAAATATAAATGGCTGATATTATCGTTTTGCTAAGTAAACCATTGATGAAAGTGTTATTAGATCGTAGCTTAGTATGAATAGTGTATTTGTAATTGGTAAAATATTTAGAAAATAACATGTGAAACTGAGGAAAACCTGAAAAAAATTAAGCAAGAATGTTAGTTTTATATTCATATTGCTACATAATTTTATCTTGACAACTTTTTGTTGTCAATATGTTCATACAAGCCGAAACTTAAAATTGTTATTTATTTAGAAAATTTCCAGAGCAATCTAAAATATTTATCTATATCATATAACATATGATACTATACCAGTTTTATGTGATTCCCATGTCGGAATAAATATTCAACATGTTTTGATAATAAAAAGACGACTATATGACTAAACGGATTCTCAACTGTCGCTATATTGATTGCTTCGACAATTTTATCGTTTGTTACGCAAAGATGTCAGATGGAATGGGAATTTTTTAAAATTCGAATTCCAAACACGCGAAGATGACTACTTGGCATATAAATATGTCTATAAATTGTTGGATAGATTAATTTTATAAAATTGAGGTTTCACGACATGCATGCATGTCTTCTTTAAATCTTGGTAGTTTATATTATTTGGATCTTCTCAACCGTTTAAAGAGTTAGAGATATAATTACTTCAACATGCTAACGTAAAGTTAAATTGTTTTTACAATATCAGCGGATAAAATAACATAATATAATTCTGTCTTAAATGTAATAAGTTATATTTACATAAATAATGATGAAGATATTGACTTGAGTAGGTACACAATCGTCCAATCGTGAGTTCGAGTTCATCCTGATCATTGAATCGTTGTAATTTAAATAACAATGACTACTTGGCGATGCAAGGGGTTTATTGAAAACCTGAGATGTTCTTAAAGTGAATTCGAATTGAGTCTATTGGATGGGTCTGTCCTTAATAACTACAAAGCATTACACGAGTTGGATATGAACGAAATTCAGCTACAGGTCGTGAAGCTAATACGATATCGTTAGCTCAAGACAGCACATGAGACATCCTCCTATTAGTAATTAATATGTCACCGTCGAGCTCTCTCAGAACTGCTACGGTTCACAGAAATGCACCAGTAGAACTAATATTATCACAACAAATATCTCACGTTCTCGCTACCGATTCCACGAAATACACACTTTTTTTCGTCACCAGCAATCCTGTCACTTTTATCCGTTCCAGCATTTTTCATTCGCCCCTGCTTATTACGTTTTTAAATATCATGTTACACGGCACACCTGTTGGCGACGCGTCGTCGTTTTATACCAACATTACCAACGTATATGATAAATGTCATATTATTTTTGGCGCGAACTTAAGCGCCATGTTGGTGCGCTCGCGGTGTTCCCCATCAATTTCATTGGTAATGAGAAGATGCGTTGATAGTGACAGGTTGGTGCGCGCGACGCACGGCGCCTGACACGAGGCGTGGCGGCCTAACGAGCCGTGTCCCGCGCCCAAAAAAATAACAGCGTCTTATTCAAGATATTTGTCGACGCTCGCAGTGTTTTCGTTCCAATTAATGTATCGAGAGCGCACGAACGGAGCGTAATCGATTTTGAATCTGTCACGAACTCGGCTACACGTTCGCTACGACGAAATCGATTATAGATTAACTCAATCCAGTCGGTTTTTGGCTCAACTCAATTATTTAAATTCAGTTTACATTTTTCTTTCATCCTATTTGCTTGATGATCGTGAGTGGCGTCCGTCGCCTGCTCGTATCGAATATAGCTTCGGAGCTACAATGACATGAAATTTTCTCAATCATTTCTAATTTATGGCCAGTAGTCTCGGAAAGTGTGAGAATAAGCCTACACTCAACAGTAGGTGGCCACCGATGCGACTTTTACGGTATAAACTTCCAATCGTAA